>JAWUZG010000004.1:0-1255416 GCA_036785705.1 Acanthornis magna | reverse complement strand
CAAAAGCTCATCAGACTTCAGCTTAAAGAGGAATAAATTCTGGAATCCCCTTAATCTCAAAGTTCCTCAGAAATACTGCAATGTTATTTTAATCAGTATTAAGAGGTCATAATGGTAGTGTGGACAAAATTAACCAGAATACTATTAATTCAATAATTAAACATAGTTTATACAACTATCTCCTTCATCTCATCAGTCCATACTTTTTTACAGATTTTGTAGGATTTCACCATTCCTTTAGAGAATTTTGCCACTCTTAGACAAAATATTGAAGTTTATTTGTACAGTGAGTAAAAACACAAACCATGAAGAAAACATATGAATTATAGAAGTTCCCAGTTTGATAGTCATACTTCATCATCACATAAATCCTATTTATGTTACAGTGAATTAATTATCTTCAGATAATAATCAGACAGCTGTCTGTAATGATAAATATGGATAAAAGACCTTTTGCAGTATTTTTATCTGCATATATTTGGTTTCTTAAAAATTTCTTTGACATTTGAGATTTTTCAGACTCGATTAAGCATATTAAACCACTGATAATGAGTCTTCACGAAAATATTGTATTGAGTTTGGATAAAAGGAATTTATCTCTTGACATGAATTAACATAACTAAAATGTATAAATGAGGAGCAAGTGGAAAGTCTTATCTCTGTAGTTCTAATTAGGCAGTAACATTTAACATCACAAGAATTTGAGATAGTGGAAAAGACAAATAATTGAACTTGTTATTGTCTTGTTAAGCATGAATATTAACATGTTTGTTGACATATTTTAGAGTGATTCTAAGCAAAGTTTTCTGTAGTCATTTGGAATATATTAACAATATTGCAGTTTGACTAGTCTAAGTATTTTTTGTGTCATTATAAGTAGCCAACAATAAATCCTTGGATATTCAGTTTCATAAGGTCAGTTCCCCTCTGGCCATGAGATTCTGCGTCAACACTTAGAAACACCTAACAACAAGGTCAGCAGCAGTTTGTACATTCTCATATTGAATTATATTCATAGAATACAAAGACGAATAAACACAATCATTAGTTGGTGGGGGAAGCATTGAAAAATGAATAGAGGTTTTCTTGACTCCTTGACATTAATTAGGGTCACTTCATTCACATCTGTGACCTGAAAATTGACCAGTGATTTAGTACCGTATCTGACATTTGCAGTCTTGACCAAGTGATTTTGACAGGGCTTTAGTAGATTTTAACATCTGCAGAAAGTTTTCATCTTTTTTTTGCAAGGGTATAGGAGAGGTGTTTTATTGCCTTTTTTCTCCACACACAGATGACCCATGAGCCCACAAATGATATCAAAAGAGATGTAAGGAAGATGAAATATAAGACAGGTGTTAAAGAAGAATGCAATGTTAAGATAGATGTTGACAGCGTCTTTGCCTTCTATTGATCAAGGTGGGAGGAGGGAAGTGCTAAAAATCAAACACAAGTGTATGAAGAGAAGAGAGGGAAAGATTGACCATATAGTTAGATCTTATTTTCTTCATAAATCAGTAGACTCCAATATCTGTTAAAAAATAAGTGTCTAAATATTATGATCTTCTCGTATTTACATTTCTATGCCTATAAAAATTAAATAAACCCAATTTATCACAGAAGTTTGTCACAAGCATGAAGGAAGCAAGCATGGTTATGTTGTTCTTCAAGTGCTTATGTGAAATTAATCACTATATTTAATTATATATGTGGCTCACTATGAGGTTATTAGGACCAACAAAAAGAGATATACATAACAATTGTATCTGTGTCATCTCAGTTAAATAACAATCTTTCAAGAGTCTCTTTAATTTCATGGTATTTTTTTCAAAACTGTGCTGACCATTACAATCTGGATCAATGGTATTTAAGTATTTAATGTTCTGCCTCCTGGAGCAGAAACTGCATTTCCAGTTCTTAGACCAGTAATAATTGTTAATGTAACAACATACTCTATTTGCAGAGGATTTTTTAAATTATTTTTCTTTCATTTTTTAATATTTTGTCTTAAACCATCACTACCACCTCTGAAATTTAATCCTCGTATTTCATCTTTCATTTTACAGTCTTGGATATAGAAAAAGTTTCTCAGATAAAAGTTAGAGACTGAAGTCAGGAACTGTCTAGACTTTCATGATTTCTTTATCTGTTGCCTAAGGACAGATGTATTGTGCAGCATGCTGAGAAACTTAGTTAATGTTTAATTGAATAAATGCCACTGGATATTGAAATAATCCTTATTAACTGATGTCTATGGAGTTACAAGAGAAAAAAAAATAGAAAAAAACCCTGCCTATTGGTCTTCCAAATTGTGTTTGCTAAATTCATGAATGGCAAGAAACAGGAATTAGTGCTTCAAGTATTTATGTAATCTTGTGTTCCTATGTCTACAATATAAACAAAGGAGGATGCACTCAATCCTACTGTCTGTGTCATTAATAAGGATATTAAACAGCATTGGTCCCAATATGGAGCCCTGAGGGACATCACTAGTCACCAATCTCCATCTGGACATTGAGTCATTGACCACTACCTTCTGGATCAACCACTCACTCAATTCCTTATCCATTAAAGTGTTTATCCATCAAATCCATCTTTCCCCAGTCTAGAGAGAAGGATGTTGTTGAGGGCTGTCTCAAAGGCACTGCAGAAGTCCAGCTAGCTCACATCTGTAGCTCTTACCTTGTTCACTGATGTAGACACTCCATCACAGGCCAGTAGGTTAGTCAGGCAGAACTTGCCCTTTTTGAAGACTAAGCACCTCCCTTATCCTCCATGTGTCTTAGCAGAGCTTCTAGAAGGATCTGTTCCATGATCTCAGGCACAGAGATGACGTTGAAAGCTCAGTGGTTCCCAGGGTCCTCCTTCACATCCTTCTTAAAGATGGGTAAAATACTGTCCTTTTTCCAGATACCTGGGACTTCATCTGACATGACTTTTCAAATACGATGGAGAATGACATGGCAACTGCATCAATAAGTTACACCAGAGACTCTGGGATGCGTCTCATGAGGTCCCACAGTATGTTTGGGTTCCTTAGGTGGCCATGAACCTGATGTTCGCTATTCTCTGAATGCTTATATATTTTCTTTTTTTTATTTTTTATTTTTTAACTGAATGTCTAGTTCTTTTTAAGGCAATACCATACCTTGATGGATCAGTATTTGTGGCGACAGGAAGTGGAGCATGTGTAGGTGTGTGAATGCATGTGTGAACACTAGTGAAGATCAATCCGGTCTTGCCACCAAGCACGTCATGAATCTGATCTCTTACAGTGGGAGAGACTTTTGCTCCTCCAGGCCCTGTCCTGTGATCCATCCACTCAAGGGATGTGGGAAAATAACTTGTCAGTGGAACTGAGGCAAAAGTTCTATCTCATCCTTCTCCTTATCTGCTGTTATGTTTGCCAGTCGTGTTCATCAGGGGCATGCACTTTCTTTTGGCTTCCTTTTCTGGCTGACATACCTGTAGAAGCCCTTCTTGTTACCCTTTGCATCACTTGTCAAGTTCTGTTCCAGCCATGCCTTGGCCTTCCTGACCCCATCCCTACACAACTGAGCTGTGTCCTCATGGTCTTTCCAGGATACCTGGGTCTGTTTCCACTGCCTGTGCTATCCCTCCTGGCCTTTAGTTTGCTCAGCAGGTCTCAACTCAGTCATGGCAGTCCTTGCCTTCCTTTCTTGATTTATGACATCTGGACATCAAGAACTCTTGAACTCAATGGAAAGCATCCCTAAAATCTGGCAGCTTTGTCCTCCTTCCTTGTTCCTGAGGACGGTTTCTCAGAGTGTCCTCTTGACTAACTGCTGAACAGCTGGAATTCTGCTTCTCTGAAGTTCTTTACTCTGAAGATTTTCCCCTTACCTGACCCCTATCCCTCAGGACTGTGAACTCCTCTAGTGCATGATCACTGCATCCCAGGCTGCCTCCAGTCTTCATGTCCCTGATTAGCTCACTCGTGTGGGTGGCCAGCTGGTCTAGCAATGCATTCCACTCTGGTGAGTGCATCTAAGAGTCTCCTGGCTTGCCTAAAGCCCTCTATACTTCTTTTCCAGCAGACATTGGTGTGGTTGAAGTCCTCCAGCAGGACAAGAGCATGCAAGCACGATGCCTCTGGTGGCTGGAGCCAGGAAGTGGCCTGTAGTACTGTCGTGGGTTTGACCCTGGCTAAATGCCAGGCACCTACGACATTTGCTTTCTATGCTCTCTCCTGCTGCAGCTATGCAGAGGAGAGGGAAAACTAACACAAAACACTGGACTTATGAGTTGAGATAAGATCACTGATAAGGAGGACGCACAGATTGGGCGGAGCAAACATGAAAACTTAAAGTTGAAAAGTGATTTATTGACCTAACAGAGTCGGAGGATAAATCAGAGGCAAAAATAAGCTCTTAAGACACCATTTCTTCACTCACCCCCCTTCCCTCTTAAAGCACTGCTTCTCAGCTCACCCCCCTCCCTCCTTCCAACTAACCAACAACTCTAGGGCAGGGGCAAGGTGTGGGTTTTTTTTTTTCCTCTTAGTCAGTCCATCACAATTCTTCTACTACAGTCACTGTTTCTCTACTCATCCCCCTCCCTCCACCCAACCAACAGATCCGGGGCTGGGGCGAGGTTTGCGATTTCTCTTAGTCCATCATCACAATTCTTCTGCTACAAACGCTGTTTCTCTAACCCAACCCCCTCCTTATTAAGACCATTTCTCAGCTCACCCCCTCCCTTCTTCTTTCTAACCAACAGCTCCCGGGTGGGGGGCAGGGTATGAGGGTTTTTCTTTGGCCAGGGTCAGTCCACCAGGGAGAAGAGTCCTCCACTTAGCCATGGGGGTCCCTCCCACGAGAGACAGTCCTCTGCAAACTTCTTTGGCGTGGGTCCAATCCCATGAACAGTAGCTGCCCGATTGCTGCAGTATGAGATTTTGTCCAAAGCTGCAGACTTCCAAGCCGAGGTCAGGCTGTTTCCATCCTGGGAGCAAGGCCTTTCTTTCTCCTGTATGGCCTTTGCAACTCTCAGTCTCTGAGACTCCCACTGGATCACAACTTCCTGCAGGCATCCACCTACTCCTCTGGCATGGACACCTCCCCACAGGCTGCGGGTAGTTCTCTGCACCCCCTGGACCCCATGGGCTGCAGGGGGACCACCTGCTCCCCCCATGGTCTTCTCCATGGCCGACAGAGGGTTTTCAGCTCTGGCGCCTGGAGCATCTCCTCCCCCACCTTCTCCACTGACCTTGGTGCCTCCATGTTGTTCTCCCTCACATATTTTTACCTCCTCTTCTTCCTCCTCTAGCTAAAAAGAAGTGTGTGCTCACATTGTTTTGATTTCTTCTTAAATATGTTTTCACAGAGGCATAACGAAGATCTTTAATTGGCCCAGGTTTGGCCAGCAGCATGTCCATCATCTTCAGAGCCATCAGAGATTGGCTCTGCTGGACATGGTGGAAAAATTCCAGAATCTTTATTCAGGACATGCAGGAGCCATCTTTGTACCCCACCCTACTCACTGGCAAAAACTGGGCCAAGCCAAAACCACCACAAGTACACACCAAGCACCATTTTGACTTTGATTCCAAGTCTCTAATTCTTATTTTCAACCTGCTCATGGCAATTTTTCAGGGACATCTCTTCATTCTATCCATTTCTTGATGTAGAGGGCAATCCTTCTACCTCTTCTTCCTCTCCTGCCCCTTCTGAAGAGCTTGTAGCCATCAATAGTCAGACTCCAGTCGTGTAATTCATCCCACTAAGTTTCAGTAATGGCAACTAAGTTGTAGCATTCTAGCAGCATTTTCTAGCAGCATTCTGGCTTCCATCTCCTGTTTGTTGTCCTTGCTGTGATGCAGCTGATTATAGATATGAGCTGTCTCAGAAACAAATAATAAAGAAAAAAACCAACTATATAAAAACATATTTTAAAGTGAGAAAAAACATAAATTATGTGGAAGGCATGAGACAAATTTTGCTAGTCAGAATTTTGTACAATCAAGATTATAAATAGAAGCATCATTCTGCATGCTTCTCAACATTTCTACTGTAATAATGCCTTGCAGAACTGACCCAGGGATTTTTCCCAGAATGCTCTGGATATATACATCATCTTTCTGGCGAGATAAATTTTCTTCTGCTTGGCTATGTTGTCTGTTTGTTCTCAGTAAACTAATTGAAAAACAAAACAAAACAAAAAAGGTTACTACTCTCAGTAAAAGAATTGAAAAAAAGAAGCTCCATTAGCATGACATATAAAGAAAGGACTTAGAAGTTTTGCAGGAAATAATCTATTTTGTGCAAGACCAGAAGGAACCATATTTTAATGGCAGTGGTAGCAGACAGCTCAGGAGATATAAATAAATGGAGATTTTCCTGTTGCACTTAACAGTGCTTTTAAAGCTCAGGCTGGAAACCCCTAGCTCACAAATTTGGCATTCATCTTGCATAAGCAAGTATTCAGATTTGACATGTGTATTTACATTTACATTTTTCTTCTTTGTGTAAAAGAACGACAAAATTCAGATAGAATAAGTAACAACAAAGCTGACTGTGAATAACACAGGTTCTTACACTCCATGTAGCATTTCTGGCTCATTTGAATTCTATGCAGCTTCATTTATATATAGGAAATGCAGATCCATCCATCCATCCAAATTCCCTCTTTCCACATCAGTGCTGGGAAAAATAAAGTCTGGAGCCTGTAAATCTGGAATTTTTAAACTCTATTTCCTTTTAGTTTCCTCTCTTTTTTTTTTCCCTGTAGACAAGAATTAGATGTTAGTGCACGTGAAATCCTGAAGAGAGTGGCTCTATGTGGGATAAAAGGTTGATTTTTTTCTGTACATGGGCATTAACAAAAGCCAAGACAAAACAATTGAAACTCAATCCTAAGCATGAAATGCAGCTTCCTTGTGGAGATGAGGGTAGAACAGCTATGTTATTATCTCAAACGTTGGTTCTTCTGAGTCTCACTTGATTACCTCCTGTGTTCTCCTGGGCTGTTATCAGTCCATGTACAGACCTATGCACTACTGAGATAAAAGTCTTCTTCTTTCACTCTGTAGTCCATGTCTCTAAGTGTTTCTTTGTATGAAATTATAATTTTCAATTTCAGGAAGGTGTTATGATGAGATTTAGTTACCTGATATGAAATTTTCTCTGGATTGCATAACCCTCAAAATTTTTTTTCTTCCCAACCTATGATAGTATGAATTTAAAGTGACTCTCAAATTATTATGGCATTACAATATTTTCATGTACATAACTTAAAGATGAGAAATTGTCAAGCTTTATCTTATATCAAAATAGACAAGAATGTCAGGACACTGATTTTTTTTCTTTTTCTTTTAACATCCATGTTGCTACAATACTCTAGAGTTATGATTCTATTTTAACATGAGCTTATTTCTAGCCCATAGTCACTGTTATTGGCTGGATTTCCAAAATCCTTACTACTAATTCAACCATTTTATAACACATAGAATTTATTTTTATGTAATCTATAGGCCTAGAGGTTAGAATGAATTTTCTACTTATCTTCATCTGTGACCTGAAATTGCACTTTGTATTTTAAAATACATGGTGTCTGAATCTTTAACAGTATTTAATTTATTCAGATATTGTAATGACTTCCTGTACAGAGCATCTTTCCTTCAATATCTTGCAAGTTGTGGATCAACTGGACTATTTCAGTCTTTCAGATCAATGTCTTGTTAATTGCATTGATTTCACACGAGGAAATCAATCTGTTATTCAGAACTTTCATGGGACCCATTGTGTTCTTTGGCCCAGAATTTGTCTCACATGGCCAAATTAATAACAGCACATAAATTGCCCTTTTTCACTCCTTCTTTTGTTTATTGTGGGCTGTTTTCACTGCTGAAATACACAATGTATTAAGAGAGACTCCTGTGTCAAATATGTTACATTAAAAGCCATAATTAAATAGCATATAGAGTTACATTTCAGATTTTATTATGTCTATATAGGTAAATGCTGCCTTTAAAAAAACAAACCAAACAAACCCCATTGATTCTATATGTACTTTAGAGATCGTGTATGTGGCCATGTCTATCAGTTCTTGTCTACAAACTCAACAGTATCAACACAGTTCAGAACTTTCCCTGATATTAGAGGGATGTGAAAGTTCTCTGCGAGCTTTTCCTTCTGCCTTTATAAGGGCCCTTCTGCCTTTCTCACAGCCTTGGACTGTGGCTGAACTTGTAGTGGTTTCTTTCCATGGTCTTTTGCATTGCTTAAGATATAAGCAATCCAGGACCTACTACTGTTAAGAACAAGGCATCATCTATTATCTCTCACTGGCGTGGTATCCATTTATCTCATTGTTAGATGCTACATATTATACTGTGTTTTCCGTTCTTCCCATAATTTCTCCATGACTCTCCATGCAGTACAATCTCCTGGCTGCCCTCAAAGACAGAATGCAGAGCACTACCTGTGTCTGCCAAACAGCAGACATTTATTCACTACAGGGCAAATCATGCCTACTTTGGCTTCAAGGATATGAGATATTTTTCAGCTAAGTTTCATGGCCTGTGGTAGCTAAATTTACTCTAGTGGCTTTCCTTAATTGGTTTGGTAGCACATCAGCAGCTGGCACATAATGATACAAACCAAAGAGCCTGCTAGCATACATTATTACATGCAAATTCAGATGTCTTCTATTCATTTGGAAACTTTACAGTTTAATTGTAGTCACAGTCCCATATCCAACAAAGAAATCCATGGACTGTTATTTCTGCATGCTGCCAGAAGGAAATTGTGATGCCCTGTGTAGTAAAGGAGCATTAGGTATTTTTTAATTAAAATAATTATTAAAA
Source organism: Acanthornis magna (assembly GCA_036785705.1). Lineage (NCBI taxonomy): Eukaryota > Metazoa > Chordata > Aves > Passeriformes > Acanthizidae > Acanthornis > Acanthornis magna. The sequence continues at coordinate 1,246,589 of JAWUZG010000004.1, read as the reverse complement.
TACCTGAAATAAATATTAGAAATAATAATTAGAAAACTTTCTCTACACACAAAGGAAACCCAAAGAAAATTAAATAATGAGTGTTATTTGAATGTTTATATGAGTAATATTATTATGGCTTTGCCACTATGGGAATGAGTGCAAAAAATTAGCAAAATAACAGGAACATTATTTATGAGCATGACTGAGTCAGCAATGATTCTAAGATGAAGACAGATCTTGAAATAAAATGATGTTCAAACAAATACAAGAGCAACAATGAACACAAAACCAGGAAGTTAAGAGGCATGCTAGAGACTTCGAAACTTAGCCCTTTATATATTTGCAACTCATAAATCAACAGCACTTTGAAGTAATGCAAAACAGTTTAATAGAAATGAGAAATGTGTCAGAGATATTAAAAAAAGTTCCATTAAATTAATATTAATCTGAAGTGTTCTGTTATTAAAAGAGAAAAAAAAACAACATGGTAATGTAACACTACATTAAATACTTGGAATCACAAAACTCAAAATATTACTTTACCTCTTCATTTAAAACACAGGGAGACAGATTTTATAACATCAAATATAACTATAATGGGGTGATGACAATCACAATTTTTGTACAGTTACTTGTCATATTGGCAAAAGGAATCCAAGTTAATTTATTACTAACCAATATTTTTAATATTTTCTTTAAGTTGAAGCAAGTTCTAGATTAAAGTTCTCATCAGACAGATGAGACCTTAATTAAAGTGAAGACCTTAAATGTATAGTAGTGTGGGATTTTTGTCTCAAGTATTATGAAATAAATAATTGAGTAAATTATCTCTTCCCAAACTTTAGAGTTATATTAGATTATAGGGTTTCTTCACTAGCATTCTGCTCAAATACTGCTGACATACTGCTCAAATGTTTAAAACTCTGATTTATCCATCTAGCCAAACACATAAGATCAGTACAATTGCTGTTTTTCGAAAACAGAGATGAGAGTTGCTAAATTTTGGTAACTGATCGAATATGTTTCCAATTATGTTGAACTATCTTTATTTCTAGTGTATGGAATACAAAAGAATATTATATTCTTTTTTTTTTTTATTCTACCACCTAATGTATGGTAGGAAGCCTAGTACTGATGTACTGTTGAGTTGACAGTTCACTGAAAGGCACTTTATAAAAATTTCACCAATTCCCTTGTGCTCATTACAGTATTTCCTTTGACATTCATTTGACTAATTCATTTCACTAAATCAGCAGAAAACAAATCTAGGAGGAAAAAAAAAAGGAAAATGGTAAGCAAATACATTTCCACTCATCATTGACAAACTGAATCAGTCTTATGCCTGATAACACAAAGGCTACACATTACTGCTAGCCAGTGTGTAAAATTCTTTTTCAAGTATTTCTTGCATGTCAGGATCTATATATAAATGTTACATAACCAATTTTTACAAATATATTTTTTCTGTTAATGATTACAAGACTAGAGCTTCATGGAATTATACAGGAAATTGCAGTTTGAACTTATCTAAGTATGTTGACATTACAGAGCATGGAAATAAGCCAGGGCAAAAGAAAAAAATCAAACCATGAGAACAGGAACAGACTGGTTTTAATAAATTTGCAGTGAAATAAGAAGGATGAAAATAAAAAAGAACAGCATTTCTATTTATTCTTTCTGAATATTATCTGTGCCAAGGAGTGGGGTAATACAGGGAAGGTATCTGATAAAAATTAAGGGATCACTAGAAAGGGAAGAAAACAGGAAGACTGAAAATGAGAAAATAATGTAAAAAAATTAATAGTACTACAATATTGAAAAGAAAAATTTGGATGAAAATGAAGGATGAGAAATATTTGAACTAAACAGGAACCAAAGGACTAAAGGACATTTACATTGAGCTTAACTATATTTATGGTATTACCCATGACAGGTATTATATTTTGAAAAATGAAACTAGATAGCTATTTTCCTTTGAAATGTATTGTGACTTTTTTCACCCTCAAAAATAGCATTAGGAAACAAATAAATGTATTCTTACAATAAAATATACCCTAATTTTGTTAATTCTGTGAAATTTAAATAGTGACCTTTTCGCCAAGAGAAATTTAATGGATGCAGATACTTGAGTAGTTCTACAATTTCTCTTATGTCTGTACTCCACCATTTGTATTTATTTTTCTCCCATGGGAATGAAAATTATTATCTATTCTGAGCTATAGTTTCCCTAAGATTCCACATCTAGATTGGGTGTTTTTCCCCCCTCTAAAAATTGCAAGTTCTTCCAGAGGACTTGGAAAGAAGCTGGCAGAAAATGGGACAAAATACCCCTTTATTAGCTAGCAAGATTATAAGAATGCTTCTTGTCTCTACTCTGAAATATTATCAGCAGTAAATAATTAAGAAATTCTGAATACACATACTGAAATCACAGTCTCTCTTACAAACAAGTAATACTTTATATCCTTGCTAGAAGAATTCCTTTTTTAGGGAACAGAAATGCCAGAGAGAATTTCAAGACTGTATAAGTCAGTATCAGTACTAGTATCACTAGAATATTACATCAGCAAAGATGTTTATTTTCTTCATAGTGTTACCTTCCCTGCTTTCACAAAGTCAAAAATTAAAATCTCCGTGGGCAGCTCTCCTTGAACAATTACAGTCTTAGGAAAGGTCAGTAATTTCTACCCCAAAGCTAAGGCAGATAGATAAAACCCAGGTAAAAAATAAAGTGCAACGAAGAAGACTCAGAAACTTTAGGTAACTGACAACAGGATTCCACTGGTTGTGTATTTAGAATTTTTGAATAATTCTTTTAGAACTCTGCAACTTGATTCTTCTCAAGTATAAGAAATAAACTCAGAAGCTTCTTAAGAAATTCTTGAAAAATGAAGTGGTCTGAGTTTTAACAGGCAAGTTTAAGAAGAAACTGCCATGAATAAAATAGTCTGTAGATGAAAGTGAATGAAAAACATAAAGGTTGAAATTGCTTATGCAATAACCAATACAGAGAAAGACAGAAATAACTGAAGACTGTGAAGTTAAGAGAACTGATAAAATATTCAATTTTAGAAAACCAAAAAACCAAAACAAAAACCAAGCAGTTTTCTAAGTTGTATTACAGAAAAGGTAGGAACTAGAGATGCATTTTGTAAACAAGACATGAAGCCATGAGCTGGTTGGAAATAAAGACTATTTTTCATGTTCTCTCTCACTGAAAGAAAAACATTCACAAATCAAACACATCACCTTGCTGTGCTAGCAGTCTGTGAGAGCACATCAGATAGGCTGGCGAGTTCACTTTGAAGGCAGGCTTTCCAAGGTTCATCCATCTCTAAGATTAATGAAGCCCTCTGTGACAGCCTTTACAATGTAGTAAGGCTGTATTTGCAGTCAGGTATTGCCTCCTAAGTTTTATATTCAAATCTTAAACTGATTAGTCACATTAGGCTTTAAGTCCCAGCTCAGATATATATTTATGGATTACTGATCTGGAGAAGGTTTTCAACAGCAAAAACAGCAATGCAGTTTTCAGTTGAAATCTGATTCTACACTAAACAAAAAAATGTTTCTGCACAGCTACTATCCTGACCACATTTCAAAAGTGAATGAGATTTACTTTATGCTTTATGACTTATTTCCTTTTTCTATGGAATTTATAATCTATATGAAAAATCTTAATTACAATTGAAGCTATCAACATATTATTTGTTTAGTTTTTTCTTCCTTTCTAAGATCCACTTTTGAATTTATAATAGAAAAATGGCTATGACAAATGTCTGAATGGTTTAGCCCAGAAGGCCTGAGGCATGAGTTTTTGCTTTGTTTTGTTTTCTATACAATAAATAAGAGAAAGGAACAAAACTAAGGAGATCTGGACAGAACATAGATGCCTGCAGTCATAGACATGTAGATGTCTGGATAGAACAAAACACCTGCTGTTTTGCCAACAGATATGTGGGTGGGGATGCAGGGATGGTGTCTCAGATTAGAGAAAATTTCCCTAGGTGGAAAGTGTTCTGAATAAAACACCTCCCCCACAGCAAAAACTTCCAGCACCCCTTCCCCCCACAGCAACAGAATATCTCAGCTGAAGGTGGGATAAGAACTGTTTAATTAACAGACCACACAGTGGAAGGGGAAAAGGGAAAAAAAGGGTCATTAAACTTGAATAAACAGCTGATGAACTTTAGTGTCCTTTTCCTCAGGCGTAGCTTCCCCTTTCCGGGGTCCCCGGAGGGGCCCGATGGAGTTCCTCCAGTGGCTCCCTGGACGATTCTCATCCGCTGTCCTCCGGGGCTCCTCAGGTTCTTAGATGAGAAAGCAAGTCGAAGAAAAAAGGTCCAAAAATGACAAAAAAACAATCCCAGGAAAAACAAAACAAATAAAAAAAAACCAACCAAGCAGCAGCCACACTGGTAGCAGCAGCAACCAGAAGCAGCAACTGACTGAGGGGAAAAAAACCCCAAAACCCAGGGTCCCTTCCTTCTCACTCCCCCGTAGAACAGTCCAGGGGAAGAGTTTTCAAAACATCCCACGCGGGCAGAGCTTCTCTCAGCTGCAGGACACAGTTAAAGCTACAGGACCATATTTCTGGTCAAACGTACAAATGATAGGGAATACAAAATATCATTTATGCCACCCCAGGACAGACGGCTTCTGGGAGAAGACTCCAGAATTCAGTTCCTGTTGGACCCAAGATGGACCTGCCACTGGCCAAAACAAAGCCAACCAGCAAAAGTGGTAGAACTGGTACGAAGCAGAGAACAGGTACAAATCACAGTTTCTAAAGGAAATTTTAAAACTAGAGTGAATGGACATTTTTAGTAGTGTTTGATATCAGAGTCACAAAATATTAGCTTAATTAATAACAGTCTATATATCTATTATGTGATTGTTTAAGGGAGATAAGTTACAGCTTTCTAAACTGAGAAGTTATGAATGAACCTTGTGTAACTTTTCCCCAAGTATTCATTTCATTTTGTCTCAAAATGAAAAGCGTGGCACTGAAATGAGCACAAGATGCGCCCTTTCACCAATTATGATTAATGTTTATAATAGTTTATTACATCTGCTATTGTAGTTTACTTAATTCCATAATTTTATAGTTTTTTCTATATCTCATGAACTTAGCTTTGCTGGGCAAAGAGACAGAAGATCCTCTTGTCATTTTTTTTTACTTGACAGTGTCAAGGATGTGTGACAGTATAAAAATTATAATAAAGGTTCAGTGACAAAATAAAGATTCACAGAATTGTTAGGGTTGGAAAGGACCTCTGGATATCGTCCTGTCAAGCCCCTCTACCAGGCAGGATCACCTAGCAGAGGTTACATATGAATGTTTCCAGGTTGGTTTTGAAATCTCCAGAGACGGAAATTCCATGACCTCCCTGGACAGCCTGTTCCAGTGCTCTGCCACACTCAGTATAAAGATATTCTTCTTTGCGTTTAGGAGAAACTTCTTGGGTTTTATTTAATGGCCATTTCTCCTCATCATTTCTCTGGACACAACTGAAAAGAGTCTGGCACCATCCTCTTGGCCCACACCTTTGGGATATTTATATGCATTGATGAGATCCCCTCTCAGCTCCTTCAGTGCATCCTCATAAAAAAGTTGTTCTGGACCCCTCATCACCCTCGTGGCCTCCACTGGACCCTCTCCAGTAGATCCTTTTGTCTCTGTTGTACTGAGGAGCCCAGAACTGGACGCAGCACTCCAGATGTGGCCTCATTAAAGCTGAGTAGAGAGGCAGGATCATCTCCCTTGACTTGCTGGCCACACCTTCCTGATCACCCCAAGATACTACTGTCCTCAAGGGCAGCCTCATATTCAACTTGTCAGCTTGTTATTCAGTGACATATTTTCCAAGGGTCCTACTAAGACAGGGCCGTTTAATTGTGCAAGGTCATATGGTAATTTAAAGAAACAGTGCCTTCAATTCTGTTGCTTGAGTGTAGGAACTGAAAGCCATTTGAGAAGCTTTGATTAAACTGGCTGGCCTACCTCTGCAAATTCAGGAAGATACAGACCTCATGCAGATCTTCTGTCATATCTGCCAGCTCCAAAGGAAGGCACTAGATAAACTTGACTGTCTCAAATATCAGCAGAAACAACTTAGACATAACTAAAAAAGTTCAATAAATAGAACTTTTTTTTTTTTATCACCAGGAAGACAATACCTGAAGAGTGAAATGGGAGTCTATTCTGAAAGGCCACTTTTATGAAGACTACTCTTAAAACAAAGCATAATTATTATATAGATAGGACTTCTTGGGGGGGCCTTTTAAAACAAAAACTTACACAATTGAAGTCTTTGTAGTGATTAAATTGCAGTTAACTGCAGTTAAATGTTACCAGAAAAGATAATTCAGACTAATAGCACAAACTGCAACTCTCTTAGACTCAAAGTATAGAGAGATATTACAAAACACTATGGCTTAACAATTTAGCTCAGTTTCAGTAATTATTTGTTCTTAGCCATTTCTGCACTTAAAGTGTTATTCTAACTTTTTTTAAAGCTTGTTTTTCTATCTTAAGTTGTTACAGTTTTAGTGTGCTACATTTCATGCTGCAGTTCATTTAACTGACTGTAACCTTATATGTGGTGACAGGGTGGGGAGGGAGGTTTTGGAGTGGAAGTGCCACTTGCCTTTGTACTGTTTGCAACAGCAGCAACTTTGATTAGAGAATGCTAGTAGGATGAAGTTTGATTTTTTTTTTTAATCACATTCTCAGTCCCTTTTTCAGTAACTGCTTACATTTTCAAAATATCAGGAGATTGTGAAGGATGAACCAACAAATGTAACCATGAGTACATTAAAAATGCGCTGAAAAAGACAAGAAGATTTGACAGCATTTTTGTTAAAACCAGTTAGAATAGCATCAACAGAGGCTATACAGCCACTTTCTGTACCAGGAATAAAGTGAAGGGAATAGGAAAATTTGCAGTGATGTACTTCCTCAGAACAGCTGTTTCTGGAATGGTGCTTTAATAGTAAAGGTGTATATGGTTGAAGTTTTGCTAAAGGAGATTTTCAACAAAGTGCGGGAGGCTTCATTGTTGTTTTGTTCTCTGTTTTTATTTCTTTTTCCGTATCTCTCTATCTAGGCAAAGCAATAAATAAATAAATAAATAAATACCACTACAACATTAGTCATCTTTCTCAAAAGTATAAGCATGCATAGTCGTGTCCTTCAAGAGATTTTTGAAAAGCAGCACCTTAAGCATTCTGTTAGAGAGTGTACCCAAAGAAGAAAGTTATCCACTGAGGATTCATAAAGTATATGACTAAAGTAAATGTTGTATTTTCAGAAAATAACGTAACTGTGGGTGGAAGTGGGATGAGTTAAGTACAAACTCCCTAACTTCTGTTTTAAATGGATATCTATCCTTCCTTTTTGTTTGTCTGATAAATATATACTTCAAAAATATGCATATATTAGTGAAGTACTTGGCACAATAATGGAGAAAACTTTTTCCTAGATCATAATTTTTTAAAATTTTCCATCTGCCACATATTTCTAAAAATGTAGATACCAAGGTGTCTTATTCTTGGTTTATATACTGACATGGAAAAAATACAATTTTAGATTAGAAAGGCCACAAGTTATCCACTGTATTACAAAATGATACATATAACCAGGCAGAAATACCAACTGAGGGTATATCTAAGTATTTCACTTTTCTGAAGTAACATAATGACTACGGCAATGTAAATTTGTAGACAGAATCACAGAATCAATTATTTTGGAAAAGACCTCGGACATCATGAAGTCTAACCTTTGACTTAACACCACCTTGTAAACCAGACCATGGCACTAAGTGCCACACCCTGTCTGGGTGTTTAGGCACAATAGCTCTGACAGAACGGTGTAAACTATATGTGAAATACAGCAAAAACAGTCTCTGTGTGGAGGATAACATTTCAAAGAGGTTGCCAGTCAAGGTAACAGGAATTCATGTAAGGAAAACACCTGGGCTGAATTTCCATTAGTATTTAGCTAAAAACTGGTTACATTTTCACCAACAGAAACAGTGTATTATTGCCCTCTGAGAAAATTTAAAATGCTTGATTTGTGTCCAAATTAAGATATAATGTATCATCACTAGTAATTGTCATTCAGGTTGTAAATGCTGGTACAATCAGAACCATTAGTGTAATTAGCCTTAATCAAAGATTTTCCCGTGAGATTTCTATTCATGCCTATGAGATATGACTGTGAAGTGTAAAAGACTGAACTGGGCAATGTTTAAAGTTATGTACTGAACTTCATCTACTCTGGGGTGCTTTACTATTGTTCACAACTGAACATCTGTATCTTAATAGGTACACCCGTAACCATTTACTTCAGGTGGAAACAGGTGATGTTTACATACTTTATCTAATTTTTTTAACATTTCTTTATTTCTGGAATTAGTTATCTGATGAACTTTACAAGTAGGATCCTTTTATATTGTTTAAGTCATCCATAATTTAGTCATCTATATCTGTCTCTAAAGTATGGAAAGTCTCTTCTACTTGTCTTAGGTCATTATTTTACAACTGAAAGAACAGTCACACTGTCTGTCTAGCAGTCATTCACACTGTCTCCTTCCATTAACTATGTTGAGTACCAAGAGGAGCTGCTCGGTTCACATACTTTTTAGGTGGCTAAAATTAGATTAGACGAGTCAGTCTGCAGAGTAATTTACATTTCTTTCACATCTGAAGTATCTTGAACCATGTCACACCAGCACAGTACTTATATTTGCAATAATCTAAAATCTGCATATGGATAGACAAGTTGAAAGAAAGGAACATATTTCAAAAGTTGCAGTTATCTACTGTATTATGGAAGGAAATTAGTTAAAATATGAAAAATTGGGAATCGTCTCATTCAAGTAGTTGGGTGGTTAAGAATCCAATCGAGATGCAGAAGCATTTTGTCACAGAGTGTCTGCTTTCCTCTGGAAGTAATGTCCTCTACTTTCAGGAGAGCTGTCTATGGTTTAAGGAAAAACATAACATAGAGAGTAAATATTTTCAAATTATGACACATAAGTCAGGGTATCATAATTCAGCACAAAGCTGAGGTATCTTTATCCCTCAGACAGGCAATCCAAAATAATTGGGGTCTTGTTTTCTTGGGTTTGACTTTCCCCCATATGTTAATTGTGCAAAAATTATCATATTGATTTTCAAGAACTGTTCTGATGTGATCTTAATTTGTCCAGAAAGTAATTTCCAGAATGTAAGATCTCTTCTTTTAAAAAGTGTCTGCTAAACTTTGCAGTGCTGGCGTAATACTTGGAGCTTTTGTATACTGTTTGAGTGCTGTACTGAATTCAACACAGAAGCAGTACATAGTCACTAGAATAAACCAGTAAATATTTATATCAGGTGGCTTTAGAGTGCAATCGTGGGTAATTCACCTTCCATTCGCTCTCCCTTTTTTTTTTTTTTTTTTTTTTTTAAATAATATAGAAAAATGCAGCCATAAATCATGGTTAGGTCACTTTCAAGTTGACAAGTTGGTTTAGAGGATGTAAATCATGTATTTTCAGCAAATAACAGCTACTTTAGATCCTGGTGCTACGTAGTGACAAACAACATTGTTGGCTGCAGCACTGCTACCAATATACAAAACCGTACCCTTTTGTCACGTAAAAATTGGACTCTGAATAATGGTCCTTCAAACTTGTTCTGGTTATTTATTTTCTTCATAGCAGTCCATACAGGGTTGTGTTTAGGGTTAGAAAACTTTCTGCTGTTCTGAATATTATTGAGCAGTGTTTGCACAGTGTCAAGGCTTTTTCTTTTTCCCCTATTATCCCCCCACAGTGATTAGGCTGAGTTGAGTTTTGTTTTGCTGCCTGTGATGTTCTTCTCTGATTAAGATATCTTTATCTCAACCCATCAGTTTGCTTGCTTTTTCTCTTCCTCTTCCTTCCCCTGTCCCTCTTGGGGCGGTGAGGGGAGTAAGTGAACAGGTAAGTGGTGCTTTGTTTTCAGCATAGGTTAATTCACCAAAGAACTGAATCCCCAAAGAAAGAGGACAAGGGAGCAAAATGATATAAAACTGTTTCTGCAATTAAACTTCCCTGATTCAGTTACTTCCTGTGCAACAGAGGGGTTTTTTACCAGTGATTCTGGTTTCAGTAATATTTCGTTTTTCCTTAGTTATATTTTGTTCTTCTATTGCTTATTTAAATAAGAATATGCTAAACCATCTGACATTTCTAATAATTTGAGTTGCTGAATTGTCAGCTTGTAATAAGAATGATGAAACTATTTTTGCAACTTCTGTGTTTATTACTAGTAACTCAGTTCATTGCTGATCTTGTTTAACATGATTCTTTATCACAGCTCTGAGAGTAAGAAATCCATTAATATTATTGTTAATAGGAATGTTTCATTATGTACTTTAGAAATTTATTATTCAGCTCATTTGTGGAGTCTTTTTCAAAAAACAGAATGCAAAGAAAAGGAGCTTTAGAATTCTCAGGCTTTCTTTATTCACAAAAGAAATAAAATTGTGGCACTGGATTAACAACATTTTTATACAATGAAATCAGTCACATTGGTATACATTATTTTGGGTGGTTACTGGATGATTCTGAAGTGTGGAGCAGCAATGATTGTATGTGGTTTCAGATTTCAGGTGAATTTATCTGGGCAGAAATCAAGACTTAAGAATGGTCATCTTATGCCATTTTAGATACCCTACAGGATAAGAAGCACTTACAGTATAAATAAGGCAGGGTCTACAGGACAGGGATGCCCTTTAGGACAGTGGGATACCATAGGCCATGCAGGATACAGTAGGGAAAATCAAATGGTGCTTAACACCTGAGTACTCCTAGGTACTGGAGTAGTGAGGGTGACACTCATTACTGACAGCTGTCTGTGTGTGTTCAAGCTGTCTGAGCTCTCATTGGAGACAGCAGATATCTCAGTACTGTACAATTTCTTTTGAACGGAGTTTGAAATTGAATTAATAAGTAACTCTATAGATCATGAGGCTGTAGTGCTAGAGCTCACTTTCTGGTCTCCCTTGTTTAGCATTGCAGATGGATCCCCAAAATTCACCAGTGTTGTGTTAGAAAAAAAAAACCAAACCAAAATCCAAACATTCAGCACAGAGATAAAATTGATCTAATGCGGTACTTGTAATCTAAGTTGTTTACATTCAGTTCATCCAGTTAGAATACAGAACCTAAATTCTTCTCCAGGGTAAAGCAGCTGGCAAATGTGCTTTGAAAGAACAAAGTAAGAATCACACATTTGCTGGTTAGCAGCATGTTCCTGAACTACTTACTTTCCCTGAGGAAATAAAAGGATGGATTACTGTTGTCAGATATATGTAGCCATTTACTGCCTCATTTATCACAGGCTTTTGTTTCCCTTGGAGTCACTGAAAAAGGTTTTCTTTATTTAAGATGAAAATACTGATCCCAGACTAATGAAAAATGTTATGTTGCCACTGACCAAATTGCTACATCTAGAACCTATGCATTTACCTAATCAGTATGTGCTCTCACCAGTCTCTTTCCTCTTTTTCTCAATGAAGTTTATGAACAGTTATATGCTTTATCTAAGGCCTACACACCAAGAGGTTTTTTTTTTTCTCAAAAATCTTATTATATAATCTTGACATATAATAGTTTTAAAATGAGAGTGGCTATTTTGAGTCTCATATTTGGACACAGATTATGATTGATACCTTCCATGAAGAATAATCCTAATCAAAACAGAGAAAATCAATGAATACCATAATTATTATGATATTTTATAAAAAGAAATATAACTAAATCCAGTATGTCCTTTTATGAAACATTGCCAAACCCTAAGGGAAATAATGATGGGGGATTCCCACCTATAAACCTGCTGATCAGAAGACACAACATTGATGACTAAAGTAGAAGGAGTTATTATTTCATGCGTCCAGATTTAGCTCTTCAGCTGATGAGGTTATTTAAAATTTACAAGACAATTTAATTTTAATGAATTTTCAATAGAAAATAAACCAGAAATATTTTCAAAATGCATAATAAAAATTTTAAAATATATTTAATCCATTTATGCAGCAACAGATTTTTCCAGCTGTTGCTAAAACAAAGCTTTTTTATACCCTTAAAACTGACTTTTAATATTATTTTGCTTTCAATTCCTCAAAACCAATACTATATTAAATTGCATTTTCCTGCTTTTCTTCTGTACGATTTTTGCCTGATTGTTCCATTTTTCTACATGAATTGTATTTCCTACCCTGACTATAAGCATTATTTTTACTTCCAAATTTACTACATTCTTCAGGTAATAGCACTATACTCCTTTAAATGTCTTCCAAAACATTTTTCAAGATAGAATATGTTTACCCTTGATCAGATTAATTACTTTTTTTTTTAAATTTCTCTACACAGAATGCCAAAAGAGTTTATGATATCAGACTAAGCTCCAGATATTCAAATTTCAGTCAGTATGTATTTTCTTTTTCCATCTGATGTTATAATAAATCCTTATGGAAGCAGTAATCATGAAGAAAACAGGAAACAGTTAAGAAAAAGGGTCTAAACATTTCCACAGGTCAGTAGTTCACTATTTTAATGGAACAGTGAAAAAGAATGTACTTGAGGTCAGAACAGTAAAAAAAATTCTCACCTGAGTGAAACAAATATAAATACTGTCCTAGGTTACATGGAAGGTGTAACCGAAAGTATGTATTCTATTACCATCTCCATAAGCTGTTAAAACAGGTGGAGAAGTGTTATGTTCAGTGTGACTCAGCCCTGATAACACCAGCAGGGGGTGGGGTGGGGGGGGGGGCTGTCTCTGCTAATGGGCCATCAAGGTCTCCGGGAGTGACTCATAGGATTAGATCAGCCCATTGTGAGATGCCCCGCCCAGAGGGGAGGAACTGAACATTCCTACCTGCATATAAGTGAGAGACTCTGGAACATTGGACTACCTTTTTCCCATTGGACCCCCAGAGGAAAAGAGCTCGAGAGCCACCACTAGACCTCCAGAGACCAATGAGACCACACCCATTACTCCAATGAGACTGCAGCCACCATTTAACTGGACTGCCACTATCACCCTAACAGGGTGGCAGGCTGTATTCTGACTTTGTCTATTTAAACCATTGTTTCTGTGTTATTGCTTTAACTATTAGTAAAGAACTGTTATTCCTTTTTCTCATATCTTTGCCTGAAAGCCCTTGATTCCAAAGTTATAATACTTCGGAGGGAGGGAGGTTCACATTCTCTATTCTAAGGAAGGTTCCCACCTTCCTTAGCAGACACCTGTCTGTTCAAACAAAGACAAATACTTAAAATCAGCAACAAATGCATCACTTTTCTAGATTGTCTAGTCTAAAGTACTGCACTGATTAAAAATTTTCGTCCTTCTAGGATCTGGAATTATTTGGGGGGGGAGGATAAACCCCTTTTAGTGTGATTTTATGCAGTTACACTGAAGCACTGGGAAGGGATTTTTTTCATCTTGATGCATAAATCTCACTGACAAGAATATACTCATGATGTTCTGAGTTAAGCAAGACACAATGATATAATATTTTTCCAAAGATCTGTGTAAATACTGAAATTAAAAAAAGAGAAAACAAACTAGTTCAACTGCTCTCCCTACAATATAAGAACCTGCTTAACTTACAGCCTTGGGCTCTAACTCCATGCCAAAGTTTGAGACAGACAAAATTTTCACCAGAGTGTTCTGAAGATGTCAGCCATCTGGATGTACTTATGTAAAATTTAATATATCAAGGTTTTGGGCCCCATGGTGATTGCTAGACCCATTGTGATTGTTAATCTCATGGCTCCAGTTTGCTCAAAAGTACAATTAATTTTCACTGCCTTAGCAGAATTGCTTACTTGCTCATTTATTTTCACTTTTGTCTTATTTTTCAAAGTCTCGAGCATATTCAGTATGTACTAAAGTATTAAAAATATTGGTCCAAAATCATTCCCAGAATAGAGGATGAAAGTGGAGGCTAGAAGTTTGAAATGAAAGTTGAAGTTAGCAAGTAAGTCATCTGTATGAGTGAAGGTGGTAGAAGTTAGTAGTGTTCTACTTAAAGCATGCACATGTGCTGCTGATGATTAAGCAGTGACCTGCAGTAGTGGGAAAACGTAGATCCAGCATGGATTTATTCCAGCCACCTGCAAAAACTTATCTGTGAAATCTTCATCCTGGAAAAATTTTATTTCCCGATTTTTTCGTAATCTGTAAGAATTATGTTTCTCTTTTCACTCTAAATTTCTTTGAAAACAAACCTTCATCAGATGATGTGTGATGAGTGAATATCAGCATTATTACACCACTGTAATGATGTTTACCACCTGAAAATCCAAAAGAAAACAACAAGGCCTAATCTTAACTTGTGAATACATAGAAGCATTTATGAATACCTGAAAGACAGTTTGATATGAATTAACACAAAATATTAATAACTATTAATGCTAATAAAACCTCACAGTTACACTAAAAATCATTATAAAGTGGTCCAGAACAGAACTTTAGAATTAGAGTGAGAGTAAATAGAAATAATTGCATGATTATTTTGGTTTGGAGGTATCAATTCTGCATTGCCTTGTTTCCTTCTAAGGAGGTAATTAAAGACATATTTCAGGAATATAAACAGAAATGAAGAAAATTGCAAAGTCTGTAACATTCAAGTCTGAAATCAAATGACAGGCAATCTCATTTATCATCTTAAAAAAAAAAAAAGCAACCCCAGAGGAAGCATATTACTTTTACATATTCTTATAATATTTTTCAAAGAGCACCACTTAAAACCTTCTGAGAATCTAGACAGCAATTACATTACCTTTGACGTCTTTTAGACACTGCATTTAATTACAGGTAAAGATGGAGAGTGCTAAGTTTATCTTCTTTATGGTTAGTGATAGCCTAAACTAAGTTTGGCTGTTTTACAGAGAGGCTTTTTTTCATTTCTGCATAGTTTTATCAGAAGTGCCTGGATTGTAGTTTTAAAAATAAAGAAAGAAAAGCAGAAACCTCGGAAAAGCAGAAACCTTCATTTTGCTTAAGGAAATAAGAAAGATTATCAGGGATATAGCAGTTCTTTCCAGTAAGTACCAATTAGAATGAATATGTGCAGCACAACACTAAGGAAAGAATATTTTCCTCCATTTTAGATGAAACTTTTTCTTTTGGCAAAGTAAGAATACAAAAAAGAATGGTTAGGCTATAACCCAAAAAGATGAAGCATCTGGTCATAAAATTTTCCTACAAAGTACAGAGTGTTTTCTCCTGTATTTTTCTTTAGACAGGTATGGAATTTATTTGCCACGGAAATAATTTAGTACATGTGCCATAGTGTGAAGGTGATACGTCTACTGTAAAATTTTTGGCTATTTCCCAATATATTGAATCAGCGGACAGGATGACCACACAGGAAATCAAAAAGGGTTGTGTACCTTTAGACCTTAACTGAATGAATGCATTGTCCCTGCATTGCATATGTGCATCTACAAAAAATGAAGCCATTATCTCAATTTCCATGCCATCTCATTCTGGTAATATTATTGCTAAGAAATAGAAAACAAAAAGATGGAAAATGCAGGGGAATAATGAACTAAAAATGCCCATGTCAATACTAATGGCAACAGGCTGGATTGTGTCTACTTCTGTAGCATATTTTCACTGTATGAAGAACAACTTAAAAATCCTTCACTGGTGAATTATACAGATACCACTTTTCCTCTCATGAACATCTTTGCATTTATACAGATGCCATTATTTTTATAGGAACACCCACAGCACATTCAGTTTTTGGGATTGTGTTTTTTTAATGCTTTCTGATAAAGTAAAACTTTGGAGAGGTTACACACACACAGTGTACAAGAAATAGAAAAAAAAAAGGTTTGTTCTTCCATAAACAATGTATTACTGATAGGTAAGAGTTGTTATTTATTACCTTGGCAGAGAAACAAAAGTGTAATGTCTTATTATTATTTAACAAAACTCTAATATCTCATTATTATTTGGAGATCACAAAACCACTGATGCTAACCAGCAGAGTATTTTAATCTTGAGCTGGTATTAGATCAGTCCTTGAAACAATAACCTTTTCTTTGCTAAGTAACAAGTAACAAGGTCAGGTTGCCTAATTAATGCTTGTGCATTATAAGCCTTGAAGATTATACGTTATAAAGTATTTTGGACTATTCTCTGTTGAAATTATTAGTATTTAATGAAGTTACATTTTCTTTTTCCGTTATTAAGTGATTCTAGATTCCTGTTTCTAGATTCAGTCATAACAGAATAAGTGGATTTTTCTTTCAGTAGTTCTTATATAAAAAAAAGAAAAGATTCATTACCTGCTGGATTATTAGAGACCTCTACACAATGACGATCACACATCTATAGGCATAGAAAGGGTTATGTTCCTTTCTTGGCAAATTTTCTTTGCAAATATGTCCCAAAATATTTGTTCTGTTTGAATTTGTGGATAGTGGGAAATGACTATGAACAAGATGAGTCAATTTACTCAAATAAACTGCAAACTTTGTGATCATTTATGATGGGAAAAATAACTTCAAAATAGACGTCGGCAGTGCCCAGATTTGGCTTGGGGAAAATTAACATGCATTATAAGCTAGACATACGGATAATTTTTCTCTATCTTTGATCAAAACTTCCAGTTTTTAGAAACCAAAATGCTTTCAAATTACCAAATAAATATGCATATATTCAAATTAGAATACCAAAACAAAAATTGTCAGATTAATATGCATATTGTTATATAATTCATACATGGAATTATTGAGAACAATTCTAATTTCTTCAGTGGCAAATATCACTTCAAACTTACTGTTGAGGCAACCAGAAAATCAAATTTAATCGCATCAGTTGACAGTGAAAAATACAAAATTAATCTAGGTTGAATATATATGTAAAATATAATTTCAATAATGAAAATAGAAGGAACTACGGAAAAGAGAACTGAGTGGGGAAGGAATTATAAATAAAATTTTAATTTTTCTTTCACATGAAATTGCAATTTTTTTTTGTGGCCAAATGGAATACTGATTACAAACATTTTTAGAGTACCAGAGCAGATTGCATACAGGAATCTTTCCCTCCTCCGAAATATAGAATGCGAAATTTAAGCTTTGTGCTGCCAATCACCATCTTAACACTTTCACTATGAAGCGATTAACTGTTCTTAAAAGCGTATATTTGCTTTTATGGAAAACTAAAAAAAACCAACATAAAACACCACCATCACCACATAAATAAAGTAGCAACAGAAACAAGACATAGCAGGAGTTGACAGTAAGTGCCTAAAGTCCTGTACTTTGCTGATGACACTGCTAATGGAAAATGTATGAAAAATGACACACCAAGACAAATAACCTGATAAATGCAAATAATGAAGTAGGATTCAAAGCCAAGAGAAATGAATAAGGGAATATTGAAAGGAATGGGGCAAGTTTACTTTTTGGGGAAGTACTGTTAAGGCAAGTGGGTGTCTCAAGAAAACTATAAGGAAAGACCTAGAATACATCAAATGACAAACCTAAGATTTTAGTGCTTTTATTATATTTCAAATCCAGTTTTACAATTTCAAACTTTTCTTTCTACTATTAAATCTTCAGTCAAGGCAAGGTTATCTCCACACTTGATTCCGAGAGTCCCTGATCCTTCAAAAGATTTTTGTTGAGTGTTTCCTTGTACTCTTATGTGTTTTCTTGAAAGACCTGAACTGAAATCAAGTTGTCATGAACCGTAAAGACATTTTGAGATTAGTAAAAAAAGTCTTATCAAAAAAAGGTTTAATAAAATAAATTGAAGGATGGAATCTAATACCTTCTTTCCTGTTTCCCTCTACAGATTCTTCTGTAGATCGCAGCCTTGTCAGAGCCTTAGACTATAGATGATAACCCACCTAAATAAAAGAGAATTTTTCCATTGACCTTGATGAACTTTGAATAGCTCTTGTACTTCATTTTTACATGTTCTTTCTGTATTATAGAGCAACTATTAGTTGCTGGCACTTTAAAGCATTTCCAGTGTGTTAAATTGCAGTGTGTAAAACAAAGCCTGCCACAATATCTTTCCAATTCTCTTTCCAGTTTATTTTGCAGTTGGAGTAGCATTTTTCATTTTTGTTGTTACTTTCTCTATGAGAGTGTTTCTTTTCCACGTACTCTTTTCCGTGTTCTTTTCCTTCATTTCTTGCCAAAATCTGACATTCTGTCAGCATTACATAAGGTATTTATCTCTGTCCAATTTAAGTTCTGCACTATATAGTACATCTGTGAACACTGATCTGGAATGACAGATAGTTCCAGAAAATTTCTGCATTTTACTACTTGCTGGAATAATTTCTGCTATATTTATGCATGCAGAATTTTTTTGTACTTGCATTAATGTAGCAAAAATAAGCAATGTTTTGACTAGTTATTTTGTATTTATTTTCCTTTTGAATACCTGTCATTTACTTCCATCTGCTTGCTAACATATTGAATAATTTCCTTTTGTTTCTGGAAATCATAAGAAGGAAATGAAAAAGCATTATGTTTAGAAAAACGTATATTGCTTATTCTCCCTTATTGATCACATACAGTATCTAGCAATTTCCTAGTAAAGCTCCTGTTTACTTAGTTTAAAATTATTAATAGTTACTTTTTATATAGAGAATAAAAATATTTAAAAAATCCAACTCAATGAAATTTTATCCCATTAAAACTTCATGTGTTGTTTTTTATTTTCCAGCATAATTTTAAGAAATAGTAAACAGGCAATTTTCTCAATAAAAACCTAAGAACATAATGAAAAGGAACATAAATGTTGATAGCATAGGTTTTTTCACAAGGTACTCTTCTCTTTTAGAATTACTTTATCTTCCAGCATGTATCTTTAATTTCATCCATTAGATTAATTAGAACTGAGAAGCAGAAAAGTCCTTGACTCTGTGTAAGCACTGCTCAGCAACAACTGAAACATCCCTGTGTTATCAGTGTTAAATTTCCAGCACAAAACTGAAACATTACCCCATACTAGTTACTGTGAAGAAAATTAACTCTATTCCCTCCAAAATGAATATAGGCGATTGTTATTGCAGAACTCTCATGTGGCTGGGGACTTTGGAGACCATAGATGTAATCCTCACAACTAACCTCTTTAGACTCAAAAAGATTCTCCAGTTGTAACTCACAGATGGTGCATCAGCGACTGACTATCTGTTGTTTAACCTACTCTGAATGAGTAATTTTTCTGCATATGTTCAATAACTGCTTTTTGGAAGAGTCTGCAACCACCAAACATGTGCAGAATATATGATATTTTACACAAACCCCCCAAAGCAAACAAAAAACCCCCCAAATTTAAAATATCCAGAGTCTTCCACATTCATTTTATATGGCAAAATTACTTTAGTGCAAATCCAGGAAGTGTGGAGAGGCACGAATTGTTAAATCTTTGGGTGAAAGAAACAGAAAGTGTAAATATTAGGAAAAAAATTAAAAAAAAAAAAAAAGAAACAGCCCAAAACACCAAAACTAATTTTGTTGAAGTGAAAGTAAGGCTTTCAGGAAAAAATATGAAGAAGAAAAAAGTTAAAACAGTAAGCCTATATGTTATAAGCCATTTGGAAATGTTCTTTAATTAATGCTTTGTGAAGCAGTAGTTTATTTAGTATTCTACTCCTTGTCATATCATCTAATCCTGAATCCAGTTTTGCTGCAAATATTAAATTCTGCTTCAAGCAAGTAGATTATCTAGGCTTAAGACCTCAGTGAAGATTATGAGGGCTTGAGCTTAATCAGCTGTAATAACATGACTAAAACAAACACTTAAGATTTACCAGGTTAGTTAAGAAGTCTGTACATGAGCTCTTTTCAGACCATAGAGAACAGGTGTCCTTTCTCATTTTCTTTGAAGAGAAGTATATTCTTTAGCAGCAGTACACACTTAAAATGCATTGGTTTGTCAGTAGCCTTTCAGAGTGGGCATTACATTCCAATAGACAATACTTTTATCAATGACAAAAAAACCCTATCCCCTTATTTTTCCATTAAGAAACCCCACCCCCCAAAAAAAACCAAACCAACAAAAGCAAAACCAAGAAACAACAAAAAAGACCCCAAAAACCAACAAAACAAAAACCCCAACAAAAAAACCCACAAAAAACCCCAAAGACAACAAAAAACCCACCAAAAAACCAAACCCCAGCAAACAAACAACCAAACACCCCTCCACCAATACTAAACCACAATGATTGCAGATATGATTCTGCTTTTAAACAAATTTAAAGGCCAGTCATGAGAAAATAACTATTCTAGAAAATATTACAGATTAGGTTAATGGTCTTACAGAGTTATCTTATGAAATTCAGAGTGTGTGAAAACAAAAATTAAACAAAACTGAGTAATTGGGTGACACCTAAAAACCCTACAACTATGCAAGTATGAAATTTAGTGTTTAGAAACCTTGTGGAAAGCATGAAGCAGAAAAAGAAACAAATATATTTGCAGGCCATGGACAAACCAGATAGGTCATTACATCCAAATTCATAAAAATGGCAAAAACCACAACAAATTCCTCTACAAAAATATATGAAAATAGATAAAGCTATTTTCTTCTAGCTGCCTTCTGAAGTGACTAAGATGAATTTCAGTGTTAACTTTCATGTCTAGTGTCAAGAAAATGATGGACAGCTCAAATTATCTAGTAACTAATGATGCCACATCTTGCATCATCTGACATATAATGTTGACAACTGCAGTAGAAAATCTGAATACTTGCTTACCACACCTCATAACACTTTCAGGGTTTTTTGTTCCTTTTGCTCCTATTGGAAAGCAGATATGAAGCTACACTGTTCTGGCAGTAGGAACATGCACCTATTTCACAGTATAAATTTATCTGTAACTGGGAGTAGCAAAGTATTTTAGTGTAAATTTGTACTTTTTCTCCAAAATGTTTACTCCTTGGATTTATCCAACACATTTATGAACAGTAGTCATTCTCTCAGCATTCAAATGATAAATTCAACTCTCCAGCACTCTGATTCATCAATAGGACAGGTTTGTCATATCTCTGATCATACAAATTGCCTTTCTTTACGTCAGCTCCACAACTACGTTTAAGCATGTATGATTACACTGTGCCGTGTTTCAAGTGACTCTGCACAACATTAAGAATATTTTCCTATCTCTGAAATACCTAACGTTTGATTTTTGTTGTTCCGTTTGTTTTGCTTTCTCCATGGCTGTGTCAGAGGGGCAGTTCAAAGTCATTCAGATGGGGAGTGTATCCAAGCCCATTCATACCACAGAATCCTTTAATTGCATGTGCTGACCTTGAATTTTGTACTGTTAAATTTCTTTTTGCCTCAGTTGTTTCTGCCTTCAAAGTAATTTTTTTCCATATTTTATCTTAACTGTCCTTTTTATTGACAAACTCCATGACTTTGTGTCATCAGCATTTTTAATCGGCACATATTTGCTTTTTGTTCCAGGGCCAAGTGGAAATGTTAAGCAAGATTTTCCTTAGACTTATCCTGCAAGAGCATAATTGTATTTCATACAGTAGAATCCAGCTCCTTAATTGAGCCATTAATGTTCATCTATGTAATAAGATAATCCTCGAAAAAGGGATGATTGTGCTTTTACACAGCAAATATACCCATGAGATGCATATGAAAATCTATAAATATTTTCTAGGTAATATATTAATGAAAATTTGAAGTAACTCCTTATGTACAGTTAATTAAAAAAAGATGGTGATTTGGAAACAAGAAAAAAATTGTCATAAAAATTCTCAATAATAAAAAGATTTAAGTGACAGGATAGATTTTTGAGGGAAAAAATCCAACCAAGAAAACACAACAAAAAACTCAGCTGCAACAGCATAAACTAGTTACAGTGTACAAGAAACTATCTGTAAAAAATGATAACTCCGCAATAAAACAATAGTTATTGAAAACTTTCAGAATTCATTATAACATTATGAAATAAAACAATAAATATATATATATATATAACTTCCATTATGAATTTGCCTTCCATGGAATTCTACCGGTAAATGTTTTGTATCTCAATTTATAAAAAAGAAAGAATCTTGGTCACTTTGTACCATATTTGCAGTGGTTTTCATTTCTCTAAAGGATCGGATATATTTCCTCTGGATTAGAGGATATCCAAATTTAGAAACTGAAAGCAGATGTAAAATGTAGTGTTTAGAGTAGTATTTCAACTTCAACTAGTGTTTTGATAAATATGATTTGGATATTAATGGAGTTTATCATAATAGTTCTTGTGGACTCATTTCTGGTAGCTCCATTTTTTAAAATGTAACTAAAATCAAGGGAGATCATGACAGTTTTATTCCTTATTCCAACATGTTTTAAAACTTTGTACATCCTTAACTTATGAAGAATCTGGTCATGAACTTGGTTGTCTCTCAAAATTACCTTGACTTCAACAGAATTATTCTTATATGTAAAACTTCATATATAATTGCTTCTTATTTGCTTTCAGGAAATTGGGATGCTTCTTTTGACATCTTAGAGTACGTAGTCTTTTTAAACATCCACATTCAAACTTTAAATTTTTACAAACATACCATGGGGTTTTGTTACTTACAATGAGTATTTGTATGAATAAGGGTACTTGCTAGAAGATATATGATATTGCTATTGTGCAGTTGTTGATATATGATAGTGCTATTGTGCATTCTCAGGTGCACACATCTATTTAGTCTTGAAAGCATTGTGTTGATTGAAACAAAAATCAGTGGGAAAAGTGTTTAGAAGTGTCCTGAAATTATATGGATATCTGAAGATTCCAGGCTAAAAAAACTTCAACAGATTTTAAAATAAAAAAATTCTTTTACCTTTCCTCAGTGGCACAGATTTTTTTTTCAATGTTGATTTCACCTTACAAGGATTTTTTAATAATGTATGAACAGTATTCCTCCAGTAAACAAAAGTTATAGAAACTTTAATGAAAGCAAATGCATTGTAAGTTCATTCAAAGACATCTTTTTTGTACAATTTTACGTGCTTGAACTATTACATTTGAATTATCAAGAGTAACTACAGTTTTGTGGGGTATTAAGAAACAATACCACAGGACACCTTCCACTGCACCAGGTTGCTCAGAGAGCCACTCAACCTGGCCTTGAACATTTTTAGGGATGGGGCATCCACAACTTCTCTGGGCCACCTATTCCAGTACCTCTCCACCTTCACAATGAAGAATTTCTCCTAATATCCAATCTAAATCTACTCTCTTTTTAATGTGAACAAGTATGTCATGTTTCCTCTTAAATATTAACAGGTATTCTGTATAGGATGTCATCCTGCTTTTCCTGCTTTTACCAAAGTCTGTGAATGACCCTTTAACTTCAGCAAGAGGAATGACATTTATACTAAAATCCTTGCAGATGAATGACTAAGTGTTACATTAAAAATCCTCAAGGGCAAAATAATTACTTTGAATTTAATAAGACATGCTAATTTACAACAGTTAACCTGGGAAATATATATACCTAAGGTATACGTATGTCTGCTTTGACTGAAATTGCATGACAGTCAAATTATACATTACTACTTCAAATAGGATTACTCTTATATTTAATCTATCTCTAGACAGATCAGAACTCTCATTTAGTGATGTGTAAGTGAATTTTTCCACTAATATATGTGGGCATATATATGTATACATATATAATTTATTTTTAAGACTAAAATTCAGTACTAATCAAAATTTCATTAAATATGGTATTTTTTGCAGCTTGGGCAGTTTGATTAACATCAGGATTTAAAAATATTCAATTCAGACTCTGTGACGTACACCAAAAATCTCTTTACTGAGGCCTTGACTTTTAAATATGCTGAAAAATATTTATCTGAAGTTACTTTGAAATGATTAGACTACTTCATAGTATTTTTATTTGTAGATAATGATTCAAAGATCTAACTGAAGATTCAAATGGCAAATTTCATTTCATTACAATAAACTAATAGATACTTTTCTTCAAAACCTCTTATATTCTATCTTTCTTTATGCTTCCCTCCTTTTGTTCTAACACACAGCTTATATACCTTCTCCGTTTCCATATATATATTTATAACTACTCTTCCACAAATATGTATTTTATTATAAACTCTGACTTACAGACATTACAGCTGATGTGTCTGGTGAACACACTTTCTACATTACCCCTAGTGCATACTAAATAAAACTCTACAAGCTTATCCAGAGCTGAAGAGAAAATGTGCAAATTACTTTCTACAAATTTCTGAACAAATACATATTTGTTAATCAAATGGGTTTACCAAGAAAAAAATATCATTAAGTTAAAGTCAGACTTTGAGAACTCCCCTTGTTTTCTATATTTGAAAATCATATAATCTATCTCTTATAAATCATATTAGGATTGCCATCATTTGGAAAGTGATTTCGTCTTCTGATATTTTTCATGTTTCTTTGGATTTCTCAGTATCAGATATTGATACAAATCAGAAAGATCATATACAATGTCTATAGGTGAATTTATGTTCACACTTTATCTATAAGTAGGTTTATGTTTGTAAGATTATGTGTACATAGAGATTTGTTACAAATACAATCCTATTATCACATACCTTTTTCCATGTACCTATGGAATGTAAAACAATACATATTGTCTGAGAAATTTACAAGTATGCATAACCCACAGTCACTAGTACCTTGTCACGCAATAGTCCAGTCCTTGCAGTTGTCCAGTCCTTGTTATTGTTTGCTTTATTTGAGGCTTCTGGGATAAGTGGGATTTTTCCATGGCTGCTGAATCTAATATTAAAGCAAGTAGCACTGTGCAACAATGATTTCACAGTGTTGTCAGTGTGGCCTGCGAAGGCTAAACAGGAACATTTAATTTCCATATATTACCCATAACCTGCAGGATACTAAAAAGTAGACATTTGTCCTTAATGTAAAGGCAAAAGGGAATTTAATTTTTTTAAAATTAAATTTTAGCAGAGTGTAAACAAAGTACGTCACAGTACATCACAAACTCTTCCCTTTTTGTAAGTTTGCCTGTTGCCACAACTATTACTAGGCATCTCTCAGAAGATCTTGGCTGACTCCTTGTTATATCTTCCCATCAAGTGGTTGTAGAAAGCAGTGAGATCTCCCCCCTTTTTTTCCTCTGCATTAGACTGAATAAACCCCAATATCTCAGCTTTTCTTGTACCACCTAGGACACAAGTACATTGTTCTATTTTTCAGCCTGCTTGAATCCTCCTGAGTAGCAGTTCTGTCCATCAGCCTTTAAACCACTTCCACCAATTTTGTATCATTTGTAAAGATGCCGATAGTTCATCACTTTCTACCATCCAGCAATAAAGCAATAAAGAGATTAGACAATAATGGCATCATTCCAAGCTTTGAGGAATGTGACCAATAACTTGTGGTTATCTGAACTTCATACTGCTCCTCACAAACCTTTAATCCTGACAATTCATCCAGTTTTCTAATTCTAACCTTTCATGCACAAATGCTGTTTATATATACCTCCTGAGTAGCTAATCTCCTATACAACCTCTCCTGTACTTCCTTTCTGTGTCTGGATTTACTCATTTCCTTTGCTCATCCATTCCAGTTTTCTACACTTATCTGTAATTCTGTGTTTTAGAATTGACCAATCTTGTTTTTTTAAGCATTTCATCCTTGAAGATCAAGCAGAAATTGACTAACTTTTTTTCCTTTCAGTGTTGTCATTTGGCTTGTACACTTCTTCAGGACACTCACATTTCATACAGACAACTCCTGTTGGCTTTTCCCATCCTTCCCTTTTTAATCTTTCACCTCCTTCTGCACCAAATTCTCTTTAATTATATGATCTCAGAGATCCCTTGCAGAAAATAATGGGTACAATATGGTTGAACTTTCTCCCTTTCTGTCACTTTTCCCTGCAAGTGAATCTTCATTCCCTATGTCTTTTCTTTTTTTCTTCTCATTCACAATTTTGCTTTAAGGCCTTTACTTCAACAACAGAAGGATTTTATCACCTTTAAAGAATAAAGAGTGATGACAACATTTGTTTAAAATTACAAATGCTGCCACATTTCCTTTTTTACTTTTAAGATATTTGAATATGTTGTGCACAGATTCTGTGTATTTTCTTTTTTAACATCACCCAAGACAGTTTCATCTGACTTCTACTTCTCAGCTATTACATTAAATCCCATGTCACCTTCTTTTGATCATGATCCAGAACCATTATGACGTCTTTTCCTTACTTGAGCTATGAAATTGTTATAGAACTGAACAGATGTTTCTAGAAACTGTATTCCATTCAATTTCCATCATTCACAATTTTATGATCTTTATTTCATCATTCTGAATCTCCCCATATTCAATATTCTAGGATCATGTCTTGTTTGGTTTTTTTTTTTTATTTGTTTCCTCAGCATTACTAGTAGTTTTGATTCTGGTGTGGACTTCTTGTTGTTGTTGTTGCTATTATTATGATTATTATTATTGTTATTGCTATTATTTTGTACTTAGGACTTGTATTTCCTCATTCATATCTAATTAATTCCATCCCCAAAAATGTATTCAGTCACTATGTGTGAGTCTTGCAAATCTCTTTCACCTCAACATGGATTATTTTTTTCAAATTTAAGTGTCAGCTACTCTGACTTTTAATTTGAACACTTAACAACAGAATTTTGAACAGTCTAGGGCTTTAATGTCCCTCTGAAAAAACCACATCTGCAAAATTTTTGTTTGTTTTTAATTTTTAATCAATGCAAATGATACCCTCACCTTATCTGAGCTGTGGACATGTAACCTGGGTCACTGCTTTGTGATATGAAGCTTCCTAGCTATTGCTCTTTTCTGACTTAGTGGATGCGATTGCTGCACTCACGTCATCTTGTCTAACCACTATCTATCA
This sequence comes from Acanthornis magna, assembly GCA_036785705.1. NCBI lineage: Eukaryota > Metazoa > Chordata > Aves > Passeriformes > Acanthizidae > Acanthornis > Acanthornis magna. The sequence goes on along the minus strand of JAWUZG010000004.1, from coordinate 1,219,691 downwards.
AAATAATAGTGTTAAGATAGTATTCTTAGTGTGTCTATGACAGTGTCCTTAGCATGTAACTTTCTCATGTCAGATTTCTCTGCATACCTTCATATTGCATTCTCTTCAGTTTTGAAACAACTATATCCTTACTTTCGAAGCCTCTCTCTAACCTTCATCTCACAAATACTTACGAACACTTTCTTCTGAAATCCTTGTCTCATTTCAGACCAAGAAGGGAAAAAAAAGAAAATGGAAAAGTAAGGTTGACCTCAAAGATTTAAATTTATTCAAATTTAGACAATAATCTCTTTGTTTTACTGAGCATGTTTTCCAGTTAGGAGCATCCAAAATCTTTTGAGTTACAGACTTGTGAATGTTTTAATTGAGGAGAAGCTTAGTCTTTCATTACCAAAAATATGATGCTATCATAGATTCATTTTCTGGATCTGTCGACATTTAAATTTTACATGGTGATATGAAAAGAAACTTTTTTAATTGCAAATCATTGCAAATGCTGAACATAAGAGCCTCTTAAAAAATTTTTGACATCTAAATTATTGTTTTATTTTCATCAAACAAAAAAGGAAACTGGTAAAAATATAAAAGGTGAAATAAACTTAAAATATAATTTCTGGCATCTGTGTTCGGAAGGTTTCAACCCCTGGTTCAAACATCTCCTTTAGTTGCCTTTAGAGTCAATCCCATCACACTGAGGTAGAAACCTGTATTTGACCACACAAATTATTCACAAGAAACTTTATCTTAATTGAATATTAAGGCATTGAAAATGTGATTCTCTTAGAAATAACTGTATTAGAGGGGTTTAAAGTGAAATACTTTAATCTAGAACTGAATCTCACCCTTTTTATTTAATTTCTATAATTTCTGCATGAAAGTCACCATGTATAGAGATGGACTTAATCCAACAGGGGAGAAATAATCATCCATAGAGAATTAATAATTCCTCTCTTCTTTCAAACTATTGTGTGAAAGGAGTTAAGTAAACAACTTCTCGCTCACTCCCCAACCTCAGTCAGGAGGAGAATCGAAGAAAAAACATAATCTTATGGGTCAAGATGAGAACAATATAATAATTAGAAAATAAATAATAATACTAATTAAATTCATGATAATTACAACAACAACAATAACAGTAATCGAAAGCAGCGAAAGAGAGAGAAATAACATGGAAGAGAAACCAATGCTGAACAATACAATTGCTCACCATCCACTGACCTTGCTTGTCATCCCCTGCTTGTCCCCAAGCAGTGACAGGCATCTCTTGGCCAACTTCCCCAGTTTATGCATGGGGCATGAAATTCTATGATGTGGAATATCGCTTTGGCCCGTTTGGGTCATGTCCTGGCCATGCTCCCTCCTGTCTTCTTGCGCACCTGCTCACTGACAGGGTATTGAAAACAGAAAAGTTCTTGACTTAAGGTAAAGACTCGGCAAAAATTAAGTATTAGTTTGTTGTCAACATTATTTTCACACTGAGTCCGAAACACAACGCTGTAACAGCCACTAGCAAAAAAATTGACTCTATCCCAGCCAAACTCAAGACACATGGATACCAAGAGATGAAATTATTTGCCTTGTAGTGCCAGTTTAGTAAAAAAACCAAACAAAACCAAAATAACAACTACGACAAAACACCCTACAAAATAAAACAAAACAAAACAAAACAAAACAAAACAAAACAAAACAAAACACCAAACCTAAGACAAACTAATAAAAAAAATTACTTAAAAATACATAGAAATATTAAATAAAAAGCTATAATTGCCTAATAATGATTTTGGGATTTAAAAACTTCAATATTTGAGCTGTTACCAGGTCTTTCAGGGTCTAGGGGAATTTTACATTGCTAACATCAAGCTCTGAAAAGGGGTTCAAATAACTGAAAAACCAGAAAAAAACCAGCAACCTAAACCCATTGATTTCTTTGTTCAAAACTCATAATGCAAATAAAAATATATTAGCACATATCATGCAATCACAACATCGTAGAAAAACTGCAAGTATCAAATTTCTTCAGAAGGTGGTTGGTTGGTTGGTTGGTTGGTTGATGCTGTGTGTCTCTATGACTTGACAATATTTTGCATTTCCTTTGTGTAAATAGAGAATATGTTATGAATACAAAGTAGCTGCTGGGGAAAGAAAAAGTCTGGGGCTACACTATGCTGTCAGTTGTAATTAATTCAATGAACTTTGCAGAAAAATGTCAAATATTATATGTATGATGCATAAAGGACATGAAGTAGCCTTCTCACCAACCTGGCTTCAGCAGGCCTGAGCTGGATTATCATGCCTTAATTTGCCACTTCAGGACAGATACAGATGAATAGAAAGGGATTAGAAGAGGTTTTATGAAATGTGAATGAAAAGAGATTGAGTGAATCCCTGTTATTCAGTCTGGGATGAACATTAAAGCAACTTGCCAGTCTGTAAAGGGCTGCTGCAAAAAGCAAAGGAGAACTTTATTTTCCATATCTCTGCTGGACAATGCAAAAAAAAAAAAAATAAAGTTTTAATTCAAGCAAGTTAAAATTAAAGCAATTAATGCTAGAAAGTATTAATAACTTTAAAACAGCAGGATCAAATGAACATGTTTGATCAGAGGCCTAGGGTCTTAAAGAACATGTAGAGGAAAAAGTGGTAGGAGCATTAAAAGTGTGTTCTATTGATCTCACTATTAGGGCCCTAAAGGATTAGATATTTTCCAAAAGTCGTTCCTCATGTTATTCCTTGAAAGCTTGTTTCAAGAAACAACATATTCAGACTTTCAAAACAAGCTGTTTCACAGAACGGTTGGTTTGTTTTGAGATGTTGTGTCTTTTGGTTTTTTAAAAGTTTAGCAGTTTTTCTCTCTCTGTTCATTTATTATGAGCAGTCATAATGATACTTTGAGCAACCAGCTTTGAAATTAGATATTAAGGAACTTGTAGAATTTTCCACTGACATTTTGATACTACAGCAAAAGACTCAAATGCTTGAGGTTTTTTAATGCCTCTAACACGTGATCTATAAACAAATCATTCTCTCTTAGAATCATTAAATATCTTGAGTCAGAAGGGATCTAAAAGAGTACCCAGCTCCACTCCTGACTCCACAAGAGCAGTCTAAAACTTAAACCATATATATGCAAGAGCATTGTTGAAATGCTTCTTGAACACCAGCAGGTTTGGGACTATGATAATTTCCCTAGGGAGCCTTTTGCATTGTTTGTCCTCCCTCTCAGTGAAGAATTTATTCCCTAAAATCCAGTCTAAACTTTCTGTGGCACAACTTTGTCATTCCCTTTCATCCTGTTACCAGACACCAGAAAGATGACATCACCTTCCTCTCTGAGCTTGTTCATGTGAAAAGTATCACAGAAACATTAATTACCTTTGGTAATATGGTATCAGCATTCAAAAGAAATTTAACCTAACAAGCAGTGCTCTAAAACTGAACAATACTGACTGAAAAAGAAGGAAGTTACACAAATTGAGCTGATAAAAAATTATCTCCATCATTGTTTTGTAAGAAGACAACTTCCAAGTTCCTTGGAAACACAGAAAGCTCCACAACCAGGCAACAAACAAACAAAACAACCTCTCTTTATTTCTGAGCTTCAGAATATTTCTTTAAGTACTTAAGCATTACTGAAAACTTTAAAGCAATGACACAGTTTGACCTCATCTCATTTATGCAAAACAGGATCCAATTTAATTCAGGAAAATCTTTTGCTCTGTGTCTTTATTTGTCTAGATCTGTCAGTATCCATTGCTTTTTTAAGAATCTAACCTGATACAGTAAAGATTCCCAGTTTGAACTATATTATTTTTCATTTTCTTACGTAAATTGAAAATAAAGGACATGCAAACTTCAAGTCACTCCCTTTTTAATGGAAGATATATCCCATTGGTCAGAACAGGTCTCACAATTTCAGGGTGTTTTGTTGCTCCCAGTGATGATGCTGTACGTCATACTTCCATCATTCAGAAACAGAGTTCTCAAAATATGCAGATAACTACTATTGCTACTAAGTGACCAATCAAGCAATTTAATTTTCTACACACCTTAGTCTACACAGACCTACTTGTAAGTTAACACCAGGTGATAATTTGAAATTGTCATGCCTTAGGGAACTGGAAAGCATCAATCACTATTCTGACTAACACATCTCATTATCTACTTAATATTTTCTGAAATTCTTTGTTGATTTTACAGGATAATCACAGTTCCTGTTCCAGCTGTATCATTAAACACTAGGTGAAATTGGAAATGATGCAGACAAAGTGCCATAAAGACTGTCCAAGTAAATTGTTAACCTTAGTTCCAGAGGACAGAAGATCAATATCACGGTCTTATACTCTTGAAGATTTAGTTTGTTTATAGTCATTCATGGCAAGTATACACTATATTCTCAAAGAAGCAATTAACCAAAACATACTATGTGTTTGGTTATTTTATAAGTATTTTAAACACCAGACAAGATTTTAGGTATTGAAAAACATATCTTCTGTTACTGTAGTTGACAAACCCACTCCAGAAAAAAAAATCATTTATGTTAAAACATTTATTCCCAAAGTAGTTCACGATATTAGCTTTTAGAAAAGGTATCTCTGAGTGGGAGCAATAGTTTTGACTGGCTAAAAACATGTCCTGCAAATGTAACTGCAAATATGCCTTTTGTTTTTGCTTTTTCTGAAAGGCACAGCTATTTCTGGAAGTGATTTCCCTTGTAACTTGAATGAGTGTGGCATTCTCTTTTATTCCCACCGAGAAACAACATTTAACAGTGTACTTGTAAACAAGAGCATGGTTCAGCACATGTAACTTAGACTGTTTATTTCCTGACATTGAACTGTGTATGTTTAACTTCCTCTTAATACAATCTTTATATGGAATTACAGTACAGCAAAATGTCCTATAAATGTCTTAACACTTTATTAGTTGAGAACATGTATTAAAAAACTGGTCTAAATGACCCCTTATCTTAGTTATTAATTATGAAGCCTTTAATTTGACAATTAAACTTTTCCCTTATCTATTTTTTTAATTGGCTCATACTGAACTTCAGAAATTACATTTGACCTGTTTTTTCACCCTGTGAACTCAAGTTATTTGAAATGTAGTACTCGACCAATACATGTTATTAAGTGTTAGCTCTGAAAGAATATTCAGAATATACAAGTGCATGTGTATGTGTATATAAACACCAGAAATATTACATCACAGCTGAATTAACAGAAGAATGTCCATAGATAACACACAAATAATCATTGTGCCTATTTCACTTAAAATAGTATTTATGAAATATTTTGCCAGCAGTGGGTATTCTATTAGAAAATATCAGTTTGGTCAGACTCAGCCTTCTCAAATAAATACACAGTCCCCATTCCTGTGAAATTTTCAGATGGAAGATTTCTCAGTCCAAACATTACATTTTTAGTTAAAGACAGACATAAATTTTCCCCAGAAATTTTGTCCCTTAGAGAAATATTTTGAATGCAGTACAAGTTTTTCTCCGTGAAAATCACTATTCAGAAAGATGTACCATCAATCTAATTTCTGTACAGACCTAGAGAGAAACTGGCATCCGTGAGATTCCACAGATGTCTTTTTAGAGCACTCACCAGAACTTGGGGACCCCTTGGTCCTACAAGTTACAAGAGTGGCTGCACTGTGTTTTCCATATGCTCTGCCAAAGCTATACCTCCTGAAGTTTAAAGCCACTTTCTCCATTTGAACCTCTTTGTTTTCAATAATTTAGCATTAGTGGGGAAGTGAAAAGTTTAAAAATCTTTAATGGCACTCATAAAAGAACAAAAACTACATGTAAATTCTAACCCCCCATATTCCACAGTACTCTGATTGCCTTATACCATCCATGCTGTTAATTTGTAGCACTATTCTGAACTGAAATATACACTACAATGTATTTTATCTCATCTGTTTGACCTGATGTAGCACAGAAGACATGTACTAAGTGTACAAGGTATATGTTTTCTTACATATTTCTTACATACCAATTTCTTTACATATATTCTTACAAAATTCTTACAAATTTTTTACATATAAATTATGTGTAAGTTTAAATTAACTTTTTTTAAAATTTAAAAATATAATTGACTACTCAGAACAATGACCTAATTTTCAGGGGTTTTTTTGTTTGTTTTGTACTTGTTTTCAACAGTCAAACATGTATTCCTCAAAATAGATAATTATCTGCATCTTATTTTCTTATTTTTTAAATAAATCCCCTGAAGAGGAAATAAGCACACAGCATTTTTATCTATTTGCATTGTAAGCAAAGGAAGAGATGAGGAGAATTGAATAGCTACAAGAAAATGCACACAATAGAAGTAAATTCAATATACTGTAACACTCGGTATTTTCTTACAACAAAATTGTGGAAGAAAATTCTTACTTCCTTAGCATTCTAAACATAGCTCTCTCCTGAGGACCTCGACTTGTCTCTCATGAATTATTCAGGTTGTAAAACAAAAGCTAGAGACCTATAGCAACTGCATCCAAGAAAGAGACATACTGAAGTTTTAAAATTTCTACGTGGCAGCAGCTGGGAATAGCTCTGTTTGTATTAATGTTGTCAGGATTGCTGGTGCTAGCAATACTAATTTTTCTTATAAAAGAGCTAGAACAAAAATTATGATCTCCTTGCACTGGTCTACAACAGAAGGTCCACATTTCTCACCGTCTTAGAAGAGATTTGCGTAAACTAGAAGAAATGTCATGCTTTATTAATTAATTAATTAATTAACTAATATCTAAAAATACTTACATCTTCATAGGACATTCTGAAATGAAACAATTAATCTTTATTTTTCATACAATTAAAATGTAGAGACAATAAGGACTATAAGTACAGAAATATTTGTTGATTCAAACATTTGCACATGTACAGATACAGATCTATGATATTAGTCAAAGAAATAAGGGTTATTTTTAAAATTTAACTCACCCACCACGGGATTTGAAAATAAAAATATGAATCAATGGTATACTATCAGAATGATTTAAGTATTATCACAATTTCGTCAGTGCATATGGTATTAAAACCCCCTCATTCATCGAATAATCAAAGAGATACTGTCACCATGTCTATGGTTATGTTAATAAACCTCTGAGTGTTTGTCAGTTGGTAAGTATAGTACTTGTCCCAGCCTGCACCACAGCTCCATCTCAGGGTGAAACAAGGAGCAAACCAGTTTCTTATCATTTGGCATTACCAAGGTTGCCTGAAAGGAAAACCTAGAAGTAACAGATCATGGCAATTTAAGTGCAGTTTCAACATGATTCAGATGGTCAACTAAGATTTTGGTTGCATGAACAAATTATAACTATGAATATATGATTCAAAAATGCAATACAACTGAATGTAATTTAGCAGTAGTATAAAAACGTAAGGGTATGTCTACATAATCTGTTGTAGAAAGTTGCAAGTAATTTCTGCCTATGTTGAAGTTGACAAAGCTTTTAGCAACAGCACAGCACTAAGTCCAAACTAAATCCTTCTGATTCATGGTAAAAGTTCGTAGCACACTAATGTATATCCCCAACTTCCCTTTAGCTTGGAGCATGGGCAGGTTCTACTTTCCAAAGGTGGTGCAGATTTACATTGAAAGCATATAATGAATGAAGGCATTGGAAGAGTCTCTAATTATGGAATGAAAATGAGAGATGAAGGGAATGTATTTTGAGTGAATATATGAGTCATGTGAATTTGTGCACTCACAAAACTTTTAAACATAAGCTGTTGGAAAGAAGAAGTAAGAAACTATTTAGGTGCATATGACTGGTTAGAGTACAATTTACAGTGGCACAGAACAACTCAGTTTTCATATTTCTGAAAGAAAATGCATTATTTCCCCCCATGCTTCTCCAATAATGTCATTCTGTTATTGATTTTTTTTGGTTTTATTTTCCTTATAAAACTATCAATGTCAACCTTGTATTAAGAAAAATCAAGTTTTGTCCTACAGATAATGGCATTTACTGTGTTAGAAAAGGTTAGGCTTTACTGCAAATGACAACCATAACTGCTCTGAAGTCCTTTCTTTGTCCTACACATTAATGTGCATTTAGACTAAAAAGAATCATTTCAGTATTTGAAACCCCATTCACTAGTATCTCATCCATTTATTGCATAAAACTTTGGAGGGTGAAAAAAAAACCCAACAAACTGATTAAGAAGCATGGAAAAATATAAAATCTAGGTACTTAGAGGCTTTATCACAACGCACATACAAGTTAAAAGATAAGCAGGGAAGAATGAAAAAATGTTTCTATTCATCATTATAAAACACTCAGACCTCATCTATGCAGATAATGGCAAAGTAAGGTTTTTTTAAAATAATTAATAGAGAAAGTAATGTTTTGTTGTAGTATGGCGATTGGAAAACTATTGGCCTTAAAAGCTCTAGGGATTACTTGAAGTGAGTAATATTGCATTTAGTTACTATTATAGAGTGCTCAGAGCTGAGGCTCTATATTGAGGTTGTTTATGGTATATTACTTGTCCTTTCACATCACCTCAGGGGAAAAAATCTGTAACAAAACAGCGAGTCTTAAAGTAGATGCTTGCTTACCAACAAAAGCCTATTTCCAATTTCTGATGGCTAAAAGAGGTTCAAATTTCATAAATTCTAGAACTATGTTGAAGTCTCTTTATCTATGCCGACTTAGATCAGAAAGAATGGAAAAAGATTGGTGCTTTTAAACCATCAAGGAAGAATGAAATGAAGTAATGTTAAATTGCATACATTTTCCTGTCTCTTTCTTTTAACCTTTGGTTAACCAGACCAATTCCTAGACCTGTGAAAAGAGAGTTCAAGACTTCCTTATTTTCCTGGAGACTGGCTGCATCAATGAAAAACTCCTTTCTTCCTTGATGTTGTCACTCCATTGTCAGTACTTGAAAACCACCCCAGCACTAACAGGAGAGCAATCTCTAAGCTTTTCAACTTCAGAAAGTTTTAGTAAGCCAATTGAGCCAAACATTTACAGGAAGACTAAACCTATGCTGTGATGGGGAACTGTAACAACCAGCCAGCACGAAATGCCAAAACTAAGTCAAGCAATTCAGAAATAGATTGAAGCCTATTCTTGGAGTGAACAAAGTGCTCTTCCATCTGCTTGGCTAATCAGATTGGATGCCTGGAATGCAGAAGACACTTATTGAGACAATAACCTACTGGAGCTGAAACAAATATTGGAACCTTATACATGGGTTATTACAGTATTCAGAGTATACTGAATTAATTCAGTTGAAGCTGTGTTACTGCTATATTTTAATATTCATTATGTCTTGAAAATAATAATAGAGATTCCATGACATGATGGATAATACATGCCCAGATTTCAAAGAGAAATAAAATCAACAAAGGAGACTTAATCAGCAAATTTAAAATATCATAAGATACATATTTATTCCTATAAAAATAATCCTGGCTGTGAGGACAAACAGCACAGTGCATCTTGTGTGTTCCTGCCTAAAAACATTTTTTTTCTCAAAAAATAGGGCATCCTCCTCTCTATTTCTTAAGAATACTTTCTGTCATGTAGCGTCCTGGGATTCATGTTTCAACACTGTGTTAGCAAGCACCACCTGGCACTGGCCAAACTATTTCAGGATGCATTCTAGCAGTCATGTAGCAGCTCTTCATATTTTTTTCCTGGCTCCACGTACATTCCTAGTACAGACACTCTACTGAGTATTTGAGAAGAAGTGGAACATATGGGTTCAAGACTTTGTTCTAAATGGAACAAAAATAATGACTTGATTTTGCTTTCTCAGGTTTTTGGTTAGTGCTTCAAGTACTGATGCTCTGGGAGGTGCTATAATGTTCTTTTACTTTTTTCTTGGGGAAAAGAGAGTAAGGTAGAGGGAAAAGGATAATTAAGCTCAAAAGAATGAAAATATCTACAAGTTTTATGTCAAGACCAATAAAGAAAAAAGGATACCAAATTTGCCAATTTCACTGCCTGCTCATGGTATTGATGCAGGGAGTGAGGGAATTTGTTTCTAATAAACTGAACAATTAAAGAACTCTCAACTTATAAAGCTGAACAGTAATTTTGGGAAGATATATTTTGAACTTAGACCTAAAATTTCTGCCTACTCTCTCTCTCTCCTTGTTGACCTATGATGTACTACAGAAACTCTTTTGAATGTCTGTATCTTTATTATTTTGAAAAAAATTACATAAGAATATGCACACGGAATCATAGAATTATGGTTTGGGTTGAAAGAGGCCTTAAATACCATCTAGCTCCAATCCCCTTGCTCTAGTTAGGAACACCTTTCCCTAGACCAGGCTGATCAAGCTGCCATCAAGCCCAGCCTGGAACACTGCTAAGGTTGGGGCATCCTCAACACCCCTGGGTAACCTGTTCCAGAGCCCTGCCACCTTCACATCAAATGCAGTTCAGGATTTTGTTTCTTTGCAATGTTAAAATCCTTTACTGTGCTGTACTTACAGTCATGGTGATGCTGATCAAGCTCTTCCCATCAACCTGGAAAAAAAAAATCCTAAAATCCTCCATTTATTGCAAGTGAAATCAAAGTTGGAAAAATCAGTACCTGCAATTTGTACTCTGTTATGCATTTTATTGTGTCCTCTAATTCTATAGCCTTCAAAGGGACTTCTGCAATTTTATATGCAGAATTTAATTAATATATGGTGCACATATAGGACAACCCAGTTATGACAATTTTTTTTTTTTTACTTACATTACAGAAAAAGTAATGTGTGTGTATCTTACCATTAATATTTACAAAGGAAAAACAACTAAAAAAAAAGTGAATCTGCTGAACTCAGTCAGGTATTATTATTGCTAATTATTCATTTTCTCATGCAAATAATTCTTTGCAGAGAAGTTCCTCCACCAGGGGTCGCACAAAGACTGCTTAAATATCACCTGTTAAACAGGAATAAAGTTCACATTGGAGCGTGAAAACACAATCGAACCTCAAAATAGAGGCTTGATCCATAATAAGCAAACTATTTAAACTCCTGGGCACAAGTCACTGCTGATTGTTTACTCTGAATATAAGTAATACTTTAATTTTTTTCTTTTTTTTTTTTTTTAACTTATGAAACATTGAACCATTTTGGAAAAAATCGTAAGTGCTGCACTTATACTTTGTCATAAATCATACTGCATAAATGATATTATTTCATGTCTCATGTTAGGATAAACTATACTAATACGGGGTTAATTCTACTTCAAATAAAACTACGGGCACGTCTCTTTCCTCAAAGTTCTGGAGGAAGCAGATTTAGATTTTGATACAATCCCAAACCAGAGGCTCTTTTTTCGCTGCTCTCTGTAGTGGTGTTGCTATTTCTGCTGGGGAAGGCAGCAGTGATAAGACCATCCTAATTTCAGTCTGAATGGTGGGATGTACAAACCATTGTACCAAGAGAGGAACAGCTCATGAATCAACATTCTGGCTTATTGGCCTCAGCAAAAGCAGCTTTGCATAAAAGAGCCTGGGAGTTACAGGGATACCCATCTGAATGTGAGCCACAAATGTGATATTGGAACAAAAAGTATTAATGGTGTCTTGGGCTGTATTAGGACAATTGTTGTCAGTAGGTCAAGGAAAGCTATCCTTCCCCTTCACTCAGCACTGGTGATGCCACATCTGGTGAGTCTTGTGGCCAGTTCTGATCTCCTCAGCGCAAGAGACACATAGACATAATGGAGAGAGTATAGCAAAGGGCCACAACAGTGACTAAGGGACTGAGACATCTTTCCTGTGAGAGAGATATTCATTCCGGAGAAGAGAAAGTTCAGGGGGATCTATCTCGTCAATGTGTAGAAATACCTGAAGGGAGATTGTAAAGAAGACAGAAGAAGGAGCCAGACAATATTCAATGGTGCCCCATGATGGGTCCAGAGGCAATGGGACACACACTGAAATACAGGAAGCTCCCTCTGAATATCAGGACACATTTGTTTACTGAGAGGGTGATGAAGCACTGATACAGATTGCCTAGAGAGGCTGAGATGTTAAAGATCCATCTGGACACTGTCCTAGAGAATCTATTTGAACAGGGGGTTTTAACCAAATAACATCCAGATATCCCGCTGAACTTCAGCCATTCTGTGGTTTAGCTGGTCTAATCCATGCGCAAGGATAAATCATGATAACTTGGCTACTGGCTTTGGAAGTACTTGCCTTCCTCTTGGTATGAGATAATAACATGGAAAAGAGCCCTGCCCAAACCTCTGATTTGTAGTGAACATTGTTCCTAATTTTTGTAAATAATAATATATATAATCATGAGCAGAAATATTTGTGAAAATGTCAAGCTTTCCCATATTCCCTATATTCTTTATGACCTAGTTAATGAGAAAAAAGAGATTTACAACATCTTTAATATAATTCATGCTCAGTTTTGCTACAAAAATTAATTCCCCTCTATTAAAAGAATGAAACAAAATAACATAAGCACCTACATGGTACATAGCTCAGAAACCACTTTCTTTGAAAGTTAAATCTAGTATATATCTGAGTTCAGTAAATAGCCTGTGTGCACATGCTATGTATTCACATACACAAACTTTCCAAATGATTTTTTTCCATAATACTGATAATTTTCATGTGTATATAAGATATTTTTGTGTTTCTGTGCATAAATATAAATATTTTTGTACTTACACATAAGTACGAATATTTAGTTACAAATAATTGCACTTCTTGTATTTGTGACAGATTCTACAGTGTTTTGCACAAAAATGACTGCAAGATATACTTGAGAACTGTTCACAAGGACCTTTTTCATAAATCTCAGAACCATCCAAGCTAGACAATATTTATCCCATAAATTATGATTGTCAGTACTAACCATCTAGATAAAGTCTGCGCCTCTTTTAATTTTAACAGCATTTCCTGTTAACATAGTCACAAGTGGTTTCCCATAACATGGTACCATTACATACACCTGTGATAATTTGGTTGGAAACAACTTTTATAATAGCATAGTATTGTCTGTGTCACTTGCTGATAAGTGTAAGAAACAGTTTATATTTGACGAGCACTGTGCAAGGAATATGCACATACAATTTGAAAAATGTATGTACCTGCTGTCAGTAGGTACAATTTCAGAATACTTCTGCTTCATAGAGAGGGGGAGATTATTAATCCTTTGGACATTATTGAACTTTCTTTTGGCTAAATTACTGTGTTTATTAATAATTCATGAGAACTGGCCAACCCTTTAACATAGTACATGCAACTGTCTGATAAGCAGATAGTGCCTTTTAATTTTGCCTTAGACTGTTTAATAATTTAAGACAAATGGGATAGGATTTTGCATTAAGCTAATAATGTGCCACTAATAACTAAGGAATCCTAAAAACATATGCTCCTTTTCCCTTGTTTTTGCAGTTTTTGATTAGCTCTCTAACAAAGAAAATTAGGTCCTTGGATCATAAAAGATATCACTGAGAATAAGTAGAAAGAAAGCCTGTTTCTGTGCTTCCTCGAGCTAATGACACACTAGATTTAAAAGAATTAATGACCACCTTTCCTATATGATATGTGCACAGAGAACTAAACAATGCCTCACGCAGTGTCCAGAATCTTAATTGCCAGGCACTTCACAGAAAGTCCCAGAAGAGGGAGGTGTTTACCCTCAAATAGAGAAGGCATTTTTTTCCCTTCTAGGATTCATTGCATTACTAAGCAGAATAAAGAAATAGTACCCTTCTTCCTCTTTAAAATAAAAAGCGGTAATTAGGAGAGGTGTTTTTTTTTAAATGCAGTGTTATATATTAGCTCCTGTTTCCTCTTCCATTTGGCTTTTCATCTACTGAATATGAGAAAAATTACTGCTGTCCAAAGTGTGTATTCATTTTAACTATATCACTTGTCTTCTCTTTTTATAGAAATATGAAACCTGTTGAACTAATAATCACTAATAATCAAGCATGGGCACTAATAATCAAGCACGGGTAGAAGTGTTCTGTTATTTCAATCTGCATTTGGAGAAAAACCCCTGAAAATATATTTTTTTATGTTGGCAGCATCTGCTTCATCCTCACATTAGCCAGAAAGATATAAAATATTGACTACTAAAATTAGACTTCTGAAAATTATCAGATATTAATAGGTTTCAGATAAAGTTTTAAAACACTTTGCCAAGAACCAAGTTAATTCTCTATAAAAGGTAAGTGAGATGACCTGAACAATTATAGACCATTCATCCTGATATTGGTCTCAAGCATGATAATGCATCAGATGATGTTTGATGTAATGTATTAACTTTTTATTAATGATTAGCACAGGTTAATTAAAATGCTTTCAAACTGATTGGCTATTTTGATAAAAATTAGAATCTCAATTATACTGTTTTTAGTGCTTAAGGATGACCCTTGCTTATTTGTGTGCATGCTCCATGATGTGCCCTTTGAGAAAGATGTTGTTGACATGATTGTTATTCTATATGTTAAAAACTAACCAGGTATTAGGTGTCAAAATGTGATTTGAAATATGGGGTCATGACATACAGGTATTAGTCACTGTGTTGTTTTCAGCTAGGGAAGAGTTAATTTTCTTCACAGTGGGGCTTTATGGGGTTTCATTTTGGATTTGTGGTGAACACAGGGTTGATACTGTAGAGATGTTTTTGTTATTGCTGAGCCGGGCTTGCACAGAGCCAAAGCCTTTTCTGCTTTTCATACTGGCAAGATGGTGAGGAATTTGGGGGTGCATACGAGGTTGGGAGGAGACACAGCCAAGACAAGGGACACAACCTGACCAAAGGGATATTCCAGGCCACACGACATCATGCTCAGTGTATAAAGTGGGAAAGGGAGAAGGAGAAAGAGGGTGACATTTGGAGCAGTGGTGTTTCTCTTCCAGGTTGGTGTTATACACAATGGGGCCCTGCTCTCCTGGAGATGGTTGAACACCTGCCTGCCCATGGGAAACAGTGAATTACTTCCTCATTTGTTTGTGTGAGTGTTTTTTGCTTTCCCTATTAAACTGTTTTTATCTCAATTCATGAGTTTTCCTGCTTTTACCTTTCCAATTCTCTCCCTGATCCTGCTGATGAGGGAGTGAGCAAGTGCCTGTGTGGCGCTTGGCTGCTGGCTGGGGTTAAGCTACACCAGTTGCCCAGGGTTTCCACACAATAAAAAAGATGTGAGAAGATGTGAAAAGACATGAAAAGATATGAGTTGCCTTTGAATCCAAGTTATCTTGATCTTGATATGGATTCTTATATCTAGACCACGACATTTACTGCATAGACTGGAGTTGCACTCTAGCCACAAGTGCCTCTCCCTTTCTTCTTAAGAAATGAATGAAATTTAGCCTTTAACATACTGTCAAAGACTTTTTTAGGGAGTTGAGGAATCATCCTACATGGAAAATCAAAATCTAGCACCTACTGCTGCCTCTCTTGTCAAGCAGTGATTGCTTGCTCAGTTAGGGATAGCTCCTGGATCAAGTTCTAGTTCTGCTGTTAAGACAAGTCCACTGTGTAGAAATAACCTCAAGATCTACCAGAAAAATGAGAGAGAAAAATGTTCCCTATTAACTGAGAAGAGCCCTTATTTTACAAAGGACACTAGAGTCAGATTCGGCCTGCCTAACTATAGATATACTGAGTATAAATTGATAATTTGTTGTCTGTGTCCTTAGTCATTGCTTTAAGTCCTAAGTTATTCCTTAAAATAGAGGTTGGTATTCACTGTATTTAAAAAAAAAAAAATGTCAGCTAATGCTACATTACATATAGAACCTGATTCTGTCAGTGTGTGTTACTATGTCTTGATAAGGTCTTGTCACTTGATCCTCATTCCTCTACAGAAGCAGACAGGCACGTTGTGATTAGCCTACAGCTAGTGATGGTGAAAGGAGGCTTAATGGCTCATTTCTGGATTTTGATCAAATCCAGGAGGAAGCTAATCCAGATTTCCTAATTTGATTTCCTGAGCCAGCAAAGGAGATGATCTGTGCGTTCCCACTAGCCTTTACCAGCTGTTCTGCATATGCTCACAGGCACATGAAATGATAAGATCTGCACTGTGCAGCCTTCTTTCATTCCGATTCCCAGCATTATGCCAATGCATTAGTGCTGATGCAGTTCTGTGAGGATACAATGCTGTGCTTAGATGCTAAAAAAAAAGAAAGTATATTCCTCATAGAATCCCAGAATCTCCAGGATTTGCCAGTGATAATTGATATTTTCAGTATGTTAGCTTTCTAATAGTAATAGTAAAACCTACATTCTGCCCTTTTGATATCCTAACAGTTCATGAACCATTTAGTTCATAGACGTTAGTCATCCAGTATCTAAAGAGGGCTTTTAAAAAAGAGGGAGAATGACTTTTTACAAGGGCAGATAGGGCAAGAGGGAACGGTTTTAAACTAAAACATGAGAGATTTATATTAGATGCTAGGAATGAATTCTTTACTCAGAGGGTAGTGAGGCACTGGAACAGTGAATTTGTGGGTGCCCCATCCCTGGGCTCTGGCTAAAGGCAGGTTGGGTGCGGCCTTCAACAACCTTATCTAAGGGGTGGCATCCCTGCTTATGGCAGGGGGATTGGAAATAGATGATCTTTAAATGTCTCTTTCAACCAAAGCCATTCTATGATTCTGTGTTTCTATGGAGTTAAGCCTTAAGAATCTTGGTATCTCCTGCCACTAAATGAAATATGATAAGTTTTATGAGCAGAGGATTTGAGGGTTTGTTCTCTAACTCTACAGAAATCCTTGCAAAATGTTTTATTCAAGGAAGTTCTTTGGGCTGCATTATCATACAGAGTCAAATATTAATCACAGTGATTCTATCTAGTGGTAGAATACCTCAAATTGGTTTTGCAACCCAGTTTTAAAAACACGCTTAACACCTTTTAGAAAGAAAATGTTGTTTTTTGTTAGTCATCAAAATGGCATCTAATTTTCAATGCCATTATTATTCATATTACCATTTCTATTAGGTTACCTTTTTTCCTTTTTTCATTATTTTCATAAAATGTCTTAAATTAAATGTGTTAAGTTAAAAATACATGACTGAAGAATAAAATTCTAAAATTCATTGCATCAGTGGCTAAGTTAAAAACAATATAACAGTCAAGTTCTAATCAATACCTCTGTTAAGGAGTCAAAATTAGACTCGAGTAATATGTGGATTTTTCTGGCCCCTTTGTATATACATATCTGAATGCAGATGTAATTTTTTTTTCTCTAATCCTAATATTTTTGTCTGAAATGATGCTAGTAAATATTTTCTGGTCCTGTAGTATGTAGAATAATGAAAGGATTTCTTTTGTGGCATTATGCTGTACTATACTATTAGAGCTTTATGAAAACGTGTGACAAAAATAGTCATGTTCATATTATGTATTACTTGCTCCTGAGGAAGCTTTGCATTGTTTCGAAATAAGATACAGTTTTCTGGAACACTGCTGTGACAAAATGTTCTGTCTCAGAGACTACCCATTGTCTTCTCTGCTTAAGACTATAAAAATGGGATTTGTTTCCCTTATATATGGTGATATGTGGGATGGGAAATACCTCACACTAAATGCCCAAGTCAGGTTAGTATCAGTCATATGGTGATGATTAGTACTTTTGAGAATGCAGAATGGAATCTGGAGTGGTTTCTCTCCAAGTGACTATTATATAAAAGTGCAGCTTCCACAAAATCAGCATGACTTCTGTGTTAGAAAACATACGTGTACTTTGGTTTCTTGAAACTAAGGAAACATTTTCTTTTGGTCTGAGTCACTGTGAAAAACCACATCTTCTGATACAGACTTGAAGAAATTTAGGTCAAAGGTTTCAAATTGCCATTCTTGTTTCTATCCAAGATTTATGTCTTGACTGTGCACGAGGGAAAACAGACTGAGCTTCCTCTGTCTAAGGTCGTTTGCTGATTAGAACATCACATCGTACATTATGGGAAAGGTAGACCTGACCTGATGCCAAGACCAGAGAATGATGTTGAAAGAAGAAAACTTTCAATCTTAAAGTCCCATCTGGAGAGAGTGCAAAACCCCAGAAACTGAATTTGATATCAGATTGGCTCAAAACCTAATGTCTTTGTTCAGGAATTTAAGTCTGAATATGTTAGTGGAATTTTTTTTTTCATATTTGCAAGAAAACACCTTTTCTGTCCTTTACAGTTAGTGTAAAAAAAACCCAAATGAATTCCAGAGACTAGTAGCTTGATGCAGGGGAGTTCTCCTTTGTCATTGTAAATTATGGGGGGTTGTGCCCTAAAAGCAACATATCCAGTAAAGAAGCTGTAAACCATGAGAATCACACACCATGTTGGAAAATGATGCGTAGGCTCAGAGATCTGATATAACACAGTGTGAGGAAGTAATGGTATTATGGCACAGCAGATCACCTTCTCCTATTACATGGAAAAAAACTAGCCTGTCTTTATCTTCCAGGGTCTGTGTTAATTGAGAATTGTCTACAGGATGAAGTAAACTCTATAGCCTTTTTATGTAATAAAAACCTTATCTGACTTGATATCTATTAATTTTTTGAAGGTTCTGTTTTCTCTTGCTCACACCTCCAATTTTTGCAAACAAAAATATTCAATTTAGCTTACTGGTAAGAAAAAAAAAACCATAAATAAACTTATGATTTCTTCATCATTATAAATATTTTTTCTTTGAAATGTTTTTCCAAATATCCTAGAATTATGGCTCAACTTTCAGACAATTCAGTAATTTAGCTCACTTGTTTCTCCTTGGTCATTGGTGTATTACAAGAAATATTGTAAATGTCAAGTTAGTTTTTATCTCTTTTTTTTTTTTTTGAGGTCCATTTATATCCTGACTTTTTTTTCAATTTGCCATTTTTTTTCATCTCATGCATCCCCTCAATATCTGCTTGTGTACTCCAATAGCTGTGCTTCAGGACCACAAGCTTTCTTACGACAGCATCTTGTCACCTCTAGCAGAGACCTCAGTAGTAGAAGCTGGAAAAAAGAAAAAGCAACACTGATAAAGCTCCTTTTTTGCTGCAATGTCTCTCAATATCCCGAGTTTCAAGGGCTGCCTCAGCAATTTTGGGTCCTGGAAAGATCTCAGCAACCCCATATGTAACAGTCAAGCATGCTTCAATACCTTCAGAAATAAGAGTAGCTAGAATCCACATTGTAAATTATGATTTCTCTATGAACATCACTTTAGATGGAAGCTTAATTGCATTCTAAGACCAGCAGAAAACACCGTAAAAAATTATTCATCTAAGAGATAATGTTGTCACTTTTCCAAACATCAAATACGCAGATTAATGCTCATTCAGTCATGGGACTCGTTTTTTCATGTGGTGCATTTTTCCTTTACTATGTTAATTTCTCATTTAAGTAACTCACCTGCTTGGCATGTTAAGCCTAGACATTTAAAATTTCACAGCGTCCAAGCTTGACCTCCTTTCTGCTACAGTCTTATGAGTCTTATACCTGCAATGGTATGGAGGGTTGACCCTGGCTGGATGCCAGGTGCCCAACAAGTCACTCTATTACTCCCCTTCTTAACCTGGGCAAGGGAAAGAAGATATAACAAAAGACTCATGGGACAAGGTAAGGACAGGAAGAGATCACTCTTCTGTTACCATCAAGGGCGAAACAGATTTGACTTGGGGAAGTTAATTTATTTATTACCAATCAAATCAGAGTAGGGTAATGAGAGCTAAAACCAAAACTTAAAAACACCTTCCCCTTACTGCTCTGTTCTTCCTGGACTCAACTTCTTTCCCAATTTTCTCTACCTTCTCCCTCTTGAGTGGTGTAGGGGGATGTGGAATGGGATTGGAGGTCACTTCATCACAGGTTGTGTCTGCCATTGCTTTTGCCTTAGCTGGAGGACTCCTCATATTTTTCCCCAGCTCTAGTGCGGGGTCCCTCCCATGGCAGACAGTTCATGAACTTCTCCAAGAAAGCCCTTCCCACAGGCTGCAGTTCTTCAGCCTTCCAGAGGGTTCAGTCCTTCAGTAACAGACTGCTCCCATGTGGTTCCCCTGCGGGGGCCCAAGTCCTGCCAGCAAATCTGTTTCTGTGTGGGCTCCTCTCACCACATGTCCACAGGCAGTGCCAGGAGCCTGCTCCGGTGTGGGCTTCCCAAGGGATCAGAGCCTCCTTTGGGCATCTTCTTGCTCTAGCGTCGGGTTCTCCATGGACTGCAGGTGAATCTCTGCTCTGCTGTGGATCTCCATAGGCTTCAGGGGCTCAGCTGCCTCACCATGGTCTGCACCACAGGCTGTAGCAGAATCGCTGGCACATGAAACACCCCCTCCCCTCCTTCTTCACTGACCTTGGTCTGTGCAGAGTTGTTTCTCTCACATATTCTCACTCCTCTCTTCCGATGAAAATGCTGTTTTTCCGTAACTCTTTCCCTTTGTTAAATACATTGTCCCAGATATGTTACCTCTATCACTGATGGGCTTGTCCTTGGCCAGCTGTGGGTCTGTCTGGGCTTCACGGGCTCCACTGAACATGGGGGGAAGCTTCTGGCAGCTTCTCAGAGAAGCCAGCCCTGTTGCCTTCCTGTTATCAAAATCTTACCATGCAAACCCAATAAAAGTAGAAACAAAGCAGCAGCTGACCAATTTGTACCAACATGGTTTTTGTATTTCTCACAGCTAGATCATCTGCTTAGCTGTTTCCCATACTTTGCCCCTCCTGACCATGTCCTGCAGACATATATGAATCACTAGAAAATTAGTCAGGTGTTCACCAACACTGCAGAGTCCTCACCAAACTGTTCATAAACCTGGGAGGTAAATGTCTACACTTATTACCATCTGAACCCAACTGATCATATCTGATGGAATTCATGCAGATCTAATCCAAAGGCTTTTAATTTTCTAAACCTGGATTTCAAAATTTTGTTTCCCAACCTTTTTTTCAATCCATTCTAGGGGCATAAAGTAGATAATAGCGTTTAATAAACAACATACTTGTTAAAAAAACTTTGTGTAGCACAAAATTTTGCAGCACAGTCAAGATAATTGTGAAAATTTACAGGAACATGATACAGCTTTAAACAGGTAAATATTCTTTCTTAAACAGAATTCAATTTTTCTTGCTAGAGGAGTAAGAAAATGCTTTTGAAGAGCTGTGACAGATAAGATCAGTAAAAAAGTCGCATGATATTTTTGGTTTCACCTTATCCTGAATACTGCCAGATTAAAAGTAATCAGTAGTGTATACTGTGTACGTTTTTTTTATTTTGGGGTTTTTTTTGTTTTTTTTTTTTTCTGACCAGGACTATTTCCTTTTGTTTCTTATTCAGCTTTAATAAACATTTGATTTTGTCTGTCAGCACACCCATGGATGCCAAGGACAAGGAGACCAATGTGGGAATTCTCATCTCTGTTAATTCATGATACTTCTAAAAGTTTGACCACACATGTTTGAATTGAAATGGTGACGGGACCAAAAACTCTGTGACTATGACAAAATTCTTGGAGTTGGGGAGCAGTTTGGTTAATTAATATCTTTGGGGTGTGTAAGAAATAAGCAAGCAGTGCCAGCTGGAAACTGAGGAACTCTAAGTGTAAAGCACTTTTATAAGGAGCCACTAGAAACTTTTAGTTACACGAGTTTAGTTAAAAATCAGTTAATTAATCAATTAAACACCAAAAAAACTTTTGAATAACTTCTAAATGTGGAGAGGGCAGCTAGTCCAAAGTTCTGACTATTTTATTCTGCATGTTCAATCAGTGGCACCAGGAGGAAGACAAACCAGTTAATGTTATTGATTTATACTTTTTTCCTTCAAAATTTTAATTTAATTCAGGCACAAGAGATATTGCTAGAATGGGAGTGCTATAGAACTGGTAGCAATCACTGTGATTGATTCATGCTTTTTCAAGAAAGATACAGAAATGAATCATAAAGCAATCTGTCCCAGACATAAGACTGAAACATGAGTCTCATTGAATTTTGGAGTTTAAATGACAGATCAGATTATAATGCAAAAAAACATTCAAAGTCATATGAGGGACCCAGAATTACCCTTTAAAATTGAATTTGCCGATCAAAGAAGTCATGAAGTCTGGACTGAAGCATATGTAGTGTTTATGATACTCTGGTCTTATAGTAATAATGATAATTCCAAATTATTAGAGGGAAAGGAAATCAGAAAGGTGTTTTCTGAATTCAGAGTTGAAGTCACACAGACAAATACCAAGGAAAAAACAAAGGCCATATACAATGTTAGACAAAATAACACATCCAGTGTTTTGGAAAAGAGAATTGTGATGGGGTTTGTAAGCATTTGCAAGAACAAGAAGAATTTGCACTGCACAGATATCTACAACGTTTTAGCCCAAATGTGCTATTTATGTCACTGGATAAAAGACTGATTTATAAGCTTGAAAGTACAGGAGGCCTATACTAGTTGTAAGTGGAACAAGCCAATGTGCTAGAAGGCTACATTGAAGAAAATCAAACATGCAAGCATTAATAACATCACAGAATTCAAGGTTGACAGAGATCTCTTTTGCATTTACATTTTGATCCAAAAGATATGAATGAAATGTCATTTTAATGAACTTTTGGTAGCAAAAGAGGGTTAAAATATGTTAGGTCAAAGGCCTCACTAAATAGGTTTAGTTAATGTGAAAATTAAATAATCTGTGGACTTTCTTGAATAACTCAAAACCCACCAATTAAAGGTCCATATAACAAGTATTTCCAAATCTGGGGAGCAAAAATAATCTTAATGTGCAGTAAAACATATAGCAAAGGCAAACATTTTGTTAATTACTCGTGTGACAAAAAATACTTAGAATTTACACACAAACTAAATCTCTTCACCTTTATAGGTTCTGAAATACTAAAATACCTTGTAAAAAGAAAGATTTCACATTTTGAAATATGGTTATCTGGAAATATTTTACTTCAGTTGGTAAGAAAACAAGCAAAGTTACATGTACTTCCCTGAGAAATACATATCAACTGAGGTGGCTGTCATTTGATTAGCATTTGTTAAGAAGGAATTTCAAGGGATATTGTACCATTTACTATCACAAGGGATATATCACCATTTCTCGGAAAATGTTTTCAACTTAGTAAGAAGGTGAGGAAGTATTCAAAATGCTTTTCAAAAGGGTTACTCTGGGCTTTTTAAAGGGAAATATCCAGGAATATTCATTTTATATGGTAAAAATTATTTTTATTCTAGGTGAAGAAAGAGTCTCCTTCATGAGAATAAGAACTAGTAGAATACCAGTGTCTTACACAGTCTTTAAGAAATAGTTTTCAAAATGATTTCAAGAAATAGATGTCTAGAAAAATCTTACCAGGGAAAAGTACAGGTTCACGTCACTGAACATCTAGTGTGGGTTTTATAGTGTGAGAAGTGCACATCTAACTGACAAAGAGCACCTCGCTTCTTTGTGAAGTATCTGCACAGCTATTCTGCAGAACTGAGGCAATTTCATCTAAAAGATTATGTGTTATTAAAAATTTTTAGCATATCTATCTTAAGGTAACTGCCTATGTATTTCAGCTATTGAATTAATAAAAAACATCTGTTAGGATTTAGACAAGTACCCTGGTGACAGAGAACTTTGATTTAGACAGTGCATTGCTTCTTTTAGAAAATGTTCTGGAAGGTATTAGCAGCACTTTTTAGATATGAGCTAAAGACTCCTAATGAGCCTAGATTATGTGCATTTAGTAGGCTGTTTGTTTTGAAATAAGCTTACTTTTCCTCAGTGGGAAAAGGTCAGATCCTTTGAAAGTGTTTCAGTTAAAATCGTGTTCATCCACCAATAGTAAAAGCAAAATTTTGCCTTTGTGCCCTTTCCTTTGGTGGAGGACATAATGAAATAAACATGCATCATCCAGTTTTGAACACCAAAAAAAAAAAATCTATATAATCAACTTTTGATTTCACAAGTGGGATATAATCTCCCGTATCTGACATAGCAATATTTTCTGAAAAAAAAAAAAATAATATCAGTGTGTAAAGAAAGGTATAAAAATACAAGTGCAGTTTATTTTTCTCAAAATATATCAGTTTTATTTTCTTCAAAGAACATTTGGTTCTGTAGTGTTTCCGCTACTGTAGTAATTGGTTTTGACTGTGTTCTGTTTCATCAGTAAACAACTGAAATACCATGTTTACTGGGTAGTGTTCTGATGGTGCTGTCCAGACAATGAAATTGTTTTCGGGGTTCTTTTCTTTGATATCAGTAATCATGGTTGTTCTTCATAATTATTCTCATAACAAAACATTTCACATGCAAATTAACCATCTTTTTATAGCAGTCTTATTAAAAATTATTATTCCCTCAGTGGGCTGAGACAGCATGGAGGTGACATATGTGTTCTCTAGGGGAAGTAAGAGAACATATGAATGTATGACAAGTCTTTGCTCCAGGAAAATAAATGCATCTTTGTGACTAAAGTGAAATTTAGTGAATTTTATTTTGGTCTCATTTTGAAGAGGTGTCTTGGAGTGCATTCATGAATGCAACACAAAGATACAGTATTAATCCTTCAGAAATGGAAGCTAGGTTTCTGACTCATCTTCTTTGCACTATGAGTATTAAACTCCAGAATGACAGAATTATAATTTTTTTACCCATAAAAATATCAACAATGAGGTTTAACAATACAAAAAAGCTTTATTTTTATTCCTATGCATGCATATTACTCTCATAGGTAGCAACAAAAATTAAAAAATTAGCTTGGAGATAAATAGTTTCCTAAATACTTCCTTGAATTATTTAAGACAAACCATTTCCAAAATACCAGCCAAATACTTATATTTCATTAAAAAAAGCAGGTTATGTTCAGGTAGAACACTACTTTTTCCCCAAATTTTTGTTAAAACCAAAACAAAGCACAGACAAAGTCTAATGTTTGCAAATTAAAATATACAATACTTATATGATAGTAAGGAGTTTTCTTCATTTGCCATTTTGTTGATATTTATTATCCAAAGAAATGAGAATCTTGCATATATTAAAAAGTCGGTGCTCATAGTGCATTTGTCATGTCAAAGGTGATTTGATGTCAAGAGTAACTGTACAAGGACTCCAAACCATTGTTTATTTAACAGACACGTTTCAGCATTTTCCTCTGATAGCTGCAGTCATTCTGCACTGAGCCTGCCCACTACAAGGAAATGCCACCGTTCATACAATCTCCAAGTACATCTCATTCTCTGTCAAGATTTAAATCCATTCTCTCAAGCTTTGCTATTTTTCAGAAAAGAAGTTTGATTTCTTACATCCTTTCTAATTCTTCTAAGTCCTCTGAGTTGCCTTGACACCAATAAAATAAAATAGGTAAGAGAGATAGAGAGAGAGAAAGGAAGGAACAAGGAAGGAGGGACACAAAAAACCCAAAAGAACCCAAAACCCACAACCAAAAATTCATTTTTTGTAGGCAAATGAAGACTTCTGAGTTTGTATGGTTTTGTCTTGTCTTGCCTTTCTTTAACTTGCTTTTCCTTCCTTACCCTGCAATAGTCAATACACTTAGCCCAAATCCTGAGAAAAATGTAGAAAGCAGTAAGGGCACTGTTGAACTCAGAGATGGATGATGTCTTCCTTTTGGCTTTATGTGTGGTCAGCAGAAAAATATCTGCACATTCAACATGTTGTCCTCAAAAGATGAGATCTACAAAGATGAGTTCTACAAAGAACTGCAGCCATTCTCTAAAAACCAGAGTGTGAAAATCAAGTCAGGGGTAGATGGGAAACAAAAACTGTTCCTCCCTTCCATAGGAGGTCTGCGCAAGGAATGGTGAAGATTTTTGATGACATTTTATGCCTTAGCACAGGTGAGAAGAGATACAAGACTAAATCTATAGTACATTTGACATTACAAGACGAAGGCAAGTCACCAATCTGCAGATTTCCAGAGCAAGACATTTTGATACAGTTAATATGTTAAAATGAAATAAAATATGTCAAGGAGTGAGGTGGACATCTGTGGCCTCTGCTCAATAGAAAATTAAACACTGAACATGGACCTGAAAAGGTAATCATATCTCATTAAAATTATATATATCTACTGTTCTGCTGTAATGGAGAGAAAAAATTTGGAACTGTTAGGGAGATAGGTTTTTGCAACCTGCTGATAACTGTGCTTTTGAACTTTAAGCTTTCAAACACCTATTTAATTTTGTTTTGGTGGTGAGATTTCATTATGTATTTAATAACAATATTTTTGCCTCCTGGAACTCAACTATGTTTGCCTTGTACACTCATAGCTCTGAAAGTCTGAGTAAATGCAGATGTAAGAATAAAACTGCTGAGGTGTTTAGTCATCACTGAGTCACCTTGCTGATGAGGCTGTTCCCCCTGTACAGGAGCAGCATGGTGACACAGTGTCTGATTGCCTCTATCCACAGCACAGACAGCAGAGATGAGGACTGCAAGGTCTGACAAGGACTGTGGATCACACTTGTCCCCCGCACTGGGAACAATCAGTGAAAATATACAGCACTTTCATAAGTACAAATATGTGAGCTCAAAAAACAAAATTCAGCGGTATGTGAGGGAGAAGAAACAAAACTTATTTTTCATTAGTCTTTAATTTTTAATATTTTCAAGTTTGTGTGTGAATTACTGGTTGATTTCCGAGCTGTTAATCTAAGTAAGTAAAACAAACCTAGATTCCAGTCTCCTAGTGATTGATTCTCCAAGTAGCTATTTCAGCTGAATTCTATATCACAGATCTGTCTTCTGAGATGGAAGAGATTTTGCATGTTGATGTGTTTCTTTTACTCTTGTAAAAACTTTTTACACTTGTACAAACCAATACAGCGACATTATTTTTCTTAGGATATTTATTAAAAAAAATACTGTCACGGTCACTTGTTTTAAAGTATAGAGCACCAGATGGGAAACCTTTTCTCTGCACTTAAAAATGAGAGCATTTAGGTAGTGCCAGGACACAAGAGGTTTCCAAATTTATTAAGCTAAGGTGAAAAGTAGCATCTTGTGAAACAGCTGTGCAACAACAGGCTTTATTTGTGAATTCCCCTTTTATACTGGCTTTAATCAAGACAGTTGTTTCAAATTCTTCTGGGTGCCATAGCCAAAGGGAACTACTTTAAATCCTTGGATTTATTTGATTTCCACATATTGCGTACCTTTCAAACACATTACTCAAAATACAAACATTCCCAAGGTCAAGTTACAGAATAAAATGGTATGAATGCAGTGTCATAAAATGTTAATAGTACTATGTGACTGAACATTCACAGAAAATGGTGAAAAGACTCAGCTGCTGAATGTACTGTATTACTGATGCTAAGCTCCAGTACTGGATGGAGGGGTATGTCTATACAGACATACTGCAAAGCCCTTAAGCCCATTTTACATATTAAAACATCCAAAATTTGCATCCATACCACACAGGCTATTGCACATTAAGTCTTTTTTAGTAGCAGATTATTCTCTAGTGCTAACAATCATTTTATTCCTAGTTGACATGCACAGCATTACAGTAATCCTAGCTAATCAAAATTCAATTGTCAAGAGGCAGGAGAAATGTCCTCATGCATATTACACTCCATCAGCTTTCATAATCATAAAGTCATAGAATCATAGAATGGCCTGGTTGGGAAAGCACCTTAGAGATCACCTAGTTCAAACCTCCCCAGTGCTGGGCAGAGACACCTTTTTCTAGATCAGGTTGCTCGAAGCCCCATCCAACCTGACCTTGATCACTCATGTGGATACAGCATTCACAGCTTTTCTGGGTAATGTGCCAGTGCCTCACCACCCTCACAGTAAAGAATTTATTCCTAACATCTAATTAAAATCTAGTCTTTTTCAGCTTGAATGCATTCCTCCTTGTTGTATCACTACATATCCTTGTAAAAAGTCTTCCTCCATCTCTTTTGTAGGCTATCTTCATGTACTGAAAAGCTGCAATTAGGACTCCAAAAGCCTTCTCTTTTCCAGGCTGAAAAATTCCAATTCTCTTAGACTTTCCTTGCAGGAAATCACTCCCAGTAAATAAGTCTGAAGTCTTTTAAAATAATTTTACATAAAATCTATCTTCATTTATGTACCCTGTTATGTGAAATACATTTTATCTTCAAATGCATTCTCTAATACCAAGGACAGTGAAAGATACCAGAAAGTGTATTACTGGCCCAGCAGGACTTTGTGTCAAGGGAATTTGTGAGAACAGCAACCCCTCAGTTTCCTCAGTGATCTGCAGTGGATTTACGTGACAGTAAAACAAGAATAAGAAACATACTTCTGTTTGTAATCAGAGACTTGAAGGATCAATCTATAGAGAAAGGATAACCCCTGAATTTTCAGATTCTATTGTGAAGAGACAGGCAGTGGAAAAGCAGTAAAAAACTAGAGATAGGCAGATTAAGGAGAATGACAATGGCAGTAGAGAGCCTCTGGATGTAATATTAAAGAGTAATTTCTAAAGTGAAGACAGGCAGCTTGACAGAAGGAGTTAATGCAAAAGTTTATTAACTGAGTTACTAAGAGCAGTTGTAATGTGTATTAAACATGAATAGAAGGCGTTGTCTTTCAGGGCACAACCCCTCCCTTCATTTTATGTTCATCCAGTGTCTTCTGTTAAGATTGGGGGCTTCAGGAGGAGGGCATATATTCCCAGACATCCAAAGCATAAGCTCAGATGCCTAAATCTAAGTGACTTTGAGTCTTTTAAGGAATGTAAGGCAAGTTAAGGAACATTTCTGCAATTTTAAAGCAAGTGATATATGTCCATTGTAATAGAACTGCCACAGAGCTATCTGTAATATAATTACATGGATTTGAGTAGTGTCACTGCCACTGAGAAAGCCATAGAATATTGTGCATTAAAAAGAAGAAAACATAAATGAGCTCTTGAAAATAAAGATTGAATCTTTTAATCCTTTATCTCTAACCACATTTTATTTTTCCTAAAGTGGAAGCATGTATTGAATTAAATAAAAAAAAAAAAGGATGTACTCTTGTTTCTGTGGTCTAGTTGGCACAGTAGGGAACTGGTTACATTTTCTTGGTTTTATATTATGGTGTGTTCAGCCCTCAATTTTTCCCATGCATCATGCACTGAGAGCTCAAAGCTGCTGTAGGGTTAGTGTTCTGTATCAGCACTGATAATCAGTGTGCAGGAGTTAAATGTTCTTTTTTTTCAAACTTTCAGAACATGCTCATTCTTTCCTCCCGTGTACTCTTCACACTGTCATGGGTTCACTTATTTCTGTGAGCTGAGTGAGAACACATAAATTCTGAGCGTAGCAATCTGTATCTTGACTGACTGCTTTGTGCCACCTCACCAGTTCTAAGAGTCAAGGGGAAGAAAATTAAATAATACTGTACAGAATTCATTACTAAGGTTATTGCTGATCTAGGTAGTAAATTATACCTTAGTACTGAATGACCACAATCCATTACAAGGTTATTAATTGCTATCAGAATGTAAAAATAATTATAGATTAAACTTACTGCAGTTATTTGAATGTTTATAAAAACTATGTTTTCCCACAGATTTGGTATGGTGTCTTGGTGATAATATTAGCTTTGCATTTCATTATTTGTATATTGTTATTTACTTCACAGGAGGTATATTCATACCCTTTTAAAATTTTTCCTCAGTTTATTAGGCTATGCCTGTATCATTCTATATCAAATGCATTCTACTTTCCATTTTCCACATCTTTACTTTAAAGGGCAAATTAAATTTATTAAAGGAGCCATAAACTTCAGCTTCCAACAAAATATTTGTCATAGAACTTTACTGTATTTTTAAAAAAAAACTGAATAGATACATATATGCATATCTGTCTGTTTTCCTTCCTCCCTTGCCACCCTCCCTCATTCTTTCCTCATCTTTCCCCTTCTTTTATTTCTTCCAGATGTCAGACTGCTTTCTTTTTCTTCCCCTTAGCATATTTTGAAAGACTTGAGGTTAAAGTACAGAGCTATAGACAGGAGAAACCAATGGTGGAGGAAATATTGACTATCTAAGAACAGCTTTTCCACTTCGTTCTGATTTATTATTTCCTTTTAAGTCTTGCACTGCTTAGCAAGTTTAAGCCATATATTGCAAATCCTTCTCCTTTTCTACTTTTTAAGTCTTCAAGTTGTCTTTAGTTCAAGCACCAAGACACTTGAATTGATGAACAGTTGTTCTATAGTCAAGCACATGCATCTCTAACTAAGCTACAGCCACCACAGGCATAAAGGTTGAATTTAGTAACGAAACTACCTTCTTTAATTCAGAAAAATAAATCAGCCTATCACAGTGAAAAGAATTAAATATGCTTGCAATGAGAAACACTCTTGAAAAGAGCAGTAGACAGTAACATTTAAAAAGCTAACAAAAGAGAAGCCCTTTTAAGCAGAAAATTAATTTACATTGTATTTATATAATTTTATACTGTTTTTATATACACCCAAGAAAAAAGTATAAATAAACAAAATAATCTTCCAGGAGAAGGAAGAATTATAGTTCAGTATAATATGTACCATAGCATACTGTATTGTGTTTGGTGCTATTACAGGGGGGAAAAAAAAAGCCATAACAGATGACAGGTTGAGTTGTGGTTTAGTTATTTCTCTCTGCTGAAAGCACAAAAATTATGGTTGCATCACAGGTAAGAATGATTATCAGGAATTTTCATTGTTAACTGGATGAAAGAAAAGCTTGCGATATCACTGAAGCTATGTGTATTGATCAATAGAAAAGTATTCTTCTCCTGTAAAGGCCAGCTCCCAGGAGAGCAGATTGCAGACTTTAAGACAGAATTGCTTTCCTAGAAGTTTGTTTCTTTTTTTTTCTTTTTTTTTTTTTCCTTTTAATTTCTCTTTTTGAGGTTGATTGTTGTTGTTGTTTTTTTCTTCCTGGTCCAAATGCTTTAAAAACTGGAAAAGCTCAGCTGACTGTTTCCTTCCTAGTGTGAAACTGAGCATATTTAATATTTTCTTTTGTGTCAGGAAGACATACAGTGGTAGCACAGGGTACAAAGCTCTTTGTGTGAAAGTGGAGAGACATGTGAATTGAACAGAGCCAATCCCTGAACACTTTTTTTGCTTGTTATCTATGGGAGTCATCCCTGAATTTAACTACCCTCAGGCTTTCTAGAAGATTGTCAGCTGAAGGTTGTCCACAAGTGGTCCAGAGAGTGACCTGACAATTAAACAGTCTGGATTACCAGGCAATATCTTGTTGCATGAAATTCTTTTATTTAGTGTAGTCAAAGTGTTATTGCGAAGTAGATAAGCAACAGTAAGCTACAAAAAACACACTGCCTACACTCTACTTAATAAATGTTTCTTGCTCAATTGCTGTGCATGCACTTATTACTGTCTACAATAGTAGTATATATACCAAGATTCTGCAGGAACACCAATGTATAACACGACAGCCGAATTACAGTACTTTCCAATATCATACCGAAAATATTGTAAAACCGAACAGTCAAGGAGAAATAGCTCAATCTAGTGGTTTTGTCCATGTTTTACAAAAAGTTCTTGAAAGTGTTCCTGTAAGCACCAGATCATTTGTGAAGCTGTTTGTAGCAAGAAGAAAAAAGAAAAATTGAGATTCTTCTCCTGCCTTGTTCTTTTTACAAAATTAATCATCTCTATTTAAGGAAGCCCGATTGCCACTGCAAACGCAAAATGTTCTACAAGCAGATCCTTGGAGACCTCGTTCTGTATTTTAACCACTAGCATTTTGAGTTACCCCTAACACTACCCAGTGTTGTGCAGAGACACTTCATCTATATGGTTCACTGAGAACGTATGGGAACAGTGCATTTTTGATTTTTGTCTTATGGAAAATCAGATGTATTCTGGTTTAAGCTAGGATAGAGTTAATTTTAATCCTAGTAGATGGTAAAATGCTGTGTTTTGGATTGAGGATGAGAATAATATTGATAACACACTGATGTTTTAGTTTTTGCTAAGTGGTGCTTACAGTAAGTCAAGGACTTTTCTGCTCTGCACACAGTCCCACCAGTGAAAAGGCTGGGGAGCACAAGAAGCTGCAAGGAGACAGAGCCACAACAGCTGATCCCTCTGACCAAAGGCATATTCTGTACTGCATGGTGCTGCGCTTAGTACATAACCTAGGGAGAAAACTGACTAGGGATTGCTGTTCAACACCTGGCTGAGCACCCTTTGGTGGGTGGTGAGCAATTGCACTGTGCATCACTTGTTTTGGATATTCCATTTCTTCTATCAATATTAATCATCATCAATATTATCAATGCCATTCTTTCCTCTTCAGGTTCTGTCCTTTTAAAAGTCTTTATCTCTGCCCCCAAATTTTACCTTTTTTCCCCACAATTCTATCCCACATCCCACTGGGGAAGGGAGCAAATGACTGACTGTGTGGTGTTTAGCTACCTGCCAGGTTAAACCTTGATAAGATGTCAAGTAGGATGAAAGAAATAGTTTTTATATTTTAATGCTAAGTTAAACACTCAAACCTGCTTCAGCTGGGAACAGAAATTGTAACTGTACAGCTGATCTTGGCAAGTTTATCTTGTAATAACATAACGTGTTTGGTGTTGGTTGTTTTTTACCTAAGTGATTGACAGGAAATAACTATAATTATAATTAAAGTTTTCATTAGCAAATACAATACTAAACATTATAAAATATTTAGAGTAATTATACTTCATTCTATGTAGTTATATTGTTTGAAACTACAAAAAAAGTCTTTAGACCAAAATAATGCATCAGTAAAACTATATACATTTAAAGGTCTTAATAAAATTATCTGTAACACTATAGCAGCATTTAAAATAAGCTGTCATTTGTGTCTGTGTGTGTGTGTGTGCATGTGTGTGTGTGTGAGTGTGTGTAAACAAGCCCAGTAACTGAATAATCCCTACTGCAAGTAAGGGAGTAACATTAAAAATCCTCTTGGGCTGACAAGACACATTTTGTGTTTCCTAGAAAAAGTCTTTAAGCATCAGGTCATAGGTAAGAGGGAAAAGTAATTTATGGTAATGACAATATTTTCAAATGTGTTTCTACTGTGAAACAAGCAATCAAAAAATATAACGGGCATGCTCTTGCTGGTATTTTTGAAGTATGATGACACAATTTGAACATGGCTTTTTTATGAAACAGATCCTGGGTGTTTAAACAAGATCTAAGCATATGTAGAAGAACTGTAATATATATAAAACATTCTGATATTTGACCTTAACATATTTTATATACAACAAAGACAGGCATTAGTTAAGCGCAAATTTACCAATATGTGATTTACATACACTAATACTCCTTTATATACCTAATTTCCTATTCCTCTCTAGTCCAAAATCTCATTTTGAAAAATAATTCCGTTGGAGATTCAACAGACAACATTGTGATGTTTAGGACTGCAACATCCAAAATGTAGGTGCTCAATGCTCAGTATGCAGTGCTGATCTTGGTGTCTAGATATAACTATACACCAAATACAGAAACTCAAATTAGTATTCAAAGCAGCCAGCATGCTGAGGGCTGGCATATTAAACACCACTGTATGAAACATGACTCAGAAATTTGGAAGCTGAAACACCTTACTGGGGATTCAGAGCTCTGCTTTCATTCTGAGAGTGAGACATTACTGAACAGCAGCTCCCTCCTTTCGTGTATCTTGTTGCAGGAGCCTTCCCATGGAAGCTGCAAGTCAGAAATTGGAATTTGACAGCAAGCTGTCTCTAATTTGCTTTTCTCAAAGTAATTTTGCACATTCCACATGAACAATATTTAATGTCTTGTTCAATAACTGACCTAATCTTTTAGGAACCTAATTTCAATTGTCTTTCACACTTAAATATCTTAATTTTGCAAATTGTGGCTCCTGCAATTTTAAAAAGGCTACACCTCTCTGGCAGTGACCCCACATGTCAAAAGTTCTTACAGGTTTGTTGTGCACCAGACAGTATTTTTTCATACTCTTTCATTGTCTTAGAGTTTAAAATACATGATAAGTGGCTTGAGGTCTAGGAAAGGCATTGTTCTTACAGCTTTCATTTTTTCAAAGCCTAGTATCTGATAGTGCTTCTTTTTTGGTACTGGATATTTGGGTTTGCCATTGTGCTTTCTTTTTATGTGAGCATATGTGCAACAGCTACTGTCTTCATGCGATCTAGGGACTTCCACTGCTCCTAATGTCATAATTCTCTACAGCTTCGGTGAAAGGACTAGGTCTATAGCTAAGGACTAGAAGAGACTCATATAGTTTGCCATTAGGCACAAAGGAGAGATACATAATACATGCTTACCATTGCATTAAGCACACGCTGTAGGTGGCCGATTCCCCGAACTGCAGTTTTTCTCAGAAGCACTTGAGAATTAAATTATTTATAATTTCCTTACATGAACTAACAACTGACATAATCCCTCCTAACCCATCTCATATAATAGAACAATAGCAATCTGTTGTGTTCTTCCCTTCCCATCTGTTTCATGATGTCATTTGTGAACTTTCCCCTGTTCCTAATATGCTCAAGGAAAGATTTTTGAAAAAAAAACCTTTACAAATCAAACTAATTTTGCTATATTAAAAGTGTTTTATTCTTATTTTAGTGCATGAGGGAAAGACTTCTAAAATACATTAACTTGTCTGATTTTTTTTTAAATTAATAGATAGCAATTTTGTTAGGAAAAGAAAGAAATTTAAAAAAAACCAAAACAACATTCATTATAAAGGTGGTAGAGCATGTATAACTTGTCTGCCACTCAGCTGGGCTACAAGTCTGTCCTGAAAGAATTACACCAGGCAGATGAAAAAAGAACAAAATAAAACAAAGCAACTAAAAAAACCCACAAATATCCAATTAAAAAAAAAAAAGTAACAGAAAAACATCCTTATACTTACTCTGTTGTTGTTGTTTTTGTTAGGGGTGTTGGAATTTATTTTAATTTTGTTTTGTTTATTTGTTTCTTTATTTCTTTTTAATACCAGTATAAGCATTAGCCACCTTTCTACAATTAAAATAATTGTAAGATAACATTAGTCTGTCTTACCCAAGCAGGTAAGAGGAGATTGCCAAGCTAAGCACACATTAAGACAGTTTGAGCAGAAACTCAGCAGGGCGACTGGGGATTTCTCTGGAAACAAACACAGAGGTTAGAACATTAATCAGTAAGGTGCGTGAAAAACTTCAGAGAAATTGGGAAAAAAGACATCATGATAGTGCATATGTGGAAGCAATGCTGCATAAAACCTGAGGGCAAAGACATGCAGTCAGATCACTGTGGCTTAACAAGTTGCTGCTTGTCATCGGAACACAGGTAATTTTTAGTGACCAAAGAGAGATGACAGAGGGAAACCTATCATTCAGTAAACACCAGAGCAGCATACACAACTTGTGTGATTCAATTCAAAGCTGTCACCCAAAGTCTCTCTCTATAAAGAGGGAATACACTTATAGGTACAGAAGGGCAATTGAAATACGAAGGCCAAAAATGTTACACTGTAAATCTGATGCACCTGGAAAACAGCTACAGGCAGCTGGGGGATGGATTTCATAAACTAACTCCATATAATTACAAGAGAGTTAGAGCATCTTACAGGCTTACCTGTCTCTTAAATAAATATAGTAGTGTTAACTGTGAGATGATGTGTCTTAGCATAAGCTACACTGAGATTGCACCGAAGTAAATTAGTGGACTCCAGCTAAGTATATGAAGGAGGATCATTATTGTGGGCTAGTTTAGTGTAGAAAGAGTACTTGGAACATAAGTCAGAAAAAAAAATGAAGGAAAGGGCTTTGCTTTACGTTCAAAGGAGTTCAGCTCTCTCAAGGAAAAAAAGTAAGTTTTTATCCCTAGAGAGTTTGTGATGTAAAGTTTTGTACATTTATGAAAGTTAGTATTTATGTTTTCCTAATCATACTGATGTAGTTAAATCAGTGGTACTTTTTCAATTAATACAAATTTAAAGACTATATAAGACCTTTTTTATTATTATGCTACAACTAAAGGGTGCTTAATTTAGAATATCCTGTTCTTATATTAAGATCATAGTTCAAAAATGTGATTGAATAATTACATTACAAAGCTATTTAAAAGAAGCCTATGGAGAAGAATGGTGATGAGTCAATACCCCTTATTTTCTGAGAATTATAAAGCATGGTAACTAAAAAACACCCCCAGACAGTACCCATATCAGAGCTGAAAGCTCAGATATTCAGCTTCTCTCTTTATGGCCCGTGTACAATGCTTAGAAATTATCATCTTTGCTTATCGATCACTTTTAGAACTCGTACTATAAATATAAATTTTGTGATTGATTGTGTCAAATTGAAATCTGAAGTACTTGGACTGAATACCATAATAGAAGTGTTTTCCTTGTTATTGTTGCTGTGAATTTGGTCAATGCAGATGCTTCAAATGAGAGTTCTGATGCTTCTCTCAAGTACATTTCTGTCCGTGATGATAATATAGGAACTGTTGGTATTATACCTGTCTGCATTTAGTTGAAGTAGGATGAATCAGACTTCATGTTTATCTTACTGCTGATTACTTTCCTTACAGCCCTGAGACAATATCAAGGTGGTACACGGCTATTTAGTCAAGGTACAGGTACATGAGAGGAATTATATTGTTATACAGTCTGCAAGCATACTGATTGTAACAAGATAGGCTACAGGACAAATTATGGCAAAACACTGCAAAATGACAAATGTAAAATTTCAAATATGAATATTCGTGCCCCTCTGTAATTTCTGTGGATCTTTTCATACACTTTGAACTCAGTTTGGAAGTCAACAGGCATCAGAAAGTCAGGGTAAGTTGATGGCTGGTATTTTTCACACAGAAAAGGCATAATTAATGTAATGGTTTGGGAAAGTTTTGTTGTCTCTCAGGACTATTCATTTGTTGTTTTTGTTTTGTAGTCAACTGCAAGTTTCATTTTCTTCTTCAGAGCAATGCTAACAGACTGGAAATCCCTTCATTTTAGTTAAGTACAATCACCATTCTAATTCTTTTTCTTCTTTTTCTCCTTTTAAAAAATGTATTCACTGGCACAGACTTTGACTTGGCATCATATTTTAAATAGTTGACAGAGTATTTGACTGTGTATGAGTTAGCACTCAGCTTAATAGCTGGTAAGGCATGTTGAGATGCACCTTGACTGTTGGAAAACTCTGTGAAATTTTAAGGCATAACTTTCTGAACATCTCATTCATTAATAAAAAAATTAAAACAGATATTTAATCTCAGCAGTAAAGATCAACTTCTAATTAATATTATTTTATTTACTTATATTAGTTATAATTTACTTTTTTTTTACACTATTTGTACCAATGTTCCAATATCTTTAGGAAAGTTCTGATATCACAGAATCTTTATATATCAGAAGTATTTTAATCCTAACAAAAGTTTACTGATTCTTTAGTCTCCACTTACATTTAGATTAAAACATGACTTGTTTATAAATATTTTTCAGTAGGTATTTTTAAGGAATTCCACACTTCAAAATGTTCATAGTAGAATGGAAATAATCATTGGTAATGTCCAAAATACAGGCATTTTAGGACATCAAGTAGTGCAGTCTAATTTGTCATCATGCCTTTGGTGAAAACAGTAATAATGGAGCAATAGAAAACACTCAAATTTGATTATACATACAAAAAACCTATTAGTTAATACTTATGCAACTTGGATGAACGAGCTTGAGAATTCTTTGGGTCTCCTGTAAAAGGTTGAACTATGAATTAACTAAGGCAGATGGAAATTTCCATTGACCTAACAGTGTTAGAGCCAGCAATTAATTCATTTCACTTTCCTGGTCTGTCTATCATGCCCCTCCTCCCATTTCATTGAAAGGAGGTTATTCAATCTTGGTTGAAGGCAACCCCTGAAATTCATTCTGCGTTAATCATCATGGAATGAGGCCTACAAGCTCCCTTTTCTGGTCATACAGCCGGTGGTATGTTTCTCGGCTTCCACTCAGAACCCATATAAGGGACATACAAATCTAAAAATATCTTATTGTAATCTAAGTAAGTCACACCCCAGAGCTTAGTTTTAATTTAAATCATGTTTTATCTACAATCTCATGCTCAACATAATCATTGCCTCCCAACAGAAAGGAGCAAAATTGTATTAGAAGAACAACGTATTTTTTTCTAATTTCTATCAGGTTGCTTTTCATGTCTTGAACCTATGTAAAGAATATGCACCAAAACCCCATAACAATTAGCAGTAATGTTATTGTTTAACACATTGTTTGTTTGTTTGTCTATTTGTTTATTAAATAAGGAAGAAACATATCTTCTGCCCTATAAAATACAGAATTCAACAGCTATTTTTGATTATGTGATTTTTCATTTTATGATTTCATTACAATCCCTAAGTTAAAAAATAACACTTCTATGAATTGCAGGATTTCTATTTGCTAGATAACTTGCTTTCTATAAGCAAGTTTCTATTACTATTGAATACTAGAAATTCAAAATATTCTTTCTCTCCTACCCTTTCAAAGCTTTTAAATTACAGAAGTCATAAGAACTTACTCATTCAATTGCTATTAGCATAAATTTATCCTTTTTTTTTTCCTAGAAGAATTTCTTATGCAAGAAAATTAGAAGAACATGATTCAAATATTTCAGAATATACAAAGAAACTCAAATATATATACCTTCTCCTGGAAGAGCATCCTAAGTTTTGTGTGTCTGAATATTGCTAGAATACGTACCAATTTTTTTTGAGAGAGATTATTTTTATATAATAAATGCTGGTTCTTGTTAGTTAGGATATTAGTATGGCAAAATGTCATTCTATATTCAAAGGAGAAGATAAGCTTGCTCTTGCATCTAGCTGCCATCATATTCTGCTTTTACACAGATCTGATTATGAACATTCTCAGCAAATCAAATTAAATAATTCTCATTATCTTTATTAATAATCAGTAACCAGGTTCCCTGATGTGTCTCTTCTTTTGATAAATCTAACAATACATGTTACTCTGCAGCAGAGCAGAAATTCCCAGGCACTAGCTTCCTGAAAGATAAGCTGTCAAGGGCATTTAAAAAAAAAAAAATGTATCTTTACAAACTGAATATGCAGAAACATGTTTCTTCATGTTACCTATTACCCTATCTCTTTAATCACTACATTTTATACAGTTTCAGATCAGCTTCAAATCCCTATACTTATCTAGAGGCTAGAGATTCCGGGTCTATAAAGGTTGTCACAGATAAGCATAATATATTAAATGAAGCACTTTTCCAGAACCAATTCTGAAATCTAATGCAGCTCAAAACTCTTTGCATAAAATAGCAGCAAAAGTCATATTGTGCAAAAGATTTTTTTGGGGGTGGAAAGGGCTAGAGACTGAATTGCTGATATTGTTTCAATATCAGAAATCTTCTTTCAAAGTACCATTTTTAAAATGGCTGACTTAAAAAAAAAAGTATTACTTTATCATCTATGTACCTATGTACTGGTGCAGAAATTTTAATTTATGAGGGGCTCAAAGTCTCTTAAAGTGAGCAGAAATGCCTCTATTGATTCTGAAGACCTGGATTGGTTCCTTTTGTTTTGGGCACAATATTTCAAGAAGTTCTGCAAAGCACAGAAACAAAAGAAACTTCTTTGAGATTTTAGTACAACACAGAAAATGTTATTTAAACCTAGATAATCCATAGCCAGAGGAACTGTCATCTAGAATAATGAAGTATATGTGAATGCTGTGTAAATTAATTTTTTTTTTCACTCAGCTAAAGACTGAAGTATTTTAGAATCTGTCCCTTCCTCCATCTCTGTCTAGCTCTTAATCTAAATTTTCACTAATGAATTTTCCTAAACTTTTCCCTAGGTCCCAGAAGCATTTCTTTTTCTAGATGTCTATATGTTTTTCTGAGTACATGTCACCCAGTGTAACCATGTTCTCTCATGAATAATTTTCTGGTTTAGCTTTACATATTTATATTTTCTTCTGTTGATATTTTCATGTATTTGCTGTCACTGCAGAGATGTTTTCTTGTTATTTCCTACTTCTCTTCAGTGAAGCGCACATTGTGAGGGATTTTTTTTCCCCTCTGTATTTTTTTCTTTACTGACTTTGCTTCTGACACTGTTATGAGCTGTAAAATGCTGCAGTTGTCACTTCCTTTTCCATGACTGAGCAGACAAAAGATAGGTTTTTGCAGCTTGACATGGAAAATAACAGGAACTGGTCGGGGTTTTTCAGATTGAAAGTGTTTGTTTCAGTGAGTGTTATCCTTCAGATTCAGTACTTTTCTAGTCCATCTGTGGAAGCTGCCACCGCGTTTCATACTTCCAGTAAACAAAGATATTAGAAGGATGTGATATTCACTCACAGTTTAAGCAAATTGACAGTAATTTTTATAACATTCAAATAAAAGTTTTGGAAGAATTTGGGAAAAGTTAAAGTTACTTCAGAATGCAATGATTGCTGCAAAGTTTGAGTAAGCAGACCTAAACAAATCAATGAGACTGAATCAATTCTTTTGGAACCACTTAACACTGATGACATGTACCTACACTTAACATGAAAAAAAATTAGCACTACAGTGCTCTAAAAAAATTAATTAGGAAAAAAATCAAGTAATATCTCTTTTCCTATATTACATTTGTTAGTTGAAGATTTTCAAGAAACCAGTTGGATATGCCAGGATATCTCACAGAAAATTAGACTCTCATCTTTGGGCAAGTGAATCATTGCAGTAGTTTGAAGACTCAATGCGGTCATTAGTGTGCAAAGCCAAATCAGTTCATTTTCAAGTAGCCCCATACTCAACCCAATTCAGGTGTCTGTAATTCATGGCCTAGTTTCATTCAAAGAAGCTGTGTGACCTTGGATCAATTTTACCGAGAAAATTGTAGCTAAGGTGTGAAAAACTCTGTGCTTTAGAACCACAAAAAATAAAAAATGTGAAAAGACAGCTAAAAGGGTACCTGTGTACAGGTGAAATGGTGAGAGTTAGCATCTCAAGAAAGATTCAAGGGTAAAAATATTGACTTCAAGATCCTTTCTATCCCTCCCTCACCAACATAGAAGATCAATTAGAAGACATCAACTCAGCAATATTGAGGGTCATTCCACTGCAAAATGCAGCAAAAGCTCACTTTTCCCTATGCAACTGCATGATGAAGATACTATTGATCAATGTAGTAATCTGCTAATCTTAGCACTATGCTGTGTATAGT
Organism: Acanthornis magna; assembly: GCA_036785705.1. Taxonomy (NCBI): domain Eukaryota; kingdom Metazoa; phylum Chordata; class Aves; order Passeriformes; family Acanthizidae; genus Acanthornis; species Acanthornis magna. The sequence goes on along the minus strand of JAWUZG010000004.1, from coordinate 1,178,581 downwards.
AGCCAATAAAAGATTGTTTTATACTCTCAAATACTGTATAATCTATTTCTGTAGTATCTTGGCCATGCTAAAAGTTACCAAAAGAAGAGACTGAACGTGAAAGAGAAAAAATGTTAAAGTAAGAAGCAGAGAAAATTTGGGAAGTAAATTCCCAAATTCCCTTAAAATTATGTCTGGAAAATAAGTAATGTGGTTCTGCTTCTACTGCAGGAATAAAAAAGGCGGATATTATTTTGCAACCCTTTGAATTATGCCCTCCATAGGAATCTCTGCCCCCACCTGCCACATTCTAAGTAGGAAGAACAACCAATGAATGCCTACAGGGTGAAATACATGAGAGGGTAATTAGCACTTTCCAGAGAATTTAGCCCTGGAGGTGATACCACATTTCACTGTGAGAGCTGAACTGTGTCTTCCTATGTGGCTAAGTCTTCCTTTCCAAACAGCATTACTGTCAATAGTTCTGTAATAGGAAATTCCTCTCTTCAGCCAGAACCCGAACAGTTTTGATATAATACAAAATTAGCACAGCGTGCAAAATTAACTGCTGTAGCAAAAGTAACATCAGTGTATGTTGTGGCAGCACTGGTGCGAGTGGACCCAGAAGGGTGACCGCAGGGAGAACAGGGCCAGGAGAGCGACTGGTGGCAATAGGTTTGAAGCATCACCCCTCCTGGTCATGGTGACAAACCATGATTCCCTGCGGCTCCTAGTTTACATATGTAAATCTGACACTCCTAATTGGCCCCTCACTCTTCCCCACCTCTGTTCTCTTTATTTGGTTAAGTTTCTAGAAAGTTCTCCCCTCCTGTAATGTTTATTGGGTCCCCGGTTTTGGTTCCTCCCTCTGTGAATCCCTATTTGTTGTACCCCCTTTCCCTCCTCATTGTACCGCCCCTTCTCCTCTCCCCGATTGGTTCCCGAGGCTGGCCACTCCCTATTCCCTGCTCCCTTTTAAACCCTTGCTGCCTTTGTTCCGGGCTTTGAGCCTCAGTCTTCTCCCCATCCTCGTCTCTCCATCCCGCCTGCGTTCTTCCCAATAAACCTTTTCCCCAGAAGACTCAGTTTCAAAGCCCACCTCTTCTTTCACCGTTCTGGTTCCTGGCTCGTCCCACCTCTTTGAGTCTCCTGCAGCACTGCCCTGCGGACCCTGGGCGACGGCATCCTCAGTCCTTAATGCCGCTGAGCGACGCCTGAGCTGGTTGCCCCGGGCAAGGGACCGCGAGCTTTGCATGGCGTTAAGTGTACCTCTTAGATAAAAATTTAGCCATAGCAATCTGTTTAGCTTTAAAGAGGACATGTCATGCTTTGACTGTTTTCACTCAGATTGAGCTGAAAATTTGTTTTGCAACAACCAAAAACCTGAGTATCAAATGCTACTATCACAAACACAGGGAGAAAAATGAAAGATGAAGGTAAAAATTCCTTCATGTAATGAAGCAGAGATGCAAAGCAAACTTACCTCTGAAGAGCCTTGAACAGAGCCCCATTCAGCCCTTATTTCCTATAGCTTCCTAAGCATCTGTTTGCAAATCAACTAATGAAAAAGAAATACAGCTCAAGGTTGTACTGAATAGCTGTACCAAAATAACGAATGTCTAACAAAGCAAAAATGTTGCTAACAACAAGACTAAATCAGCAAACTAAAGATGGAAAGGATGGAAAGGCTGGGGAGGGGGTAGGTATTGAAAGGAAGGTTACCAACCGTCCAGGGATATCCATATTTCCATGCCATGCCATGGAAATGAAACCCCTGTCTATGTCTATGCTTTCAAAGTAGAGAAGGGCAGAAAATGATCCCTCCTCGTGAGATCATGTGGCACAGCTTGTTCTGGGATGTCCGGCTCTAACATTTTTTTGCAAAAGCATTGAGGAGACTAGAACACATCCAGGACATGACCTAACAGTGAAACATTATGGATAAATGAGGTCCAAATGGTTCTGAAACTCATTTTGTGTCTTTCAATTGGTGCTCAGAATATTTCAATGGACTTCATCAGCAATCTGAAGTTGGGAATTTATGTTTTTGGGAGAGGCTGAGATCCCTCAAAGAGAGTTGTGGTTGCATTGTATTTTGACGTCTGAGAGGCCTTGCATTGTGGATGAAGACCATCATAAGAAGATAGTGGGAGGGTGTATCATTTTTGTCGAAGGACAATTACCAGAAAGTAATTCTTCTGTCTTTCTCCTACAAAAGGTACAGCCAGGACAGAACTTAATTGTCTTATTTAGTTCTGCACCAGAACTGTAGTCTATGTTTCCCAGGTTTTTTATCCTTTGACTTAATTTGATTCTAAAATAAAACTGTTTTACTTTTTTTGTGGCTCAACTTAACACATGATTTGGATTCTACCTACCTCCTTCCCTCTTGGATTAGCTACCTAATACACATAGTCTTCAATTTCCTGAATACTGGAACTATATTTCCTTTTCTATGTTTATTTTACTTTAATACAAGAAATTTTGCCTCAGTTGTAAGGAACTGACCCTGTATTTTCAGTATGTCTTTGGAGGCAATAATCATTTAATGTGAATCAGTTACAGCTCTTTTAAACATGACCTGAACATCTGATAATAACCTTTTTTGGATGTATCCCTTCTTTAAGCTACAAACAAATCTCACTCAAAAAAGTTCTATTCAAAGTGTCTCTGAAATCACAGTATTCCCTTACCAGCCTCATCATTACTGTGTAAGTGCTGACGCTTTCTTTTCCTTGCTGCAAAATCTAGGAGACTTATGAAATGTAGGTCTTCCCACTTTTAGTAAAGTCTTTGAAGTTTAAACCATTTCACAAAACAGCTATAACAGCTTTCTATTATTTTAACATCTTATCAGTATCATATTCTATCATGTAATGAAATAATTCTCCCTTTTGCACATTATATGGATAGGAAGAGAAAGACTTCTGTTTTGCTTTGTTTTGTTTTATTTCTTTTCATTTGGGTATTATTAGATAACTCCAGACTTTCAATAGATCTAGTTTGTGATAGCAAAAATTAATTGAAATCTTCTGAATTTTATTAAAAGGCAGTGTTGTTTAATTCTACTGATAATTTTCTTTGTAGACTTTCTCTCTTTCATTTATCGAAGTACTAATTTTCATTTAAGATTTTCTGAGTAAGGACTGGTACTTATGAGTGGAGACAAAAAAAATTATTTTGGAAGTTTAACCATTCAACAGTATTATTCTGTAGAAAATTTCAGTGTTCAGGAAAGAAACCAAAACTTTAAAATGTTTAATTTAATTACTATTTTGTATTTCAGTTGTTTTGATCATTTGGAGCGGTAAAAGATGCCTTTTTTCCCACAATTTTTTTAACAATTGAAGTGATTGGATCATATGGAACATTTTTGTCAAGCAGTGTGTAATGAACTTTCTATGAGAGCTGTAGTTTTTTCCAGGAGACTGCAAAATATTAGACACAGCATAGGATTATGAGATATCTCCAGGAATTTAGAGTTATGTAGAGACTAAGACATTGGCAAGAGGATCATGGAGTTGTGTGATAACCTCACAGACAGTAGAGAGAAAAATTTCAATCTAAGAAGGTTGAACAGAGATTGCTGAATTATCTGTTTGGAAGGAAGGACAGGGTACAGGGCTGCTAATTTTTCATTAATTTGATTTCTTTCATAATAAACTTTGCAGGTAAAAATATAGTTCTCTTTATAGCCTAACTAAAGTTAGGGTGGGGTTTTTTTGGGGTTTTTGGGGCTTTTTTGGTTGGTTGGTTGGTTGGGGTTTTTTGGTGGTGGTTTAACACCAGCAGGATATTAAACCCAAGAAAAGCTGGAGATTAACCAGCCCATTTATGCAAACTTTTTACCAGTTCACCTAGTGGGTAAGTATGATTTTGGGGGTTGCTGATTACCAGGGACCACCAAAGAGACCCCCCCAGGACAGAAGAGTGCATTCACAAATGAGAGGGAATGTGTATTAATGACTTCAGGGAAATTATTATCGTATGTACGTTTATTAGAGGAAAATCAATGAGTACACATGTAAACTATAGTACATAAACAGGATTTTTTCTGTACTCAGCATGTGTGATATTTTGGAGGAGATATCCCCTCATGCTTCTAGCCAAATAAAGTATGCCTGCTTCTTAGTGCTACATTGGTGTTAAGGAGTTTTATTTTTACGAGTTTTTTAGTAGCAATGCATTGTCACTTTTCCAGCATATCATTTCAGCCTACATCACTATGTCAGTCTGATGCTTTCTAAGTTCAAAGACTTGTCTTCATCTTTAAGACATTTTTAAGCATTTATCTTCTGTAGTGCTTTCCAATATTCTATTGGGTCTTGGTGGTTTTAAAATACTTAATAACCTGTGCCATGGAGTTCTACAGGTTTTAAGATCTCACAAAGATTTGTCTCTTTTTGTTTTGAAACTGGCATCTTCATTTGATGTTTCACATTTATTTATCTGGGAAAACATCAGTGTTATTCATGACCTTACAGACTTTTGTCATATCTCAAGTTCATCTTTTTTTTTGCCTTAAGATAAAGAATCTCAAACTATATCATTCATCTTTGGTACTAATTCATAGGAGGGATTTTTATGATGTTGTAGTGATGCTTTCTGTTTTGTTTTCAACAGTTTGCCTTTGTCTAGAGTATAACTAATATCCTTTTTTTTCTTTCATAGTCACAAAATTTTGTCTTTCTTCCACAGTACTTCAGATTTCTCCTTTGCCTTTGAGTCTGCTTCCCTTGATAATGTCATACTTGAGTCTTCCTTCCCTTGAGCCTTGAGTCTGCTCAATCAGAATCATTGGAAAACTTTGGAACCTTCTCTTCACCCTCATCTCCTTTTTTTTTTTATATGTCGTTTATGACTATTGAACAAGATGAGTTCTAGCAGAATTTGTTGAAGAGAACCCAGCAGCTATCTCCCTCACTACGAAAAAGGAAGATTACTCTGGCAATTTTTTCCTAACTTCTAACCAAGTGTTTAGTTATCAATAGCTCTATTCTCTTGGGCTACTAATCTTCCTTAAAAGTTTCAGTGATTGCTGGAATCTTTTAGAAATTCCAATTTATCAGTTAGTGCTCTCTTAGTGACACATTCTTGATTTTCAAGAAATTGAAAGGAGTCACATTTAAATACCTTTCATAAATGTAGTTTTTAATCATTACTCCATTAAATTTACAGCTTTTATTATTGTTTTGAGAGCCAGAACTATTTTGAGCAGGTACTGGGTCTGTCTGAGACAGAGTTTATTTTCTTCACAGTAACTGTTGTCACTCTGCGTTCTGGAATTGCGACCAAAACAGTGTTGACAACACACACAATTCTAGCTATTGCTGAGCAATTAAACATATAGGCCTTTTCTGCTTCCCATACCAGTTCTTCTGGTTCATATAGTATTTCTGTGGACCCCATTTGGGTGTTTCCATTATTGTCACCATGCACACATTTTCCGAAGCTGACATTTCATTCTGGCTTTCCATTTCCATAAGTGTTATTTGTGCATTGCCATGCAAACCAAAAATTCACCCAGCCACACTGCATGATCATTCTGTTGGGCTGAATGCAAGGGCCTCCAAATCTGGCTCAAAGGACAAGACTCTTCTCTACACATAGTGGGATTTACACCAGGGTTTCCTTGGTGGGCTTCCTACAGGGGGGGCCATAACCCTTGGGCATGTACTCACTTATCCAAGCACCTCCCAGACTTTTGGTGCCTGTCATCTTGAAGCATCCCCTTCCCATTGCACACATTTCAGAGCTTTTTCTTCAGCCTGGGAAAATAGAGAAACCTGGGCCTTTTGTTTAATTAGTGTCTCTCCACAATTAAACTTTAATTACTTATTCAATTAGTTTTTATTGCATAATGTTTCATCAACTTTATACCTAGGTTTTTATGGCTATTTTTTACTCCATTTCTAAAGCTTTGTGTGTATATATACATATAAAATATCCACCTATATGTACATTTAGAAGCATATATACTAAAAATAGTTGTTCGATGTATAAATCCATGTTTTTTAATATTTGTAAATTTTTATTGTATATAAATGCCTATTTTTTTATAACTATTTCTTATATCTTTTCTTGTCAAAAGGAAGCAGACAACTAAAAGCAGGGCTGCCTGAGATTGGCTGAGTATAGCAGTATCAAGCACTGAAAGGCAATTGCTCTACAGTTACAGTTATCAGCAGATATGAAAAGCTATTGGTATTTCTGCATGTAGTGAAGTATAAATATGACCAATCCATGTTATTGAGACTACATACAGAAACAGAAGAGTTTTTTAAGTAGATCTGTTTCGACCAGCATGATTCATTTTACTACTTTATGAAGATTTCATTTCTAATCCACTGCTAAAGCAAGCCACTGATTTAAATATTTGCAATATTTGCAACTCAGTAATGTCCATAGGAATTGATTTAGCCATGGTACTAGTCTTTTGCTTTGAAATAAAACTTTGAATGAGTAATAATTTAAGGAAGAATTGAAATATTTGACCATTTTTTGTATTTTAAAACCCCCAAGAGTATGACTTTTACACTGTGTTCTGCCAGTATTTTTCCAAAGTAGATTAGAAAGACAGCCCAACTACCAGAATTGCATGTCAGACTGCAATACTAAGTATGAAAATAATTTGTATCAGTAATCATTGCCATTCTGAAAGCATTTGCTTCTAAGCATGAGCATAAATCTGTTTTGCAATGCTTTAAATCTCTTAGGCTCCAATTGTTGCATTCTGAAGCATGAAATATTTCTCACTTGGGAATATGTTTTGTTTGACTTTTGTATTTTGCTGTTTTTAATAGTAAATGACACCCTTTAGTTCAATTTTAGAGTTATGTATTAGAAAGAGGTCATTTCTTGGTATTTGGGCATGATGATTTTCTTCTGGCTTTGTGCGTCACATAATGGCTACAAGTATTTTACAAAGCTGTTAATTCACATTCTTTAAAGGCTAGTAAAACCTCCTACAGAGCTTTTTAATAAAAATTGGCTTGGTGACAGTTGGGTTCTGAAAAAGAAGCACTACTTCTACAGCTGCACATTTAAGAAAAACTCTCCCCTTCCTCTCTACTTTCTTGGAAGCTAACAATAAACTTCTAATTATTAAAAAGCAATATTGGAAACAGTATAATATTGGATATACAAATACATTTTATACAAAGATAGAGAGCTAAAGGCATCAGAGGACGTTGCCTATTCAACCAGTTCATCTGCTTGAAAATTAGTATTTGTGAAACAAACAAAGCACCCTAAAGGGCTTCTTTATTTTAGGACAGAAGAAAAATACGGTGACATTTTTTAAGCAGGATGAACCTTTAATGTGCACAGTATACCATAAAATGTGTTTCCTTCCTCAGTGGAATTCTCTCTGTTTCCAGGAGATAAAGTATAAGATAAGCTATGGTATCTGCACTTTAAGCACTTATCCTTTATGTAACATCTAGCAGATCCAAACATCCTAAGTAAAGAAAACTGGCTACAGCCAAAAGAGAGAAGCATAGGTCTCCACAGAATTTTTCAAACCAGCTAAATGAGAGAAATCCTTTTTCTTTTTACTGCACAGGGAACTGGCATAGAATAAACCAATGACCTCAGGTGATAAAATGTGAGCAGCTTGGAAATGGCCAATAACTACCCAAGAGATAACACTAAATAAATAGCTTTATCAACTGGTGGGTGATTCAGAGGATGTGGTGAATCCCTTCTTTGGACTTAAGGACTCAGAATGCCTGATTTTCCAGTAATGGTGACTATAAAGCAAAAGAAGCTTCCTCTTCCATAAACTTCTGTTTATTGTATTCATCCCAGATGAGGAAAGTGTGTGGTTTAGATATACCTTATCCTGAGGGAACTCTGTCATGCAGAGAAAAGAAAGTTCACAGAATCACAGAATGGCTTGGGTGGGAACAGGGCCTTGAAGATCATCCAGTTTGAACTGGCTGCCTGCTTTGGTCAGGGACATCATCAGCTAGGCCAGGTTGCTCAGAAGTCCATCCAGCCTGGCCTTGAACACCTCCAGGGGAGGGGCATCCACAACTTTCCTAGACAACCTGTTCCAGTGCTTCACTCACTGGAAGTTAAGGAACAAGACACATAACAGTTTACGGGAAGTTCTCTTTCAGTTCTTCCCAATAACTCTGTCTACTGTGCAGCAACAGGACTTCAAAGTTAATGGGCTCAAAAATGTATGGAGTCAAACGAGCAAGAAAGAATGTGAATATGGAGCTCCTAATATAGAAGACATCTATGAGAGAATTTCTTCCTAGAAGCTGTGCCTCTAAAGGTAAATTATACAGTATGTGGGAGCATTCCCAAGCATCAGAACACAATATTTTATGCTAGCAAAGTGCTAGAAATTTTCCCAGGGTTATTTTGGCATGTGGCAACAAGCAGTCTCACACAGGTGTCTGGACACTCCTTAGGCAGTAGAATTTTCTAGGAACTATTCCAAGAGGAATTCTGCATAAAGACACCCAGCTCTGAAGACTTACTTGCTATGATTGATTCTCATTACTTGTTGCCACCTGGTCCCGGTGTCCAGATGCATTCATGGGCATATGTAGTTTACTAGTTTATAACAATAGCAAAAAAGTTTTCTTTAATAAGTATTTTCCCAATGGTCACAATGTTCTTTATTCCAATGATAAAAAGCAATAATAAAAAAGAACAGAGAATCCTTCCCAGCCTTCTCCAGTTATTTCATTCTCACTGGGCCATATAATTAAGTTTTTCTGTTTATTCTCTTTGTCTGGACCCATGAGTGTTGAATAGAATGGAGAGAGAAATACAAGCAGCTAAAATAAGCTGGCCATCTACTTTATCTGATCTATTTTTTTAGAGATGAGAAGAGAAACCAAAGTCTAGGGTTTTAAGAGTGCTTGATGCCATTAATCAGTTGTCTTCTAAAATAATTTACAGCTTCTCTTTTATGACATTCAAGGTTTCACTTAGAATGACAGACTTTTGGAACATTTCCTTTGCTGACCTACTTTATTGTTAGAAAAGTTTGCCTGTGCTCTTCTTATCTGTATATAACAAGGTCTCATTCAGTTTTTAAATATGTGAATCGTACATCAGTATAAATCAAATTAACCAAAGGAGAGTTACACTACACATTTAATTTATTACATATAGCAGGGATACCCAATACCTTAAAGGGCTTTAAATCCAAATTATTAATGATTAAATTAATGGATTCATAGAATTGTAGGATCCTTTGAGTTGGAAGAGACCTTAAAGGACATCTACTTCCAGCCTGCTCTCAAATACTTTCTTCTTTCGAATACTTCCAGGGACGGCTACAAGATCCCTGGGGAACTTTTGCCAGTATCTCACCACCATCACAGTAAAGAATTTCTATGCAGCATCTAACCTCTTTCAGTTAAAAGCCATTACCCCTTGCCCTATCACTATGTGCCCTTGTAAAAATTCCCTCTCCAGCTTTCTTGTAGTCCCCCTTTAGGTATTTTAAGGCATTAGGCATCTGCAAATATTCATAATGTATATGTTATGTAGTACTTAATCTTCTATTTTAATCATTGTGTTGGATCTTTTTTTGCATGCTGTTCTAACCACATTCCATGCTTATGCTTGCTTTTACTTCATCAATTGCCTATTAGCGTGATGCCAGAGACTTCACATACAGTCTCTTGTAATCTCTGACTTCTGCTCTGTTAAACTGATTTTTTTTCTCCTTCTCAAAATAAACTCAAAATTTTAACTTCTGTGATAATCACAATAGGTAATCATGTTCAAAATACAGTTGTGAAAAGCAACCTAACATTATGCAGGGCTTTATCTTTTTCTACTCAAACTTTTAGGAAGCCCTATCTTTTTACAGCATTAGTAGTGGCTTGACCTCTTGACATACAGGATCCTTTACCTATGTAAAAAATACATAGAAGTTATAAGAATTTTTAAACTATAAAAGCAAGTCTTCATTTAAAAACCCACAAAACAATACATAACTTCGTTTTTTTCCTTACTTTTCCCCAGATGATGTGGTAGATAGGATAAAAAGTTCCAGTCTCCATCACAGAAAGATAACTCACCCATTCTCTACTTTTTTTCAAGTGAATTGAAGTTTCTAATTTGACTGAGAGAACATACATAACTTATACTCTTCTCAAGGAAAAATGTTACAACTACTTTTTTGGGATTGTTGTCAAAGGAAGAATGTCTTTTAATAATCTATTTAATTATTTGATACTATCCTAGTTCCCTGAATGTCTCCTGTATGATTTAAATTCAAGTATTGCTAAATAATTTTTTGTTAATGTTTGCCTTGAATTTCCATTTTAAAAAAATATTTTTGTCTCAGACTGAATTAATTAATTAGTCTCAGTGAGTAACACAATATTTGATCAATCATAAATTCGCAAGCAAGTTGCAACATTTTTTTACAAGTATTGTAATCTTGGGTTGGAGCAATGGTCCTTGTAGTTCTGTACTTTTTCAGTGCCCGTGCTCAATGTTTGTTCCTTCTCCAAAGTCACAGAAGCTTGTAATCTACTTTACTATGTAATAAAACACCATGAGAGAGATTGCTGGTGGGTGTCAGCTGGTGATCAGCTCATGCCCTAAAGCATGAAGATTGATGGTCCTTGTAATTTTTTTTTCCTGAGTTAGTGTAACCACAGATGTTATTTGCTATTATTTGTTACCACAGTTATTTATGGGCCATGCTTCCAGCCACAAGTCTACAATTCTTGAGTAAGAAGCTTAAGCACTTCATCCTACCCCATCTACTTGGAGTTGTTATGATATCTCATTTACTTCTTCATTTTTAAGTGGTGAGTCAATCTATAGGGACCACACTGTTGCAACAGAATTTTCCCCTGTGTGTTTTATTTAGGTGTTCAAGATCTTTCTGACCAAATACCTCTCAAGGACTTTCAATGCTGCATCACAGAACACGCCAATTATTTTCCGATAGTTTACCATTATCTCAGTCTCTTAGGATTTTCAGTGTGATATTTATGTTGCAGTGTCGTCTGAAGAGCAAAGAGTGATAACTCACCCATGTTGCATATGAGTGGGGATTAATCAATTTTTGACACCTTTCCATTTTGAATTGATACTGAAAATATGAAATATGCCTAAATATTAAATGAGAGACAGATTTGGTAGCTTTCTTATGGATAAATATTTTGACCATTTCAATTGTTTAATAAAAAGTCCTTATCTCACAGAAGAAAATTTGTAATTCTAAAGCATCAAATCTCATATCAAGAAATAAATTTAGAGAAAACAATACAGAGTTGCATACTTAGGTGTATAATAATCTGCACATTCCAAACAGTCTGAATATCTGTAACTCCAGATATTTTACTTTCAATAAGATACAGTTTCTGCCCTGAATCAATTACTTATTATCTAAAAAGACTATGAAAATATAGAGTTAAAAGCAAAAAATTAATCTTAAGAGGTTTGAGATGACTTGTCCAAGGTCAGTCTTGAAGCAGCTGAGCTAAAAATAGAAGTCAAGTATCCTGAAAAAACTCCAGTGACCTAGTGCTCTTATCAAAGAGTACAGAGGATATTAAACATTTGTAAAATAAATTAAAGACTTCCAAAAACATGTTAAAAACCACCAAAATTCATGATTCTTCTTAATTAATGTATTTATTTCATCTAGTGAGTATTTAAGTTAATGTGGAGCCTTCTATATTACTACATGAAGCGCACATGGAAATTTGCCAGCAACTGTCAGTCTTATGAGTTTTGTCCCTTGTACAGATGCTGGATTCAGGTTTTGCTTAATTCTTTCAAGGTCAGAAATGCTCAAGAGACTTAGAATTCTAGAGCTGTATTTTATCACTTCTAATATTCCTCCTGCCCTTTTTAGATAGTCACCAAACATATAAAGAATATAGGCTGTTCACTGAAAAATATTGGCTCAAGTAACTAGCACTGAAATGTCTTCTATCTGTATCAATATTGTATTACCAGTTATGGTGCTACATTATTGATAATTGTAACCAATTTCTCACCACTTTAATTTTATGTCATTAACTTATATGAAACAAGTAAAGCTAATTCAGGACATGCGATAAGAAAACCATCATAGCAAACTGTTAAACACTCTGCATAAAGTGATCTAAGGAATAGAACCAATCTACAGAAATATGTGCGTATAAAACAATTCCATGTCCTCATGTAGAACTACAGCCATATTAATAAAAGCTGTGGGGAAAATCCTGTCCCTGCAGAAACCAAAGGCAAAACTCCCATGAGTCTTTTACTGGATGCTGAATATCTGGATGAATATGCATTCCCTTTGCAGATAAATTTTACATAAATTAGAATCCTGATATCATTTGTTATAAATAGATAACAAATATATCAATACTACCTGATAATGACTACACAGTATTTCTCTATTTTTAAGTCTATAATTAAAACCAAAAAGGATTTCATTATCAAATATAATATTTTTTGAACAGAATAACTATTAACTTTCTAATTTAAGGAGATTTCTCTTAAATCAATTATTTTCAATTTTTTTAGTTGAATGATCTACTTTTCTTATAATACATATAATAATTTTGAAACTTTTGGAGAATCTAATTCAGAACTCTCTTTTGCTAACAATTATTTGTCCCCTGCTCTTTCAAATAATACTCACACCAATAAAAAATGAAAATACTGTATCTTTTGTTTTTTCCACATAAAAATACTTGAGGATCAGCTAATTAGTAGGAAAGAAACTGAGATCAAAAGGAAAAAAGCTGTCATTCTATATCCAGGTATCTGATCTCCTATACCCTGGGAAAAGAAAGAAAAAAAAAACGTAAAAAAAGTAAAAAAGAGAGGGAACACCCCCCCCAAATTTTAACCCCTACAGGATACGGGCTAGTACAAAAAGGATGATCATCCAAAACTGTGAAAAAACTGTCATGTGAGGAAATTTTTAATAAATTTTTAGCTGGGAGAGAATATATTTGAGGAGGGAAATGACAGATTTTCATAAAACAGTGAATGATGGTATGAACAAAATTAATTGAGAAAGGTTTGAAGTTTCTTATAACACAGCATCAAATAAAAAAAGTAATAGGATAATTTTATGCATAAATTTGACCATGCATGTGAGTCTCCTGCTAACACTTCATCCAACTGTGAATGCTATTATGGGAGGGAACCTGGACAGTCTCTTTTAATCATAGCCTACTAGCATGTGTGCAACAACCAGATAAAGAAGAATATGAGGGACCTGGCATCTCTTCATTTGATTTCTGGTCCCTATCACAAAGTGAACACACGACAGCAATGCATAAGCAGCTGTATGAAGAGTTGAAAAGACTTCTTTATAAAACAAGAATTGAACAGGAGATGACTTGTGACCCTAGAGCACAGTCCATTTGAGACAGTCCTGTCAGAGTAAAGTGCTGTTCCTTGCTCTGTTAACTTGATAGAGTTAATTGAGCCCAGAGAGGACAGATTCAAGGTTTTTGCTTGCTAGCATTCCACTGTTAAAACTCAATAGATTACAGAGAAATTATTTAAATAAGTGAGGTACTGATGAGAACAAAATCAAGAACAATGACTCTCTTTGGTAGCTCAGCTATCAGGAATTTTATGAATGTGCAATTGGACAAAATTTATGTTACTAGACTTTAATCCTTTAGTCATTAATAAAATACCAGAAAGATTATTTTAATTGGAAAAAAAAACCAACCAAAAACCAAATCACTTTCCCACTGAACCACCACCACCAAAAGGACAAGTTACACCGCAACCCACTACCCCCTACATACTCCCCTATGACACTTTTCTTTCCTTTTGACTCTCAGGGCCTAACCTCTGCTGCCATTCTGCACACAAGAAGATTGAGACAAATAAAATTTAAGCTGTTTATAAAAAGAATTGCTAAGTATATGCATTATTAATCTCCAATTATTTTTAATCGCAGCATATAAAAATGAGAATTTGTTAGCAGAGACATCACATGATCTAATTTCATATTGAAAACTTTTCAAGGTTCTGAGGAAGCAACAGGAAAAAAAATAATTTGAATAGTGCACTAAAATTTTATGCATTTGCTAGACGAACACTATGAAATATGTTCTCTTTAAAGTTTGAAACTTTTGCTTGCTAGCAAACTAATACGCAGATCTCTCAGTTTAAAGAAATTTCATATTACTAAAAATTTAACATTTGAGCCAGTGATTATTTTCTTCTACATCACCTACTTCATTGCACAGTATTATTTTTATGGACCATGAGCTCACCATGGGCTTAAAAACGTCTATTATGAATATAATGAAGTGACACTCAAGGTTCCTTACCTTGGCTTCCTGTTGCCTTTATTGCAGTCGTACTGCCTTTATTACTGGTACAGTAATAGCAGCACTAACATTTGTGTTTATGTAACAGCTTCTATTCTAAATCATCATTTCAGTTATCTGTAATTTCCTTATCCTTCAGTTTGAGGATAAAATGTATCAGGAATAAGCTGCCCAAATATTTTTCTGATTTTTATGTTAGCAAAAATTCATTTATGGGCTGCAAGACAACTGAAGGGAAAGCAACTGCCCCTTAGTCCCTGTATTTATTCCTGACAATCTTTATTCAAAATTATGTAAATTTATAGATGTAGTGAAATAACAGATAATAAGAACATACTTTATGGGAGAGTGCTTTTTTGTGATCTAATGTAAATATTTTTTTTTTCCTTAGTACTAAAATATGAGAATATCTTTCTGTTGTTTGAGGAGTTTTTTTCACGCTCATCTGGTTGGTTATTTTTTATGAGAGCTGGTTTTATTACCTTAAATTAAGACTCAGTGCAACAACTTTTCCATGTATAATGCGTGGTAGTGTAGTAGAAAATATGGAAAGAAATGAAATAGCAGGAGCAAGGGCTTATGCAGGCCTTTCTGAGATGAGACTTAGAGTTCATTTCCCACATACCCACCACAGCAGGGAGAATGAATTTAGGGCTGCCATTCTATGGAAAGTGAGGGGGAAAAATAATTTTTAAAATATTTAAAACCTCTAAAAGACTGTGTGTAAGGATTTTGCCTTCTCAATAGATATTACTTATAGTTTGCTGAACACTGGAAACTTTCACTTCTCACAGTGCAGCTCTAGACTGTCACATTTCACTACAGCCTTACATATTGTTTGGTCTTGCTTGGTTTCACAGGCAGCAGTTGAAACCCTGCCTGTTGTTCTGGTATCTTTAGCTGACTGAAAATTCTCTGCCTTCCTTTTTTTTTTCTTTTTGTTGAACATCTTTTGTAACACAGATGTCAAAATTATCACCCAGTGAAAAAGATGTGTGGCTGTGATGTGTCACAACTGTCAGGGCGCAGAGATGTGCCGAGCAAATACACTGTTGTGTGTGCTGTGTAGGTTATCTGTCTAAAATATTAATTGTTCAGGATCCATATTCTGCTGCCATTGATTTACTGATATGCAAGTAACCATATAAATATATCCTAATTGGCTACCAGTGTTAACTTGCTGAAACACAACAAAAAGGTATCTCAGTGCAAATAAAATCTCAGCAGGGAAAATCCATTATCAGGCAACATTTCAGCCATTGAAAATAGTTCCTACTCCCCATCAACCTCAGTAACATGGAACCATCTTAACTCATTTACCCTATTGCACTCATCCTCTCCACAGGCTGCACTTCTCTCAGGAATATCCATCCACTTGCTCCTACATGGAGTGCTCCACAGGCTGCAGTGTGAATATCTGCTTTGGTGTGGTGCTCTCCACAGGCTGCTTGAAAATACCAACCCCTCCATGGCTGTCTTCCAGGAGCTGCAGGAGAGTCCCTGCTCAGGTACCTTGAGCACCTTCTTCCCCTCCTTCTTCACTGACCTTCGTGTCTTCAGGCTTGTTCCTCACTCTTTTTCCTCATTTTACCAGGCAGCATTTTGCTTTTTCTTGAGTGCATTCCCACAAAAGGTGCCAGCATCCTGACTGTGGGGCTCAACCATGTCCTGGAGTGGATGTGTTGGAGCTGACTGGAACAGGCTGAGCCAGGCACAGGGCAGACCTGGCCTCTCCTCACAGATCTTGCCCTTGAAGATCCACCCCTCATCCTGACACCACCAAACCCTCGACACATACAATGTCCAGCGCTGTTTTCTAAACAATTATATTTTCTCATATTACACAGAACCTACAGTTTTAACTTACTTGATTATTCCAAACACCAGCTTCAAATTTGCTGATTTTAATCTACTACCATTTCATTTTTTGGATGTTAAATATTTTGACTAAGAATAAGTTACATATTAGGTAATACTTGATACGCAATATTTTGATATTTGGTACAATAAACATGGAAGAAGTGCTGCTGCTAATCAGAACAAAATAGCTTTTAAAAATTAAAAAAACCCAGAATTTTTGAGAATATCTATTTTTTTGAAAAACAGTATTTCACTTTGAGGTTATTTTAAAAATCTGATATGATACTATGATACAAGGATAGGAACTGATATTCTATATTCCCAGGTTTTGTCGCTTAAGAGGAAGGAAAAACCTTTAGCCTTCTTTATTTTATTTTACTGTTTTTACAAGGGGAAGTTCCTCATCTTTGAATTACATGTGCTTTTATTTCTTTCTGAGGAGTAGTTTTAATTATTGTTTCTCCATCCCACAGCTCTTGACAAAGCCAGTGACTTTAGACAGTTCTTGTCACTGTATAGCAATATCTGTATTTAGAACAGATTAAGAGCTGAATGCTGTTTGTGGTGCTTTAAATGTGTCTTATGAAATTTTCAAATTACAGCCATCTCGTTGTGAAGATTCATGGTGGTAGGAGGGGGTGTCTAGAGTTTTCTCATAATTTTGGTTCCTATGGACAATGTCTAAGATCATGATGATACAGAATTGAGCGTATCAAATGACAGCAAGGCTGGAAGTCAGGAAAATGTGATTATGTGCCAGAGGCATGAACTCTAGCTCCACTGTAATTGTCACTGTGATCTACTGAAATGAAAATAAAATACATTTAATGGTGTTTTTCTCAATTAGCAATATCACGGCACAATGCTGAGAATATTTAACGAAATCAAGCAGAATGACAGCAGACACAACTTTATCATACATAAATGGAAATGTTGTAATAGGCTCAGGCACAAATGTGTATAACACAGCTGGGGACTGCTCAGTTTGTAACCTGCATTTCTCAGCATTTCCTTACACCACTAGAGCCCAACGAAGCCTTCCCCAGGGATGACATCCAGGCAGTACTTCTAAATGGCATGCTGTCACATATGTCGAGCTCTCCTATGGCTTAAATCTGCCGTAGGCTCAACAGCATATATCACTCACCAAAACACTGAATTATTTCTTCACTGCAATCATATTTGTAATGATTACTTTATTGAGATATTACAAAAACATTCTCCTTAATTTTACCCAAAATATCTATGAAATGTTTAGTTTACAGATTTCTTTATTACAAATTGCAGAATGAAAACTTTCCAGAAAAGACTTATAATAGAATAAGTATTCTGATGATTCTTCTTTACTGGAACATATTGTTGTCATATTGATTTTTTCATAATGTTGAACATTGCTTCCCTCACCACTAAAATATATACTGAATGATCATACCTTATTTTCAAAATGTTCAACATCAATATCATCAAATCTGATGTCAGAAGTCATAATGTTGAATTAGATTTTTTTACTGAAATTTGTCACTGAAGTCTCATTTTTTATCTCCCATTGATTTGATTTTTTTCTTTATCCATCTGTATTTGATGTCATCAAGAATATGTGTACTCTAATGGAATCTTGGTTTTCAGCATTTGTAAGAGTAAAAAACCATTCTAAAATGATTATACTGTTCTTGATGTTTAACAGGGATTGAGTATGAAAACAAAAACATCTGTATAGTATACATATCATGGAAAATAAGCAACATTGCAAACACAAGCACGTAATTTGTATAATAAGACAATATTGCCTTATTTCGCATTGTTTCTTTTCAAAAGTATTTTGGCAGTGAAACCTTTTCTCTGTCATTTATGATGACACTTCATGCACAACCTCACTGAGAGCAACTTTCATATATAATATAACTGGCCAGCAAACTGTTCCTTTGTTGAGGTCTACAATAACACGGAGAAAGATATAAACATAAATTCGTCCTGGTTCTTTGACAACTTGGTAGAGTTCCATAAGATATCCCATCAGATGTGTGGAATGAAACAGGATACACTGCCATGTACGTTGGAAAGGTGAAATCAGTTTAGAATCATGCTCCTGCAGCTGTCAGTTTTGAATTGCAAAAAATGGAAGATTTGATACAGATGAATAATCAAGTGGATCTTCTTTTTAACAATGTGCCTTAGCTGCCAAATATCAATACATCCATTACAGAAAGTATTCTTAGCTCTTCACAAATGAAAAAGAGACAATTTTAAAGTGGCTTAACAGGAGAAAATACTGTTTTCTTTTCCAAATTTGTAACTAAGAGTTACAAATTTAAATAAGTAAAAAAACAATGTAAAATCATGCAGAAAAGACAGTCGCAAGTGTCTTAACAAAAAAGTGATGGTAAACATGTTATGCTGCTCCAGGTTAATTACTGGTTATGTTTTATAAAGCTGAAAGAGAATGACCAGCTGAATACTTGACAATTTCAGCATATAAACAATTTGTCTTACACAGGTCCATAATGTCTGGAACAGATGTTTGCTAGCAAAAAAGCAGTGCTAAAATTTGATGGGCTGTAATATATGTACAGACAATATGTGTGTGAATCTCTATAGATAAAAATATTCATTCTATATGATCTTTGAGGTGTTTTGGTGATTAATAGACAGCTCTGAATAACTGCTGATTTTGTTCTAAAAGCTGCTTTTTATTTACACCTAGTAGATTTTCTTCTGCAATAAATCACTGTCAAAACATGTGATTTTAAATATGACACTGTCTAACCCTAGTTCATTCACTAAGATGCAAATTAGAAAGCACTACTAAAATATTTTATTAACAGATGTAAATAACATGCTGTAAAAGTGTAGGTGGTTTCTAAGAGCTGGTTTTGACTGTATGTTTTCATATGAAATGAAATGGCATTTACCTTTATTTGCAAATAAATGCTCCAAAATGTAGGAAATTAGCTCGGCGCACTATATAAAAATAAAATCACATTTCAAGAATGAATTATGATAGTTTGCCCCCATATAATATAATAACAACTAACATTCTGTAACATAATTTTAGTAAAAAGAAATATTGTTTGATTTTTTGTAAATTTCCAGTATACTGAAAGAGAAAATTGTCTTCCTCTTCTATAAGGAGAGGGAGTCAGAAGGAGCATAATGATGCATCATAATGGCTTAGATATTCGCCTATACTGTAAAACAAGAAGCTAGCTACCAGCTTTTGCTTCTAGGAGTGTTTTAAAATTTTACATTACTATGTTGTCTTAAAAAGATAAAATAACTAGTAAAATCAAAATGTAGGAAGGAAAAACAACCTTATTTTTCAAGCTAAGATACTTAGTCATACAGAGTTAAGGCTGTCTTTTACCTTCTTTCTCTGTAGTCCTCTGACCTGTATTCCTGGCTACAGTGTTTCAGCCTATAAGGATGTTCAAGGTTTCTGTCTTCATCTTCACTGGAAAAGCCAACATTCTTGTTATTTTAATTTTTGCTTCTGATGCTGAAGAAAATCCAGATAATGACAATAAGAATATTTTGCTGTTCTGCCAATCAAACTTGTCTGAGGCTTGCTTTGGGGAAAAAGAAGTCAAACAAGCAGATAGATACTTTGAACAAAGTCTGAGGTCTCAACAAATCTGCTGTGATTTGAAATTAACTAAGTATACAAATGTTGTATTATAACATGGAATCAAATTCTGATACGCCTTGCTGGGGAGAAGATGCATGAAGGTATAAGTCCCAATTTTCCGCTCTGTCATTCTGCCATAGTGCACCAATCACACAGCAGACAGAGCCAACTAAAGGGAACAGCTTCCAGTGAATTGTTATGTGTGGCACAAATCCTTTATATGAACCTAATTCCAATGACAATTTGATGCTAGGACGGTAGACTTTTACACAGAAGTTGCAGTTGTGGGTGTGTGTTCTTTTCTGAAGTTTATCATAGAGGTCATAATCTACATTAGAAATCAGAGGAGAAACTATAGAGAAGAAGAAATTTTGTCAAATGTTGTGGTTGTGCAGACAGGAAATTATACAAATAACTGACAGTCCTTTGACTTTAATATCATTAATAAATATTTTTATTAGAATTAGATGAGAGACAATTAGTGACATTTTTGTTGGTTTTTTTTCTTTCTCTACCACAAGAATAAAAACTTGAATGCCTATCTCCATCCTCAAACCTTGAAATACTAAATTAGCAGTTTTGAAGACCACTTATTTGGAATGTAGTTTCATCAGGTTCAGGTTCCTAGTGTTATGAATATAGAATTTTCTATATTAAATAGAATATCGTTAATATGATAGATCTAAAATCAGTGGGACATATTCATATTGCCTAACATACACACCTGACTCTGGATGGAATTCATTTGGTGGATTGACCTTGGCTGGATGCCAGGCATGCACCAAGCTGTTCTATCACTACTGTCTTCAGCAGGACAGGAACAGAAGTAAATAACATGGAAAAAAACTCAAGGCTCAAGATAGAGGCAGTTTAATAAATGAAAAGCCAAAACAAAGGTCACACATGGAAGCAAAGGAAAGCAAAATATTTTGTTTTCTATTTCCCATGAACAGGTGATGTACAACCACTTCCCAGGAAGCAGGGCTTCAGTATCCATAGGAATTGCTCCAGAAGACAAGTGCCCTAATAATGAATGCCTTCTCCCCAGTTGCCCCCTATTCTTAGCTTTGATTGTTGAACAGAACAATCTTAGAATTATGCTCCTGCAGCTACAATACCTCAGATTGTATGGTACAGAATATCCCATTGGTCAGTTTGAGTCAGCTGTCCCGGCTCTGTTCCCGCCCAAGATCTTGTTCACTGCCACTGTGGAGAATGTTGGAGAGACAGTGATGATGCTGTGCCAGTGCTGCACAGCAGTAGCCAAAACACTGGTGTTGTCACCAAAGCCTTTCCAGCCACCAATGCAAAGCACAGCGCTACAAGAGCTGCGATGGGGAAATTCAACAGACCAGACCAACAACACTCAGCTTTAAAGTGGCAGAAAGAATTCTGTTCCCATTTCAGACACTGAATGTCTCCATGCAGGTGTGTTTTCATGTGATTTAGGTGTGTAAGCTCTCAATACAGTGAGTGAGCATCCATTAGCAGACTCTAAAGAATAATTCTGATGATTCTAGGCATAAAACACTTGATTAATTTGCCTAATAAGGGGGATATTTGAGATATCCTAGTTATCCTTCTAAGTTTCCAACTGCTCCAGAAGATTGCTCCAGGTATTTTGTAGGGCCTGTATAACTCACATGAGCATCTTTTAGATATCTTAAGGCGAAAACAATGGCTACACTGATGTAAAGACAAACAAACCTAA
This sequence comes from Acanthornis magna, assembly GCA_036785705.1. Classification (NCBI taxonomy): domain Eukaryota; kingdom Metazoa; phylum Chordata; class Aves; order Passeriformes; family Acanthizidae; genus Acanthornis; species Acanthornis magna. Next base: position 1,157,121 of record JAWUZG010000004.1, on the reverse strand, counting down.
ACCAGAGTGTCTGGTGTGATCAATTCATTTTTTGTGCTGTGCAGACTGTAAGTCTGTAAGTGCTGCCTAAAAATTGCCTCTAGTGTTATTTGAAGTTGCTTTAGATTATCTGAGAAAACAGATGGGAGATCCATGCCTCCATGCAAATGGAGCTGGAGGCTAGTGAAGATAGTCCAGGACTCAAATAGCGCTTGCCATATCTCATTAGACAAGTGAATTAAGTCCCCGAAGTCTAGTGCCTGTAGTGGAAATTTGTACACATAACTCACATGTAGAGACCACCTATGATCATTCAGGAATATGACAACATATCACAGTTGTCATGTGGCTGCTAAGTAAGGTATATCAAAATAATAGTATAATGGGTCAAAGTACATATAATCAAGGTTGTTAACATCCCTGCATTCAACGTGCATTTAACTGTCATTGTATAGAGATACTGCATTGTCTTGGTCACTGGAAATATTGTATGCAACTCTTCAGGGGCCCTAATTCCATTAATGAGATTAGGATTCTAGAATATGATGTCTAAGACATTCTTCAGATCCAACGTTACCAGTGATTGATGAATCCATATTGTGAACCAGGACTTTGTGCTGGTGAACCTCACACACAGACAGGACTCCTGTGTAGGATCCGCTGTTCAATCAAGGCGGGCTCATCTGCTGCTGCAGCACCTGGGGTTCCTCACATCAGAAGGGGCAGAAGATTGCTATCAACTTTTCTATACCTTCCAGCCTTTACGCAATAAATCCTATTATCAGCCTTGAATACTTCTTACTTTCTTACTGACATTTCAAAAGAACCAGCACTTCCTGAGTAGAAAACACACAATGACATGTGAAAAGTTAAATTAAATTGTCTAAATCTGAATAGCATCCAATAGTAATGATAAAATTCTGGACATAGAGTCATAGATTAAGAGAAGAGTTTGCCTTGGAAGGGACCTTTAAAGGTCATTTAGACCATGAGACACATTTTTAGTGCCTTTATATATTTAGGAGATTATTATTTTGCCTGTCATCTCTTTGGTTGTCTGGAAGAGAATGGGTTTCCTATACAGTTTTTATTAACTCTACAGAGATGCTCCAGATGCCCTAGAGCTCCTCAGTGGGATAAATAACTTTACATGAGCAACAGAATTAAGGTTATTATGGTTTGATAACCCAAAACTCCCTCTATAGCTTTCAAAAAGATACTGGTATCTCTCTCAGAGATCAATTCATCTGCCCTTTCTTACGCAGTGAATTGTCCTTGGAGGTTATTACAAAGTGAGACCAGAGTGACTAATTAAAACTTGTATGCCTTCTAGATACCTAAAGTAGGGCAGATGAATCCCAAATATATGTACCTAAATTAGAAGGCTAGTCTACGTTAATGCTCATATAGGCAATGCAAGATTGATTCCTCCAAAGAGCTACTTGGAGCTGGCATCTAAGTGAAGTGCTCTGTATATAGAATATCTTCTCATCCTTTGCTAATTACAGAGAAAACCTCAGGACTTTTACTCTCTCTGTCCTATTTTCTTTCATTTTAGGAGGCAAAAAGAAAATAAAAATGTCAGGGGGATGCAGACATCAAAAAATAACGAGAGATGTTGTGACTGTTGTTTGAATGTGGTATGAGGGAACTAAGGATGTGATCTGGTTCTGAATCATAAATTATACAATTTTAATGTATTTCTGTAATTTTCAGGCTGTGATTTCCTAGCATTTGTTACATGAATAATATTGTTTTCTCTTATTTTGAATAGAATTTCCACATCAAGAATTGTTAAAAATTTTGTCAAAGCTGATACACTGTTAAACAAAATTATTGAGAAAATGGCATTTTCAGTCAAATGATGTTATCAGAAAATAATCACTAAAGAAAAGCCAATAAGATGAAATTGTAACCTATAATTTTGTAATTAACTTATTTTGTATCTGATTTATTTTTTAAAGATTGATGCAGGATTCTCTTAGATTTTAAAATAATGTAATAAACAAGTGAGCTACTTGTTATATCTCAAATAAGTTGGCCCTGGTCACTCTAATTCTAACATGCCTTTTACATTTGTAGAATAAATGTTCCGAATCCCTCTAAAAAGGATATCTTCAAAAAGAATTGTATGTGAAAAAGAGAATTGATTAGACATACCACAACTGACCACAGAGATATGAAACGGAAAAACTTCTTCACCAAAAATATTATCAAACATTGGAACAGGTTGCCCAGGGAAGGGGTGGAGTCACCATTCCTGGAGGTATTTATAAGATGTGACACTTAAAGGTCTTTCCAACCTAAATAATTCTATGATTCTATAAATTGAAAACAAAATCATAGAATTGTTACTGCCTATTTCAGATTATACTTTTTCAAGGTTGCACTAAATTCCAGTGCACCTGGCTTGGAAAAAATACCAAACATCCCAAGGTATGTTTGTCTTGTATGAAAAACATATGCCTGAATGATTATTTAATTCTCTTCTTCCATCAATATTCTAACAACATTTTTCTATTGATTATTTATTTACTGTTATTCTCAAATTCAAGTCGTCTTTTTCAATATTAAAAGCATTCTGCAACTTTGAGCTTATTGCAATGAAATACAACATAGTAAAAGGGTTGCTTGATATTTATTGAGTCTGACCGTTTACGTTAATTTGAAATATGAAACAAAAACTTTGGTATCACAGTGGCATCTATTTCTGTTTCTGTCAGAATTGCTATAAAACAGCAATGAAACTTCAGCTTCTAAACCAAGTGTCTGCCAAAGCAAGATATTTAATTTGCATGCATGACATTAGAGCAGAGGAAACTAATTTGGCTCAATACAATCAATACACATATAATGGCAAAAAACAGTTGAAATAAATCTTACTATTTTTATACCTCCAGGGTGTAATCCAGACAGATGTAATTAAACACAGATCTCCTCTCCTAAGGGTTTTGAAAACAGGTAGGATGTATTAGAAACATCCATTCATTTGGGGGTCAATCTGCTTTTTCTCAGGCACATAAAAGCCTCTGCTGCCAATTATAAGAGGACTTGAAAAAACAATCTTTGTATTCTTGATTATTTCCATAATTTAATTGTTATTTTTTTCCATGACTCTCTTTTAGCTAATTTTGTAAAAAAAAAAAATGCTGCAAAAGAGGGAGCAGCCATTAAGCGATACAGACTCCAGCCTGATGTGCCTTTAGACTTCTGAGCTGCAGATTTGTTCCTAACACTGTTTAATTATGACCAGAGATGATGTGAATTTATATATAAATTGCATTCCAAAACACTCACATAGACCACAGCATAAACATCAAAACACTTTGCAACAGCTCCCAGGGTCAGGGAGCAAAAAGAGTTGGTTGCTTTCTGAGAGTAGATGAGCCAAGGGTGTCCCAAGGCGTGCACTCACCAAGTAATGTAGTTCCACATATCCTGAGCAAGAGTCACCAAGCAAGCCTGGCCTCCCCAAACCCAATCATCCAAAGGCCAGATGGCCAGAAAAGTCCAGAGCAATGAGACAGATTTTAGGATGAATGCACAGAGGCCAGTGGGTCAAGAGCAAGACCAGGACCAACACAATACATAGACATGCACCTGTGACATAGCATAGGCAAGGACAGGGCCTGAACTTGAATGAAGCTGCAAGGAGTAAGGTTCTTACTTCTCACAACTTTTTCCCACAAAGCTTTCCTCATGGCTGTCTGATCCCAGGCTCCACAGCAGCACTGGATCAGCGCTGGTTTGAGCACTAGCAGCTGAGCCCCCACTGCAGGGCCTGGGGCTCTGACACTTGATACTGAATTCCAGAACTTTATACTCAACTGAAACAAGTGATAGCCTAGAGGTGTCAGCTTTGGCTGCTCTTGCTTACTTGCTTGCCCATCAGCACTTATGGCCACACGGTCATGATGCAAACCATGTGATACAGCTTTGATAGGCAAGTAGAATTTGGGAGCTATTCATGAATCCATGGAACATCAAAACCCCATGTTTATCATAGGAGAGTCTGTAACTAAAATAAGGTGAAACACATACCGATGCCTTGTGCAGGCCTCATTGTGTCCTCTCAGAATGAAGGGAGATGGAAATTACTGGTTTAAACGTAGACATCTGTTCCACCGCTCATGGAAGGTTAACTCATTTGGCAGCAGGGCAAGAACAGAGGAATAAAACAAGAAAAATCTTGTGGGTTGAGACAAAAACAGAGACATCACTTAAAAATTGCCATCACAGGCAAAATAGACTCGATTGAAAGAAACTTAATTTTTTAATTGAAAATTAAAATAGATTTGAGTGGTGAGAAACAAATACAAAAGATGAAAACACCTTTAATCCCCCTGCCCTTTCTGCTCAAGCTCAGCTTCACTCTTTCATTTCCAACTCCTTTAACCTTCTCACATCCCCAGCTGTGCCCTCCTCACTGCCCTGCAGTATTAGCCCTTAAACAGTTTTTAACCAATGTGCCACCTTCTCTGCTGGGCTCAGCCTTGCCCTGAGGTGGGTGGGTCATTGTCTGCTGGAAGCATCTGTGTCTGGAACAGGGATTGCCCTTACAGAAGCCATCCTTCAGCCCCACGTCTGCCAACACCTTGGCACCTGCACCTGCTGCACTACCATTTGAGTGTAGTCAATGAGTCCTACCTTAGCTCCCTAGCCTACCAGTCTCTGCAATGGTTTGACTTCTACAACAGCAGCAAGGTGGAAAATGCTGTGGTGTATGATAACTGGGGAACCTCTATGCAGCAGATTTTTACACTGTTCAACAATTTGTCTCTTGAAGTTCAGATGAATATTCTGATGTGGTGTCACTCTGACAAATTGCCTAGGCTTATCCACCAAAATCTTAAATATGGTGTGCTACTAAATAGAAAAACGATGTTTATCACCTCAGAATAAGGATTTCTATGCATGCCTGGGAAACTTTCAAACTAAACAGAAAGTTATCTAATTAATTTCAATGTCCTCAAGGTAACACAGTCTAAGGAGGTAGATAGATTATTTCAACCCGGTACACAAATGGATAGATGGGATTTTGCTAAATTGATCTATATACCTATGTTATATTCATGGAGATCTCAATAGACATCCTATTCAAGTTTGTAATGAATTTTAAAATTCATTAAATAATTAGTTTAGATAATTAATAGCATATATTTTTTCTATATAGACTTATATAAGCCTCTTACATTGTGAAGAGTACTGCTAAGTCATATGTGTAGTAAGATTCCTTCTATTATGTGATTCACATTTGTGGAATTTTGCAATATGTTCAGCACCACCATATGTTGTTGTGGCACCATGCCAGTTACAAATAAGCTTTCTATACTGTGCAGAGTTTTCATAGCCACACTTTAAAAATAACCTCAGAGGGGAAAGATAAAACATGGAAATCTGACAGAGAATCTGTCAAATGTCAGCTAGGATTACAGTTGCACAGAACTTCCAAGAGATAACTAGAGGCCTTTTTTATCTGCTGATTGCATGGCTGACTATAATTTTCAAATCAAAAATATAGTCCAAATCTGTCTGTCTATGAAAAATATTTTTATGGGTTTCCATAATCAAATTAAATTTAAAAAATGGTAATGCTATCTGGGGGAAAAAATAATACTTTTTGGCATTTGAATGGCAATGGGATGCACAGATAAAGACATGTTTAAATATATGAATTATACAACATCTAATATATCCTAAATCTCTATACTATCTTTTATTCCACAGGATTCTGTCCAGAGGGGTTTTCACTCTCCATAACATAACTACTCAACCAGTTTTCTTAGGAATATATTTCAATAAACAGAACTGAAATTAAGTTTTCAGTATCTTTTTAATAATCAGTCTAGAACTTGACCTTAAGATCTTAACAATATGTCTCATTCAATGCTCCATTTGTTCATGAAAAGCTGTGCACAGTATTCCAATCTGTGGGATCTGGAGAATGGTGTATGTACTATAAACACATGCTTACAGTTTTCATTACATTTTATTAGCTCCAAGTTTTTATTTTACCCCTTTCAAGAAAAGCAGAAGAAATGGTGAACTCATTTAACATCAATCCTGGTACAGAGGACTTCCTGCTGTGTGGCAGAAAAAAATAAATTAAAGTGATTAACCCTCTAAAGATTTAAGGTATGTTTGCTTAGTATGACTCTTCAGGGTTTAAACTAATCAGAACCCATTTTGTATGTAGCCATCCCGACCTCACTTCATAATCTACACTTACAGCGTGAGTTGGCTCACCTTCAATGCCGCTAACTCATGCTCAAGGCTCTGGTTATGATGTCCACTGAGCAGCTCCTTGTCTACTGGAACTGTGAGTATGTGTTTTATGTGCTAAAAGCAAATATGACTATGAACTTTATGTGCTAAAAGCATAGACAAAACAGATTCACGTCTGCTGAAAAAATTCATGTTTTTTTAATATACTGAGACTATTTTGTGAAAAGCATTAAAAATGTTATTCGTTCATCTGATCAGTGAATTGGATTTTTCAGCTGGACTCAACCTGAATTTTTGAAAGAGTAATGTCCTTCAGGCTTTCTGGAGATAACGTCTATAAAGGACAAAATACTATAAATTCTGCAGTAAAACAGGGTACATTCAACATGTTGCCTAAACTTATCTTGGTTTGCTCTGGTGTGTTAACTTTGGCTGGCTGACAGGTTCTCACCAAGCTTCTCTGTCTCTCCCCTTCCTCAATGGCACAGGGGGAGAAAATATGATGAAAGGCTCATGAGTTGAGATAAGAGCAGAGAGAGACCACTCACTGATTATACCCTGGGCAAAACAGATTCAAATTAGGGAAAAATCAGTTTAATTTATTGACGATCAAGTCACAGTATGGTAATGAGCAATAAAACTGAATTTAAAACCCCTCCCCAGCCCTCCTTTCCTCCTGGGCTCAACTTAATTCCCAATATCTCCCAATCAGAATGGTGGTACAAAAATGGGAGTTATGGCTAGTTAATTGCCATTTCTGCTGTTCCTTCCTTCTTACCCTGCTCCCCTCTTCCAGCATCTGGTCCCACACACGGGATACATTCCTTTATGAACTTCTCCAGTGTGAGTCCTTCTCCTGGGCTGCAGTTCTTCCTGAACTGCTCTGGTGTGGGTACTTTCCATAGAGTACAGTCCCTCAGGAATAGCCTGCTATAGCATGGGGCCCTTGTGGAGCCACAGATCTTGCCAGAAAACCTACTCCTGCGTGGGTTCCTCTCCACAGGATCACAGGTCCGGCCAGGAGCCCGCTCCAGCTCAGGTTTCCCACAGGGTTGCAACTTCCTTCAGGGCACATCCACCAGCATCCTTCTTATGGGGATCATTCTTAGCCTGCAGGTGCCTATTTGCTCTAATGTGGACCTCCAAGTTGACCTGCTTCATTATGGCGTTCATCATGGGCTACAGGGGCATCTTTGCTCTGCTGCTTGAAGCCTCTTCCCCTTCTTCGCTGACCTTGATGTCTGCAGAATTGTTCTCTCTCACATATTCTCACTTCCCTGTCCCAGGTGCTGTTTTACTGCAGGTTTTTGATGCGGGGTTTTTTTACCCCTCTTCTTAAATATGTTATCCTGGCGGTGCGGCCACCATCGCTGATGGGCTCAGCCTTGAGCAGCAGCAGGTCTGTGTGAGAACTGGCTGGCATTGGCACTATTGGACACGGGGAAAGCTTCGCAGAGAAGTCCCTCCTGTAGCTTCCCCAGTTACAAAATCTTGCCATGCAAAAGCAATTCATTTGCTCAGAAGCTATTAAGGTTCCTAAGAGGATCTTAAACATATTTTCTGGATACTTTTCTTTTGAGATTTTCAACACTAGAAAATTCTAACACTAGACAAATTTAATCATAAAACAAATACTGAATGCATTCAAGAAGATTGAATTCAGGGTTTTCTTTGTGCAGCAAGAGAACTTGCAAGCTGACTACTACCCCCTTAACATTTTACAGTGAAATCAAGCCATGTGTAATCAGATATCAATATTTTGATCTGAAAAGTCAATTATTTGAAGCTAGTTTCCTTCAGTAATGTGGAGAAAACTCTCAAGTATAAAGGGAAATCAGATATAAAATCCAACTCCGAAAGAGTACTGTGAAGATGGAGTACTGCTTTGATGGCATCTTGAAAGAAAGAACCTAAAATGTTGTATTACTTCAATGTTTTGGTTTTGGTTTTTTTTTAAGGAAGAGTTCAACATTCAGGTACCACTGATATTCACCAAATTTTTAAAAGCTGTACTCCAGTGTGGTAGGAAACTGTTCACCTGTGTTTCTACAGATGAAATCATACAGTTGTCCACATTTTTTGGCAAAACTATTGAAGTCTGACAAATGAACTGATGCTTAAAACCCTCATGCATTCATAAACCACATAATTTCTCATTTAAATTTGGAGCTTATCTGATAGATATGTCTGGAGAGCACAGCCACATAAAATGCAGAGTAAATTGATTGGTCTTGTTCTTCCTAAATAGGATAATTTTCTTCCTGATACCAAGTGTTAATTTGCACTGCGAAAGCTGTAATATGTATTCTGAAAAAGGAAGAAGACAAGAAGGTGCCGCTGTTTTTTGATTTAATGTCTTTATTTATTTTTAAAGTCTTTCTTGTAGTTGTGAGCCCAAGACTTTGACACAGGACTCTTGATTTTGTGTCAAACTCTGAAAGTAGTATCTCTTAACATGTAATGGTGTTCTAGGATGTTTCAATAAACAGGGAATATGTGTATGTGGTCAATTGAATGTAGTCTTTCATCTCCTTTTGTAGCCACTTGATTTGAAGAGGTTGGCACTGAAAGTAATTTTTCCTTTAATGACCACAATAAAGGATGAAAACTACTAGCTCAGATGAAAACACTGTTAGCAACAATTAACGGAAAATTCAAGAAGATGAGTTACTCCGAATAACTGAACAACTTTATAATTTTAAATGTTGTATTTCACTTTGAAATTTCAGAGAAATTGGAAGTTAACAAACTTGTAGAAGATTAAATCTGTGTTATGGTTTAAACCCCAGCTGTCAACTAAACACCACACAGCTGCTCGATCACTCCTCCACCACTGAGATAGAGAGAGAATCAGAAGAGTAAAAGTGAGAAAATTCGTGGGTTGAGATGAAAACAGTTTAATAGGTAAAGCAAAAGCACTTCACAAAAGAAAAGAAAACAAGTAATATATTCACTCCTTTCCATAGGCAGGCACATGTCCACCCACCACCAGTAATCCAGGGCTCCATCACACATGATGGTGTGTTGGGAGGACAAATGCCATCACTCTGAATGTCCTCCCGTCCTTCTTCTTTCCCCAGCTTTATATATTCAGCATGTTGTTGTATGGTCTGGGATATATCCCTTTGGTCAGTTGGGGGCAGTTGTCCTCGCTATGTCCCCTCCCAACTTTCCATGCACCTCCAACCTCCTTGCTGTGAGAGGTGATATGAGAAACAGAAAAGGCCTTGAACCTGTATAAATACTGGCCAGCAATACTAAAACATCCCTATGTTATCAACACTTTTTCCGGCACAAACCCAAAACATAGCCCCATACTTGATAGTCTGAAGAAGATTAACTCTACCCCTGTAGAAAAACACCTGGAGTACCATGCGGTCATCAGTCACAGCCTGTACGCCTTCATGAGGAAAAGTGTTTCTTGTCAAGGCTGATTTCCTTCTACAACAGGGCAACCCACTGAGGTGATCAAAGCAAGCCAATTGACATAATCTCTTTGGAATTCTGCAAAGCTTTCAATACTGTCTCTCACAGTGCCTTTCTGGATAAAATGTCCAGCACAGCTGAATAACTGTGTTAAACAGTGCATGAGCAACTGACTCACAGGTCAGGTGCAGAAGGTTATAATAAAATGGGGTGACATCGGGCTGGCATCCTGTCACTAGTGGGCCTCTGCAGGGCTCCATCTTCAGCCCAGCTCTCTTCAACATCTTCATTGATGACTTTGATGCGGGGCTTGAGGGAATGCTAAGTAAGTTTGCTGACAATACCAAACTGGGAGGAGCTGTCGACTCCCTCGAGGTCAGAGCAGCCCGGCAAAGAAACCTCAGCAAATTAGAGGTTGGGGCAGTCAACAACCATATGACGATTAATAAGGGTACGTGTTGGATTCTGCATCTGGGATGGGGCAACCCTGGTTGTGTGTATAGAGCAGGGAATGAGAGGCTGCAGAGCAACGCTGAGGAAACGACCGTGGGGGTCCTGGTAAGTGACAGGTTGAACTTGAGTCAGCAGTGCCCTGGCAGCCAGGCGGGCAAACCCTGTCCTGGGGAGCATCAGGCACAACATCACCAGTCAGGCAAGGGAGAGGATTGTCCCACTCTGCTCTGCACTGGGGAGAACTCACCTTGAATTCTGTGTGCAGTTTTGGGTGTCACAATAAAAGAAATGTTAGAGAGCATCCAAAGGAGGGCAATGGGAATGGTGAAGGATCTGGAGGTGAACGTGTATGAGGAGTGGCTGAGGTTACTTGATCTGTTCAGCCAGGAGGAGACTGAGGGGAGACCTCATCACAGTCTTTAACATCCTCAAGAAGGGAAGTGGAGGGGCAGGTACCAATCTCGTCACTCTCATGACCAGTGACATGACCCAAGGAAATGGCCTGATTATGGGTCAGGGAAGGTATAGATTGGATATCAGGAAAAGGCTTTTCACCCTAAAGGGAGACTGAGCTTTGGTGGCTCAGTTAGGTTCATTCACACTGTAACTCTTAACTATCCAAATCTTGGTGAGAAGTGAAGTGGGCCCAAAATTTTCTGCTGTTTTACACCAAAACTCAGTTAATACATATGCCTGAGATTGAGGTTTTGTCAAGATAGTTTGGATGCTACCTTCTTAAAATATATCATGGATACAGGTTTTTGCATAAACGCTGAAGAAGGCTTGTCTTAGAATACCATACATTCAGGAAATGTGACTCTTCAGTTGTTCAAGTTCCTTTTGACCTGTACTACTGAGGTAAGGTCATCTTATTCCAAAGCCATCTGCTGTAAACTACACTGGAGATTGCTCTAATCAGATCCTTCGCACTAGTCAGCAAACTCAAACTGAATAAGGAAAAGTTGCAAATATCTTCTTAAATAAAAGGGCTCCCAACATGCATACAATCCATAATAGATTAACTGTGCAATACCAAAGTCAAATACCTGCAGCAGTATGGTGTTATGAGAACCTCTGATAGCAAAAAGTCACTGGGTTCTTCTTACTATGTGAGTTTGGACCAAAGAATATTTTTCTTGCATGTTGACTCAGGATTTCACTATGCAACGTCCTCCTGTAGGGGTATCACCTCTTACTGTAACAAAGAAGGAGTATGGATGAAATAAAAATTACTAATGTTAAAGGAAAAGTTTCATGATCTGACATTTAAATATCTCTGTTCTCAGAGAGGCAGCTGAGAAGAGAGTGCTCATGTTATTACAGTTGTGGTAAAGTGGTTTGCAATGGATTGTATTCGGCTCAGAAAAATTCCTGTCTGAAAAACAATAGAAATGAAATATTACATTTTCAGTAAGTTTATTCAGACATTACTAGAACCATCCTCTTTCTCCAGAGAACTCTGAAACAAAGAAATCTGTCAGACTGAGATAAGCATCAACCTTTATATGGAATGTAATCTCCTCTTAATAAATATAAAAGATACATCCAAAATAATATTTGTCTAGGATTTTCCCAGTATGACACGATCATAAAGTCCATTAAGAGACTCTCTAAGCCCTTTCAAAACACCATAGATATAAAAAGCCTGGATACAAAGTAATTTAAGTTGCACACTGAACAAATATATCTAGGAATATTAAGCATGAATTATTATTATGGTAATTCTGGGAAATTGTAAAGAAGCAGTGCCAGCAATGACAGCAATGGCAGCATGAGGGCATCACAAGATCATAGATATATAGTCAGCTGTCATTAAAGCCACTTGCAAGCCAATGTTCATATACTCATATAAAAATAGCATTCCTTTATTGTATAATTTCTATCAAAGAGGCCATTAGGGACACCATTTTTTGTTAAAAAAAAAGTTATTGATCCATTCTTTTACTTTATTTTTTCACAAAGCAAATTACAGATAATCTGACCTATCGACACTTAAGCAACAGAGATCATATAATTTTATTTACTAGTACCTTATGATTGTTACATCTGCAGTGTAAATTTGGTTTGAGTTGTTTCAGGAAATGCATTTTCATTCACAAGGTCTTTCAATCCTTAAGCAATGTAAGGCTACTTTTTCTTATAAAATCTTGAAGTATTATCCTTATTAGAGATCCATTTCTTAGACAGGAACACCTTGAATGTAGCACAGATTATTAAATATAAAAATAATTTTAAAAACTGTAATTTTGTTCTTTGGATATGAAAGAAGTTATTTTCAGTTTCTGTCTGGAACAGGAAAGTAGAAATATTATCTGACTAAAGCAAGACTAAACTTAGCTGTCACACAATCCCTTTTCTAGTAGTATCTGGTAATGGATACTTGGAAAAGAAAACAGGACTTTAAAGATAGAACAGTATACGAACTTAATTCTCCAAATCATCTCCCAACTCCCAACTGTGGAATAAATAATTTCTAAATTGGAAGCAAGATGTTTCTCTGACCATTCAGATTTTCTTTCCATTGCTTGCTGAATCCCTGAGGTTTATTGTCATCCAAGTGACAAGTTACACAGGTTTAATAACATTTTGAATGAAGATTTTAAGTGCTAATATTTTATGTGAAAGAAAAACAACAACAACCAAAGAAAAGCAACCAATCTAAAAATGGGTCTGCAATTTCTTGTATCTCTGAGGGCAAATGAAACAAAGTTTCTCTGCCCTGGTCCTCTCAAATTTTCTTTATGATTTCATGATTTGGGGATCTTACATTCCTTCTATTCGCGCTTCATATTCAGACTCTAACATTATAACTAACACCTTTTGCATGAAACTTTGCATGAATTGAAGGGAGCTGTTACAATATTAGAAAAAAATTGTAAAGAAGCCTAATAAGATTTAGTTTGTCTCTCTACAACACTCCATCAAGCAGGAAAATGCTACCTCACAACTACAGGAGCAAGGCAACAAAGCATTTCTGAAAGTTCAAGAAAAATCCCAAGACACTGCATGAAATTTTGGAGCAGGGAACTTAAATAATGTTTTTCAGATTGCAACAATGTTCTTTAATACCTCCTAAGTTAAAGAATCAAGGTTTTAAAAATTCTATTAGTGGAAAGAATTTCCTGGCCACAAGAAAGAAATCCTCCCAAAAATCAAAGCCAGACAATAAGTTTAGTGAAATAACTGCAATATTATGATTCTAATATCACTCACTACCAAAGATATGGTAGCTAAAAAGAGAACTTACACAGAAAAAAATGTCATCATATCACTTAGCAGGAACATTTGTTCATATCACTGGTGAGCGTAGTCTAGAAATGAAGATTTTAGTGTGTTCCAGGAGACTGCTCCCCACAGCCCCTGCTAAGGAATTAAGATACAATCAAGAATTTATGAAAGACTCTTGCATGCCTCTAGATTCCATATAGTGGATCCAAGATGGCTTTTTTTACTGCTAGTATTTCATAACTTATATATACAGTTATTTGGTTTTTTAACCTTAAACCAAACAAATATATAAATCATTAATTCAAGACTCAAAAAGTGAGCCATCTTTACAAGAATCAGGTATGTCCTGGGGAATGGATACTAGATACTGTAGGGACACAGTAAAGATTCAACTGAATGAAGTAAGGAATTTATTTTTCTTGTGTGAAAGCGCTTTTTTATACAATGTCTTTAATTTTTAATTGATTTTCTGATTTCAAATCTGCTTTGCGAACATATGGGGTTTTTTATCACATTTTACTGTTGTTAAGGTGTTCTGGTACTATGGTTTTATTTTAAAACTTGTAACTGTGAGTCAAAGTATGGGCTTGGCTCTTCCTGAGGTAAATGTAGTCATAAAAAATGGTTCAATAAACAGATGTGCAATTGAGAATTCAAAAATAGGCTTTTGAAGATAAAATTAAAAAGAATGTGAACTAGAATGTTATTGAATTAGTTGATATAATAATAAGAGTGAGTTTTAAACATTGCCCTTCCTTAACAAACATAAGCACACATTCATGCATACTCATACACAGGCAGACACTTAGATAAAATCAATTTACTAAGATTTATGTGAGGAATCCTGCTTCATTAATTTTTTTACAAAACAAATTAAAAAGAAATTGTAGGAGCATGTTTATTTGAAAATTTAGAAAAGAAGAAAAAAATAAAAAGAAAAAAGGAACCTTCTATATCACTTAGGATTAACATATTATTGGGATGGGCACTGTGCAGAGAGTAAAATGTATTTTGTGGAAAGCTCTAATTGAAAGGACCATGTCTGACTGGTTGGACTAGGATTGAAAAATCATTTTGCTGAGTATTTCTATCAAGGTACATACGAGAGGTAGGTAATCATCCATCCATAGCTCCCTTCGAAAGCTCAGCTGGTGGAGCAGATGGTAGAAACATGGCCTACAGGAGTCCCTAAGTCTCTGGTTCAAATCCAAAGTGAAGGAGGTACTTGGTTTTCATCCAGAGTGACCAGGACTAGGTTAAGAAGTGGGCCCAGGGGAATCTCATGAGGTTTAATAAGACCAAGTGCAAGGTGCTGCACCTGGGTCAGGGCAATCTGTGCTATCAACACAGGCTTGGGGGATGAACAGATTGGGGGCAGTCCTGCTGAGAAGGACTTGGGGATGTGGATGAGAGGCTGGACATGACCCAGCCATGTGCACTCACAGCCCAGAGAGCCAAACGTGTCCTGGGCTGCATTCAAAGCAGCATGGGCAGCAGGGCCAGGAAGCAGATTCTGCCCCTCTGCTCTGCTCTGTTGAGATCCCACCTGGGACACTGCATCCAGCTGTGGGGTCCCAGCACAGGAAGGACATGGACCTGTTGGACTGAGTTATGAGGAGGTCACCAAGACAATTAGATGGATGGAATACCTCTCCTATGAAGACAGGCTGAGAGAATTGGGGTTGTTCAGCCTGGAGAAGAGATGGCTTAGGGGTGACCTAATTGCAGCTTTTTTGTACCTGAAAGGAGCCTACAAGAAAATCAGACTTTTTGCAAGGGCGTGTAGTGATAGGACAAGAGGAAACGGCTTCAAACTGAAAGATAGTAGGTTTAGATTAGATATTAGGAAAAAATCTTTACTGTGAGGATGGTGAAGCACTGAAACAGCTTGCCCAGAGAAGTTGTGGGTGCCCCATCCCTGCAAATGATCAGGGCCAGGCTGGATGGAGCTCTGAGCAACCCGGTCTAATGAAAGGTGTCCCTGCCCATGACAGGGAAGTTGGAATGAGATGATCTCTAAGATCTCTTCCAGCCCAAGACATTCTATTATTCTGTGATCCTAAGATCTTTGCTCTATACCCCTTGAACATTCCTCTAGGGGATATATAGTGTGTTTTGATGGTTCTAAGCTGTCTCAGCACAGTACCATTTGAAACCGTGTCGAGCAGAAGGAGCAGATGTTAATCTGTAGGATTCATCAGACTTGACAGGGTTTTGGTGATGTTGCCAATCAAGTTCATAGCAGGGCATAGACTTATATCTATAATTTCCCAGTCTAACTTTGAGTAATTCCTTCCCAGTCCATGACTTCTGCTTCTGTAATCTCCACATTATTGCTTTAAACACAGGTAGTTTGTACTGAGTTGTATACATTATTGCAGCTATGGTTCTAAGGACAGAAATCTTCCACAAATATTATGGAGCATGTTTCAGATGTATGCTATGATGCCTTTTATTCATATCCCTCTCACTCTGGCAATGTCAGCAAAGTCCATTTCAGTTTTAGACTTTCTTCTCTCTGGAACAATCTAAAAGCTTGCTCATCTGTTTAGGTGTCAACCACAAGGTCTGCAGAGAAATTTCCTTAATTTACTCTTTAATTTATGTACGGAAAATTCTATTACATTCAAACCAGGATCTAAGTACCTGAATACTAAGCAGGAATGAGTTTCTTATACTAAAAGCATCTGGGATTAAATCAAGCAGGAGAAAATAAATATAGGGCAGAAGATTCTGTCAGATCGGCTAGGTTGTGAAAAACTACTATATACTTCACAGAAAATTGTCACTGTTTTTTAATCCAGTCTTCTATTGAAAATTGCAAAATATTTAGATCCTAATCCTCAAAGGCATTCAACAGATATAAAGCTTATTGAAATTCAAAATGTGCAACACGGAAACTTCTGGATGATAGATGAGATGCCCTTGCAGGATTTCCCAACTTTTATCTTCTAATGGTCAGATTCCACCCCTTTTATTTTACGGGACACAACAAAGAGCAATATGTAGCACAGTTGTGGAGATCACAAAATTTTGCAAAAAGAGATATTTTAATAGTTTTCATTGTGTGTTATAAAGTGTATTATCACTGCAATGCTCTGGGATCCTTTTTTTTCCTAGACTTTATTAAACATTCCAGGTAATAGAAAGGAGGAAAAAGGATATGTAAGATGGATTCAGATCACCACTAAATCTTTACTTCATTGGAACTGTTATGAATGTTTTGCAAGCTTGAAATTTATTAAAAAGTTAGTTTTTGTCATCTGAAATTTTGAAGTAGACTTTTCAGTGGAATCTTCTGAAGTTTAATGTTAAATAGAATAAATAGAATAAACATTTATTTATTCTGAAATAAATAGTATTTCAGAATACTTCTGAAAGTACTGAAATGCCATTTGGTATGAGGAAGTGTAAAGTAGTGAAAAGTAAAAACTGTGGTTTAAGCCAACTACTTTTATTGAAAAGAGAAATTTGTAAAAACACAAGTTTCTTCTAATGTAAATATATTATAGTAATTGTTCTTTGTTCCCTAAATTCTTCAAGTTTCAAAATTTCATTTTACATTCCTAGGATAGAGCTGTCAAGAATATTTTTAGTGTTAGTAAAGCTAAGCATTGTTTGAAAGTTTTGAATTATGCAAATATAACTTCAATTCTTCTGCTTTAGAACTTGTTTTGGTGGACCCAGTGGTCTGAACACAAATAAAATGAAAATAACATCAGTTCAAACTTACTAGATAGCTCCTTAGTTACTGACATAAAAGAAATACTCTCTGCAGGTCTATTTTCATAATAGAGAGTGATTTCAACCTATGGAGAAAATGACTGACAGATGGCATTGTTTCTCTTTATTATAAACACAGTCAGGATGGAACTGAAGTCTAAAAGACCTTTTGTCAGTAACAGAATAAGGAGTGTGAAAAGGAGCTTGCACTGCTTCTAACAACTCTGAAGACATTTAACACATGCTCCACAAGTTTTTTCATTGCTTAAAAATACTACTTTCTAGAGAAAATAAAAAAGGTTATCAACACAAATGAACTACACCATAAAGAAGGAAACAATGTATCATGAATTATACCAAAGGTCAATTTGGATTTCCAGCAGCACAGTCTTTCATTAGCAGATCAAGGTTTCTTCTTTTTTTTTTTTTTTCTTTTTTCTTTTTTTTTAATTAGTAAAGGGAAAAAATAGATTCAGCTTTTTTTTTTTTTTTCAGTTAGATATAAGAAATAAGTTTTCACTCTGAGCAATGCCAGTGAACCCCTGGACTGCCTATCAGTGCATTAGCAGTAAACATTGAGCCTTCCCTACAGCTTTTGATACGCATATATAAGAAAGTGTCCTTGGAGTTTAATGTTAATTTCCAGATTACTCTAAGAGGACTCTTCAGCAGACTGTTCTGATGGTGCTGTTGAACTTTAAAATCTTTAGCATGTGGCCATTAAGTATTCTGCAAATGCTTCCCACACCTGATGTGCTCTTATAAGCTGCCAGGATTTAGCAATTGACCTGTGATGGATGAAGTGAGAAAAGTGAAAGCAGTCTTTAGAGTTACTAGTGTCCAAATCCTTGCTCTGAGTCTGACTGACTTCTATGAGCCATATTGAAGTTTTATATCTGACCAAAGAAAGAGGGTATTGCTTTGTCTCTATCACAAACTTGACAACGTCCTTCACATTTAAAATGTGAAATCTGGCTCATAAAATCAAGTTACTACGAGCAACTTCTACTTGAAAGGGTGTGGGGCTTTTTCTTATCCCCTTGCTTTCTCTTCCCTCTTCTGCCCCCACAGCATGAGCATTTTCAGGGAATTTTAGTGATAGAACTTAGGTATGTGATGTGTGCTTCTTGAAGTAATATCAAGGGTATAAAACCATCTCAACTTTTGCACCTGGTCGTGCATAGTAAAATAATCCTGCTTTTTCAGGAACTGCAGGAACTTCTGTATTTTAACTGTTTGGCTGCTTTTAGTCACTTGACTAGAATTGACTTGAATTGGTGTGTTCTCATTGGACAAGATCAGAATAAACTAGTTTTCAACTAGTTTTCAACTGAAATAATTAATATTTTCCATGCATATTGAGTATGCATATGTTTGTTATTTTCAAAAGCTGTTCCACAGTCATGCTAACTAGTGGTTTTAGTCCCACAACGTGGAAAAAAATTATGTGTGTTAGCAGCAAACATCCTTAATCACTCCTTTTCTTAACTATGTTTGATTTCTGGCTTCGATTCTGAGGCATTTGTTAGTTATCATATTCATTTCAGTAAACACAGACAAGAACTCAGTTCATGAAATATACTTAGATATATCTCTCTCACTGATTTCCTGGAAATATGCTTGTATTTCTATAAAAAACTGTACTAAACCATCAACTTCAAACATTTAAATATCTACATGTTTTTACACATTGTCTTTTGAGCACATTTATTTTCAGACTTGTATAGTTACAGTGAATTCCTGGGGGTAATCTACCCCATGAAATTTGGTGTTGATTTGTTATATAAAAAAATTAATCTGACCTGAGAGTTACCTTAGGGTAGTCCTCAGCCATGGCAAATAACTTCGTAAATATTTTTCATCACCTAGTTTAGCTGTCAAAGGAGGATAAGAAATTAAATTTTGCTTAGAGGAACGGAGAAATAATTACAGAGGTTCAAAGTAATGCTGTTTCCAACTCATAATTTATGGCATGGTACCAGTTAGACTTTAGGGAAACCGTGTTGTGTTTCTGCTGACTGAAGAATATGATGTCAGGAAGAATTCTTTGAGCGAGCTATTCATGCCCACATTGTTGGCTGTAAGATGTCATAGTTTTGATTAAAATTTCCACACTATTTGATACACAGCACAAGCCTATAGTGCACACAGACTCTGTACAAATCCCATTTACTTCTGTCACTACTGTGTCTCTCAGAGATCCACTGGCACATGACAAATGGCGATAAAGTAAGGCCGTACGTGCAACAGAGTCAGATCCCTTTTGTTATGGCATTTAGTCCACAGTAACGAGGACTGGGTTTGTTCTGTTTCTTCTGAATTATACAAACATAACTTCTCTTTGATATTACGGAAGTCAGGTAGGTTTTACCAGAGCATAAGCCTGAACTTGAGCTTGCATTACGGGCAGCTGTAGCTTACCTTTCATATGGCACATTTCAACAGCACTTGTGAAATGCCTCCGGGATTTTAAAAGTTTAATAAATCCTGTGAAAGAAACATGGAGCTCTTATCAGCTGACCTGCTCTGTTCCTCTGTCCCCACCTTAAGATCAAATAAAATTAATAGCTAAGGTTTTCACTTATTCAATAAAAGCCTGGGGTTAGAGGGAGGATCCTGATAGGAGTAACACAGAAAGTGTTTCCGTATTTATCAAAGAGTCTAGGTTAATGCAGGAAATCTAACATGAACTTAGGCTTATTAATGAAACCATGACTGATACATTCACATTATGTGTAGACTTTTTCCTCTTAATTCTGTATTTTTTTCTTTTTGTTCTATTATATTGAAAACAGTATTTTGTTCCATT
This sequence comes from Acanthornis magna, assembly GCA_036785705.1. Taxonomy (NCBI): domain Eukaryota; kingdom Metazoa; phylum Chordata; class Aves; order Passeriformes; family Acanthizidae; genus Acanthornis; species Acanthornis magna. The sequence continues at coordinate 1,137,278 of JAWUZG010000004.1, read as the reverse complement.
ATCAATAATATAATCAAGCAAATTGTTTTCTTCCTCATCCCCCTTCTCTTTTTTAAACCAATATTAATCATTTTATATAAATGGACATCTTGAAAATGAATCTATAAAGAAGAACTATTTTTTCATTAATTTAAATATCTATTTTTGACCTTATTTCCACTGGTTTCAGTACACTTTGTTTTGTCTGAAACTAAATTCTCAATTCAGATTCAGTGTGTGCTTATTTTCCACATAAGACCATATTTTATATGATAGGGAATCAAAGAGATTATGATTGAGTGTGGTATTGATTGAGTGTAAGCCCGTAATTTCATTTAAAAAAATCTTTAAAATTAAAGCTACAATACCAGGAAAGTTTTATAAATTTTGACCTTTTTTTTTCACACTGATAATTCCTCTACATACTTAAAAGAGATTAAACATATTCAGAAGGAAAAAAGAAAAAAGATTTGTAAGAAGAGTAAACAGTCTTTAAAACAAAATAATTAGTTCCTAACTGTCTCTACCGTCTCTTTAGCAGCAGGATCTGCTATTGCCTCTGCACTAAAAAAATGAAATAAAATAATCTTGTAATGGCAAACATGTAAAATCTCCTTTAATCACATATTTAAATAATAAATCTGACTACAACTCTAGCAATAAAAATGAATCTTTTGCTTGTTGCAAGCATACCTTTAATGTAATACTGATTTGTTCCCCAAATATGCCTCTCAATGGTAATATCAGAATTAAAATAAAATTGAAAAAAAGTTTACAGCTGAGATGTTCACAACCCATATCTAATAGTCTGTCATGGGAATAATTACCCGTAATGGGTATCCAAGGGATATAATTGTCTGCTGCTGTGAAATAGGAGTGCCACAGGTGGTGTTAATCACTTGGAATGTATTGGAGTAGAACAGCAGCCAGAGACAGAGCCTGCTTAAGCTTGATTTGTGGAACCATTGTTTCTGGATGCTTCAGACATAAATTGAGCACATGGTAGTAATAATGCACACTCAAGTAGTTATACTGAAACAAAGGGATATAAATATAAATAAAAAGCAGGGGAAAGTTTTGTTCCTTAGCAAAGGTTACAGAAGTGGTCAGGAGCAAAGTTGTTCTGTGTTGAGGCACTTGCGTTTTTTGATGGGGAACACACAGCAAAAAGAAACTCAGTAGCTGCTTTTATTGCTTGTACCTGCATGGCACATATGAGCAAAAGAGCTTTCATCAAGTAGGTACTCCAGAATTTTCTCTTTTATAGAATCACATAAACATTGACGTTAGAAAATGCCTTTGAGGTCATTGAAATCTGTGGTATATGACTTATACAGACATATCCAAGTGTAGTGCTTTCTTTGATGAGGAATATAAAACTTTCTTCAAATATGATATTGATTTGTTACAATGTTACCATCTGAATTTAAGAGCACACCATCTATAGCTTAGAAATGTCATGGACATCAAAGAAAATGAGCTGACTTGGATTTATGGGAAATATGTAAGTATACAATAACTAAATAAGTGTGGTGATACCTAGATCTCCACAGAGCAAAGTCAAGGCCATGACTGAGTATCTGTAGGTAAATTCGAGACAGATTAAGTGAGTCTGTGAAAGATACCATACGTCTTTAAAGATGGTGATAAAATTAAAAATTTAATTACTCTAATCTTTTAAAGGAATTACTCTGTGAGCCCTCTACAAACTCAAGTAACAAAATTAGTTGTCCCTCTAAGATACGAAGGAGCAGAAGGCTGGTCAAATATTACTGTGGAACATTCTTTCTAAAATTCAAAGCAGCCTAAGAAACATCTTTATTTAGGTGTCCATTTGCATTTTAGAATGCATAGTTTTATAAACCCATTACAAGGAAAAAACCAAGTTATAGTTGTGACTTTTACAATTTAAAAGATCATACCTAAGAAGTAACAAGTTCCAGCTATGCAAGTGTTTTAAAGAGAAAGGTACAGAATGAAGTTAGACCTCAGGTTTGATGTTTCAAGTTAAGTGAGGTTTTGGTGAGTGTTTTGTTGTTATCAGGGTTTTTTTGAAGCCATCTAGTTTACTAAATTGTAAACTGCTGAACTATATAAGAAATAACACACCTCATTAAACCAAACCCAGCAGCTTCTTCTTTCTCAAAATGCGTAACTCTGTGGGCTAATTACAGTTTGATAGCAAACCATGAAAATTATAAATATTATTATCCTAAGTTTGTACATAGGCTATCAACACACAGACTGGATTAGGAGAAAACATCTGAATATTAACACGAAAAAAGAAACAGATACTTCTGCTTTTGCAGTTCCATGTTGCAACTCCTAGATTGTACTTGTCCCTCAGTATATTTCTCAGAAATTTTCAGTTTGTCAGACACAAAAAAAGGAGTGGAAAAAAAAGTGAAAATGAATCATCATAGCAAATAATCCACTAGGAATATCACAGTAAGCACTTTTGTAAAAAGCAGAACTGCTGCTGACAACTACAGTTCGGCAAGACAATAACATAGTGTGTCATTTAAATATGTCTTATGGAAAGATGTTTTTTCCCTCTCTGTATGATTTTTTCATCATTATACACATCTTTTTAAAATATTTGCAGGAAAGGTACTCTATTCTATGGATTTTTTTTCAAATGATTCTGTAAAATTACCAGAACTGGTACTCTGTTTAAAGTTCTCAAAACTAAAAGACTTTACCTGCAGCACCAAATGTCTCTCCTAAGCTAAAAATCAAGAATTAACAAACCATTGCACATACATAAAAACATTTTAATATGCAAATTTAATAAAAGTTAGTAAAATAAAGTCTGCCAAAATCCTGTGTGCATTGTGAATAATGCAGTGGATTAATAGACAACTCTGTTGGAAAGCTTGTCAGTTTACAGCACTGCCAAAACTGTATTTTGGAGGAGATGTTGTGGTGGATTGACCCTGGCTGGACACCAGATGCCCACCAAAGCCATACTATCACTCCCCTCTTCAGATAGACAGGGTAGAAAAAAAATACAATGAAAGGCTTGTGGGTTGAGATAAGCACAGGGAGAGGTCACTCACCAATTACCATCATCGACAAAACAGATTTGACTTCAGGAAAATTAATTTATTACATATCAAATTAGAGTCATAGTCTCTGAGAGCTTAATTCTGTCACATGAATTGCATATGTATGTGATTGTATGTATGAATAGCAGTAACAGTGTAATTTCCAGTAGGTCTTTACCAGGATTTATGACTTTGCCTTTGAATCTGCATTTAATTTTCCCTCTCTGTCACTCATTTCAATTACACATACTTCTCAAGTGACCATCATCTGGCTTTCTAAATATGTTGAAAAGTGCCAAAACACAGATTTTTTTTTCTAGAACAGCCTAGATATTTTTTCTTATAATGAGATTTATTACACAAATTCTATAAATTTGTTTTATATGTTGTGTAGGCAAAAGAACAAAAGTAACACGGAAGTTTCGAGAAGAAAAGATTGTTGATTTTATGGATCTTGTCGGCAGCAATTTGTAATCACCCCTTGATTCTTCAAATCAAGACTGGAAATTTTCTAAAATGTGTCATATCTGAAATACAAGTGCTCAACAGATAGGTTACTGTGTGCATTTCTGCAGCCAGTGTTAAGCAGCAGGCCAGTCTAGATAGTCATAAGGATACTTTCTCTCTGTAATTCTGTCAGTCTGCCAGTGTGACTTTTTACCATCTCAGGAAAACAAACCACTGATGGGATTAAAATGACATGAATGTAAACGTATTAGGAGATGAGAAAATGCAACAGCAATTATGTAGATGATATGGTTATGTCAGAAATTGAAATCCTTTACATATAAAATATATATGTATGAATTAGATTAAGCAAGATTTTTTTCTTCTTCAGATTTGAAACTCACACACAATAACTGAAGTATCCAAATGCATGTAACATTTTTATCCAACAAGCTTTATAGTTTGGAGCCATTTACTTGAAACTTATAGCACAGATAAATTTCTGGCTGCTGTAGCTTGACACTGTGCTACCCATAGAAGTTTCAATAAATTCCTTTGATATTTAGATATCTTTTTCCATGGATTTATCTCATCTTATACTTTTGGATCCAGACTGGTTATGGAGACCCATTTATCATCTTTAGATATATATCTACTTTTCTCAAACCTGCCCGCAGCAATCTTTGAGCCATGACAAGCCTAAGATGTGGCAGATTGATTGATAACACAAAATTTTAAACATTAAAAACTGTATGTATGGAAAATTTAAAATATTGTACCACAAGCATGTATGAAGCAAATATTAAGGAAAAAACTGTGAAATACACTAATTAAAGGAAAGGAAAAAACATATGAAACAGATATTAAATAGTAAGAAAAAAGTGCAGGCAGCCCCTGCACAGCTCTCTCTTAGTAACATGGCTGGGATAACAACAGCTGGTAAAGAGAAAGAGTAAACAGGGTGTGAGAAGAGGTTGGCCAAAAGTCTCAGAGAGGACATTTGTCCAAAATTGATAGTCCTGAAGAGGAAGATGACCTTCAGTAGGACTAAACTAAGAAGATGAATTTAAAAAAATATATATAAAGCAAAAACAGTCATCTTGAAAAAAAGTATAGCAAGAGCATATATATTTGTGAAAATGGGGACAGGCAGAGAGGAAGCAGTACCCATTGCAGGGGGTGGTCCCTGATTGCAATTTCCCCAAGGCACACCTGCCCTGCCCAGTCTGGGTGGCACAACCCCCCATGGGGTGCCAGGAGCAGCCTGCACCTAGCAGTGGTCTTTCTGGAAGTGTGTGGGCAGCATGCATGGGCCCACAGTCCTTGGGGTGTGGGCAAGGAGATTACACAAAGCTGAGGCACCAACCCACAACCCATGTGGATGGACAGGGAGCAGAGCTTGTAGCTGACTACGTGTGTTGAAGTGAGGCAGAGTTTCTTAAGAATAGTTCTAGAAGGGAGGTTAGAAAGTTGTTGGTGTTATTTTATTTGTCCAGTGTCCAATGTTATGCTTCATCTGCTTTGTTGCTGCTATTGATCCTTAACATGTGGTTCCTTAGTGCTGTTTAATCATGTGTCATTAATAAATCAATAAAAGGCTTTCTGATTTGACTTAAACTAAAAATGAGTGCTACTTTTTCCTACTACTTCATAGTAAATATTAATTCTTACTGAAGTTATGATTAGTTGCTAAAGGTAGACATAATATTTTGTCAATATACAGAAGACCACCTGCATTTGATTCAGGCTCTAGCCATGCAACTGTTTGGCTGGTGGCATTGTCTCAGCAGATCTCTAGTGGTCTAGTTGTGCGGTATACCACTTTTAGTATGATGCCCTTCATTTTAATTACTAAGGCTCTGAACTTGGGAGAACTGATTACCAAAAAGTAAAGTTACATGGTAGCATCTACCCCTCACCGAAGCAAAGTATTGCAGGAAGGCAAAATGAATATCCTTATCAGAAGGATAATTGCCATCAGAATTGAGGACTTCAAATTTGGGAGGACTTAGTAGGTTACCTACTAAGAGAATATTGAAGAATCTTGGAGTTCATATTGTGTTTTGAACACAAACTGCAACAGAAATCAACAAGGGAATGTGTGTGATTATACTAATTCAACATGATACACGTACGTGGTGGGGATAAATTGCAATTGGCATCAGATCTTCTGAAGATTAAAATACTGTTGCTCCTAGTTTCCTTCAATAAAATGTTATCATTTTCCATAGGTTGAAGATTTGGCGCAGCTCTTTGTGATTAATTCTTTGTTTAGTAACTTTGAAATCAGAAAACACTGGTGTGCACCATTTAAGACATGGGATAGCACCATGTTTGTTTTGAAGTGGTTAATAGTTTTGTGATTTAAGAGCAATTCATATTTTATGTATTGGCCCTGTTACTATGAATAAGTATTTACATTAAGGAAACCCGAAGGCAAGCAAAACCATCTTCTGAATTTAAGTAAAGGAACAGTTTAAGGGAGATTTCCATTTAATGCACACTGCCCTTCACCTTCAGAGAAATTTACATTGCAGTTGGCATGATATCATATGAACATGATGAAAAAAATCCTATCCTTTATACTAGCCCAGTATATATTTCTGCTGCAATTTAAGTGCTTATTGGAGAGCTTATAAGTGTCAGTGGAAGCATAACACATTTCCATAGATTAGTATAGTTTAGAAAAAGGGAAAGCAAGAAACTGGGCAGGTTTATAAGACTGGACTTAAACAAATAGAAAATCAAAATCTAAATGTTGGGATTTTGTCCATCCTCTGCTGCTAGGAGCCCCTCAAATATCCATATCCAAGGTCCTTCTGCGCTTGAATTTAAGTGAATGCAAAAATGATTTGGCCAGTGAGAGAAATTTAACCACATTTAGCTAAAATCCCACTGTTTAATCAGTGTTGGTTCCCTATGCTTCCTCTTCAGTTAGTGGGGAAAAAAGAAGGTTGAAACATTGCACATATTTTTTCACATTTCACAACTTATCACATTAAGTCTATTATGTTATCTGGTGAATGGCCTTAACAATACCTATCTCTTCCCACTGATTACAAGCAGAGCTGTGAGCACTTTCCAGTACCTGAATGTCTAAAGTTAGACAAATTCCATATTTAACTGTGAAAGTGAAACCTGCTCAGTAGGACAGATTGCTGTTACAGCTTTACTCCTAAAATCAGAAAGTGTCAATCTTCTGGGACAAGTGGGGTAGAACATGTACCAGAAAAAAGACAACAGAAAATTTAGGGTCAACTGTGTGTTTTAAGATCAAATATTTCTTGGTTTATTCTGTGCAGTATCTTCTCAATAATATGAGTTTATACATTTTTCTTTGCCTCTTTGCTATCCACAGAGCAGCCATAAAATGCTATCCCATCTAAACAGAAGCATCTTTCATTGTCAGTAACATTCATCTAAGTTTTGAAGTAGTAGATAATCAGGCCCACTGTCCCTAAAGGAGCAGCGGTTACTTCAAATATTTTCTTTCTCTGGTTGATGGCATGACATGTGTGTGTTTATGTAGCTCATTTTTATAACAGATGTCTACTGCCCTTAGCACTTTTACCATATTCTTCTTTCATAGGTAGAGACATAATGTGGATTGTGTTTAAACTACAATGGTTGATTGAACTGTCTGTCTTCTGGGAAAAAAAATCTGATTTTAATGGGGGGTTACAGTGAGATGGTTCTCATTTGCTGCCTAAAATAATATTTCACTGTCTTGTTCTTGAAGATATTGCAACATGCAGAATGTGAAAATGATTCTACCAGCTATTGCTCCTTTTGTACTGAGGAAAGCTTTTTCATTTGTACAGCTCTAGCTAGAATGGCACACTCTTTGCAGAAGCCATACATTGAAAATATTTCTAAGTTTATTCTTAATGTGAAACCTGTTGCTGCTGTTGTTTTTAGTATCTGTCTAATCATTCTTCTATTTATTCATTTCTGCCTCCCTCCTCTCAAGTGATGTCTTGGGCAGCTTGAGGGAAATGAAGATTTTATGTGTGTGTCTCAGGGCAGTTTTATTATGGCCACTTCAACCAGCACAACATTTTTGAAATAAAGGTGAATTTTTAAAAACACTGGTGGATTTTTAAAAGAGAATTTCTGAAAATATCACACCTACCTACCTGGTTCTAGGAGTGAGATTTTATAGCATGGCGTCCCAAGTGGTTTCCTCTTCAATACTGCTAGTAAGGGGAGAGGCTTGAGGAGGTATAGTTGGATCCTATGAGTCAACAACTGATTTCAAGCCAATGTCGACAGCAGGGATTTGAAATTTATGACCATCCAACCACTTCTGAGAATTACATGCTTCTAGGGAAAAAAAGCATGATTCACCTGATGCAGTGGCACAAAATCATTTTTGCCAATAGGCTGGTCAACCTGGTGGAAAGAAATTTACACTTGGAAAAATGGGGGAGGGAGATGCCAATCTTCAAAATATAGAAGACTGTAAAAAAAGATCAAGATAGCAACCTTCCTGTTTATTTAGAAAAAAGGAATAATTCTCAACCAAAATATGAGATACTAGGGAAAAATTACTGGTAAAGTATTTTCTTAACAATTTTCAAAGGAGCTTTTTTACGAAGGGGACAGCATGACGTAGATGACAATTTCTTTGAAAAAGGCTCAGCTAGCACTACAATTCCTAAGATAAGGCAATAACAGGTTGTTTCAGCTATGTAGTTTTAGAAATAAACTCCAAGAAAGTCCAAACTCGGTCAAACACAATTCAAAACCATCTTGTATATGTTACCAAATTAATTCTACATGAGATGATTCAAGAGAAACATCTTTTGCTCTGTAGGCAAGTACTGTTATGCTCCGTCAGCCTCCTGGTGCAGAGGGACAATAATACAGCAACAGATTTGCAGTCTTATCTTCAGAATAATTTGTAATTAGTGCTTTAAAATGAAAAAGTGAGAAGAAGATGTTGTATTAATTCCTTTATTTATAATCCATTCCATTTTCTGCTTGCCTGAAGCATGGTTAATTTGATAGGCATCTTTTAATTTGTAATTAGTCTTTAGGAGGGACTGTTTTCTGATGCTTTAAGCAATGCACTATTTATTAATTTGTGTTCCCTCATTTTATCCAGTGTTTATGCACTATGGACCAGATTCAGTACCCACTGAGAGGTACTTGTAAATTAGTTCAACATTTAGCTCATTTGGCTTTCTTATATTTTTGAACACATAAAACAAGATAAATTATAATTTAGTTTATTTACATCCTATCATCTCAGCCTGGCTTGCAGATAATTCTTACAGAAAGCAAAACATCTACAGGAGTTATTTTAGCTTTATCGATGTAAAAAGTAGTGGCAGCCACATCTAACCATTGGCAGCAGAGGAAACATGGCCACAACCATGCTACAACCACTGAAGCTCTTTTGAGACTTCCTTGTCTTTGCTCATGAGTATGTAAAACTTAATTAGGCAAATTTTATTTCAGTTAACTCATAGTTGATGCTGCCTCTAGCTGAAAACATGTCATGAAAGTAGTTGCCTTCTTGTAGTATTTATGTAGTTAGTCTACATTAACATCTTCGTATTAATTCTATTGGTTTAAATATCATCTAAAGCCAAACTGAGATTAGGGACCCCCTGTGCCAAGTATTGTACTGTAAGGGAGACCTTGCAGCAGCCTTCCAGTCCCTAAAGGAATCTTACAAGAGAGCTGGAAAGGGACTTCTAACAAAGGCATGTAGCGATAGGACAAGGGGAAATGGCCTTAAACTGAAGGGGAGTAGGTTTAGATCAGATATTAGGAAGAGGTTCTTTACTATAAGGGTGGTGAGGCACTGAAACAGGTTACTCTGAGAGGCTGTGAACTCCTCATCCCTGGAGCCATTCAAGACCAGGTTGGAATGGGCTCTGAGTAACTTGGTCTAGTGGACAGTTCCTGCCCACAGCAGGGGCATTGGAATGAGATGATATTTAAGGTCCCTTCCAACCCAAACCATGGTATGACTGTGTGTACATACATAACATATTTAATAAATTATTCCTGTCCTAATGGACTGAGAATGCAAATTGCAGAAAAGGAACAGAGGAAAATTTCTGTAAAATAGACAGTGGCCACACTTTGTTGCCGCAAACTGCTGGCTTAAGTAATCATTCTCCTTTTGAATAATTCAAGAGAATTCTAAGTAGGGTGGCTACAAAGAACATGAAGTTTCTCTCTTTACAAGAAGCAGCAAGGAGAAGACAAATGGAAATGGATATGAGTTACACAGGGAAACATTTCATCTTGATAAAAGAAAGAAATTTATTACATTGAGAACAACCTCCCCAGCGATGCAGTAGAGTCCCCCATCTCTGGAGGTTTTCAAAACAGACTGCTAGATAATCTGGTCTAGGCTCCCTTTCCCTCAAAAAATGTTGGACCAGATGATCCTTCAAGGTCCCTTCCAATTGTTCTTTGATTAAAAAAAATGTTTTAAAAGAAAAGAGGGAGAGAAAGCAAAAAGTGCTCTCAGAGGCATATTTTTTTCAATAGTATTTACCAATGCTTTATTTCAAGGTTTCCTGTAATTTTATCCTCTTTCTTATAATTAAATTGATTTGAGCAGCTCTTATTTATTATTTAATTAAATGCAAAATTAGATCCTAAAATATTTCTTTTTACTATATGTATTATGTCTTTACTTATAAGTCATTGTTTGGTTTCCTCACTGTGAATTCTCTCTGAACATTTTTGATTTCTTACATTCCATTTTCAGCTACTTTTCTGAGTGTTTAGTCTGCATGATCTTGTAGAAAGATCAGGTGCTTGGTATTCTAAACCATAAGCTTTTTCAATCTACATCTTTTTAAATGGTCTGTAGTTGTGATTTCAATTAACTCTTCATTATGTCAAACAACAGAAAAAAATGAAGTCAAGATTTTCTGGATGACAGGTGTAGGAGTATTGCAGGAGAGACGCATTGACATGTGTGGTTTAGCTGTCTTTCCCCCCACCCCCCCCCAACTCTTGAGTCAAATGCAGAGGTATTTCTAAATGCATGCAGTTCCAGTGTTAGGCAACACAGGGAGAATTCTCTAATATCTCACACGAATATCTCCTATTTCCCAGCAAGACTTCTTTATTGTAGTTATTACATATATTACAGCTATTAATCATAATAACTTGAAATTTACTTGTGTAACAATGCCTTATAAAATGAGACTTCCAACTATCTTTTCCCATTTTAATGCACTATTAGAAAATGCACAGCTGGGGGTTGGACTAGGTATTGAATAACAGCCTGCAGATGTTTAAGAACTTCAAGAGGGAATTTATTAATCTCAAAAGTATTGTAACTGTAAGATAAGACATAGCATAAACTGTCAGATATATATCTTTGCATAAATACAACAAAGCTGAAATATCCAGTGGTAGATAAGGAAATTTAGAGTTAAAATTATAAGCGACCACTATTTTGCTATTATCTTCATACAAGCTGCTTTAGCAATCACTTACCATGGTGAAATATCTTTTGAAACTTCATATATTTTATAGAGATTTCCTTGGTTTTAAAGCCTGAAGGGCCTTTAAATCATCAGATCTGACCTCTAGTATGACACAGGTCATTTCACTTCACCTTTTTTATTTTTTAGTGAATAAATTATCTGCATTTCAGTCTTCAGAAAAGAGTTGTATGCCATATGAAGGAAATAAGAGAGACAGGAATTGGAATTCAGAATTATTTTGAAAAATTTGAAAAAAATGCTGAAAAAGTTAAAAAGTGAGTTTTCAATTAAGTCAACTATACATTTTCCATTTTGGTAAGAATAGATAACTACAGAAAGATGACATATAGATCAATTGATGACATGGCAAATACATATAAATTACCTGGAAGTAGAATATAATTACAAAACTGGTCTAAAATATACAGTAGTACTGTTTTCATAGAAAAACAACATGGGATAAGTAAACAAGAATATCTTCATTCAATGCACTTAAAGTTTTATTTGGAAAACTAACTTGATTTTGCAGACTTTGAAAGAATTCTGCATGACTTGTAGCTCTGTATCTTGGTATTGCCATTGCTGGCAACTGGCCACAGGCTTCCTTCTGACTCTGCAAGGTCCCAGGACAAAGATTGTTGATCTTCTGTTGCATGGATATTTCTAGGCCAGCCTGATCCTTTGTATTCACCTGCTCTGCAAAAAAAGCTCTTCTCTAACTACGAGACTGTTGCCTGAGTGGTTTTAGTTTCAATACAGCTGTATACACTGTGGTGGAACGTCCTTCAATTTAACTTTTGGTTTTTTTGACCAGTACCTAGTGATAGCATGGAGTTGTCTTGTGTGGAATCAACCATCTGTGGCCCTACCTTAAAACTGTAGTATAGAAGGGTGAAACCTTAGGATGGCAAATGAGGCCTTTTTTTGCACTCTAAATCTTATTTTAAGCAAAAAATCCACAACTTATGTATGAAGCTAAGAAGTTATTTTTAGTTTGGTATTTAAATAATCTAATGCAGGAAAATCATGTAAATAGCCAAGTTAAAACTGTTGCACAACAACTTCCTTCCAGTGTTCTTTTGATTGCTAAGGATGGCAAGTTTGGTGTTTGTTGAGAAGGTCTGCATATTCAGAAACTTTTACAGGTCATCATACAATGGAAGCAGCATGCATGCCATGTGTTCAATTCCATACGAAAAGCTCTCAGAATCCTCTCTTTACACCAGATTCTAGCCTGAAAAAAAAATCACAGAAATAATTAATTCCCAACATATGGTCCAGCAGCAGGCCAAATTCAATTTTTTAAAAGTAAGGAAGTCCAAACACAGTAAATTGATCCTCCATGGAGCTGAGATGCATGGCCAGAGATGTACATGGCCTTCCTTTATTTAGTGCTATCAATAAATGATTTTTTTTTAATAGATGACTGTTTAGATTTCTTTTTTCTCTTTTCTGTATTTCAGTGTTTTTCCAAGACAATGAATTCTCAGGGAATTCATTAAATGAATTCAGTATTTTTTGGGGTCCTTGGTTTTTTTTTTTCCCTTTACGTTAGATAATGCATGTTCTGTACTGAAAAAAATAAAATGAAAAAGTTGTTGTAATAACCTATTCTTCCTGGGTCTAAGAGATTGTCCTTGAATGTAATAATCACTTTGGTCCCCAATCATATAGGTTGTGATTATGACAAATTATGAAAAAGCTAAGAGCAATAAATGCAGCCTTGCTCAGCAGGGATAAAAAGAGCATTTATAAAATTATGTACTCCAAAGGTAGAAGAAGCCTGCTAGCATCAAATCTGGGCAGTCCCTCCCCATCTGGAAACAGGGGGTTCAAAATACGTAGGCTTATTTTTCAGTAGATTTTCTGATTCTTCTTTGATAGCCACAAATCAGTCATTTTATCAAAGATAAACATCTGCCTAAACAGCCTATGGCTCCCTGGGCCTTTTCTGCATGCAATTCAAATATTGCTACTGGTTTCAATCCTATGAGGCTTTGAAAAGTCTCCAGTTTTCTTCTGAGTTATTAAAAAAATAAAATTAGTGGTTTGGAGATAATTCAGCTATTGAGTTCATCATAACAAATTTACAGTTCAGATGGTAAAACCTATTGTGTTACTATTGTACTAATTTGCTACTTCCCTTAAGATTCTTGGGTACGAGTTGTCTAGATCTGTCAATTTCTCTATCTATGCTTAGTTAATTTTAGCAGATGCTGTTTCATCTCTTCTGTTACTACAGATGGCGAAATTTTTATTTCATCTAAGGGAGCAATTTTTTTTTTTTTTTTTTTTTTTTTAGATGAGACAGCTAAAACAGATGAAAGGAAATTAAGGAAATTTTCATGTAAGTTTATATCTTAGTAGAGGTTCTACACAGAAAAATATAGACAACAATTGTCACAGCAGGAGATATTTTATTTCTAGAAAAACTGAAGGAAGTGTTTCAGTGTTAGTTTTTTGGGGTTTTGAGAGTTCTGTTTTGTTTCAGGGGTTTTCTTTGTTATTTTGTTTATTTATTTTTTGTTTTATGCTTCTAGCAGATGATGTATTTATTATTGTCATTGCTCATTGGTATACAATAAAAGCAAAGATAAGGTTTCATCAACCAATTTACAATTTTGGAGTCACCTGATAGCTATGTCCAATGAAACTGAAAACAAACACAAAGTAATTTCAGCCACACTGACTTTTGAATTATGCTTCCTACTTAATCAAAAAATAGAGAAATCTGACCAATAAAAAACTTGAAGTTGTCTTTGCTTTTATTCCCCTTCCCCATAATAATGTAAAATTGAGCCTGATATGAAGTTTGAACATCTCTATCTGCCATTGACCCATATTAAAATGAACTTGTGCAGAATTCTGCTCACCTCCTTCTGCAGTGTTTAACTTATTGACCCTCCGGCCCATGCAAACCTCCCTTAGGCAAGGCCACCACCTCTGCCTGCCCAAGGCTCCCAGAACAGCTCCAAACACTCCATGCCTTCTGCTGGATGGCTGTGTCCTCCTTGCAGAATATAATGGGAGTTCGAGAGGTGTCTGATGTGCTGGGGTAGCTGCTTCCGCTGCTGCTGGGATCCATGCCCTGTGCCACATCACTGCCAGCATTGAGATGTCCCACTTTCAAGAGAGTTTTTGGAAACTTTCCACCTCAACTGCTGTGCAAATTACTGCCTCTGTTTGCTGTGCTCCCAGCTGGCGATACTTTCCCTGGTGCCAACTGAAGAGGTACTTGACAATTCCCAACTCTAAATTAAGAATTTTAATATGGCTGAAGATAGCAGATGTAAGCACCTTTTTAGTAGGATTATCTCCCAGGGGCTGTTAGAAACTGCTAGAGCTTCTAGGAATAAACATGTCTCTTAGCTACCTGTGTGAGCAGCAGCAACAGTCTTCAGGAAGGAGAACCCAAAAATCACTTCATGACTTTTTACATCCCTTAGCTGCTTCTGTTTGCACTGACCTTCCCTGGAGTGACTTACTCTACTTACTGAGTCCATTTCCATTTCAGAATCTTCCATCTTTATGTCTGTCTGATGCCATTAAAGAATGGGATATAGCTATCAGTAAACATTATCACAAGATATGTGCCTTCTCCGTGTCTGCTTTTTGCTTCTACTTGGCAATTACTTCACCTCATGTGCATTGTGCTGCAGTTTGTGCCAATGTTTGTCTTACTATTACCAATGAAGTGTAGTCAATGTAGTTGAAAAAGCTTATTAATGCTTATGGAATCAAAGCGTCCAAAACCACTCTGACAACATTTCTGACATGTATGAGAAACATTCATGCAGGCTCTGAGACTACCAAGAAGCTGCTTATATAACCTGTTTGTAGTGTGGTGACATATTTTTTTAAATTTAAAGTGAAGTATTAAATCAGATTCTACAATCATCTAAATAAAGAATAATTTATTATCAATAATTTATTACAGTTGGAGGGTTTAGGTAAAAAATACTATATGACCTGCTGAAATGCTTTTTTTTTTTTTTAATAAATCAGAACAAAGAAAATACTATTCCAAAAGCTATTTTCTTTCAAATTTTAATTTACATTGCAAACTATTTTGTGTTTTCTAAAATATAAAGTTACGATGATGATAAAAAAAATTATATTTGTCTTAACAGGGCTGGGTTTCTGAAGAAAAAAAATTAACAAAATTAACAAAAAACTTAAACTCTAAACTTCACATAAACATCATATCTTTGAAGTAGATTTTTATCAGCTCTGAAACACTACATAATTTGACATTTGCTGTAATTTCAACTCGGGATGCCATGCTGTAACTGGGATATTTCATATGTAGAGATATAAATTTAGTTGATAATACTTTTTCTTCCTGTTTTTTTTTTTCAGAGAAAAGAAACCAGTTTGTGCATCAGGAATTTCCTTACAAATTAAAGCTTTCTTGTTTAGACAGACTTTGTATGTCCAGATGGAAAAAAACCAAAACAAAACCAAACTCACAGAACTCGGCTTTTTGAAGGGTTGAGAAGTTATTAGTAGAACAGGGTAGATTTGGAGAATTACTAGATATTGTTGGTGCATAGGTGTAAGCACCATGCTTTCAAGAAAATTTATTTCTTCTATTTTAGAGGAATAGAGTTCATGAGAAGTACCTTGCCCAAAGGGCACAGATCAAGTGGCTATATTCCAAGCTACTAATTTTCAGAATGATGAACATTGACATTTATTCAGTGAAACCAGCTGCTCACAATTTACCTAAAAGCATCTTTATTCCTTAATATATTTTTTTAGGCTCAGTTCCCTCAGTCTTGTATTTGTGAAATGACAGATTTCTCCTCAGAGTTCTAGGGAAGAAGGCAATGACACAACTCTGCCAAGATTAACAGGTTTTTTTAAGTTTAACAAAGTTTTATTTTGAAATAACTACACTAAGAAACAATTCGTATTTTTTGTAAAATTAGATTTTTTTTTTTATTATTACCCTGTGTTCTAAATACTGAGCCTGCCTCATCAAGAAAAATGTGTCAGATTAATCTTCTTGAACTCTATCAGTCTTGGTGCTCTGACCACTTCCCTGGGGAGCCTGTTCCAGTGCCCAACCACCCTCTGAGTAAAGGACCTCTTTCTGATATCCATCCTAAACTTCCTCTGACACAACTTCATGCTGTTCCCTTGGGTCCTGTCACTGGTCACCACAGAGAAGAGATCAGTGTCTGCCTCTCCTCTTTCCCTCATGAGGAAGTTGTAACTGCAGTGAGGTCTCCCCTCAGTCTCCTCCAGGCTTAACAGACCAAGTGACCTCAGCCACTCCCCATTCAGCTTCCCCTCAAGGCCCTTCATCATCTCAGTTGCCCTCCTTTGGATGTTCTCTAACAGCTTAATGCGTTTCTTATGTTGCGGTGAATTTGAATGAATGTACACTCAATAATTCAATATGAATAAGAGTTTCTAAACCATTTTGGAAATGTATGTGATGTAGGAAAGCAAAGGTGCTTCATTATTTTATACCAGATGAGTATCTAGTTCTTATGTATTACGCTTCACAGTCTGAAAATTTTCTCTTTGTTTTAAAAAAATGTACATGCATTATTATGGAGTTAACTTAGTATTGTTGCTTCTGAAAACATCCAATGCACTTTTCTATCATTCACATACCCAATTTAAAGCTTGTTTGAAGCCACAGACATTTTAAACATGTAGATAAATACACACGCATGAGCATTCTATATTATGAGAAAAACTTTTCTTTACCCTGTTAAGGATAGATGAATAACTTTCTTTTATTTCATGAGTAGTACCGGATGAGTTTCAATTTCCCTGTGAATAAGAATATAGAATACCTGTATAGGAGACCTGCTAAGCTCTGAGTTAAACAAATATAATACACCTAAGCAAGATCCACACCAATAGTGGGTGGTTAAGCATGTTTTGCAATAATTTTCTTTTGGAAGGACTTGTGGGGATATCTGTTTTATTGACTTTTTTCCTTATTAAAGATGTTTACTACTTCACAGCACTAGTAAAATTATTTCTTGTAGAAAGAAAAGCACTACATGAAAAATTTTGAATCCCTATGTTCTTGACTTTCTAAACAGTTCTTTTGAATTTTTCATGTACTGTGATTTCTTCTGCAATTATAATAACATTAAAAAAGCTATTTTGTGTGAATTAGAAACAGATTCCTTTTCAAACACTAGAAAATGTGAGTTATTCTAATATGTAAACAAGAGTCTGAAACACACTGAATGACTTTCCAACTGTATCTAACAAGGTTTTCATAGTGATAATCTTCTTGGTGACTTTTTCTTTTCAAAAAACATTTCTTCTGGCAGAATTGACAGTATAATAAGCACTTGAAAGCTTGAAAAAGCTATTATAAGTATGGTTAGCTATACTGATATTGCCTATATATTAAAAGAACATTAAACTACTTTGAGCGTTCAGTTCAAGAAATGCTTTAAGCTATGTAAACCTTTCTAACTTTTTATTTTTGTAGGCTCCACTCTACTGACATCTCAGTCCTCCTGTTTTCCAGCACAGCATCATTTTGTAAACACTGATGTTCACAAAGTTGTCATCCCTAGACATGCATTCTAGTTCTCCTGCTCCTTGGAAAATACTGAATTTGCACTTCTGTCATTTGAAGAGGTTGACTTAGTCACCAAGCAGTGATGTATTCTGATTGTCTTTGCTCATCACTTTTTCCTTTGAAGCTGAGCCACTGAACATACAAGTAGGAGCGCTCATATTAAATCACAGAAAAAGGGACCTTGATTCTGGTCTAGTGATTAGGGCACTTGAAATTGAAGCTCATTCATTTAAAGCAGGTGTCCAAGTGACACTTATCTCCCACTGTAGGTGGCTATTTTTAACAGTGATTCATTTACCCAAGGACATTTTGTTCTTCCATTCACATAATAGAAAACATTATGAATGTCTCAGCATCCAGTCAGAATGGTTCAGCTTCATGGTAGTCTCATGATATTGAAAGGTCAAAACATTAAAAATACTGGTATGTATGTCTCCCTCAGCTCCTCACGGAGGTTATGCTTTCATTGCAAATGTAGCTATTCCATCTACAAAAAGACCCTGGAATTTGCTATTTTTTCCTAAAGAACAAGACTGACACATATGACACATAAGGACACACTGCATTAGAAAAGGCAGCAGTTCCTACCAGTCACTGCTGAAATACAGGCTTATATTTCTAGGACAGAAAACACAGGTCACTCCTCCCATCTCCATTGTCAGCAGCATCACATAAAGGAGCAGGTCACAAGCAGAAAAGGCAACTTTTACAATGTAAAACATCCCGTATTTCCACACTCCTTGAACAGCACTCAGTCTTCCCCACTTCCTTGGAAACACAGAAGTTTCTTGAATTGTTTGGCTGGACATTTCTTTCTCAGAGGTCCTCTCCCCAACACAGGCAGTAATAGAGATATTTGACACAATGTGACTGCATGGCACAGATACCTAACATGGCTTCATTGGTCTGGTGAGGGTCTAGCATCTAATAACTTATTAATAAAATATATTTGTGGAATGAAAGCAGTAGTTCAGATAGGCTGTCTGGGAGAAAACTCGCTGCATTCACACTGCATCAGTCAGAGACCAGTGAATTTAGCTAAGCAGCATGGGTACATATAATTTTTGTAGATCCCGGCCAAAATTACAGAGTATAATGCTAGGGGAAGGAAAAAAGTCACAGGAATGAGTCCTAATGTAAATGCATCACTTTTTCTGTTGGAAATGTGAGAGATGTAAAACAGCTTGATTAACTGAGCTTTCAAGAGTGAAAAATACTACAAAAATGGCAACCACAGGAAGGTGACATCGGGATATTTACTATTAACTATTATATAGGGGCATTACCTTCCACTCTGAAAAAGCAAAAGATAATAGAATCATAGAATATTTTGTGTTGAAAGGGACCTGTAAGCATCATCAAAGTCCAGCTCCTGGCCCTGCACAGGACAATCTCCAAGAATTACACCATGTGCTTGTGAACATTGCCCAAAAGCTTCTTGAAGTCTGGCAGGCTGATGCTGTGACCACTTCCCTGGGGAGCCTGTTACAGGGCCCAAACATCCTCTGGGTGAAGAACCTTTATTTAAAATCCAACCTAAACTTCCCCTGACACAGTTTCGGACCACTCCCTTGGGTCCTGTCACTGTGCACTGGAGAGATCAGTGTCTGCCCCTCCTCTTCCCCCCATGGGGAAGTCGTAACTGCAACGGGTCTCCTGTCAGTCTCCTCCAGGCTGAACAAACCAAGTGACCAGTAGTAGCAAAAGATACATATGGAACAGCCTCAATACGGAAAGAACAGTTTGTGTGTCCTCACCAACCCTAGAACAGCATAGTTTATACAGAGTTCATAATGTTTGCCACAGTATCTTCAGAGATGCCCCACAGGTTCTTAAGACTAGCATTTTTAAACTTCTTTCTTCAGTTCGGGATGCTGTAAAATATTGCAAGAGCTCTGATGCTGTCCCAACAACCTGGAAGTTTTGTGTTTTTGTATTCTTCCACATATTTCTTAATAATGTGACTCTAATGACCTCCAGTCTACACCATCTCCTGCCCACTCAGCTAACCACATTATGAACTTAGATTCAGGTGCTCTCAGACACTCCATTTACACCCCCTTAAGCTGCCTATCCCTTCCGTAACTATTTCCCTGCACCGTCTGTAGTTTTCCCAGTCTTAAATACAATCTACCTTCAGTCTCTATGTTTACATTTGCTTCACATTAATCTAGTTGATGGTGCACCCACAGACCATAGACTTTGTCTTCTCTTTCTCTCTGTTTCTGGTCATATAAGTGCCCCCTCCAGTCTCAGAGAGAAAAGTCATGGATTTTTGTATTTTACATTGGGAAAGAATGAAAATGAGGAGTTTCGCTTCGCAGTTCACTCAAGAAGCACTACTCTCATCAGAAGAAAGGAACATGTGCTTCTGTGCTGATAAAAGCCTTAAAATTTGGGCTAAGAAATTTGAATTTAAAAGAAGAAAAGAAAAAGAGAAAGATAAAAAAGAAAATCTGTTATCCCTTCCCTTTGTTTTCTTGACTAATAACCTTACTGGCATACTACTGGAAAGGTTGTCTTCTCTTTTTTACTCCTTCACACTCGCACATCTTAAAAAGGTCATGGAGTGTTGCCTACAGTTCAGCTGAAATTGTTTACACTGTGGACAACATTGAGCAGGTTTTCCTACCCATGAGAAAAGGATATTAAAGACCAGACTGTTAAGCCAAGAAACTATGATGTCTCTACTAATCATTAGAGGCCACTGCCTTTTGAATGACTTAGCAATTCAGGCCCCTGTTCTTGTCAAGGATTGTCTTGATTTTTTAAGCTGTGACTGCAAAAATTTCTGAAGGTCAGGAGAGGTCAAGAGGGCTGTGTCCTTCAAATGAACGCTGATCCTGCAGTATCTTATTTCATATAAAATAGCAATTTGTCATTTTGCTTCCACTTGATCTTGATTCTGCAGTAGAAGGGCATAACCTTATGTGATAGTGGTCTAATTAAATCAAGTTGTAGGTAAGCAACTAATTAACCTGTGAGTAAAAGAGGAAAGAAAGAGTGTCCAAGTAGATTTTGTGACAATATAGAAGAAAAATTCTTTGGTGGACCTGAGAAAGGGGAGATAAAAAATACTGCCTCTGCCATCTAATTCTTCCCAGTGGTCAGATCTGGGTAATAATGACTGAATGCATTGGCCTGAATGATGACTGATCCCACTGACCTTTAGAGGGGGTTGTGGAAGGGATCAACATAATATAAAGGGAAAGTTTAGATGCTATACAGTCTGTGTATAACAATTTTAACTTCATGATTCATGGAAGTTAGTAGTAAATGTGTAATTGGACTGCATATGTTAGGATCATTATTACTGAGTATGATTGCATTGCAAATAGATTGTCAAGAAATGAATGAGATGAATAATCAGGTCATTTTTTCTCATATTTTTCAGCATTTTTTGTTGTTTGGTTTTTGGGGGTTTTTTGTTTATTTTTTTGGGAATAGCAATTTTTATAAATGATATATTAAAGCAAATAGTTTTGAGAGCTATATTCTAGGATGAAGTAAATGCTGCCAGCATGTGATAACCATACTGTGAACATTTGTACCAGTTTGACCAAAGCTAAGACATAAGGATGTTAAATTCAAAACTGTAGGAAGGATGAAGTAGGCACAAGTTGCACAGGTTTTGAAGAGGTAAGTACCAAGAAAAAGGATTAAAGAAAGTAGCCAAGCTCACATACTTTCCCAAACTCATCTCGCCGGTGGCAGTGTCACCAACAGAATATTGGGCTAGATCGATCAAATTGGTCAGACTCCAAAACATTCCTAATGTCCTTCTGTATCAGGCTTTCCAGAAAGATTTCAATAAAAGCCTTAAAATGTGTAAAATGTAACAACATAGTCTATGGTGTAAAGTGTGAACTTTTTATCATTCCTAGCTTATTAGACAAATTTCTGCTGTTGGCATAGTCAGAGAAACAAATTTGCAAATCTTAAGGATTTCAGTGTGCCAAATTCTCAGTGGCATGAAGACTGGATTCCTACTTTAAACAGTATTAAAGGAGTGGGGCAAAAATACAGATTTGCAGCAGGGTCCACATGTCTGCCTACAGAGTCAGTTTGGTGTTTAGGTATTCACCTTCCTTGATAGCTTGTCACTCAGTTTTTACTTATAAGAGCATACAAATGGCAAAGCCGTGGAAGATGAACACTTGGACTTTTAACTAAAAAAACCAAACTCCTGTAATTCAGCAAATACATACTAAGAATTCAAATTCTGCCAAATAGCCACCACTAGAAGCGATTAGCAAAGTTTTAGAACCATATAATTATTCTTAATATATGTAATAATAATTAATTATTTTGAGCAAATAACCCTAATAGATATGGTTATAACAGAATTTTCTTTAACTGAATTCAATAAAATCTGTATTTATTGATTCAATGATATTTATATAAAGGTTAACATCTGTCATAGGATGGCTAAATTATCGAGAAGGATGACTATTTAGTAATTTAAATATATTAATAGTATTTTTACAGTTTTTTTTTAATTTGATAAAAAATCAATTTGTTCATGATCCTCCTAGCTGTGACAAAACCAAATACTTCCTTGAGACATTTCTATGATTACAGAATTGTTTTTTCTCAAATACTTCTGTGCAATGGTCAAAACCAGTAACTCAGGGGTTCCTTTTTACAGATTTTAGAAGTTCTAGTCTGTTGTTAACCTTTAGCAATACTTCTGGAAAGGGCTTTATTATATTTTTCTAATTAATAATTTAATTTTCCTGATGTGCGGTTGACAATTAACCCAATTTATCATGTCAGATACTTGACTGTTGATTAGAATGTTGATTAGGTGTTTGATTGGTGATTCAGGTACTTCAATTAATTTCATGCATTAAAAGAATTTACACAAAAAAAGAACCAACTGACAAAGTTGTTAGAATACCTCCATATTCTAATAGATCTTTAATAATTGCAGTGATTCAGTGACAGACTTGATACACAATGCAGGCATTGTTGAATTTATGCAGCACCTGGTTGAAAACACACAGCTTCTTTTTTCTTTTTCTTTCCTTTCCCCTAGATTAATTTCCTTCATGTAAATGTCTGGTAGCATAAATTCAGGACTGAATATATTTTCTGGGGAAAAATACATTTTCCAGGCCATTTTTTCCTCTGTGGTCATTCAGAAAATATATTCATTTCACACAGTTTCAGCATATAATGCCCCAACAAAAGTATACCTCATTAAGATCAATAGTGCTTTGGAACCAATAGCAGTTAATGAAGCAAAGATGCTTAAAAAACAACTTCTATATGCTTAGAACCAAAGAGAATTACAGTTACTATTATAACTGTAGAAAACTGCTGCTTAGAGATTTTGAAAAAGTTGTGTAGCACTAAGCCTTGAGAACTCAGTTCTTTGTGCTATACGATTTTTTTTTTGCTTAATTTTTCTTCCTATTTTCCCCCCCAGCAAGTCTAGATCTGTATGCAATGTATATAGATATTGCACATATCGATAAAATATTCCCTGCGTAAGATAATGCAGATGAATATTGTTTAGTCTATGTCTACCAATTCCAACAAAAACAATACTGCTGCTTCTTTAGATCTTCAGGAAGATATGTGTACCTGATATTTCACTATTTATACATAAAAAAGTAGGCTCAAGAAAAATGATATGGGAATACAGCTGCATCTTGCCATGGGTAAAACTTAAAATATTTGATGTTTGACATTTATAAAATGAAACCATAATCTTTTCAGCATATGTCATGCTATAATTTAGACCTTTTCAAACCAATGGTCTGCTTCTGCCCCGGAAAGCAATCTGGAACATCTTGGAGAAGAAAAGGGACAATACCGGTGTATTTTTATGTAGAAGAAGCAACATAAATTTGTTATATACTTTTACACACACACACACACACACACACACACACCTAACACATTAGAATATTATTTTAGGGGTGCAGTAAGCATTAACTTATTTCCCTTGGAAATCATTGGGAGGAAACTTACTCTTGACCCTATTTATAGTGTCCTAAAAAACGTCAGAAAATAGTTCTTAGTATATTAATACCTCTGGCAACCAGAGGTTATTTTTTTAAACCACAGCCTGCAAGATCACGAACTTCAGCTGCAAAGTGGTGCTGAAGTCTCTTTCACCATCTACTAAACCAAGTGACATAGGGTTAATTATAGATGCCCTCTTGTATATGATAGGAATGGCATAACAACTGAAAGCATTCATAGCCTTTTGTGTTATTAAGGGGATTGGGAAGAACAAGGTTAGCAACATTCCAGAAACAGCAGGGTTGTAATAATTCCACGCAGAAAAGACTGATGCAAAGTTTGGCTTATCAGCCAAGGAATCTCTATCTTTTAAATATGTATGAAGATTAAAACGGATAATTTTCTGTAATTTACTTACCTACTGCATGTTATCATTATATCTTCCTGGATATAGAGAGAAGCATGAATTATGGAGATTTTTTTGATTGTGTTATCAAGCATTCTTGTACTTTGATAATAACTCATTGGTGGTTTGCTGTTTGGAAGCTGCACCAGACAAATTTCCCCACCAAATTTAAAATTTGTTAAAGGAATAAATAGAAAATTTTACAAATAAAGCAGTGCTTTTTCTAAAAGAAAGAAAAAGTATGGAATTATAGTTTATATATAGTTTTTATATATCATTTATATATGTTAAGAATTCTTTTTTAAAATTACATTTAATATAAGTTGTTTTCACAAAGCTGCAGTATGTAGTCTGAATTTTTTTTTTTTTAAATAATCAAGATTTGTGCCTTGGTCTTGGTATTCAAAAGACATCAGCCACTTTTACTCTGAGCGACAAACACTATTTCATAGCTTTCTCAATTCCTGAGGAATGCTGAGCCTCTTACCTTAGCTATAGTGCCCAGAATAAAACTGCATTGCTGATGCTGACTTTGAAACAAATTGTCCTCAAGCACTCTTCTTACCCCAAAAGTGAAAAGAAAGAGACTAGAAAGAGTGTGCCTGATAGCTGTCAAGAATAAAAATTGGATTCTTAATTGGATTTTTTCTTGAGGGGAAAATAAATTAAATACAGTGTTTAAGAAGACACTAGTTATTTCCACCAAACTGTCTCTTACTAGGATTCTGAAATGGAAGAGCCCTCTGCAGAAATCGAAGTTCCCCTAACCTGTGGTCTGTCAAAGCCAGTCCTCTTTGTTAAAACTATTGTCATTATTCTTATCTTTAATATCCACAAGGATTTTACAATTTCTTTTCACCAAAATTGAAGAGAAACAGAAAAAGAAAGGGAGAATGGAACATACATATTGAAGAAGGCAGGGAAGAAACAACAGAATCGGTTGAACTCGCCTCTGCTTCGCTAGTGTGATTCTCTAGCCTAGGGATGAAGTACTTCAGTTCAAAGGAAGAAGTTCCAGATTTTAATCTTGGATCCCGGTTGTCATTACTTTTGTCATTAATTCTTAAGCTGAAAAAGCTAACAAACAAAAAACTGCAAAAAAGTTGTTTCAGATATATCCTGATTTAGTCTTTCATGTCAGTCCAACATTTCTTTTAATGATTGGTACTTATTCCTCAAAACAAGAAATGTCGGTATCAGAGTAGCAAAGAATTTCAACTTTTATGCAGCTTAACTAATCTTATTTGGACCTCATCCATCTTGTTTAGAAATCAATAATACATATTCATTTTAAATGGCAGTGGTCAAGAGTCTGCATATGTAAATTACATAATACATACTTACATCCAACTTTAACATATACACAGCTGTGTTACTTTTTTCAGTTGTTTCAAAACAAAACAAAACAAAAAAATATAAACAGCTAATTATTATACCAAAACAAGGATTTAACTGATGACGAACACAAAAAGCTATTCATATCTTCTATATAGCATTTGCTGCAAAATGTGAATTCAGAAGTGTTACTTTAGCATGCATATAGAGTTGCAACATAGAGTACCATAAAATCAGCTGCCTGAGTGACTTAATTTTTCTACCAAGTTGGAAACAGCCAGTTTCTGGAACATCAGCCTTTAGATAATGATAAGGATGATGAAGATGAGGATAGGAATTGTGGCAATCCATACCTTGAAGACTATCGGGAATAGATCCTAGACTTTTTCTGTAATTATTTCTCTAAAGCATAAAGCTTCTTAACAGTCCTGAAAGTGTGAGACTCCCACATAGTTAAAGTGGGCAAAGTCTGCCTGTCTGTCTATCTATCTATCTATCTATCTATCTATCTATCTATCTATCTCTCTATCTACCTACCTACCTACCTACCTACCTACCAACCTATCTATCTATCTATCATCTATCTATTTAATTTCTATTAATCGAATAGTGCAAATCATATCAGCATTTTAGTAACATTTTAGAATGAGGTAGTTATGAACTGTCTGAACATCTCTGGCAAATCTGATTGTATTTTAATAGACGGGAAACCTTTATTTTACTGAATTATTTATCTAACTCTTTGCTGATAGCTGCATGAGACACAGTATGCCTAAGTACTTCTGATGGCTTTGTTATTACACAGGACTTAAGAACACCCTACAGGCAGTAATTCCAAAAAAAAAAAAACCTATTTAAAATGAATTGCCCAACTTGAGCTTGTATTTGATTATAGCGATGTGTGGTGTCTGATCACAGGGTGGTGTTTATATGTGTATGCGTGTGTATATGAATTCCAATTTATTGTCAATACTTCCTAACAGATATATTATAAAAAGTCAACATGCTGAAAATTTGAAGATGGAAGTAGGTCAATAAAATGAATGTTTCTTCATAAAGGCAGTGTTTTAAATTTAAGAACTTCAAGAACTTTGAGGATATGAGCAGCCTGTTAATGCAAACAGAATTAATCCACTGAAAATCTGAACAAGTCCTTTGAAATGAATGGTAAAATGTTTCATATGCATAAATTTTAGACACTTTCTGGGGAAAAAAAGCTGATGCTGCTTGTGAAAACAAAAAGTTCTCCTAACCTGAGTTCTACTGAAAAGTTCTCCAAACGCAGAGCGTAGAACAGTCTAGCGCTGACAATTTTGCTTTAATGAAGTTTTGACAGGAGCAAATTGTTCACAGGAGATTAAAATGATACAAGATTTAAAAGAAAAAGTAATTAGTGAATATGGGCTGAGCACAGTAGTTAAACTTACTGAACTCAAGTACTTTTGTGACAATGAACTTAAAGTATGTAAAAGTTTGTTTTTCTCCAGTGCCTTAAAAGAAGGTGCTTTTCTTTGACAGGTGGGAGGGAACTTTGAATAGCAGTTAATGTCAATCACTTCCAGATTTCATCTACCTTTTTAGGACAAGAAGGTATCATTCTGATTATTTAGGTCAGCCTAAGGAAAAATGCAAACCACCACTTTCAAGACAAGATTTTGATGGAAAATTGATGAAAATTGATGAAAACTTGCTCACCTTTACTGAGTCAATGTAGTAGAAAATTCCAAATAAAGCAAAAAGTATCTGATTTTCTAATTGAACGTTGCTAACTTCAGTGTGTCCTCTTTTCAATTTACTGGGTAAAGTGTTTTTTTAACATCAGAATTGACATTTTGTTCTGCAAAAATTGTCATAACCTGTGAAAAACATGATTCTTAGCATTCTATTTATGTCATTTTAGTTACTCATTCTTTCATTGTAAGGCATACTTTAAAGACCACAAAAACATGCATATCTAGCTGCAGACGCATATTGTATGTATGTAGGTATGCACACATTCTACGATATAATAAATTCAGCCTTTTCATGGTTCTTTTCAAAGTGTCAGTATCAAGATTATGCTTAGAAATGAGAGAAGTATATAATAAAATAAGAAGGGGTTGTAAATAATTTATTTTTTATAGTTAATTGATTTTCCTCAGCACGTGTGAAGATGATGCGCACTTTTGCGTGTATCAAATTTTGGGAACATTTCTAAGTCTATTAACCTATGTTCCAGTAATTCTATAGCAAACTTCAACTTGGATGTTTTTGTGTGAAATTTCTTGTACCTAGAATCAAAGATAACTGCAGGAAACCTTCTTCCTGGCCTCTTCACAATTAAATGTTTCTTACACACAGCAAAGAATTAACAACCTTTTACCTGCTGAAACAAAAAAAAGAAACCCCAACAAACAAATAAAACCCAAATGAACAACAAAAACAAACAAACAAAACCACCAACCCCCCCCAAACAAAAACAAAAAAAGGAAAAAAGAAAAGGGAGAAGCAGCACTAAAAGTTATGTAAATCAGGACTTGATTCAGAAATGGACATAGAAGCTCTAGGGTTCAGTTTCTCTTTTCACAAATAAGTTTAAAATTTAACTCTTTGGCAGCTGCCTGATGGTGAAAAGAGATCTCTTTAATTCCTCAAATCAGAGACTACAGAACTAATGATCTCTAGACATAAATACTTGACTAAAATCTCTCTGTCTTCATCCACTCTTAAAATATTAAAATCAATACATCATTAAATAGTCTGAAAAAATATATATAGCATATTGCAGAATAAGGTATTCTTAAATGTCAAAGTCTATGTCTCCACTCTGATTTCAAGTTACTCCTTTCTCTTCATCAGCTTTCAACTGCTAATATTCTTTTCTTTTGCTGTTGTGAGAGTTGCTTTGCAGAAAAAGTGGTTAATGCTACCCCAGCAGAAAAAATAATCCATATAATTTTTCTTCATTATGAGGATTGCAAATACTTTCAGTGATGAACAAAACCCCTGTACTTCAGCGTCTCTATTTCACTGATTTGCTGCACTTCAGCAACTGCAAAAATTTTGAGAGCAGATGAAAATGCCTAAGAATCAGAAATGTCCTGGTACAGAGCAATCTACATTTGTGAAGAAGTTTGTTGTGACTATTTGCTTTTAGTTTTGATTTTGAGAACTCATTTTGAATTTAATTGAAAGACTAATTTTTTTTCAGAAAACTTTTATATTTAATAGCTAGTATAATTTTATTAAGCTGTGTATGTTTTGGGGAATTTGTGTGATTTCAAAATTTGATTATTTCCTTGTCATCAATATAGGAAAATATTGCTTTGATGCTCTTTAATTGATTTTTAATACTCGTTCAATTTAGGAAAGTAGAGAAGAGTTTTGGTTCCCCTCCACAACATATTCCATTTCTGTGTTGGATTCTTCTTGGATCTTCAACTTTCTATACAAATGGAGAGATTACAACTATGCTTGAAGGAAAGGATTCAAATTCCAAGTGGCCATGGAAAACCATTTATCTGCTGAAAAATGGAAAGAAATCAACTGAGGGAAGTGAAGGATACAAAGGCCAGTTAAAATCAACATTTCAGCATAGGAGCCGGAGCTGGGTCTTTGACTTATTTGGGTTATGAGCCTTGAGAATCTGGAATGCAATGAACAGACCCAGAAAAGAGCAAGTGTAATAATGAAGATGTCTGTTACAAAAAGACCAACACCAAACATTTGAAAGAACTGAATAATTTATACCAGGTAAAAAAGATCTGACTTCATGCAGAGAAAGGTTTCAAAGAAATGAAAAAACGTGTTCTGCTCTCTGCATACACACGACTTAGAACAAGAAGTTATTGATTATACTACAGCAAAAAGACTTTATTATGATTGTCTCTGTAACAGAAACATTGAAGCACTATCTCCCTCATTGGCAGTCTTTAAAGAACAACTGAGCAACTTAATTTGAAACAACTTAATTAAGAAATACCCAAGTTATAACTTCCTGTAGGTGATATGGAGGTGGACTCTATGATTTAGATTGTTTTATGCTTTTTCTAAAGTGATACCATATAGTAAATGACAGGATGAATATTATTAGTTTGCAGTCTTTCTCTCTGCCTCTCTGTTCAGCTACAAACCCCAGATACTGAATCCTGAATATTTTTCTAGTTTTCCACTGAAGAAAGAGCATCTTGCTTACAAAAACCAAGATGCTTCCTGGAGTAACCACACAGGGGGGAAAGCAGTTTCCTATTGATGGGATTAATTTGCTTTTATGTAAGTATTGAAAAGGCAGCCACTTCAACTTAAGGCAGTCACTTCTGCTTACTTTTGTAGACACTGAAGGAAAATCCACCCCCCCATGGGGCAATTCACCTCATTTTAAAATGGAAAGTCAAAGTAAGCATAATCTAAACACTTGTGTCCTGGGGTGATGTAATGATAATGCTGTATCCCATATCGTTTGCATGCCTGCCTAAAATGTCCTGTAACTTTTACTGTGCTCAGCAGCCAGGAGAAGCTCTGGCAACGCGGGATGTTTTGAAACTCTCCCCCGCTCGCTGTTCCCCGAGGAAGGGATGTTGCTTAGTTGGGCTGCTGCTGCTGCTGTGACTGCTGCTTTTCTTCCCTCCTCCTCTGAGATTGCTTCTTCATCGTCTTTTTTGGACCCTTTTTTCCTCGACTTTTTCGTCGGAGAACCCTGGGAGCCCTGGAGGACGGTGGACAGGAAATCCCTGGGCGGGAAACCCCCGGAAAGGGATCGCTACGCCTGAGGAAAAGGACACTAAAGTTCATCAACTGTTCATTCGGGTTTGGTGATTCCTTTTCCCCTTTCCCCTTCCCCTGTGCCTGGGGGAACTGAATAAACAGTTCTTTCCACTTTCATTCCCAAGCTTCTGCTGTTGTGGGGGAGGGAGTGCCGGAGGCCTTTGCTGTGGGGGGAGGTGTTCTGTTCAGAGCACTTTCCATCCAGGAAAATTGTCTCTAACCCGAGACAACTTGTGATGGCACAAGATGGGAGGTGAGCAGAGAGCAGAAATCAGTATTTATAAATTAAGTAGGGAGAGATGGAGTTATTGACTGTCTCAGTTTAAGGAGGACTCTGGATGTCCAGACTCAGCCTTAAAGTTCTTGGGATTCTTGACATTCACAGAGCTCTTTCTTCACAGAAAGGTCAGCTACAAAAATACTGTGAATTTTCAAATGTCACCTCCTTATGTTCACTGCCAAAAAAAATCTGAAATTGACAGCCAGATCCTCATCTATAATCAATGAAATTCCCTGGAAGTTAATGTTTGTTCATTGATAATAATATAGGAGTAGCTTCACTAGGATAATTTTTTCTATATAGTAATATTAATTTAGTCTAGATCATATAATAATTTGAATGTATCTGCATATGTAGTCTTAATTAGCATTTTAGTGGGTTTTGTTATTAAAAAGGAATATTAAAGTATCATACATGAGTTAGTTGTACTGGAGTTATGCTGAAGTTATCCAAAACTTTGTTACATAATACTTTTTAATGACACAGATTAAGACTGTGCCTTTACACTTCACTTTTGGCACATAGATACCACTGTAGAGAGTAACAGGAAAAAATATTCTTAGATGATACTGGTTAGCTCTGCTTTCCCTGAAAAAGTGGTAAGAAGATGTCATTCCATTCCTACACAGGTTATTTCATGACCATTTTCAAACATTTTTACCCTTAAGGGAGAATCATTGCAAAATTCGATATCCCAAAGAATCATGCAAGCTAGTCAAGAAAAGCTCCATTGCATCAGCTAGTTAATCTCCAAACCAATACAAGTGCACCTCCTGCTGACTATTTACTAAGAGTACACAATAAAAAATATTTTTTTTTTTAGGTTCTACAGAGGTAAAATTCCTCAGCTCATTGCCTTGTTGTTTTTGTTTGCTTGTTCATTGTTTTATCCTTATGCAGTTTCAATCCACTGGTACTTACAATGCAGTAACTGAGAAGTGTGGTACGATAAAAATTTACACCATTTTGATAATGCTTTTCCATGGATACTCAAGCAAAAATAATTTGAGGTAGATATTGACAGTTGCCACTGCACCAAGATGAGAGTATCTGAGTCTTCCAATCTTAAGAAAATATTTTCTTTAGCTCTTGTTATTATTTTTCCTTCACTTTCACATCCTTTATTTTTTATTTAAGATTGAATTTTTATTTTATTTATGGTATAGCATAATATTGAAATTTGAACATTGTGTTTAAATTCTAGTTTAGATCTTCTTCTAAAATCTGATATATGACATTATTATATATATTTTGACTGTTCCCCCAGTGTGCCAAAGTCACTAAGTGAGGGAAATTTCATGATCTCAAAGAATGAATATTCCACTGTAAAATATTTCTGACACACTTCAGCTCTAAGTATGTGTAGGTTTACCCTTGACTCAATAGTTTATTATGCAGCCTCTTCTCTAGATCAAAGATCCTAGTAGAAGTTTGTAGTCTTCCCACAAAAACATATACTATGCTTGGTTTTATGGTCAAGAATTTTATTAACTTTTTCAAACCCTAAGTCATAGAGGGAGATAAGAATAAATTAATTATCTGCTATAAATACTGAATATTTTTCAAGGTTATGACCCTATTTTCAATGTCTGTCTCCCGCTTTCTTTATGATAAGTCCTGTAACTGTTCTCTACTCCAATACCAGCCAGCCTGCTGAAGAGGCAACAGATGAACTCACTAGGTCATTCTATGTGATTAACATTCTAGTTCAAGACCATTTCCTCTATCTTTATATCATACTTACGTTTTATCAATGGCAACTCAAAATTTATTTCTAGATTATTGCCAGAGGAAATATTTTATATCATAGGACTTAGTAGTGATTTCTATTCAACCCTGCCAAAAATACCCCCTTCAATCAAGATCCCACCAATAGTGGGATTTGAGATGTTAATTATGCATGTAGAGCAGATTTTGCTCATATTGTGCTATGCCAGTTTTGTGTGTGTGTACAGGTGTTTTTAATCAAAGGTTTTACAGGAAGAAATCAAATACTCAACAAACATTACATTTGTGAGCTGAATTTATACTCTCATAAAAAGAAAATCAAACTTTTTAGCACAGTTTTGACTGGCATTAAGCATATTACTCTCCTTTAATTCTAAACCAAAAGATTTTGAATCTTTTTTTTTTTTTTTTTTTTGTATTATGATCTCCAGACCCAGTGTCAGATTAACAAGTTTATGATCTCACTGCTTTTTTTGAATTGTGGTACGGTATTAGTACTCTTCCATCAGCTGTATAGCTTGAATGAACAGACAATTTCAAGAAAGCATGTCAGAGGATTTGCCAGCATTACTTCTTACCTTTTGAACTCAAATTGCACTCCATAAATTGTTTACTGCCTTGGAAGCCTTTAGCATATGCTGTCTTTCCCACTGATATTGCAATAATTCTCACAGAGGACCACAGATAGCTTTCATTTTTTTCAAAAGGACAAACTATTTTTTAATACATGACTATGTATTGTTAGGTTGGACAAAACCCAATCTCAAATTTCAGTGTTGTGCAATCATTATCTCCTAGCCTGACTGCATAAGAGATGCTGAGTTTAGGTAATCAGACATTTTCTCCTCTTCCTGAATGCATTCTATGTTAGGTAGTTATTTAAAATGTGAAAAAGAAATCTGTTCTGTGATAGCAACACACAATACAGAATATATACAAAAGGTTTCTGTATAAATCTGTGGTCTACTATATTTCTAACTAACACTCTTTTTTCATGTAAGGATTCCACAACTGTCTTAAGCAGCAGTTGTTTTCCAAAAATAGAAGATTCTCATCTATTATGGAGATGATTTTCAAATAATGATTTCAGGAACTGGCAGAGAACAAAGGCTGCACTGCAGCTGAAATAAACAGCCTTCCCCACTGGTGATTTTAGGATACCAGTTATTAAAAAATAATTTTCCTGACATTTGCATGGTAAACTCAGATCTTACTCTGATGATAAATATCTCTCTTGGGCTCACCTTCTGGGGCAAGCCTCAGGGATACATCAGAAGTAAATAATGGGATTTTTGTTTTATCATTGTTTCATTTATTTTTATTTGGTTGGTTCTCCTGGAAGTCATAAAGTTTTTCAAACATGGAACTCACCAAACATATAATTATGGGTCCATTTCAGTGCAGAGTAATGAAATAAATGCCTATTTATATTTTTTCCTTTGTTGGAGGCCAAAAAACTCGGAATAACCACAAAGTGTCAGATGTGAAGAGGAAAAATTCTCAAGTTAGGTTTTAGTCTGCAAAACTTATTTCAGAATGCCACCAGCAATAAGTTGCTTATGTTAAGAGCTGATCATTATTTGATGAAATGCATTTCTTCTTTATAAAGCCAGTCTAGTTCCAGGCTTTTGTTTTTAGAAATCATTGATTATACAATTCTTTTCCCTGCATATTATTTTGCAGTGATGTTTAATTGATATTTGCTTCTTATGCCTTGGCTTTTAAGACTCCCAAAAAACTTGGTTTCACATTTTCTCAGGCATTCTAGACATAGCTTCATAACATTCATACACAGAGATGAATCAACTGGTCATAGTCGTACTTTACATTATAAATTACATCTTTGCAGATGACTTAGGAATGCTTTTACCCAAATTCAAAACTGTATACTTCACTCCATTCATTGTGCAATCTGCACAACCATTTTTCTTTTTGTGCTGATTTTATGATAATTTAAGGAGAAAAAAAAATTAAAAAGCTTTTCTCAACAGTTAACAGAAAAGGCTAATCGAATTAGAAATATGTTCCCAAACAATATGTAGGTTTTACATGCATAATTAGTATTGCCATTAATGAAATATATTCACATGTTTTCTAAGTCATGCAAAGAGGAGTGCGATAGAATCTTGCACACATCCATTATCAGCACTTGTGCAAAGCATCTGACACTGTCCCACTGACATGGAAAATGGAACAGAGTGCATCTTCAATAAGTCTGCCAATGACACCAAACTGGGTGGTAAAGTCACCACACTGGAGGGAAGGGATGCCATCCAGAGGGACCCTCACAGGCTTAAGAGGGGGGCGTGTGTGAGCCTCATGAAGTGCAACACAACCAAATGCACATGGGTCAGGATAATCCCTAGTACAAATGCGAGCTGGGCAGGGAAAGGACTGGGAGAAAGATTTGGGGGTATTAGGAAACGAGAAGTTCAACATGATCCATCACTCATCCATGTACTCACAGCCCAGGAAGCCGCCTGTATCCTGGGCCAGTGATCAAGGGACATGATTCTGCCCCTCTACTCCCCTCTAGGGAGACCCTGCCTGGAGTACTGCACCCATCTCTATGGCTCCAAATATAAGAAGGATGCGGTCCTGCTGGAGCAAGTGCTGTGAATAGGGGCAGAGCACAGGGGCACCTCTTCTATGAAGACAGATGGAGAGAGTTGGGATTGTTCAGTGTGGAGAAGAGGACACTCAGAGGAGACCTCAATAGCAGCCTTCCAGTGCCTAAAGGGGAACTATAGGAAAACTGAAGAGAGCCTTCTTGCAAGGGTGTGTAGTGACATGACAAAAGGCAACATCTTTAAACTGAAAGAGGGTAGGTTTAGATCAGACATTAGGAAGAAATTCTCTCCTGTGAGGATGATGATGCACTGGAACAGGTTTCCTGGAGAAGTTGTGGATGCCCAGTCTCTGGAAGTGTTCATGGCCAGGTTCAATCGGTCTTTGAGCAAATTAGTCTAGTGGAAGGTGACCCTGTCCATTTCAGGGGGATTGGAATTAGATGTTCGTTAACGCCCCTTCTAAACCAAGACATTTGATTCTATTATTTTCATGTATCATGCAGTAAACTCTATTTTAAATGTGGATAGGTTTTGGTTTGGTTTGGGGGATTTTTTAAAAATAAATTGGAAGACTGTATCTGGTGTGATTTTCATCTGATTTATTAAAAATAAACTCAGCCTCTGTATCTATTCGGATATGATTTTCATGCACCAGAGTTGTATTTATAGTAGTCTCAATTTCATTCACTTGGAACAGATGGAAAAATGTCTTTGATTACTTGATTTTTTAACGTTGCAGACTGCAGGGCTAGAGACCTTGTTTCCTACTTTTTCTAAACTGTAAAGGAAAGTTTGCATAGAGGAGCATTGTAGAATCTGTTTGGCATATTTGACAAGGATGCCTTTCTGATTCTGACAGTTCCCGTGCAGCTTTCCTGTGTAATTTTTCTTAAACCTTGTCAGAGTAACATGAACCAAGGTCTCCAACCTTACAGTATCTAAAGTACTAAAAGTAGTTAATCAAAAAGGCTTTCCTAGTCTGTTTCTTTTCCATCTGTTCCTACTGAAAGAGTAGTTAACTCTTCTAGAATGACTGTAGCATATAAAAAAAGTAGACAGCACAATAAATTCTTCCTTGATAGATGCTTGGTGACAGTGAAATTATGTAAAACTGTATCTCCTGCTGTGCTATACATACACAAAGAGTGTTTGTATATGAACAGAGGCATAAGCAAGGTTATAAAGTATGGCAAAATAAACACACAGCTTCTAAAAAGCTAAATTAGCCGAAGCAATTTAAACTCTGGGTATTCCACAACTTGATCTCTCTGTCACCCTGAGCAGCACAGATAGAGTGGAGGTTAAGGAAAAAAAGAAAATCTGTAAAGGAACATTACAGCATTTGTTCACACTATGAGCTGTCAACAATCATGCATAATTTAAGATTGCAGCCGCTAACAATTTCAGCATGTTTTTCTCTGTTTGAGGAGCTGAGTTTTCTGATGTGTCCCTGATGAGATTACATTGGCCCTAACAGCATCTTGTAAATAACCCATACTGCCCCTGCACAGAACACAAATTTAGATTTCACAGATTACAGCCCTAAATTATAAACACTGGTCTGCCTCACAGTCATAGCATCATTATGTGATCCAAGTTTGTTAATTAAAGAAACATTGTCAAAATGCAAATAGCATCAAATTCCCTTTGGCATGATGGCATATTAGAACATGTTAAAATTATTAAATACTATGTCAAGCTGTTCTTAAAATATAGAATTTAGACTTTTTTCTTTTCCTTCTGAGGAATTTAGCTTTTGTAATTCTCAGTGCTGTGCACAGTGTTCTCTTAGTGTTAAAAGAGAGAATGATTCCAAATGTCAGAGGGATTTATGCAAGGAAACATCACATTTATGTGAAAAAAACAGAATCCAGGAGAGGATTTCACCAAAGACAGATAACTGATACATTTCATATAATTCACAAAAGAAAGAAACAAATGAAAACCTGAACAAAGGCAAACCATCCTGATTCTAAGCACTTATCTTCTTTTTATCCTTGAGACTTATTTGCTTGTTTGCTTTCTGGGGATTTTTTTTTCTTGTGAGTGGAAAGCATATACTGTTATGTGACATATTCTAAGAGTTCAGTCTTTAAATTGCCACAAGACTGAACAATTTTCTCTCTTCTTCATGGTTTTTTTCATTAAAAATGTTTTATTCTCCTGTGGAACCTTTGGGTAAACTTTGAAGTAGAAGGTTGGTCAAAATATTAGATTAAAATCCATTGAAATGCAATTAATTTTTGCTTACACAACGACATTTAGGACATGATATGAGAATCGTACTTCTATAACCATTAAATTAAGAAATTTGAAGCAATAAAAAAATATGTTATTCTTGAATGATCTTGTGACTGGAAACTAGTAGAAATTGATAAATCCGTATTAAGAAAAGGATTTTAACTTCAGTCTCATATAGAAGTAGATTTATAGTTACTGTATTTATTCATGACGTTATTTTTTAATACAAAGGGTCCTCATAATGAGCTCAGAAGCTTTGTTATTTAATAGGAACATTCATTTATGCAAAACCAAATGCCAAAAAGGTAAATGTGAGTTCACACATTCCAGGTATAAAAGAGCCATACTGTGATAGAGATATTATTTTAAGGTTTTCTTGCTTGTTGCTCTGTACTACATACTAAAATAATAAATTTTCTAGTATAAAATCTGTAAATTATTGAAATTATTTTGGAGGAACCCCCTACAGTTTCTCAGAATGTGTACCAGTTGCTGCCTACCTGCTGAGTTATCAAATTCCTTGAAAGGAAATATCACCATCAAAATGCCCTACATTTTCTAAAGGACGTACCAAACTCCTTATACATTAGTACAATTTGTCAGAAAGACATTTAGTTTCTTCTTAAACTATTCAAGGTTGAAAAACCTAGGTCACCTTCTGCTTATGTTAATCACAAAACCAGACTGATAATTATTTTGACTGAAATCACTACAGTGTTCAATACTGTAGAAGACAGAGCGACCTGACACATTGTATGTCCCTTTTGTTCAGTAACCCAGCAAGTATTCCACTCACTCAGGTTGAAGGACGACACAGCTCAGTCACTCAATCTGAAAATGAAAGTCTGACCCAACATCTTTTAGGTGGATGCTTTAGCCAGAAGCTTATAAAATTGATTATAGCCAGAGAGCCAGGAGTTCGTTCTCTTTTATGCTGCCTTGTTGAAAAACCTTCACTTTTCGTGGGCCAGGGAGCAAGACTATGCTTGTATATTCTAGGAACTAAAATATGTTCCCTCTTATCTAGAAAAAGGACCCTGAGCAATACATTTTATGTTGCTAAATAAGAGAGAGGTAAGGACATATCCCTGGCTTCAAGGATAAGTAGCACAGATTATCTTCTGTTCACATTTATTTTCAGATGGTCCCTTTTCTAGCAGGAGTGTCTCAGTCGTCCAAAGAGGGTCAGAAAGCAAGCTAACAACTGTGCAGCATCAGCAATCACAACACTCAAACTCACTGCCTAACCCTTTCTTGCTAAATATCATAAATATACCCTCAGTATCTCTATAAGGCTCAAAATATTTTAAAACAGATATTCATTAAATATTCAGTAAAATAAATATTTTACATAAAGCTGAATATTCCATCTTCTAAGCTCTATGTATATATTCTCCTTCTGGCAAATGTAATAATTCTTAGCAAAGACTTGATAGGAGTGTTTGGATGCAGGTCCATCAAAACATTCTTTTGAGATGCTGAACATGCAACTCCCAGTCAACTACAGGAGAAGCAGAACCTTACACTGACTCTGCCACAACCATAGCTGAGTACTCTGACCCTTTGAATACATACAATCTTTTTCTAGCTTATGTCAGAGGAGTGGGTGATCCAAATGTCTCAGTCTCAGCAGAAACAGCTATAGCTCTGAGTTTTACTTGTAGCCCTCCTTGAAAAAGACAGAACTGACATTTCCTACTTCTTTCTTCATATTTTCCTTTGGAGAGGTTGTGTCGCCAGTTGTGTACATAGAACATTTCAAAATTTTGTGCTTAAAAATCCACTTCCAGATCAAAATGTATTTTAGGTATCCATAGTTTCATAGACCTTGTTCATTCAAGAAACACTGAATTTTTACATATTATTGTTTCAGGACCCTGATAGCTAAATTCTGTCAGCAAGACTCCCCCAAACTATTAACTGTATCCTTTTGTTCTCTTTAGCTACAGCAGAAGGAAAATAATTTAATCACGTTTTTCAGTGTTCCAATAATTCTTTGATTTAATTTCTCTTATGGTTTCTAAAAAAAAAAAAAAAAAAAAAAAAGAAAAGAAGAAATTTCTTTTGCACCAGACACTGAAATCAATTTCATTTTTTCACACACAACCCCTACATAACACAGTATTAATTATCAGAAGAATTAAACTGCAGGAGTTTAATGTGTGAATGAGTACTGAACATTTTTTGTGTTAATCAATTCAGAATAAAAATCATTAATCCCTTAAGATCCCAAAGACTAATTTAACAACAAGAAAATAGATAAAACCATGGTGGTTTTTTCTCTCTAGATCCTAGAGAGAAATCACAAGGCATTTGTACACTAGGGGAGCAGAAAGACTTTCAAAAGATATGAGTTATTCTTCATTTCACACTGCCCCTGGCTATGCCTGCATATCTGTTTTAACTAATGTAACTTCTTTACAGCCCCTCTTCCATTAATGTATTATGACTGAACCAATCTCCAACTAGGATAGTAAGCAGTGATTATCCTATGGCTAACTGAGCTCAGAATATCACAGTCGGCATAAAGTACACTCCATATAAACTTTTTCTCATCATTTTATCCTTTTTAATGATTTTTAGAGTGCTTTTTTAAAATTCAGTTATTGACAATTGAAGATGTCATGAACATCCTTGACCAAAAAATAGTATGTCACAAAAGTTTGCACAAATAAAAAAAAATCAGGAGAACTTAGTACATTAAATAGATTTTTTTTAAAAAAGTATTTTTAGAAGGCTACCTTTCCTTCTACCTAAGGTTAGAGAACTTATTGAATTTGTTTTCACAATTAATAGTCTGTTGTAAATAATTTAATTATTTTTCTACAATTAGATAATAATTTAAAAAAAAAATAGCTAGCAGTGTGCCCAGGTGGTCAAGAAGGCCAATAGCATCATGGCTTGTATCAGAAACAGTGTGGCCAGAAGGACTAGGGAAGTTATACTTCCTCTGTACTTGACACTGGTGAGGCCACACCTTTAATCTTTGTTCCTTTCTGGGCCACTGAGTTCAGGAGGGACATTGATGTGCTGGAGTGTGTCCAGAAAAGGGAAATGAAGCTGGTGAAGGATCTGGAGTGCACAGCCTATGAGGAGTGGCCGAGGGAGCTGTGGTTATTTAGCCTGGAGAAACGGAGCCTCAGGGGAGACATCTCCCTCATTATCCTTCTCCACAACTATCTGAAAGGAGGTTGTAGGCAGGTGGGGTTCGGCCTCTTCTCCCAGGCAACCAGCAATAGGACAGGAGAACATAGTCCTAAAGTGCACCAGGAGAGGTTTAGGTTGGACATTAGGAAGAATTTCTTTACAGACAGGGTGATTAGAGAGTGGAATGGGCTGCCCAGGGAGGTGGTCAAGTCACTGCCCCTGGAGGTGTTTGTGGAAAGACTGTTTATGGAAAGAGTGGATGTCCCTAGGGGTGTTTATGGAAAGCATGGTCTGGTTGACAGGGTGGTATAAGGTCATAGGTTACACTTGATGGTCTCAGAGGTCTTTTCCAACCTTATTGATTCTATAGCTTTTAAAAAATTACTCCAAATAATAACATTCCACTCATTTGAAAATTAAAAATTAATATCATTTTTTCTCATTACATTAATAAAAAACACTAGAACTGTAAAAACCCCACAAGGCTGTCCTGACACTTAATGTCTTCTATAATTGTCAGATTTTTATCATCTTGTCCTTTACTTTTTTCTACTTAGCTTTCCAGTTTACAAAAAAATAGCAGTTATACCAAATCTATCTTTTTTTTTATTTTTACAGAACAAAAATATATAACATCAACAATGTCATATCTTTGATGCCATGCAACATCCATGAACAAATTCTAAGACAGGTAAGAATCGTTTCCTGCATCTATATGAATTTATGGGGACTCATGTTCATTTTATCAAGTCACAATAATTAAATGTCTAGAAATGTTTGAGGGGGGATTTTTTGTTTGTGTGCTTTCGTGGTTTTTTTTTTCCAGAGGTATGTCTCAGGATAGGCATTTCCTTTTAAAAGATATAATTCTAGTCACTCACATAAGTGATAAAGAAACCCAAAAAACTCTCTAATCAGTCAATTCTTTTTTTTGAGAGTGAAGAATTTCATTAACATTCCACAGATTTCACCTGAATAGTTTTTGTCTCATCCACTGAAAAATGGAATACCTAGCGAATAATTGACATGTTTATGAACTGGAGAAATAGTGTAGAGTAACTCAAGCCAGAAAGACAAAACATGTGGTATTTTGTAAGACAGTGCTCTTCCATTAAGAGAGCTGAGTTGTATGCTGTATACATGGAGAAAGAAGTGAAGCAGAAAATACAGAATTCTTATTTCTCCCAGTCTTTGAAAGATTAAAAGTATAAGGGTGAAAGTTTTAACTTTACCTTTTCTGTCTCTCCTGGTTGCAGAGAAGGCGATGGAGCTCAGAGCTCTCTCTTCCCTATGATTCTATGATTTAAGGACAGTTTTACAGATATTTCACGAGGGTGGCCCATAGACCAAGGAAATTATATCTTCGTATTTATCAAAGCCTGAAAATGTTGTGGCAGTGATTGAGGAGGTGTTGGATAGTGAGGGACTGAGTATGATGGAAATGGCATAGAATCAGTGGAGAAGAATATGCTGGTTTTTGGCGAAGGTTGAGTTGGTTTTCATCACCATTGCTAGTATGGGTCTGTGTTTTGGATTTGTGCTGGAAATGGTGTTGATAACACACGGATGTCTCCATTACTGCTGAGCAATGCTTACACAGAGCCAAGGTCTGATCTCTTCCTCCCGATGGACCAGTGAGCAGGCTGGGGGTGCACAAGAAGTTGAGGGGGAGGACAGATGAGGCAAGTGACCCCAGCTGAACAAGGGGATAATATATAAATATAAATATATGCTGTATGACATCATGATCAGCAACAGAAGAGGGGAAGGTG
Organism: Acanthornis magna; assembly: GCA_036785705.1. Classification (NCBI taxonomy): domain Eukaryota; kingdom Metazoa; phylum Chordata; class Aves; order Passeriformes; family Acanthizidae; genus Acanthornis; species Acanthornis magna. The sequence goes on along the minus strand of JAWUZG010000004.1, from coordinate 1,095,588 downwards.
TGCCTGAAGGCTGTTGCTCAGACACTGGATGGACATCATTTGTTTGGCAGTGTACAATTGTTTTCATTTACATTTCTCGTCTTTCTTGGGTTTTATTTCTTTCTCTTGGTTATTTCCCTTTTCTTTACAAATTATCATAATAGTTATTATTAATAATTATTTTATTATTGTTAATTTTATTTGAATTATTAAACTGTTGTTCACTCAACCAATAATTTTTCTCATTTTTACCCTTCCAGTTTCCTTTCCCTCATTCGGCTGGAACATGGAGTGAGCAAGTCATCGTGCAGTGCTTAGTTGCTGGCTGGGGTTAAACCATGACAGTAGACTATTTTTAAACTAACAAAAATAGCACAGTGGGGAAATAATGACATAAATATGGTTTTAAATGGAATTTCAATTTTATCATTATAAGGATAATGGATATGACATTTTCTCAAACACTCATTTTGATTTTCAAAAGTTTATAAATCCCATTCAATGCTTACTTCTGGCTTTATGTACCTCAAAAATCTCTAAAACCAGAATTCTGGGCTATCTTGCAATTTTTTTTCATAATGGGCTTAAAGCTCATTCAGATGAAACAAAAGAAGAGCTGCTCATGACATGAGGCAGCTGTATTCAAACAAATCAACACGTTTCAATGGAAAATAATGTAGAAAACATTCTGCTGCCCCTGTGTACATAAATGATATTGCTAAAAGTTGGTGAGGAAAAAACCACATTTTGTTGCCAACATTTATATTCAAAGCTAGCTTTTGAGTCTCTGTCCCTGGAATTTTTCATTCAGAAACCTTGCACAAAGATTCAGCAAGAAAAATATACATGCTTGAGGGCAGAAGAAGGCAATTATTGACTAATTATTGTCTAATACACACAGCAAAAAGCTAAACAGAGCAAGCTGTTGGGTTGAGCATGTGTTCACCGTCACTGTAACACATCCAATGAGTTTTTGCTGGCCAAGAAGTTGTCAGTCAGGCTGGGAAGGGTCAGACTCTATCACGCCTTGAAAGAGGATAATCCTCAGTGTTGCTGAGTTTCCATCTTATGATTTTCTGGTTTTCCCTTAAAATTTTGGATTTTTTTCATGTTAGTCTTTATCCTCTTCAGCTGCTTAAGTATCCACACTTCAACAGGGTCACCACAGCTTGCAATTTTACATTTTCTTATCTTGCATGTCTCTAGTCTAGGTACTTTCTCACAGCTTAGCAGTTTTCCGAGATGTCTGAGCCAAGGTTATACTGCTGGGTTATATCAAAACTAGGTCATGATTCACAAACAGCTGAGTCTATAAGAGGAGGATTGCAATTTCACTTTCATCAGAATAAATAATAATAAACTTAATAAAACCCAGATAATCTGGGAGAAGGAAAGGATCTCCAGGGAGATCCATTCATGTGATGATTGAAAAACCCAGAAAATGTTTAATTCCTAACTTCAAGCACTGAAGTAAACTGGACTTAGATTTATCTGAAAGAAACCCACCTGTTAATCATTTAGGATGGATATCTAAGACATTTTCTGGTGTACATCAAAATTGAAAACAAAAGCATCTCACTATTGACAAAAAACCAAACCAAACAAAAAACCACACCGAAACAAGCCAGAACAACAACACAAAAAAGCCCAATCCAAATGCCAGAATGCCTCACTGTGTTTTCTCTAAGCATGCCTGAAATTACTGTCTAGAGTAATGTATTTGAGAAATGAGAAAGAATAAGATAAAACATACATAAACACAGATGAAGACTGAAGTTTTACAATATTATTTTTAAAGTGCTTCTCTAACAGGACTTTTCCTTTTCTCCTATAATGAAAAGGGTGTCATTGAACAAAATGAAATATAAGAAACAACAAAGATAAGAAAGGAAATATGTTTTCACAGATGATTAAATTAATTCTATGCCACTTGAACTGTTGAAAAAGTTGATTTTTCCAAAAGGGACCTTGAAGGAATTTCCATTTTTCAGTCAACAGAAGGCAACACGAAATTGCATTGCTGAGATCTTTTTGCAGGACAAAAAAAAAATATATATATATATTGCAAGATAATTTAGGGTAAAAGCTGATGGATGGACTAAAGAATTTAGACAATGACTCCAAATGATATAAAGCATTCTGACTTGTAAGAAAAAAAAAGAAGCTATGCAGCTAATGTAAAAGGAAGTATTTCAGCAGGAGTTATCTGTGGCTATGCAAATATCTTCAGAATTATGTACATTTTCCAACTAAAACAAAGAACTGCAAACAGCCACAAACAGTAGACTATAAATTACTCACCACTACTAGACTAGTTATGTGGACTACTTATATTTCTAATGGTTTATGTCCTAACTGGGTCATGAGCTTCCCTTATTGTTTATTCCTTGTCACCATTCCAACTTTTCCTTTTATTGTGAGGACCTGGAAGGTTTTGGAGAAGGCCTTAAATATCAGTGTTAGGGCTTATTTATATTTTAAAACAATCCAAACACACTTGTTCTAGCAATAAAATAAGACACATGTTCTCTTTCATCAGATAAGGTTGTTTCAGTTTATTCCATAGCACCCTTCAGCCACAGCATTTTCATTCATATTTCTTCACCTGCAGAATATAGACATGCAAATGTGATCTTTTTCAAATTTCCTCGTGGTCTCTATTAAGGAAATTAGATATATCCGAGAAATTATCCCCACACTATTAACAAATCCAATAAATTAAATATAATTAAACTAAAATGTGAGAAGATATTATTCCATTATGGACATGGGGGCCTCAAACTGTGAAACAGAAGATCTTATTTAGCACCTTAATTAGATAATATGATTTTTCTTTTAATACTTCTATGTTGTATAGTTGAAAAATACTGAATATTTTATATTGAATATTAAAAAGTGATTTTCTAGAGGCTGGTGATAATCACAGTTTATCTGTGCATTCCATTTCAGAAACCAGTGATAACTTTCCAAAGTATAAAAAATGTTACCAAAAGAGATAAAATATCTTTAAATCAGAAAACAGGGGATTTTTCTCTTTATCTTATTAAACAGAATTATAGGGTTCCATAATATTTATGCTTGCTTGTGTATTACTCATGGAGCATGGGAAAACAATACTATAGATATGTGTATTTCTCTTGAGAAGACAGAGTGGAATAAGAGAAAAAGATCAAGTCCTAACTTGCAGCTAGATGAACAAAAATGAAAATTTAGACAGAAAAAACAGTGTTGACGTAGTGACTCTAGGTAAATGCATTCATTGATTATCCATTAGCTATATAAAAAAAGTGTGACATTCAAATATAATAGGAAAATGGAAAAAGTATTGTATATAACAATTTAATGACTCCAACCATCAGTAGGTTTTTGGGGTGGAGGGGGAGGGAGGGGACTGTTGACTCCCATCTCCCATCAATGGTCACTTCACTGACTCCTGGATTGTAAACCAGCATTTTTATTCTGAATAGAATTCTGTGTAATAGTAGTGACTGGACCAGTTGCTCCTTCCCCATAAATTTAAGTTAAACTGGACTCTCAGAAGAGTCTAAAAAGGCCTGAGAATGCCACCAAGAGAAGAGCAAACTGGCAGCTCCAGAAATAAGATTTGGGGTGTCAAGAAAACTGATGACGCCATGCTTAGATACTTGACTAAACCTGTCTTGAATGTGACTAAAGAGAAAGTACAAAACTTGCTGAGCAACTGCTAGGTTAAGTGTGAGAAGATTGAGAATCCTGACCCCTAAAAACAGCTACTTTCATCTACACGACCTTTCCAACCCAGTGCTGATGTCAGATTTTCCCATTTCTACATAGGCTGTAGGTCTTAGTTAAATTGTACCTGAGTTTTGGTACCTCCATGGATGTCTCTTTCTCCACCTCCCTCGTAATTTCCTCTGCTTCATTCTTGAGCCCAGATGCCTTTCACTTCAGGAATTTTAAGAGAAATTATTGCAGTTAGAACAGCACAACTGCTGCCAAACATAATCCAGGTTTCAGTGGACTTTTCCATTATTTCAGTGTTTAAATGGTAGATTGGAATGTGACCCTCCCACAGTGGGAGGCGAGTAGTGGGGTTTTGTTGTGATTTAGGACAAGAAAGCCTATTTGGAGTGAATCATCAGATTGTCTATTGGTCTGGGTTTGGTTCTCATCATTGGCACAGTATTTGACATCATGAACAGGATCCCCTTTGTGTGTGGTGCTCTAGCAGCAGACCAAACGTGTTCCACACAGCACTGGACATTTAGTCTACAGAAGCAGATAAGAGGTTGATGTGAAACTTATATCGCAACTTTATTTGTTATATGGATACTGCAATAAAGGGGATACAAAAAAGCAACTTTTCAACCCACAGAATCACTCCTATTGCGTTGCACAATGCGCTTATATAAATGAGTTGTAAGACATAAGCACTTCTTGGCAGAGCATAAGTCCTTAATGCACTCAAAATATTTCTGATCTCCTGTGACATTGAGTACATTTACGTTGCTGAAGGGAATGAGCTCGAACACAGGACTTCTGATTGTTCACAAACTTTAGCTGCTAATTTAAGTCCTACTTCTAGTTTTGATGAATACAAGTAGGCCCATGGAGACAGCTCTGCTGTGTAGGGAACCAGCCTTAGACGGTGTCACTGTGAGTCAAGTGCTGCCAAATGGCCTTAGGGCAAGGACTCAATCCCTGGTCTTCTTTTATTTAGCAGAATAGAAAGAGTTATAGAGATCTTGGGTAAGATGTGAGCTTCATGGCTAGTCCATAAAAGACTGCTGCTCCCTTGTTCTGTCCAGTCCATTTATAGGCCTTTGCCCAGAAAATTCAGGATTTTTTTCTCACCTTTGAATATTATTTATGAAGATTAGTTTAAAGACCTGGGAAAGGCAAACAACAGCAAGAAATTCTTCCCATTGCCATTCTTAAAAAGGATCATCCAAAAAGTTTCTTGCAGTTTTTCCTGTCTACAAAACACATTCTATTTTCCTAGAAAGAAAGGTGCAACTCACATTTAACCCTTCCAATTCCATCCAATTTACTACACAAATAAGAAATAGGGTTGGTGAAAAAAACTGTATATTGCAAATCACTAAAAGCAAAAGAATTGACTTTTCTCTGTGTTTACCCTCACTGGACATTAGTTCCTTTAGTATGTGTCCACTGAATATGGGAGAAAGGGGAGAAAGAACCATTTTCTTTTGCATTCATCTTCACATATTTAGCATCACTAGTATTTCAATGTATTTTAGACAAAAGTAGCATTAGATATGGTATTTAGACTTGCTGCAAATACAACTTCCTGCCCTTAACATTTTATAAGCATTAAAATACATAGTTGACAATCAAAATATGATTCTCCTTTATGGGAAAACACTAAACAGCCACATGCAAATTAAGATTATGCATTCATCTTGGATAACATAGATTTACATGGCATTTCTATACTCTACAATGCTACTTACCAGTAAAATTTGTTATTTTTACATGTCATGGAAGGGAAATGATAATATAAATCCTACATTCAGGTAATCAAAAAGAAAAATAGAACAATATGTGAAGGAAAATATGCAGTAAGTTAATTGTATTTTTTTAAATTAGTTGGTGAGATTATAAATATATATAACAGAACTGTTGTGGAATTACGGGATGGAATTTGTAATTATACTGAAATAATTCTTGAAAAGTTGATGAAGGCCCATTACACTACCTTTACATTGCATTCCCTATGGGTGTCAGTGCACCACAATTTTAGGTAAAGAAAATAGTGTTTAGGTAGACATTCCTGCCAATCCTTCCAAAAACATTCTACGAAAGAAAATACTACAGTATAGTTTTTAGTGTCCCACTTTCAATGTAGCCAGAATACACAATGATTTAGCACATAGGTAGTACATATACCGTCTTATACTAGCTTTTTCAAACAGTAAAATACCTTCCCCAGAGAATAATCCTCCTTTCCTTCTCTGCAGTGCTGCTATTATAGTTTCATTATTATTACTCTGCCTTTTCTTCGGATTTAGTTAGTAAATGTTATTCAAATAAGTAACACAAGGAAAAGAAAAATGGTTGCAGATAAATATGAATACTGGTGCTTTATTTTCTTCTTTTAATGGACTGCTCCTTTTAACAGTGTTACTACCTCATTTTCCAGAGTCTGGAATGATTAGGCTCTCAAACTGAATGTATTGAAACAGGTAGAATAATTCTCCACTCTCTGCATATATACATATACACATAAAGTTATATGCGTGTCTGTGTATGTACATTAATATGCATATGTGTATGTATCTCTAACTCATCTGATCCTTTCTACTCATGACAAGATGACTAGTTCTATGTTTTCCAGCTGGATAATAAGGATCAGGAGAGGCAGATATACAGAGACTGACTTCTGGTCCCCCATCATCCTGCAGACTGAATAATCTATGCTACATGACAGATCATGGAGTTGATGGAATGGTAGATAGTGATATGCCATCACAAATGCAAACCTATCAATTCCAGCTGGGGAACTTGGAGGTCTTCAATAGCATATTTCCATGCAGGGCCTAAAAAGAGAAATAATTTGGGCAGATTATTCCTGCATATACTTAATTTCCAGAAAAAACTCATGCACTAGTGTTTTTTTGGAAAAGAACACATTATTTAAAAAAAATTAAAAAACAGAAGAACGTGAAGTATTTCCAAATCACTTATACTGATAGTATATATAAAAGCCACATAAACCTTCACCGATGTTCTGTGTTTTGAGTTGGTTCTCTATATTATATTGGTGATATTTCAGTTTGTGGAGAGCAAACTTTCAAGGCAAGTTTAACTTCTATGAACTTCAAACAAAAAAATAAAAGCCAAAACACTGAATTGTGGCTACATGACCCACATCTTTTCTGCAACCCTTCTTCTACTGTTGCCAGAAGTTCCTGTAATATCTAAGGCTGATTTGAAGAGCTACCTATATCTAAGTAGGGGTATTTCCTGCTCTGGCTAGTACAAGACTGTGATTAATCAGTGCATATTTTGTTTCAGCGCATTCATGAAGCCTTCTTTTTACTAATGAGTCTTACAGACAATGAATACAAATTAGGTAAAAATTTTCCAATCAAACTGTAAAAAATATGTAAACAAAGCAGAAATACATGCTGAATAATTAGCAAAAAACCAGGCTCATCACTGAAACATACTTGTATGGAAAGCAAAAACTACATGAAGACTTATTTATGGTGTTTAACACTTCTTCTGACTTCAAGAAAATTTTTCAGTGTGGTTCTTGGAAAATTTTGCTGAGTTGAAAGTCTGTCTCTCCAATCTGCACATTGAAAGGGCGTTTCAAAGAAATTTTAATTTGGACTGAAACCATGGGGCTCATAAGTCATAGTCAGAACACGGAATTACTCCCTGCTGTTTATTTTCATCTTGTAGTATATTTTGAGGTTCTTTTCAGGATTTTCCATGGCATTCACATTCTTGCCTTGCTCTTTTCTCTTTTTTTCATTGTGAAAATTAAGAGGCTGCCATAAACCTTAGCAAAGAACAAATCATGGGCATGTATTCATTCAGCCTAACTTTTGGCTTCTTATCTAACCAAATTAAAAAGACAGACTACAAACTTATTTCCTAAGAATGACTTTCCATTTATCAGACTGAAAAGTTGGGTTAATCATGCAATCGATATGCTAAGAGAGAGACTGAAAATTTACATAATATGAACAATTATAGCTCATAACTGATCTCTTTGTAATAGTTCTATTTCCAGGGAGAACATGAATTTAAAAGAAACGATGGGATACCTAAGAGTCAGTCAACACCACTCACAAAGTGTTATGCTCTAGTCTTAAAGACTGAACTTATTTTGAGAGTTCATTCTGGACCTCTATTTATTTACATCCTCATAATCTTTGACTTTGCTTTGTTTCCTGCAGCTAAGTCTCTTGATGAAAGTAAGTTCTATGAGAATAAACATAAGGAGGAAGCTGATCACCTGATCTTCATAAAAACTTTCAGATTTGCTTTTGTGGGAGTTGAATAAGATGACACTCTATGATTGTGATTTCATTTATCTTTCTCCACAGTAGGTGCACTTGCTGAAGTCAACATTCCTATTGAAAACATGTGAAAAAACTGGAACATTTTACTTAGCTAAAATATGTATAATAGTTAAAAATACCTTGTAGCATTTATGGTGGTGTCCAGCTGCTACATTTTAAAGCTACCTTGAAATTAACTGAAATTATTAATATTCTAGGAAGTGCAAATGAAATATGAATACAATAGAAATTACAATGTAATTGAATAATATTACTAGTTGTTCATTTCTTATTATATATCTAGACAGAAAAATGCTGCTTTTTAAAATAGACCATGGCTTTTCTTCTTTTGGTTTGGTGAGAAATCATGGCTATCCTGAATTATAGGATCACCAATTACATTCAGAAGTGATATTTTTTTTAAAGGTTGAAAAATTACTAAAAATTACTAAATTATAGCAAAGGATTTTTGGTTTTAAGAAGACTTCAGTACTGCTTGATGCAAAAAAGAAAATGTTTTGAACAAAAACCATTAACAATTACCGTGTTTAATAAAACTGTGTTTTGTTTCTTAGAATAATTTCTCATCAATTGAAAGTCTCTTGCAGGATTTCAAATTTTCATCTAAAATGCAAAAGATATTTATTAAGATTCATGGTGTTATGACTGAAATTAATTGTATATTATTTTATCAACAGTTATAGTGAGTTATGACAAGGTTGAAAGAAAAGTGGTGATATAAAGTCTGCCTATAAGGTCCTTACTTTTCTCTGGAATTTTGTTAATGTATTAATCTGTTCTCTGGCAACTTTTTAGCCCTGTGATGACCAAAATTTTGGATTTCCAGACATTTCAAGATTGTTCAGATATATTTCAAAAAATTTCATGAGCTGTTGGATAAGAAATTCAATTGTCTGTTTTATAAGCTGTGTAGAAAAGAAACATACACTTACAAGATTTTTGTATTTCTGTAAAAATAATTACCTTTCTTCATATCAGTTCTTAAATGAAAAAATGTATCCCTGTAGAATTTTTGGAATACATCTTGAATAAGTTAAAAATTATAAACATTTTTAATAAAGGAAAAAATGTTTAATAACAATTGTTATTTTAATACAAGTATATCATAATAAGAATTTTACTTTAAAAATAATAAAGGAAAATAGTACAATTTTGTACAGCTTATCTGTCTTCAATGATACCTTGCCTTGTGTCTCAATGAATACTTTTCCACATTACTGAACAAATTTATCACTGCTTTTATATTTACTAATATAGGAAAAATTAAATGAAATCCTTTTCTTCATTATGAACCAGTAACACTTGTTGAATTCAAATGAAAAACATTTTTCTTCCTTTTATTCTGACCATGGCTGACAAAATAAAAGTAACTTGTTTTCTATTGCTCAGTTTCTTATTTTTTTTATTTAATAATAGTTTTATGATTTTCCAGGATCTCAACACCCAAGCCTCTTTGTTTGTAATGCTGAAGAAAATATTTGAAAGATGAGAAAAAGTCAAGAGGTAGATTCTGAATATTTGTTTTTAGTATTTGTAGGTTACATGTAGTATCAAAATTGAAAGAAATAAATTACATGACAAGTGTTTTATTTGCCATGGCTTAACAATTTTAAACTTTTCCTTAAAAGATGTAAAATGTAATATCTATTGAAAATATTACTTATTTCCATATATCCATATATATGTTATCAAGTAATTATTTGTTAGTTCCTAGGCTAATTAGTGTTGTCAGTATTGAATTTTCAAAATTATCTTTGAAAGCTCCTTAAATGACCTTGTGAAGTAGTTTTAGAAATCATCTCTTATTCTTAAATAGTTATCTACCTTCACTTCTGTAACAGTAAAAAAATGTAATGATGATTTTTAATTTCAAAGCTACACATCTGTAGAGCATTTATGGGTTTTGAAGTTATGTCCAACTGGTTAAAAAAAACCGGTTCAGTATACTCCTGCAAGAATAATACTAAACAAGTAAGAGCTGCAACAGAGCAATTATGCTCTGGTTTCTGAAATTGTATGTTGGCTAGTTTCCTCAGCATGGCCTCAAGAACTGTTTCTTTCTTCAGGATGGACTCAATTTCTTGTTTGCAAGGTGACAGGATCAGGTTTTTAACCAAGAAACCCACTGGCCACTTGGCAACCTCTACTGTTTTGAGCAGTTTGTAACTATTTTATGTCCTGGCAAAAGGGGTATGGGTGGAATAGCAAACTAATTTGTGTCATGTCCAACCAATGAGATTTGTAAATATATCAAGAAACATATTTTATTTGAAGAAATATATATATGTATAAAATGTACATGCACATGTACATGTACATGTATATGTATATGTACATGTATATAAATATATATAAAAATAAAAGTGATGTTTGTCTTAGTTGTTCACATAAAATAAGGTTACACATATTTTTCTGTTTATAATTTGTGTAACTCTATCACATTAACATTTACAAGTCCCAGCATGATTAGATATACTTTGGGTGAAATAAGAAAATAGTATATTTTTAAAGAAATTGCTATTTATGCTGCTGGTTTATTTTTTTTCACAGTCATAATATCGTTTTCTCAATATGACTTATAGGGGTTAAAACTAAGATTTGCATAATTATAAAAATATAAAAGCAGGGTGAAACCTCATGTATATAAATGTTCGTGCAAGATTGTGTAGATTTTTTTTTAAAGCGTTGATATTTATTAGGCTACACTTTTATACTGGGTGGATAGAGGAGGAAAGTGGGATATTTAGAGAAATGGTCATGATTATTCTAAGTAGGTCTTTCTGATGCAAAAGGCAGGGTGATGTTTGGCACACTTAAATTGTCATAATGAAACAACTGGTGCTTCAACTTTCTCTTTGCTCGGTCGTGTTTTTTTTGTTACCTTTTTCTTTAAAGTTAAATTATATTTTAGGGATGTGTAATTTGACATAACAGTTGCTTTTCTTCTTTTTAATGATCTACAGACAACTGAATTTGTCTCTACATCTATAAGGGACAGTTTGAACTATTTCTATTATTATTAAGAAAAAAGAAAAGAAGTTTAGGAGTGATGAAGATAAATCCCTTATAGTACCATGAAGAATTCAGATTAGAAAACCTATGTATCAGTATTAAATGACATCTACAAAGCCGGTGTGCACTGAATCCACTGACTTTCAGTGTAATGGCCACGTTCGGATCTCACTTGCACTGGCTGATGCAAGCCCTCATTAATACTACTATGCTAGTGAAGCCCATAAATTCCTTATTATTTTCATAATATGATATGAATTTCATATTATATTTTTTAATCAGTTCTCAAAAACTGAATTTAACTCTTCACACTGACTATAGACTATCCAAAGTCCATCAGGCTATCCAAGTTTTCCACTAATTCTGTAGTAAACCCTTTTCCACCAGCTAGGTTCTTTCCTATGTTTTACCACAGTTGCAAGACAAATTTAATTTTGTTATCAAGTCTTTTTCTCTCTCTTGGACTCTAAGGTCCATACCATTGGCAAGTAACTCTGTGTCTGCAAATGAAATGCAGTGACTGATACATTGATTCTGTTTTGAAGGTGAATCCCACATTTAATAGCATGTTTTCCACATCTATTATTATGAAAAACTGAAAAACAGCAGTGAATCAAAAAGGTAACTGATGGAGAGACAAATTACCCCATTCATACAAAAAATGTGTTGGTTCAATTTCTACTGCACCATTCTTCATTTCCCTCCACAGATCTTCACCTGCTTGTGGAGAGTTATATCTTTGCAGAAAGAGATGAATAGTGAAAAGTTTTAATTCTTATTCCCATATACATGTCTGAAAAGAAGAAACACAATTCAGTTTATCTTTCATAGAGGCTTCTAACTCTGCTGTGCAATCAGCATATAATGATATGAGGGAATTCACAGATTTTTTAACAAATTTGGAAGCCAATTTAGATAGGCATTAGGAAGTACTCCCTGCTGTAGTTATACCATTATGCAGGGAAGAATGTAACATTTATTGGGTAGGAGAGAAACCAAGCAAAAGGAAGCTTGATTTTGTAGTTTAGTGCCAGAGAGACTGCCTTGGGATGGAAAAGTGCTTTTGTCTGGTATGTTCTTCCACTTTTCCTTATGAATTTTATTCAGTAACTTTTAAATGCAAATGCAAGAGTCCTTGAGGAGTAGGAGGATTCCCTTAACTGAGAATCTAGCATGTACAGTACTAAAGAGTTCTTAAAATACATGTACAGCACCGAAAGGTGTCACAAATGTTCCACTGAAGTGAAATCAGTGGATTTGGTTCACACCAGGCTTACAGAGGTCAATTAAACCAGTGAGTAGGCTATCTAGTGTGAATTCTGCATGCCACTGTAAGAGATGTAGATGTAGATCACTCACTTATGTTGCATGTATGTTAGACAATGAGAGCACAGAACTACCACAGCCATGCAGAGCAGTTTCATTGAAGTAGAAAATCCCTGTGAAATCTTAGAAGTGATGGGTTCTAATATTTTGGACTCAAACATACCTAAACTTGGCCACTCCAAGCTACTCTGAAGTAATCTACAAATTAACAAGATGAAGTAGAAACAAATAAACAAGATGAGGAAGGAAGGAAGGAAGGAAGGAAGGAAGGAAGGAAGGAAGGAAGGAAGGAAGGAAGGAAGGAAGGAAGGAAGGAAGGAAGGAAGGAAGGAAGGAAGGAAGGAAAGAAAAAGAAAAGAAAGAAAATTTATGAAAAACCCCAAAGCAAAACAGAGACAAGATAGTCTTTAAATGTTCCCAAACTTGGTATTATTTTATTAAGCAGGAACAAAGGGCTTAATTAATGGATGAAAGGCATTAATATTAAACAAATAATTATAATATTTAAGGATTTTAACAGAAAAATGTAATGTATAGCATTTTCCGTTCATCATATAAAATCACCTACTTTTCAGAAAGAATTTTTATTCTAAGGAAGCATACATCCCACATCTTTAAAACTTCCTAAACTGTCTCAGATTACTCCTCAGTTCTGCTTACCCTATGAACTGCACTGTAAATCTGTTAATTCCTTTCCAGGACTTCTTTTGGAGGAAATGTTTAGAACATTTTGAAACAAAACTCCTGTGTAGTTCTGATGGTAAGTGTGAAGACTGCTTTCAGTATTCCAGATACCTCAAAACCACTGTTCCATGAAGTCTTTTACCTTTATCCCAGCAGTCTTTGAACACCATCACACACCCTTCTGCTACATTGTCTGGTAAATGGCCATCGTATGGTTTTAAAATGATCACCCTAATGAATTGTAGCACAGCCTTCAGAGCATTCAAGACAGCTTCAACTGCAATAAAAGCACCCCCAAGAAATAACAGCTAAGCAATCTCAGAAGGCCAACAAGGCCATCCTATTTAATTCACAGAAATACTTTATAAGTACTGAATATTATGAATATGGCAGTGTGCTGTCAAGGTAATGTCTACAAATCTCTCTGCACTGCTTGACCTGGGTAACCAGAATCATTAACCATGTTTAAATGTGCAGATTTAACTATTGCTTGTCATCCATTTACTGCTGGGGAATATATGTGTGTGGTCTTGTCACTGCCTGTGGCTGCTTTTATGATTTGGTGCTGAGGTTGGGATGAGTGCTGCACTTTTGTACATTTAACTCAGGTAATGCATCTCCTGCTGCTAAGACTGAACTTCTAAAGATCTTTGGGTAACTTACACAGGTTGTTGACTCAAATGTTAGCACTGGGAAAGAGTAGGCTGTAGGATAATACAGACACAAAACAACTAGATACAAGATGTCTGTGAATAAATTCACATTATATAGAGTTAATGTTGATCAGAGAAATGAGATTCTGAAAATCTCTCTCTGTGAGAAATAGAGGATAAAAAGTAGAAAAATTTAAGAAAGCTCAATTAATTCCTGATTTTGTGCAGTGGCAGAGGTTGGTACCAAATGAGTATAAGATTCTTTGCAACTTATGTGCAATAGTGCCTTGCATATTTCTTCTTTAAATATTTAGCAAGGAGGAAAATGTACAGAGCTGCATGAGGTACAGAACAATTTCACAACTCATTGATTGGAACAAAATTGCACTTTGTCCTTCTGAGATTCAAAACACAGACAGAAGAGCTCAAAGTTACGATAAAATTACCTTATTCATATGAATAATTCTATATTCAGAAGTCCTCCTGAGGATTATTAGAAGAAAATAGGAACATCATTATGAACCATGTTAAAATGGAGATGATAGATGATGGATTAAACAGAGGACAGAGGTCAGAAGTGAAAAGTGAGAACTCTGAGTCATTTACATTAAAATAGTTGGAACCTTGAGTATAGAGGAAATTATGCAGGAATATCACATCAGGAGAGAAAAGTAGAGGGTCACAAATTGGAAGAGAATCAAGTGAGAGAGATGTTATGTGACTTAAAGTATAAAAGATCTACCTCTGTGAAACTATGAGCCCAGACCTCTTAGTTATAGAAGCAGGTTTTTTTTTGCGTTTTCTTTTATCTGCCTGTGTATCCTAGGTTACAGATTCTATTTTCTTCAAGAAAATATTATCCTCTACACTGACAGACAATTTTTTTGGTCTTTGGCTATCTCATCCATGGTGTGATAGATAAAAAGTGTTGTTAACTGAACCAGTGTGGTGTTACTTGCAGAAGGAAGTGCTAGAAATTGGAAGAGCAATGGTACATAAAGTAACTCTTAGAACAGTAAGACTAGATCTATTTGTTAGTTATGCAGTGCTCATGAAATTATCAAAGAAAGGAGAAAAACATATTGGATAATGAAAAGACTGGAGAAAAGTTTTGAAAGTAAGGGTATTTTTACATGCTTGAAATGCATTGCACGCAAAGCAGTGCTCAAGTACAAGATTCACTGCAAATGGATTCAATAGGAGTGTTTGTACAGTATTGCATCCATAAAGCCTGTTATCCGCGATACAATTAGAAATATTAAAGGAAATCCATTTAGGTAGGTAGGAGTAACAGCATTCAAATAACTATAATATTAGATTGAGTAAAAAAAAAATAAAGGAAATCATACAAGCCAGCCTAATATAGAAATTCCCTATGGATAAAAGTTAATATGAGAGACAGCGAAATTTCAGAAATGTTCTGATCCAACAAAACTGAGGGGAAAATTCATCACAGACAGAGTTTTAATACTCAACAAAAGCTGATATTTTCAGCATATATAAAATATTTCTCACTAGCTCAAGAAAAAGAAAAAAAAAAAAGGTATACATAACTAACCTAAAATGCAGTAATGGCAAAATGCACTTTAAAAAATATGGGACTTATAGAGAAATAAGTATAAGCTGTATTGTGCATGTGTGACACAGTTTTGGGGGCAGGGAGGAGGTGGCTGTGGTGTTGATTATGTGTGCTACAGGGGTGGCTTCTGTAAGAAGCTGCCGGAAGCTTCCAAAATAGAGCCAATGCCAGCTGGCTCCAAGACAGATACACCACTGGCCAAGAACAGACCCATCAGTGACAGTGGTAAGGCCTCTGGGGTAACAGATTTAAGAAGACAGGGAAAACAACATGCAACAGCAATTACAACCAGTGAGAGGAGGGAGAATAAGTGAAAGGACCAGACCTGGAGACTCCAAGATCAGTGAAGTAGGAGGGAGAGGAGCTGCTCCAGGCACCGAAGTAGAGATTCCCTTGCAGCCCATGGTGAAGACCATGGTGAAGCAGGCTGTCCATCTGCAGCTCATGGAGGTCCATAATACATCAGAGATCCATCTGCAGCCTGTGGAGGACCCCACACTTGAGTAAATTAATGCCCAAAGGTGGCTCTGATCCTGTGGAGAGGTTGTGCAGGAGCTGATTTTTGGTAGGACTTGTGGAGCCATGGAGAGAGGCCACTGTACTGGAGCAGGTTTGCTGGTATGACCTGTGGTCCTGCTGGAGACCCATGCTGGAGCAGTCTGTTCCTGAAAAACTGCACCCCATGGAAAGGGACATGGAGCAGTTCATGAAGAACTGCAGCCCAAGGAAGGACTCACATTGGAGAAGTTCATGGAGAACTGTCTTCCATGGGAGACATCGCATGCTGCAGAAGGGGAGTGTTAGCAGCCCTCCCCCTGAAGAGGAAGGAATGGTGGAGATATGTCATGAACTGACTGCATTACCCATTAAAGACCCCCTGAGCCACTTTGCAGGAGGACGTAGGGAAAATTGAGCATTGCTAAGCTTGTGAAGAAGGAAGGAGTGGAGGGAAGGTGTTTTTATGATTTTCTTTTTATTTTTCATTATCCTACTTAGATAATAAATTAAACTAATTTCCCAGGTTGAGGCTGGTTTGACCATGACAGTAATCAGTGAGTGATTTCTTCCTGTCCTTATCTTGACCCATAAGCATTTTGTTGTATTTCTTCTTCCCTTTCCAGTTGAGGACAAGGAGAGATAGAATAGCTTTGGTGGGCACTAGCATCCAGCCAGAGTCATCCCATTACATAAACACAAACCTTTATTTGCAACTGTATATCTCTTCTCATCCAGCATGTGCATCCCAAAGGGAAAGTTGTTACCATGATCTTTCATTAGGCTGCCACCATTTCTCATGTCATACTTAGGCCTTCACCATCACCCTCAGTTGAAAGGTTTATTTTCCCTTGTTCTCCATCAAATATATGTATGATTTTCATAGGTCATATAAAAGCTCAGTAAGTCGTGTGCATCTCCTGAGGGGACACAGTCAGATTTTCAAATCTGTCACAGAAAGAAAAGAAATGGTGGAGTCCCTTCACAGACAAGCCTTCATTACTACTGTTTGACCTTAAAAAAGCCCAGACCAATTAGCCTCTCAGCTCCTCAGAAGAATCACAAACTTCCTATCTCTCCTCAGGGCTCTCATTGACTGTCTTTCACACACATTATTTCTCAGCACTTTGATCCCTGTGTCCTGAGTTCACAAATCCCCCATATATCAGAACTTCCTCGCTTCAGATTTATTTCAGACAAGTGGGGTTTGCCTTTGACATTGCTACAGAAAGCATTGAAAGAATAAACATCCTATCACTGGAAAGAGGAATCATACTACCTTTAATACACCCTCTGATTTTATACATTTGGGTATTATCATTTCTGTGAAA
This sequence comes from Acanthornis magna, assembly GCA_036785705.1. Taxonomy (NCBI): domain Eukaryota; kingdom Metazoa; phylum Chordata; class Aves; order Passeriformes; family Acanthizidae; genus Acanthornis; species Acanthornis magna. Next base: position 1,078,493 of record JAWUZG010000004.1, on the reverse strand, counting down.
CCAGGAAGAGCATAAATAGAAGCTTTCCTTTTCCTTCTTTTCCCCAGAAAACAATGGAAGTGATATTAAAATTTTATCTAATCCTTAAACTTCTGCAAACTTTTGTCCTTCTGAGGTTTCCTACTGTTCTACTGCATTAAGAGAGAGAGCTCCTTTAACAGCTTAGCTCCCATCTACATAAAACATTGACACTGGACAAAAAACACTGGGAAACCAAAAAGCTCCCTCATCATTTCCTTACCATACAGGACTATCCTCCCTGCAAGTACTTGAAAACTGTGTCTAAACAGAGAAAACACAATCAGATAAAATAATATGGCTGTTAGCTAAAATTATCACAGGAAAGGACTTTAGGATTTTGGAAGCAAATTAGCTAAAATTATTTCCATGACCGTATTTTTTCTTCTCAAAGAAACAGAAGACAGAAAATATTTGGTAGTATCTGCCAATTTCACTGATGGTTGTTTTGCTAGACAACCATGTTGCACAAAATTACCCGCCAGGTATGTGTTCCACTGTGTGCTGGAGCCCTAAAAGATCTATGTTCCATTACATAATGATGTATTTTATTACACACCTCATGGAGTTCCAGAAAGAGAGTACTGAATATCAGAAACTCCCTATGTCTTTGAAATTCTTCTGGTCATTCTAGTATGTATTAAAACTTGTCTTAATTTATTGGCTCAGCTACCAAGCATTGGGTGTCTAGATCCGTTATTTCATTTTGCCCATTAGTGTTGCTGCCTTTCTGAACTCTCACAGAAGTTTTTGGCAGATTTGTCAGAATGCTGTCTCTTAATATGCTTGTACAAGGTGAACCAGGAACACCTGGGATCCTTGAAGAATCTTGGTTCCTTATAAATATTATCATTGATGAAATAAAAACCAATTTTCCTCTGGGAACCTCTTTGGAAGACCAACTGTTGAAAACATAAGCTCATACAATAGCTTTATATAATGGGTATCATCAAGGGAATTGGAGAAGGTAAGTTTGCCAAAAGAGCTCTCAGCACCAAATTTTCTAATTTCATCATCAAATGGACTGCCGAGAAGAAATCGATCTTGTGTTTGCATTTTGCTTTCTGATCTTTTTGGCCCAGGCTTTTACATGATATTTTCAAAATAAATGCTAAGCATTATGCATTGGCTGCTTTAGATTACTGCAGTATCTCCAAATTAGTCTTTCTTGCAGAAATGCTAGGCAAGCAATTTCTAAATAAGATGGTGTTGTGTTTTAATCCCAGCTGGCAACTAAGCACCACAGAGCAGCTTGATCATGCCCTTCTCACCCCACCCCCTGGTCTCTGCTGGGATGGGGGAGAGAGAAAAGTGACAAAACCTGTGGGTTGATATAAAGGCAGTTTAATAGGTAAAGCAAAAGCCATGTACAAAACCAAAGCACAACAAGGAATTCATTCACCACTTCCTGTGGACAGGCAGGTATTCAACCATCCCCACGAGTGCAGGAGTCCTCCAGAAGTAACATTACTGGGGAAGACAAACAGTACCATTCCAAACAGCCTCTCTTCCTCCTTCTTTCTCCAGCGTTATGTACTGAGTCTGTGGAGTAAGTACAGACTTGTTAGTCTAGCCTAGTTCCTGGAAAAAGTATTTAAAGAATAATGCCTTCATTTGTCATGGTAAGCATTGGTTCACAAAGGAAAAGTCCTGTTTAACTAATTTGATATCCCTGTGTCACCTACCTAGTGGGATGAAGGGAAGGCAGTGGATGTAGTCTTCACGGTTTTTAGTAGGGTTTTGATATTACCCCTCACAGCATCCTTCTGGACAAGCTGATCTGCTGTGGGATGGGTGGGTTCACAGCGCACTGGGTGAAGAACTGGCTGAAGTATAAACTGGTAGAGCACAACTACAAACTGACAGAACAGTGGCTGTAAAGCAGCCCACCAGAAGGGGATCTGGGGATGCTGGTCATCAACAGGTTCAACAGGTGTCAGGTTTCCCTGGCAGCACAGATCGCAAATTACATCCTGGGTTGCATCTAATGCAGCATCACCAGACAGTCAAAAGAGGTGACTATCCTGCCATATTCAATGCTGGTGCAGCCTCACCTTGTGTGCAGTTCTGTATCCCAGAATTTAAACAGGATGTGAAGGTGTTTGAAGACATTCAGAGAAGGGCAACAAAGGTGGTGAAAGGGCTAGAAGGAATGTCCTGTGAGGGGCAGCTGAGGACTTTAGGTTTGTCTAGTTTGGAGAAAAGGAGGCTGAGGGTTGGCCTCATTGCTCTCTACAGCCTCCCGAGGAGGAAGCTGTAGTGGAGAGGGAGGTGCTGATCTCTTCTTCCTGGTACACAGTGATGGGACAAGTTAAATTGTTTAAAGCTGCACCAGGGAAGGTTCGACTTGGATATTAGGAATCATTTCTTTACCAAGAGGTGGTGAAACACTGGAATAGGTTCCCTAGAGAGGTGGTTGATACCCCAAGCCTGTTCAAGAGGCATTTGGACAATGCCCTTAATAGCATGCTTTCACTTGGTCAGCTCTGAATTGGTCACGCAGTTGGTCTAGATAATCCTTGTATGTCTCTTTCAACTGAAATAGTGTTATTCTGTTCTATTCTAGTCTATCTAAGGCTAAATCTCTGATGTTTTAGGCTAACACTTTATGTTGGTGAAGACTGATCACTGCATAAGCTGTTGCCTGAGCAACAAGCATGAGCAAAAGTAATAGCAGTTCCTGAAGTAAAGGCTCACTACACTTCAATAAAACTCCCCAGTATAGTTTTTTTCTCCTTAATTTCTAAGCTCAGAGCATGGAATCGAAAGCATGTAAGCAGTCTCTAAATTATTTTCTTATTTTCAAATGGACAAACCTTTGATGTAAGCAGTTCTAGAATAGATAGTATATTCTCTTAAACATAACTTTAGAGCAAGTTTGGTGAGGGATATCCATGTATAACAAAAAAAAAATCTGTTTTGCTGTTAGTCACTTGATGTATTTTTTTTCTATGGCTTTGCAACAAAATAGTAGAACCTGTTGTGTTACAAATGCCTAGCGTAGAGAAAACATTATACCATTCCCTTTCCACTCATTATGGAATATTTAGAACAGGATCCATTTACATTAACTTATGTATTTAAATGCAAGGGTTTGGACAGGGCTTAAGGGTTTTAAATTTAGTCATGGGATCCAGTTTGCTAATGCTGGCAACTCACTGATTCAGAGAGCTATTCATGTGACAAACTGTAGATATTTACCTTAAACTGAGATACCAGATCCCAAAGCTGTTAATTAGAGGGTATTTTCTCAGAAGCAAACATAAGTATCAAATGCCAATGGAAACTCCTTAGGGTATTTGAGACATTTTCGTTAGGCTAGACCTGCAGGTGATCTCTGCTCTCACAGGTCGGAAACTGGAACTCAGGCAAGATAGTATTCTATGTCAAATTGCACTGGAAAGTAAGGCAATTTAGAGAATTTTGACAATTTATCTAAGCCCTACATCTGTGATGGCAGCTTAAATATTTATATTCAGACACTTACAGTTAGACATCTGGAGTCTGGAGTTTGAACCCATCTTAAAAGTTTATGACATTCTTTCTCAAAAACATTCTGTACTTTCGAGTTCTTCTGAAACTTTTTATGACAACTCATAAATTAATAAAAAACACAGTGGGTGTGGGTTTTTTGTTTGTTTATTTGTTTAGCTCTCGATCACATTTGCAATGCAAATGAATTTTTATTTCTCTGTCCTGGTTTCGGCCAAGGACAAGATTAATTTTTCACAGTAGCCATGTGGGGGCAGAGCCTGTATTTGTGTGGCCATGGCGAAGACCCTAATGTTATTCCATACCATCTTATGTCATTGCCTGGGGCAGGGGACTCTCTTGCTTGTGAGAATGGTGCCCCTTTCCAGATGGGGAGGAAGCGTGGTGGGAATAGTGTCTGTCCACCACTGTTTCATTGTCCTGAGCTTAGTGAGCATTAGGCATGTAAATCACCCTCTTTTTGTACACTTTTGTTATTAGTATTGTTGCTTGTACTGCTCATTTTCTTACCTTGTTGCTGTTTCCATTAAAATTGTTCTTATCTCAACCTGCAATTTTCACCTTTTGTGCCTCCAGTTCCCAACTCCAACCCCCAAGCAGGAAGGGAGAGGGGAAGAGGGGAGAGTGAGTGAGCTGCATCTGGTTTAAGAAAGTCTTGGTGAGGGCACTGAATTGGGGAGTACCATTCCTAAACCACAATATTCCCTCATGTACTAAAAAAATAATCTCTTCATTTGAAGAGTCTAGATTCGTATTTTGAATTGAGATAATAATGTCCTTCACAGATATCTGGCCATAATGGAGCAATCACATAAGTATATGTCTGTACCAAGTCCAAATCAGATCTGCTAAGTTTCAGGTCAATGGACTACACTTTTAGTTTTCCTTGTATCCCTTTGTGATTGTTTCACTTGCATCCACAATCTTACATGCCATTCTTATTTCACAATCCTGATATGGTTACCAGGGGTTTTCATTTCACATCCAACCAGAAGGCAAAAGCTCCCCTTGCTGTAGAGGACTTGTAAGGCTGTTCAACCATTTGACCTGCATAAGTTCAGCACAATACTCAAAATGCAGAATGTCTTCTGTTTGTGCCTTCTCTTGCTGGTCTCTACTCAAGCACTGTAATGCTATTTAGAGAGAAACACATTGACACATCTCTCCAAGTGGTTCAAGGAGGAGAGTACTGCATTACTCTTGATCTGAATGTGGGCTGCAAGACAAAGAGTTACCTCTTCTCATGCTCCTTTACCTTTCTTGTAGCTACTTGTTCCTGCTGTCTTCCTTGCATCAGAATATGCCATAAAAATTACTTCTAGCAGAAGCAGTACTCAAATGTTTGTTTCAGTTAAAGGCTCCAAGACTCAAACAACTTTCTGCATTTTCTGAGTCAAAAACTTTTTTCCTGGAAAGGACTTTTGTTTTCCAATTCAGCTCAATGGATACTTTTGAAAACTAATTAAAATATAATAATAACATATCCAAAAAGTCTGTAGTCTATTAAATGGTTGATGGTACCAGCAGTCTTTTAAGAATGTATTTGAGAATTTGTAATGTAGGTCAACACCAGCATTAGCATGAAATTAATGCTCATTTCCCCTAATAAACACCTCTGCAATTTATATCAGTTTTCATTAATGTCCTAAATTTGTTACAATAAATCCCTTTATTGTAGCCTAAAGTCTCTATTTAGTTATCTACAATAGATTTGCAAAATAAAATTTATTATTTTATTTTTTCATTTGTTCGGTTTTCTTGTTGTTTTCGCTACCGTACAAAGAACGAAACAGCCTTGTTTTCTGTTTAAAATTATTTGAATTGATGTTGCAGCAACTGTAGAAAAGGAAATAAACAGGGGAAAAAAGTAGGGTCACCTTCTAGTGCTGTTAGGTAGCTTAGACTGCATACTTTATCAAAACTGCTTTCCTTTCTTCTCCTTATTGCATTTGATTTCCCCTTGGTTGCTTTTCTCTTCATCTGTGCATTTGAAAACCTTTGTTGTTTTAAGCTCACTGTTCTTCCAGCAGACAGCTGACATTAATAGCAACATGATACCATTCTGGGCATCGCAATTCTCAAAATAAAGAGTATCAAAAAGAATTGCCAGCAGTCCTTTTCATATCTCAACTTTGTATAGAGTACTTTGACAAGAAAGAAACCTCTTCTGCCCAGTGCTAATCTGATCAGGGGAAAAAAAAAAATTTTTCAAGTTGTGTAATGGTTTAATGGATATCATCAATATTTTTTTATCTTGATAGTGAAACTTGGAAGCTAATCACTGTATAAACGTTTTATAATTTTAAATTTTGCTTTGGGTCTTTGCTTTTGTTTTCATTATTATTGTCACTGTTCCAAGCCTTGAAAACTTTTGGGACATATGTTAGATCCCATTCTAGTTTGTTCCATGTGAAGTGAGGCAAAATTATTAGTACTTGAGATTTGAGACATTGAACTAAGAAACTGATCCTAGGTAGAAGAATAATCTTTTCAACTACAGTCTAACAGCCTGTGATGATTTCCCACTACCCAGTTCTGAGTTGGCGTGATACTGGTTGTGTCTCTCATATAGGCACCACTAAGAGACATCCCTACATGGCTCCTTAATTACTGTTTCGTCCCTTCTTAGCAGTGTGGCACTTAGGAAGGTATCTAAGGCGTTCATCCCTTGCAGGCACAGATACTTGGTTTTCTGGATTTTTTTGTTTTGGTTTTTGTTGGGTTTTTTTGTGGTTTTGTTTGTTTGTTTGTTTTGGGGTTTTTGTTTTGTTTTTTGTGTTTGATTTTGTTTTTTTCTTTTGTTTTTTGGGTTTTTTTGTTTGGTTTTGTTTTGGGCCTCTGTTGTTTTGTTTTTTTTCTGAGGGAGTATATACATTGTGTCTCTGCAATCACTTGTCAGAGAACCATGTTTGTTCAGTGTGATCCTTATTAATAAAGCTATATCAGAGAGGTCCTGAGTTTTATTATTCAACACTTGGGGCTGGCACTGTCTTCTAAAGAACATGTTCATGGATACAGTTTAAATTACTCAGTTTTAAAATCTAATTATTTCAATGATTTGTAATTTCCTCTCCTTCTAAAGACATTTTTGAACTCACATAAATGATTATACTTGTCTATACTGAAAGGCATAACTCTCACAGAGAATACAACATTCTTTTCTTAATTGCATTTCTTGAAATAAAAAAATATAGCAATAATTTGTGGATTTTCATTGTGTTTGCATACCTTTGGTTTTATTCCTTTGACTCAGATTTATTCACTCTTGAAATTCTAACAAGTTTCCTTCTATGGAAGAGAAAACTAACCAGAAACAAAAAACAAAATATCATTTCAAAAGCTATCTGTGATATTTTTAGGCAAAGTAAATCATTTGAAGATAATTAGCATAATGATCTTTGATAGAAATCATCAGTATAGTTTGCAAGCTAGAGTGACAAGGTAGAATTTGGGAGACATTTAGTAAGTTATAGCTTTATGTAGGTAAAATAATTTACAGCCTTTGACATTATTTTCTTCATTTCAAACAGATTAATAGAGTCACTTGGATTACTACACAATATTTGTACTGAAAGCATGGCTGATACAGCACTTAATGTTCCATTTATCAAATTCTAGTCACCTTTTAATAAGAAGCTCCATGAAGACAGGAGCGATTATATGTAGAAAGCAAGGCTGAGATTTCCTTAAAAATAAGACAAAATGCATGGATTACTGCTTGTAAATTATGCCATCTTGGACCTAATTAATATTGTTATTTCTTTTAGCCACTTCACAAAGACTTTTTTTCCTCCTCCCCCACTTTCTACATTAAAATTGACTGATCTTACTTAGACTAGATATCCTGGAAATAAAGCAATTTGTAGATATTGTCCTAGTGCTGGCTGCTGCTGCAGTTGCTGCTGCTGCAATTATTGCTGCAGTTTGGCTTCTAGCCAGCAGTACTTCCTGGAGGTTGCATTGTAGTTGTCATGGGCCCTGCAAGTTGATCTGCAAATGAATCACTAAGTGGATTTTTGGCCATCCTCAGACATTCTGTGAAGGTAGGGTGAGCCCAGACTTTATCAAGGACTTCGCAAAATACTTTAAAACAAATTAGTAAAAAAACAAGACAGTCTTCCAAACTGTGAAACACAACATGACCTTATTAACAAAAGTTTCCACCTATTTTTCTCTTTAAAAATCATAGCTAGAAAACTCCTAACAAAAAAAGAATATCTGAGAAAAAATGAATGCAGACAAAAAAGCAGAGAATAAAGGGCAGGGGAAAAAAGCAATAATTTTACTAACATTGTTGCAAACCATCTTGGCCTCATAACAGATATAATGATAATTTGGTTTATATGGTCACAGATTTACTTGTCTTACTTGGTGCTACTCATAATCTCAAATCCTATGTTCAGTAAGCTATTTTCCTCTCTTCTGTTTTCTCAGCGATTTCTGTTTCTGTTTCAAATGTCTCAAAAGATAAGGCTTTGAGTAGCTTATTTTACTGGAAGGTAAAGGACCTTTGCAAGGTCAAATGGAAAGGGTGGAAAGGATATTCACTTATTAACAAGCTGCCTTCTGACATAGCTGATATATGAACATTGTTCAGGCAGTTAATTGTTAAAGAGATTAAAATTCTTTGAGTTCCACGTATAACCAGTCCAAATTGCAGATTTACAACCTCGTTAAGTATTCCATTTGCAAGGTTGAACTTGTACCTTTTATCTGTCATAGAGAGATGCTGCTTTTGTTAATGATAAGAAAATGCATTTGTAAACACTGTGGGATATTATTATCTCAAAGTCCAATTTCAGCCCCTAAGTTGATTCAATATCCCCAGAGCAGCAAGAAGAATCAACATATTTTTGCAAATAAAACTGAAGAAAAATGCAGATAAATAAAGATCAACATAGTATTTTTGTATAATAATAATAATAATAATAATGCATTAAAATTACTTTTGCAAAATAACTTCCTGGATACCTCTTATAGAATTTAGATTAATTCCTTGGATCATCAGCATTTGCTAAAATTAGACTCAAATCTTTTATTTCTATATCTAATTGCAACTTATTTTCTGTCTTGTTCTGCTGATGTTAATATTCTTAAATACTTTAACTTCCTATTTTATATTTAACTATTCCAATGACTGGGTTGGATTAGTGTAAGTTCTAAGTGCATAATAAACTTACTTTTTTGTTTATTTATAGACTATAATTACCTCTTACAAAACTGTGCAAAAAGATATTGGAAAGTAGAGCTATCTCTATGACCTATTAATTGCAAGGATATGGGAAGCTCAGAGCACTCCCACTCCTTCCTACTCATTACCCCTTTAAGCAGCCAAAATTCCATGTCCCACGTGTACAAGTCAGTGGTTAACAGAAATGTGATTCAATTCAATACTTTAAAATAACTTTCTGTACATTCAATCATGATTTTAATAGAACTCTCAAATGCTTCCAAAAATTTAATAACACTAGTAAGTGAGTCAACATATTAAGCAAAAAAGTAAGATGTAATAAAAAGAGATGCATAAAATATTATGTAAAATTTAATTGCTTGAATTATTTTTTCCTAAACATATCACTAATAAAGGCAAGGTATTATTTTAAAAAAAAGTACTCAACATGTATGAAATCTTAAGTAGGAGTTTCTAGCTTTTACTTTGCAGTGTAATTTGAAACATTTATATGGAATCTAAAGACTTAGAGGAAGCAAAAAGTGAAATATTTTTCTAAGAAAAAATTTGAATGTTACCATGATAAACAATAAACAATAACAGTCTTATACAAACATATAAACAGTGGAAAAAACTACCATTTACTCACGTATTGTTAAAGAATCCAAGGACTGAACATCATTAGCCTTAATCCTACTTTAGTGAGAGATAGGCAGAATTCTAGTATGTTAATAAACATTACAATGTCTTGAGAATCTTTGTGTCCTAGTTGTTAGAATACAGAAAAAAACCCAACAAAACCTTAAAAAGTTAAAGTTCCAAAACAACTTTAAAAAAATTTGGAGCCAAGGAAGACTCAGAAGGTTTTAAGACTAGAACAAGTCAACACTGTTAGAGAAGAAGGTATTGTACATCAAAAAAGATATCAGGTGAAACTATCCCTTGATCCTTAGAATATACTATTCTATTGTTTCAGAAACATATATATATTTTGAGGACAGGTGGTTTAAGACAGAAACTAAGTAGATCAGTAGAAACCAAAACGTAGTGAATATATTTTAGAAGTTTTAAATCATATACTTCCAGGAAACAAAGACACAGTGTAAGTTACTTCAAAAATTTAGTCAACTCATGATTCATTTGCAGGTTCTCCCATTCTCCTTGCCGAAAAAATGTAGGTAGTTAATGGACTTGTCAACATCTATTATGTGAAAACATAATTAAGCCCCATGAACAAAATGTTACCAAATTAAATAGTTGTATTTAGCTGGGTGTCTTAAGTTAATATCTTAATTACCCCGGAATATGACTATCCCAGAAAATTGTTGTGTTTTCTAAATATAAATAGAAATGCTTTCAACACACAGAAGCCACATATTAGGTTTCTAACACTTGCAATATTATTTCAATAATATGCTTTGCAAATAAGCATCAGATATTGTCGTGGTTTAAGCCCAGCCGGAAATTAAGCAACACGCAGCCACTTGCTCAATCCCCTCCTCTCTCCGGGATGGGAAAGAGGATTGAAGTAAAGGTTGTATGTTAAGATAAGAACAGTTTAATTGTTGAAAATAAAGTCAAATACAATCATAATGCTGATTAATAATAATAGTGGTAATAAAAAGTAAGCGAATAATAAAAAGGAAAGAAACAAGTGATGCACAGTCCACCTCCTGCTGACCAATGCCAGTCCCCCCTTCCTGAACAAATTGGCCATGTTTCTAGGTAAGTGGCCCCAATTTACACACCAAGCATGATCTGTGGTGTGGAATGTCCCTTTGGGCAGTTCAGGTCATCTGTCCCAGCTATGCTCCTTCCAGTTTCTTTTGCGTAGCTCCTCACTGGCAAAGTATGAGACAAGGAGGGGGGAAAAGTCCTTGACTTAGGATAAACACAACTTAGCAAAAAACAAAACATCAGCACCATTCTCATTCTGAAACTAAAACACAGACAGCACTGTAGCAATTACTGAGCAGAAATTAACTCTGCCCTAGCTGTAACTAGGACAGATGTGTAATGTTTTTCTGGTTCCAAAAGATTCATATTTCCAATGCTTCCCTTTCATTTAACACCATATTAGCAAAAATAAGGCCACAAGGCATTTCTAAGACTGGGCAGAATTCATGCATATTTTATTAAAATTTACATTTGAGACTGTTTTTTATTTCCTATGTGGACCCAGCACTGTTTTGTCCAAGGGACTACTATAAATCTGTGGCATAAGCAGGATGTAAATTTACCAAGTTCCACAAACTTTTCCAGTTCCAGCCTGATCACAAGTATGTTCTTTTGCTTTATTCCCTTGTAACTTTCTCCATGTCTGATTCATAGTACATTGTCAGAGGAAGACATAAACTCTCTTTTTATAAAAGGCATATCTGCTTCAATTAACTTCTACAAGCTCTGATATGATTGCAATATGTGGGGATTCGAGCTACACTACAATCTAACGCGATCAGCAATCTTTCTTTCTTCACTCCTCTGCTCTGGCTAAGGTTGTGCAGGGCTTTTTCCCCCTTCTTAAATCTGTTATCCCAGAGGCACCACCACCGTTACTGATGGGCTCAGCCTTGGCCAGCAGTGGGTCTGTCTCGGAGCCAGCTGGCTCTGGCTCTCTTGGACAGGGGGGCTGGCAACCTCTCACAGTAGCCACCCCTGCCACAAGCACCACATCCTTCTCCTATTCTACTGCTGCCATAACTTTGCCATGTAAACCTAAGAAACAGAAAATGTAAAAGATCTACCTCCTGAAGCAAGGAGGAAGCTGGGAAAGGTACCTCACAGTGCCTAGAGATTATTAAATTCCTTCACGCAGAAAACAGAATCCTACTCCTCATAACTCATTTTGGGGTAGGCTTAATTGTTTAGGTTTCATTCAGTCTGTTGTCATTCTACTGATCCTGATGGGTGCTTGAACACTGAGCTCATGTACAGAGGCTTAAATTTGGTCTAAATATCACCACCAAAGGTTCCATATGCATCTATTTGAAATGCTTTCAGATATTAGTATAGGCAACCTTCTAAAGAAGAATTTCTGTATCCTACTGTCCACCAGCTTCTTTCCCTTGTTAAGAACTCACCAGAATGCTTCCCAAGGGTAGGATTCAGCTGCTAATAGAAAAGCTTATTGTTTGGTTTTGGTGTTTCACCTGACCATACTAGGATTAGATGAAAAGTCATGAGTCTGTCAGAAAATGATTGTCAAAATTACATGAATATCCTTGATAATTCAAGAGACCTCAAATGACACTAGACATCTACCTGTGGACTGCTGAATCCACACTTTCGATCTTATCTCTTGTCTTAATTTTTGTTGTATAATAAAATCCTTAGGTAATTTATGTTGATTTTATATATGTACAAGGCCCTAAATCCACATCATGGTTTCATAAACATTTTTAAATATTCACAATGGAAACTTAGGGCTGGATGTTTCTTCTTATTTTTTTTAAATAATACTAATACAACATTTCAATACTCCGCATATGTTTTAATATTTTGAGAATAATACCAGTTGTATTAGACACAGAAAAATAAAGTATAAAAGGCTTTTTCACTTTTAGGCAAAATACTGTGTGTTCTCTAGGAGAATTAGTCTAACAAATTTTTTCTTGCATCCTAAGCAATGGGACATACTGAGCAAATAATCATGGGTAAGGAAAAAATCTCAACAAAACAATGATCTGGTCTCATTTAATTTAAAGAAGCAATTAATCAAATGAGATGTGAAAAACACATACTAAATAATGTTATTGAGGAAACTAGTTAGAAAAGTTCCATTTATTTCCATAAAAGAAGAAATAATCATCCAGATAAATGGAAATGAAATCTGCTAAATGCAAGTAAAATTCATCATTTTTATGGTAGAATTTATCACTCTAAAAATAACTAATATCTTGTCAGGATTAAAAATATTTTATAAGGACTGCAGACCTACTACAATTAAAGTTTTAAGAAGAAAACAACTGCAATTTCATTTCAAAAGCCCCTTTTCAAATGAGATATTAATATATGCCAAACACAGCAAAAATGTGCCCAAGATATATAAGCACCCTTACATTGTCATAGAGAATAATGCTCCCTCATACTCCTTCCACTTGAGAAGGTGGACTTTTATTCTATCTTGAATATGCCAGACTGAAATCTCTAAGTAGTGTGGTAACTGTCATGAATTGTTATCAGCTTTGTAGCAAAACATTTCGACCTTACAATAAGCAGAATCAGGGATGAACTGAATCTCAGGAGCTGACTTTTTTTATTTACTTGCACTGTACTCTGTCTAAAGAAAAAAAAAATCAATCTCTTATTACTATTATCCCTACTAATGCTTAGTTGAATACATTTTACTCCACACTGTGATGCACTGTCATAAGTTTTCAGAGAACAGTCACAGCTGCTCAGGATATAACAAACCTGTTTACACTGTGGTACAAGAAAAAAGCTACCTTTTTGCCTTTTAAAAGAGCAGAAGGAAAAAAGAAACCTTCAAAATTTTCAAAAAAATGACAGAATTATCTGCAGAACAACTTCAAAAACTATTTTGAACTAAGTTGCCAATGGGAAATTGAATTTTCATCTATTTCACACTTTTATCAGCCTGAACTGGTTATTAACGTGTTTATAGCATACCTTCCATGACAAAATTTTTCAGCTTCTGCAGATTTCTGATTTAATAACAGAAATAAATATTTTTATTTACAGTATTTTTTACTTTTAGATTTTGAACTTTATATACTCTACAAATCATTTTCTGATCCACTTAGATAGTCAGCCATTTTTTGATGCTTTCATCCATTTTAAGTTGTTTTCTCATCCCATTAGCAACAACTGTTTTGCCCTAAAGTGGGCAATGATGAGAGACAATTCTGTATTTTTGAAGTTTACTTACTATTGGTACTAGTATTTTTTATCAGCAGGTAAATAATAAGAAATTAAAAGATAAGTTTAGTACTTCCATTTAAATTTTTTCTGATCAGGTTTCTCAGAGAAAACCCCGAGTGTTTTTAAGCTTTTAAGAGTAAGGCAAAGAAAAGTGTCATGTCAGGAGCTGCTAGAGGAAACTGTGATAAAGAAGTAGTACTTTTGCAACTCAGAGCCTTCCTTTGACTAAAACTAGTAAATGTATACTAAAAATTAAGAGAAAGTGTATTTAACTTACTGACATGTGCCATCTTTAACAGTTTTTTCCGAACAATATTACATGTCATAAAACTAAAGAGGGAGAGAATAGTGACTGAGACAAAAACTGACTGCTGCATAAAACATCAGGAATTTTATTCCTAAGGTGATTTTTTTTCTGGCAAAAACAGTTCTGTCATAAATAGGAGCTACAGTACATGAAAATAAGTCGGCCAGTCTAGACAACCAGGTGATTTGGTAAAACACACCAAGCTGTATGTTTACCATACAGTATAGGTGCAGCCTAAGTTATCATTAGCTATAATAAATCGCTGTAGTCAATGAGGAAGAAATGGTCATTTTTAAACTCAGCTTACTTTTTTTTTACTTTCAGAGTTGTAGTACTTTTTTACTCATTTGATCTTATCTGTTGATTAATGTTCCTTGCTTAAGTCATTCTCAGGATTCTCTGCTTCTCAATTAAATTTCAGATTACCAAGATCAGTCTGATTTGTCCATAATGAAATAAAGGGGATTGTATAGAAAATTAATTAGGGACATTCAATTTTAAAATAGACAATATTTTATTCTAATTTATCTTGTGTTCACAGCTTACTATTAAAATTTTTGAACCTTCATGAATAAAACCCAGAAATAAGTAGTTCAAAAATTCTAGGACATGGACAAATTTCAGCGGCCATGTGCGCACATATACAAATATTTTCAAATAGGATGTTAATGAAGTAAGACTTAAGTCCTATAAAACTTCTCAAGTGACTATCTGATTCTTTGTTAAACAGGCCAGCATGAGATCTTCAAACTAACTGCTTGGATGCTGCCTTATACAGTGGGTGTATTTGCCTCACACATGCCTACAACTCCAATTGTGGGTATTCACAACATCTCTAAAATGACAAGTTTAGCACATTGTTTAGTTCTTCTGAATAAAATAAATTAAAAAAGAAGAGTCGTCAGGCTTCTCTACCTGCTGTGTCATGTATCTAGGCTCTGCAAACATACCCTAAGTGTGCTGCAGATATGATGCAAAAAAAATACAAAGAAGTAGGAAAGCATGTATTATTGGAGTAGACTGTCCACATCCTCGGTGCTCAAGGAGGCTTTAATTGCCCTGACTGAGCTCAGTGTGAGGCCTTCATCCACTCCAATGATAGGCATGATGTGAAATTCAATTCTTTATAACCTGAGATGGTGTAAAACTTGTAAATATTTGTGCTGATTGACCTGGCTTTTTTAATAATCAATAAAAGTCTGGAGTATGAATCAGTTGCCTAAACACTGTGCCATTTGAGATGTCCTGGAGTATCCCAGGTCTTCTTTCTGCTTCTGAAAGGCATGAGACCTCTGTAAATCCTGTGATAGTTACTGTCTCTGTGTGGATGTGTGTAGTAACTTTCAGAATTGGAACTTGTACTGCACATCACTGAAGCCTGCCAACTCCTGTTCTAGTTAGTTTGGCAAAATTTATACCTTTTTATCATGGCTTTAATTGTTTATTTTCCATAAGAAATTAAAATATTTACCCACTAGGTGGCCAGTCTCTGTACTGGAGACAAGCCTATAGTTTCTTCAAGTTCTTCAATCACCCTGTCTTTGTAATTGCACAAAGTTCAAGATGCCTGGTAAAAAATAGTAATTCTATTTCCCTTGTGTTCTGTCTTAAATAATTTTGGTAGCTATTCTCAGCACAAAAGAGCCATGTTTTAAATAATCCTCTTTTCTCATATTTCATATAGGTAGCTTACATGTTTAAATGCAAATTCACATGTACTTCAAAGGTCAGTATTAAAATATGAACTTGTAAGAATTTGTATCAGTACCTTCTTAGAGATATCTTTTGGTCCAGATTTACATGGTAGAACAAAGCTTTTACCATGTACAAGCCTCACACTCTGTTGCCTGACATTTAGGTCTCTCTTCTGAAAAGCAAGACTTGTGAACTGGACTCCTTAAGAGCTCATTTTGTCTCGCTATGTCTGACTGCTTCAAATGTTATTTTAATCACCAATGCAAATCATACCTCAAAAAAATCAACTGGACACTGTACAGTTATTTCTAGCCTTTTAAAGGTCTAGGTTTTAGAGCATAAGAAAATGGCTTGCATCTTGCTGCTGCACTAGGTTGGATTTCAGGCATCCCATGAACATTGCTGAACTGCATCCCACTTGGTATGGACTCTGGAGACTGGTCAAAGTGGACCAGGCACCAAGTGTCCATCAGTTCTTTTTATTCATACTGTCTTTATGTGTCTGCATTATCTAAATTGCTATAGAGATTTTAGCCCCTCTGGGGCTGGAAATCTTGTAAAAACATTTTCTCTTTGAGGTACAGTGTATTACTTGTTTCAAGCTGAGACAGAAATACAAGGAGAAAATTGCTTCTAGCAATATATTGTCACTTCAGAAACCCTGAAGTGTTGTTTGATTTAGACCCATCTATACTAAAATGCAGTAAACATTAAGAAGGTAGATTTAGCTTTTTTATTATTTTATTTTTCTACTTGAAGCAGATTGAATTTATTCTAATGGTACAGGTAAAGGTGGAGATGAAAACCAAAAGCGATTTAAGAAAATAGTTCAAGAATTATCTGTATGAAAAGTAGAATTCCAAAAGTATTTGTTTAGGTTCTGAATTTCTTGGGATCAGAAAAAGCATCTGCAACATTAAATAGTTGACAAATATTTAAAAGTTTTATTCCTTTTTCGATCAATACTTTTTTTTTAATAAATCCAGGTATAATTAAAAAATAGAATATTTTTTTCTGTTCCCCTTCACCCACTGAATGTCTTATTCAGATAACACATTGCCAGTTAACAGATTCAGATAGCAACATTGGTATCCAGAGAGGCAAAGCCAGTTACAGAACATTAACCAGGGAAAGCTATAGAATTTGACCCAGTGTATATAATTTCTGAAATAAAGGTAGAAATATTTCCTGCTGAATTCACAAATACTTTTAGATGGGGATTTCAAACTTATCTGGAGCTGTTATTCCAAAACTAATTAGTTTCCGCAGTGAAAAGCACATAGTTTTCTTCTGCCAAATATGTTGTTGCAGTATCTGATGGTATCCACATTACCAATTACATACCATTCTAACACACTTGCAATTCACCTGTATGTCCAGTAGGCTTCTGTTATACTTGCCCAAATCAGTAATTAATCAGGACTGCGTCATTTTCAATAAAGTTCTTTTGCTTTTCCAATCAGAAAGCAGTAGCAGTATGTCAAAATTTATTCTACAGTGTATCCTTTGAAATGACACAAAAAAAGTCTAGATTATTTTGACAGAAGTGTTTCTCTCTCTGTTTTTAACACTTTGTAGCCACTGTTTTTTCTACTAAGTCTGAAGTTATGGATTGCTCTACAGGCCAGCAGATTATGTTTTGACATTTGCAATGCTGCAATCAGTCTGTATCTAATCAAATAAAAAGTGATTGTGTACTAGTCATGTTCAAAGAAGATCAATAAAGCTGGTGAAGGGTCTGGTGCAGAGGTTTCAAGAGGAGCAATGAAGAGAGTGAGGGTTTTTTTAGCCTGGAGAAAAGGCTGCTCCAGGGGAACCTTATAACTCTATACCACTACCTGAAAGGAGGCTGTGGCAAGGTCGGGGTCAGTCTCTTCTCCCAGGTAACAAGCGACAGAATGAGAAAAAATTATCTCAGGACACCTATTCCAGACCAATTATTTGTACTATTCCATTCTATTTTACAGTTCTGTGATTTAGTTATTCTAACATCTTAGAAATCCAAGTAAAATCAATTCTTAACATTAACACTTAAAAGTAATATTTGAAGGAATATAACTTTTTTTTCTTTCATTTTTCCCCCAACTTTCTTGCTTTATCCAAAGTAAATCCAAGGCCTGTATGTTTATGATGGAGTTCAAATCCTAGACACAAAAACAAATTCATGTTCAAAAAGAAGGTTCATCTCTATTCTAAACATAAAATTCCTACCATCCCAACCACTGTAATGTAAAGAGAAAACCAGTGAACTTCACTTTTTTGCCTAAAATCCAAATGTAGCATCTGTACCTGATACTTATTCCTTTATAAACAAATATATTTTAAAATACTTCATCTTTAATTGCAAACTTAAATATCTAAGAGTGGAGGTAAAGAAAGATTAAATTCTATGAATGTAAAAAAAAAAAAAAGTGGAAATATTTTACCTCCATTCTTTATTTTTATGATCATAGTATTGATTTCATTTAAAGATTCATAGGCTAAATTTGGCTTCCTGAATTTATTGAGATAAAGTAGCAATTCCACACTTCACCTTTAATGTTTTCTACCAAACATAATAGTTCTGTCAGCATCACTTTTTGTAGGATAGCTTGAATTCCAGAATGATTCCCTGAAATCGTCTGTGTTATCTGGTAATGGTGAAAAATCTTGTGTTTTCATTTGCTCATGAGTATGTGTGTGCGCAGAGGTCTACATTTAAAAAATATAAGGATTTCAAGCTCTAGCATTTCTTTTTGTTCTATGACAATTGGGAATTTGAACGTAAGAATAACATTTTACCTTGGTAGATGTGCAATTTTTTAACAAAGGTGCCAAGGATGATTAATCAAGTAAAATCAAAGTGAAATCTTGCAGTTTGAGTAAGGTTTAGCTATGGATAAGGTGTATTTATATAAAATTTCATCAGTTATTTTAACAGGGAAAGGCAATATTCAGAGCAGATGTCCTCCTATGAAGCTTTGCACTGCAAAAAAGGTTGCAGAATTCTAAATTTGTTGGCTTACAAACAGTTTAAAACTGGAAAAAAAAAAATAAATGTATCTCAACCCACAAGTTTTCTCACTTTTACCCATCTGATTCTCCCTCCATCTCACTGTGGGTGGTACTGAGTGAGCACTTGTGCGGTGCTTAGTTGTTGGCCATGGCTAAACCACTACATGTGCAAGGCAAAGACATTGATTACTCCACAGATCCATAACATTTAGATTTAAGGGTCAGTATCCTGAGTTAGAGCAGGGGAAGTAAGCAACAAGCAAGAGTGTTGAAACGGTCAGCTCAAAAACTTCTTTGCAATGAGAAAGTATTATCTTCTTTCATCGCCAGATACAACTACCTGTAACTAACATTTGAGAGTCTCACCCTTTTGATACCAGATACACATTATTTGCATTCATACAGCACCATAAATAAATTACTTTGTTTCAATTTCTTGAACAGTTCAAAGCTATGTAGCATGCACATATCTTTTTTTAGTCTTTGAACGTTTTTGAAAGCTATTTTAGACTGTCATTATCTTTTCCTGTCAAAACTGTCAGGTTACATTAAAAATGAAACAACACATTTCCTTAGAAATGCAGTACTTGTTGTTATGACAAGGGAACAACTTGACCTTACTAATGGGTCAGCAAGAGCATTAGCAGAGTGTTTTCAGATACGGAAATGTACAGAATATTTCTGTGACCTTTTCAGACTTCAAGTTCATATTATTGATTGAGATCACAAATCAAGAAATACAGAAATTTAATAAAAGTACGAAAAGAATCATATCTGTAGCTGAAGTTTTAAAAGAAAGCAAATTGCTTAACCAACTGAGGTCACCACGTATGTATCTGTATTTGATGAAATGCTAAATTAGCTTTCAGTAGTGAACCACCTGAGTAAATACTTTTTCACTTTGCTTCACTATTGAAGTTCCCCTACATTATTAGTGGAAAGAGGAGATGTGATTAAGAGCTTAAAAGAGGAAAGTTTATTTTCCTCTTCCAGTCTATAGCTAGAAAAGCCATGTAAAGAGTTATTTGGTTTAGTATGTTATAAAATATTATTTTAATGGAAAAATGTGAAGAGCATGTCCCTATATTGCTTTGCCTTTTCAGACAGTGGAGTTTAGTTCATCCTTAAGCAAATGTCAAATATGCAAAATTTTTATCTGAAGCATAGTTTTTATTCCCTTTAAACTCATAGAAAGGTAAGTAATTAATCATATAAAAATTTTTTTCCAGTCTTCCTTTCGTCTCAGCAGTAAACAATTAATGACTCAGGCTGGACTTCTAAAACAGATCATGAACAAGCAAAGTATTTTACATATGATGTGTATTAAAGGATATGTTGTATGCATATGTTGATATACATAGAGGCAGACATGCATATATAACACATTATAGAATGTGCTTTATATATATATAGGTACATACACGCTTATATGCTATTGCACAGACCATAACTACAATGAGAGTAATATCATAGAATCATAGAATCATTAAGATTGGAAAAAACATTTAAGATCATGCAAAGAAAAGGAAAACAACCTGTCATGTTATTGAGCTTAAAAAGGAATAGTTGCTCTGTCTTTCAGCCCAGGCACAAGAAAAACAAATGGCAGAGAAGTGACTTTTTCAGAGCTGTAGCTGAGGTAATGCAATGCATTCGCCCATATTAAGCCTTCATTTGCAAGGTGAAAATGATCCTGTTGAAGCCAGTATAAAATATATTGGGCATCTGCAGGGGTGGAGTGGAGCTGTTCTCATTCACTGTGTGATTATACTGAATAAGGAATGACTCTTTCAAATCTGCCATGTATTCCTCCTTGAAGTTCTGACATGCATAACCCTAGGATGACGGATAGTACATTAGCTGTGGTTGCCTACATTGACAGGGCAAAAAACACCAAGACAAATTTCAAAAGTGCGTCTACAGTCAGTCTCCTGAGAAAAGATTCAATTCTGAAATTCCATCTTTATTTTCCAGTTTTTTAAAATAAAATAATTCTATGTTTGTATATTAAAGTGTCAGCATCCCAAAAACATAATCCCAGATATAACAATTCACAATTTACAGGCATGTAAAATATATGTTTTATCTGTGTATTTCTGCCCCAAATTCTATAAAACTAAGTATTTTGTAAGCTTGCTAGTCACTGCTTAGGTGTCAGTTCCCTGAAGGAGAGTTTGCAGAGCTGTATGTACTACAGTAAGCTCAAAGCTGTTGGAAAATTGATAGGAAATTCTCTGAGAACTTCAGTACCCAAAGAAATTTCTTTTCAAGAGCAAGTATTGTGTGTCTCCTTGTGACAGTGATGGTCATAATGGATCCTCAAAGCAAATTTGGGGAAGACAGATAACAACACTATAGCCAAAGTCTGACTGAAGTAATGTGCCTACCTAACCATAATGCTGGTCAAGGTCTGACTCAAGTCATGTATGGCAGAAATTCTGATCATTAGCTGGTATGCAAATATGATTATAAATTATATTATTCCATAAACCGTGGACAGCCCAGGGCCCACTGAGCTTTTCTGCTCAGCTGCAGGCTGCATGCCAGGATTTCCCCCCCGAGCAGGGACACCTCTCAAGGTTACTCTCTGAGGAGCCACCTTTTAGTGACAATAAAGAAGCAAAACTTTGCTCAATTTACAAAAATTTACACCATTATTTTAGTGTAGCTCTCTTTGCCCTTTTCCTCTTTCCGCCTCTTTCCTAATATTAAATTATATATCATAGAAATAATTTTTATTTTCAAAATGAAATCTTCATTTAAAAAAGGGGGTTGAGACAATATAATAAAAAAGGCTACAAAGAATTTTTAGCTACACGCAAGAATTTCCTTCTCTGAATTCAAAACTTATTTGTTTTTTTCCTTGATTCTGACTACCTGATGAATTTTCTAACATTGCTGAGGCATCAGTTGTTTTCTTGCATGTTTGTGTTACAAGTATATAACTACAGCTTTTCCGGCAGTGATTACAGTACTCTACTGCAGAACTGTGATGAATAATCAGTGCACTCACTGTAGAGTTGACTGAGAAACAGAAAAAGGTACTGTGAAAATACTGCTCTTTTTTTTTTTTATATCTATTTTTTTAAATGTAGGTTTGAAGAAAACTAACCTTCTCAGACTGGAAATGGCAACTACTTGAAACTTGCAAATGGAGGAGCCATTTTAGTGTACAGAAGTCTGACTTGATTCTAAGACTCAACTTAGTTCTCTGAAGAGCTCTTAATGACTATGACTGTTTTGAAAAATATAATTTTGTCTTGAAAAATTAAAACCATTTCTGTTCTTTGCATAACTACTGTGGAAAAGATATGCTGGACCAAATTATTTATAGTACCAAAAATAGGTCTTGTATTCAAAAGCAAACCTCTTTTTCGTACAAGGCCTCATCATCAGGTCATGCATATTAAAAAAAAAAAACAAAACAACAAACAAACAAAAAAACCCCACCCTGAATTAAAATGTGTGTAAAATTTTGACTTACCCTAATTACTTACATAAACAAGGTTTATAGAATCAAGAATGGATGGAGATGGATATATACCTGAACAATATTTCTTCCTCATTACCCTGGAGAAGAAAAGAAGAAAAAAAGCAACTTCTGGATTTAAAACAAATTTAAAAGAGGTTAAATGGTATAAGAGCAAAATAATTTTCTAGAGTTTTATAACGAACAGCTTGCCAACAAGGATATAGGCAAATTTACTTCTAGTACCTTTTAAATATTTTTATTTATATTAAAAATTGAATATGTTGGTATATCCTGCAAAAGGATGCTGGAAGTTTACAGAGAGATAACTGAAAATTAGGTTATTGTTACACAGTCAAATTTGACAGCTTTAAATTTTATTGTAGTTAATTTTCCTTATGTAGTGTTGTTAAAGCCAGACTGACAATTTATTGAAAGTAACATGTACAAAAAATATCTTTTAATCTTTTGTTGAAAAGCTGAAAAGATCAGTGCAAGTTTCTAAAACCAAAGTCATTGTTAAAAAAAAAATCACTGATGTGTTATGCTATATGGAGGTGCCTCTTCTAAGGAATATGCCAATGTCTTAGCTAGATGGTGATACAGAAATATTTCTGATGAAATAAATAAGGCACAGTTGGAAATAGTGTCAGAAGAGAAGATGAGATGGTTTCTACTGACAAATAGAAGTCCTACTAGTAATGTTCTTTCTCAGACATTTTAAATCAGTAGATATTGATAATAATAGAATATTAGGTAATGAAAAAGAAAAGGAGAGTTCTAGAATCTGGTTTCTGGTCCTGCCTGAAGCATGGAGTCATTGATTTTTTGGTCCAAAGCAGTTGCTGGAACATAAGGAAGAACTCAGAAAGGGGAACTAAGAGAGTTCCCAGGCTAATGCACAAGCAAGTATGACTCTATGTTATTAACATATCTCAACAGGAAGGAATTCTAGTATCAAACTTCACTGGTTAAAGGACAAGGAGAAGTGTGACATGGAAAATCCTGAACCCAGATCAGAATAAGTGTGAAATTCAAGCTCTAATCACATGCAGGCAAAGAGCTAAAATGCCTGAGGCAAGTTCAGTCAAAAAGAAACAAAGATATGTCAAACACTTTAACTGTTGACAGTTGTCCTTGAGTTGTTTATAATGGCTCTTTACTATTCATTCTAAGTGATTGATCACCTAAGTCACAATAGTTTCTGCAAACCTCTTTTGGATTAATGAAATAATTCAAATAGAAGAAGCAAAGAATAATGAATAGTAAATAAACTCCAAACTTTGTTTTACCACTCATGAGGTCGTTAAATTCCTTCCTTGAACTGGCATAAACAATTTAATGAAGGTCACATGGAAAACCTGTGACAAACTGGGACCGCAGCTTAATCTTCAACTAAAAGCCATTTTATGTTTTATAAAATTGAATATCACAAGCTAGAAACTGTGGCATGAAAACTGTGTACATCTTTTGATACAGATGTGTAAAATAAAATTGTTTTTGTTAAGCTTGTTAAGCCTCTAGTGTGGAAAATAGGTGAAGCAAAATACCAAAACCTGCAGATAACTGCCAAAATTCCACATATATTTTACTTACAATGTCTTATTTATTGGAAGACAAGCTATTTATTCCACCTTTCAAAATTATTTATAGAAATTTTTTAAAAAGAACGAAACCTAATTTTAATGTCATGTAACTACAATTTGTTTATTATTTAAATTAATGGTTTGCTAACGGGAATTAAATTGTCAAATTTATCTGAGTAAAATGATATGCATAAAAGAGTTGCTCTCCTTTTTACTGTGTGATGGCCCAAACACATTAGGCCTGAAAGATTTGTCATTTTCTCTCAAGCAAAACGATCACACTATATTTATATCACACTATATTTATTTGTATCATCTTTTACTACTACATACGAAATTCCTCCTTACTATCAAAAAGGAAAGTTCCTTGGAAATACTGAAATAATAGATCAACTAATTACTATCTTTTATACAAAATCATGGTTTCTGTTTAAAGATGTATTTAGGCTTCAACAAATTACACTTGTCTTACAAAGGAATCATTACTTAGACTGAAAATACAGTAACTATATATATCTTTTATACGATAATTTTCTTGTCCTTTATCTCTCTCCTCTGCTTCTTAAATACATACAAAAAGCTCAGGACACAGAACGAAAAAAAAGTTAAGCTCATCGGGGAAAAGTTAATGGATATGATTAAACATTTCTACAGAACTTTGCTGCCCCTCATGGCTCCCCTGCTTTTATGTTCCTAATTAGTTAAATTTTATATACTTTGAAAGCAACTTGGATGATTTTTTGTTTGCCTGTATAAATGTAGTCTATGGTGTATTTGCATAACCAAATCGTGCAGCTCATCAATCAGATGGTTATATAAGGATGGTAGATTTTATAATTTGGTATCTATAACTTTTTTGAGCTATCAAATGGAAGAATTACATTTTCTGCTCATGTCATTATAGATGATTATTTACATTTCTTTTCTTACTTTGAATATTAAACACACTTCTGAAATGTAGATGTTTGGATTAAGTATATTTATTTATTAAAATCCAAAATCATCACATTAAAAAAAAAAAAATCAAGCTGTTGAGAAGTGTGCACATCTGCCCTTATAGTAGAAGTGGACCTTTGTGAACTTCTCTGTGCACCTCATCTTTGTATTTCACTCTTCACTTACAGACCTTTAGGTTATGAAATACCATGTCCATCACTTCCAAGAGCTATAAATTAAATGACTCAAACAAAATTGGGTGCTATTCAATTATGTACGCCCACGTCCCTTCAAGAATCACCACAGTTACCACAAAGTCATAACAGTGGATGCCATTTATGAGGGAGTATGGCAGAAGTGGAAGTCAGGAAAGCACTTCACAGCAATTTCATTCAACAGGTTATTATTCCCAGGGTGTCAGTTAATGTGTAGAAATTAGAGCATTCAGAACAGTACAGAATGGAGCCTGGAGCTAGATGTGTTGCTCTTGCTTTATTGCTTTTTTCAGTTGATACTCCAGAATGACAAAAAAACTGGCAAAAATTTGCATGCGTTAATAAAAAGGGAAAGGAAGTCTCACCTTTTGAAATAAATAAATAAATTACTATTCCCTGAGGACAGAACTTTCTTTTTTTCATGTGATTTCTCTTTTGCAGGATATGGAATACAACTTTATTAAGACCATGATTACATATCACCAGCAAAAGTTACACAATCAACTTATAAACTTCTTGGAATTAGAGATTAAGAGACTTTATTTTATGCAACATTATAGAACATCTAGTAGTCTGACGGCTCCGGGATAAAATCTGTTTCTTTGAGGTGACTCTTGTGGCTTTATTTTTCTACCTAATAGAATAGCAAGCAGAGTTTAGAGAGGCTTGAGATGTCAGATTTGAAAGGCTTTTTTCATTATCATACAACATTTCTGAGAAAAGAAAAAATTATTCTGTAGTTCAAAATATCAAGAAATGTATATGACAAGAATGACCTTTTTTTACTTTAAGATATAAGCTGTTAAAGGATATCCACTGTATTTTCCAGGTACTGAAAGCTCTTTCACCTCAGCTTCAAGTACTCAAGAATACAAGCAATTCTAAACTTCAGAAATCTTTTGGACACATAGAGTTCCTTGTTAGTTGTTTTTCATCATGAATAAGATTTTTATCATGTGATAGATTTTCTCATAATGTGTAAGAACCAACAGTAGTTTATTCTGAATTTTCAGTTCTTAACTCTACCTTGGAACTTAAACCCTGCGTGTTACAGCCCTGAACTTGCGGGTGTCCTAATTCTGCAATGAGTTTTGCTTTCAGCAAATAGAACAGTGAGGGCTCCGTATGGAAATAGTGAATTTCACAGCTGAAGCTCATCTACTGTTCTGCCTTTCAGCTACTAAATATAAAAGCTGTGAGAGTGTCTAACAGAAACATTCCTGTCAATGCATGGAAGGGAAAGTCAATATTAAGTTAAAAGGAACTGAATTTCACTTGTAGGGAAAACAAAACATGGTATGTAAGTGGGAGTAGGTGCAATCAGAGATGCTTACATCCACATAATTAAAAACTGGTCGTTCAGAAGGGGCACAACCCAAAAAAAGTTATTCCAAAAAGTTAGTAAGAACACAAAGAAGTCTTCTTATGAGATAGCATAAGCATTATTTTGATGATGTTTTGTTGCAACTAAAGTAGTCATAGTTACGTTATAGACGAGTAGATTAAAATGTATAGCACAATGTAGAATATGCCTGTCTTGAAAAAAATGTGATATGTCCACTCTGAATGTTGTTTTCCACTGAGTATCTTTATGTCTGTTTAATTTAGTCTGAAAAATAATAAGTGCCATTTGGGTAACAGTTCCATACAGTCATATTAAAATGAGAAGGAAAATGTAGATCCGGAATTTTGTGGGAACATCAATGTAAAACTCACATTTCTGTCATCTTCCATTTCCACACACATGAGCTGAGATACAGATAATGGAAAGGTGGAGAGATAATAGAAGAGTGTTGCAGTGGATGAAACCATCTCGGAGAAACCGAGAGGCTCCCACAGCAGCAGCAATCTGGTGGTCAACTCTGAGGTGTGAAACACCCTCTGAGGGTCGGCTAAATGGTCCCTCCCTAAGGTTATGTTAATCCTCCTATGTTGATTGGTTGTTGTTGTATCCCTGACTCCACCCTTCCCTTCCCCTCATTGGTTCTCATTGTACCACAGACTGGACCCCTTCCTCTTTCCCATTGGTTGTCATTGTATTTCCCCGCCTTCTCCCCAGCCTTATTGGCCCTTGACCCCTGTATCCGTGGTCACGCAGGGTGGCTCTTCCTGTTTCGCTCCTGGGTGCCTTCAAGGAATAAAGACCCTTGGAACATACCCGGACGACTGAGCCCTCTGTGTTCTGTATTCCTGGTAATGCTGAGCCTACCAAAGGCTCTGGGGTGTGCGGTGTGTTTGTGCTATCCCAACAGCACGAGTGATAGAATAAGTCTGGCTGTATGCTGTGGAATACAGCGGTCAGGAGGGTCTGGCTGAAAATCGGGATGCTCTTGGATCACACAAGAGACCACATCTCACTCCCCCACCACCCCCGCATTAGAATAGGCTCTTTCGTTGTCTTAGTATTTTTATAGAAGTATATAGGTAATAAAAATATCTAAACTTCCCCTCCCCCTCCCTAAAAAAAGGGAGTCCATTAGTGAAGTGCCTCAAAACTTCATTAAGGTAGTATTTTTTTCCACTGTGGAGATTACTGTAAGGCCCAAAAAAACTCACTAGACAAGACTCTTAAAAGGGCTTATGGTTTTTGCATGCACTCAGACACATGAGAGAAATACTGACGCAATATTCTTAAGAGCTGAAAACAACAAATAGAACTTTACTGGAAAACCAGATAACTTTGGCAAAAGTTTTAGAGTAGCATTCAATCAACATAAAGCAATTCAGAAAACATTAACTTGGCCCATTCAACTTAGTAAATTCCAAACCCATCCAATTTTAAGTTACTGGAAACTCCAAGAGAGAATTGGAGGAAGAAAGAGAAAGAAGGACAGAAAAAATACAGAAAAGAATAAGTATAGCTATCACTCCTGGTTCCAGAGGTTCACCTAATAGAAACTAAGAGGAGATAGGGTCAAGAGAGGTGTCTGCTGCCTCTCCTAGCTTAAATACCCTTTGTATTTCCTGGGCCCTTCCCGCAGATGGGACTTCTGCTCATTTGGCCACTCAGAAACTGGGGTGGGGCACCAGGACCAGATGTGGAGCATTACCTCTGGTGTGCCAGGGATTGGTGGCCACTGCAGGGCTGGGATACAGCCCAGGGCCATGGGTGTGTGGAGCAGGGCATCACCTCACCAGAGACAAAGCCTGACCTTGTCCCTTCTCCCACACACATGCACAAAATATTTTGAGCCACCAACTGTTCCAGTCTATCACAAATTACATTTGTGTTTCAGTGATTTAGAAACAGAACTTTAAAAAATTGGTTTAATTGGAACTTTAAAATTGGTCCAATCATATTTGAATTAAATAGCTTTCAAAAAGAGCTTTTGCAGAGATATTTTCAGGTGCCCTTATTTAAATTTATTCAGTAATGCAATATTTCATGTGTATCTGTAGGTTGAAAAGATATTTGAGAATTTCTAATTGAAATGTATTGAATGTATAAACCAATTCTGAAGATCATGCTCCTGTCTATATAAAATTTATTCCAATACAGCAAAATTTATTGCAATAATGTTAATTGTCACCCATGATATTTGCCGACTATAAGTAATGCTTATATACATGTTGAGACAGAAACATTGACTGAGGGGAATTATTCCCCAAACTTCAAGCCTCAGGCCTTGTATCATGCACTAAAACAAGCTCAGTTAAAGTTCTTTCCTGGAACTACAAAGTTTCCCAATTTCATTAATGCAACTGTGACTGTGATATGTCACACTTGAAAAATATGGTGCATATTGATACAAGGATTTGGGTTCAGTGCTCATTAAAAGCAGGATGGTAACATTAAATAGTTGGCAGTGAAACCAGGAAATCCACAAACTGTGATATTTATAAAGTTAGCAATAGATCTGGAGCCTTTTCTGATGCTCTCAGGTCATTGGTTCATTAAATATCATCATCACAAAATAACTGCTAGAACACAGACCCCCAAAATAATACTGAAATTTTTGTACTGAATATATTGGATTTGAAGCGAAAGAAGCTATGTATGTAATTTTAGAAACTTTAGATGAAGGTGAGGTCTTCTGTTGAGGGGTTGGGGGTGGAGGGATGTCCCCCTTTCTTTTGATCAAAATAATGATAAAAGAACATGACTAACAGTAAGATCAATGTTAACACTGCTATCAAAATGCTAGTGAATGTTTAACATAGGATCTGATGTGACAGCCTGAACAATTGTGTGTGCTTTTGGGTAATGTTTACCTTGAATGTATATCAAACAATTTACAAGCTCTAGGGCTGTACACCAAACAATTTGCATTAACTAGGGATAATTAATTCATCATTAATTCATACATGTGAAAAAGTTAGTGTCAAGTTAAAACTTTCTGCATAAATTTAGTGGTGTCTCAGAAGATTTTCTCAGTCTTTGCCTTGTAATGTAAAGAGATATTAACACATAAATATGAAAATAAAAGTTTTTACATTAAGTAGCCTCTTCACGCTGTTGATTGATTGTATTCAAGATATTTCAGCCTCCAGAGAGTGACAAAACATACTTCTTTCCATTTGCCTCTAGGGTTAATAATATTTTCAAAATGTATGAGGAAATAAAGTGTCCTGGATGTAAATATTGCTCAGAAAGGAAAATGAATTGACAAATTCAGCTTTTCTTATCATTTGTTTCAATGTTCAGATGTTAGAGCACCTTGCTTTACAAATCAATGAGTACTAATTATAATTCCCGTGGACCTTTATGGGAGATGTGAATGCACCTCATCTTATAGAATGAAGGGTGTGCTGGTTTAAAGCCCAGCTAGAAAATTAAACCTATTCAAGATCCTCCTCCCTTGTTCCCCTGCCCCTTCCGATGATGGAGGAACACTGGAAGAGATTATGTGTTTGAATCACGATTAACTGAAAAATTGCAAAAACCACAGCAATATTAATAAAAAGAGCGTACAAAAGATACACAGAGTTTTACCCAGAAAAGGGTATTCACCACCAAACAAACAAAAACACCTCCCAAAGACAGCTCCCAGCATGGTTTCCCAGATGAAGGTGAAATTGTAACAGGCCCTGGGCTGGGGCCACATTGTATTTAGAAAAACAAGGCTCAAATTTTTTTTTGCTTTATGTATTCTTCAAGGAGAAGATTATAATCATAATGCTTTGTTAATTTGATACTTCTTTTTGAAATTTTAAATGTAAAAATAATGTAAAAAAAATTGCAGACTGTTGCTATTTCACACTTATTTCAGAAACTAAAATATTTAAGGCTATGATGGTATCCCTTGTCATCACTGAATCTATAGTCACTGGTGTTTTTTGGTTATGCTTGCTTGTTTTCTTACTTTGAATCAGTTAATGTATTTACAGTTTCTTATTTTTTTTTTCCCAAACAGTCTGTGAGTTCACACATTTAATTTCTGGATCAATTAATATATAATATGTCTTCAAATATGGAATTTAAATATTTTCCCCACAGAAATTGGAGGCTGGCTTCCCATATTTCATTGGCAATCTCTTAATTTATGATGTGCAAATGCTGGTAGCTGCTTTCTTTGTTAGTCATGTCTCTGTAAATGCTTGACAACAAGTTATGGGGTGAATCAGAAATTCTGAATGTCAAATCAGATTTTTTTTTATATCAGGATACAGCTGTTATGATGTAGGTAACAAGAAATAATTCATCTTTAACATTGGTGACATGAGTGAGATCTTCCTTTTTTTCACCAAAACAATACCTTTCATTGCAAAGTGACATCCGCTGTTGTGCTAGTAGTTCAATTCATTGCTGAAAATATTAAAGTGGATGTATTTATAGAATTGCCATGGATTACTTATTCATATCAGCATTTAATTTCAAGCCAATGAGCAGCCCTTCAACAAAAAAAACATGAATATTTTTACAATTAAATTAAGCATCTGTTTTAAGTGTTTCCTTGTATAAAACAAGTTCTCAGAACTACACAAGATCTTACCCAAATATACTATATATATACTCACAAAGTACATGGGACCCACTTCAACTGACTTAGCAGTACACAACATGAACATTGCATTTGCACTGCTCTCCCTAGGCTTCATTAGTGATTGTCAGTCAGTCTGTCAGCTGAGAGAAATGGTCTCTTCCAGAGTACTGTTCATCTGACCTAATTTAAGCATCTATTTTAGAGCAAGATGAATCGTCTTATCCAAGTAGCTGTTTTTCTCCATTGATGGGAAAGGCTCTGATGACTAATACACTGAGTAGCTGTCTACATTAGATCAGAATACCACCCAGTGTATCTCTGTTAGAAAATGAAGTGTCATAGAAGAGGCTGGGAGTAGCTCCAGATGAGCTCGTTAATACAGTGAATAATGCAAGTAGCACAGTTAAAGACGCAGTGTCTATTAGCTGGACCATGCAATAACACTCTAATATAGCTACATGATCTCAAAAACCTGAAGCTTCTTTATTCAGAACTAGCATAATAATTTTCAAAGCAATTATGCAATGTAACACTACTCACATTTTATCATACCTTATGCGTGAAAATAAACATGAAAAAAGGTGAGTTACAAATAAATGGTTCATTTTCCTATACTATTAAGAGAAAAACTTGAAAGAAACACACACACACACACAAACTTATTAAAGCATATTCATCCTGATATAGGACATAGTCCTGTATCTCCATGAAATTTCTGTTACTTTAATTTGTGTAAGAATAGTTTAGGTTTTTGTTTCAAACCTTTATTTCTAAAGGTGTGTGATTTTATTTTGCTTCAGTATCAGTATAAGCACAGATGTATGATCAAAGAAAAATGGCATATCAACCTTATTGTAAAAAAAACCCAACTACACTGTTTTATTGTTATTTCACATATATTTTCTTATTTTCATATTTCAGAGGTAGTTTCATGAAGTATTTATTAAAAAAAAAGATAGACAAGAAAATAAGAAAAATATGACTGATATTGTAATTTTTTTTTTCTGTCTTAGTTGTTAAAGATATTTGAAAGACACTGCAAAATCTGAATTTGGGACAAATGCTAGTTAAAGGACTAAACCTCCTATTCTACATTTATTTAAATTATAGACCATTTCACTGAAGGTATAGGAACTATTTTATATAAACACTGGAATAAATAATAGTGTTGTCAGATTTCATAGCTATGGATTTTTTCCACACTCAGTAAAAATATTATTTCAAAGTTTTGAAAATAGTGTTGATTCCTTTGGGATCTGTTTTGATGAAAAATTCTTGATGTGAATTTTTGAGGGCAAGCATGACAAGCTACTTACAAAAAAATCTGTATCATCCCTCCTGCGCTGTGCTGAGAAAATTCAGGTTGTACTTACTTCCATGGAATGAATTAACATTAGATATGGCCAGATAAAATTGTAGAAGGGGCAGATTCTTTTTCTATTTGCAATTTCCTGAAAATTGACAGCTTCCTTCTAATATAGAATACAATAAATTGGCAATCTTCTGCCAAAATTGATTCAATTAATGGAGCATAACCACCTGTTGATTATATTAAGATTACAAATGTCTAAAGGGTAAGGAATCCTAGCTTTAGTACCAACTAGTTACTGTTACTTAATCCATTTCACCTGAACCTGCTCAATGCGGTTTATAAAACATCTTGAGAAAGACATCAAAGGCATCAAAGTTTACCCATTGTTCTTCAAAGAGCCACTTGAGACACTAATATCCCTGTCTCTCAAGAGGAATACTGAAGCTTTTTCCTTCCTCCTGTACTCCAAAAGTTATTAAGTTTGTCTGAAGGAGAGTCAAAATGGGTGATCCTATTACAGTTGTTTCCTAAATCAAGAATCCACTACACTGAGGATGACCCTTCAAATCCAAACATAATTCATAAATTTAAGACAGTTTATAATTGGAGGTTTAAAGTGGTTCTTTACTATGTTTTTAAATGTTAAGAAAAAATGCAAGGCTAGTAATAATCTCTTCTGGATCAATGCTCCTTCTAGTCTATTAAACCTTGGTTAAGGCTCAGAGCTCCAAGTTTTTTTTAAGCAATACTTGAAGCCACTTTAAATGGCACTGCTTTTTCTACAACTTATCAATGCGCTACATGTTTTTAGACAGAAAAGATTTCTGACATTTTGTTATTCTTTCCTACCTCTTTCTTTGGTCAATATTCTCTCCTTTTCAAAGTAATTTTCATCTCATCAGTCTGCTTTTGTCACAACTTTAAAAGTGATTTTTGTGTGTCTTATAAATCTTACATTTCATTTTATCTCTTATGTATAAAATATAAAGCCAAATTTGGAATGAATTCTGATAATTTGTGGAGGAATTTTGTATCTGAATGATGTCAGTAAGCTAAAGATTGACTTTGCCATAGACTTTACAAATTATGTAGAAGAATTTTACAATTCCTTGTAGGACCTGTTATAATCCTTCAAGATGTTTTAAGAGCTTGCTGTGATAAAAATAAAATGTGAAGGTAGGAGTTCCTTTGCTCCCAGCATTCATAGTGATCATATTTAGTAATACCTCTTTCTGAGATAGATTTGGAAAAAAAAGACAAACACAGCTAAATAGGTACCAACTGCTGTCTATACATAATTTAAAAATCTGTTTCCAAACATTTGTATTTTTGAGAGAAATTAAGGTGTCTAAACAGAGGTTCCTAATACCATTTTGAGATACGCTGAGGTTTCATAGATATCTGAATTGCGTTGATGCAGAATTTAATAGATTGCACAATTGCACTGAAGACTATATATCTCACATTGCCTGAGATGACGCTGATGTTTAGGCAGCTGAAATTTGGACATTTCTTCAAAAAACTCAAAACTATTATAATGATTTTTTTTCACATCATAGTTTGAGTTCTGAGATTTTTTAGCACAATGCTCTGCCATCCTTTTTATTTTTTTCTTTTTCCTTTTCTATCTTTTTTTTTTTTTTTTAAGGAAGTTGCCTATACTTGTGGAATAATCGCTAATCATAGAATCATAGAAAGGATAATGCTGGAACAACCTTTTGGATACCATCTAGTGCAAACCTTCTGCTCAAGAAGGGTCACCTAGAGCAGGTTGCCCATGGCTATATCCAGGCAGGGTTTGAAGACCTCCAAGAATAATGACCCAAAATCTTTCTGGGCCACTTCTTCCAGAAGCAATTAATTTCAAGCCATTCCTTAGAGTGAAAAACTATTTTCCTTATGAGGTTCTATCACCAGATATTTTCAAGAGGAGCCTGGTCCCATTTTCTTTATGCTCTCCCTTCCAGTACTTATGCAAGCTAATAAGACCAAAGCCTGAGCCTTCTCCAGACAGAACAATGCCAGCTGTTTCTCCTTGTATGAAAGATGCTCCAATTTCTTAATCATCTTTGTGACCCTTTGCTGAATTAACTGCAGCAGTTCCATGTCTCTTCTGTGCTGAAGAGCTCAGAAAAGGGCGCAGAAGTCCAGATGTCTTGCACCAGTACTGAGTAGAGGGGAGAGAGCAACTTTCTTTACCTTCTGGTAATTCTCTTCCTAGTGCAACCAAGGAGGCTTTTTACCTTTCTTTCTGCAAAGGCACAGAAGGTGACCTTTAGCACAGGTGACCTCTGGTGGCTTCTGGTTGGCTCATTGTACACCAAGACCCTCGGATCCTTCTCAGTAGAGCTGCTTCTAGCCAGACAGCCCTGAGCATATGCTGCTGCATGGGGGTTATTCCTCCACAATGAGGAAATTTGCAATTCTCTTTTATGTACTTAATGAGGTTGCTATTGGCCAATTTCTCCAACTTGTTGAATCCCTCAAAAAATCCCTCAGCATAACCATCTGGTGTATCAAGCACCCTTCCCATCCTTACATTATCTGGATGCTGAGCATGCACTCAATCCCAGCATCCAGTCCCTAAAGACAATACTACATGGTATGGACTCCAATATTGACATCTGGATTACACACCTAAAGTGCATGGTTGTGATCCTACTTTTTGCCTTGTTCCCTCCCATCTGGATCCTCCATGGAACCACCTCATGATAATTCCCATCAAACCTGCCTCCAGCCTTCACATCTCCCACCATTTCTTCCTTGTTTGTAAGTATTAGGTGCAGGAGGACAGACTCGCCCCACTGGCTATCTGCATCAAGTGGTTATCATAAATGCACTCAAGAAACTTCTTTGATTGCTTGTGCCCTGCTGTTAGGATCCAATTATTAAAGTTCTTTAGAAATACCTCTGCCTGAATTAAGGTGCAAATGAGACCATATGCCAGTCAATAGTATGGGTTTTGTTGGATAGTAAATATGAGAGAAAGAGAGAAGAGAGAAAAGGAGAAGTAGGAAAAGAGGTGGGGGGGACAGAAAGAGAGTGACAGAGACAGAATAAAAG
The DNA here is from genome assembly GCA_036785705.1 of Acanthornis magna. NCBI lineage: Eukaryota > Metazoa > Chordata > Aves > Passeriformes > Acanthizidae > Acanthornis > Acanthornis magna. The sequence goes on along the minus strand of JAWUZG010000004.1, from coordinate 1,043,431 downwards.
AATATCACCATCTGTGGATCCCAACAATGTAGCATTGATCCTCTCCAGCTAGTCTTCTTGGTGGTGATGGTCTCCCCAAAAAGCAGAGAATCCCATGGGTTAATATACACTCAGGCCAGGTGGCAATGTCCAAGCATGTTCCCCCAGGGGAGGGGCAGTCTCTTGCAGCATACTCTGCTGGCATCATGTGCCGTCCTGTGGTGCAAGGCTGAGAACTTTCGGGGGTATGACACCCCCTAAGCTGCCTCTCACGTGAATGTCCCATGGATGCAGCCTGTGGTGTTGGGGGTTCCACAGCTGGGCCAGTTTGTGTAACGGAGGATGGGTGTTTATTGCGTCTCACCAGAGGTTACGCCATGCGCCCAAAACCTCCTCCTCCCCCCTTGGTTGGGGGAGAAGTCTGTGCAAACCCGGCTTTGTGAGCTGTGCTCTCCCCCCACCCCAAACTCAGCTGGGGATGATTCTCAGCGCAGCTGGTGGCTTTGGCCTTTGTGGATGCAAACCTTTCCTTCAGCCTGAGACAACTGAACAATAGGCTTCCCTTTATCTAATCTCAGCAGTTTGACTCTGAGTCCAAAGTCCCAGTCAGGTATCCTCACCAAGGCTTCTTTGGTTGTAGTTTCTTTATACAGTTTTTGGTACAATGAGCAAAATTTTTTATCGATGTTTGAGGCATGAACTATTTCAGTCTCTGACATAGTTTTCTCTCCAGCTGATATTGAGCCAGCTCAATTTCCAAATAAAATGAGGCCTATAATCATGAGGCTACTTCTTGATGCTACTGTAGGGTTCAGGCTCAATATTTCTTTGGGCAAAGCTCCTAGCCTTGCTTCCAGGGCACTAAATATCATCTACAGTTGCAAATCTGCAGGTGGAGCAGCTTCTGATACAAAGTCATGAACTATTGGACCTTACCATCATAGGCAAGTCCATTTCCCATCCCCAAAAGTACAGACTCTACCACACCTCATTCAGCAGAGCTGGGAATTTAGACTCCTCTAATAACTGCAGGGTCTCAGTGAAGGTCCTACCGATTCCTTTCTGGTGGTCTCTTGTGTTGCACAGGCTGCTAAAGTTCTTCTGTAACTCCTTCATTTGATGACACAGATGGTTCTCTACCTAGCTCCTGAAGGCAACCAGCCCACCTCCTGCTGTTCTATCCAGACCTTGTGGTACATCACCACCATTGCTGAGTTGTTTTATGCTGTCCTCAGCAGAGTTGTTGTCTGCCTTTTCTGCACTCTCCTGCAAAATCTGATGTGAAAAACGCCTTGGTTACCTGCACTCTATTAAAGACTTATGGTTTCGAAGGTTTCAATTTTTTTTTTTTTTAAGAAGACAGCTTGGTACTACTATGATGTCTTTTTCTAAGACAACTAGGTGCTTGCTCTCTGCTCATGAGTTCGGGAATACTTTCTGTATCACAGATTTGTGAGGGAGGTAAATCTTTTACCTGTGTTTGCTCTGATCTTACTTTGGTACTCTTATGTCTCAGACATATTAAATACTAGATGAGGAAGGATATTTGCAAGCAGAGGTTCCCATCTAGCTTACCACATTCATCCAGCCTGTGTCTGTGTTGGCACAAAAGAGATTTTCCATCCTTCCTTTCTGTTTCGATCCATTAGTTCTCAATATCAATACTGATATCTGTAGGATTGCAAAATTAATCAGATGGTAAAACTCAATGGAATTTTTTCTCTCCCAGTGGAATAGGAGCAACTAGAAAAACAGAAAAACTACAAAAGGAGTGTGTGGACCTGAGTAGTTTAACAATAGCCTCGGTTTATGTCACAGAAATAATGTAACTACACCCTAAGTAGGCAGATTTTTCAGCTCATGCTGCCTGAACAGCAGTATAAGGATCAGACATGATAACCCATTGAGAAGTCACTGACAATCTGTACAAGAAATTCACTAGCCATTTTAAATCTCTCTGTCTTTAAAAGTTCCCAGTGCAACCTAAGAGGGACAATTGAATTTGGGGTTAATATTAATGAAATGATGAATTGTGAAGTAGTGTCATGCTCTCACCAAAGCTTATCTTAGACTACTGTCACAGAACTTTCTTTAGTGAATTTAGTGCAGAATGGCTTGATCCATGTCATGTGTCCTACACTGATTATTCCTTAGACTATTGTTTTCATCCCAGTGTTTCTTCCTCCAACATCATGGAGGAGCAAAGCACTTAACCACAGCAAGAACCAAGACACATTTCAGGGAGTGTGTTATTTGTTCTCTGTCTTCCATCTTCTCGCCTCTCCATGAATTTTAAGGTGCATGTATTGATATGTTCATTTTCTTCTCTTGAGGTTTGTAATCATATCCGTAGAGAAATCAAGTAAAGCTTATTGCATTTCAGGAGCATAAGAGGAGAAGACACGTTCCAGCATTGTTTGGTTGATGTGAAGAAAATAGAGGAAATTTAAATGCTAAACAGATATAACAATACCTAAGAAAATAAAACAAATGGAGATCATTTGAGAAATGAGTGAATGATCTTGCAATACAGATAGAGAGCAATGCAGGGCTATTTGGAGGGCTACTGGAGTTCAATTCCATATGCTGCTTTTCTAAAAGGAGGCTAGGCAGAAGTCCATTCAAAAAAACCCACCAAAATTATTTAGATCCCAAACTATGAAAATGAGAATATGCTCCAAATACAGGTTTTCTGTATAGGAGACAGGTTAGATGATGCCATAATATCCAGAGTAATATGTGAAATTTCCACATATGTAGAAATGTTTTTAGATTTGGCTTAATTCTTATGTAGTAAAGAAACCTACTCAAATTTTCCCTTATGGATAAATGTTTTCTTACAAGTATAAAGCCTGTCTGCCACTTTTATGTTATTTATATTTATTGATATAAATTCAACAATGGGTAAAGAATTAATTTGCAAACTGTATATACTCACTTGCTATCTTTGAACTAGTGCATAGGATCCACATGATTTCATCTAGAATAAATGTAATCCCATGATGAACACTTCTGAAATTCTCATTCTTGCAAGAGAAGGAACATTTTTAAGGTGTCTGTCCTAATGAGAGGATATTATACCTGAAACTCACTGATTGGCATTACTAAATAAAATGCATGCTGATTATTTCTGCTAATTGACTCATTCCCTTTTAACAGCTGTTGAGAACATGCGGTGAAAATGTTCCGCGCTAACAAAACTCTCAAGCTGCATTTTCCATCTGCTTATCACTGTCTTCCAAAGGACAGCTAGTTTTTATTCTGCTAGAGTATCTGAGAATCCAATTCTTATTTCTGCTCATTGGAGATTGCAGTTTAGAGGAGGATTTTAAGAAGTGAAGACTACACTCATGAGACTATGTTACTGTCAGGTCAAGTAAACTAAGGATGTGTATTGAATGACATTGGTAGGATGGAGGGATCAAGGAGAAGTCACAAAATGCTGAGCTGTTGGTAATGAGAAACACTTGGAGAAATCCTGTGTGGATTTTTCTTTGTTTTTTCAACCCTAATTTCTCTGTAGTTTACATTAAATCTCTAAGGTTTTAGCTGTCCATGGAGACAGATGATCATTCATCAGGAAAGAAAGACTCACTGCATGAAGTCCCACGAAACACTATTTTTTTTCTTCCATTGATCTCCAATACCTAAAACAAAAGTCGCTTCTAATCTGTCAGTTTGTGGTCAGTGTAGAGAAAAATGTAATGGTTATAAAAGAAATACATGGTCCTGTATTTATTTGTATTTGACTATATTTCGTACCTAGTTCTTAACACAATTTACAAGCACATTTAAATGAGATTCTTCTGCTGAGTTCGCATTGTCTTTCAGCGAAAATGGCTATGACATGCATTATTTTGAATCTTCTGCATTGTGGTTGGGTTGTGCAAATGCTGAGCAAATGCTGATGTTTCCATGTGATGACTCCCCTGGACTACTTTTGGAGGTTTTGGTAAATTGGTCCCCTACAAAGCTAAGCTGTAAATACAATAATTTGGTTTAGAACATTCCCCACATCAGGCCCTAATTACACAAGTGCTGAAAAAGCGTTATTCTAGAACTGTGTTGATATATTAGAACCAAAATTACAGCTGAACAATTTTATATTAGGGAAAAGCTCTAGCTTTGATATAGAAGACAACTTATTTTTTCAGAAGATGCCTAAAACTGTTGATATTAAATTAATTTAAAGAGATATTTGTGGGTTTTAGTAAAATTTAAGGGAAAAATGGAGAAAGAAAAGATACAAAATAGCCATCAGCAGTACCTTCAGATAAGAAATATGATGAAAATCATAAATAATCGCAAGTGGAGCAGTAACTCTGAAATTTCACTGACTTTGTTGCAAATATCAGACAAATTAAAAGCTCTGACTGACATCCACAAATGTTCCTATACATTTATTTCCATTTCCTTCCTATATACCCCCTTGTACCTTACACTATTTCCTTATATTTTTCCTCTTAAATTCCTGAGGAGATATACAAAATACATCTATGTACATGTGAACCTAGATCTGTAAATCTAAGAGAAAATTTTTCATTCAGGAGAGAAAGTAGTCTTTCAAATCTGAATGAGACACACGCCATTGGGCAGCAAGTCTCTTTCTCACATGGTACTGAAGCTTCTGGAATTAAATGAGTAAGTCTTAGTCATCTCTGTGGAAATTTATATTTAGAAATTAGTTTAAAGGAATTTGGCTGGCTGGCCTCAGCTGGCTGTCAGGTGGCTACCAAGCCATCCTATCACATTCACCAGCAGGACAGAGGGTGGGGGTTAGGACAAAAAGTCCATAGGCTGAGGTATGGACAGGGAGATGGCTTACCAATTACCATCATGGCAAAATAGACTCAACTAGGGAAATTCAATTCGATTTATTGCCATTTAATCGTATCAGAATTGGATAGTGAGAAATAAGAATAAATTTAAAACTACTTTTCCCTCACTCCTCCCTTCTCAGGTTTAACTTCATTCCCAAATCTTCTACTGCCCCCCACCCCAGGCAGAACAGGGGAATGGGGAATAGGGGTTGTGTTCAGTTCATAATACTTTATCTTATTCTTCCTCCTTATGCTCTTCTCCTTCTCTGGTCTGGCTCATACAGAGCCTTTTTCCCTTCTTCTACCCTGACCTTGATATATGCAGAGCTGTTTCTCTAACATTTTCTCACATCTCTCTCCCAGCTGTTGTGAAGCATTTTTTACTTTTTGAAAAATGTGTTATCTCAGAGGCATTACTGATGTTGCTGCTTTGCTCAGCTTTGTCTAGCAGTGGGTCTGCTGTGTAGCTGGCTGGAACTGGCTGACATGGGAACAGCTTCTGGCAGTTTCTCACAAGAGTCACCTCTACGTTACAAACACCTCCTGCTAGGAAAACCTTGCTATGTATACCCAGTACAAGGTATTCATCCTGACAACAAATTTACCTTCCCTCAGGATAAAAAACTCATGGTTTTATTAAAACATTATATTCCAAATATTGTTGATTGCTGCATTAAAATGGCTGAAACATATATACGTGAAGTAATAGCATGGCTAGAGTAGAGTTATATAAAGAAATAACTCCAGGGGATTGCATCTATCCTGAGCTTCAGGAAGGATTTTTACAAGTGCCTATTTCAATATGCCAATGCTGCTTCTTTTTTGATTTCATTAAAACATGATCTAGTGTTGATAGCTAACAATGGAAATATTACTCTTGAGATAGACAAAAAGGAAATCTTAGCATATATCCAAATATAATCCTAATTGGGGTCTTGGAGAATGTCAGTTACATGACACATAGCATTACAGAGTTTAACAGAGGTGGTCTCCTTCCCTCCGATGTCAATAAATAGGTGTTACCAGCCTGAACACAATCCATGTATTAGCAGCATCTCCTGAATGCCCTCATGGAACAGTAGGGTAACTCCACTCAGGAAGGCACTTGAGAGGGCCACTAGGCCTCTAGCCTCCTGTTCAGTGCAAAGTCACCTATGAGGTCAGACTATGTTGTACAAGGTTTTGTCCTCTCAGGTCTTTGTAAGAATATGTGGAAGGAGAGAATGCCTGCTCCCCTTAGATTATCTGATTGAAGATCTTGTCAAATGTGGTTGTAAAGAAAAGCAGAAGGCAACACATAAAAATCATACCGAGACATAGACCTTACAAGCAAACAATATTGGAGACAAAGGTAAGGCAAGAAACAAACCTTGTCAATCACAATACTTGACAGGCTATTAAAAACTCCAGGCACAGATCTGGAGAAGATCACCTGCCTTATAGCTGAGAAGTGGGACCTAAAGACCCATAAGAAGTTGGGATATTACAGTGAAATTAGTAAATCTGGGCAAACTAATAAAGAAATATGGAGTAGAAGGAAACTGGGAAAGAGCAAAGAGGGAACAGACAGAAAGATGTATTCATGTGTAAAATAGGAACAGTCAGTACTCTGTCTGTGCCTTGTGCCTGATCAGCACGGGCTGTCCTGTCTTCTCATTTAATCTTATTTCTGCATAATCTCATACTCTATTCTGCATGTGTGTCAATGCTACAAGGAGTAAGTACCAGCTACTGGGATCTCTGGAGTCAAGAGGAGTGGGCAGTGCTGACTTGTAGAGTCTGCCGTGAAGCAAATGGGGGTCTTTAGTCTTCAGACACTGGGGTGGGAATGTGACTCCGTTACTTACATAATTGAGTTAAGGTTAATAAATTAAGGGTAAAACTGAACAGACCTTAAACTTCTCATTAAATTTTATTTTCTTCATGGCAAACTCGTTTAGTCTTCATGCTTTTCTGTTACTGATTAGACATTAAAAAAGAAAAACAGAAGGAATATTTTAAGTTAACAGTCAAATTCAATATTTTACACACTATTTATTTCCATGGGCTTTGCAGTTGCATAGAGGTCACCACTTAAGAAAGAGAAGTCCAGTTTAGTTTGTTCTTTTTTTTCCTCTTTTTTTCTCCTTTTGAAAACATGATTTCTGGCTAGTTGACAGTAATTAATTATTCTACTTCACCATAAATGTAGTATCTATGTAGTGACACACTATGATGTAAAAACAAATAAACTAATTCAAAATAATCCTCCTTATTGTATACAGTAATTTTAAAATAAAATACTAAAACATTTATTAAATTTATTGAATTTTTTAAAAAATGAGAAAATAATTTACATAGCAGAAGTAGTCATTTATGGTATTTGCTTTTGGATCTTTTTACACAAAATCTTTCTCTGGCTGATGTTCGCATAGTATACATGTATTTGTCAACTTTGTCAAACTTATTTTTACATATAGAATTACTTTAGTAAACTAAATAACAGTTTCATTCACATTTAAACAACTAACATTTGAATTTAAATTGGAATCCAGCCAATATCAGATATCAAAGAGAGAGAGATAATTGATGTGTATCAGTAAAATGGATGTTTTCTTGCCTCGTCTTTCTCTTCTTGTCAGAACAATCCTGTTGTAGTTTGAGGTTCTCAAAATGCTTTGACACATTGCTTTTTGGTTTATAAATGGTAATTGAAACCTACGAAGAAAATCAAGAATATACTATCAAGCTGCTTTTTTATGGTAATGACATTTTATTTTATTTTATTTTATTACAGTATTTTTCTCTTTCTTCTCCCCACCAGTTCCTCTCTTTCCATTAATGAATGCATGCTTGAAAAGTATATAGAAACTGTATATACTTTAAGAAATTAAATATGTAGGTGTATATAAGTACCTTACTATTATCATATTATATTTATGCATTTGTATTGTTTTTTTTCATCTTTCATTATGTGTGTTGGTGTCTTACAATATATTGATTCAAACAATAGTCCAATTCTGAGGAGTCTAACTCATATCTAAATTTAATGAATTATTTGGTGCCAATAAATTAATTTGTTCAAATGTTACACTGTTAGTAGTTGACAATCAAAAAAGACTCTTATAAGTATATATTAAATGTTTTTTTCTGTATCTGTTTACCAGTATCTCATGTACTTCAGTCTGCAAATGAATACCAATGATTCACTTAAAAGTTAAACATTTAGCTGTTAATTTTCAGCAGTTCAAACAGAAATGAACAAATCCAGCAGTATTAACTAACTAACACTGCAGAACAGTTTGAAGCTTTGGATCTTTTCTCTATGTTGGAAATGGAATGTGGCATTTCTTATGGTATCTGCATCCAAATCAATATATAATCGTAGTAACTAAATGATTCATTTTGGTGTTTTTCCTTAGGGCAACACCTAACTATGAGGACCACAAAAATTTATGCTAAAGATTCTAGAAGTGATTGGAAAAATCGCTGATTAATGGTTCTCTAGCTTTTAGCGTAACTGACTTGTATATTCAATATTATTTATCCTAACCACTGTATTTAATAAAATTTAAAAATATAATAATATAATAATCCACATTACAAAACCAAAACACTTTGAAAGTCTGAGTTATTAGAAGTACCAAAATTGCTTCTTGCTACTAAAATACTCTGAGAAAAAAATATTTGTGAATGAACAAATTGGCAGAAATTTCACAAGTGCATAAATATGCACTTTCTAAAAATATAAATAAAAATATTAATGTTCATGAAAACACAGACATGTCTATTATCACACAAGACAGTGACATGTCTGTTATCACTTCCAGGACCAAAATGAAAATTTTCTTTTTAATAGGATGCTCCTTTATTATCACTCCAGTTCTAGGCACTTTCTGGAATATATTTTTAAAGCAATTATCTAAAACTTCACCACATGTTTGAGCAGATATACATTTATTTAAACAAACATTTATTGAATGCATGCTGCTCAAATTTTGCCTGTGTTTTTACAGGCACTACCTTGAAACTTGAGTTTAGATTCTACATTGATTTTCCTCGTGACTGCAAGTCAATTTCTAAAAGGAGCAAAATGATTTTCACTTAGTCTACTGATGTAATTTATAGAACAATTTAAAAAAAAGTTAAAACTGGACATTTCTTTCCTCAAGTTTGAATGTGCTTTAATCAACTGAGGCATCTGTGTTAAAATACAGTCACTTTCTGTAATCAATGAAGGGAAATAGTTTTACTCAGACAGTTCTACTCCCCCTGAGTGAGTAGAATCTCCCACTCAAAATGTCAGTCTGCTGAAAATTATATTGTGAACACTAGGGTAGTGTTAGTAAACTGTGTTCCACCAGGGAGAAAAAGAATCATTTGTTTGTTTTCACACAGTTTGCATTAACATGGTTGTATGGCTATTCTGAATAATGCAAATTTATTTAAAATTAAAAGTTCGAGATATTTCAAAAACTAACTGCTTCTGATTTGGTAATTAGCATGACCCTTTGTTTTTTGCAGGGCATCAAATTTAACACAGATGTGCCTTGAAAATTCACATGATCCAACAGAAACCTAATGTTTCTAGCTTAGGAAAGAAATGGAGGAAGCTTTTCTAAGTGACTGAATTAACCTGCAATGTGTGGTGATTTGACTTATAAACAGTTCCAGCCTTTTCCCAGCTTAGAAAGCATTTTACATGAACACCTGGCAGGTCCCAGAAGAGCCTGCCCCAAGGAAAGACACCAGGAGGATTGGTTCAGTCTCACCAGGGAAAGGTTGTCAGGCATGTAAGGAATACCAAATACAGATGTCAGTGTTAAAATATTTCCTCTGCTGAGACAAAACATATCTGTGGGAGAGTGTGTGCATATGCCTTGCTTCAGGCACAGTCACTGGCTTTGGGACCAGTTGTTTGCTTTGAGAACAGCAATTAGCACCTCAAAGCAGAAAAGAGATGGCCAGCTTGACCCACCTCAAACTGTGAATGTACCTTTGTCCTTGCCCACAAGCAGGAGCAGGAGCAGGAGCAGGAGCAGGAGAGGGTGTTCCTGGTGAGTGCAGTGGAAGCACGTGCTACACAGAAGGCTATTTAAGGAGAATTCTCAGCTTTTTGCAACGGACCAAGGATTGCCACATACGTGAATGTGGCAGAATATGCAGTCCACAGCAAACTATAGGCTTGTGGTAAATGGAGGCTTAGATGATGGGCACTTATGGGCATTCTTCTTTTTGTTCTTTTTGTTTAGTTGGTCAGTTGGTCTACACCAAAGAGGAATAAAGGGTACTGGAGCATCTGTCATGTGAGGAGAGGCTGAGAGATCTGGGACTGTTCATTTTGGAGGACATAAGTCTCAGAGAGATCTTATCAAAGGGGAGGAAGACACAAGCAAGGAAGTGACAAATTTTTCTCAGTGGTCCAATGAGAACAAGAAGCAATGGTTATACTCTTTAATGCACAAAATTCAACTTAACATACATACAAAGGTTTCTTGGTTATTTTGAGGATGTCAAATACAGAAACAGTTTGTTTCTGTATTTGACAGGAAAGCTGTGAAGTGTCTATCCCTAAAGTAAATTTCAAAATCCAACTGAGCACAGCCCTGAGCAATCTGGTCTAAACATTATGTATTAAACATTGCTGGGAAGTCATCCAGAGCTGTGGCTGTTTGTCAATCACATATTAATACTGAATAGATTTTTCAGAAAACCAAAAATTTGATCAATATTGGGATCTTGAATTAAATTTGTGATAGCTTAGGTTGTAAAAGATTTTGTTTATTAAAGCTGTAGTCAATACACAGAAATTTGTATTTTCTGTGCCACCAAATGGAACAATAACTGCCTTTGTACAGCACATTTCTGTTGGTAAAATAACATTTGCAAGACAATTTGAAGACGATGTTGAAAACAGTGGATTCTGTAGAATTAGTGCTAACATGAAGTTGCAACAGCGTATCTAGCATAGTAATATTCCCGCATCTCTGGAGAATAAATATGCACATATAATATTTTGCTTAGTGCTAATCCTTCTTTAAATTATTTCAAGAAACACTACAATTAAACCAATTCAACTTTTTATTTTCCAGGTCCTTCTGGGGACCACAAAACAGTCTTTGTGTCCTTTGAAGTATTAGATGCATTTTAAAAATACATTCCATATAGCCAGTACAAAATTATTTTATAAAACAAATATGTCACCCTGACATATATCTATGATTCTTTAAATATTTTACTATCATTTTATCAAACTGTTTATTAATCACTTATTTTTAATATATATGAAAATGTCTAAGCTCTTGTATAATTTAAACTTCAAAGCGCAAAGTAATAGAGATATAGAAGAAAAAAAAGTCCAAGTAGCTAGCACATGATATATAATGACAGTATGTGCTCTACATGCTAAACAAGACAGTTGCAAATGTGCATTGCCGTTATGTGATATCTGCATATTTCATTGTATATTTATTTTTCTGCTATCTGCAGTGGGTCAGCCATAATTTTGTCACTTGAGCTGTTTCTCATTAATAGCCTGAAAGAGTAGATAAACAGTATGTTGATGGAATTTGTATGTAAAACATAGCTGGGAGCTTGAGAAAAAAATGAAAAAGTTGAAAAATGAGAATAATAGCTGAATATAAACAAACAATGTTAAACCATAAAATGAAATTATAATTCCAAATGAAATCTGGCACCAAGGAGAGATACAATTCAGGAAAACATCACTTAGGCTTGACCCTTTTAAAATGTATGGAAGTACTTAAATGTGCTTATGTAATATCATTATTCTCATTCTTAATTGAAAGTGTATTAACAGGTACTTTCCTTGATTTTGGTGATTCCAGAGAAAGCAGAGTTGTAGAAATACTAATTAAGGTAGCAATTTAAAAGTTATGTAGCCAGACAAGTTACACAAAAATAGCCCGATTGACTTAGATGTAGAGACAAAAGAGAAGCTGCCGGTAATAAACCAGTGCTTCCCTCCCATCTCATCTTCAGGTAGAGCCTGCTTAACAGGATATGCTTACTCAGGGATGTCCCATTACCAAAACATGTTGATAACTGGAAGGAATTCAGAACAGAAACCTTAACAACTAAAAATCTGGTAAACTGTTTTATACATGTATAATGAAAAAAAATCTTACCCAAGGTTTTCATCATTTTAATGAAGTGCACTGAGATTTTTGTCATTGATTCCAGTATTTCATAGATCAAAACTTATATACCTATATTGTAGGATATGATAGGCTTTAAATACTGGAAAAAATGTAAATTCTGAGTGAGGACAAATAATTTTAAGAGAACCACAAAAACTCCACATGATATTCAAAGTGAGGTTAAACACAGTTTTATTTTCTAAAAAAAAAAAGTACATAGCATTCAAATAGCATTCAAACCTCAGTTTGTATGCGTTTTAATCTCAATCATAGAATCGTGGAAGTGTTTCAGCAGGAAGGGACCTTTGAAGATCATCTTGTACAACCTCCTTGCAATAAGAAGGGACATGTTCAACTAGATCAGGTTGCCCAGATACCTATCCAAACTGATCTTGAATGTTTCCACAGATGGGGTTTTCTCTCCCACATTCTAAACCAGTTTTTTTGTAATCAATTGCTGCAGATTACACCTATCTCTCCCCTAGCTGTTAAAGTCTGGAATATCTACAATGAAAGACATCCCTTTGCACTCCATAAAATTACACTTATCTACAGTAACTGAAGAACTAATCTTTTTCCTTTATTTATTTGTTGTTTTTCTCATTGTCCTGAGAAGGGTAGAACCTTATTCTTTTAACATTTTCTGACTTTGAAAAATATTTAGAACTCAGCAACATAAAAAGCACAGGTGATTTCTTTTTCAAAATACTTCAAGATACAGAAGCATATGGAAAAATTTCTACTGAAACTGTAGTTGAATTTTATTGGGCAATAAACTATGAATTGTATGATCTGGAAACAATACGAACATTTGAGTATGCATAGTCATTCTTTGACAAAAGTGGGGTTTTTTTAGTTTTTGTTGGATTTTTTCCCCCAGTTTTAGAACCAGTTAGGTATGGGTTAGAATTTTTTCATAATTCTATTAAGTCAGTGTCATTAGGATTTGGCTAGATGTTTGTTTTAAAAACACTCAGAATGAGAGCTAGAGAACATGAAATAAAAAGTCAGGTTTAGGGTTTTGTCCTGGGCTTCTTTTTTTCCTTTTTTTTCTTTTTCTGTGTATTGCAGTGAGACATTTTGAAAGCTGTGAGTATGTAAGGCATAAAATCTCACTGTCATATTTTTTAAAGGAATATTAAAGAGAGCAATATCAGACAGATTTCAAAACGGTTAAGTTAGAGAAAGGATAGACACTGAATATGCTCAGGCTGAGGTTGTTCTACATGATAAAAAAGCACAAAATAAAAATGTAAAGAAATTCAAGCAGTGTGCAATCACTGACCAAAAGATGAATGAACTACAAAACTGAACAAGTCTGCTGCGACATCTTTGAAAAAGAGCTGTTTGAAAGCAATTTTGTTTGTCTCCCATTTCTGACAAAGCAAAATCTGCACATTCATATGAAAGTGGAAGATCTGTTTTGGAAATGTAGTCTTCACTGTTTGGTCTATTTACATCCATTGCAGTAAAGTGTTTAGTAAAAGGAGAATGTTCAGGAGGAAGGAAGTTTCTATGCTTGACACAAGGGTAGAAACCTGATAAATTAGGACGGAAAAGGATGAACATGAAATAAAAGCCATAAAAGTTGACAGAAATAATAAATAATAAAAAAGACAGAGAAGGAAGCATGGAACAGGGGAAAATCAAGAGCACTTATTACTGAATCATAGAATAGTTTGGGTTGGAAGGAACCTTTAAAGATCATGCAGTTTAAACCCTCCGACGATACCTTACACTTGGTCTTGTTGAAGTTTATATGCCTCATGTGGGCTGGATGCACTCCTCAAGCCTGTCATGGAGTCATTCAATCACTTAGGTTTGAAAAAAAAACTAATAAAATTAAGTCCAACCATTAACCCAACACTGCCAGGTTCACCACTAAACCATGTCTGTAAGTGTCACATCTACACATCTTTTAAATGCCTCCAGGCATGGTGACTCAGGCCAGGCAGCCTGTTCCAATGCTTTATACCCCTTTCTGTGTAGCAGATTTTTCTCTCTGGCACAGCTTTAGGCCATTTCCTTTTGTCCTGTCACCTGTTACTTCGCAACTTCCACTAGTGTTAGACAGCAATAAAGTCTCCTCTCAGCCTCCTCTTCTCCAGGCTAAACAACCCCAGCTCCCTCAGCCACTCCTCATAGGACTCTCTACATCCTTCACCAGCTCTGTTGCCCTTCTCAGGACATGGTCCAGCACTACAATGTCTTTCTTGTAGTGAGGAGCCTAGAACTGGACATGGGATTTGAGGCGTGGCCTCACTAGTGCTGAGTACAGAGGGACAATCACTGCCCTGGTCCTGCTGGCCACATTACTACTGATACAGGCCAGGATGCCATTGGCTTTCTTGGACACCTGGGTACACTCATGTTCAAGCAGCTGCTGATTAACGCTCCCAGCTCCTTTTCCACTGGGAAACTTTCCAACCACTCTACCCCAGTGCCTGTAGCACTGCATGGGGTTGCTGTGGCCCAAGTGTAGGACCTGGCACTTGGCCTTGTTGAACCTTTTACCATTGACTTTTTCCCATTGATCCAGCCTGTTCAGAACCATCTGCACAGCCTTCCTATTCTTCAGCAGATCAACACTCCCACTCAACTTGATGTCATCTGCAAGCTGACTGAGGGTGTATTTAATCCCTACTTCCAGGTCCTCAATTAAGTTACTAAACATGACTAGCCCCAATATTGAGCCCTGGAGATTGCCACTTGGAACCAACTGCCAACTGGATGTAACTCTATTCACCACCATATTTTGAGTTCAGCCATCTAAGCAGTTTTTACCCAGTGAAGAGTGCACCTGTCCAAGCCATGAACAGCCAGTGTCTAAAGTAGAAGGCTGTGAGAAACAATATCAAAAGTTTTACTAAAATCTAGAAACCTAGGTAGAACCATGTCCTTCTGGATGGCATCCCTTCCATCTAGCATTATTAACTGCATCATTCATCTTGGTGTCATCTGCAGACTTGCTGAGGGTTCACTGAATCCCAGTGACTATGTAATTAATAAACATATGGTACAGTACCAGTCCCAGTAAGATTCCTGAATGACACTACTTGCTACTGCTCTTTGTTCAATAGAATCATTACTGTCTTTCCAAGGGAAGATGGAGAAACCCCCTGAAAAGCACCTCCATGAAGCCTTGGTAGACTTAATTTTGGCAGAGAATTATATAGCAGCTACTAATTTTTTGCTATTGAATTATTTTGCATTCTGCTAACAAAACTGTTGCAAATCAATTCCCTTGTTTTGTTTGACAAAGAAAAAAAGTTATCGGTGTTACTCAGAAGACAGGAATGGAGGCCTTCTGCTGAGATTCTAGTCCTGTTGTCCTGAGAAGGACACGAGATTTTCTTCTTTGCTTCTTTTGGAAAACTGCCATGTCAAATATTTCAAATGGTTTGGGGGTTACTGGGTAGCATTTCTGTCACTGACACCGACAAGATGTTAACTATGGTTTAGTATGGATAACATCTGGGTAAGAGAGAATATCAATTAGAAAATATAAGAAGTGATCATCATGCAAGCTGCAGTTGTGTGTACTCTGGTTGTGTACACATGTAAAAGTGAAAAAAGATCCATGGTTTGTGTCCAAGATGAGTAAAAGTGATTGTCTCAGATCTGTGTCCCTAAAGACTAGTGACATCCATACAAATTTATTTGAAAGAAAGTGTTATTTTTCAGCAGGCCAAAAAAGAGGTGAGCTAATTTGGAACTCACCTAAGAATAAAGTATTGCAAATAATCCAAATTGTTGAATGTTTTTAGTTGGGCACACCCCCATTCTTCTTTATATAGTAGTGCAGATGCACTTTTGGAGCCAGATATCAGTTTTGATAGGTCACACTAAATTTTGACAGATCATTAGTTGTAGGGGAAAGGTGATGGAGCAAGGAGAAACATGATGAAGGAATAATTGAAAGAAGAGAAGGGGAAGAATAAATATTTAGATTACTTTTTTTTATCATTCTGGACATTAAGTAGTGTCTCTAACAGAAACATTTTAAACTATATAACTGATTTAAACACATAGCTTTATTACTTTTTAGCATTTTTGTGTCAATCTAAATGGAAGAACACTGTGAATACTGAATGCACTATACAGATGAAATTAACTTGTATGCTATATAAAAAGCACAGCTGGAGAAGAAAAGCTTATCTTGGCTGTAAGTATTGATAATGACATCTGACGTTTATAATTGCAAAGACTAATGCTAGCCTTCCAACAATAATAAGAAAGCCACTGCTAAACCAGACAATTCATGAAACTCATCATTCCTTTACAGCTTACCTGCAGGCAACAGTTTTCTTTATTATAATGGTTAAGATATAAGTGAGATTAGATAAAGGTCAAAACCACTCAGAATTTAATTTTCTGTCTCAAATGTCACTGGTTTTAAAAGGATCAATGACCTTATCCCTTGTTGTATGTCATATATCATGCCACTTGGATAATCCCATCTAATTTTATGCAATGGGTTTATATGCTCCTTTTATTGAAAGAGGTTTCTTGAGGGAATTATTCTATCCCCTTATAATTTGAATTTCTCTCTGGGAGATGGCACTGGATCACAAGACAACAGCCACTCTCCAAAAATGGAAGGAAAAGTGGGGACAAACCTTGTGTTTACAAGCATTAAAGTGCCTTACTAATAAACACAGACCTACAACAATGAAGTAGAATTAAGTAGGCTGATTGCTTTATGTAGCTTTCCTGTCTTTACTTCCCCTATGGCTAAAATTAATACCGAATTTCTTGATTTTGTTTTGGTTTTTTTCAGGAATATATTGTTCCAATAAAAATATTTTTATAATTATAATTTTTATTTTATTTTTTACATGAGAGCTGATATATGCTTTTAGTCTTAATTTCACTATAATAATATTTTATGCTTGTATTATGTTTAAATATGTACTAATGCATGCACATTTTTAATATATTTCCCCTTATATTAGATTTTTTTCAAGAAATACTGCAGCAGGCACTGACTTTCAGTGAGGTAAATGAATATAAATAAAGTCATTTTATAAATCTGGATGATATAAAGTCTGTATAAAAGAAATATTTTGTCAAAGTGTGTGCAATAAAGTCAAAGTGGAAGTAGAAAACCTTCTGTTACAGTATTAAGAGATGGATGAATAATGCACAACCATGTAACCAAAATATAATGATCTAATTAATTCTGTATTGAATGCTTAATGCAAAACACGTGACTGTAGAACCATTGCCATTAGAAAAAGAGATTGTCAGAGTAATGATATGCACAACTGCCATGTGAGGACACTGAAAAAAAAAGAAGCTTATTTATCAAGCATGAATCTTTCTTTTTCTGATTAATCTCATTTGCAGACTGAACTGCATTCTGTGGTTTTGCATCATTCTACCATACCCTCTATGATGGAATTGTTTTCAGAGCTCTATGTAATTTTTTTTTCTTAACATTCAGTTTGAATTGTTACTTTAATAAAAACTGGTAGAGGAACCAGAAATACATTTCTTCTCAGTGTATCAGAGACAATAAAGAAACAAACCTCAAAATTTATAGGCTACAGGTTGAAGATCCCATTTCCAGTAACTTCTGTTTCAGAGATTTTAGTGAATTTCACAATAGTATATAAATAAGAACATAACCAATTCTGAAAACTGTTTTCCTATTTTGTTTGAAATCCCCATCAAATCCTTCACGATTTGGCATCTCTTACTTTGATTCACTACTGTAGTGACAGCCTTTATTCATTTAAATTAATTTAAGATAACTTTATGATAAACACTGGCACTTAATTTACATAGAAAGCATTTGTACTCTTTTATTGTTAGCGTGGTTCCTAACATCACTTTGTCCTGAAGAAAGTGCTGCTCATGCAATCAGTTTTTAGGTATGGCTCTGGAGATACCATGAGCTAAAGGCCATTCCAATGGGTATTTTACACTGGTCACTCCTTTTGAGATGCTTGCAATCCCATGCCAGTAGGTACCAGTGCCAGAGAATGGTCCCAGCAGTCATTTGACTACTATACATTTAGTCTTTAGTGTTATCACATTCCTCCATGCTGTCTCCTTCAGGCCACTGCAGCACTCCTTTCTCTGGTTCCAAACACACAGCCTGCAGCATTCTCAGACAGTTTTCTCCTGGAGGTTTACGCAGTGGGAAAGACACAGTGCTGTATACAGATCTTGAATCTTATCAGTAGCTGGGACAGTTGCACTGAAACTTCATGAGAGTGATTTGTTTGGAGAGCAGGACATAGTAACAGGCATAACAGTGGCAAGCTTTTCCTAAGCTCCTCCTGGTATCCCTGCTGATACCTTAAAAAATTATTGGATATTTTCTTACTAGATTTCAAGCTACCCTTAATAATCTAACTTCAGCGGCTAGATTAATATAAAAATGAGTATCAGACAGGAGCAGAAATAAGAAGGGAAAAGTAACTAAAATAGGATAAAAAAGGTGAGGACAAAAATATAGACATTTTAGAGAAAGGTCCATCAAGAGGAATGGCACAATAAAGAATACATAAAGTGAAATTAATCTTTTGCTTCAATGAAATGGAGATTTTACAGTAGACTTCAGTAATTGAATGTTTCTACTTGGACCACACCATTTCAGGGTATAGGAAAGGAGACTGCAGTGTGTTCTTATTCTGAGGAACAGATTTACATTCTTGCATTTGTGATAATCTGTACATATTTGTGTCACATAAGTGCATTTTCTATGTAAAATAATATTTCATACCAAAAAGAACAGTATGAGACCATAATAAGCTGTTAATAAATACTAACTGTTTCTTCTAATGTTGTAAATCAGAATAAATAGTTTGCAAATCTTGTGACATAATTTCAGGAAGATGGTCCTTACTTATTTTTCTACGAATATGTTTCATTGCTTTAATAAAGGTACATTAACCTACCACAACCTCTAGCATCAAATTACCATATATGGCATATTTTTCTCCTACTCTGCAATTATGTTGGGGTTATAAAATTATAGCAGAACATTTTGTGCCTTACATGTGCGGGAAGAGGTACTTGCATGGAAACAAACAGTTTGTAGGGTATTTAAACAGAGCAATTAACCATATTTCACTGTACTCTTTAATGCATAGCTTCACACTTCCAGGCCCAATTAAATGCCATGTCCACCCACACCAGGACATAATTACAATTTACAAAATATAAATAAGAATATAAAGAGTGGTTTTGTAAAATAAATAATTACTAAACCCAAATGTAATTTAATAGAATGGAACATTTCACTTCAGAGGGACCTACAATGATCCAACTACCTGATCAGTTCAGGACTGATAAAATGTAAAAGCATATTATTAAAATAATTATCCAAATATCTCTATAACACTGATAGATTTGGGTCATTGATCACACTTGTAGAAACCTGTTCCAGTGTTTGGACCCCTTGGTAAAGAAATGTTTCTTAATGCCAAGACTAAAACTCTCTCGGTGCATCTTTGGACCACTCCCAGGTATTATATCACTGTACACCAGGTAATACTTAAATAAATAAACAAACAAATAATTCTCCCAAAAGAAAATATTTGAATTCTGAGCAAAAAAGGTGAATAAAATCTTCTGAAATGTGTACTGGAAAAATGCACTTCAGCAATACAGAAAAAATGGGATCTAGTGAAATCTTTTCTAGCCTCCGCATCATGCTTCTTTTTGTTCTGAAAGCTTACTGCTTCCTTGGCAGTCAGCTTTCAGAACCATGTAACTTAGAGCATGTGGCTTCCTTTTATAATCATATCTTTCTATCATGTCACGAAGAGAGGACAATTCAGCGAAGGAAATAAACAGTACAGCTGGCAAATTACTCAAGTATCTCTAGGGGATTAAGGATGAAGTTACCATACACCTACAGAACTTGATATTTTAACATTTCATGCACTTCATTTACCCGACTTCTACATTTTCAGTACATAGCCCTGCCGCAAATTAGTTTTCCAAATATGATCTCCCTACCTATTAGTGTGAGATGTGCAAATTTTAAATTGTTTTAAAGACTTCTTTCATAGAATCATAGAATCATTAAGGTTGGAAAAAAATCTTCTAAAATCAAGTCCAACTATTAACATATCATTGCCATGAGTTCACCACTGAACAATGTCCTCAGGTGCCACTTCCATACATTTTTAAACTTCCAGGGATGACGATTCCATCACTTCCCTGGGCAGCCTGCTCCAATGCTTGATGCTACATAATCAGTAGCTACCATTATCTTTACTATTATTAGTCACTATGGAGGAGACATTAGATGCTAATGGCAATTCAAGCAGTAAAATAGAAAATTACTGTCACTCTGACAAAATCAATAAATGGAATTTGATATCATACAATACTTTAACCATTATTTATGCAACCCCATAGGTGTATGCAATATGTCTTAGACAAATGGGAATGACAGCAGGAGTAGCAAAACACAAAATATGGATGTAGAGGGCAGAAGATTATCATCTGTTTTTACAAGTACTGACCAAGGTCTCTAATGGCCCAATTCTCTATCTCCATGCCTTGTTATCACTTGAAATCACAGACAGCTCAGTAAAGAAAACATCTAAAATCCAATCTTTATAACACTAGGATTAGATTTTAGGATTTAAAAAAAAAAACTTAAATATTTTCTTACATGCCCTGAAGAGTGAAGAGTGCTTTATATGGACAGTTACTCTTTGCAGCAATTCTCTTTATCTCCCTTGCTATTTAGAGACAATGGCTTCAGATGAGGAAGACCCTATTTAGAACAATAGTTTCAACAACTGAACTAAGGACTGAATTAATTATAAAACATGGACATAAACATCTGGCAAATTTTGAAAACATTTCTGATGACACTTAGTGATTCTGCCAGTATACTTAGCTGGTTCTTCTTTCTGCCTTTCTTGCTGGAAAGTTTGAAGAAGGAAACTGAGAATGATATCATTAGACTTTAAAAATGTCTCAATTTTGTTCTTTGATCTTAGCTTTATCATGAGTTACATATCACTTAAACTGAAGCTTACCTTCATTAGGAAAGAGGTAACCCAAAAATCTGTGACTAGACAACCAAGAAAGAGCGAAAATAATGTCTTCAAGTTTTTATTTCCATTTTGGAACTAACAACTTATTTAATTTCTTTATTGAAGCTGGCTCTCATTTAAATAGGTTGCATTGTTGGGGAGACATATCTAGTTATATGTTTATATTTCTCTCTATGCATATGTGTGTATGTGTACATCTATAATGCAATTAATTTCATGGATACTTTTATTCATTTTAAAAAATCCAGAAATTAATTTTAAATCCTTAAAAGTTTGACATGGTTTTTGTTTATGCAGGGTGTAGAAGTAACAACAGCAAGGTTTGGACTTGTACTCCGCAAACTGGAAAAATTTGCACAGTAATTGTTTTGATAGCTTGAAGCATGATCACTGGCATGGCTGGTCATGCTGTTCTTTCAGAAAAGATGCAGTGTATCAAAGTCTTTTCCTTACTATGATTAGTGCAAAAAGTCACTTTTGTATAATATTTGCAGAATGCATGAGTAATATCTATTGGTCTTGCTAGTGGATTGGCAACTTTTGATGTATAAGTTGATGGCAATAATAATACAAAAAATTTTTTGTTTTTGTCATAACAGAAGGTGCCATCTAATACAGTTTTGTGAGCATGAGTGTGAAAGAAGTTAAGCTGGCAGCCCTTAAGAAGGACAAAACTGTATCAGTGAATAATTCATAAACATTTTTTGAAATTAAATACTAGCATTTGCTATTTTGCTTAGGCAGTGATTAATATGAGCTAGTTTGAATATTGGCTTTATCTTGAATTTCTTGTAAAATGATGACGCAATAAGAGCATAAGAAACATTTGATCAGATATGGAGCTCAGAAAAACTTAGGCTTGCTTTTAAAATGCTCAACTTGCCCTACTTTTGGTCTGGTTTTTTTGTTCTCTAATATTTTATCTGCGTGTTTCTACCTAAAATTATATTGATCAATCATTCTTTATAAGCAAAGATTTATAAAATAATAATCTTTAATTGTGCTTCCTAAAGGGAAGAGTTTTTTTCAAATAATCAAATTAATGTTTCAGCTCTCCTTATAGTTCTGGGCTTCCTAAGTCACAGTATCTTTCAAGTTTTGCTTATTTATGGACTAACAAATTAATACACCTTCCAGCATTAGACAAAACTTCTGAAAGTTCATAATAGCTAAATGCAATTAGTATTTGTAAAAAGTGTTTCTGTGAACACTAAAATAACATAAATACAATAACACAAAACCCCTATGTCAAATAGCTTTTAACAAATCAATTATGAGCTCCAATTGAGTGTACAGAAATGAGTAACTTTCCTGAAACACAAACACCAATATATATTTACATATATTAATTTATGCTTTTGATAATGATCACTAGCTATCAGTAGGAAATAAATCACTGTCAGATGCAAGAAAAGCTAAATCAAGCCACAATCAAACCTTATTTTTGAGAAAAAGAGATTCAAAATTCATGAAGTATGAATTCCTTAGTCAATGACATCTACTCATAAGAGTGTTGAATGCAACTTTAAACCCTCCCTTTCTTTAAGGCTTTACCGCACAGTGTAAATCCTAGAAATATTACAATATCAACTGTATTATCTGGATTCCAAACAAAACCTATGGAACATTAAAAAAAAAAAAAATCATCATTTTTTGTTCATATTTTTCAATCAGCAAAATATTGCTAAGCTCTGTTTTTTTATTTCTCAGTGTGAGCAACTGAATTTCTCCTTTCCTTTTTTCCTTACCTTGACTTGCTTCACTTCATCCCACCTTTTTACATCTTCCCTTACCTCATATCACCTCCCCTAATCTCTTCTGCCCAAGAATCACTGATATTTCCCACCAGAAATTAATAAAGACTATCAATCAAATTTGTATCAATC
Source organism: Acanthornis magna (assembly GCA_036785705.1). Classification (NCBI taxonomy): domain Eukaryota; kingdom Metazoa; phylum Chordata; class Aves; order Passeriformes; family Acanthizidae; genus Acanthornis; species Acanthornis magna. Next base: position 1,020,578 of record JAWUZG010000004.1, on the reverse strand, counting down.
AATCTGTAGAGATGTGTATTGTAGTGCTGTAAGTAGAGTTTTATGAGTTTGTAGTAGCAGGGACATTGTGGTTCTCTTTCTCTGCAACAAGGTTGTCCATGAATTAATTGGTTTTATGTCTGGAAGCTTTCTAACCCATTTCTGTGACTTGACCAGTCCATATCTGCAGTTGGACAATAGCATTTTGTCAATATTTTGATCATATATAAAGGCTTTCAACAAGTCGTGAAACAACCTCATATGTTCCCGGAAACACAAATTTTGTCCACTTGGTTTTGTGAAGAATGGATACAAAAAAAAAGGGAGATAAGTTTGATGGAAATTTATTTTCCTTTGCATTTCCCAAATAGGAGATACTCTGTTTTACTGTTTCTTCTTAACCTCTGTTTCCAGGATCTTTTTGATCTTCTGCTTTGCTCACAGTCTTTTTAAATACTGTCTTTGTTGCAACATGTGTTTAATAGGGCTCACCAGGATTCACTGTAAAACAGCTATATCACCACTGCTTTTCCTATTTATGAGTCTATGAAAATCCTGCTCTAATACAACTGTTTAAGGATATATCAAGTCTGGAAAATCAGAAAGCAATATGGTCAACCCCTTGGCCACAATATTTCACTAGCTTTTCCTTTTTCAATAAGCAATCTACAAATGTCTGTGAATTCTTTCATTTACACAATCAGTGTGAAAGAACTTTCCTTTTTTTATGTATTTTATGCTACTCATCTTTTCATTGCAGAAAATGGCTGTGGTGTGTTTTGCTTTTTTTCTCTGATATTAAATGCCTGTTACTGATCCCTGCCTTCAAGCAGTTCTGTATGGTTTTAAAAATTTAGAAACATCTGCTCACTGGCCCATAAGTATTGTAAAATTTGGATGTTTAAAACATCTGGTTCTCCACTCTCTTAGTAACATAAAAGAAAATTAATTGCAATTAATATGCTGTTCCCCAGAAGAAATTTATTTAATTCATTAAGGAGTTCTCATGCTTATTTTGAAAAAGCATAAATACAAATGGGAATAGAAATTAAATAAAATGGCTGAAAGGCACAAAATTGATTTTAAAACCAGGCTGCCTTGTCTAATGACTCTGGTTGCCTATGGAACCATCAGAGACCTGGTAGAAATATGGATGTCTGGATTTGGAATCAGTGCCACTCCCTATGTCTGTTCAATATGTGCAGGCTTTTACCTACATATTGTCATATCTTGTTTATTGTCCTTACAAGGATTCAGACTGCTGACTGAGTCACAGGAACTTTCAAGATCAGGTGTAATGAAGTGTCAATAAATGTTTTATGCTAGCTTGGAAATTTGCTCCAAAAACTTCAGTGTGTCCCTTAGTTTTACTCACATTGGTAGATGATCCTTCTGCTCACTATCTCAGGCCTTCTCACATTTCTCTAGTTTATGCTACAGTAATTCTATCAACTCTAACTCTGACTTCTAATTTAAACTTGAATGAAACAAATGTCTTGCCTGACATAACTGCTATCAACAAATTATATACTGAATGCAGAAAAAAAATCACTTAAATCTTTGTATAAAACAGCCTACATAGTGCATTACCATCTTTCCAGGGATAACAGTACATGAAGATTCAATGTAAAAATTACCAAAATATCTGAATGATAGATGATTTCAATGTGTAAAGAATCTGCACTATATTTTCTATACTGAATTATCCTAAGAGGGAAACTTCTGCTCTATATTATCTACTAGGGCTGTAGTACTGAGCAAATATTCTTGTCCAAACATATTTTCTTTAACACCAATAAAGTCAAAAGGAAATGAAAAACCTGCAGATTCAAAAGAAACCCCAAAACCCATAACAAAAAAACCTCAAAACAAAAATCCCCAACAATAAAACTCCTAACATTAAAAAAGCACAGGCTACCTCAAATGTCAGGATCTCTATAAAGCTGATTAAAGTGTCATTCTTTCAAGAACAGATATTTCACGTAAGAGGTAATTACCACACTGTACTATAAAAAGCTACTGATTGAACCATTCAGCTGTGAAGCCCAGACCTGGCTAGTTACAGGTTTTGAGTCCATTAAATTCCAATCTGATAAATATCAAGGACTCAGGCTTTCATCGTTCCTTTCTCTCTCCGAAACAGTATCATATCAGGAAGTAGTGGTTGGTGTCATCTTCTTCTTTTAAATTAATAGTCTTGAATTAGGAATGTTTATTCACTCTCAACAATTAAAAGCTGGGAGTCAATAAATATTCCTAACTCAAGATCATTTAAGACTGTATTGTAAATGGATAGACAGATAGATAGATTTCAATCTTTCTTTGATTTTTTAAAGATAATATAATGTGCATTTTACAGTAGATACTCTCACTTGTGTGCATTAATTTCAGGGTTATACAAGTTTGCCCTTTGTGAAAGGGAATGAAATATTAGTATTATACTTATGTCTAATTATTGGAAAATTTTGTTTATACAGTTTGTTGTTTTTTTTTTTCTCTACAAATTTATGTGGAACACTATGTATAGTGTTTATTTAAAATTTTCAAAAGAAATTTGAACCTTACATGTGTTGTTGATCACTCCTTTATGGAACAGTTCCCATAGATTGACATGAACATGAAGAGGTAAGTGATACTGCATGGACCTTCAGCCTTACTTTGCTTATGAAAAATAAATATATTTGGAAGTATTGCCAGAGTCTTTAATCCTTCATTAATCACTCTGTGTTTTATTTTGTGGGGAAGGGAGGAGCTTTTTCTATTAATTTTCTCAAATATATAGGCACTGTAGTCAGCCTGTAGCAAGAAATAGTATAGTGCAGTCAAAACCTGCATTGCATAAGCCATCCGTTCAATATAGGGAAAAAAGATATACAATGAAGTAGCGTTATCAAGTAAAAATAATGAAGTCTAAACTATACCAAACAACATGAAAATCATCAGTGAATGAAGAATAAAGAGCAGAAGATGGAAAGGTCATGGTGATATCACAGTTCTCAGACGGCAGAATTACTGTTTGAATTGATGAAAAATTATTGTCACAATACACTGCTTGAAATTATGTCTCAAGTAACCTCTGCTATAGTCAACAGATGACTTTGGGAAAGCATGATTCACATATAAAAGAAAGAAATCATGCTGTGAGAGTTCCCAGTCAAATAAATTACCATTCATGTTAAAGAAAATAAGAAATTGAAATTTATATTTGCCAGTGAGTATAGAATATGGACAAAATACACTCTTAAGATTTTTAGATCTCTCTGGTCTTGATTTTACTGTTTATTTTTTGCTGCTGTTTCTTCTACCCTACATGAAGGCCAGTAGGGGAGATCCCACACAATGCAGAAAGCACAAAAAATACCTGCACAAAAAGATCACGATGTTTTTGGATTCTTTTAGAATTGCTTTTGTGGTAGCTATTAATTTTTGCTTGTAGTAAAGTTCTGATTTGTATGGCTTTTATAATTGTTTAAGGGAAACCTATCACAGGCAAGGACTGAGAGTCTTGAAATCTGCTTCTGAGTTAATTTTAAAGTGAAAATTCTTGTTGCTGCCACTTGGAAATGCAGAAAGCCTATGTGAAAATGTTCAAGAGAACAAAACCAATTGTGGTAATCTAGTGACCTAGGAATAGCAGAGTAGCTGGTAATGAAATAATTAGAGATGTTTTTACGATTAATTAATTTACTGGAAATTCTGTTTAAACTGACCTATGTGAAACAGAAAGACATTCATTACTGTTTCAAGAATGACTGAGTAGGTGGAAAACTAGACAGTATGTACAGTATTTATTTGTAAGTTTTTATTAAATTAACTGCACTAACAAGACACTCAGTGTTTCCATTTATTCACACCTCTGATGCATATGCAAGGTTATAAAAAGGTATGTAGAAACAATTTTCATAAAAGTGCAACTATTGTAAAAATATCATAAGAATACTAAGCAAATATATTTGCTAAAAACATGATGTATTGCATTATACATAAGAATATAAAAGGAGATAATGTGGGTCAGTTCAAAGGTCTGGCCAATCAATCACGTCATTTACACCAAGGAATTATTCTAAGAAATAAACAAAACAACAATAAAAAAATTAATGTACCTTAGGTTTTCCAAGAATTTGCAGGTTATGGAGTTCTATAACTGGAGAATTCACTCACACCCTTTCACTTATTAAGTATTGATGAATGCTTTCTTCATTAATTTATCCTGTTATTTCTTTTATGCATTAATTCTATTGAGCTCTACAGTAACTGGTAGAAAACAGTTCTACAATTCAAGTATACCGTGTAAAATGTGCATCCAATGTGAAAATAATTAAATTAGAAATCTTTATTGTAAATTAGGGATATATTTTTCTATATTCTTTGGGTTGATTTTTTTTTATCAGCAATAAATTTCATCTTTAATTTTGTTACATGGGCATTCAAAATCATTGCATCCTTCCATATTTGATTGTGTTTTGTTTTACTTTTAACTACTCTGAATAATTTTACATCAGCTGCAATTTTTTTCCTTTTTATGTTTGAAAACTATGAACACCTGAGTAATTTAGCCATATCCATGCAGGATTCTATGAATCTCTGTTTCCATTCAGTAATCTGAGCCTTTATTTGTGTAATTTGTTGCCTAGAACCTTACTTTTTCTATTGTGAGAGCTTGTTAGGAAGCTTTGATGCCACCCTGACCGAATCACCGTGATTAACCTAGCTATTGGCACTACCAAAAGACTCAAATATTTCCTACCCTGACTGTATTCTAAAAGAGAAAACAAGAAACAACGTATCATAGAATTATAAGGTCATGGAATGATTAAGTTGGGAAAGAACCTCAAAGATCATCTAGTTCAACCCGTCTGCCATGAACAGGAATGACATTCACTAGATTGGGTTGCTCAGGGTCCCATTCAGTCTGGCTTTGAACATTTCCAGGGATGGGACATCCACAACGTCTCCAGGAAACCTGCTTCAGTGCATCACCACCCACACAGTAAGGACTTTCTTCCTAACACCTAATCTAAACCTTCCCTCTTTCAGTTTAAAAGCACTGCCTCTTGTCCTGTCACTGTCTCCCTGTGTAAAAAGTCCCCCTCCTTCCTTTTTATAAGCTGTCTGAAAGTACTCAAAGGCCACAGTGAGATCTCCTTGAAGTCTTCTGTTCTCCAGGCTGGGCAACCACAACTCTCTCAGCCTGTCTGTGTAGGAGAGGTGCAGCCCTGTGATGATCTTTGTAACCGTCCCCTGGACCCATTATAACAGGTCCATGTCTTTCTTGTGCTGAAGACCCTGGAGATGGATGCAGTGCTCCACGTGAAGTCTCATGAGGGTAGACTGGAGGGGGAGAGTATCTCTTATTGGGTCTACTAATTCTGTGGTAATATAATTTAAACAAGGTGGTTTAGGTAGTAAATCAATCATTTAATTGGCCTGTAGTTTCCTGATCACAATAAACATAAAACACCCACTCTTTTGAGGCTGAGATTAATTCAAATAATAAATCCAGTGTGAAAATTTTTTTTTTTTAAATTTTAGTTTCCTTGTACACTGTGTAAGTGCTATCTCATTATGATGATCCTGCTTATTCTTTTGAACACAAACAAAATCATTAAGAAATGCTGTTAAAAGGTGATATATAAAATATGTATCTCTTTATACAAACATGCATGTTGAAGGTTGGGGGGGCATTTGTGGGGGAATGGGAATGGAATTTTTCCCATTCTGTCACCAGGCAAGTAACGACCGGTACTTAAGAGCGATCTGCTCTTACAAAGAGACAAAGACTTCTAGCTGGGCAGGCATGAGAACAAGAGATTGGGAGATTTGATAGGGGGACACTTGCTCGGAGCTCTTGGAGGAGAGAGCAGGGAGAAAAAGGCAGCTCTGCTTTTTGGCTGCAACTGCAGAAAAGGCCCAGTTTTGCACTGGTTTTTCTCTCTACCTGTTGGGTGAGTTCTCACTTGGGACGGGATCCCGGCCCCTTCTACCCTCCGGGAGGGTACGTTTCCCAGCTGCGCTGCAGCAGAACGAGAACCCCCGTCTGCTGCCGCTCCTCGCCCTGCCTGCTGCCGCCCCACGCCTTGCCTGCCACAGCTGCGGAGCTCCTGCTGCCTCCTCTGCTGGCTGGCTCAGGTGAGCCCACCTGGCCATTCCATCTCCTTGCTGCGCCCTGTCCATCTGCGCGTCACCCTGCTCCAGCCTGTCGGCCATTACATGAATGACACAAATCCAACCTCACGCCACAGCGCCATCTGCAGCTTCCCGGGAGTCAGCTCATCTTCCCTGATGATCTAGGAGCCCAACAGCGCCCCTGCTGGCCGTGACCGTGACTGCAACAAACGGGAAAGTGCCTGGCAGCCCAGGGACATTTGCCACCAAGTTTTGGGTTTTGTTTACTGTTCTTTACCTTGTTTACTGTTTTTGTTACTGATTGTTTACCTCGTTATAGATACTAGTAAAGAACTCTTATTCCTTTTCCCATACCTTTGCCTGAGAGCCCTTATTCCAAAGTTATAACAATTCGGAGGGAAGGGGGTTCACATTCTCTGTTCTAAGGAAGGTTCCCACCTTCCTTAGCAGACACCTGTCTATCAAACGAAGATAATGCATATTAGTAGACCTCATGCAGATGTATTGAGAGCTCTTTCTGTTGGATGGGAAATAACACCAAAGAAGGAAAGAAAAGTCAAATGTGATGAAAGTGTAGATATACCTGCACTTTCATCAAGAATGACTTGATTTTTTTTTTCTCAACATTATGACATTTCAGAAATATTAGAATGACTTTTTTTAATAGTTAGATAAAAGCAGCATCAGTTTTCTCAGAGTTATTTACAATATCCTTCTTGTCCCAGCTTTCCCACTCTCTAATTTATTTTTCTTTTCCTAGTAAAACTGGAAGTATCATTATCCCAGGAAATGTTCAGAATTAAGTAATCTGACCAAAACCTCTAAGAAATTTAGCAAGAAAACCTAATGTCAAATCACATCCTGTAAAATATTTGATCAGCAGGCTTCAAAAATATGCTGTAATACCTCATTCTAACACATTATTAACCTAACTCTGACTTTCAGGAGTGTTCATTTGGACTAGGAAATTGCAGAAGTCTATCTCTTCTTCAGATCCTGAAGTTGATCTGATTACAACAATCTTCCCATCTTGAATTTGGCAGTGGTATTAACAAATATATTTTCCAGTATACTTATATATTTTTTAATGTATATGTAATACCAGATAACATGGTTGACTGAGCTCATTGAAAATGTATTAAAATGTTTTTATGAAGACATAAGCTTTAACTTTCACAAAGCACAAAAAAAATGGCTTTATATCTCCCTGCTTCATAGAATGGTTCACTTCACAGAGGTGTTTACACTGTTTTGAGTGATAGAAGAGATCTGATGGATTGAAGAATAAACATCAGGGCAGAAGATGCATTTTTTAGACTTCTTGTGCAGGCAGAAAGAATGTCAACTATGAATAAAATACATGAATATTAGGCAGGCTGTACAGCTCTGTTAATGGCCTCAGAAATTTTATTATTACACTTGAACAAAGCATCAGCCCAAAACTGCTAAGGTTCCTGTCTTTGTCAAACATTTAAAACTATTTTTCTATTGACCAGGAGTTTTAAATAAAGCTGCAAGAGAGCTCTGAAAATTTTCGAGGCAGACATTCCTGAATCAGAAATCAAATATATCAAGGAGACACTCACTTTTGGGACTCAGAAGGAAAGTGAAATGAACAACCCTGAAATTTAATTCTTGAGTCATGAAGAACTGGTGATGCAGTAAAAACTACAATATGTTGACTTCGGCAGCCTGATTTCCTAAATCAATTCTTTGACTAATTTGTTTGGTTTTTTGTCTTCTGATAGAGACTAATTGAGCCCCATGATTTCACAGGACTAAGGAATTTTCTTGGCCAAAAATCCCTTGGCTTTACACACTCACAGAGTAGATGATGTTTATCAAGCCTAACAGAGTTCTAATTTTCTACTCTTCCATTTCCATTTTCCAAGAATTGGGTAATATATTTAAGGATTTGAGGAGAACTCAAGTGTTCAGAATTCTGGCTTTGCTCTCCACCCTGAAGTAACTCTGTTCTTGCCAAAACCCAAGACCTAGAGCTGGAGCCTGGTTTAACAGGCACACTCTGTAATTTAGACATTTTCTGTCCATCCCTGCCAAAATTTCTAAAGTGGTAGTATTCCTTAGCTCATGTTCTCAATTAAAAATCAGGGACAATATTAGTAGAAAATGAATCACTCTTTCAGATTCACTGAACCTGATTAAGGGATGCCATCTAATTTTAGGTTCCTTTTGAATTTACTGTGAGAATACTAGCAATAAGAATCCTACCAGTATGTTCTGACTTAGTCAATTTTGACAGATTTTTGATTGTTGCAGTTCACCATTCACCAATCTTCTCATGAGAAAGGCAAAAAGGAGGGGTAGGGGGAGTGGGACTCAAATATTTAAAGTGACATTTTCAAATCCATAACCAAATGTAGTCAAAGAATTTTAAGATATAAGTGTTTAAACTTCAGTAATAAGGATAAAGATCTTATAAATTAATTAAAATTTTTCTTTAGATTTCAATGCTCTTTCTGGTTCTAAGTTGCTTACCAGGAAAATACCTAAAAGATTATCCTGTTTGTGAGCATCAAATTCCCAAGAAAACATAAGAAAAATGACAGTAACATGCTTGTTATTAGTAATTCTAGAGTAAAGAGGACAGCTGTTTCAAATAATTATTCCAAATTTTACGTAAAACATAAGAAAGTAATAAGATAATTAACTTTTGTGAAATTTAAAATGCATATCTAAACACTGCCATTGTCTTTATCTGAAGTCATTATGACAGTTCTGGTTATAATAAATAAAATAAAATAAAATAAAATAAAATAAAATAAAATAAAATAAAATAAAATAAAATAAAAGTAAATTAAATTAAATAATAAGTAGACAATAAAAACAAACAAAAACAACAAAAGAGCCAAAAACAAACAAACAAACAAACAAAAAAGGAAACTAAATCCTAATAGTAACCCAAAACTTAAGAAATATTACAGACCTAAAACAAGCAAGCATTCCATCTTCTCTTCCCCATGTAATTTACAACTTGAAAAATCCTTCTGAGTAAGAATTTAAGGTAAGGTAATGAAACATAATTTTATACAAAGAACATTTCAGAAAAAGGAGTTTCGGTTTAAAAGACAACTGCAACCAAATGTAAGGCAACAGTCCAAGACGTACATCTCAGCAGAACATGCCAGACAGTTACCTTTATTCTTGATCACTACATCTGTTTTCTAAATTAAAGCATAATCCCTACAAAATATAAAGAAATAATGCAGACAAAAAAAAATCTCTTTCTAGAACATTTTATTTTAACAGCTGTCTGAGTTATAAATATGCTGACCAAGCTGTTCCATTTGTGGTTCATATCTGGTTTTGATTTATATAACAGAGTGAAATCATGGGAGAAGCTTCTCTCCGTGGAAAGCCAGAGCCCTAGATCTCATTAGGTTTTTTGTTGCCACACTTTTTTCCTGAAGATGACTTGTCAAAGCTGCCTTTTTGAAAGTGGGATGAAATAAGTGACTTACATTCTACAGTGTTAGTGGTTTTGTTTTTTTCATCTGCAACAGATGAAACAGAGAAGAGCAAGCTTTGTTCAGCTAGATGTTCATTTGTGTGCCGGTGGTTTGCACAGGAATGAGAGAAGCTCCAATTTCAGTGCCTCAGGAGAGACCCACAGGATCAGTGCTATGTTAGAGATGTCATGGAGACACGTGTCCTGAAGATCCAAGGAGGACAGAATGGAGTCTGTTGTGAAAAAGGAGGCAATGAAAGCTTGATGACTAAAATCAAATCTGTCCTTCTGTACAGACTGTAGGAAAGGAAAATATTTGTTTTGCAGTTGCTCTTTAAAATACTTATTTGTTGGGTGACTTGAATTTTCTCTGTATCAAAAGTTACTTTGTTCTAATTCATACTCCAATAAAAGTCTGTAGAAATTCAGACTGGTTGATGTTACTGGAATACTCATTGTAAGGAAAGGGGGCAGCTAAATCCACCTCATGCACTTTGTTGTTCAAGGAATTGCCACTCTACAGAGATTTCTTTCCCTGTGTAAATTGCACTTCACTTCAGATTGAGCTTTGCACAAACAGTTCATGTAATGAAAATCTTTATTTTGTGTACAATTAACCATTTGCAAATCCAGCTTAGAACATTTAGTGAAAAACTGAAGGTACTCATGTTAGGAAAGCTGAACTAGGGAGCAAGAAGGAAGAATGGATCTCTAGGTAAAGGTGCAGAGGAAACCATTGGTTATTGTGGCATTCATTAACCTTTTCAACTAAAACAGTTTAAAAGTCTACCAGCTGCAAAAAAAAGGTAAAGCAGCAAGTGAACTGCATGAATGTTCGTCTTGAGGATTATATAAGATCACCAAAATTATGTGGGACTGACCTCTAAAGGACATGGGCAGCAAAGTTCCTAATTCAGGAACTCTCTCAGGGTTTAAAAATAAAGTAAATGCTGAGCTATGCAGATTGCCATCAGTCAGTCACTTCCTATGTGTAAACAGATACGTATTCACCTAGAGGGGTCTGCTTTTGAAAAATGATATATTTCTAAAGGGCATGTAACTAAATTTCACCCTGGGTTCTTAAATACCACTTGACTCAAGCGTATTGATTTCTTGTTTTTCCTACAATATATAGATACTTTTGAAACCTTACCATAGTGTGCTGAAAAATTAATAGCTACTAGACAGTTCAATGATTCTCTCAGCTTTCTTCACAATTGCATTGTTCCCCTCATTATATAATTAAAACAAAATGTTTATTTTACCAAAGACAAAGTCATAAATCAAGGTACATGGAAGTTTCTAAAGATACCTTCAGGCATATTTAGTTCTTCAAGAGTTAGGAAATTTCAAAGCTTACATAGCTGTAACTGAACTAATAAAATCTCAGTAATTGTCCATTTTAATTGGCCTTCAGCATTCTTAAATTGAAAGCAATTATGTAGAGCTAGAGAACTGAAGTACAGTGCGAGCCTTGAATTGTCTCTCCGTATAATTATATACAGAAATATGCTGAATATCCTCTTGCTAGTAAGTGAAGTGCTGAGGAAAAAGAGCTAATCAAAAGCCCATATTATAAAGTCAGTAGTTTTCCGTTAGCAAAACCCACACATTTGATATTAGCAGTTCATGAGCAGTTCATGCACTTGTATGGTAGCAAATGAGCTGAAGGGTAATGTATGGCTGAGGAAGTGACCCGAAAGTAATGTGACCACATTAGTATGCTAGAGCACAAGAACTAACTAATTCTTTTTAGAGGCAATGACATTTTTTTATTTTTTATTTCTTTTTTCTAATAGCATATTAGGTTGTCTAGAAGGACAATGATGGAACACAACATGCTGCAATAGCCAACAGATTTCTTATGCAACAACTAATAAATTTGTCTGTGTGTATATAGATGTATATATAGAACAAACACCAATCCCACCTCCCAAAAAAACCTCAAAAGTAGTCTACAGTGGTCCAATGAATTATTTCATTGCAGCACCTGAAAGATTTGGATAGAAATAATGAATGCTTTGGACTGATCTCAACAAATAGTACCTCCTTTTGCAAACTTACTCTGATTAGCTATTTCTGTTTGTTTGCAAAGTCAGAGGTAGAAGTCCACAGAAGAATAATCATTGGGAAACAGATTGTTGACAGGTTTGGAGGCTTGAACATGAAGAATGAACACTCTAGATCAGTCCAGCAATGTCCTAATTTACAGTTAATAAATTTTCAATTGCACTGAGTTCTTAAACTGGGAAACGGTTACCAAGGTAAACAACAAATCACAGAATTGAAAAATGGTGGAGTGGGAAGAGAGCTTTGAGATCTTTTGATCCAACTTCAGTTCAACTAAGTCTGATTGCTCAGAATTGTGTGTACTCAAGTGTTCAGTACTTCCAAGGATGGAGACTCCAGGACCAACTGAAACAGTGTATTTAGCTATGCTTAACATATTTAGAGAAACTAGAAAGGGAAGTTCTACAACATTGTCTAGAAATTGCAATCTTTCTCAGTTCCTTGTAGACCAGAGACTGCTCTTGCTACTACCAGCAACTACTCAGGACTTGAGATTGGGACATTAAAGACAGAAGAGTGCACTTTATGGGCAACTTAACAAAAAAGTTAGTTTGTTGAAATTTTAATTATTATGATGAAAAGACACTAAAGAAGGTCCCCAAGAAGGCATGCACAAAGACTACCATACCAAAATTGAAGCTGGGACTACTGTAACATTTATTCTTAGTTGTTTTGGCAATACCTATGATGTTCTAAGACAGAGAACATTGTCTTCAGTAATACTGAATTCTTACTGAGAAAATCAGGATTTCATCAACCATTTTTTCCTTTCTTTTCAACATCTGAAATTGGGATCAGTGTAAGCTCTACCAAGATGTCAGCTTCTTTGTAACGGAGTGCAAGAAATTGTTGATGCTCTTTTATTCTCCTGCTCTTCTGAAACTCCTATTAGTTATGGAACTCTTTCATTGTTGGTTTTCCCTCTCTAGCTAAAATACACACATGCACCCAAAATTATGCTATTTTAGAAAAATTTGAGTAGATACAAGGGACAAAATGTGGGGTTTTTGCTTGATTTGAACAACTGCACAGAGAAAACTCTGAAAGGAAGCAGGAAGATTAAACCTCTAAGAGCAGTGAAGAATGCTCATATGAAAAACTTTCCAGAACATAAACATCTTGGAAAGTCCCTTTAGTAGCTTTTGGGTGTTCAGATTAAAAAAGAGACGGTGGCAGTCCACCTCAAAGTATGGATACTACAGGATGCATAATGAAACTTTTAATTTTTGATTTTGGTCTTTTGTCTTTTAGTTTGTACAGCTTCTGTTTGTTATTGATGCTTTAAAATTGTCTTTTTCTCTGTGATGAGGACCATCATATAAAAGTTATTTTTGCAAAGAGTTCTAAACTATACAATTTATTCAAGAGCAGAAGCTAATTTTTCCTTTCAGCTCTATGTTCTCTCCTATGAAACTCCTTGGAACAGTTTTGACTTTAATGCTGCTACTTCCCAGACTTGCTACTGAGTGTTATTTTTCCATATTTTCAAGCTTTTCCACCTACAATTAAGTTTAGATGTTGTACTGCTGCCTACCAGTTTCAAAGACATGATGTGAATGCCCAAATCTCAAGCTTCATGTGTTGTTGTGACAATGGACATACTTGTCCATTGTCTTGATACCTAGACACTTGGAAAGGATTTACCTTGTGTTTTATTTTTCTGTTTGAAAGCTAGTTCTCTAAGTTTATCATACAGATTCTCTTTGTACTCAGTGGAAGCACACAGGACATGCAGGTGATTGATTCATCCCATTCCAAAATCAGTTTGCAAAATATGTGACATAATTGTCTCTGGAGCAATCCATTACAAAGGCTGCAGTGTAAATGATCAGTTCAGACTAGATAGCAAGATTTTAGATAGCTAGAGAAATTACATGGATCTCACACTGACAGTTGACTTATGCAGACTATCTTATAGTAAGTCTGTCTTCCCAGTCTTTGATTAAATGTTGGCTGAGATGTAAACAGATTTTTGATTGGGTTTGTTTGCTGGGCTTTTGTCTGAGATCTGTGTATGAAAAGTGGTAGGATATGCAAACGTTTCATATATGTTTTAATGAACAGAGTAGCATACTTTAATTTTCATGACAATATTTGTATTCTTTCATTAGCTATTTGAACTCAAGTCTCATAAGTCTGTAAACCTCATGTCAGAGCATTAAAAAAGCAAAATTACATGATTATGTATGATTTAGTAATAAACAGATTTTTCTCTATATTTTGCTAAACATTGATATGTACCTGCTACCAAACACTGATTTATTTTTGCAGATTAAATTGGATAAAAACTGTCTAATTCATGTAATACTTCCAAATACATGTGAGTATTGGTATCTTCTGCCACCAGCATTATGAATTCACATCCTTACATAGTATTGAACTAAGCAATTTACAAGCTCGGTAATCAAAAGCCTACTTCCATGAAAAATTACATGTACAGTTGAAAAAAAATAATGTTCTGAGTTTTGCAAATGGAAATCAGTCCTGATTTTAACCCTATTTTCATACTATATCCGCATCAGAACACATTCCTTGGAAATCCTTCTGGAAGCATATCTAAACAACAATTGTTTACAGCTGTACTGCCTGTGAGATCTCCTACTGATTTTAATGTCTTTGTATTCTGAAAAATTATGTGATGATTTTAAGATCAGGACAGACTTTTCTTGGATAAAAGGAACAAACTGATGCACCAGGAATCTTTTAGAATAAGATGTTAACTCTCTGTATCAGGAAGTAATTCAGCTCTGAATAGTTTAAAAAATGTGTTTGGGGTTTTGGGGGGCATTGTTTTGTTTTGTTTTGTTTTGTTTTGTTTTGTTTTGTTTTGCTTTGTTTTTCTTTGGTTTATGTTAAAATAATGTTAATTCCTAAAAAGAGTTCATGATGATGCCATAACAAGAGACTGCTCTTGCTCTCAAAAGTTCTTAAGCAATATATTATGCTAAGAAGCCTTTACTCGCTTTTAGCTGCCAGGGAAAAAGTGTGTTTAAGGCAAACCATTTCTTGACACATGGTGTGTGGTTAATTGCTACCTAAATGCTCATTACTTCTCGGTTGGGTTTGGTTTTTTTTTATTTTAAATTTTACATCCTCCATTTTTGTACATGTTTGGGCAGTACTAAATATATTTGTAATGCTCTACCTATACCAAAGGATGGTCATATTATTTAAAAAATGGAGCAAATTGTACCTGGGCAAAATTAATGAACGAAAATAAAAAAGATGGACCTTACTGTAGCATCAGCTCTTATTAGCTGTGTCAAATCTATTGCACACTGCACTGAAAACCTTTCCAACATAAGATGTTCTGACAAGCACATTAATTTAAGAAACACAAAAGTTTGACTGCACATAAAATGCTCTTAAGCAGTAACTATAATACAGTAACAAAGCATGAAACTTAATTCCATGTAATGATCTAACTGTGGGGGTCTAAATGCCTAGTCCAGACATCACTGACATTATTGGCAACTGAAAATCCCCCTCCCCACAAAGGGAGGATGACATAGATGTTGTAGCAAGCATGGGTTTTAACTCAGCTTTCTAGTGTGCTTGGCATTGAAAGATTGACTTAGACTTGTAATGTACATATTCAAGCCAGGTTACATGCTATTTTATAGATATTTTATAAGTTTTTACAGATCAGCCACAAATGTCTGTCAGATGTGTGTATTTTTTACCAGGACTGCATTCAATATACACACCACAACCTCAAGACTGTAAGCTTTGGGTCTTTAGTGGTGTAAGTTTGCTCTGTACATGCATAGTGAGATAAAACACAGTTTTAACTTAAACTTCAATGAGATTAAATACATAGCATTTGCTTTCTTTTTTATGTAACTGTAACTTTTTTATGAGACTCTAACAGAATAGAATAAGCAATCATAACTATAAAAGAAAGTAAAATTTAAGTCAGCTAGCCTCATCTATCTCAAAATGTATTCCAAATAGCTGAAATGAGACAGTCCCTTAATCTCCCTTCCATTCCTCCAGTTTCTACTGTGCATTTTCACTATTTATTCCTCTTAGGTCTAGTATTTTTCAAACTTCAATGTAAATATCCCTAATGCAGCAGAACACAAACCAAAGGCAAAAGCAAGAAAACAAACAACTAAAAATAAAGGAAGGGTTTCACAATTATGACTTTGAATAACCTCACAGTGTTTGACAAGAGTTCCCTTTCCCTATAAAGAAAATAAATATGTCTTTTTCACTGGAAATTATAGACGGGCAAAGAAAAATAAAAGCAGAGAAAGTTTAGAGGTATGAGGGCAACTCTCAGTGATACAAGGATGTCTCAACTCCTTAGGCATCTCAGATGACACTAGTGGGAAAGGTGGGAAAGTGAATTAAGTTACTATTCATCTCACTTATAAGTACTGTTACATTCAAAATCTTGTTACAAGAAGTTAAACTTATTGTATTTATGAAGCGAAGAATTAATTGTCACTGTGACAATGCTGAAAATACTGTATTAGAGACAGAACTGTTAAGCATGTTATATCTGTGTACACTGTTTCTTAGGTATTATGCATATCCTTTCAGTGAACCTCATATCTGAGGTTCATGTTTCTCCATTTTCATAAAGAAAAAGATGGGTGGGGAGTTATGACAAGCCATTAGTAACAAAGTATTTTCTGACAGAAAAATGTCAGTCATTGTACTGTCTTCTTTCTGCTTAGTATTATGCCCTCAAACACATGCATTTTCTGTCTTATCAGACTTCTCCTTGCTTCCCAGCTGATGTCTGGAATTTATACAACTGCCTTCTCCAGCCTTATTTGACATCAAAATCTATTGTTTCTTACGCAGTGGCTACCTAATTTTGTCAGACCCTCACTGTGCTTGTGGTTCAACAAGCCGAAGCTACAATAGGTCAGGGAACAGTTACTTGATCACTACAGCTGTTAAAACCTAGACTGATAAAATCTCCCTAAGCCCTGAGTCCTAGCATTTTGTATGGCATATAGTGCCTGATGTTTTTTAGTAGTAATGGCAAAATCCTAATTCCATGGGGAAATTTAACAAAATTGGTGCCAGAATGTGGATGAATGAAACTATGAAGCTTCATGCGTAAAACTGGTGAATTTACACTTCTGTGATATCCATCATGTGAGAATATTATTTTCATGTAAAGAGTCTATGGATTTTTCAATTAAAATGAACTAGACAAATAATAAATTTGTAGGAATGCCCTAATCAGAACTAGGACACTACAGTCAGAGTTTAGACAAATGAAAGGGTTATGGAATGTCCTGTCTATGTAAAGGTCTTTGTAGAACTTTATTTTAATGGAGCCATGAAAAGCAGAGAAATAAGGCATGTCATAGTGTTTTGTCAAGTCAGTAACATGTAATAAGTCACAAAAGTAAATTAAATTCAATGTCAATCACCATTGTAAACCTATTGTTTTCTGTCCTGTAGTCAGAAATTGTTTGAACTTTGAGTTATGCTTAGGGCTTTTTTAAAGAAGGATGCATTAATCATTTTGATTTAATCTGTGTTAATCATTTTGATTTAATCTTTGTCAAGATCTAAACTTCATATTCAGGTTGCCTGAAGTACCTGTCAGGTGTTATAATTTATGAGCAGATCTAGAGGATAAACACTGCAGTAATAGTCTTATACAGTATATTTTTCACCTTTTTGCTTAAACCTGATTTTACTTTAATAAAATCAGAATAAATTGTTCAAAAATGTTACATTTAAAAGAAAATAAATATACATTAGGAAATATATTTTAATTTTTATTTATCTTTTAAGTGAATAATTTTGAATTACTTATATTTTACAGAGTTTGATCCTTTTGCACTAAAAGTGCAAGAAGAAATAGAATGGAATTTTAAATATCCTGGTAATGACATTTTAAGATATTTGTAATATTTGTTTTAATAACAGATTAAGTCAGCATATATAGACCTTATTTAACAAAGCAATTAATCACTGAACCCCCTTCTGATGATCAGAAAAATTGGTTATAATACATCTCATAGGAGTATTTGACTTAAAATAGAAAAAAAAGATTTTATGGTTTTCATTAATTCCAACATGCTTAGAAGCTAATACTTTTTATTTTCAAAAATATCAAGCTGATTTGGGTATTGTTTACTTGTTATATAGAGTATAGTAAACAATAATTATAAACATATTTTGAACAAAGGAAGTATAAGTTTAGATTATAATTTTAAGAAAGAACCTTTTTATTACATCAATTTGGAAAAAAGAAACACATTAAAACTTTATGATACGTGAGATGAAAATTATAATAAAAATTGAGACCATGTTTACTGTATTATTAATTTTAAATAAAAGTTTCACTACAGATGTCTGATTCTCAAAGCCAGACTAAAGGTTTATTTAAGTTAATAGAATCCATTTACAATATTCATTGAATCTTGGATCACATTAATATAAAACAGAAGAGATGGAACAGAGTACAAATAAAATTTTGTAGTGTGTGAAAGCTTAACAAGTTAAGATTTTCATTAAAGCAATTTTTTCCCCTCAGACTAATACTGCCAGTTCTTCCCTTAAAATACAAGATAGTCAAAACGAGACTCTGTCCTTGTACAGCAGTTAAGAACCTAATGTTTCTGTAGAGTATTATGCAAGCCTGATGAAGCTGAACCCAGAAGGATTTATCCTGCAGGTTTAAAACAGCCAGAATGAGCAAAAACCCACACTCTCAACAAAAAATGAGACCAACACAACTGGATTGGGAACACTTTTGTATAGATCAATTCCCACATGATTTCTAGCAGGGGGCTACTGAAGACATGCATCAGTCAAAACCAATCCTTGAAAGTGTCACTGATTTGCATCTTGAAGATGATTAATTTATTATTAGAGTTTTCAAATAGGGTAAAGCTGCTGTAAATTATTGAGAAGGATAGCTACAAGATCAGGCATATTTTTATTTCAAAGAGAGTGAACAGCCTTTTTCATTTGGGTAGTGTCTCCTTAGGAAACTGATATCACATTTCAACAAACGGATGTATTGCTATAAAATACGGTGCCATTATTTTCTCAAACGTGTGCTGTAGTGAAGGAACTGTGTAGGTGCTCTTTCTGAGCTCCTAGATGGCAAACTGAGAGTTCTGATTAACAGCTTCAGGGCCAAAATAGATGTATCTACTTTGTCAAATCATGCAGTTCCTGGGTCCTGATTCCTAAGTACCTTCACTGAATAAATGCACAAAGTAGAAGCTGGACCCAGTGGATTTCTGGGGCCCAGAGGTTTCTCCTTCCCACCCTACTTGAACACTGGCACCATCTCTAAGCTCATCTGATAACCAAGGCAAGACCCTGGGCCTATTCCTTAATAAGTGTCTCAGATCTTGTGCATTTGCAAATGCGTGTCTCCCTTAATTAACAGCTGGAAATGCCCCAGAAAATTGCACACACAGAAAACAGAAAATAAGGTCAGACAGTAGGTCCAAGTCTCAGTCAGACAAGAGCATATATATTCTGCCATATTACAGGAAAACAACAAAACCACATACAAAGAAACCTTGTAAGAAGTAACGAGCAGTTGTCAGTAGAAGAAAACAAAGAAACAAGTACACATGCAGTCAATCTAATCTCTCCCTTCTCAACCACAGAATTTACCAAAAAGCAGACTTTCAGATTGTTTGTCATTTGAGGGGGTTAATTTTTCATCCCTTTAGTAGTTTGTTTTAGTCATATATAGGATGACTTTCCTGTCAGATAAATGCATATTTAAATATTAATGAACACTTATGTTAATGAAAAAACCAGACTATGATGCTTTTTGAGTCATTTGCTCATCTGAATTTTCCATCCACATGGATCAGTCAATATAATTTTGATAAGGGTTATACAGCAAGTACAGGTTTGGTTTAGACTACTTTCCCCTCTGAGGAGAGAGGGTACAGATATAACGGGTATGAACTGGGGTCTGAATCATAAAAAATTCTCATGATTTTCTAAAGGGGCTTGTTCAAATATGTTGTTCTTTTTACAGTTAAGCCCAGTTTAGGCAGTAGATGGTTCCAGTCATTTTTATGTGTCTTTGACAATTTGCAGATTTATGGTTTCAGACAGAAAAGTTACATTAAGCAAAATTTGAATTGAATTGCCTCCAAAGGATGAGAAGGATGAGTGTGTGTGTGTGTGTATATATATATATAGATAGATAGCTATAGATATATAGATATATAGATATATAGATATATAGATATATAGATATATAGATATAGATATAGATAGATAGATAGATAGATAGATAGATAGATAGATAGATAGATAGATAGATAGATATAGATAGATAGATAGATAGATAGATAGATAGATAGATAGACAGATAGATAGATGTTTTTCTGCAAGAAAGATCGAAACAAACCAGGAATTTTAACACTGTGGTTCATTACTAAATAAGCATGTGAAATATTCTCATTTAAAAAAGGATTGAGTAGTACTTCTATATATCTGAAACTAAGGAAAAAAAATTCTGTACATTTCAACAGGTGAGAAAGAAATGAGATCCCATTTATCAAACAGACTTACATTAAGCTTTTTACATCTGCTTCTCATCAATCACATCCCTGTCATAGGTAGTGCTGCAAAATCCAATAACTTTTTCTTTGTCATTGAAGACTGCTTGAGACAATCAAGAGACATTTCCAAATCTCCCAATATGCATTCTGCATATCACAACAGGGCAAAATGTACAATCCTAGAGATATCTTTTTTTCTGTCAAACAGCTCAGCTGGAATTTGTTTAATCAGCTGAACTTTGTAACAGGCAGATATAAAGCAGAGAAAGGGAAGAAAATACGAAAAACCCAAACCAGAACCCAGTACTCACACCCTCTCCAAGAAAGCTGAGACACAGATTATAAGAAATACAGGATTTTTCTGTTTGATGGTTTGATTTTGGTTTGTGAAGAATAACTGGTTTTCAGTTGTAGCCAAAACAGAAGCCTGTAAAACTTACCCAAGTGGTATACCTTGAATGTTAATATAAGTAAAAATACTAAACCAGTTTAACTGATAAGAGTGTATAAGCGTTTTTTAAATGCTGTGGTTATGCAGCTACACCCAACATATGAGCATTTTATGTAAGTATGTGAGCAATGTAACTGGCAAAGAGCAAAGACTTTTGCAGGTGTACTCCAGCAGCATGTAAAAGTATGAGAGGAGCAACACAATTTGCAAGACAAATAGCAAAGAGCAAAATAAGAGCAAGGGATTCCAAATGGGCAGGGTATACTGCTGAAAAATCTGGAGTTGGTAGCTGACAAAATCAGTAACAGTATTGGAAACAGACATGCCCCTTTTCCCTTTTGACGGCGATTAAGAACCATAACAACATTAGACATGGAGATGAAAGATGGTGAAGAAAACAATCCTATTTCTTTCCCTGACAAGTTTTCAAAGACTTATTATCAGTACAAATCTAATTACTATAGAAAAGAGCTAAAGAGAAACAAAGAATTTTGAAACAGAAAAAATCTTAACAGTAACAGTACAATTTAATTTGGTATAAACATGTTTCTTAGCATTTGCCCAATTTCTATTGTTATGTCCATGCTTCCATTGCTTCTTGGAATCCTAATATGTATTCAGTATTGGAATGGTGAGTCATTATCATCTTGGGTAATATCAGATTGATGGTGATGATTTCTTCCTCTTTTCTGTAAGATGTACTTGGCATTATTACACAATTTTTAAGATGTTTTACTATTTGCTTTTTCTTCATTGACGTGAAACTTCACATTATGTCTGAATTTATTATATTTGGTTGGTTTACATGTTAAATACCTGCATTTTTTCCCTTTTACTCCAAGCCTAATTTTGTTCAGTTCCCTGCTCTGCAGTTCGCTGACCATTAGTGAGATGTTCTCACTGCATTAAGATTTTGAGTGTCCGTCTCTGTGCCCTCTCTTGTGTCCTACACCTGCATACTGCATCTTACATCCCTACATTTCAAAATTTTTATTATTGTACCTTCTCTATATGCCTGTATACTACTACATATGTATGTTAGAGTTGCCAATATTTCATTCTGCACAAATACTCCTTTCTGCTGTGCAATTATTTTGACACTATGCAAATATAAACAAAATTAATCAGTCATAGGCACCTGGTCATTAGAAAAAAAAAGATGCTGTTACAGATAAGCCAAGTGAAGAATACCCCTGTCAGGTCAACTTCAGAAAAACCCTTACAAGTCTTAATTCTGACACCCTGCAAACTCAGCATAAAGCCCATGGCCTATAACCACAAGCAACATTACCATATTTGCAGAACAAGGGAAAATGTGAAGCAGGAAGTGTCTCCAACCGAGGAAAAGTAGTGGTTCATCCATACCAGAGGTGTGCAACCCTCAGTGAAATTCCCCAGAACCTTATTTGCCTTTGGCACTTGGCAATGAAGACACCCATCCCAGCCCCACAAGGCATGGGAGCAAATGGTGTGCAACAGCACTGGGCATGAACAGTGCCTGGACCGCAGCCCTCTGTAGTTACAGAGGTGGGCATATAGTCATTTTGACTCAGTGGGAAAGGCAACGTACAGGAGAAAGAAGTTCCCAGCACCATGTCTAAACTCTGATTTCATTGTGAGGTGAATGATGACATTTCAGAAATTTCAGAAAATTATGATGTTTTGGGTTTTTACTGGTTTAGGTTTGATTGGATCTAGGCTTTTGGAGGTTTTAGTTGGTTGGTTGATTTGGCTTGGGCTTTTTTTGGGGTTTTCCGAAAAGTCTTTCTCTTCCACTTTCTGTCATCGACTTCTTTGAAAAGGCCTTGAATACATTTTTCATAGAATTTGTGTTTTGGTTTGGTTTTAGTTTTGAAAGAAAGTAAAATCCAACTCAAACTCATTACGATGTAGGCATTCTGTGACATATTTTACTACAGTTCTTTTTCTTTATTTATGTCTAAGCTACTTGAGTGTCAGGGAGACAGTAAGTAAAATGGTCAAAAAGAGTAGTCTTGTCTGAAGTATCTCTGCATGTCATATCAGTAAACTTCCATATGATCACAAATATCAGAGCTTTACATCAATGTTACACAAATCTCAGGGCTTTTTAAATGTTTCATTACCAGTCCCATCTGGTTTATAGGCATGAAGGCTGAGGAAAGCTCTCAGAAATTTCTTAGCTCAATCTGATAAAATAAAATGGAACACTGGCATATTAAAATTTGATTTTGATGTCCCTCATCCCTTGCTAAAGAATTATGATAATGGTTTTACAGAACATCAAGCAGAAGTTTAATTAGTTTTAATGACAACAGTTTACTGACAAGCAAGACCTTTAAAGTCTGCCACTCTGTTTGGAGCACTCGACTGTATTTGGAGCAGGCTATCTTCCTAAGAGATCAAAGAAGACAATTTCAGAGTCTGGGTGGAGTTTTCGTAACAATTTTCTAGCACATCATAAAAGATAAATATGCTTTACAAGATCACTGTGAGGAATTATTGCTCAAATGGCACAGGATCTCCCAACAACCTTCTGTTTCTGAACCTCCTGGTTATGAAAAACAAATGAGGAATGAAAGGATGGTGTTACTTGATTAAATCCCAATTTAATGATAAATATTAACTGCTTGACATAGAAAAACTTCCAAAAATATCCATTTCATACCACATGTAATATGTGACAATTACAATTGTTTAGAATTTAAATATGTTTTTAAAGCTAATTATATTCCTACCAAAAATATTTTAGAATTATTATATATGGGATATGTTTATATTTTTAATTGATGATTTGATCAAGAAAGTGAAAGCATAATACATTTCCTCATTTCCTACCTCTTATCTTAATAAAATAGAAAAAAAATCCCTGAGAATGAAAAAGGAACATAATAAAATTCCTAGTATTTGAATACTCATTAAGGGGTAACAGAAGGCTGCCATATCCAGTATTTGAACTTCATGGGGATTAATTACAATTCGTAAGTGATGCCTTCACTTGCCAAGTTGACTAGATGTGGAGCAATCTGTAGCCTACAATTCCATAAGAAATGATCTATTCATTCAAAGTCAGTGATAATAATCACATAGAATTAGAAAACTGGAAGGAAGAAAATACCTTGCATCTTCATTTTTTCCTTACACAATGAAGATTTAATTGGTTGATTATTTGCTATATCATCTTCCTGGAAGCACTCAGATATTTTTAAGTATGCATGAATCAAGTTGTGCAAATGAGCTCTCTTCCCCTAAAATTCATGGCTTACTGGAAACTTTCAATCACTTCTGCCACCACCACAGCAGATTTTCTGTCATCTTGAGAAATACAGAAGTTACAACACCTGCATATGTGATGCTTTCACATTGTTCATGCAGGGCATTACCATTGATGAGATCTCCATAAAACTACTTTGAGCACCTATTCTACTTTTCATATTAAAATAGTTGCAATGTACAAGGATCCAAAACCTAGACATGTTCAAAGAAGGTTTAACACAGAGTTATTTTTAATTGAAAAGTGCTAGGAGTCTGTTTCCTGTTATTCCACATAACTGTTACGATATAAAGCTACTAGCAAGGGATCATCTCTTTTCATTTTCATGTATGTGTTTCAGGTGTATTAATCAAACGCTTGCATGCAAGGTAGTTTGTGGAACAGAATACATAAACACTCTTAAAATGAAAAGAAACAATCTCAAGGAATATCGGTCTGTTTCAAGGTCTCTTACTCAACCTTATATAAAACCTCAGATCTCAGTTGAAGTAAATAATATTTCACATCAACCTGTAATAATTGTCAATCTATTATAGCCTCACAAAAATTAGAAAGTTTCTCTTTCAAATTGGATTTTGTGACTGCCATATAAGTATTTACTGAATGATGAGGGCTTGGAAAACTCCATTCAATAAAATAATGTTTCCCTATCTATTTCAAGAGCATAAATGTTTTTGCTACGTGCACTTACTTTCTTACTTTGATCCTCTACAATTCTCATTCTAATATTCTTACTTAAGTCTTACAGGATGGAGTGCCTTGCCTAGTGAAATTCATACTGTATATGTTGCAAAAATGGTTAATTTTCTATTTCATGGGTGACCCTTATATGTACCGAAAGTATTGGAACTCACAGAAACATCTCTTTAGTGACCCTCAGGCAACCTACAGCTTTTCTTTGCCGTTTGAGGGATATTATGTCAGAAATGTTCTCCCGTTGTTTCCGGAGAGTATAAAGTAGAGTTATGGATTGTGTTACAGAATTGTACTAACCTGAAAGATCAGTCATAATTCAAGAACACTGTGAACAATGTCACCACTACTATTTCAGGGAAAGCCAGAGGATCAAGGTTAAAAAGCTAAGTTGTATAAATAAGTGGGGAAATTGATATATTTTCATTTCAAAAAGAGAATAAAAAAGAAGCTGCACCTATTACAGAAATTAAAGTATGCATAAAAAATAGTGAAAAGGTCATATACAAAATATTATAATTTGTGAAAGCCATTAAAACGTTGTAGTTTAACCCATCTGGAAATTAAGCCCTGCAGAGCCACTCATTTACTCCCCCATGGAGGTATGTGGGGGAGAATGAAAAGAAAAAAAGACAGAAAATTCATGGGTTGAATTACAGAGAGTTTAATAATTAAAAGAAAAAAAAATAACAAGGATAAAAAGCAGAGCAGAAATACAAAACAGGGGAGCATAAAGCCAAAGAAAAGCAAATTATGCATAAACCCCCAAATTCTCACCACTAACCACTGATGACCAGCCAGTCTATGAGCAATAGCAACCCCTGCACCCTTCATCTCCTGTTTTTATTGTGAGCGTGATGCTATATTGTATTGAATATCCCTTTGGTCAGTTGGAGTCAACCATCCCAGATGTGCCCCCTCCCAACCTTTTGCCTACCACCAGCCTACTCACTGGCAGGGTGGTGTGAGGAATAGAAAAGGCCTTGACACTGTGTGCTTTACACTGAGCATTGCTCAGAAATGACTAAAATATCAGTGTGTTATCAAAACTATTCCCAGCACAAATCTAAAACACAGCCCAATAGTAGGTACTGTGAAGAAACTTAACTCTGTTCCAACTAAAAGCAGTACAATAAGAAATTGAGACAATGGAACACGAGATGCAGATATTTCTTACCTATTAGGCATCCGAAAGAGCAACATCAGAACAGGTACATAATGAAGACTGCTCAGTAGAGTTTAAATCCAAGGTAGAGGTATAAGATCTAGTTATATAGATAAGGACTAGTTCCTCCATGTGTTACTGGTGACAGGTGAAACATTTCTGAAAGAACATGCCCCAGTGTTTCATACAGTCAGAATGGCCGCAAGTGTATTAAAATTAATGAACAAGGTTTCCCTTTGGAGTCTGTTTCAATGTTGAAGATTTCTTTCTTTGGATATTCATTAGGCATTCAAAAACTTTAATGCAAGTTAAATATCTATTTTAAGGAAACAATTTTTATTAGGAAGCATTTCCATAGCGAAACAAAGTCTGACATTAATTTATTCACCACTGAATCTCATGCATATTTTTGAAGACATAGATACAGAACTGGGTTCCAAGGAACATGGCAATTGATTTTGCCTTCTTTCACAATATGATATCTGCAATACTCCCCTTTTTACAAAGCAGAGGTGGAATTCTCACATTATTTGTATGAGTGTAATTTCTCTATCTCATACCAAAACCCTGCCTTCTGTGGCAACTGGCCTCCAGAAGTCTCTCATATATAGTACATCTCTACAGCGATATCACTTCTTGATAGTCAGTCACTGACAGATATACTTTTGTCTCTTTCAGTTAACAGACATTAGGCAAAATTAGCCAAAAATTAGTTGACTGCTCATGCTTCTACACTTTCACTATAGTCAATGGAGAGACAACAGTACTCCAAGTTGCAAGTCATTCCCTTTTTCTTAGAAAACTCTTTTAAGGTGGGATGAAGGATTAAGGAAGTGTCTGTTTCTTTCTAATGATTAAAAAAGCAACCAAACTGCTAGTTCACATCTGAAGTGTGCTTCAGTTACTTGAATATAGGTTTGTAGTACCATTTCAAATGGTTTTTGGGTAATTTTCCTAGCCTCTAGCTGCTGCCCCAAAGTAACACTTGTCTTCTGTGTTCCTGTCTCTTTATATTGTAAACAGCCAGAAAGACAGGTAAATTAATTTTTAACATTGTACAGGAAATGCCTTGAACTAAAATTTCATAACTAAATTCTCTGTGTCTCAATAGAAGTATTGGCTTCAGCACATCTTGGTACTGCAAAATAAAGCTCTGTGTCGGAACTAAGATGTAGAAATGCAGACTTTAATCTTTCAGTATCCAGGGCATTCTCACGCTGCTCATGTAATTAATTATGGAATGAAAGTTCAAGTTGTAATAAAATTTGAAGTGGCATGAATTAGTTCAACAAAATTGAAACTGGGGGACCCTGCTGATATTAGTGAAGTACAGAGAGCGGATTTTAATATTTCTGTCATTCAGCAGAGAAATTTTCATTACCTACAATTCCACAGTATTAATCCATTTGAAAGAGACAGACTACTGAAAATTCATGACAGGAAATTCATATAAAGGCATTTAAAGAAAAGATACAACTTTAGTCCTGCCAGTCCTGCATCACAGAATTCAGCAATATGTACTGACTGCAATGAGAAAAACAAACTTGTGCACAACTACAAAATGCACAGAAGAAACAGAATTACAAAGTGTGAGATTGATCTGACTTGTAGGGGTGATGTATGTTTGAACACATGCAGAAATCCAAAATGCAAATGCCATGTCTGGAGACACATGTCTCTGAAACACCTCATAGAGACAAATTCATCTTACAAGAGCATAGGTGAGTGCAGTTCAAGAAGTACTTGCTTCCTTTCAATGACTAGAAATAAGTACCAAAAAGAACTAAACAACTTAATTAGCCATTTAAAATGACAGGACATGAAATATATTGCAAAAATTTATTATCATATATTTTTTCCTATTACTACATGCATGCACATGTATTACTATCTCAAGCAATCATGTAATGTATAGAAACATAGAATGGTTTGGATTGAAAGGGACCTTAAGGATCATCTATTTCCAATCCCTCCTGCCATGGGCGGGAACACCTCACGCTAGATCAGGTTTCTCAAAGTCCTATCTAACCTGTCTTTGAACACTTCCGGGAATGGTGCATCCACAGCTTCTCCAGGTAGCACATTCCAGTGCCTCACAATTTTCGCAGCATGGAATTTCTTCCTAACATCTAATCTAAACCTACCCCCTTTCAGTTTAAAGCTATTCCACCTTATCCTTCATGTTTTTGTAAAAGACCCTCCTCAATTTTCTTGTAGGCCCCCTTTAAGTATTTAAAGGCTGCTAGAAGATCTGACCAGAGTTTGCTCTTCTCCAGGCTTAACAACCAGAACACTCTCAGCACATCTTCCTTCTTAAGTCTATGGTACAGTATATATTGATAATAATACTTATTGTTTAATATTTTACTGTATTGTTATGCATAAAACATTACATGACATTGTAAATAATACATAATATTGCAATAGTTTTATTATTACTGTTCTGGGAAATGTTATTTTTTCAAGAAAATGTGGGCTTTATTTCCCTATTATTCTTTTTCTTCTTTTGCATTTGTAAAGTGATTTGAGAATCTATGTACAGATGTTTTGTGCCATGTTACACGCTTTACTTCATCATATCTGTTCTCCAGCTGCCACTGAAGAAGATTGCATCTCCTGTGTGCTTGATGTCATATCTATCAAATCCAAGGAGATTTAACATGGAAATTGATGTAACTGTTCAGATGTTCAATGACGATGCTTATTTCAACCATGTTTCACATTTTTGTATCATTTTTCTTATCATAGAAGAGCAGGCATGAAATATTTCTCTCGTATTTATAGAATTTGGATTATACTTCAGACTAACAAGATGTATCAAGGAAAAGATGATGGTATTTTCTCTATTTGCTTCTCTAAAGAAGAGATTTGGTTACTCAATTTCTCCATAAACTGTGGAAAACAGAGGTCTTCTATGTCATGTAGTTGTAACAAACTCAATCCATGTATCTGATTTTCATCCAAGTCAAAATTATTGAAGAGATTTTCTAAAGTCTAAGTCTGCCTTTTCACCAGTGGAAATTAATGGGATTTTCCTCATAGTGTCACTTACAGTGACAATCAGTGAAGGACACTATTTCAAGTCAGGCCTGGGATCAAGAAAGCAGAAATATATTTGAAAGCCTTTTTTTCTCACTGCCTTTTTTAGGAACCAGATATGAAATTATCCAGGACATGACTTCATTTCAAAATGATTAAACGCAAATGTAAGTTAAGAAGCTATTGGTGCTCACAACCTTGCTTGAAGTATTTCTTAAGTCCGCCTTTACTATGCCATGTATTATGTATTATTAAATACCTTAGTTTTGAAATATGATTTTGGACCATTGGACCTGTTCTTCTTCTGGGCCAGATAACCTTCTTATTTTTTGATTCACTTAGAGATTTGCATTTGAAAAAATGGTCTCAAAAGTAATTTTAGGTCTCAAAAGTAATTTCACAAAACTTTCTTAATCAGAAAGAACCTTCTGATAATCTAACTTGTGATTTTGTTATGTTTTGTTGGGGGTTTTTTATGTGTAATGATTTATTTCTATTTTTACTAGAGCTGCCTTTCAGTTCAAAGAGTATTTTTATATAATTATAGATATCAATCACGTTCTCCCTTAGCATTTGTTTTTCTGTTGTTATTATTATGTTATTTTCTGATTGTAAAATTCCATTTCATACTATTAACCTTTCTTTGTACTAGATAAATTTGAGTTCATTCTTCGTAAACAACAGATGACTAAAACTATATACATTACTTTCTATAAAAGTCCAATAAAACTTTGAACAACGACAACAATCTCAGTTATATGTTTAACCTATCTTGTTGGAAAAAAAATTACAGATTAATTCATTGTTCCTTTGTCACACTCTGATAAAATTCCTAATTAGACAATTTTCTTTCCATTATTTATGTAATAATAAGGTCATGGTTTGTATCTGACATTTTTGTTGTTAGATCCTTAGTCAACAGTATTACTACCTGTGCTGTTTCATTTAATTTTGTTTAATGTTCACCAAGTTTTGATTTTTGGGTTGATTTTTTTTTAATCTGGAATACATTTATCTTCTATATTGACAAGTATTCACAAGGAGTTTCAAAGCTGTCTCAGAAGAAAATTTCATTTGCACATATCCAAATCCTATTCCAAGGTAATTCAGGGAAATGCATGTTCATTTTTACTAGTTATTTCACTTATATTTCTCCTTCCAGTATTACCTGTTTCTATCTTCCTATGAGATAGCCATCAACCACTCTGCAAGCTGTCCATTATTTCTTATCTTTTCCAATTCCATGTGATAATATAGCAAATATTTCACTGTCTTCATGGAAGAAGTGATCTACCACATTTCTTTCAGCTAGAAACAATTTTGTTTATCCAAGAAACTTCATGGTAGTTCAGTATGACCTACTGCTGATAAACTCAACAGAATTTTATAATAATTTATATTTTCTAGACATCTGACTTAGATTTTTTTTTTCTTAGATACTAATGATGAATCTTTGCACTTTAATAAAAGGAGCAGAAGATTTTCCTATTTTTGCCTATTATTTTTTCTGATATCTTGACTTATGTGGCACTTCTAAGCTTTATGATTGGGTCAAAAATTTGCTTCTGAACTTATCAACAATGAAGGCACAGTGTTACCCCATTATATGAGGCTCCTTTTGGATCTGATCTAGCACATCTGCTGCTCTTTTAACTTTTGCACTGTTCTTACCTCCCATTTGTTACTGACTTTCATGCTTTTAGACAATTAGTGATTCTGAACTCTTTTTTAGCGACATGGTAATAATGCCTTTTTAGAGTCCCGTATACACCAAAATGGCAAAAGATCACAGGCAGATAGACCTAGCCCTTCTCGTCTCAATGGGCTCCCTAATAAAAATGCCAGGTATTTAAAAAGAAAAAACCAAATGTACAACAAAACTAAAAATAAATCACAAACAAAATCCACAACAAAATAAAATATTTCAGCACTAAACTAAAGAGCATGAGAGACCAATTTGTAGGACTAAAGCTGAGTGGTTCATATTGCTTAGGCCTATCCCTCTCTACAGGAGACACATCTTTGAGAAAGGTTGATGTGGTGGTCCAAACAAGCAAGAATTGCACTAATACCTTAAATATGGGAAAATGGTTCCTGGGTATCTTTCATTCAGCAGTGTAAAGTGTAATAAGCAGAAGAAAGGAAAGGAAGGGGCTTTTCTACAACTCCTTTGCTTTACACTGTTTCCTTTCAGTTAAGTCCACACTTTCAGGCTTGATTTCAGTCAACTCAGTGACTGGCACAGAAGTCTACAAAAGCTCCTTTTATTTCCTTAGGAGATTACTTTTTGAAGCCCTTCTGTGCTACTGTTCCCTGTTTTTCTGAATTGGAAGTCCTTAATCTCCACTTCTGTCTGACAAAAATCACAGTCTTTTGAAATTTCCTCTCCCATTCAATACCAAGCATACTGTTTGCTCTTCCAGAAAATGCACAGACTCCCCTTACTCCAGGGATAAGAGAGTATTAAAATGTTTACAAAGATATCATCTGTCACACTTGATGTGAATTTCAGGTGTTGGAAAATGCTGTGGGGATTTACTCCATTTGATTTACCAAATCAGTGGAATGAAGTAGGTCAATGATGTTAACATCAAATATATTCACACTAATTATTTCCCATATGACATATCACCTCTTGCACAGACATTTATGAGTGTTGGATAAACAATAATTTATTACCATCTTCACATAATTAAGACTTGCTTAGAGAATCACATCACTAAGCAGGATGATAGGTCACTACATGGATGGAAACAGAAGTCTGTATTACAGGTGTCCTTGCAACAACATCTTCAGGTCAGTCAGGTGAAACTTCGCAAACTGATGTTGTACTGAATTTGTGTGATGCACAGTTATATTTGTTGATATAAAAATACATATTCTAAGCTTTAGAATTCTGTTTATCTATATGTCGTGGGTTTGACCCCGGCTAAATGCCAGGCACCTATGATGTTTGCTCTCTATGCTCTCTCCTGCTGCAGCTATGCAGAGGAGAGGGAAAAAACTAACACAAACATGCTGGACTCATGATTTGAGATGAGATCACTGACAGGTGCGTACTGGAGAGGGCAAAAGCAGGCGGGAAACTTAAAGTTGTAAAGATAGTGATTTATTAATCTAACAGAGTCAGAGGATAAATCAGAGGTAAAAATAAGCTCTTAAGACATCGTTTCTTCACTCCCCTCCCCTTCCCTCTTAAGGCACCACTTCTCAGCTCACCCCCTCCCTCCTTTCCAACTAACCAACAACTCTCAGGCAGGGGCAGGGTGTGGGGTTTTTTCTCTTTGGTCAGTCCATCACAATTCTTCTACTACAAACACTGTTTCACTGTTTCTCATCCAACCAACAGATCTGGGCTGGGGCAAGATATGTGGCTTTTCTTAGTCAGTCCAACGCCACAATTCTTTTGCTACAAATGTTGTTTCTCTACTCACCCCTCTCCCTATTAAGGTCATTTCTCAGCTCACCCCCTCCCTCCTTCCTTCTAACCAACAGCTCCAGGGTGGGGGCAGGGTATGGGGGTTTCCTTTGGTCAGGGTCAGTCCATCAGGGGAAAAAGAGTCTTCTACTTAGCCATGGGGGTCCCTCCCACGAGAGACAGTCCTCTGCAAACTTCTTTGGCGTGGGTCCAATCTCACGAGCAGCACCCACCCGATTTGCTGCAGTCTGAGATTCTTCTGTCCAGGTTGCAGGTTTCCAAGCCGAGGCCAGGCTGTTTCCATCCCGGGAGCAAGGCATTTCTCTCTCCTGCAAGGCCTTTGCAACCCTCAGTCTCTGGGACTCCCACTGGATCACAGCTTCCTGCAGGCATCCACCTGCTCCTCTGGCGTGGGCACCTCCCCACGGGCTGTGGGGGGTTTCTCTGCATCCCCTGGACTCCATGGGCTGCAGGGGGACCACCTGCTCTCCCCATGGTTTTCACCATGGCCGGCAGAGGGTTTTCAGCTCCGGCGCCTGGAGCATCTCCTCCCCCACCTTCTCCACTGACCTTGGTGCCTCCATGTTGTTTTCCCTCATATATTTTTACCTCCTCCTCCTCCTTCTCTGGCTAAAAAGAAGTGTGTGCTCACATTGTTTTGATTTCTTCTTAAATATGTTTTCACAGAGGCGTAACTAACATCTCTAATTGGCCCAGGTTTGGCCAGCAGCATGTCCGTCATCTTCAGAGCCATCAGAGATTGGCTCTGCTGGACATGGTGGAGAAATTTCCAGAATCTTTATTCAGGACATGCAGGAGCCATCTTTGTACCCCACCCTACTCACTGGCAAAAACTGGGCCAAGCCAAAACCACCACACTATAATTATTTATCATTCTTTTCCTATTTCTCTATCCTGCAAACTTGATTAAGAAAACGTTATCATTCATGGGACTGCAGAAAGGAGGAGGGATATTCTTATTTCTAGAGAAGGCAAAGTAAATGTTTGTTTGAACAGAATAAATTAAAACTTTTACAATAAAAAAATGACAAAATAAACTATAATCTTTTTTCTCTAAGAATGACATATTGTTCATAAAAATTTTAAGAAAACAAATGGTCTGCCTTTCTCTTCTTTCCTTCTGCAACAATGCGTTCTGATTCTTTTGGGTGCCACAAGAAAGGATCAAACTCTCTCAAGTAATATAAGTATGTGATTAACTTTCTAGAAAAGGCAATAACCAGATTTATAATCTTACATCCCTTCTGATATTAAAACCCCTGTGTTGATGCAGCATTAGATGAATCTCTTAGTGTGTCCATGGCATGTTGGATGGGTCCTGTCCAAG
Source organism: Acanthornis magna (assembly GCA_036785705.1). Lineage (NCBI taxonomy): Eukaryota > Metazoa > Chordata > Aves > Passeriformes > Acanthizidae > Acanthornis > Acanthornis magna. The sequence continues at coordinate 987,048 of JAWUZG010000004.1, read as the reverse complement.
GGGACAATTTTGGGTAATGTGGTCTTCAGAGGTTTTATAAGATTTTTTTTAATAAGCACTGTGATAGAAAAGGGTGTTTGTATGAGATGTTGCCTCCCTTCAGGACAAAGGCAAAGACAGGCCAGTGTATATACTGCTGTTGCCAAGTGGGTGCAGCATCCGGGCCCTTCCACCACCATCAGCTATCTGGATTCACATCCTGTGAAGGAATATGGGCAGCACAGCACAATCCAGGTGGTCAACTGATACGTGCAATCATGTCTTCTTGGGTCAGTTGTTATGTGGGTCATTAAATCCCCAAAGTATAACAGTCTTCCAGTTAGAATCACTGCATCATCTCTGTTTTGTGTGAATGAAAGGCAAAGGGTTCAAAGGAGGATACTGTCAAGAGACATTCAGTCCTGTTACTAAGAAAGAAAAGTTATTTAGTCTTCAGAAGCTCAAGCGGAATGTTTTCATCTGCTAGTCAGCTATCTATTTTTTTCCTTTTAATCTCTTAAGTAAAATGAGAACTCAAGCAAATGTAAACATGTCAAGATGAAATTATTGATTATGTAGAAAGAAGTATATGCTATTAGGAAATAATTTAGATTATATCTTCTGGAATAGATATAGAAATAAATTCAATCCCTTCCACCATAGGAAAAGTTCTGCATCACAGTAGGCAAATCACTTAATCCTCTCATTTCAAAAGTGGCGATTTATTACATATCTTATACTTTGTATGTCTGACATATTTATGACTTAATTACTGGGATAAATTATGCAGAAATGCTTATCATTCTAGGAAGTTACTGAAGTTACTGGAAGCTTCAGGGATGGGGAGAAGGAGAAAAGGACTGCAAGATACGAAAAAGAAAAAAAGCACTGAATGATAGGTGAATGTGGTTAGTTCTGTACTCTAATTATAGCAGATTCTTCTGGAAGAAAGAGAAAAAGCATATAAAGTCATCTGATGAAAGACTCCAATTTAGACATACCATGAATGAAGGATGCTCTATCCTAACTCTTTTTTGTTTAAGTTACATAGTTGTGCTACAGTGGTTTAAAATTATACTTTTTTCAGGTTTTAGTTATCCCATAAGAAAAAAAGGAAGAACAAAATGTATACTAAAGCTATAGTCAGGGATTTCACACAAATAATCCCAACCATCACATGAAAAGCCAGATAATGGGAAAAAGATTGCAAGGTGTTATATGGCACTCTATTGTGTGATAGAAATATTAGAAAAGATGGTAAATATATGTTAGCATATTCAGGAAAGCACTGGTTTCTGACTTTTTGAAGGGTATGTGTTACAAGCAGTGTTCCCCAGGGGTCAGTACAGGGTCCAGTCTTATTCATTCATGCATCAGTGACTCGGGTAAAGGGACAGACTGCTCACTCTGAAGATTTGCTTTTGATACAATGCTGTGAGGAGTGGCTGACACACCAGAAGGGTGTGTTGTTATTCAGTGAGATCTTGGTGGGGTAAATTATTGGGCAGAGAGAAACTTAATGAAGTTCAAGAAAGGTCAGTGTAGTGTCCAGCACTGAGTCAGGAATAATCCCACCCATTATTACAGGTTAGGGATTCACCTACTGGAAAGGAGCCCTGTAGAGAAGGATCCTGATGGACAAGTTAGCCATGAGCTCTCAATGTGTCCTGGTTGTGAAGAAGGCCAGTGGTATCCTGAGGTATATTCTAGAAACAGAAACACAGGAAGTTTCATCTGAATATGAGGAAAAACTTTACTGTGAGGGTGGCAGAGCACAAGAACAGTTATGATAATTATAACTGCTTTTGGTTATTATATTCTCATTAACATGTCCTTAGTCTGAAATATTACTGTCTTCCCTAATAGGGAAAGTAAAATATCCTTTCTTTTGCAGATTATTATATACTGAGAATACTCAGGTAACACATCTAAACTCTAATCCTGTTGTTAGGGAACTATGTGTTTGTAAACATTACTCATTTTATACCTGTAATTTAATGAATCAATAATGTAATTTGCTAAAATCCATCAAAACTTAAAGGAGAGAATATGAACTTTGACTTTCATCTGACTTGCCTACTTTGTGTTACAGTGTATAATTCTAGTAACAAAAAGAGGTATAAATCAAAATTTAGCTGTTAACATGAAATATTAAAATAAAAAATTAGGAAATGTTATAAATAATATTTTACATTTCTTTCTTTTTCCTGCAAAAGTAATGTTTTGAGAAAAAGGAGACAAAGCTTGTCAGTTTTTTAGCAATTTGAAGCAAGTAGAATGAAATTTTCATTTCTTTATGCTGCTGGAAAGAGGAAAACATTGCAGCCAGGGGATTCAAAGAATTTGGACATGTCTTTAAAATTAGAATTGAAATAGTTCAACTACTGAAAATAACTTAACTTTTTAGATTTACAATTTCAAAGATCTGGATTCAGATCGATAATTTTTGATTTAGTCAAATGGATATTCAAGATTCAATATTTTTGTGTATCCTTATGTCTTCTTGCTGTTGCACACTTTCATCACTTCTTTCATTGTCTTCAGTTTTGCACCAGTTAAGAGAAGACTCAGACCCTATACATCGTCCTTTACATGAAAACATATTTGTTCACATATCAGTCTATAACATTTCTCTTAAGCACAGCATTGTTAAGAATAGAGAAGGAAAGACTTATAAGTTTTCAAATTTCTTTAACAGTTTAACAGTAACTGCAGAATGTTACTTCATCAGTTATTCCTTAAGGTGATGTTAGACTACTAAAGAGTACAAAAATCAAGGTTATTTTCCTTAGTTAAGGTACTTAAATTTGTACTGGGCTTTCATTCTTCATAGTACACATAGTAACAAGCCATCAAACTAGCTCCAAAACACAGACTATTTCATCTCACAACTATTTGCCTACTCACTACCCCTCCCACCAAGCAGGATGGAGGCAATAGAATAAGAAAATAAACGTGACAAAACTTGTGGGTTGAGATAAAAACAGTTCAGTAATTTCAAAAAAATTCAAAAAATAAAATAGGAAAGAGAGGAAAATAAAACACGAGAAAGACAAACGATACAAATGAAAACAATTGCTACCAATCAGATGATGCCCAGTTGGTCCCTAAGCAGCAGTACTCCACTGCCAACTTCTCCCCCAGTTTTATATGCTGAACATGATGCCATATGGTATGGAATATCCCTTTAGTCAGTTGGGGTCAGGTGTCCCAGCTGTGTCCCCTGTCCACTTCTTATGCAATCCCAGCTTACTCACTGGTGGGGTGGTGTGAGATGCAAAAAAGGCTTTGACCTTGTCTGAGCACTGCTCAACAATAAGGAAAAGATTGCTCCTATCAACACTGTTTCCAGCTGAAATCCAAAACACAGCCCCCTAACAGCTACTATGAAGAAAATTAACTCTATCATAGCCAAATCCAACACAGGTACTGTTTTTTAAATCCAACTATTCTTTATAACCTCACCTACCATCTTTCTTCATGATGGCTTTCTATCAGGCAAGTTTTTGTTCTGCTCTTTCCTCCTGATGTTCTAGTAAACAATTTTCTTTCCTCCTGTTTTTTACCAAAATATGTTTTTGTTCTTATCAATGTCTTAAGGATATTAATCAAAGACCTTTTTTAAATAACTGGTCCTGAAGCATTGCTTTATTTCATCTCAAAACTTCTCTTTGGAAACCTTATCAATATTACCTTTGTAAGTTGCTGCTGACATAAAACATTAACTAGACAGACATTCTCCATTTCAGGAAACTAGCATCACTTTGTTGTCCTTTGATCTATTACTTAGTCTATGTACATATTTATACATTGATAGGCAATAATATTTGCTTTATTGTTTGTGCCTGTTGCTTTATCGTTAAAGAGTCCATGTAAAGAAACATGCTTGAAAATACACACAAGACTTACAACTAAATCTTGGGTAATGAATATGAAATTAGGTTGCCATGTAACAAACACAACTTTACATAAAGAATGAACATATAATTATATTCTTATTGATATGCTAATATGCTAGTCTTCAGATGCTTAATTGGAAATTATCAAGGCAGCTGCAAATCAAGTAGTTTTAACTGCATATTTACAACTATAATATCTTTTATTCATTCATCCGGTAATTTTAGATTACCCTTTTTCAGTAATCTATGTTACTTTAAAGGTTGCTTTGTCTCTTCTTGGGTTTTTGCAATGATTTTTATTCAGGCCAAATAACACTGAATGCAGGCTAGATTTTGGCAGATCAGAGAAGAGACAGAGACAGAACTATTTTCTTTAGTATATATCTGCCTTTTGATTCTAACTTGTGATTATAGTTTTTTGAAGACAATTCAAGGTGTCATGAGGAGGCAAAATCAGAGTTCCAAGTGACCAGTCCATCAGAAAAAATTGTTCTTATTGTTCTCTGAAGTCTGACTGTATGAGATACAACGACAGAGCTCACAATTCTTTCTTTCCTTCAAAAAAATAAATTTGTGTTAAAAGTTTTTAAAAGTGAGGAAAATTAGTAGGGGAAAAAAAATAAATTACTTGATTTACATTTGTGATTATGGTATACAAATAGTATGTAATCTCTTATTACTTTGAGTCATGAACTAAAATGAATATACCTATGCAAGATTTATTAAAGTTTTTCAACTTTTTTGGTTTGTAGAAACTGCAAAATTTTTAAAGCATGTGACCTTTAGCAGAGGAGAAGAGTAAGACCATTCAGTTAATGGCTGACTCTTTCATAACGCTGTTCGATCATTTTGCCAGTTTCATTTTGCCTGTTTCATGTGACACTGCTTACAGATATGAGGGGATTTAATTGAACACACAAACACACACAGACACTTTATGCATTTGTTCTTTGTTTTAAGCATAGAAAGCATCTGATTAATAATTTAATTTACTTTATCTGAGAAAGGAGTAATTCAATAGCAAACATTTGACATATAGGAAAAGCAAGCACTAACCCTGTTTCTGACTATAGTCACTTAAACACAGCAAATTATTGCTATACTGGTATACATTTAAAGTGAGTTTCAATGCAATTTTGTGAGGGCTTTTTTGCCTATTAGAAATGCTCTTTGGAAATGACATTTCAAACCTTTTACGATCTTTGAGGCTTGATCTGCTGCATTTGCAGATATTTATTTTTTAAACTTTTTTTATGTAATTTCTTGATGTTTAGGTTTCTTTTGTTTTGTTTATTGGAAAAAAGTTAACTGAACAGCTGACAACATTTTGGAGAAAATTATGAGATTTACTGTTCCTAACTGATTCTTCAATGTTTTTTCTGTAGTTCAGAGTCCCTTTGCATTCACAAAGATGAATAGATAGATAGATAGATAGATAGATAGATAGATAGTTAAAAATCGGGCTGTGAACAGGTGAACCTGGAAATATCACAGAGATTGAACAGTTAAATAGGGAGAGAACAAAATGTAAAGACATTTCATAAAAGGCAGACTTGTTCTGTCAGCCTTCTACTCTTCCTTTGTAAGCCTTCCTTCTTCTTCATGAACCTGCACACTGCTTATGAAGAGAGTATTAAAAAAATTGCAGGAAAATTTATGATGCTTTTTTTTAAATGCAACTACTGCATTTACCTTACAATGTTGTGTATTTCACTTTCCATCTGCAGTTTAGGAGAAAAAGGAGTATGACCAAACACTAGCCCACTGGAATGTTGCCGACTACTGATTTTTAATATCCTCAATTATTTAGAAATAATGCTCTTTCTTTCCCTGAAGAGAGAGTTAGTTGTCCTAATTTCCTCTCGGACTACAAAATGTTTCCCTGAGAAAACTGTGATATATATCAGTGTTGTTTCTTTGCCAAAATGTTTTTATACTCCTCTTTGTTAAAGCTCTATTAGTTGCAGAAGGTGTCCTTTTCTAACTCATAAAGGATTTTAACCCCAAAGCAAAAAATTTTCCCTCACTATAATGAAACATGCTTTCAGACAAGATTATCAAATGAAAGCATATATATTAGGTATTTGTTCTTTCTGTCTCTAAACCACTGCACACAGTGCAACATAAACAATGAGATGCAAGCAAACAATAAATGTCTTTGATTTTGATAATGAACTAATGAATGGAATAGCCAGAAATATCTCTGGACATACTAGAATTTATAGTAATTTTGGCAATTAAAAATATGCTCACTTCAGAGATTTGAATTCAGTAAGAAAAGGAAAAGGGTTCTATGACCTTAAAAATGAGGCAACTGGCATACCATAAAAGAGAAAATTATCAAGTATAGAAAAGAATGAATATCCATTGGACTGCTGAGAAATTGTCTCATTTATGCCACTTCATGAAATATGCAGGAAGTTGTTGCAAGGATAACAATATTTCTTTTAAATTTGCTGATTTTCTCATAGTCTGACGCATGCTAATACTCTAATTAATAATTTTGATGACTCTCAGAATGTAATTAATTGCAACTAACTTTAGAGGACATTGTTCATTGTTCTGAACTTTGGATACATGATTCATCCAACCAGAAACAGACATCTGCTTTATGAGGAATTTGGTTTACTTAAAAATGTGTCTATGTCATAGACAGCTATATATAGCGACTTGGGTGACTCCAGAACTTTGTCCTGTATGTTGTAGATAAATTTCCATGTCCGGAGAGATGAAAATGTATGCTCCATTTACCACAGATGATCACCAAATGCTGTAATATTTTGCTTCTGTATAGTGTTTTCCATCCCTCCTTTAACAAAACTCAAAACCAACCATCAACAGCAGTCAATGTTTATAACATGAATACTTTAAACAAGCAATTTTGTAGGAAACTCACATGCTCAGTGATTGTTATGGATTTTGTTTGTACACAGTATAAAAGACTATTTTCTATATACTATTATTACTTTTTTTTTTTTTTTTTGGTCAGCTGAGCATTCCTCCCATTGTATATTTTTGTTACTGTGTTAATTTGCTTAATGTGTTAATGCTCCCAATTTCACCATAATTTCAATAACTTCCATTATTTTCAATGTGCCTTCTGGAAGTAATAGTGATTAACATTACAGTTTCACACAAAGGAGTCAACAATCAAAAACTGATTTCCACTAATGGCCCAAATTATAAATTTGTGTTTCTTCATACATTTAGGGTCATGTTCCTAAGATTACTAAGACAAACATCTAAGTATCTAAGAAATCTGGAGCCTGGCCACATAAGAAATGAATGGAAGTCAGAAATCTTGGAATTTGCTCTTCCTGACACTGGGAAGGTCCAGATCATCTATTATCAATACCATCAAAATCAACATGAATGGAACTTATGTCTAAGTTATAAAACTCCTCTATTTAGGTGTCTAAATGTAGAAATGGGTTTTATCTCATATATCTAAATACAGAGTGACCTATTCAGTTGCCTAAATACAGGTTTCTAGTGCTTTTTCAGATTATATACGTTACTCTGCTTGAGATCAGGCTTCATCTCCAGCTGGACTTCGGTGTCCTGTAGGACATCTGTAATATGTCTGCCAGCCTTAGCTGAAGCTGTGTCAGATAGTCTAGGGAAATTAGGAGGTGAGCAGACTGTTATATTTAGGCACCTGGTTCAATGCTTGAGATGTAAAGTCCCACAACAGAGGGAATAGATGTGTGAATCTAGTATCTTATGCCATTTCAGATAACCAAAGGTATTTCACTTTAAGATCAGCTGTCTCTACTCTCAATCCTGTATCCTATTATCAGAACTTGGCAGATGTCTTTCATATCATAGAAAGCATTGGAGAGCACAGGATGTAGGTACACAGGCAGCTGAGCTGAATAACTGAATATCTGGTCAACACAGTAAATGGGCCCTAGAGAATTATTCAGGTGACCAAATATAGACTTTTACTTCAGTGAATACTTTTCCAGTACTTCATTGTCTACATTGGCTATTACAACTCCTTCCACACTGAGCAGCATTTGATATGCCCTGACAGCAGCTTATCTCTTTTCTTAGAATACAATAGGCTTTTTCAGTTGGAAGTGACCTACAGTGATCACCTAATCCAAGTGCCTGAACACTTCAGAACTTAGGTAGTTAAACCACGTTATTACAGGCATTGTCTAAATGCCTCAAATACTGACAAGCTTTTAAAAACAACCACCTATCTATGATGCCTCTTCCAAGATTTGACCACCCCCCTAGTGAAGAAATGCTGCCTAATGTCCAGTCTGGACCTCTATTGGCACAGCTTTGAATCATTCTCACATGTCCTATCACAAGGTACCAGGAAGAAGACATCAACACCTCTCTCTCCACCGCCTTGCCAGGAAGCTGCAGGAAGGAATGAGGTCGCTGCTCAGCCTCCTTTTCCCTAAGCTACACAAGGCCAAAGCTCTCAACCACTCCCCATCGGCCATTCCTTCCAGCCCTTTCACCAGCTTTCTGGCCCTCCTCTGGATACATTCAGTTACCTTGACATCCTTAAATTGTGGGGTACAGAACTGCTCAGAGTATTCAAGGAGAGGCCTCATCAATACAGAGGAATAATTTCTTCTCTTGACCAGCTATCTCCACCTAGACTTCAAACTTTAGCAATATTTTAGGAATCTCCTTAACCACATCAGCCTAAAGAAAGACACAATGTTCCACCTGATATGGGAAACAGATGTTTAAAAGCTGTATTGAAACTGTTTATTCAAGCTCAAAGTTCAGCTAAAATATAGTCAATGTCTAAATTACTGGGTTTGTGAAGATTAAATTCAATTCTTCACTTTCGGTTAGCTTTGTTACTAGGTAGATTTGCATTAGAATTATAGTTTGTAATTTATATGGGATTTTTAAGGTCCTAGCAGATGCAGTAAAAACACATCACGGTCTTTGCCTGTACCAAAGTTCACCTCATACAAAAAACTTTAAATCTCTTCTTTTGATCTCCTGTAACTGACTTTGAAACCAATACATTTACAGTACTGTTATCATAACTCTATGAATCTGACAATTTTCTAGTGTTACAGTGATTGAACCCATTTTGTGATTGAGTTCTTACAGGAAATAGTTCTTTACTTGAATGATACTTCCCTCTAACTAAGCTGTCACTAAAAAAAACTGCAAACCCCTACACTTCTCTCCTAAAATCTAGAACTACATGAGAAAATGACAGCCAGCTTTGATATTACCACAAATCAGTGAGAATGTTTGTGGCAGATGCTGATCTTAGTTGCACATTGTAAACTAAAGGAATCTCTGCCATCTTCACTAGAATTGTTCTTGGCTGATGCTGCTTCACAGATGCAATTTATCTAGTGTATGATTTTTATCAACTGCTTTAGATTATGTTTTCTTTTTATCAACATGAAAATTTTAAAAGCAATATTGGGAATGGATCTGCATACTAGAAACACAGAGATACACAGAATACACTGTAGATTTTTTAAATTGTTCAAGACATTTTAATATTCAGGGTGTTGCATTATGCATTGCAATTCCATGCAGGCACAGCATTTAAGAATTGCAATATTTCTCCAGCAGTGTTTCCAGCCTTCTTTGACTTTATATTAGTTAAATCACATTACAAATATCTCTTTCAGATTACAGTACATTTTTGAAAGAAATATATTCCCTACACATGTTAATGTTCTAAGAGTTAAATCAAAATAGTTTATATTGTTTTCATTAAATTTTATTCTACAGAAGCGTGCAAAGACAAATAATGAAGGAAATAGGCCTTGTAAAAGCTACTGAAAAGTCATGACTCCAAATTATATTTTTGATCTGATTTCTGCCTTCATAATGGTCTAAACCAAAACACTAGATCTTACTATTTCCAAATTTGAGATGCTCAATGTTGGAATAAAGTTTTAAGTATTAACTAGTATTAATTTTTGTCATGGTTTATGGATAGTACTCCCCAGTTCAGTGCCCCACCCAGACTCTCCCTAACCATATGCCAACCTCTCACTCCTGTTTCCCTTCACCCTTGCCACTGTGGTGGGATGGAGTTGAGAACTGGAGGCACAAAAGGTGAAGATCACGGGCTGAGATAAGAACAATTTACTGGAAAAAGCAATGAGATAAGAAAATGAAGAGTAGCAGCTGTGATATTAATAACAAAAGTGTACAAGTGAGAAAGTGATTTATGTGCCAAATGTTCACTGGGTCCTATCCAACCCAGCCACAGCCAATGCCACCCCATCACTCTCTCTGCCTCGAGACTGCTGCCACCCTACCCTGGATGAATCTCTGCCAAGCCTTTTTCCCAACCAGAAACCACTCCTTTTTTATCAGAAGTCAAAGAGTCCCTTTCCCATGACACCAACAATGATGTGAGGTGATATCAATTAACATCTGGATCCTGGCCATGCACCCTCAGACACTTTCAGCTACTGCAAAAAAATTAATATTGTCCTAGGCTAAAACCAGAGCAATTGTAAAAATCTCCTATCTGGAATTATATTAAAAAGGATTTTAAAGTAACTATAAATTTAGCTGGTTTAAAGTAGTCATTCTATGAATAATTGATTTTTTAATCATGCTACTTTGCTGTCATTGAGAAAACTACCCCATCATCATTAATAATACAATTATTAATTTATTAATTAATTAATTTTTTTTTTTTAAAGTTTGGCCCAGAATGCTTTCCCTAGTATTCCAACAAATCATTTGATCACAGAAAAAAATTAATTAGTTATATCATTCTCTATTCCTACTCACTCCTTCAGGAAAAATAATTTACTAACAATAAACCAAAAAAGTATTGACCTCAATGATTAACTGTGAGAATCAAAACCACTGGGGACTTGTTGTGCAATATTAAATTTTACACTGTTGCTAAGCTCACAACTAAATTATCACTCTCCTAAGTCTAATTTTATTAATATATGCAAATTTGAGAGCATATTTGTAAGTCAGCAGTCATTTACTTCTCCAAAAATCTCTGTAGTTTCAAGTGAATACATCAATATCTGAAACTCTGTATGTTCATAAAACACTGTGAGTTAAATTCCTGGTGGCAACAATCATTCCAGCAAATAAATCCACAGATGCTCCCTTCACAGTGTCACAGAACAACTCAAGAGGAAATAGACTGTGACGTGTGTTTTGCTGCTCCTACAAGAAATTACTCTTCAGTCTTAACAGCCATTTAACTCTTTCTAGTGACTGGACCATCTGCTCAAATCAATTGGATGTCCCTTAACATTCAAAACCTCCAATATTCTTTCAAAAAACAAGGATTATGACTGGTTATTACTACATAATAATGAATAGACCTTGAACCCATGGAGTTAAATGATGAGCTTCTCTTGAAATAACAATTTGGTATCTTAACTTCAGACCAAAATCCAGTTCCTGGATTGATAACTTTCAACAGCACTGTTGTCTAGGATTAGAGAAACTTTTCCTAGGTGGAAAGTGTTCTGAATAAAACACCTCCCCACAGCAAAACTTCCAGCACCCCTCCCCCCACAGCAAACAGAATATCTCAGCTGAAAGTGGGATAAGAACTGTTTAATTAACACACCACACAGTGGAAGGGGAAAGGGGAAAAAGGGGTCATTAAACCTGAATAAACAGCTGATGAACTTTAGTGTCCTTTTCCTCAGGCGTAGCTTCCCCTTTCCGGGGTCCCCAAGGGGCCCGGTGGAGTCCCTCCAGTGGCTCCCTGGACGATTCTCGTCCTCTGTCCTCCGGGGCTCCTCAGGTTCTCAGATGAGAAAGCAAGTCGGGGAAAAAGGTCCAGAAAGCAACGAAAAACAATCCCAGGAAAAAAACAAAAAAATAACCCCCAAGCAGCAGCCACACCGGTGGCAGCAGCAACCAGCAGCAGCAGCTGACCCCAGGGAAAAAAAAAAAAAAAAAAACCAAAAAAAACCAGTGTCCCTTCCTTCTCACTCCCCCGTAGAACAGTCCAGGGAAAAAGTTTTCAAAACATCCCGCGCTGGCAGAGCTTCTCTTGGCTGCAGGACACAGTTAAAGCTACAGAACCATATTTCTGGTCAAACATACAAACGATAGGGAATACAAAATATAATTTACGCCACCCCAGGACATTCCACCCCTTATTCCATATCGTTGGCTTAAAGCCCACACTAATATGTTTCAATTCTATACACACACATATATACACATATACATATATACATATATACATATCTACATATATACATATATACACACATATAGGTATATACAAATAGAGGCAGTGACATTCCGCAAGCAATGGTACACCAGCATCCCGACATTACACATAGCCCTCACCCAAAATCAAATCTCCCTGAGGTACACATCGTGTTTCTCCATTTTCCTGCATTATCCACCAAGTACACCCTGGTCCCTGAGCAAAAACAACCCCACGGATAGGTTTGTCTTTACGCGAGGCAGAATTAATCCAAACAGTCTTTCCTAACAAGCCTCTGGCATATACTGCTGGGACCTTATCTCCATCTACTGTATGGAGGAACTCAGATTGGGCAGGGCCTGCTCGGTTGATGGAGCCTCGGGTGTTAACTAACCAGGTGGCCTTTGCTAAATGCTGCTCCCAGTTTTTGAAAGTCCCCCACCCAGTGCCTTCAAGGTGGTTTTTAACAATCCATTGTAGCGTTCCACTTTGCCAGCAGCAGGGGCATGATAAGGGATATGGTATACCCACTCAATGCCATGCTCCCTAGCCCAGGTGCTTATAAGGCTGTTCTTGAAATGAGTTCCATTGTCAGACTCAATTCTCTCAGGGGTACCATGTCTCCAGAGGACTTGCCTCTCAAGGCCCACGATGGTGTTACGGGCAGTGGCGTGAGGCACAGGGTATGTTTCCAGCCACCCAGTGGTGGCTTCTACCATTGTGAGCACATAGCGCTTGCCATGGCGGGTTTGAGGCAGTGTGATGTAGTCAATCTGCCAGGCCTCCCCATACTTGTATTTGGTCCACCTTCCCCCATACCACAGGGGTTTCACCCGCTTGGCTTGCTTGATCTCAGCACATGTCTCACAGTTATGGATCACCTGGGAGATACAGTCCATGGTTAAATCCACCCCTCGGTCTCTTGCCCACTTATAGGTGGCATCCCTGCCCTGATGGCCTGAGGCATCATGGGCCCATCGGGCTAGGAACAACTCTCCTTTGTGCTGCCAATCTAAATCTATCTGCGACACTTTTATCTTTGCAGCCTGATCTACCTGTTTGTTGTTTTGGTGTTCCTCATTAGCTCGGCTCTTGGGGACATGGGCATCTACGTGGCAGACTTTCACAGGTAGCTTCTCTGCCCGGGCAGCAATGTCTTTCCACTCCTCAGCAGCCCAGATTGGTTTTCCCCTACGCTGCCAACTGGCCTTTTTCCACTTTTCCAACCAACCCCACAGAGCATTGGCTACCATCCATGAATCAGTGTACAGGTAAAGCTTTGGCCACTTCTCTCTTTCAGCAATGTCCAGGGCCAGTTGAACAGCTTTGAGTTCGGCAAGTTGGCTTGATCCACCTTCTCCTTCAGTAGCTTCTGCAACCCGGCGTGTGGGGCTCCATACAGCTGCTTTCCATATTCGCTTTGTCCCTACAAGACGACAGGAACCATCAGTGAAGAGAGCGTAGCGTGTTTCATCTTGTGGCAGTTGGTTGTAGGGTGGAGCTTCCTCTGCCCGAGTCACCTGTTCTGGCTCTTCTTCATCAGTCAGGCCAATTTTTTCACCTTCAGGCCAATTTGTAATTATCTCCAGGATCCCAGGGCGATTCAGATTTCCCATACGGGCGCGCTGTGTGATGAGGGCAATCCATTTGCTCCATGTAGTGTTGGTGGCATGGTGGATAGAGGGAACCTCTGCTTTGAACATCCACCCCAGCACCGGTAGTCGGGGTGCCAGGAGGAGTTGTGCTTCTGTGCCAATTACCTCTGAGGCAGCTCGGACTCCTTCATAGGCTGCCAAGATCTCTTTCTCTGTTGGTGTGTAGTTGGCTTCAGCCCCTCTGTAGCTTCGGCTCCAGAATCCCAGTGGTCGCCCTCGAGTCTCGCCAGGCATCTTCTGCCAAAGGCTCCAAGATAAACCATGACTCCCGGCTGCAGAGTAGAGCACATTCTTTACTTCTGGTCCTGTCCTGACTGGGCCGAGGGCTACTGCATGAGCAATCTCCTGCTTGATCTGGGCGAAGGCTTGTTGCTGTTCAGGGCCCCAGTGGAAATCATTCTTTTTACGGGTAACCAGGTAGAGAGGACTCACAATCTGACTGTATTCAGGAATATGCATTCTCCAAAAGCCTATGGCTCCCAGGAAAGCTTGCGTCTCCTTCTTGTTGGTTGGTGGGGACATCGCTGTGATTTTATTGATGACCTCGGTGGGAATCTGACGCCGTCCATCTTGCCACTTCACCCCCAGGAACTGGATCTCTTTGGCAGGCCCCTTGACTTTGCTCCTTTTGATGGCGAGACCGGCTTCCAGAAGAATCTGGATGATTTTCTCTCCTTTCTCAAACACTTCTTCTGCCGTGTCTCCCCACACAATGATGTCATCGATGTACTGCAGATGTTCTGGAGCCTCACCCTTTTCCAGTGCAGCCTGGATCAGTCCATGGCAGATGGTGGGACTGTGCTTCCACCCCTGGGGCAGTCGGTTCCAGGTGTACTGCACGCCCCTCCAGGTGAAAGCAAACTGAGGCCTGCACTCTGCTGCCAGAGGAATGGAGAAAAATGCATTTGCAATGTCAATAGTGGCGTACCACTTTGCTGCTTTGGACTCCAGCTCATACTGGAGCTCCAGCATATCTGGCACGGCAGCGCTCAGTGCTGGAGTCACCTCATTTAAGGCACGATAGTCTACAGTCAATCTCCAATCTCCATCAGATCTGCGCACAGGCCAGATGGGGCTGTTGAAGGGTGAGTGGGCCTTGCTGACCACCCCTTGGCTCTCCAGCTCACGGATCAGCTTGTGGATGGGAATCACAGCATCTCGATTTGTCCGGTACTGCCGGCGGTGCACTGTCGAGGTGGCAATTGGCACTTGTTGCTCTTCCCCTCTTTAATCTCCTTACTGAGTTTATTGTGATTCTCCTCCATCTTATCTTCAATTTTCTGCAGACGTGTCTCCACAGCTGAGATTCTTGCATTCACTGGGCCATGCACAATATCTGTATACGCTCGGAGCTTCCTTGCCATATCAAGCACGGTCTCATGCCCGTCATCTCGCTTCATCATTGCTAAAGCAGAAGCGTATTCTTTTGGCCCAAGTTGTACGAGTTTTCGCCACATCACAGGCGTACATTCAACCGCATCCGGATCCATAAGCGGGGCTGGGTTTGCTATGTCCTCTGAGAAGACAATATCTACCACCCCCATTTCTCTCAGGCGTTGAATCCCTTGTTCTATGGTCTTCCACGGGGTTTGTTGCTGATAGAGATCCTCGGGGCACAGGTATCTCTCCCTCACACCTCTGATAACTCGTCTCCAGAGGCTGCAAGGGTCAGCCCCATTCCGTGCCGCTCGGTTGATATCTGCGTCACGTGATAGGGTCCCCAAATGCCTCGCCTCGGTGCCGTCTAGAAGTGTAACATCGCCTGCAGCATCCCAAAGACGGATTAACCAACTAATTACAGATTCATTTTCTCGTTGAATGTAATCTTTTCTTAGGCCGCGAAGGTCCTTCACGGACATGGACTCGACAATGACTTCTGACTCAGTTGTTGGCTTTGAGGATCCCTCACCCCCATTATCATCTGCTGGGCGATCGGTTTTGACTTGGTGTTTCCTGCTTCTCGTGACAGGAGCAGCTGCCATTGGCTTAGGCTCCCTGTCTGGATCAGGTGTCTGCTCCTGCTCAGGCCCTCTGGACATCTCAGTCCTTATTCTGGACAAGCTGAATACTACATAGCTGAAACCTACCAGGACGAGCACCATGAATACCAGGACAGTGGTCTCTTTAACATCCAGGGGAAACTGAACATTCTCAAAAGGTGACATACCAGATTTAGAGGGGAAGAAATAGGTGAAGAACAAGGAAGCTTCATCCTCTGCTTCTCCTCTAGCAGGTCGTGTAATGTTACCAACAAAATCCCAGAACAAGCTACTATAGCTAGGAGAGGAAAGTAACAGAGCATATGCCTCCTTAGCAGTTTCCAATACCGCCGTCATCTTTCTATAGATCCCATATACCCCGCACATTACCATAAAAAAACGGAGTCGTGCCCCTGATCTATGAAAATTATATATCAGAGACACAATTACCCCTATCTGTGGGTAGGGTAACAGGCCTGCATGCCAGACAGACAGCAACACATCGAAAAACAGCTCATCAAACAACATAGTGAACACTGTTTGGTGTAATCTAATACAAAGTGATTAAAACCAGAATATAATTACTAGGTTTTTCCACTTTCTCTGCCCCACAAAAGGTGGGCACCAAATTTTGTCAAGCCCCTTTAAGTTGGGCGCCAAATTTTGTCTAGGATTAGAGAAACTTTTCCTAGGTGGAAAGTGTTCTGAATAAAACACCTCCCCACAGCAAAACTTCCAGCACCCCTCCCCCCACAGCAAACAGAATATCTCAGCTGAAAGTGGGATAAGAACTGTTTAATTAACACACCACACAGTGGAAGGGGAAAGGGGAAAAAGGGGTCATTAAACCTGAATAAACAGCTGATGAACTTTAGTGTCCTTTTCCTCAGGCGTAGCTTCCCCTTTCCGGGGTCCCCAAGGGGCCCGGTGGAGTCCCTCCAGTGGCTCCCTGGACGATTCTCGTCCTCTGTCCTCCGGGGCTCCTCAGGTTCTCAGATGAGAAAGCAAGTCGGGGAAAAAGGTCCAGAAAGCAACGAAAAACAATCCCAGGAAAAAAACAAAAAAAAAAACCCCAAGCAGCAGCCACACCGGTGGCAGCAGCAACCAGCAGCAGCAGCTGACCCCAGGGAAAAAAAAAAAAAAAAAAAACCAAAAAAAACCAGTGTCCCTTCCTTCTCACTCCCCCGTAGAACAGTCCAGGGAAAAAGTTTTCAAAACATCCCGCGCTGGCAGAGCTTCTCTTGGCTGCAGGACACAGTTAAAGCTACAGAACCATATTTCTGGTCAAACATACAAACGATAGGGAATACAAAATATAATTTACGCCACCCCAGGACATTATTATTATACAGTATAATATCCTTTTTCTTATGTAAGCATTAATCATTTAATTGTATCATTACTTGTGATCTTTTATTCTATTTATATTGACATACAAGAGAAAATATGTATATTGATTCTTGATGACATGCAAGTAAGCAGACATCAGATAGCAACAGTACTTAAAATGAGGGATGAAACACATTTTAAAGTATAGTTGACAAATTTTACAGTATGTGTCAAAATGCAGTATCAATTAAAAGATTCATGTCCCAGCACTTGTGCTAAGTATTCCATACGATTAAATCACAGATACTGCAGTTGCAAGCAGAGGGGGTTTGTGCAATGATTCACTTTTAAAAATTGCATCAAAATTTCATTTCTTAAATGCTGTAAAAATACATTGATTAGAAGAAAAGTGCAGTACTAGTAAATAAAATCTAGCCTTGATATATAGTTGATACACCTGGGAGGTCAAACTACTGAGGTCAATTTCATACTGCTTTCATCTATTAATGTTCCTAAGATAGTAACAAAATACATTTTTTAGTATCATTTGTTCCATTACGTTTTCTAATTATCTTTTTTTTTAAAATAACTCTCTGACTGTTACTGATATAAAATAATCAATTTTGTACCTGTGACAATATTCCTCCATTGACACCATTTCAAAACTGTAATATTTTTCCACCATCCTGCAATATTTTCAAACAGTCTTGCCTTAATTTACAGGGCATTTTTTTTTTTAAACCAATTTAATATTTTTAAAGGATATGCAAAAGTTATGAGCTTGAGTACAGTTTGAGCCAAAAGATATATTACTGCAAAAGGGTTTCTATGTCTCACACTCAAAAGATCATTACTGTGACATTGGAATAGCTACTAGCTTCTGTCATTGTCATTTTCCAAGACTTCACTAGCAGCAAATCCTTAAAAGGACTTCCCCGGACAAAGTATTTGATACATTCTATCCAGTAGTTTCCTCTGACAATATTCTATATAATTTTTTTGAAAGATATCTAATTTCATTTCAGTAAAGTATAAAAATCAAGATTCAGAGTTTAAATTATGTGCCTTTATTTCACACAGCATAGAGTTAAAATTCTTATTGAAGATCCTATCTAGTGACTTTACTGACTTATAGGGTTTGTTTCCCTTCCTTTCCCCAGGAAACTTGCATAGGTAACAAAAAAACTATATTTATAGAGTCACTGAGTCTGGAAGTGACCTCTTGAGACTATCTAGTTCAACTGATCCTGATCAAGCAGGGGCAGTTACAGCAGGTCATCCAAGACAATATCTGGTTGAGTTTTAAGTTTCTCCAAGGACAGAGATTCCCATATTGACTCCCATAGTCTCACTGGATAACCTGTTCCAGTGCTCAGTCACTCTTACAGTTTAAAATAAAATAAAATAATTCTATTCTTCAGCTTTAATTTAATGTGTTTTCTACTTTGGTATTATTGCCTCTGGTCCTGTCAGTGAGCACTACTGAGTGAGAAAAGCCTGGCTCACTCTTTTCTACTCTCTCACATCAGGTTATTTTAACATATTGTTAAACTCATCACTTAACATTTTTTTCTGCAAACTTAACAACAGTTCCCTCAATCCTTTCTAATATGAAAGAAGCTTTAGTCCCCTATCTTTGTGGCCCTGTTGACCCCATGATGCACTTACTTCAGTAAGTCCCTATCTTACTTGCTCTGGGAGGCGCAGACTTAGGCACAATACTTCAGGTGAAGATCACCAATGAAAATTAGATTGGAGTCATAGAAAAAGAAAATCATAGAACATCCTGAGTTGGAAGAGACCCACAGGACCACCAAAGATAACTCCTGGCCCTGCACTGGATGACCCCAAAAACCTGTGTGTAGTAATCACAAGTCTCCTCCTTTGTTTTTCTGAGATAAATACATTGAGTAGTTTAGCCTTTTCCAATAAAATGAGGTAACTATTGCTACATATTAAAGTATTCTATCCCTTCTCCAATTGCAGTTTCTCTTTCATTGAAAAGAGTGATTAAGAAATATGTGTGGGGTTCTTCTTTTGAGAAAAGAAAATCACTACTTGCTTTTTCAGGAATATTCATGCTTCTCTTTTTCAAATTAAAGTATCCTGACTTATATTTTCTGTTATCATAGTAAGAGAAAAGAACAAGAAATACCCTTCCATGATAAGCCATTAGTTAATATTCAACATCCAGAACTTTTGTGTTGAAACAAATAATAAAACACAGTTAATGTCATATTTTGTGACTCTGAGATTCATAATTACTAGAATTACTTGTCCTCTTTTTGCTTAATTTCTTCATCAAATATCAGGATTTTTTTTTCCTCTCTCTATAAGTAGATCTTGAATGTTGTTGCATTTTCCATTTAATTGTTAGCTTGCAGGTAGTCTTTCTTTAGTCATTTGTTCTAAAATTCTGTATTATACTGAGATCAAATTAAACTAGAAAATCTGTAGCTTCCATGTAATACGTATTTATACATATTTGTTCTGCTTGGTATTCCTCACTCATACACTGGGTACAGATAGCATAAAATAGGCCTAGTTGACAACTGTGTGAGCATAACTTTAGTCAGACCTGCAGCACAAGGGCATAGCTTAGTCATAATGATAGGGGAGTACCTTGCACATAAACAGACTGGCAAGCATCGGTTGTTAGGAAAGACGCAAACATATCGATCATTGTGAAAGCTCTGAGCATGTCCAGAGTCTTCCAGAGGAGCAAACCCTAACTGACAGCTGATTGTTAGGCACTGAGCAACTGTGAACAGGAGACACATGAAACAGGGATCCCAGTCCTGTAACCAGTGTTTCCCATGGTCATTCACAGAAGTCAGGTCCTAGCCCAGCACCACACGAAAATATGGATGGAGGCTCTACAACAACCCATCCAACTTCTGGACCATGCTGTATCTCCTGTTGAACAAGGAAGTCATGTCATTCATAAAATTGCTGGTATTTATGACTACAGGGTTTTAATATCGAAGTCCACTCAATCTCTACACTGCAATTTCATCTAAATTATGATGCCACGTCACTCCCAAGTCTATTTGTTTTGTAAAATCATCTTGTCACTTAAGTATAGTTCTTTTGTCAACACAGTTGTGAAAAGAAATAAGACTTCACCATCAAACTTCAGCTACAGAGTGCTCCTTTCATCTAACTTTTTTCTTTTCTTAGTAGAAAATAGTCCTCTAAGTACTTTCAATAATAGGAAATTAAAGTACAGAAAATTGCAGTAATCTTTAACCTCTCCTTTACATAATCTCTTTCTTTTTTCCAGCATGCCATCTCACTTCCACAATATAATATTGTGTGTCTAACTTAAAATACCCTGCTAGTGTTTCTTTGTGATCAGTCAGAGGAGATAGCTGTATTCAGTTTTATTCAGTACTTAGTCTCTTTGATTAGCATTAAAAAAAAAAAAGGAAAAAAATTACAGTGCATATTCATTCCACTTCAGTGCTGCCTTCCCACACTCACCAGGGCACAGAGGCAGTGTCTGCAAGCCAGCAAATATTGCTAAGAGTCACACGTGGGTGGGTAAACTCAGAGCTCTTCCCAGGTGCCTGTTAAATACTCAAGTAGAGATCTGTCATTCCCTGCAAATACAGGTGGATAAAACTTCCTCCCATGATTGCCTATCCCACCAAGTGACCATAACATCAACCTAGATCTCATTATGTTAATGAAATATATTTTATACAATAAAATTTTGTTGATTTGAATCTAATTCTTACTATCCACTATTCGAAGATTTTTATGTGGAGAGCAAAACACTCATTAAGTGCTTTCCTCTAGTAAAAATTTCCAGTAGTATTAACTTCTTCTTCTTTTTTTTTTTTTTTTTTTTTTCTTATTCATGTTATTTTGTCCTGTACACTTTCTGTACACTTTTCGTAGGGGAAAAATTATTTCACTGAAGATACCCAGAATTCTCCAATTTTTATAGTTTTGACCCATCTGGCAGAGGTCCTATTTTGTGATGAGTTAACACAAATCACAACACAAAATAACAGCATTGAAATAAAGATGTTAAGTTACAACCCCTGAAATAATGAGGTAGTATCAGCTGCTTCTAGTTGAAAATTTGGAAAAAAAAGGGAATTTACCTTTCTACACCAACAAGGATTCCTTGTATTCAGTCAAACGACTCATAGGGCTTATTGCTGCCAGTATTATTACTTTCAAATTCGTCATGTAACAATTGTGATGGAAGCGATTATTTTCCTAGCACGTAATGCAGTTACTATTGAAAATTTTATAAGCTGGCCATCCAGTAAGGGAACACTCTATTTCCCTCCAATATCATACAGTTTAAATATTGGCAACTATTCAGAATAGCACTCTCCCAATAAACCACTTATTTTTCAGCGACTGATGTGTTTTCAGAAATAATAGATAGTTTGTCCTGAAGAAAAGACAGAGTTGTGCTAATTTTGTCCCAAGGGAAATATAAATAGGATGGAATGAAATAGAAATATTTTGGGGGAAATATATTGAAGTTTATTTAAATATATTTAAAACAGCCTTAGAGCCCATGAAACACAAATGAGAATGAAGGCATGTGCTTAAGAGAAATGCAGAAAAGCTCATCTAAACTCTTTGGCAATTGAAATTTTTTTTTCTGCCCTGTTATTTTGAGGGTTTTTTAATTACTCAATATATCAAAGCATCTAATGTAATAATGAGCAGGGATAAGGAAAATAGGCTGCTCTAATCTAATTATGTAACTTAATGTGGGGGCTTAGCCTTTGACAGTTGCCAGACCCCCACCCAGCCATTTTAATTACTCCTCCTTCTCAACAAGACAGGAGGAGAAAACAAGATGAAAAGCTTATAAGTTAAGATTAAGACAGAGATAACTTACCACTTACTGTCATAGGAAAAACAAGTTTAATGTAGGGAAAATTAATTTAAGTTACGTCAGTTAAATCAAAATTTAAAACAATGTTTTCTCTGCCTCGGCCCCAGGCTCAACTAGGCTCTTCCTTTCTCAAGTGCTTAATTATTTTCATGCAGATTTATTTTTCATTGTACTAAGTTACAATCTCCTGTTTCAATTTGGCCTCAATGAGAGGCCACTGCCTCTTGTTCCCTCACTATGCATTTCAGGAAAGAGCCTGACATCATCAGTAACCTTCTTTCACACACTGACAAGCGACTCTCCAGTTCTCCCACAGCCTTCTCCTCTCTCCTCTCTTGTCCATTAGCATTTTCTCGCAATGTAAATGCTCCAGCTCCGGATCGGGTGGAGCTCTCTGATGAACTCCAGGCAATCAACTTCCTTCTCGTACTGGTAAGTTCAAAGCTAGGTTCAGTATTCTTGATGTAGCTAATGAGTACCAGGTAAGGGGGAATACTCAGTGCCCTTATTATGTGGATACAGCTGCTTCTTCATGACCATGAAGGCATATAATTTCCTTTTGTTTAACCTAATGTCCACCAAGATCTGTCTCAGCAGAGCTGCAACTTAAACTTAGTCAGTTAGTCTGTCTCTCCACAGTACTCTGTCAAAACTGCTGTTAGGCTGGACTTGTTTATGATACAAAAGAAAAAAACTAATGTGCAAAATTGTGTAGTAACTGCCCTTTAAGAGATTACTGAATTCCTTGTTAGTATTTTGTACTTTGATACCTTACAGTACTCCTTATTGATTTTTCTAATAGAACTGTAGGATGGATATTCACCACATTATCAGTATGGAAACACAGAAGAGTAAGATTAGACTATGAAGAGCTGTTTAGTGTAATTTAATATGTTCAAGTTTCAAACTCCAGGAATTCTATGTTTCGGGAGCTTCAGAGTCTGTCATATCTTCCAACTCCATACAATTTTCTCAGATGCTATATAGCATCTGAACCAGTACTAGAAATCTATATTTCAGCTGCTAAATTGCATTTGGCTCTCTGTTTTCAGTTAGTAAAGAGAAAGAGACACTTCTGGGAAAAAATTCTTCCAAACAAATGTGAACATTTGCTTTAGGATGATATGCATTAGATTGTCTTTCACAGCACAGTTCATCACATCCTAAATTAAATATCCGTGTTTAGTTAATAAAGTCTTGCACCTCAGATGGATAATTCCCAAAATTTGCAGAATACAGATCAGATAATTCTGAGTCATTAACTTCTCCTTTGGACCCCGGCCAAGGTTGTAAACCTCAATGTTTAAAGACTAGGTGATTTAGGGATTGGAGCAGCACATTAAGCCTAGTTTGCCAAACCTAATAGGAACCCGAAAAGACAGCTAATATAGGTTATGGATACATTTATTCCCCAGGGGCTTCTTCTGTGTTGAGGAGTTTCTTTCGCAAAGATTTTCTTTCATATGCTTTTTGGCTGGCTGGCTTAATTTTGTTTGGTTAAACACCAGGATTATTATAGATTATATTTAATCCTTAGAAAAATAGTATTAGCTTACATTGCTAAGGGGAAAAAATACAAAGATCCAGTAAAGGTCAGATAAACAATGGCAGGTGGAGAAACCTTAGTAACCTAATCAAAGCAAATGGACCATGTGGAATCAGCTAGTCTAAGACTAACAAAGGTGAACAGCAAGATTATTGTCCCTGATGTGAGTCCACACAGGAGTAGTCAACCAAAAAGATTCTCTTCACAGAACTCTTTGCAGACTAGAGGTTTATTGCCTATGAGGACTTCAGATTTATGATGTACAGGAGAAAGAACTTTTGAGAATTTTGTGGAAATTTACAGAAGAATATTTAAGGAGATTGTGGGATATTAAAGACTTATGGGATGTTTAGGACAAAGAGTAAAGACAAGGAAAGACAGAGACTGAGGCAGATCAAGGATAAAGAAGCTTGAGAAAAAGGAGGCAGAAGGGTATTAAGGCAGGTTTCTTCAGTTAGTCTTAATTAGAGAACAGTAGCATTTCAGCAATGATGTTTCCTTTTCCCTTGCACTGAAACTGTGAAGAAAGGGTCTAGCACATCTTTTGCACTTTTAGGTAATGCCTACATTACCTTGCTATTGTGCTGTTTAGATTGCCTGAGGCTCGCCTGTGAGATGCTGGATTGCTGTTGCTGTAAGAGAAAATTTTCAACTTTCTGCATCCCTCTCAAGATATCACAGTTTTTTCTGTCTGCTTTTGTTGATACGTGTTAAGACTGGAGAGCCCCAAAGGAGCTACTGGAAAGACCCATGGCCAAGCTTTTACGGTGTAAATGTGGCTAGAGTGTGCCATTTAATTTATGGCAAATAAATAATCTCTGTAATGATTTTATTGAGTAATATAAACATTTTTGGTCAGAAGCTAGTTACGAACTAGTTACATTTATGTTATTTAGTGTTACTATGGTTTAATGTATGATGCAGTTTGGTGCAAAACAAAATACTGAAACACAACAAACGTTTACCAAATAGCAAAAAATATTTACACCTCACTGAAATGCAGATTTACATGTTACTTACTTAAATGCCAGTGGCTGCACTTCCTGTTCTAACAAAAAGATGTGAACTGACATCTACTTTGTCTAAGAAAGTAGCACAATAAGAATACATGAAATTTTAGATGAAAGACTGCATTTTTGTGGCCCACTAGAAGAACTCAAAGGGCATATAGGCTGTAGGAAATTTACAAGCCCTTCCAAAAATAATGGGAGAAAGGATATGATTTAAGAGTCAATTCTACTTGAATGCGCACTCTGAGAAGTGATCCTGTAATTCTATCACATCAGCTCTTCAAGAGTGTCTGGATTCTATGAATGATTCTATTCACGAACATTAAAACCAGTTCAAATTGGAACATATAAGTGGAAACCCCAATTGCTCCCTCATTAGAAAGAGAACAGCAAGTCATTAAAACAAGCCAGACTGGGAGATATCTGCTAAGGAGTTCTTGTAAATAGAAAAGTAGATTTTATTTAATTTCTGCACCACTTCTCTCTTACAAGTATTTATATATGTGTTTACTAATTTGAATGCTATTAAGAAAGTATCTGCAAATTAGTTTAATCTAGTTTGATTTCCTTTTTTTTTCCCTTTTTGGTGTTTCAGCAACCCTGACAGTAACAGGACATTCTATTCTTCGTAATAATATGCTGAAATTGTAAAGCAGTCTTTGGATCAACTTAAGCAGTCAGTATTTTAACTGCAGCACACTCTCAATGTTCTAAAACTAAACAAGTACATTGCCTTGGAGAGTTTGTATGGCACAAGCCGGGGTAACAGAAAAGTCTTCCAATAACTACTGGTGACATCAAAGGCTTTCAGGCACACTGAAAGGTCTTAATATGTACACACAAGTCCTTGCATATACATGCAAATCAAAGGAAAATCCAACAGCTATTAACGTTTCTATACGCACATGTTAACTTATTGTAACAGGCATCTGTAATTCCACATAACTTTATTAGTTTTTTCTTGCAAGGATTCCTGTGAAAAAAAGGTTTTATCTACCTATTTGTGCCTTCGAAAGCAGAAGAGACAGTTAATACAAGAGACTGAGTAAACGGACATACCAGGTTAATGTTCTAGCTGTGAAAAATATCTAATATTTTCATTTGAAATGGAAGACTTTTCATGCTCTTTTGTCTTTTAACCAAAACCCGGAGTTATTCAGACATAAAACTCTTATTTTTTCAGTTGGTCTTCCCAGAGTTATAGTAGAACAATATTTAGAAAATCATGCAAGGAAGCTTGAAATGTTGTAGCTAACACTGTTATCTCTTCAACATGAAATTGGTTAATTTGTCAAAATTTTTAACGTTTCTCTTTTTCTAGTTTGTTTTAATTTCTCTGTGAGGAAATACATACATATTTTTGTTGTCACTACAAGTGTGGTGTAACTACAATTTCCCTCAGGAGGAATTCCATTTAAGCAGTAAATACCTGATTTATCTAAAGATGCCTATTTATCATTCATGAACAGAACTGGAAAAAAATTTACCCAGGAGTATGGCAATTAGGTTCTAGTACATATCCTTAGGCAGTTGAGATATACATAGGTATTTAATGAATCTATGGTTGCCTTACGAAATTTATTTGTAAATTCAGTATAGATCAAATCTATCCAGTTTTGCTTTCCCCTTAGAATATTTTAAACAAATGCTTGAGGCTAAGTATAAGCTTTATTGATTCAATTTTCATTCTGGTTTTATTGACACTGACAATCTCTCATGTGTAGACCCTTTCTAAAACTGAGTCTGGCACAGTTCTAGAAAAGTATTATTCCTTTTTAAAATTATTACTTTTATTTTTGTTTTCTATGTTTCAGTTTAAAATTTGGCAGTCTCTTACAAAAAGAATTTACACTGTACTTCTAATATCAGAAGGAAAGTCTTTTAGATGTTTCTTATGATGTTAAATCAGCCTAACCCTTATCTGAACCAAAATCAGTGTTTTTATGGGGGGAGTAACACGGAATAAAATTTAATTAAGTAAATGCATTCAGAAATTAATTCTAAAACTAAATTTCTAGTAGCTTATGAATGACTGTACACTTAACTAATGGAAAATATTCCATCTTGCAAATTCTCTGGCACACTTCTTATTTGCACGGAATGTACTCCGTTACCTTTTGAAGTATCAAATCAATAGAGTCTGGCAGCCTTTTTTCAGTTTGGGAAAGCCTACAGCTTTTGGAGAAAATCATGGCACAGCAAGGCAGCCCCATGTCTGTCCCTTGATTTGACGTCTTTCTTCCTCTACCTTTTCCAGTTACATTATTTGTATCAATATATCTCAGACAAAATAATAGTAATGCAACTTTCAAAAATATAAGTACCGTAATTAAAATTTCTAATATAGTTAATTCCTTCTTCTATTATTTACTAAGCAATTATCATAAACACTATACTGCTGCTAGATAAATTTATAGGATCACAGAGTGGCATAGGCCCTTGGCTGTAGGATTTGTTTTTTATTATGTTAACACTCTTTATGAGTTTAAATAACAAAACCAACAAAATCTTGTGCATGTTCCCATAGACCTGGTGGGAAAACAAGGTTTTTTCAGGGACTTAGTAGTGTAGACAGGCCCAAGAAGATATTTGTCTATTGAAACCTTGATATACATGCAAAATTGAAAGGAGTTTACACAAAAATTGGGAAAAACCTCATCATAGAATCACAGATTCACAGAATTGTAGGATGGGTCAGGTTGGAAGGGACCAACCACTGGACCAACCACCAATGTCCCTGCTCAAGCAGTGTCATCCTAGAACACATTTGCACAGGATTGCGTCCGGATGGTTTTTGAATATCTCCAGTGAGGGAGCCCTCACAACCTCTCTGGAAAATCTGTTCCAGTGTGCAGTCACCTGCACAGTAAAGAAGTTGTCCTCAGGTTAAGGTGGAATTTCCTATGTTCTAGTTTCTTCCTGTTGCCTCTTGTCTTATTGCTTGGCACCACCGAGATGAGCCTGGCTCCATCATCTTGCCACCTTCCCTTCAGATGCTTTTATATGTTGGTAATATCCCCTACCAGTCATCTTTTCTCCAGGTTAAAAAAGACCAACTCCCTCAGTCTTTCCTCACTGGAGAGGTGCTCCAGTGTCCTAATCATCTTTATAGGATTCAGTTGGACCTGCTTGAGGAGTTCCATGTCTTTTCTGTAATGAGGAGCCTAGAACTAGGCACAGCACTCCAGACATGTTCTCACTAATGTTGATTAGAGGGACCTCCCGTGACCTGCTGGCAATCATAAGAGAGTTTTGAAAACCTTGCTGAAGTCAAGGTAGAACAATACCCACTGCTCTCCCATCATCTATCCACCCAGTTGTCTCACCATAGAAGGCAATAGGGTTGGTCAGGTGTGAGTTCCCTTGTGTGAATCCATGCTGATTGCTTCTGATCACATTCTTGTCTCTTCCATGTGCTTAGAGATGTCCTTCAGGCTGAGGTGGTCCATCAGCTCTCTGGGGGTGGATGGGAGGCTGACAGGAAGGTAGTTCCCTGCATCCTCCTTGTCCTTTTCGAAGACCAGGGTTTGAAATTCATCAATTGGATTAAACTAGTTTGCATGAGAAATTTAGGAATGCAGACAAAACCTTTCAGACTTAACAGTAAGTTTAATAATTGACCTCAGAGCCTTGCTCCACAGATTTAATGGTTACTCTTAGAGCTAGCCAAACAGAGCTCTTTGGCTTTCTGTCTTCACTGCATGCATGCATGGAAGTTGCCTTCTATTTCGCTTAGCAATCTAATCCGTCTAGATCTGGTTTTGAAAGTCATGTGGTAATTTTTCCAGTCTCAAATAGCTGTTCAGAATAATAAACCTGATCCATCTTTAATGTCAAGTATTTGAAATCTACAGTAGTAAACCAAGGCTGAACTTGGAATAAAAAGTAGTGAAGGGAGAGTTTGTGCTGTAGTTTGCTTTTATCATTTCATCAAAATTAATTATAGTGAAGTAGGCAATAACCAAATAGAGGAATAATTTACAAGAGAATGAAGGTAATATACTACCATATCAGATTTTTTTTTTTAAAATAAGTCTTTTGATTAGATGTACCAAATCAGAATTGAGAAAATTAGATACTACTACTTTTTATTTAGGTGGCATCCTATCTCTCATTTAAGATGAAATTTGGATCGCCTGTAGAACAATGCTCAAGACTGTGTCATAGCAGACTATACTTGCTGACAGAAGCTAAACGCTAGACTCAAAGGAAACATAAGAAGAGAGGAGAATGTGCACATGCAAAACAAAGTAGACAAATGGATCAGATAACAGGGGATTTCAAATAAGTTAAACTGAACTCTCAGTAAAAATATGGACCATGCCAGCATGGCAGAGACTTGTGCCATGAGATATAGAGCATAGGCTATGTAGCCTACAGCAGAAGATGGTCTGGATTTGTGTTAGTAATCCAGTAACCCAACAGACCAGCATCTGTCTTGGAACAACCTCACTGCAAGCCAAACTGGACTGCAGGTAGATCTACAGCTTCAGAGTTACTGTGAAATATGTATGTATATGTGAATTCTGAATCTATGCAATCAGAGCATGTTTTTCTGATTAATTTTATCATTCCAGCCTGTACTGGTTTTAGCTAGGATAGACTTAAATTTATTCATAGTAACTCATATGGTGCTGTGTTTTGGGTCTGTTAACAAAACAAAGCTGATCACACATCAGTGGTTTAGTTATTTCTGAGCAGTGCTTACACAGCATCAAGGCCTATTCTGCTCCTCACACTGCTCCACCAGTGAAGAATTTGGAAGAGGACAGAGATGGGACAGCTGACCCAAAGAGAACAAAGGGATATTCTGTATCATGTGACCTCAGGCTTAGCCTTTACGAGCTATAAGGAAGGAGAAATGGGTGGGGATTTTCAGAGTGATGCCATTTAACTTCTAAGTATCCATTATACACTATGGAGCCCTGCTTTTCTGGGGAATGTTGAATACCTGCCTGTCGATGGGAAGGAGTGAATTCATTCCTTGTTTTGCTTTACATGCATGCACAGCTTTTTTTTTAGCTATTGAACTGACTTCGTGTCAACCCACAAGTTTTTTGCCTTTTTGCACTTCTCATTCTCTTCCTCACCCCACTGTTGGAAGAGTGAATGAGCAGCTCTGTGGTGCTTAGCTGCCTACAGGGATTAAACCACAACAGACCCATAAAAGTTTTGCAGAGTCTCATGATTACTGTTCTTCTATAAATATATATATTATACATAGAGTCTATGAATTCTTGCAAATGTTCAATAAAATGCACAATTGTTTTAGCTTCCAAAACTCATTAAATCAATACAAAATTTGTCTCCTTCAGTTAAGCCAGAGATCTTCTTGGTTTTAAGACGCACAGTTTATTGTTGCATCATATTTAATCTGCTATACTTCAGTTACTCATCAATGATTACATTTAAAAAGCAAATATTATTTATATTGCAGTTTAGTGTCTCCTCAGGCTATATGAGAGGGTATGACTTATTAATAGGGAAGCTGAGTTTAAACCTGTTAATACAGTAAGTACATTTCTTATTTGATTCTGTGTGTAAACATCAAACACCATTTTTGGCATCTTAGCCTCTAGGCTGTTTGATGTGGTATACATGAACACTGCTTATTCATACAGTGCATTTTAAAATGTACATGCCATAGCTAAAATAAGCTAAAACTCAGCAATTATTTTGAAACTAACCCACTAGAGATTTGCCCCTGACTGATCTCTTCTATATCACATAAGTCTGGAACTGCCGTTACTTGTGTGTAATAAAGTTTTAGCCTTTTGCTTCTGGAAAATAGCTCATTAAGTTGCTCATGACACAAAATTTTTATCAAAACAAATGAATAAATTCATGATAGAAGGAAAAAGAGAACAGAGAGACTTTCCTTCGCTAAAGTCTGGAGATGTCCCCTGTACTGGTGCTTGATGGTAAGACTTCTTTCTTCTTGTTCTAATTTCTCTTAAAGACTAGACACCATTGTGCAAACCTAAACCAAATGTCCTTTTCCTATGAGACTAGCTAAATTACTTTCCTCTCAGGCTAAAATATTACAAAATACAGTGTACAAATTTATGTATATTATATTATACATATAATGTTATAAAAATTTATGCAGATTAAGGTGCTTTTAGATGTCAAAGTACCCAGGTTTAAAAGCAAATCTAGAATGGATTTTTATGTAACATAATGGATCATCTTCCCCTGCTCTCCACAGGTAATCTCAGTTTCTGAGAAAACCCATTGTAAAGTAGTTTGTAGAGGAAGAGAAACCAATCAGTTCAACATCATACAGCTATCTTCCTCTTGACTTTTTTGGTGCTTGACTAGCTCATTTTCCTTGGAGAAAATTGTTGGAATCCAACTACTTCTGTTGCAGCTGAAGTTCAGAACTAGTCTAATGGAAGGATCAGGCTAATTTCTAGTCCTGGTGGTGTCTGCAGATTTTTCTTCTTTTCTAGTCTGCAGTTCAGCACCTTTTTTAGAGGTCAATAGCTCTATCTATCAGAACCTTCTCAAAATTTTCTTACCCTTCAAAACAACTTGTGCATTCTCACAACAGTTTATAGCAGAACATGTGTTTCATTTCCTTGTTCCTATTTTACCTATCTTTTTCATAAAGTTGTTTTTGAATTCTTTTCTATTCCAATATATCTTACTTTCAAAACAGAAATCAGCATGCATTTGTCATCCATTCTCTTCTTTTTTCTTGTACCACAACTATGCTAATGTCAAGAAGAGCTATATCATTACTTACATACAAAGTCATGTTTTCTGGCTTGAATTTGAAATTTTTTTAAAGCATGCTACAGGTGTCAGTGAACAAGAGAAAATATATTTTTAGAA
The DNA here is from genome assembly GCA_036785705.1 of Acanthornis magna. Taxonomy (NCBI): domain Eukaryota; kingdom Metazoa; phylum Chordata; class Aves; order Passeriformes; family Acanthizidae; genus Acanthornis; species Acanthornis magna. The sequence continues at coordinate 955,789 of JAWUZG010000004.1, read as the reverse complement.
TACAGTTTACTAAATGAGTAAACACCCTGATATTTGTAAAATTTCCATCAAGAACAAAAACTTCTGCGCAAGTTTAACTTTTTTTTCTTCATTCCCAGTTAAATATATTAATATCACACCACCTTTGGGTATGTTTTCAATACAAATGATGGAAATAAATGAGATATGTGGAAGCATGAGACACAAGAACCACACTACCAATGTAAATAATAAGCATTGTTAGCTTCTTCTGCTTCTGCTTCACTGTGATGTAACCAACTAACATAATTTATGTGAACTTTCCTCTGCAGGAGCCTTTCTCTGTTCACATACAGAACACTAAGACTTGTAACTCAGACAGAGAATTTTTGCTTAAAACCATGTAAAGACAAGAAAATTCACTGCTCAAATAGCTTGTTCTCAGGGGAGTGATAAACTTGTGCCAAAACCATTGCAGGTCTTGTTAGTCACTTAAAGCTAAGTGATAAATACCATTGATTTTAACACAGGAACTGGTATTGCCCAACCCCTTTTAATTATGTTTTTCCTGGTTTTCAGTCTAGTAATGCAAAGAAAATTCAAGCTGCAGTGATTCTGAAATTTGTATTGGATAAGAACATGTAAGACAGAAAAACAATTGGCAAGCTTTGATTTTTTTGGTGATCTTTCTTCGCCGGCTGTAAAGTGACGTTTCTCATGGCATACTGCAGATTCATATATTGCTTGCACATATTGCTTCTAATTTTCAGATATGTACTAACTGAAAACTTCAGGGACACATTTTTATGGGTTGTGGGGTTTTGGTTTTAGTTTTGTTTGTTTCTTTGTTTCTTTGGTTTTGGTTGTTTTTTTATTTTTTCCCCGGGACTTATTTGGTAATTGTGAACTGCCAAATAAAGGCCATTAAAGGTGTATAAATTTTGTAAAAGTATTACCAGAAAACAAAAAGTCACAGTAGAAGCAAATTGTAATACTCAAAACAAAGGGTGATTATTACATATCAGCCTTACCCTAGGTAAACAATTTTTTGATGGTCTAAATACAAGCTGTTTCAAATCAGGTTATCTATAAACTATGATACACACATGCTGTTGAAAATACTTTCCAAACATAGAGGTAGTGGATGTAAAGAGGTTAAAGAATACCTGTCAGTGGAGATTTCAATAGAGGAGGTCAAACATAAAAAATAGTTTAAGCATAGGATAGTAACCTTTGGGGAAGAAAGTCTCTCAATGACCTTTTAAGAACGCATCATGTCTTATTTTATGTTGTATTAGGATTTTACAGCTAATATTCCATCCAAAATGCTCATCTAAACAAACTGATTCTGTCTTCTTCAGGAGGAAGATATTTGAAAAGTCTTAATTTATAATGAAACAAAATGTTTAAACAGCATCAAAATACTTTTTTTTCACTACCAGTCTGTCTTACAAAATATTGTTATCAAATACTATAACTATTAATGTAATGAAAACAAGATCAAAGGCTTCAAACCTATTAAAATGAAACATACCATTGAAAATGTCATTTGACATGACTTTGTCCTTATGAAGAATCTTGTTAATCCAATCAAAATACTTTTGTTAATAAAATAAAAATATTTATTTATATTTATTTACTATTTTTTTTTTTAAACTAGTCTTCATAATTACAACAGGTGAGGTAATCAAGACATTAGAGAAGATCAAGAACCTGGAAAGATTGACAAATTGGTAATTCTTGGGAGATGAAATAATTTCTTAGTACACTATTTCTTCACTCAAAGATTTAGGGAGATAACCAAACAACCAATGAAGAAAAAGAGCAGTAAGTTTTTTTTTATTTTACCATGTCGTGGGACCCTGAAGTGTCTGTGTGAAAACTGACAGGCAGTAGGTAACTATATAATAGATCTGTCTGTTCTGTCCTACTGATTCCTTCCTACAATATAACTCCAAGTACATCACTGTCTCCATCATAGGTAATTTCTGCACCTGAAAGATGGAAGTAACAATGACAGAAAAAGCTTGAAGGAAGAAGGCATCCAAAGCTTCCATCTTAAAAGAAGAAATACTAATATTTCAGTTAAAATTGAAATTATCTGCCATTGCTTATTGAAATATATTTTCCTGATTTCACTTTGATTCAGCTTTTTCTGAATAATATATATGTATTTACAGAGATAAAAAAAGCAGTAAACAATGCTACACAATAGCTCTGCAAGAGAAGGAAATCCGCTGCTGAGGCTGTTTAAATCTGTAACAATGGATTTTAGGCAAAGTAATTTTATAATTTAAAAAGACTTAACAATTTTTTTAATTTATCAGGTGAAACCTTTGCTTCATTATAAATCTATACAACACATTATATTATTGTTCAATATGGTTTCATATTTTGTGTTGTTTTCATCTGTAAGAATTATATTACAGAAATATAAGTTGAATCAAATGGAGAAAAAACTCTAGTTGCCATTTTATTTTAAGTAAAAACACAAGGTTAATGAACACTGAGGGAAAAAACCCTGGTGATCATGTCTTTAATTTCAGAATGATATTAATATATTTTTCCAACCATTCCAAGACACCTTTTTTAATATTAGCATGGCAAAAAGAATGGAAAAATAAGTTTTGAGGAGAAAGACATTGATGAGGAGTCAATTTCATATGTGGGCAGTTTATAAATCTGAGATCTGAGGCAATCTCATATTGCCCATAGGCATTTGGACACCCAGATCTCTCACATTGCTTTCTGGAACAAGACAACGGAAAGTCTTCATCATTTGGATCAATGGCATAAATAAACAGCTCAGCATTGAAAGTTCTCAATGTGAAAAATTACTTTTTGTTAATGGCTATAAGTATTATATTTCTTTTGAATATCTAGTTTTGTTATTGCCACTATATATTGTACTTCCTTTACACTAGTGTCATTTGTGGCATCAAAATCAGACACTAAATACATTAGTGTAGGTTTATTTCCAGTATTTTAATATTGTCTGTGTTTCATTTTACATTTGTAGGTACATTTTAATGAAGTGGTACAGGAAAATATAATCTCTGCATTACCTAAGTGACAGCCTATTCTTTTAAAGGTTTTAAATAACTGCCTTGTTAAAAATAGAAGTAAAATATTTAAGATCAGAGTTTATTAATCTTTACAGAATTATTTATAATTACAACATTTTTTCATATTTTTCTTTTCTGAAAGCTTATTTTGTGAAAAAAATAATGTTTTCATCTGACATTCTTTGTATATAGGTGTTGACTATCTAATGCACTGACTCCTGCCCTCTGTCCCAAGAGGAATACTGAAAATTCTTTGTGCTTTATAGCAAAGTGAATCCTTCTGTCCCATCCTTATAAAATCCTATGTATGTCAAGACCTAATATTTTGTGCTATTCTGTGTAAACTGCATTAGAAAGTGCTTGACAGCTCCCCCACTTGTGTGTGTAGCGTACACCATTACCAGACCACTGTGCTCATCATCCTTAAATCCGTGACCATATTTCCAAGCAATCATCCTACTGTGAAGTAACAGACTGGAAGATCTATTTCATCAGTCCACAGTGGGATGGGCAAGTAACATTCCAGATTTAAGCAGGTTAGAATGAAGAACAGTATGGTTGACCTCTGACAACCTTTAAAATAGATGAACACAGGAGCTGCAAGTTTTATTGGTGCTTCCCACCAGCACACCCATTAATCAGTATGCTTAATGAGATAGAATTGAAAACAGAATCTGATTCAAACAAGACGTGAAATATCCCCCAAATGGAAACTCAGCCTTATTGTGTTACCATTTAGATATCCTTCTTCAATAAACACAAGTGACTTTATAAAGCTGTAAATACTCATCCTGCCTCCTCTTCTGAAGCATTCTCCTGCGCAGAACCGATCTTGCATTTCAGCTGGAACTTCTTCCTTTCCAGACCCCTGATGCTTGTGTTCAGCTATTTTCAACCTGGAAACACAGACTTTTTATTTATGACAAGATTGGTTTTCTTTTTTACATTTTATTGTGAAGCCTCTGGAAAAAAAAACAAACAAAAAATTCCATGGACTTTTTACTATACCGCAAAAACTATTTTGGCTTCTCCTAAGAGAAAATCTGCTGTCTTGTTAAAACGAACTGACAACAGACTAAATTTGCAAAAGTTCTGTGTCTCACTTTAACTATGCATTCTAAAATGCCAATCTGTTCACTTATGTCATCAGATACCACTGATAAACATTGACAGGGAATGTTCCCCAGTACAGGAACTTAAGTATACACATACTCTTCAAAGGTTAGAAGAGTGTCTGTCAGAGATTTTGCTTAGCCCAATTCTCCCAGTCAATATTTTCCATGAGTTTAGAGTTGGCTTAGAGTAAGAAACATTATCCCAACACATTTGTATAAATCCACCAAGTTTTGAAATGTGTTTAACAGAATTAATTCTCGCTGCCCCACAATGATAAGTCCCAGTGCCATTTAATTTTTCAATCTAAATGTAGCCTATCTGTCCCTCTGTAACAGAAATGGGTAAGGTGTGTTTCAAGAAGGACATTATTCCAATTTTCAGAAAACTGTCTGTATTAAAATAAGACTTGTAAAACACAGTAAACATACAGGAGAGTAGAAACATTTTGCTCCTTTTAAATACATCAGCTGCAGAAGGGTGAAGGATTGACAACTGCTTAGGTATGACTTAATAAGAAATGAGCCACAGTCAAAAATATTGCTGTAAGGTCACATACCTCATTTTATAATTCTTATTTTGCAGCAGAGTGTAACAGAGGTTTGTTTATAAAAGACAATTGAGGACAATTTTCATGCCCTGAAGATATTGCCAAGAAAGTATTTCCAACAAAAAACTAATATTATCCAACTGACATGTACAATTGCAGTACAGAATGTAAAAGTGCTTGGATGCATTTGGATTTAGGTAATTGACATTTTAGTGAGCAAACACTTCTTTTTGTAACAGGAAAACATTTTTTTACAATCATTTTCCAGTCCTATTAAGAACATTTTTTTGGACCATGTACAAATAATGGAAAAATAAATAGTGGATATTTTGCTCACTGAAACCAATACTTACAATGCATTGTTGGTATAGATGCTGCAGGAATAAGATAAGTAAGAATTTTTACAAGATGTCTCTTTGCACGTACTACTATACTTATTGAATACATCACTTAATCGTGCACTCACATCTGGATGTCTTAAATGGTAAGAATGGATCACAATATTTGAAAAAGTTACAAATTATTTACTGATCATAAAGAACTTTGTTTTCTATTTTGGAAAGACTGGTTTTCCTTATGCACTGCTAGAAACTTAAAAAAACTATATATATATATATGTATATATATATAAAGAAGGAAACATCTGTACAGTATTGAAAACATTTAACTGCCAAGTAGTTGTAGGGATAATGCAGAGGACTGAAAGAACTCACGGCAAATAACCCATGTAATACAATTTAGAAAAGAGAACAAAATCATGAAAAATTGAGATTTACATATTTTACTTTACAGTGCAATCCTAATTTCTAAATCTTCTAGTCCATTGATAAATTGTTATATTGTATTGGATTTATTTGATGGTGCTGAAGAAGGACTCCATGAATAGTTTTAATTGGTATGTTTAATACAAGGATGTTCTCGTACACAAAAAATTTAAAACTGCTTCTCATAAGTCACAAACCACCCTAAAATTCAGTATGTCTCTTCCAGTAGATGTCTAATGAGAGATGGACCAAGCTGGCTGTATACAAATTCTGCAGTTCTGCACCGTGAGCTAAGAATGATTATAATGCTCCCCACTTAATTAAGCAAGCCACAGGATCTTTCTCTGCTGTATGAATGTTCCACACAATGTCAGCACAAATGGTACTTTTGCTAACAACGACTATATCACTTTCTTCAGCAGGTCATTTTAAAGTATGAGCAGTTTATTCCAATAACTCTCTAAAGTGCTATTTCTTACGATAAAAGAACCTGAAGTGGACATTCTTGGGAGTCAATAATATCATTTTGTAAACGTTGTATACAAAACGATATCAGGAAGTCTGGAAACAACATGGAAAGTCTATTTCACTTTCAAGGTAATAAACGCTTCAATTATTCATTGACTGAATAACCTTCCCTGAATACTTAAATGTTCAGTTTCGAATTATAGTAATTTCACATGATAAGGAACTGTTTCCACTACTATTTATCTGCTTTCCTTTCACTGTTTAGGACTTCACAATGGCAGCAGGGAAAAAATGTTTAGTCTTTTACTTTAAATAGTGCACTCAATTTCATGCTTTGATTTTAAGGTCTGCTAAATATTTTATGTAGACTTATTTAATAATAATTTTTGAAACCATCATATTACTTATTCATTCCAGATGTGTATTCTAGCTCAAGGGTCTAGGACTAAAGATATGAGCTAACTGTATTTTAGGATTGATGTTGGTAGAATTCACATTTAGGGATATGAAAATCATCTTTTAATTAGACATCCAAAGTTTGGGATCTTAATGGAACAGACAACTTGAATTATATTCAGAATTGAATGTCTATAGATAGTGTGAAGCACTATACGAAATGGGCAGTGGTGCTAAAAATAATGCTGTAATGAATACCATCAAAATTAATAAGGCCCTGTAGATTACGTAAAATATTTATTTCAATAGATCACAAAAAACCACATTTATCATCACTGTTTGACTCCTACGCGTCAGGGAAAAGTCTCACTATGAGTAGTGCAACCATAACATTGATTGGCTGTCAGAAGAGCAAACCAAGACATTAATGTTGTTGCTTCAATTTAAGTGGCTTCAGGATTAATGATTCAAAAATTTAGTGTATGTGTGTCCTATTAAACAAAAATTTATGGAGAAAATTAGGTGATTTTTTTAATCAATGATTTTTCTTAATCACTGTCTTTGAAAAATAAAAGTGACACTTCCTCAAGCCTGGAAAAATCTAATGAAGTTCTGAAAAATAAATATTATATCAGCTGATGACAGCTTTAAAGATGAGAAAACAGAATTAGAAACCCTGGGCTAATAAAATATGACAAGGCATCAGATTGCAAACAGAGATCCCACAGCACATTAAAAAGAGAAAAAAATGAGGCAAGACAGTCTAATAAATATAATATGTTTCCTCTTCTTCTCTTTCTTCTTTGTGAACAGGTTTTCTCTCTTGTCGTGAATATTTAAAGATGAAAGCAGTAAAAGTATCCCAGTTGCCCATGATCTGAGTTATGTATTCTGAACACTGCTATTCAAAACACAGAATTCTTAAAGGCTTAGTGTGAAATACTGCTGCTTACACAATCTTAAGATAATAAAATAATAATAGTAAAAATGAGCTAGTAACAAGGAATTTTTCAATAACTTGATTACAGCTGGACAGCTGGGTAAAAAGTAAATTAATTTTTATTCTAAATGATAAATATGTGAGTGCAACGACATTATACTTACTTGCAAATCCTACTTATAATTCTTACCAAAAATTTGTTAAAATTTCAGTAGAAATTATTGGAAAGTACTTAACTGTCCCTCTCTATGTTTTCTGTATCTTTTTTTCTCACTGTTTGCTAAATTATTTCTTTTAATTTCTTGGGTTTGCTTACAAATTATTCCTAGGAAGAATACTTTCTCATAAGTTTAACAACTTCATTTGTCAACTCATTTTCACCAAAACATGTGTTGATCTATAAATTTAATAAAAATCCAAATCTTGATATGTTACTGTTTAGCCACTTGAGTTCTAAAATTTACGGTCCAGATTCTGAAAACTAATTAGATTAATATATTAATGGATGAAGTTAAAAACCTGTGACTTATTTTAGTACAGTATATAACATTATATTTTTGTCTAGAATTTTTGTTAAAATTACTTATCAACAAAGGACACAATAACAAGAATAACAGCACACACAGCATTATGGTGTCCTTTCTTGTTTCAAGTATCTGGTTGATTTTGTGCCTTTAACATTGAGAATCCTGAAGCGATAGTTTTTTCTTAGAGTCTTATCCTGGGAACATCGTCATCTAAGATCCTGAGAACCTCTTGTGTGAGTACATAACATAGGCAGAAGGAGCCTTTATCAAAATAGAACTGCACTGAGGTCATCCTTTCACACACTGAAGTGTTAGAAAATACTGGAATTGAGAAGACACAAACACATACACACATGAATCCACACAGTGTAATTGCTCTCTCTAACTTATATGCAGTATAGTTCACTCTTTAATCACATGACCTGCTTTTATACACTTCCCAACAAAGGATACGTTTCTGCTAATATGCACTCTAGATTATGATCATTTAATGAGAAGCTACTACGCCCTTTTTTTTTCTCCACTATTCCATAGTTGTCACCTATTGTTATTTACTCTACACTATTCAAAGACTTGTTTAAAAGCAGGGCTAATAATTTTTGTGTCGACTTTTATGGCACTCACTTTAGCATTTGAGTGCTTCACAGCACTCATTAATACACCTCTTAATATGTGTCTTTTCATAGGTCTCTGAAATAAAGCAGTACTATTATTCCCACTCTGGAGAGCCATGGCTTCAGTTCCCATCTACAGCATTCAATTATATAAGTACATAAGATATATGAGAACATGACATCTACTGATTTCAGTGGAAATTAGATATTCTAATAGTCAGTCAAAATGTGTTTAACTTGTCCTTAGAAGTGATAGCAAGTTTTGAGAAAACTTGCTTCAATTAAAAAAAAAAATAGTAAATCCACATTGTATGTTATGTAATATAAATGATTAAAAAAAAAAAAAGAAAGAAAGAAGAAAAGCTTATTCCCATCCAGTTTACCACAATACTGTTCTTTGACTTAATTTTATATTGTCTGAGGAACTTGCCTGCATTGTTACTTGACAAAAAAACCAATATCCTCTCAGGGTTTTTATCCATTACATGTGTACGTGTATGTATGTTTACAGCTTGAATACATATATATAAAAACAGACATCTAGATATAGTGAAAGATACCTATTAGTGATACCTAATATCTTAGCATATATACACCAAAATAAATATCTTTGAAGAGACTGGCTGGCTTAATTGGTGTGCATATGCACTAAGATATATCCTTAAATGTTGCTTATATAATGTATTCTTAGTTTCCCTCTTCAGCTTTACAGATCTTGTCAATCTGGCCAAAGGGAATGGTTGATTAAGCTGTCCACTTATATCTATCTCAGACCTCTATGTAGGATTATTAGATGCACAAGAGATATTGAAAACTCAGATTTCCTGAGTCACAGTTGTAATCATACAAAGTATCCCAGAATATCCCAAATGATACCAGATTTTTATGTGTGGGCACTTGATTCAAGACCTGTTTCTCCAGTGACCACAATGCGAATGTATATGAGCATCTTCTTTGTATGTTGACACAGTCATATCTGTGTCTGCCTGTAAGCATCTACAGCACAGGTATTTGCAGTCTAGAACTGAATTGTACCGTTAGATGTTTTCTGTCAGCATTTAAAATAAATATATTATACTGTCAGTTTGAACACCACTCACTCCTTGATATGAATTATACCCTGAGATGTTTTCTGTCAGCATTTAAAATAAATAAGTTATGCTATCAGTTTGAACACCACTCACTCCTTGATAAACTCCACAGGAAACAGTTCTGTATCCTTCCTCTGCAATCTCTTTCCTAATCAGTTACTTAAACATCCAGAAAGTCAAGGTCAGAAGAGAGTAGTTTCTTTACAAAACTTCCAGAGTTCTCAGTCTGACATAAATTAAAATATGTAATCCCAAAATGAGGTTTAAGAAAAATTATAATCAAATCATTTAGTGGGAAATGGTGATAAATTTAACAAGCAGCAATAAATAGCAGAGCTGTCTGTACCTGACCATACAAACAATAACTGTCACAGTCATAATTCTGTCATAATTTTTTAAAAAATTGTCTTTAGACCCTTCATAATGTCTCCATCTTCAGATTTTATAAGAGTTAAAAGCAACTGTAATTTTCTTTTTTGTATCTCAGATGTGTTAGTCTTTCCAGTGGCAGCCAGTGAAAATGTCAATTGATTACAAAGACAGTGATATTCCTAGAACTCAACCAGAATTGTTGAACTAACAGATTATCCCCTCAAGATTAAGACAGAAGTCAATATATTACTGCTAATATAATGTCTATCAGCAGTCTTTAACAGAGTCAAGTCCTTTCTCACATTCTACATCCCTTTCAAAATTCTGATTTTCTCATAGTTTAGCTATAAGAAGATGTCTGAAGGCATGACAGCTACCTCTTCCACTGCAAAAATAACTGATCTATAATGGAAACTGGCTGGCAGACAGACTTTAATAAAAGAGAGGAAAAACCTTCATACAATTATATGCCCAGACTAGTCACTTTACTGGATGAAATTCCTGCTATTCAGAATCAGACTCAGAAATGAAGTTATAAACAAAACTATCTTTTCTTTCAAGAGGACTATATTGTGTATGTCAATGATTTGACTGTTATGGAGTATTCTCAAAATTCATGAAATCAATTTGAAACTTCCAATGTTATCCCAAAGTCACCCATACAAATGAATTTTTCTGTGAAATTCAGTAGATAATATTTTTTAAAAGACCTACTTTTCAGCCACAGACAAAATACACAGACAACCACACAAACATGTAAGTCCAGAACCACTGGACACTATATCACGTGCCCCTACAAAGCTGATTAAAGACAAAAAATAACAAAAATCGTATTTTAGAATGGAAAGCATCAGAAAGTTTTAAATGCAAAAGTCATTATGAGCTTATTTTCAATATCAGAAAAAAAAAATCATTGTAAAATAATGATCGCAACTGTGGCCACAATATTCAATTTTAAAGAGCAAACTTTTAATTTTAAAAAAATGTTCAATTTTGTTATGGGCTAAAAAATAAAATCATCAACACAAACTCCAAGTAATCTGAAAAAAAGAAAAATTGGTTGTATGGTCAGTATTTCAACTTTTTTTCTGTCATGATACTTGCCAGAAGGACAACACAGAATGGCATAAGCAGGCCAGGAGGTCTTCTTTGAGTAAGTACACTGATAACCACCTCCTGGCAAAGGACATCAAGGAGATAAAAAGAGAACTTGCTCTCCTGAACTGCATACCTGCAAACCAGGAAGAACTAGTCAGGGATGTGAAGGTTTGGTGGCCGACTTTCTACAATGACCATGAGATGGTTCAGTTCAGAGCCCTATGAGAAAGGAAAGCAGGAAGAAAGCAGGCAGGGAAATAGAATCACAAATATGGCCTCCAGAATATATTTCAGCCTGTTCAGGGACCTGCTGGGAAGAATCCCAGGGGGTATGACCCCAGAAAACACTGGGTTCCAAGTGAGATGAATGGCTTTCAAGCACTGCTTCCTCAAAGCTCAGAAATGACGCATCCCAACATACTATAAGTCAAGTAAACGTGGCAGTAAACTTACACAGGTGAACAAGGAAAGATCAGACGTATTTCAGCATCTTTCTTTGTGAAAGTAAGAGGAGGTGCCTGCCTTTGGGATAAGCTGAAGAGCTTGACATTCTGACTGAAAAACTAAACCCAGAATAAAGAGAGAACCAGCATCATTTTACTATCTAAAAGTAAACAAGTCAGGTGCCTAAATACAGGAATTAAGGACGATTTTAGATGCAGTGAGGTACTTGAAATATCTGTACAGGTCTGGCAGACATAACATGGACCTTCTGAAACAACAGCTGAAAGACCTGCTGTTATAACACAGACAGGTAAGCTCTCAAATTTCACTATGTATCTACATTTCACAACCTGAATTGATCCCTTAGCCTACATCTGTTGCTTTAGCAATGATTCTTATTTTAGAGTCCATGGTCTCTTTAGAATTTAATTTTTTTTTCCCATAACTATTCAGAAAAACTGGATAGCAAACTAATTTCTCAACTTTTAGGTAAGCCACTGTTAAGTAAAATAAGGCACCCATACATCAAGTAAGATCATTCACAGGTTTGGGAAGCTCTGCACCAACTTTTTTGCAAGTCTCCAGAAATTGCATGAGGAGACCTGATTTGTAGCTGAATTTGTATATTGTATTACTAAAGCAAAAGCAAAAACTACTCTAGAATTCACCACTACACCATCCCAGATCTTCAGAGACAATAACCCTTAGCCTTTCCTTCCTAATTGTTAGATTTAAGGAGTTTAAAAGTATGTTCCAAGTCATTAATTAAAGGATAAAAGCAGTAAGAAAATAATTTTAGCTAACTGATATGCTCTAATAGAAGTCTTAATGCCTGTAAGTGTCAGCAAATTAAACATTCTTAAATACAACATTTAGTAGAAAAATGCTTCAGCCGAAATGTTGAGATACACAATACAAAATGCAGTATTACAACACTCTTCATAGGAAGAAAGAAAGAACAAAGGTGTAATCAGGGTGTAATCAAGAAAAATGAAATTGCCATATATAAATGTATTTTGCTCTATACGTTGAACTCATATTATAAAGAAGTTCTTAGGTTCAAAACAGATTTTTACATAATATCAGAGCAATACTACGTCTCTAAATAAACAATGTTCAGTTCTGTGCTGACTTGAGGCAAACTCAATTAGTGAGGGCAGAGAAGGTAAATGGGTATTGCACATTTCAGAAATATCTTTTTCTGTGGTTGTCCAATTTTAGAAGACAGGCATACATATCAAGAAAATTGAGAGTATATTATACAGTTTGAGTTAAACACATGGACTGAAAAAATCTAAATTCTTCACATAACTGAGATTTACTGTCAGACCTACATCAAATTTGTTGAAAATTCTTTCTTTTTTTTTTTTTCTGCACATTTGTTGTGCCTTCTTTTTACAGGATTCTTTCTAATTCTTTAGAATTAAAAAAAAAAAAAAGAAGAATCACCTTGATTCTGAGGCTAGTTTGATAAACATTTTTTCACAACTTGAAACAAGGCTATATTTTATTAAATTACCTACATCTTTGGGGTTTTTTTTCTGTTGGAGACAAACTGAAATTAAGCTATGAAACCTAGAGTGTCTTCTATTTGAGATTCCGTACGGAATAAATGATGACATTCTACTCTTTCCAGAGAAGTTTCACATATTGAATTTCCCTGGTTATTTCTGACAACCACATGCCCAGAGAATTTTAGTTTAATTAGATTGTGAATACATCAAAAATGCCATTAAGACACCCATGTACTGCAAGAGAGCAAAGCTCTACAGTAAATACGAGAACAAAGCACACACCATACTGCATAGTTATTCTTGTACCAGCAGAGTAAGTTCTTTTCAGGTGCATCATGGATTGCTTATCCTATCCATGAACTTTTGCTGTAGTAGACAAACTAATCAAGCTGTTGTTTAAGTAGAAGTAGATGAAATACGAATGACCACCTCTCCCAAACAACAGAAATAACATAGAAAATTTTTTGTGTGCTCAGGAGCATAGACAGACAAACTGTACAAACAACCTGTGGATCATAAGTGCAAACTTTCAGAAGTGTCCTGAACAAGCAGATACTGAGCACTGAAAAAAGAGACCACAAAAGAGACAACATTAGTGCAATTTGAATGATCTGGTCACCAAGGAATTATTCCCTTTCCAGTCTTATAAACAGGAAACTCATTAGGGAATGTAGAAAATGAAGAACCTGAGAGACTCTGAAGGAGCCCCACAACCCTTTCTCAGGTCTATGTAATGCACAGCTGGAATGATAGTGCTGATCTGTCCAACTTTTCTTCTGAGTTCTGGGATCAGTCCCACAGAAAGGGGAAGTTATGAAATCCATAAAATTGCATACAGTTGTGATTAAAGTGTTTTGGTTTTCAAACCCTTCACACTATTTTGTCTTAAAGAACAAAGTAAAGGTTTTTCAAGCAATTGAGGATGTGGGTCCCACCATTGGTCTAAAGCATCCACACCACTTTACAATGGTACTCATTGTTTACACATTCTAGCCTTCTTTTTTTTTTTTTTTTCTTAATGCAGTGTGGAGACTCTCTTATTCTTTAGAACCAGAGATCCAGAATTTAAAAAAAGCAACAACTCATGACTCAGCTAAAGTTTTAACATCCAAGAACTAATTTCAGAGTTTGAACTATAGGTTTTGTTCTAATATGAATCTTTTGAACAGTATTATTTCCTCTCATGAATAAAACAACATCTGTAATGTTACATGTTGGCAGCTTTGTCCCCTGCTTCCAATAAAGAATAAACCATTTCCTGCCGTAAAGAAACTTGCTGCTTCTTTACGACAGGAAGAAGTATGACAAGATGTCAGAGTATTTAATGAAAGTGAACATTATTATCTCTAACATCTAATATATCTCTCTTATTTTCCTTAGTCATGCTAAAGATCATTAGAATTAGTGAATGACTGTTTCACTACAGAACAGAATTAATTATATGCATACCATATAATTATTATCTTGCATCCGCAACTGATGTAAGAATTGGGAATGTGAACACTGTCATTTAAACCATGCCAGATAATGACGCTGTAAGGTTTTCATTATTTTAATAATAACCAACAATTTTATTCCAGATTGATTATTTTTAAAATAAACGTCAAAACACCATTTCACACATGAAAAGTCTCCCATTTTAAGCATGAAATAACAAGTGCAGCAGAAAAGTGTAATGGGAATATTTAAAGAAAATTGAAAATATCTTCCTGAAATTTTGTAACCCATGTAAAGTGCTCATACTTGTACAGGAATTGCACCACTGCAATTGACATTATGGACAAGGATCACTTACTTTAGAGGAAGCTCCTCCTTTTTATATGACAACCTTCTGACTTAACCATGGCTGAGATCAAGTCTTTGATTGGTGATCAGTCTTGTTGTTTAGCAACCTCACATTTACGTAGAAAACTTACTAGTTCAAAGATACAGCTTTCACATTTTTCCAATAGTACTTTGTTGCCTGGTTTTTGGTCAAGAAGAATGGTCTATGATTAATAGTGATGGTTTTGTGCTAATCATCCATCATTTATTCATAAACCTGCATACGTTAGTTTTCTAGAAGTAATTTCATCCTTTCTGAAAAGCTGTAAAACTTCTACACATATTACATGAATATTGCAAGGTCACATTCTTATCAATGCTTTGTTTAAAAGTCATACAGTTTCATTAATAGCTGTTGGATGTAGCTGCTGTCTTATATCTCTGTCACTAGTATTCTAATTTCACTCTGTGATGATGTGTGATCTAATATATCCCTTAGTTGCCTATTTCCGTTTGCTATTTCTTAAATGGCCTCATGCGATACAAAAAATAATCAAGGTATTTTTTTGTTTGCATACACAAACATTTAAGAAGCCTTCAATACTAAAGGAGAAGAATCCAGGGAAAGCCAATAACTTAAATTCACATTAAGTCCCTAGAAGTTCAAGACTATTTGCACCAGCTTTTACAATATGCTCAATGTGTATTTTATTTAAGAGAAAACTTGCCAGCTCAGAAGCCAGGCCCAGGGTCCCATATCCCATCAGCCACAGTAGAAAAAGCAGGGCCTATCAGAGCAAGAACCATCCTACTGGAAAAAGGCTGGCAGATGTCATTACTGACAGGGGCTCTTGGAAACTTCTAGAAGCAGCTGGTACTGGGGGTCCAGATTTAACCAAAACAAACCCAAAACAAGTAAGAAAATGAATAAGCCCTCTCCACCCCAAACAAACGAACAAAATTAAGAAAAGCAAAAAACCCCAAAAAGCCTCATGTGAAAAGAGCTATTGACTTCTCTTCTCTCCTTACCCCACATTCATCAGTTATCCCTTTCTGAATACATAAAATTGACCCACAGAGAACTGTTTAAAAATAGGATCATTCCCCCCAAACTCTCATTATTTAGCATCTATGACAAAAACCAATTTTGGTGCCTGGAACTTTCATAACTCTTAGAGTGTAATGAAAGACAGCCTAGACCAAGCCTGCAATGTTCCTTTTATTAGTTATGTATTCATTCATTGCGGTAATGGAGAATTTAAAAGAACTGAATACTTTTATTTTTAACACAGTTGATATCTTTTGAAAGAGTACTCATTTAACTTTTTTTACTAGGTTAGTCTCATTAAAAATGTGCCAAATAGTTGAGGTACTCAGCTTAGAAACATCTGGAAGCTTTTTGCTCTGAAGACAGAAAAAGGAAACCATGATTTGTATGCTACTTGTATCATTATTTGAATGCCATGTAGTTGGTTATGTTATTCAAAATTTGATATATTGAAGCAATATGAGTAAGGTAAAGAATATAGCATTAATTCACAGTAAAAATTCATTATGTCAATCTTGCAAGCAAAAAAGAAACAAAAATAAAATCTTGAAGGCAGCTAGTTATTCTAATAAAAATTTACAGCAGTTTCCTCCTGCACTCTAGATTCAGCAGATTGCTTTGAGCTCTGGCACTGTTGTGAAACATTTTGCTCCACTCTTTATTTTTTGATAATAGCTGTAGCCTCACAGAAACTAGGTAGCGTAAATTAAAAATATTACTCACTCACCTAATACCACTTTACACTGATAGTATATCCTAAATAGGCTATAATCCTTACTCAATTTGAGTATATTTGCATTCCTATGTCAGAATTACCAAACAGCAGCTTCTTTCTCAAATTTCAAATTAATGCAAGGAAAACATTTAAAAGAAGCCTGACGGCAAGGGGCGGGGTGGAGGGGGAAGGAGAAACTAATTTTCTCAACATTAACATAACATTATTAAAACACTGGATATTGTTACTTTAATTATAACTTTTCTAGAGTTTTGTGCTGAAAAGAGAGAATAAATTCCATGGAAGAAAACAATTCATGATCCTATGCTTTCTGTCAGCAAAATATTTCCTAAGTTCTAAATAAAAGTGATAGTCTGTGCTGAAATGATGGACATCATTTCAGCATCCTTAAATTTACATGAAATGCTCTCTTGTTCCAAGGTTAGATTAAACCACTTTATGTAAATCTATTGTGAATTATTAGTATGTAAAAAAAAGCAAATAAAATAGGATAATCTTCTGCTCCCTATGTATGCATTCAGAAAAAGAAATCTCTTTGAATAATTTTTTAAAATTAAATACTTATATATACTTAAAAACTAAGAAGCAGCAGAAGGGAAATTAAATACTAATTAATATGATATTAAAGGAAAATTACTACAAATTTAAAATAAGCAATTAATTTAGGGTTTTTTCTCAGCATAGGGTTGACATTTTAGTAAAAAAATTAATACTGGTAGCAGTTAATTAATAAATCACCAAACCTTTATAGCAATGTGCACCTTCCTAAAAAAAAAAAAAAAAAAGAAAAGTAGCGAAGCATATTTTTCAGGTAATGCACTATTTATCTCCAATTTATTTTGTTAATGGTAGAGGATGCATTCTGCCATTTGAATAAGTTTTTATTTATTTTTTATTTTATTGTGTTGATTGAAAAGGAGAAAATTCATCATATATCACAGAAATATTGAAGCATGGAACGGCTTGGAATTTACCTTAAGGACCATCTCTGTTAACACTATGACAAAGATAAGTGGCCTACAGTTAAATAAGAGCTGTGGAAATAATAGCAGCCTACTGGTATTGTAACCTAAATATTATTTTCAGGTTTTGATTCAAACAAGCTATATTTATTAAAAAATATGCAAGTGCTTAGATTTTGTTTAAAAGTAGAGAATGAGAGAGAGCCATAAACTCTTAGAAAACCTTCATTTCTCAGATGCAATTTTTGATTAATTTTGATTAATTTGATTTTGATAACATTTGATTTAGATAAACTGAAAACCAAAGTTGAATGAGATTATAATGATTTCTTCTACTTTATTGCCAAAAACAATTAAATACCAAAATTAACATCTTGGTTTGATCCCTATTCAGAGATGCCATGAGATAAATTTCAGGAAGCAGCGTTCCACAGTGTGCATATGCAGACATATACTATAATATTCCCAAAGGGCAAAAATATGAGTGACTATATACCTAAACTTTCCATGAAATCCTGAACCACTCAGGGTGCCTGGTCTGCACTCCTGCACCTAGTGTAGCAGTAAGCTGAGTTTAATAGCTGATAGCTACCTTTCATGTAGAAGGTGATCTGATCACTTGCTTAGGCTATATGGATTTTAAAAATCCCCAAATTTTTTTTGATTGATAAATACCCCACCTACAGGTGAAGAGAACAAACACTGAGATCTAGAAAAGTGTTACTCAGGGTCCTTCTCCTTGTTTCCTTGAATAGCAGAAAGTACTGCTAGAAAGTGCATAGTAGAAGAATGACAGGATCATTGACAGGATTGACAGTATAAAAAAAACCCCAGCATTATCAAGAGCAAACTTTAGTATTGAATTTGCTGTTGCAGGCACTTTCCTGAAAAAGAAAATTCTTGGGTGTCATCCCTGTGCCAAAGCAGAGACACGATGTTGCTACAGCTTAAAATCAGCTTTTGCAACAGAGTTCTCATTTAATTGCAAAAATACACCTAAAGCTGACACTCTGAAGAGTACTTAGCTGCTAAATATTTTGACTTGAGCAGAGTTGTGTAATGTAGTAGGGAAAAATAAAATAAAGGAAGAGTATGACTTACGATTATGTTTGCAAAACTAATGAAGTTTGTCTTAGAAGAAAATGAGATTTCATGAAGTGCTTCTTTGAGAGAATGTCCAGTTGAATTCCAAGGGACATAAATTAATGTTCACGTCATCCTCTGGTTGAAAGCTATTGTATGATATCTTCATGAGTCACATGCAGTTTACCTGCATTCATTCATATATAACATATGCCCATAGAAGTTTTGAATCCAAAACTTTTAGTGTAAATATTAGCATTTTTTCTCTCCCTTGAAGAAAGCACTGCCATATGCTCAAATTTTCACTCACTTTAAGTTCTCAATATTCTGAAGATTGAAATACTGAGAAAAAAATCTTTTAAAAAAAATATTTCTTGTTCAGAAATATTCTACGAAATATATTCTTCAGATGTTATAGCAATGTATCTTAGAACTTGTGTTCCTATATGAAAAATTGTAAAAATCCTAAAACATAGATTAGCAATTTAAATTTCAAGTTACAGGAATTTTGAAAAGAAGTCTTTTCAATGTTATTATTTTCATTTAAAAATCCTATTTTTTAAATTAAGAAGAATCTTAAACTTATATCCTGCCCCAATAAGCATTTAATTATACTATAAATATAGAAAATCCTCAACAGAAGAAAGAACTGCTTCCTTTTACATTGGAGTTGAGTCCTATTGATAAGCAAGACCTGAGTTTGAGTCTTACCTGGGAGATCCCAGATGGAGACTAAGTTTTAAGCAGTTTAGAAAAGCAGTAATGCAAAAAAACTTATTAATTTTGATAGCACTAGGTAAAACTTAGTAGGGATAAAATAAAGTCTGCCATTTAGCAGTGCAAAGTTCTATAAAATGAATCAAATAGATAACTGCACAATTCTTATCAGTAAAACCGATATTGGATAATTTTAATGTTTAAAAGCTAAATGATTTTTCACGCAGTCTTCTAGACACAAACAGAGCAGGGAGTAAATCATTCTAAGCCATTCTAAGTGAGTTCCCTAAACAACTACTTTGTATTGCTTTGTTATGGCTAAGAGATATCACTCTGTTCTCTAGTGAAAGGCTTGTCAAAACTATGTGAGTGTTCCCTAAAAGAAAAAAAACCTCTTATTTCTCATTTAGTGACCCTAATGAATTTTGTCCTACCTGACATTCAAAAGAAAAATATCCCTGTATGCTCTATTTTCTAACACAGAATCACAAACTGGTAGACTTGTTTCTCTTTGTCACTGATTTGCCTAGCTTATTTGTTTGCCCATTCTATTGAAAAGAAATTAATCCGAAGACTGAATGTTTGTATGCAGTCATCCTGTCCTTACAAGATGACTTACATCCCTACAAGACTGGACAGGACTTATTCAACTAAATTTAGATTTCTATAATGTATATCCCTATATTCAGGTTAGGTCCCATAGGCTCCTGCTGTCCTAACTGAAAAGAATTAGGCTCTTTTAAAATACAATTCACCTCATATTTAAAGTAGGTCAGATATATTGCTCCTTAGAAGTACCAGTTTCCCTTCATTAATT
Source organism: Acanthornis magna (assembly GCA_036785705.1). Lineage (NCBI taxonomy): Eukaryota > Metazoa > Chordata > Aves > Passeriformes > Acanthizidae > Acanthornis > Acanthornis magna. Next base: position 935,748 of record JAWUZG010000004.1, on the reverse strand, counting down.
ATAAAGGAAGCCTTGGTGATTAATTCAGATGAAGACATTTAGGCTATACATATCTAATGGCTGGTTCAGTTACCTTAACACAGATGTCTGGCAACATTTTAGATGCCCTAGGTTATCCAAGGGCACATGCACAAGACGGGAAATTATAACACAAATCTCAGGAGAGAAGCCAGTCCTTCTAAAGGGAGAGCTAGCAGCCCGGCAGGATTCATTAAGAAACCTCACATGAGCTACTTAGGAAAAGGCATTGAGTCCTATGGGTGTTTTCAGTTCTAGATCAGTTGCCTGCATTTGAGTACATATTGTATATTGTGAGTAATTATTGCAATAAAATTAATTTACTTAAGTATACTTTATCAACTCCACTGTTTTCCAGTCTTCACAGACTGTATAAACTATGCAAAAAATAACAGAGGTTAAAAACTCCTACTACTTACATTTAAACACCTGACTTCACATGCTGACAATCTGGAAGTAAATCTAGTCCCTGAAGTGTGATAAAATTAATCTTACTTCCCAAGGTGATGATTTCAAATATCATAGAATTAGAGAATGATTTTTTTGGAAGGAACCCCATAGATTATCTAGTTTAAACCTCTCTGCCTCTCTGGGCAGGAACGACTTCCACTAGACCATGTTGCTCAAAGCCCCATCCAGCCTGGCCTTGAATACTTCCAGGGATGGAGCATCCGCAATTTTTCTGGACAACCTGTTCCAGTGCCTCACCACCCTCTCAAAAAAGAATTTATTTCTGCTAATATCTGATCTAAACGTACTCTCAGTTTAAGGCCATTCCGCCTTGTCTTATCACAAGGCACTCTCCAGATTTCTCTGAGTAGTATAACAAGTCTATTTAAATCCATTTATATATCTTGTATGCATTTCAAAATTAGACAAATAAACACTTCCCAAAATATCTCTGGAAAATTTCAGCAAATTTTAAGTAGGCAGGTCATTATTCACATATTTACATGCTGGAACAATAGACACTTTTGAATTAGATTAGATTCCACTTCTGTTTTAGTGTCTTTTAAGAATGGTAGTGAACATGTGGCCCAGTTGAGACATAAACTCTGAAAATCATCTTTATTAACCACTGACACCCAGGCAATTAAGAAAGAGCAAGTACAGGTTATGAGAAGAAAGTAGGTGACTTGAATAAGCACTGGAAACTATATCAAGAATTATTTAATTAGTTAGGTAAACATACTTAACTAATCAGGCTTTTCTAGTGCAGTTTAAATCTCCTTCCTACAACCTTCTGCCTTCTTTTTAGTCCTTGTTCCAGTTCTTTCTTTCTACCTTTCCTTACTGTTCCTCTTTACTACTATTTTCTCTTCCCTTGCCTTGCTGCTGGAAGGTCTCATATACCTCTACATTTCAGTTTTCTCCTTGTTTATTTTTGCACAATATTGCATTTCAGTCTTATTCTCAAATATTCAATTTTTCTTTTTATTCTAGCTTTACAGTAAGGGCTTTCATTGCTCTTTCTCCTTTGCTCTTGCAACTCTGACAAATCTACTTCATTATTTCTTTCCAATGGTTTTCCTTTCATTCCTGAAATCTCCTGAGTTTCATTCATTCTTTACTAACACTTCATCTTAATATCTGAATTTAATTATCTGATTTTTAAAATCTGATTTTAATCATCTGATCTTAATTATAATCTTAAAAACAGATTGTACTGTTTGATGTGACTAAGCAAAACCTTCTCAGAAAGACATAATGCCTGTGAATCTGATACAAGCTATAGCTTTAATATGAAAACACACTTCTTTGTTACTACTTTTGTCAAGTTCTCTCTCTGTCTATTGGTAAATGATAGCACAGCTATGTGTGCCTTTCTGGGGTTTCTCTTTGAAGATAAGAATAAAAATAATTAGTTTCAGTTGTCCTGATCTGATAACTTATAGTTTCCTTGTTTGCTTTTAATAAAGCAATATTTATTGTTTTTTCCTTTCTGCTACACACACATATATATTTGAGTGAAAGAATATATCCATTTAACTGTAGCCATCTGTCACTACTAGACCAAAAATCTAAAACTAATGGAGTAGCATGTGCTTTAAATATGAGCAGTATCTTCCCTGATGACAATGCCATTCTTTAACTAAAACAATAGTCTCAGAAGAATGCTAAATGCTGAGGAAATGTTACAATACAAAATAAATCTACTTTAGCAGATAAGAATGCAAAGAAAATAGAGAAAAAAAAGCTTCTTAAGTTACAATATGATTCATAGACTTAAATGAATAGCTAGACAACTGTGTTATCACTTGTGGGCCAAATGCTGTTCAGAACTGCTCTAACATCAATTTGAGTTAATCCCAAACGAGTTCAACAGAGTAACTGCATTTTAAAAAATGAACAAAACAAAATAAAGCCATCATAATTCTTTGCCTTATTAATTCATTTTTTTTACCACAATAGATTGCAATGAGCTCCTCCCCAAACTTCTCACTCATCACTTTGTGGATTTTTGTTTTCTGAAATACTAAGAAAGACTGGGTACCCTGTCCTCACTGAAATTTGAGGACTCTCAGGAATTTGGATGTTGTCTCTATTGCAGACATTGCATTCTGTTTCAGCTTCCCTGAAAAAAACCCAAATACAGATTGCATACATGTAGAATTGCAGCTTATTAGTTTTAAAAAAATACCCTTAAAAATAGCCAAACCCTTCTGTTTCTCATTAAAAACTAATTCTAAGGCAATTCTTCTTGGTTCATACCTTTTTCAGCCAATGTGCTCTTACTGAAAGCGTATGACTGGGAAATATTGGTTATTGAAAGTTTCATGGAAAATGCATTCTCTACCAAGAGTAGAGATAGACCAGGGAAACAGCCATTATTCAGTCTCAAACATAGACCAGTTGTCTTGAATGTGCCTTAAGTCCTAGGAAAATTTATCACAGTGCTTCCTAGGAATAATTTCCCACTTTTAGTGGTATCTCAAGGACTTCTCTTAGTAGAAGTGATATCTGCAAATACAATGGTCTCAGCTAAATTTAATTGTCTACAGTACTAATGTCTAAATCTAAGCTAGTCACTCTAAGAGTCCCTTAAAATCAAACCAGATAAATAAATACATTTTAGTGTGATACATATTAAGGTTACCCCTCTAGGAATAAGTTAATTCTGCTCTAAAGCTAGGCATATGCATTTGGCCAGAAGAATTCCACACGAGAATATTTGATTAATTTCTTTTCAGTTAATATGTCTAAACCTTTTTTTGTTTGTTTCTGGATTTTAGCGTCTGTGTTTCTGTTATCTGAAAGTCTAGTAAATAGTGTCCTTGGCTTTTCTTTAGATCCATTTAGCAGCTATATTTTGAAGACAAAGGAGACAAAATTACTGAGTTGAATACTGAGAAATGTTTATGCAAAAAATAATGACCCTTTAGACAAATTTCTAAATAAAACTGAGACTCCAGCACTGAACACAGAGGTGTAGCAGTATCAGTATAGGAATTCCAGTATAAATCTTATATTTCCTTCATAATGAAAAATTTTGCATGGATGCTTGCTTGGCATAATGTCAGATATTATACTATTTCAATTACTCTGTGCTGGAGTCTGAAATCATAAGATTAAAAAAAAAAAAAAAAAAAAACAAAAAAAACCAAACCAAACCAAACCAAACCAAAACAAAACCAAAAAAAAAAAAAACACCAAACCCCAACCCAAAAAAAACCCAAAAACCCAAGAAAAAAGAAAAAACCAAAACCAACAAAAAACTGTGAGATTGTAATAGTAAACTTGTTTTTTAAAAAATAAACTTTTTCATAAATGAGCTCACAGATTAGTGAAATTTGCAGGGAATATACCTACTATAACTCTTACATACAAATATGTACTTTAGAACTGCTATTTTTTGCATTCTTTCTTGTATCAAATAAAGGGTAATTTATACCTCTACTTTTTATTCTTTTGACAATGTCTGCATTGCAGACAGAAGTTCATTTTTTAAATCCCTGCAATATAAGTTTTTTTGCAATCGAGAGGTCTAGTGTTTACAAATATGAACAGCACTAAGAGAAAAATATATTTCCACATACACTGTTTTGTGTTTTACCCCAACCACCATTATGCTTGACACACTTGAGTTAGATTGAAAATTGGTTGTTTCTATAGCTACTATGATTTCTGAGTGATACTAAGAAATACTATGTTCTCATTTTATACCAAGGGGATTGTTTTAATGAAAGTGTGGCCATGTAGGACAGTGTGTCAGCTCAAAATGCATTGTGATGCATTATATAGAATCAATTTTATAAACAAATGCACAAATCAACCCAAAGCCAAAGAGAAAAAAACATCCAACCAATAGATGTAACATAGCACACTTGTATTTAATTTTGTAATAAAGATGAGTATTCAGGAGACCAAACGTCAATATATGAAACTGATTGACAAAACAGTTCCGTACATTGAAAAGAATTACTAATTACAGCATATATACAGTGAAGGGGGATTTTTAATGTCTGAATACAAGTTGTTGTGATATTCATTCATCATTTATTAGAAGAATTTCTAACAATACTAGAAAACAGGCTTGGTTCCCCCTGAAAAAGAACAATCCAAAATGGCAAACAAGAATATATTTTGGTACTTCATCTATTTTAGGGTACGAACTATTTTCATTTTGCCAGTAAAAATTAGAATATACACTCTATCTATCTGTCTGTCTATCTATTTATCCATCCATCCATCCATCCATCCATCCACCTGTCTATCTATCTGTCTGTCTACCTGCCTATCCACACACACATACATGAATTTGAACCCCAATAATCCAGGGAAAGGTTACTCAAACATTTTGCTTGTTAGTAAATGCCCATCTATCTCAGGTTTCTATAAATAAACAATATTATTGAAAATATAACTCTCCTGTATAAACTCTAATATGATATTTACAGGAAAATAAGCCTTTTCATTATCCAAAATATTCTTGTACTTGTGTAGTTGTAGTTAATGTGTCCAATCATTTCTTTTTAGCCACAAGCTCAGTTTTCATAGCCCTGAAGTAGAGTTAACATAAAGAACCACTGATTCTGACTTTAACCTTGAGACACAACTGCAATGTAAATGTTAAGAATTGTAGTAGATGTGAAGGAGAAAAAAAAAAACAAAAACCTCAAGGGTTCCTACTTCCTTCAGATATCCAGAGGTTATGTACTTCAAAATTCACAGTACACGAAAGAGTAGAAAATCTGATGTGGAGATATTCTTCTGTGAAGAAGGGAAAGAAAGGGAATTTCTGTTGGTTGCAAAAGAAGAAATGTTGCTTTCTCCTTTTAGGCTTGCAGAGAACAGGAATATTTTGAAAGAAGATGCAGCTGCTATTACAAATAATTCTTGGATTTTTTCTTTCTGCATGTGGGAAGCACAGTGAAAGAAGTTTACTTCCAAAGTCTGACATTTTCTAATGTAAGTCAGTGTTCTGAGGACAAATCTCTCCATGATTGTGATTGATCATAAAAACATAACTGAGCCTTGTACAGAAAACATGGTATCATTCTCATATATTATTTTTTGTGTCCCTTTCCTCTTTCAGAACTTTTTTGTATGTAACCAAAAAGCATTGGGAGACCAAAAAGTTTTGCCAGTTATTTTCACCTTTCCCATTCTGTTTTATTTTCATTCTCCTTTTCTGCAAAAGTGCAATGATGTAAAATAAAATAAAAACCTTCTGAGTTACACTGTGTGGTGAGTAAAGTAATACATGCAACGAGTTCCAGGCATTTGCAGGCAGTCACACCATTTGATGATGCAAAAGAAAAAACATTAATAATCCATATCTGACATTTTGTTATTGTGGTATTTCACTTCACTAATCAGGCTTCATTAACAATGTAACCAAAAATACAAATCTTTCATTGTGTTCCATTAGTGTGCTGTTCAAGAAATAAACACTAGCTATTCTCCACAACAACAAAAAAAAAATCTGTAATACACAATTTTTTTTTCTGTTTGGTTGTTGAATAAAATGATTAGTGTAACTTCTCTGTATTAAGCTTAAGTTTACTGAAAAAAAAGCTAATAATTCAAATGCTCGGATTTCAGATAAACAAGTAAAAAATATTGACTGTGAGTGACTTGATTTTTCTGAGATAAGAGGTTGTAATTATTTACTTATTGTATATCTGAATAATGACATTTTGTATGCAAATGTATATATGAATTAAATGAAAATAATTACAATAATGTTCCTCTATTTCTGGGAGAGGAAGAGAGAGAGAATTAGGTTATTGACCTATTTAATTTTGATATTCTGTTAACTCTTGGTTAAAATAAATGTACAATGAATAATTTCTGTGAATATGTTTGCCTTGAATTATTTTTAACAGGTAGTCCTTGTAAATAATCGTAGTATAAAAGACCAACTTAAAAATCTCTGCATCTCGAGAATATGTCTGCTACACTGACATATAAATTTATAAATGCAAAGGACTTTCAGAACAAATAAAACTACTTCAAGATTACTATCCATAATAATTTATACAACATCAGGTTACCATTTTCATCCGATGAAAAGATTTCTTCCCTTATATAACCCAACAGTTTTACTTCTTGGTACTCCTGATTTCTCTGAAGACATACGTGAGAAAACCTCAGTGGATTAAGAAGGAAAGTAACATAGTGGTGCCACTTTGCTCTATATCTCTTTCCTCAGTTTTCATTTTGCTTCCTGACATTTACTCTTGATTGTCAGGTAGAGCTGATATGGTTTTCTTTGATTTAAATTTTATGAGTAAACCAGTTTTTCTTTGTACATATTTCTTATTTCATATCATTGGCAATGAAAAGCAGATAAACAACCTCCAGGGTATCAAAATATTTGTACAGTTGTCCAAAATGTTATGACATTCAATTGATAAGAATTTTTTTTTTAGTGAGTGTTTTGCTATTGACTTCTATTAGACACACTTTTATGATACCATTTTTAAAGTTTTGCTGAGATTTAGAGTTTTCTCTTGTGGTTATTTTTTAGACGAGAGTCATTATTTCTTGCAATTCCTGCCAGAATGTCATCTTCATTAACATAAACCAATTCCTTACCACCAAAATTTTATTTCTATGATATTTAACCTCAATGTCTCATGATTAAATAACTGATCTTATAAATGTTTTGCAGATATGATTTTATGAATCAGATGCAGCGTGGTAGGGGAAGCCGGCATGGAAGGGGACAGTATTCCCCATTTTAAAGTCTGTACTACTTTTAAGGATAATCCTAGAATCAACTTAATTTTACCATCATAAAGAGTTAGTAATGAATGCTGGTCTGAGGGGAAAGTTTCTGATGATTTGATAGGATGGGATATTAATCAGTAGAATGTATTAATTCAATCTGTACCTTTTGTCTGATACTTAGCATCCAAAACCTTGATACATGCAAATTAATTCTGGAAGCATGACTTTTTTTCTTTATTACCTTTCTCAAGAAATAGCTGAGCTTCTTTCTGTGTCTCCTGCCTATTGACAAGATTCCTTTAACAAAAAAGAAAAACATGGAAAAGGTCAGTTGAATTTAAAATGCTCCCATTAATATTTTTATTCCCTTTTTTTACAGTCTGCAACAAAGAACTTTAACAAAGAGTTTGAATCCTTTCTTGTCTGTAATTTGGACTGGTGCTGTTCATGCCCTTAGATACACAGCAGTTTTCCCTTTTCTAATTCAGAAAGGAAATGTCATTATCTTATGCTGAAAAAAAAATTTTTAGAAGACTGCTTCAAAAGTACTTACACTTGTAGGGCAAATAATGCTGTCTGTTTAGGAGCTGCTGTTACTAAAGCAGCCTGGTACTATCTAGGTGCACATGCATGTGCAAGCGCGTGTACACACACACACACACACACACCCCCTTATATCTCTCTCTCAATGCATATTTAATGTCACATAAAATCAGGATTTTTTACCCCTGCTTCCTCATGGAAATTTGTCTTCTTGACAGAAGAAAATTACTTCTGGAATATTTTATGATATGTATAGGCTTGCAAGAGTCCATTCTCCATCAGAGAAAAGCCTATGCACTTGGTCTTGTCTGTTTGACAGGATTTGAGGACAGTAAAGGTAGTTTAGATGTCAATGAAGTAAACATACTAGAACTTCACTCATTTTAGCTTTGTTTACAATTTCAAAACAGTGAGAAAACATGTCATTACAACAAGGAATCAAACATAAAAAAACCATTAAACAATATAAGGTGAAAATATTCATTATTCATTAAGTGTGTTAGTCTTATTTTGTAACTGACTAACATTAAAATGATCATTCTTCTGTCATTGGGAGCCAAACAGATGGAGTTAAGGATACACATAACTTTAAAAAACCCCAACAAACATGCACAAAACCACAACTTTTAAACTAATTAGAGATCATGCCAAAAAAGATTTCACAGCCTATGTTATCGACAAGAATCTTATGCAAAGAAGCACAGTAAAGAGATCCTTGAATGAATGCCAACATCCACAGTTTCACCCAGTGAACTACTAACATAGGTGTATGTTTTCCCTGCCTGTGTTCTGCCAGGCAGCTAATGGTGTTCTGAAACTCCTCCTACAATCTGGGTGCATTGCACCTTCCTTTCCTGCTCTTGTACCAGTCCTCGGAGAAAACTGTGTACCTGCTGTAACCTCATCCTGGTACACGCATTTTTTTTTTTAATTAAAGTCAGTTAAGAATGATGTAATGCCACTGTTGTTGAACTAAAATATACAATGTGCTTCATAAAAGTAAACAGAAGTTGTTCTTTTTTGACATACAGTGGAAAAATATAAACACGATAAGGGAAACTAATCCTTACAATAGACACGTGGCTATGTACATATACATGCATATATGGGTATATATATGTATATTGCTGTGAGAAATAGAAAAACAAGTTGTTTGTTTTATATTTTTAATGTATTTGAAAATCAAGCAGATTTGGGAAACAACTTATTTAATATTTGCAGTGGTTTTTGGATGCAGGAGTTTAGTACAAGCACCGAATTGCTTTGGGTTATCCAGTTCAGAAACCTGTGAACTGTGCTTGTGTAAATTGAGAAAGGAACTTGAAAGGACCAGAATAACATTAAGCTCATGAAAAATATATCAACTTGATATATCTTTGTAAAGATTGGGGGTTTTTATTATTTTATTTGGGGAGGTCTACTGTTAATTTGTTATTTTCTTTCTACAATATCATTTTACATTGAAGAGGAACATTTTTTAAGTTTGTTTTTCATTTGAAAAGTACTCAAAGGTTAAAAACTTGTTATCAAGTGGCAGAAATTAGAATTCAGAAAGAAAATATGTCACACTATCTATTTATATATCACAACACAGTATCTCAAATAGTGTTATTTCTTCTGTTATCTTTTCTCTTATAGTGGCATGTCTGAACAAATGGCACAGATAAATTTCCAAATGGGTAACTCCTCTAAATTTGGAAGCAATAAAAAACATTATTTTTTGCAAGGACATTGTTTCTTTACATGGACTCTAATGAACTGAAGTGTTAATGAATTCTGGACTTGGTTGGCTGCCAAGGTCAAAGCATCATTATCATCAAGATATTTTAGCTCAGCAGCCATAGAATGTATTACAGAGGCTGTGTCAGTCTGGCATTAAAGAGAAATGCCTCAGCTGGTAAAACATTCTCAAAGCAGCATGTACTTAACTAGTACCTTTTAAAGACAAAAATAAGTAAAAAATAATAGGTCTGAGAATCATCCCTTCAAGTTAATTTCCAGAAATCTAGGAAAATGAAAGTGCAGTCAATATTACTGACAGGACTGATCTACTTTTCAAGAAAAGATGACCACAGGTAAAATCCTACATGTAGGGGCACACACACATGGATCAGGCAGGGTCATTCTTAGAAAAACTAATGTTGTTGGGCCAAAAATTTGGCAATTAAAAAAAAAAAGATAAAAAATTGACGTGTTGGTTATATTCTCCACACCTAAAGTAGAGCATTGTATAATCCACTAACTGTTCTCCTTCCACCCTTGTTGCAGAGAAACAACAACCACCTCTCTGCCCTGCTTAAATTCCGTGAGTCTATTCTCCTGCCAGACGCCCCAGAAAGCAGAGAGGAGACTCTGGACATGCATCCAGTTAGATGGTGCTGGCTTGTAACAGAAATTTAACTGCATGTCTGTTCTCCTTTATTCTATAATAATTTTGTTAGTGTTGTTTCCACTGATGATATATTAGTTATGCTATGGTGCATGGAAACACACATGAAGGATTTTACAATCGCTTTTTTCTTCTCTACTTTTACAAGCAGTAAACATGAATCAATCCATCATGGAGTATTTCTGTCTCTGACTGAGGAGTGTTATTTAGTCTCCAATTTGAATATGTTTGTTAGCTGCTTGAAAACTCACAGTCCTTCAGATATCATGGTGACGAGGACAACATAAAAGATTAATTGCTTTTACAACACATATACATTGGTTTATGATAGTAATTGGTTGTGAAAGCACACTTCTGTATATTGCCTTTTATTGAACTTTTTATTTTATGCTTGCACATACATACGCACTTATATGTATGCAATGTATTATTTAACCTTTTCAGAAGGCCTGCAATTTCATGAAGAACAGGTTTGTATTAATTTTTCAGATGTTATTAGACAATAGATTTTCTTGGACTTGTAGCTTAGTCATATAAATGAGGTATGCACCCTGACTTATACGTTAAGTACATACCCCTCTGTGGACACCAATTCAGTTCTAAATGTTAATATCTGTACTCCAAACCTACAGTGAGTCTAATATTATAGACATTCTCAGAAAAGCATAATAGCTAGAGATCATCTGAGAAATTTACCTGTGCTGAAACCATATAAAACCAAGCTGAAAACTGCCACTCTTGCTTACCAGAGGAATGGCATGACATGTAAAGGAGGCACCTGGTCCTGGAGTTATGGATCAGTATTCTTCTATGCCCAGATACTTTATTCCTCTTCACTTTCCACCCTACTACAGCTGAAGTGGTAAATTCAGCTCCCTAAAAGTGCACTTGCTCAGCTTCTCCCCTGTTTCTCCTCTGAAAGCTTACCATGAGAGAATTGAATCTGAATAAGCATCATAGAGAAACAAGTAATTTTTTCATGATTTAAAAAGCGAAGTTTAGAGTTCACTGATTTGTTCCATAGCATATAGGCTTGAAAACATACTTTTGTAAAATTTATTAAGTACCATTAAAAAAAAAACAACCAAACAAACATCTTGAAATTAAGAAGTTTAATTGATTTACTGGTCATGTAGTTAATTTCTCAAGAACAATCCATTCTTCTTCTTTCAGCAGTGAACAAGAAGATATACTTGCAGAAAAGTATACTTACCTGAAAAGCCATATTAGTTTAATACATTTTATAGATTATCTCAAATTAGAGGGATTTTATAAATAAAAAGGGAAAGAAAAGTCCAAAATTCAAAGCCACAAAATAGCTCTCTGCAGCTACAGTTTTTTTTTCTAAAAAAACACTTAATGGACTTTTGTTTGTTTTTTGTGTGTGCGTGTATCTGCGTGTGAAAATTACTCATTTTCATGATCAGTGGAATAATTTCCTTTGATTATATTCACAGTGAATAGGGTGACATTTTTGCTCAGTCCCCCAGAACGAAATTCACATTTGAGGTCTAAGTCCTGATCAGTGTTAATAAGACCTTGACCTTTAGTGAGCACTACTTATATATGCAACAACTGTTTTGGAGAACAAAAATTCTACCTATAACACTAAAGAATAAAGCACCATAGTTATGCCATTCTTCTTTTGTTTCCTCATAATTACTGTGCAAAAATATCTACTTTATTGCAATGCCAAGAAGTACGTATTATTTTATGTGATTCACTGTTTTTATTATTTTTGTTAAAAGATATGTGTTAGATGTTGATATTATTGAATTAGACATCTTCGGCAGTGATATTTCTAATGCTTAAATATTCAAATCACACCATGGTAAAAAAAATAAAATTGAACCTTCAAAAAAAAAGGTAGCCAAAACTCATATCTTGGTTAGATTTTGTTGCTTTTGTTACTTTTAAGGGAGAAAATGCAGTATTTGTCCAGATGAAAATTAAAATTATTAGTTATTTCTTTGACTCTTATTTTGTAGAAAACGAGAAAACGTCAGAAGCAAGTATAAAGATGTTCAAATTGTCTGCCTTTTTTTGTTATCAACTGTCTACAGTTTAAGGTAATCTTTTTGCATTGCTGTGGATTGAAAACAAAAGAAATTGTGTGAAGATATCTGCTGTCAACTCATAGCTCATGGAAACACTGTATTATATTTTAATGATAACACACAAAAAAAGTGCATGAAAAAATATTAGAAATATATGTACACTCATGCTTTGAAAAAATTCTCCATTTTGATTCTGAAAGGGTTGCAAGTGGATTAACTAAGTATAGAAGCATAGAGCAAGCTAGATAGACTAATGCTATCTGAAAAGGACTAATAGACATGTCTTTCATTGCAGCATATCCCCTCATACTCTGTTGCAGAAAGTCAAACTTTACAGTATTTTCCTCTGTCTCGGATATTGTTCTTTAGTTTGGTTCAGATTGATTTTTTCTCTGAAGTATTTCCCCGCATTTACTAAAAATGCAAACCTCTCTGAGTTGTGTTCTACAGAAGGAAAGCTAGAATGTGTAAGTATCCTGATAAACTTTAATTATTTACAGAGTTGAAGTAATAGTTGATATGTATCATTTGCATTATGTTATTTACACTTCTAAATAGGTAGTAATATTTAATTTGCAAACATGACACACAAACCCTCCTTATCTATATAAATTATACTTGGAAGTAAAGCAGAGCATATTGTGAAGAATGTATTTCAGTCTAAAGGTTCTGGATATTAGTATTCATTGAACAGATGTACACAAAGTCCTTGACTGTGAAATATTTAGAAAGCTTTATTAACACCCACAATTGAATACAGTAACTACCATCATGTCAACACTATGAATCGAGATGTTAATAGCTCTTTTGTTTACCCTCCAACCATCTGGAATATTTAGCAGGCTCAGATGCTCAAAACAAGGAAGCAGCATGCTCAGGTGCTACTGTCCCTTTCAGCTGAACAGCTTTCTTAACACAGCTATTAGTCTGAATGTTCTCCATATGGAGTGGCATGGCCCACCTAGAACATATAAATTATTTAGAAAATTCCCTTCTCATTAGTTTTAAATTAAAAAGTAGTTCATTTAGACAATTAAATTGCACCTAACATTAATGTTGTAAAGTGTGTTGGAGATGACTGTATTGAATTAATCAGTCTATTTTACCTGGCACACAGAAATATAACACTATTAACACAAGCCATTCTGTGGATATGATAGCAAATTGTAAGTTGGAAATAAGGCAGTAAAACAAATCTTCAGGAAGATTAAAAAAAAAATTGAGAACAGTATTTAAGAACATCTTGTAGGTAATTTGTTAATCGTATATGGGTTGATTAGTGGAAACATATATTGCCTTCCTTGGAACAACTGCAAATTTTAAAGGAGTTACATTTTTTAATCCTGGATCACAATACAAATGGAAATACAACTCCCATAAAACGACTAAAACAACTTTAAAAGAAATATGTAGTGAAGAAACCAAAAAATACAGGCGATATATGATTGCTGCTTGACTTACGGCAAACATTCTTTTAACTTCCTTGGTATAATCTGGATGAGAATAAGTTTGGAAAGTGCAGCTATTGATTAAATAACAGTAAAGGGAAAACATTTCTATTGAATGTGCAACTATTTTGTGTATCTAACATCCCCTTGTTCAAATAAGTTAATGAAAATGATTGTATTATGGTGCAAATTGAATTAATTAACTGATGATATCTCTTGGACATTATGATGTTAATAAAACAGAAGGGCAAATAACATAGTTTAATTAAATTGATTTACATTAACATTATTCCTTTTTGACTTGACCAAAACAGGAGAATGACTCAATTAAAGCAAGACAAAAATTGCAAGCAGATTCCATCTGCATACGTGCTGGGCAATTATAGGACATCATTATAATCTCTAATTCCTTTTTACTTTTTTTATTCTAAAACTTTTAAGTCAAATTAGTCTGTTTAAGTCTAAAATTGTTCTTAAACTCTTCAGCAAGGTGCATAGGACATTCCAGTGTGTTTAAAAAAAATGTCTTGAATAATTGATACTACTTGAGGTAAACTAAAGAAAAATCAAGAGCTGAGTGAATTTCAAAAAAATTCTGATGCTTAGGTAACAGAACCATGACATGGACAAGATAACCTGTGGTCTTGCTTCAAACAGAAGGCTGGGACAGAAAGTCCCCAGGTCCCTTCAAAACTAGGCTTTTCTATAATTTTCTGAAAGAAGATTTCCGTTTTGTTTTAAAAATTATCTACATGTTTCCTGGTGTATTTATGCTTGGGAACCAAAAGTCTGCCAGTTCTCCATGTATTATTCTCTTCATTGACATCTTGTTTTCTAATACTACTTTTTATGTTATTTCTGGCAACTAATAATGGCTCCTACTTCCACTTTTAATTTTAATTCTTAGAGGAATGATGTGTGAGTCTCAAAAAGATTTTGTGAGGAAGTCACCCCTTCCATCTAGTTCAAAAGTACAGCAACAGCAGAAATATGTTGCAATCCTTTCTGTCCTTTCCTTATGAAGATAACCTGTAATCATTTAGCCATCCGTGTGATGCTACATTTTCTATTTTTAGTTATATTTTATGGGTTTCTTACTGGTTTTGAAAGTACAGAGTAAGCCTAAAATATTATTTAAATACAGAACAAACGAACTTTGTACAGAATATACAAATTTTTCACTACAGTTGATTGAATTCAGAATATATAAAACAGTACACATATTTTGTTTACACATAAAACTATTTATTCAGTAGTGATTCATTTTATCAGTTTCAGGATTAAGAAAAATTCTTTCAATTCTTTTCAACACTTTCCATAACTTTGATCAACAGAATGATGAAGAAAACAATAGGTAACTTGACATAAATATACAGCATAATTTATAAAACATAAATAACTCATTCTGAAGTAAATTTTTTTTTTGTACTGTAACATTGCACAGATTCTTATCTATAGCTATAGTTTACAAGCTTTAAAAAAGGAAATTAAAATCTTCCTTAGTCAATCTTTGTCAAATAAAGCATTGAGTTAACAGAATATTTGCCCCAAAAGTCATCTCTTAACAAACAGCATTTTCTGACTTTTCACACATACCTCTGGATATTTCATTCTAAAAATTCTATTGCTCTACATTAAGTTCCAAGACAACTCATGTCCTCATGTTTTCACCATGCACAGTACATAAAAATTAGGATAGATGCAGAGATTATCACTTATGAGAGAACACTTTCTTGCATCTCAGATGAGAGTAACAGGAAGAAGGACGTTTAAGGAGAAGAGATGGATTAAATATGGATAGGACATTTTTAATTTTTTTTCAAGTGGTATGGAAGTCAGAAGATGCTTCTTTTTTCATTTTCTGCTTCATAAAAGACAAGTTCCTTAAGTTTGCACTAACATCTGAAAACTTTCATATATGAATGCAGATTTTTTTTCGATTCTGTTTTTTCCCTCTGCTTGTATAAATGAAGGGGATGAATCTGGTCTTTTAGCAAACAATGTATACTTTTCAGGAATAAATAATATGTAACAGAGCTTGCAGATAGGTCTCTTTGAATTTTTGTCATCTTTAAATAGATGCTTGAGGGTTTGCTTTTTTTTAATGTCATTTTCTTAGATCTTTCAGGAACTGTATGTGAAGCAAACACTTTGTATCTGACTTATAATTGCTTGTTATATATTATGCCAAGTAAAACCAGAACAACTATTCTGTCAGAGATACTCCTAGAGGAGTATGGAAAATTTTAATAATACAACTCCCTCTGTACACATCAAAGTAGCATATGTTTTGTTTTCAACAGTTGGAAATATAGCTGAGAATATTTTTATTCAAATAATCATCTGTCACAATATTCTGTTCAAAATCTACTATCTTGATGAATAAGATAAAACATAGATTCAATGCGCAGAACGAGAAGATGTACTAAAAATATATTTTAGCATTCTACTTATGCCATCCAATCAGCATCAAAATTCATTGTTTTTGCTGTGTGGCTTGTATTTTGTCAGCAGAATGTTTAATAAACATTGTCTCAACACTCATAAACATCCCTGATTTCCAGACTTAGAGAGATTCATTTGATACTCTAGATATTTACATGTGGGAAAATTCCCAGGTAAAATATATAATTCCTGGATGGGAGAAAAAGTAAATTTCACTTCAGAAAAAGTATATGTATTCTGTGCTAGGGAATCCACCCTAGAAATTTCTGTATTTCTCCAGTGACGAGAAAGGTTAGATGAAAAAGGTAGAAGTTCATACACATATGGAAAATCTCAAGTTAAATGAGATTAAACTATCAGGTCTTATTTCCTATACCACAGAAACAAATTTTTTTAGCCTTTTAAATCTTTACATAGTTTGCATATCCTTCTGCAAACATGGAACCAATTAAAGAGCACAGACGAGTCTTACATTAACTAAGAATTATATGGACACGGATCCTTTGCATATGTTACTGGGATACTGATGCGAGCCTTTCTGAAGACGTAACATTTTCCTCGACATAATGTAGGGTATCACAAACTACTTTAGTCTTCAACCAGAATTACTAACAGGAAAAGACAACTGGACATGTGAGATACTTTGCTAACAGATTCTGAAACTTACTGAATTTGAAAGTATTCAAGACCCAAAAGAGGAAGAGAAGTCACAATAAAGGAACAGTGTGAGAGAGCTGGGTGTGAATGTCTGTGTATGTCCATGTATGGAGCACATTATGTAGAAAAAATAGACTGTATTTATATAACTATTTCTTACACATTCTTTTCTTATTTTATCTTTATTTTATTCTGTATGATTATGAAATTTTTTATTCACTCATATTAGTTTATCTCCCTTTTCACTGTTTAAAACTCTCCTATTTTGACTTCAGCAAGTTGCTAGTTTATCATATTTTTATACTTTTGATGTATTTGAATGATTTGTTCTTATGCTATTTCTTCAAATTTTGTTTATGTAAGACAGAGGTCTCTAAACATTTTTTACCTTACATTGAATTCCCTTCTGATTTCTGTTGCTATTTCTTGAATTTAGTTATGACCGTGTCTTTAAGACCAATGTTTTGTGTTTACAAATATTCCTTCTCCTCATTTTTAAGGTTCATAAATTCCACAGTTGCTCTTATTGAAGCTACCTTCTGTCTTGAAATTTTCCACTAACTCATTTCTGGTAGCAATTAAAAAAAAAAAAAAATCGTTTATTTCTGTTTTGCTCTAGTTTTTGTAAACCATAACAGGTTCTCCTTGCTATATCCTTAATGCATGTTTGAAACATCTAGATCAATTTACTTATATTTTGCTGCTGTTGAAAGTGATAGAACTTAATTGTTCCTAGACTTCACTGTTTTAATCATCTTGTACAAAAACTATTATGATAACTAAATTTTTATTACTACAGGTACAATCCAGCACCATCAGCTATATTAAACTTTCTGTAAATATGTCCCTCTTACTCTGACTGAGCAAAGCCTTAACTTTCTCACATTTTTGGTCCATCTGATGTGTTTATGTAGCTTCAGCGAAATTGATGTTCTCATTAAACCTGAAAGAGAAAAATTCTTGGGATTACTGTCTGGAAATAAATTAATCTTGTCTGCAAGAGGTATAAAACCTCTGTGAAACCTACACATTTTGGACAAGTTTGTATACTTTCCAGGATTGGGACTATGAAACTCAAGGGCTTATAGGAAATTAAGCTTCTACAAAGAAGTAAATACCAGCCACATGTAACAATTATGTAAGCACTATGTTTTTTCCAATATGCATCTACACATGAATCATTTATGAAGTCTAAAAAGCAATATCATCTCTTGAAGGGATTTGACAACCATAATTGTTGTGATGTAAGAGTTAGTTTTTAAAATTTGTTCCATATTCAAGAAAGTGCTAAATGTTCAAATTCGCCGTACAGACTGAAAGTTCCTTGAAGTAGGCACATTAAATGTTGCATACACTATAAATATAAACTAGAGACAGTGCTTCAATCTCATGTAATGCAAATAAATGCGCTACTTGCAGTCAGACCCATATTGTTCAATCTTGTGTTATAACCAAAAACCAAAGAAAATTCTTGTAAATTGTAAATGCTGGGATTTATTGCATGAAATTATTTCTTATGTCTCACAATTGATACTATTCTTACTGAAGCAACATGTTAGAAGAATAATAATGAAACTGAGTAATACTTAGAGTTAGATAAAAAATATTTCTACTGAAGAATTTACTTTTGAGGATCCTTGAGTTCAAAATAAGGAATCTTTCTACCAAGAACCCTTCATAATGAAGTGGGGAGATACTGAGGAAAGGACTTAAGGGTAATGAGGAGAGAATAGTGGACAAGTTGGAGATTTTAATGTTTTGTTGATAGGAAGACTTGGGGTAGACTTTTTAAATGAACACAAAAGATTGTGAAGAATTTGCAGAAGCAGACTTTGTGAAAGTTTCATACAGATTTTAGTCTGAAAGTCATATTGAGTTCTGCATGGAAAATGGATCTGAAGGTACACAAAATTCAAGTATCCTTTGTTTCTAGTACCCTAGATTACAGCTGAAAGTACAGTATAGATATGATACATTTAATCCTAAAGTGGGAATATGAAATAGTTCAAATTAATTGTACTCCAAAACTTTCTGTTAAATATGAAAGTATCACAGACCATCCAACTCACATGTTGTAATTATACATGATTCAAGTTGTGTAGGTATCTCCCATTTCCACTGACTGTTGCTCAACTGTTATCTTTTGGGGAACCCTTGAAAAATAATTATATATATTTACTTTTCCTTCTACTAAATTGAAACTGGTTTATACTTGGCTTCTTTGGTAGTAATTGGCATGTGTTTGTCCTTTTTTTTTCACTCAAAATTAACTGAGTTAATTTCCTGAATTAATTGACTGAATTAATTTCCTTTTTGAAGCCTACAGTTTAACCTATTTTTTTAAGATCTGGACCAATTTAATCTTGTAAAACCTCCTTAAGTATTGTACATAAAGAAGTCTAACATTTATGTTCCTAACACCTGGTACTTACACATTATCTTTGAAACTCTTTCACACTTACATAGGGCAAACATGAGAGTAGGATGAACGATCTAAATAAAGTCCTCAGAAGATGTTAAATGAGAGGAGAGGAGAGGAGAGGAGAGGAGAGGAGAGGAGAGGAGAGGAGAGGAGAGGAGAGGAGAAAGGAGAGGAGAGGAGAAAAAAGAGGAGAGGAGAAAAAAGAGAAAGAAGAGAAGAGAAGAGAAAGAAGAGAAGAGAAGAGAAGAGAAGAGAAGAGAAGAGAAGAGAAGAGAAGAGAAGAGAAGAGAAGAGAAGAGAAGAGAAGAGGAAAGAAAAGGAAAGGAAAAGGGAAAATTGTGTATATAAACACATTTACCTGTATGTGTATGAGAAAATAGACATGTACTTAAGCTTTTTATTATAATGCCTTTCAAACTAATGTTAGAAGTAGAATATTGTGACTAAATAATAATAGACAAATTCTTCTGTTTGACAGAAATATTCACTGAGAACTTCAAATTGACTAAATTATCTAGTTACTCTACAAGAAAGCTGTTCCTACATAGACATCTACAGAATTTATTACTTGCATTTCACTGTGAAAGTCAAGAAAAATACAGCACTAAGAAGATGCACACAGGACCACTGCAATAAATATCTGCTTGTACTGGCCATTTGTAATGCACAAGAGTCATGGTTGCTGTCCCTTGTAAAATGCTGGCCTATTTAAAAAAAAAAAACAACCTTTCCATACATTTTAACTTTCACCTTACAAAAACCCAAAATACTCAATGACAGATTTTTACTTCCATTTTTGGATATTAGATATTAAAAAAACACAAAACACAAAACAAAATAAAACAACAACAAAAAACAACAAAACCAAAAAACAACAAAACCAAAATAAAACAAACAAAAAAACCCCCACAGGAAGACATAAGACATTTCATCCTTGGCAAGAGCTGGGTTCTTCCAGTCAATCTGATGGCCATTCTTTAAGGCATATGATTGTGTACTGACTGACTAACAGAAATACAACATATCTTTTTAGCTGTGAAAACCTACAGAATATCTTGACTTCTTAAAACAGTAAAAAATCTCTTAGTGACAAATCCTTTTCAATGGAAGTTAAACTTGCAAAGTCTTATTTTACATTCTGGATCTGGTATTGTTCTGAATTTCATGTTTGTCAATTTATTATTCATGTGGCCATTTCACTGAGCAAAAACATGAAACACTAGATTAATGCAGCAGTGAGAGCGATCATAAACCCTGAGGGAATTACTATATTACTGTCATGAGGAAAAGTGACCAAGCTACTTCAGATATATGAGTAATGGCTGCTCGCTTATTTAGAATATTAACATTAGAATCAAGTAAATGTTATGTCAATTAAGTTGAGAACTAAGTGGCAATATGTGGAGATTGTTTAAAATTTTTTTAAAAAAAGAAAAAACATAAAAAAGGCTCTGAATAAAGGTATATAATATTGTATTTTATGAATGAGACAGTTTTGTTAAAGAGACATTCTAGAATGACCTAACAGAAACTGTGAATTATATGATTGATCTGTAAGTTAAATAGCCTATATCATCATTATAGTATGATTGATAAAGTGATACTGTTGCAATTTTTGGAATAATACTTGCTATATAGATTTAGCAAATACTTTTCATTTGAATTATTTACAAGTAGACCAAAATGCTTTGAGGCCATGCAAATGAAACAGCTAATTGCATTGATGTGTAAGTGGCTCTTATTCCTTTTAAAATAGCATGAAATCTATGCAAAATAAGAAGGAAATGCGAGGCTAAGCTACAGTGCTCTTTCTGGAACTGCTTGGAACTGGCTAAAAGATTCTTGACAGAGAAGACTTTCCTTTAAGATCTGAGTTAAAGAAACATAGATGTATCTCAGAACTTCAAAATCAACAGATATAACAATATCCATAAGCTTCACTTGTTAATGGATTTTTTTCTTAGTTAATGCTTACTAATTTTAAATTTTATATAATATTGTTGTTTCTATTCTGCTTATAGTGTTTTTCCTTAGAAATAAAACATTTCTAACATGACACAAAGAATTATAATACTTTTTCTGGTCTTTTTTTTCGTGCAGAAAATGGTTTCTGGGTGCTTTTCAACACAGGATTAAACTGCTAGCATTCTATATGTGATAAAAGTTACCCTTTAAATACACATGATACATAGACCCTCCTATCATTAATGGTGAAACACATTTTTGTCTCTCAGAGGGGAAAAAAAGAAAAAGAAGAGCTAACCAATACAGCTGTAATAAACATTGGTATCATATTTTGTACAACAGTATCAGTCTGCCTGAAAGACGGCATTCATATTCTTAGAGAAATAAAGACGTTAAAATATTCAATCCTGAAAGCAAGACAGAAAATGTAGAGAATCCTGAAACACTAATGGAATGTGTGCAGATAGTAGCATCATACATTTTAACATGCATTTCATAACAGTAGAGAACTGTGATGCACAGAACTTTCTGGTATCTTTTTAAGCATAACTAATTAACAGTCAGGTTGAAGTTTTTACTTTATCCTTAGTTTGCCTTATTGTTTTCTTTAAAATGTATATTTGGATCAAATGGTACATGATGAAAAAATACCTTTTCAATAAGTGCAAAACAAAAATATGAATGGATGTCATTATCAATGAATGAAAATTATTCAGAATATGTCTGGCTGTCTTAAATTAAAAGGAATTATATTAATAGGCTGCAACAGATTAGGCTAAAAGTATTCTGAAACTCTGCCAGTATACTGAAAATCTCATTTTTGTTAGTATAGTTCAAGACTAGTATTCTGCTCAGAACTTAAGAAGAATGAAGGCTATTTCCAAAATGCAGGAAGCTTGTTAGATGAAATTCTAGAATCACTTTGATACCAACTCTTCATACTTCTAATTTGAAGATGTACACAGTGTCACTTCAGAAGGGAAAAAAAAAAAAAAAGAGAAAAAAACGTAGACAGGTGAAATATTTTCTAAGAATCCTAAAAAACCCCCCACCTGAATTTGCAGTCTAAATTGTTTTGTTTATTCCATTAAAGTTTTTTTACTTTGTATAAACACAAAGACTTGCCAGCATTGCAGTTCACTGTTCTGAGGTATTAAGCTGTAAAACAGCTTCATGTGTCATAACTGTTATGCTAGTGACTTCTGCAAATCCTAGCTGCAAAACATCTGGAGACAAACATATTTGAATTTATTCTAAGATTTGAAAATTCTGTACTTCAGCTTTTGGCAATTTTAATTAAAAAATAAACAGAGATTCTTCTTTGTATACATATCCCTCTCGAGCTAATTGTGCTTATTGCTATTAGTTGCCTGATAAACTTACAAAATTTACAATTTTTCTTTTTCTTCCAGTCAGAGAGGTATTATACAAGTGAAAAATGCTCTATTCATATAGAGTCACTATTCTCTAGAGCAGTTACTAAGTTGTTTCATTTTTGTAATTGTGACTTGATTTTATTTACTAAGGTTATTTCATTATTTTAGCACTAATTTAGATTTTAAAAAAATATGCATACATATGCAGTTGTATACAATAAATTGAAACTTTTTTCTTTTTTTCTTCCTTTTTCTTTCTGGGACCGCTTTACCACCAATAAAACACAAGCTCCACATGTGTGACATTTCCAGTATTTAAGCTGGAAAGATTATTTATCCTCTACACAAGCTCATAAAAGTTGAAGACAACAAGGCTATTCAGATTGGAATATTTTGATATCATGTCTTTGTTACTCAGATTTTTGAAATTTAGGTATGTGGTTGCATGGACTTCTGGGTAAACTGAGTAAACTGAATAAATGAGTAAAGTTGGACGCAGGGAGACACCACTTTTCTTCCACAATTAAAATAGCTGCTTAAAAGGAGTTGCTTGTCCTTACCTCTGTAGCAAGCTTTCTTTGACCATTGGTCACGTAAGGAGTTGAGGCTCCTAGGTTAGCCTACATGCCTAGCTTTTTAGTGATAAATCTGCGTATAATAATTTCTACCCCTCTGCAAAGTAGATGATGTGATTCCATCAAGCAAATTCCTGGATGAAAATGTTGTAATGCCAGGTAGACATTAATCATATACTCAGACACCTTCTTAATGCGCTATGCTAAATGAAGTGGCCTGTTTAAAACAAAGCATGTTTTTCAAGACTTACAAACTCACTACAGTAGTTAGTATAATTATTCACATAGAACATTAATTGAATTAATATAAAATATTATCTATGAACAAAGAAGGTTATGAGATTCAGTCCTTAGTTTAATTGCATGTACTATTTTCTAATCAATATCAGCTTGAAAGCTCCGATATATTTACAATATTTTTACTATGAATAATATTCTTTATTTAATAGTTCTATTTCTTCTGTTCCATAGTCAACACAACAGGTATTACAGGAAAGGACAATTGTTCTGCAGTATAAACCAGCAGGCTATAACTAATGACAAATTTGCTGTTGCAGAAGGAAAGCACTGACTACAGTAGTTTCTATTATTTTAAGTGTCATTTTCATGACATATTCAGAGAACTGGAAAACTGTAATGACAGTTTTGTAGCTTTGAAACTTTTTTACTCCATTTTTATTCCGTTTATGAAATATTTTTGTATACTATGGTTTTCGCTTGAGGCACACAATATATTAAGAAGCTGATAGGATGCTCTAGATTTAGCCTCTGTCTTCCAACTGCTGTTTTCAGAATGACTCTGTTAAGCCACAGCATTCTGAAAATGTTGTTTTCAGATGAACATGAGCAGCCACCTACAGGAACTATGACTCTCAGACACTACATGGCTATATTACTGTGAGTGTTGCTTTACTTCCCTCTTGGAAATATTAGATTATTCTTGAACTCCATTACTGTCCTGTTTCTTAACTATTTTTTTCCCTGAAAAGGCCAGGACAACTGTGTTATCTGACTTTTTCAGAGGAGTACTAGCCGAGAATCTTGAGTAAAAATGATAATAAGCTCTAGTTCAGAATGAGGCATATAATTAACTTCACTATGTGTAATCTTAAATATCTTCTTATGCCTTTAGTCATTGCTGAGATTACTGCATTTTATGAAGGTAACGCTAGGATGTCACATTTTTCACAGCCCATGAAACTCCCTCAAAAAGGGGCGGAAGAGATACTTTGGCTGTAAAATCATCCTGAACCCGGAATATCTGTATTGGTGTCAGTATCTATCCTAAATTTACATTAGTTGCAATTATTAAAGTGAAGGTGTAGTCTTCAATTAGCATTTAACTGCTTCTTGAGCTATTGAAATCTTCACATATAATTTCATCACTCTGTTCTAAAATTAGGGATATTCCTACAATAAGATATATTTTAGTTCATGGTGCTTGGTTTTGGCTAGGTCAAGTATACCTCTTGAGCATCTTAAGAGCTGTGCTCCTCACTTTTGAACACATTATTTTGAATATTTAATTGTGTCTGTGTTCTCTATGAAAATCTGATTGATGAACTCAGAGCTGAAGGTTCCACTAATAGACAGATAGTAAGATTCATATCAAATTGGGCAGGAATGTTGATCTGCTGAAGGGCAGAAAGGCTCTGCAGAGGGGTCTGGACAGGTTGGATCGTCGGGACAAGGACAAGAGTATGAGGTTCAATAACACCAAGTGCTGAATCCTGCACTTCCTCACAACAACCCCATGCAGTGCTACAGACTTTGGGCAGAGTGGCTGGAAAGATGCCCAGAGGAAAAAGACCTGGGGATGATGGTCAACAGCCCCTGAATGTGAGCTGACAGTGCGGCCATGAAGGCCAAGAAACAACTGCATGTGACAGGGCTATGGTTAGTTGGTATGGAGATGTTATGGTTAGTTGGCATTCCAAATCTTTGCCTCACTCTCAGGATGTTTATTCAGGGTTACTAAGATAGACTGGTTTAATACTAAAAATAAAATTATTATCTCAGCATTTTATTAAATTAATTGTAGCTGCCAAAGACTATAAAAGAGACCCTAAATGAGTTTAACCATGCTGAATTGTTGAGTATTATTCATATGTTGTCAACTGTGCTATTGGCTGCTGAACAAAGAGGGTGAGATGTTACTGCTTGTGAATCGTTTAAGATTCAAATAACTCTCTGAACAAATATCAAACAGATATAGTCTCAAAAGTATCAGTTGTGGATTATAAATGCACTTTTTCAGCCTTTATCTGTGCAAACATGAAACATAACTACTTGTCTTTCATCTTAATGTAAATCAAGGCAATTATATTTCAAGTGATAAGGAGTCGGCAAGGTCTTTAATTTTGAAAAGTGTTAAATACTTTCATTCACCTGCCTTCTGGTATGCATGACTATCCGACTAATCTCTCAAAGAACATTTATGCTATTTTCTGACAATTAGACAGAGTACTGCCAGATCATACTAGTAAAGAAAAAACTCCACAACACTGCTCTGTTTCTCATATACTGGAAGTTCAGACAGGCTATTAAATGATTTACAGATCCATGCTCTAATTTCTTTATTCACCAATTTTTGTAGCTGCTGAAAAATATATCCAAAATATTTCTTTTGTATTTTTTATAAAATGTAAAACAACAATAAAGTATATGCTTACCCTACAGTACATTGCAATATAAGAAAGGAATCTGTTTTTAGATTGCTACACTGAATATGCAAAATATTGACAGAGGGATAGAATTAAGGAAGGAAACATAAAAGAGGATGGCAGTTTTAATTTTTTATGCATATGTCATCTTTTCTTTCAAAACTATTTATTTAAGTCACATGGTAAATGACTACACCTTCTGCAGTCTTTAATCATAATGAGATGATTAACACCTAAAGGTAGGTACCTAAATATAGACAGCTCCATGTGAATTAAAGCCAAAATTCAGTTGTCTAAAAAAATCTTATACTGACTCCATTTAAGAAACACTAATGTGCCTCATCTCCACTCTAATTATCTCTTATCTGCCAGGTTTTGCATCTGAGTCTGATACTCTAACATTAAAAAAAAGAAGCAGTAAAAAGCAGGAAAAAAAACCCTTGCTGCTATTTAGATGAGCCTAGACTTATTCCACTGATCAGATGTTTCTTCTGCTTAAGCTGAATATTTAGCTTCCCACACTTTCATTAACTCTAGGAATAGATCTTCATTGATTGTTGTGTGAGCTTAATAACACTGCTCATATGTAGACATCTGCACAGTAAGCACTGAAAAACAAGTACCTGAATAGTGATCTGACCCCAGCCCTTATTTTACTCTTGGTTCTCCACATTTCCCCTTCCTTTCTTGTCTTTTAAATGTTGTACTACTCCTGTTATGCATATTACTCCTCTTCTGTAATTTAGGACTTTGGTTCAGTTGCTCTTTAGGCCCTCAGGAACAGGATATCCTGAAATATTAATGACATTTCTGTGGGACAGGTGGACCAACAGTGAGCCAAAGTCCTGGACCGAGAGCTGGGTGCCAGGAAAAGCACCGCTGGACTTCCACCCTACTCCTAGGCTTTTATATTGTACAGCTGCACTGAACTCTGCTGCTGACTTGGGGCTGCTTATAGGCAGGCGTCATCTGATTTGAATATGTAACAAGAATAAATCCTACTCCCCAGAACTTGCCCAATAAACAAAGCTTAATGTTTGTTTACAATAGTGAACTTGTCCAATCAATCAATATCCACCGGTGTTATCTATTACATACTAGGCATGTGTTGCAAAGTTCACTGAAAATTGTTTTATAGTGCATTTTTAAAAATTGTTTAGTGCATTTTAAAATTATTTTAAGTGGTTTTGCAAGACCTATCAGAGGTTGCAAAGGACTACAAAGTCTGCTCATATCATATGGTTAGCCAAGGGTTTACCAGTAGGGTGTCTGAGTCATGAATGACTATCCATGCTCAAGAATATCCTGGATGATAATTGCTCTCTCCTGACCATTTGCTATCTCCTGAGCCATTAATCCATGGCTGCCTAAAGTAGGTATCTTGCATTATTGGGATTTTGGCAGTTATCAAGTCACTTTGTAAAAGTTAACAAAGGTGAAACAAAACAGGAGAGAGGAAGACACTTCTTAATTATGGGGTGCAATAAATGCATATTATACAGGATTTTAAAGTAGTATCACGGTGTTTTTTTCTGAAATATGGCATGCAGACACAAAATATCTACATGAAAGTGCACTTAAAATAATAAATTAATATAATCTGTTGTGTTCAGATCTTAATTTCCATCATGGTTTTACATATTTTATTGCATAGATTAACATAAATCTTGTGTTAATTGCAAAGAGAGCAAGTACTTCATTATGTGTAACAATTTGTTTATTGTATGTAACAATAACATTATTTCCCCTCCTATTAAGCTTCAAAAATAAAACTAAACATAATTTCATCCAGAATACTTCCTAAAATATAGTCACATTTCATTAGAATCAACTTTAATTTGAAAGTCTTAGGAAATCACAGCAAAGTGTAATTAAAAACACAGGTTTAGTTATTGTGAGACCAATAGATCTTAATTTTATAAACTTCAATATTTTTTTCCAGTATTTGTCAGCATAAGTTAAATTGGTATCAAGTTTCTTCTTTTTATTGCTGAAAACACAATTATGTTTTTGGAAGATTTAAAACAAAAACCCAAACCAAAAAACACCTAATTTTCCTTCCTCTATATTTCTTCTCATGTAAACACTAAATTAGCATTATCCCTGTGAATAATGGTAACATTATAAACATGATATGTAATACTATATAACATTATTATGTTTTTAGAGGTGCAATATAAATGAATAAAATAAAATAAGATTAACAGGAAGGACAAACAGGGAACAAAGTTTTATTGGTACTCTTTGAACATAGCTAATTTTTCAATCCTTGCTTTATTTTTGATAAACGAATATCACTTGAAATCTGAGATGAGAGTTCAAGGAATTAATCGATTATTTTAAAGAGTTTGCATGAATAACTTTGGAAGGTCTCAATTAACTGTCCATAGACCCTGACCATGCTGTTTCTTATATAGGGAGATAAATCATGTTTGATGTCCTGCTGGAAAGTATTTCTCATAAGTACTACAGTCTGACCGTAATAATGTGGTCAGGTACAAGAATATGGTTTAGTTATCTTTGTATCTTCTCATGAGGAATATACCTTTCAGTTTCCTTGCCTGCATTCTAGCGCTGTATTTTTTAATGTTATTAAAGAATGAATTTGATAATAGCTATACTCCAAGTCTAGGGTATAAATAATTTGAAAGCAAATAAAAGAGGGAAATCTTTATTTTTCACTTGAAAGACTTCTTTGGAAAAATTAAGTACCTATAAAATGGTACCATATAATATGGCGAATCTGAAAGGATTTCAAAGAAGAGAGGGTGGTTTAACAATGTATTGTTCTCCATAAAATTAACTATTTGTTTCTCCACTGTTTCTGGGCAAATTGTTTACCAGTTAATCAGGTCCATTACATTTAACTTATAAACTAAGCCATCACTTTGAATTTCCCCACCTTTCACAAACTGACTTGCACATATAGGTCATGGAGTCATACTGAGTCAACGGAAGCAATGAAAGAGGTATTTACATCCCTAATTCTGATGAGACTTGTCACATATTTGTATATTTAATTCTACAAATTAAATGTTTCCCTGAAGAGCATGTTAACTGTGACTTACCACCTCACTAATGTGGCTTTCAGTCTTCTGTACTATTGCTGGCCTGTAGTAGCCAGCTTGAAACACAATCACTGTTTTTCTCTCCCCACAACATCTTTGGTCTTTTTTATGATTATTCCCTCTTTCGTTTTGAAAAAGGAGTGAGGTAGTAAGGGAAAGAAAAAGGCCGTTGCCAAATAATGTATGCTCTTTTCAAAAGCTGTTCAGAACAAAGGATATTTTTTTCCTAGTTTACAATTATTTCAGGCTAAATAAAATGCTTTTAACAGAAGGGAGTCAATGGATATTTAATATGATGCATAAAATCCCTTTTGATATCCCTTTGAAATTCCTTTTGCCTCCTCTGGGCCAACAAGCTAGGTCAATTTTTGTCATGTTTAAAGTGCTAAACACAAAAATACAAGGCTATATTTACTGCATAAAACTTCATAATAGCTACGAGTAATAACTTGTAAAACTGAGTTTTAATATTGTCATCACCTCCAAAACAACACCTTAGGAGTTGACCAGACTCTTGCTGGTAAATTGGCTGCACTTGGCTGCTGCTTTAAATGGCTTCATGTTCAATGTTTCCCAGCTGCAGGCTCCGTTTTGTTCCTTTTTAGGTTTAGGTAGTTTTATACCTTTTCATGTCAATGTTTTGCTCTAGAATACTTTACTTACCAGCTAGGCACGGTTCAATATCTTTACTTCTGTCATAAATCTTGTGTTTGCACTTCTTTCTTGCACATGTCTATTTGATATACTTTTTCATGTAATTTTGACCTGAAGATTCCCATCAAAGATGCTCAATATTTCCTAAAGTAAGCATGCTTGCAGTACTGTCATGACAGTGGCATTACATTTCTTCTTTTCTTGACATCAATATTTTACACTTTATTCAAAGTATTTCTGACATCTTAGTCTTTGGGATTTCTGACTTTGCATGAGAACATTTCAAATTCTGTTCTAAAGCCTAATTAATGTGATGGATTGAAAGCAATGTTTGTGAGGTTTAAAAAGCAATAAGAAAAGATGCCCTTGCCGGGAGAGCATGTTCAGAAAGGCTTTGATTTTCCTAAAGCCTTTTGAGTTCATGGCAAAGGGGAAAGTAAATACTGTCTGGCTTCACTTGTCTTGTATATGTTTATTCAGACAGACAAATTCTTAGAGTATACTGTGAAGTAAATGCATGTTCATATTTCATTCTAAGGAAATTGGTTGATATATTAATCATAAGTAAAATATTTTAAAATAATAATGGAAATTTTTATAAAGTATAGTGATGTTTATATTATGTCATTTTCTTTGCTTTTCCTAACTAGCTGTTTAAGTGCATGGTAGTCAATATGGCAAAGTGCTCTTAGTGTCACAGCACCCATAGCTGTATCTTCTGTCCAAGAAGAAAGAAGCACAGATAATTTTATGTCAGTGAAATTACATCATGGAAATTCCTTTTTGTAATATAGACGACATGAAGTGATGAAATTGAGATAAAAATTAAAAGGTTGGAGAAATTAGCCTTATTGCTTAAATAGGAATCTATGTTTTGTTTAGATGCAAATTACAATAACTTAAGTATTTACATCAATACAGTTAGCTTTGTTTTTATGGCTACTTGTAGGTTTTGTAATAAATTCAATCCAAAATGTTTATTGGGCTGCTTCTACTTTATATTTTTAACTTACCACTATCATCTCTTTATTAAACACTTTTCTCTTCTATTCATTTACAATGAAAGAATTAAATTGCATTGAGCCCTGAGGTTCCCAGTACAACATATGGACCTGTTGGAGAGAGTCCAGGGGACAGCCATGAAAATGGCCAGAAAGCTGGAGTACATCTCCCATGAAGACAGGCTGAAGAAACTTGGGTTGCTCAGCCTGGAGGAGAAGGCTCTGGAGTGACATAATTGCAGATTTCTGGCAGCTGAAGGGGGTGTACAAGAAAGATGAAGAGGGACTTTTAAAAGGGCATGCAAGGATGGGACAAGGAGGAATGGCTTTAAACAGAAGAAGGGTAGATAGTACTAGGAAGGATTTCTTCATTGTGAGGGTGGTGAGAGAGTGGAACAAGTTGCCAAGTTGCGATATCTCATCACTGGACATGTTCAAGGTCAAGCTGGATGGGGATTTTAGCAACCTGATCTAGTGAACGATGTCCATGGCAGAGAGGTTGGACTACATGACTTTTAAGGCTTTTTCCAACCCAAACCATTCTATGATTCTTTCTCCTTTTAGAATGTCTTCAGACCAGGTCTTCTAGGTAAACCCCTTCATCTTGTCTGAACCAAGACTTTGATTTAAGGTTTCCCTTTTCTTGACAAGTCAGATTGATATGAAGTATTCTACACTCCATGCTGAACAGAAGAAATGAAACTGAAATTCTTCTTTTTTTATAGCTGAAAGCACATTATCATCTAGGATCAATTTAGGGTAATAAGTTTAATTCAAAATCAGAAATGTGCACTGTCTAGAATGTCAGCTGTCATAAGAGGGAATGCAAGAGCAGTGTTTTTCCTCCCACACTGTAGCAAAAAGCTGAAGTTATGCTGGCAATTAGAGCAGTAAATACATAAAATTGCAGGAGAGATTAAATAGATTAAAGTATTAAGAGAAAGTAATAGAAGAATAGAATTCTCAAATATTTTAGCCAAATGTCAAAATAAAAACTAAACAAAGGGAATTAATTTGGTTTTTGTCCTTTTTTCCACAGGAAAAAGAGATTTGCTTTTAAAAGCTATGATATCTGTATTAGATGGTCACAAATAATCAAAGCTAATATTACACATTGCACCTTTAAATTTCCCTGGATGTTTGTGCTGCAACATAGTTTTCAGCTATTTTATGTGCCATTCTTTTCATACATGGATTGTTAAACTTCTGGAGAGTTAACAAATCCTTGAATACAACACACAGTACTTCTGACACAGATAAGATATAATAGAAGTAGAAAAACTTTAAAAACAAAATGCCAAGGATGATTAAGAGCTGAGTTCTCTATAAAGACAAATTAAATTAACACACTTGAGTTTGGAAAAGAAATTATTGACAAGGGAAAAGAAAGAAACATGAGAAATAGGAAAAAATTTTTTGCTTTTTCAACAGAAGATCTGTTTCAATGAAGAAGAACTGACCAAATTCAGGATGAAAAAGAAAGCAGATTCTTCACAAAATACACAAAATATGGAAGTCCTTGAAGAAAGAAATTTACACTGGTTTAAAACCTCCAGAAAAAAAAATCATGAAAATAAAATATACCTAAGGTTATGGCCAGGGGACACCATCCTTTGTACAAAAGGCAACTGCTATCAGGAACCACTATTAGCTAGAAGCTAGGAAGATATTCTGTTGGAGTGCTATTACATGCAATTATTTTATTTTTCAGAATTTGCTGATTCGTTTGTATTGCATGTAGCTGAATACTTGTCTGTTGTTGCTCTTGCTGTTTTTAAATATTCTTCTCTGTTAGTACAGAATTCAGTACTTGGGAAAAAAAATAACAATTTCTGTGCAAACACATGAAAATTGCTTCAGAATGTAGAGACACCACAGTCCACCATAACTAATCCTGTATTTAGCTGTGTATGGGCTATAAATAAAAGCCGTGGTAACAAAAGATAGTAGAGTTTCCAAAACAACATGGGCAAAGCAACCTCGACTAAAAATGCAAGTCAGAGTGCTTTACCACTGCATCATCACCTCTATACTATATTTAGCATGCTATCTGTATTGCACATTCTGTAATGTATTACAACTAATCCATAGCTGACATTTCTACTTTTCCTGTTCTCTATACATTGTTTTCTTAGCTATACAGAATTAATGTTAAGCAAGAGAAGTTGAATTTGAATCAATCATTCTGCAGTCTTTGATTAATAAATTGTAAAGGACTTCAACATTGCTTTTATTTATTATTTTCCATTATTATCTTACATGCACCAACATTATTGGAGAGGTTCTTGGATTTCAAGGCTGTAATTGTGTCACCCTTCATTATTCTTCACTTGATCTTTGGAGCTTGCTGTGCTGTCTGCAAAAGAGAAAAGAGGAAATGAACAATAAATTCCAATTTTAACATAACACAGTAGAAGTGATAAATTGTTTTTGCAGCCATAGAAACTAAATGAGTTTCGGAAGACAAACATGTGTTGGAATTTATAGGGTATAAACTTTATTTTTTATGGCTGTTATAAATCACTGGACAAAAACTGTAACATACTCAGAATCATACTTTGTTCTACTCTACCTCTGAACATTTATATCCATCAAAGAAATTAAAGTTCAAGTAGGAGTTAAGGTGTCATTTATTTTTGGGTGATGATAATGACAAACAAATCCTTACCTAGTACACAGTGCAAGCTCAGAAGCAAAACTGAAAGACACAAGAAAACATGATATAAACACAATAAATGTAACTTCTTTTTTTTTTTTTTTTTTTTATTTAGAAGAATTACATGTTTCATACAGGGTTTGTTCTGTAGAGTTAAAAGATGATGGACACATTTGAAATAGATGACCACAGTACCTAAAGTCTGATGCGTGTTGGTGGACCCAGTTTGATGACAGAGTATCAGCTCTTTCTCCTGAGGAATTATTCCTGCGGTCATTTAAAACAACGCATAAACTGTCTTTTCCTCCAAGCTCTGTGGCATTCTTTAGCCCGCTTTTAAGAGATGTTCTATGGATGTTCTGAAGTTCCATGAGAACTGCTTGAGTGCCCAATGTGTAGAACAAGGTCATGCCAAAGACTCTTCAAATTCCATTACAGTTTAAATTGCAAATACATATAACCCTAAAGTGACTTCATCTCTTCACTTGGTGCAAAGGAATTCTGTACATGACATGTACAGGTGTGCTTATCATAGGTGTACGGCAGATAAATTCTATTTTTGTAATACATGCTAGAAAGCCTCTCTTTATTAATTCATACCTCATCTTCACATAAATAGTTTTGTCTTCCATGACTGTTACCAAGCCTATGGTAATTTTTCTGAATTGTTTTTTGGGGGTTTTTTTGTTGCAGTTTTTTTTTTTTTTGTTGTGGATTTCTTTTGTGTTCGTTGGTTTGGGTTTTTTTTCTGGAGGGGTCGTGTTGTTTTTTTTCTAATTACTTGTACTCTTGAAATAATATAATTATCATACACATCTTAAGAAGCATTCTGCAAATTCAATTGATTATTCAGTTTTGTTTACAGGTGTTTCTCCTCAGGACATGTAATGATTCTTAGTTTATTTTATTATTAAATCTAGAAGAGTAGGACTCTGTATTCTTGATGAATCAGATCATGGAAATTTTTAATTCATTTTTACAATCTGTTACCAAAGTCATCATGGACACAAACACACAAATACTTATACATACTTAGAGAAAGACAACTTAGTGTTTTCTCTTTTAAATACTATAAAAAATATTAATATAACTTAAAACGAATAAATTACTCCTAAGAGGCAAGTTTCTGTAAACTTTTCTGACCACAAAGATTGTGTCATATGAGGAAACATTTCAGCCATAATGGACTGGGAGGACTTCAGCAGCTTATCTCTTGTTTTCATCTTGTAATGTCTGTTTTAAAGTGTACTAATCTGCTGAATTGATGGAAAAGAAGAGAGGAAGCACTGTAATTCAACAATTTTTTTTTTAACCTTCATAATGATTTATCAAATAACAGCAATTAATTTTAACACACAAAAAGAATAGTTTCCCCTTTCCTGCCTCCTTTCTTCATCTAAATCTTTACTGTCCATAAATGAGGAATAAAATGTTCCCTAAAATTGTGTTTTGAAGGGAAATTAAAATTGATTGCCAGAAATCTCAAGGGAGGCAATATTTGTACACCGAGGTAATGAAAACTTCTATATCATCACAATTTACAGTCTAAATTTATAGGTCATTAACTTGGATAATTGTAATGAGTAGTAAAAATGTGGGTTTACTGGATATCACACCAAGGACTCTAAGTTCCTAGGTATCTAATTCTAGCCTACTGCCCTCAGAGTGTTAGATAATTAACTTATTTCCTTAAGAAACTGAATTCTGGTCTACAACACTTTCGTAATTTTAGTCTTTTTTGTTTGACTAGAAGCAAAAATTAGTGAAAATGTTATGAGAAACCATTTAATGAGAGATTTAGAAACTTTTGAATTTGTCTTCATAATAGCTTGAAAGGCAATGGCTTGTGTGTTATTCAAAATCAGGAAAGTAGAAGTAGATTAACCAGTAGAAAACCAACATGCTGAGCAACACAAGACAAAAGGAGGAGGTAGAGGTAGAAAGTGGAAGAGGGA
Source organism: Acanthornis magna (assembly GCA_036785705.1). Lineage (NCBI taxonomy): Eukaryota > Metazoa > Chordata > Aves > Passeriformes > Acanthizidae > Acanthornis > Acanthornis magna. The sequence continues at coordinate 900,680 of JAWUZG010000004.1, read as the reverse complement.
AGAACAGAATTATAAATGACAAAAAATTTTGAGGATAGCTCTCAGGATTTTCCAACAGAATTTTACTTTTTGTAGTCATTTACTGGCTAAACTACAGGGATTGGTGATACAAAGAATAAATAAACTTTTGTGTTTTGGGGTGGAGAAGGAATTAAATCTGCAATTCTATACTCTTAAACACACAGAGGTGAAAAAAATTAAGCCTGAAATGTTACTAACAGGAAGCCAGTTGATACCTTACATCAGAACTGAGCAGTATTCATTAAAAGTAGATAATAGTTACTAGTACCACTGAATGGAAATATAAATTATTTCAAAACTCTATGTCCTCATTCAACCCATAATTTTTTCCTTTTGTGCTTTTGAGTTATGACAGTAAGGATTTTTTTTTTAATAACTTAATGAAAATAAATTAATTCAAATTGGTATATTTAAATTCATGAATATGTAGGAAAACACTCCAAGACACAGTGAGATATAGCTGAAAGGACAACAAATTTTCACACAAATTGCAGAACAGAGAGAAGTAACTAGAAAAATTCTCACTTACAAAACGTGTAATTAGGACTTGCATGTAATTGCAAAACCAAATCCTCAAGGGCATCAAAGATAGCCCTGCACATGTATCTGAAATTATCCTTGTAAAATTGTTTGTCTATTCAAATTTTTCCTGCCTATTAAATTGTCATGTTATAATAAAAAAGCTACAAGGGGAACATCTTAATTAATATCCATTGAAATGAGAACTGTTAATGAATTCAATGTTCACACAAGGGTGGTGGATTAAGACAATATAAAGAGACATTGAATTTAGTTTGTCTATCTCTGTCTCAGGGCTTCACAGTTCACCCTGTGTCAAATACTGTGTTTTGAGAGGAGGATTTAAACCTGATTTTACAAAGAAATATGTCAAAGAAAGTTTTCAGGCCTGGAAATTATAGACTTTCATTAAGAAAATTTGTATCCTCTGCAGTCTCAGATTAATATTTAGGATATCAGACCTGGAAGCAACGAGTATGGTGTTAAAATGGTGAGCTACTCCTCAGGTAGGAGCATCCAAGTTGTAAAATGCTAGCATGGCCTGTGACACAGATTTGTTCTCTCCAGGGATCACATATTCCCTGGTTATTCCTGTCATTTTTTCACAGATATCAAGAGTTAGGGGTCACTGGAATAGATAGCAGAGACAAGGCTTTTTTCTGAGATGAAAGTTTATTAAAATGCTGTGCCACTTTACAAGGTCTAGAGAATGGGCCTTGGCCCTATTTAATTTACTATTATAGACATAGTATTCACATAGCCAAACTGATTTAATATGACTGTGCATATTTAACTGAGGTGTAGTATGTACCTTTTTCATAAAGTTAAATTTCAGCATAGATTAAGCTAAACTAAATTAGGTAAAAGAGCCCGAGGGCCCCTTTACTGTTCAGCCAATACAGGAAGGAAAAAAAAACCCAAACGGATGAAAATTACCCCAAAAAACCAAAACCAACCAACCAATCAACAACCCCCAAAACAAAACAAAACAAAGTAAAAGCCAAAGCACAAACAAAAAATCAAAACAAAATAAAAAAAACAAACAAAACCAAAAAACTTTAAAAAAAAGCCAAAAAACCCCCCACCAAACAAAAAAACGAAAAGAGAAAAAAATTAACCCAAGAATTTGATTGCTTTCTTAAGATATTTCACCACCTTCATTGACTCCAGAAGCAGCCTAAAGACCTTCTATAAATTTCTCTTACTGTCAATTAAGGCATCTCAAATAATTGTCTTCTGTTACATTCCGTTACATGGGATAAATCAAGTCTTTGACATCCACTTCTGCAATGTTCAACTATTAAAATAAGTCCAAGTTTTCTTATTTTTCAAATAGCTTTATTCGGCCCGAAGACATTTCTGAGTTTACTCTTGAGGAAGTTAAATGAGTAAAATACACATTTTTGCCGTATCAGCTAATGAAGTCGGTGCCAATAAGCAAAGTCTTTGTATCTGGAGAACTACAAATCTGGAACAAAATCTGAGGAGGTAAAAACATATGAAGTTTGCCTATATATTGAAGAATTTAATTATTTAACAATTGAAAAGAGAAAAAAAGAAAAAAAGCCTCCTTTTTTTTGGAAATACATAGCAGAAATCTTGCTTCTAGTTTCATAAAGACTCAATCTTGTGCCAAAAGATACAAAAGTATCATATGAAAAAAGAAGTACAAACAAGTAGGATTTTGCATTGAGAAAGAAGGAAGTGTATTATGTGAAATTTTGTGGATGTTTCTTTTGTTTTTTTCTGAAACCTAGTTCAGGGCAACAAACTCTAGGTAACCCTTCTTGAACAGGGGGTTGGACCAGATGACCTCCAGAAGCTCCTTTCAGCCTCAACCATTCTATGATTTTATAACTTGTTACAAATTATGATGTGACTTTTTAATGTGGTTTTGTACCAACAGCAGTATTAGAAAAAAATGCTCTACTTTCATTGTCTGATGCTTGTTAAATTCTTTCATAGCACAATAAAATGGTGGCAATTTTGAGGGCAAAAGGAAGTAGATATACTTAAAAAATCCTCTTTGATAAAAAAGGAAAATTTTATATGTTATCATTATGCAGTTGAAATGTTTACTTAATTAATGCCTAAAATAACATAAGTAAATGGCAAAGTGACTGCTTATGCTCAATATTTATGAAAAAATGCTACAAAAATATTACACATTCAAACTTATATGGAATTTTTAAAAAATGCAGTAGAACTGAAAATGTAGTTAATTATTTTGACATTGCTTAAATGTATTTGCTCAATTGATTTATTCTTTTCTACCAGAATAAAATATTTTATGCTGAAAAATTATTTTGCCAAGGAACATTTGGAAATAGAATGCTTAATTTCAGAGAAGAGTAATTGCTCTGTCAGATAAAATTCAAGGGATACAAAGGAATATTTTCCCAATCATCAGAGCAAACTGAGATGAGCACTCTTCTTGCATTTTTCTGAAGACTTTCAACATATTTGTATTATATTATTGTTATTTAACAATTTATATTCACAGTTAGTGTCCTAATTTTATGTACTAACCAAATTGTCCCACGTTATGCAAACACCTTTACCTATCCTAGTGTCATGTTTCTATGCAAAAACAGCAATGGTAAAAACTTCATTTTTCACCTAAAACCACAACAAAATCAAGCAAAAACTGAAAACTGTTTTGTTTTTCTGATTGTGCCCATATAGGTGAAAAGAAATGCAAACATCAAATTTGGCTTAAACTAAACGTATTTTTCACTACCTGCACCTGCAAATATACCTAGTAATAAATGACCAATATTTTCTTGTTAGCATTTGAAACATTGCAACAGGAAGTTTTCCAGCTGGGGAGTTCCAAATATGAGTAAAGATGCATTAATATTCATCTGGAGCTTACATAAACTCAAAAAATCATTCTCATCTTGCCTAGATTACTTAAAATCGTGAAAGATATTCATAGTTTCATGGATTTAGACTCAGGTCCTATGCAGCCTCACAGAGCTATTTTCCCGTAATGTTATTGGAATTTGTAAACATGCCTTCCTTTATAACCAAACCCTATATTTAAGTATTATGTAGATCCTATCATGTATATGCAATTATTGACTTCTTCCTCTGTAAGAAGGGTCAGTTTGCCGTTCTCTTGGCTTGGCTAAGTCCTAAACAATTTTTAGGGTAGCTGAAATCCCTAAATTCGTTTTTTCACAATGTGACCATTACATTCTATATAAACACAGCTTAGCATTGTCTAATAAGTTAAAACTGGAGTTAAAGCATAGAATTTGTTCTTTGTGAGCAAGTAAAACTAAACACAGCTCTTCTGAGACAATAATTTGCGACATTTCTGCCCCTAATTCCGTTTGTCATGATCATGATGACAGGAGCAAGGAGAAATAAACATCTGTCTTTAGTGGATTACACCAAAGGTATTCAAATAGAAGAAAACATGTGATTTTGAGCTTGCAGTTTGTTAATTTTTTACCATTTTATCTTTATTATATTTTTTTACCAGATTAACAAAATATTTTTTTCCAATTATGTTTTGAAGGACTATCAGAAATACAAACCTGATGAGAAGTACTCGTGTAACTGTACAGAAGAAGGATCATGGCAATTCTACAGCCCTGTGGCACAGACCAAGTGTCATGACTGATGGGTAAGGGGTGTGACATTCATTATACATTCTCATCAGGCTGAACAAACACACCAGACCAGGTGTCAAGAAGCTTTTCCACCAAAAGGTTTATAGCATGAGACTCTTGCAAGGTCCTTTTACAGCATTACAATGCTTCTTGACACAATAACGAAAATTACGGAATGTTATATTAGCCTTAAGTGTGCCTTTCAAAAAATTTAGAAGCCAATTTTTTAGGTTTTTTCAGGAACAGTGGAGAATACTCATAACCTTCAAATAAGAAATGGATAGATATTTTAGTTTTCTACACTGAAACTTGATGTACCAAAAGAAACAATAAAAGGATATAAAAATTCCTCAAATAGTATCTAAATGTGAAATAGGAATTTAGTTTTGAGCTCACAGTACATAAAATGTTATGTACTCTTGCAGTAATTTTTCTAAGAAAAATATGTTTCATAGGAGTATAGTCACAGATGAGTCACAGCACTTCAAATAATGTTCATTGTGGTGAGAGCAAATGTGGAAGTTGTGATGTAGACGGTATTCATTAACATATTGGAGCTTACATGTCTATGTGTTTACTGCACTAGTATATTTAGCTGAATGGGCACATTTTGCAAATTCTTCCAAACAGAAGAATAAAATGCAAATTGCAAATTCATTTCATTGTTAATGTAACTCAGACTACATAAAGAACCTAATACAACAATGAGCTATTAGCTATTCAAATTAATTTGATATGTATCAAAGTATCATATTAACATCAGTACCTTGTGCTTTAATTAATCTCATGAAAGCCAGTACAAGATAAAGATGAAATGAGCAAACAACATTATCTGATAGCATTCCTGTTGACAATCTAATAGCAATTTCTTTTGACCATTTAGGAGCATATTTTCTGTAGAAGTCATTCTAATCGCTCCAGAAAACTGAAAAGCTAGTTACAAAAATCAATTGATAAAGCTCTGCAACCTGTGTAAAATTTTGTGCATTAAAAGGACAGCTCATATTTATATAAAAACTCTGTTTCATGGTCTTTAGCATTTCAGCACATAGTTTTCAGCCTTTCACTATCCTTAGAAATTGCCATAAATTTTGTCATATTGCTTGGTTCTAAACATTTTTTGTACTTTTTTCATGTTGTTTGGAACAATTTTTACATTAATTAAAAAAAAAAGAATAGGTAAATGAGCACCCACACTATCATGACACTTTTGTAGTAAGCATTTTTACGATTTAGTTTTTTTCTAGCAGACAGCTTTCCAAGCGTAGATGTAAAGGCATTCAACTGAAGGTGAAGCAAAAAGAGCAGAAAATGGTGAAGATAGATGGTCAAGGTACTCCACACACACAGAGCAAAATTGTTAAAAAAATCTCACTTTAGAAATTTAAACAGCAATAGGCAAGCTAATATATGAATAGAAGAAAAGGTACTGTCTCGGTTTTTGGAGACAAAGTTTTCAGGAGGAGGGGTGCCTCCTCCGGAAGGGAAAAAAGGGTTTTCCCTCTTCCCTCTGCCAATGAAACAATTTAACCCCAGCAAGTGAAAGTGGAAAAACTGAACTATTTATTAACACAAAAAACCTGAACTATTTATTAGCACAAAATAAAACCAGGAAAAACTAAGAGGGGGGAAAAAGGAAAAGGGTGCCTGCAAGGAGTTGATAACCAGTTTCCTTGGTCTCCAGGAAGGGGAGTCCCCTCAGCAGCCTAGAGGAGGGCAGATGGAAAGAAAAAGAAACCTCGCCGACTCCTGAACGCCAGTCCTTCTCCTCTCAGCAGACAAAGCTGGTGGAATCCAGTGGCTCCACCCCTTCACCCACTGGCATGGCTCCTCCTGGAGTTCGGACCGCACTGGGGCCACCCCACAGGCCCACCGGGGCCACCCCAAGAGCGCCCCGGGCTGGAGAGGAGGAAAGGATGATAGGGAAGCCAGGGGAGGAAAAAGATCAAAGAAGCAAAACCCTTTTCCCAAGCTCGCAAGGAGGAGCAGGGCAGAGAGCAGTGCTGCGGTCTCTCCGCCTCTCTCTCCATCCCCCTGTCTCTCTCCCGGCCCTTGGACCGAGCCGTTTAACTGACACCTGCAGGTGCTGGTTCGGCTGAGCCAACCCTGGCTCCGGCCCGGCCCCCAGTCCCTCGGCTATAGAACGGAGCTGCCGGGTGTGGCCTCAGCTCAGCCAGTCTGTTCAACGCACCCTGTCTCCGGCCCCCGCCCCAGGTTGGTCTCAAAGGCACAGCAGCCCTGGGCATTAAGCAGACAGTTAAGGAATAAAGTGGCTTCATAATGTCACTCCAGGACAGGTACACAACAGTTTTTATATGGTGTGCAGCAAAACTAGAACAGGTCTAGGGACTTAAAATCATTCATCATTCAAAACCTTCTCATATTCAAACTCTAAAAGTTTTGGAAGGCAAAACTTAATAAAAAGCCAGTGTTAGAAGACTTAAGTATCCTATCTCTTCTAGAGGTCCCAGGTCCTGATAGGTTTCTGTCATTACTTGCTCCTATTTTGAAAGAGTGAAAAATCCATTTTAGTGCAACACATTTTGGAAGTTGCTAGAATTATCGCTGAAAACCATTTCATTAGCACAAACAAGCAAAACAGGCAAAAAATTATATGGAATCTTACAGAGAATCTTAAAGTCTTAAGAGAATCTCTTATCAGATTTCTTCTGAGACTTTGCTGTCTGGTTTATATGTACACAGACATACACATTTGCACACACATAGACGTTCTTCTATCAAATTTTTCTTTATCTAGTCTGTTTACTGCTTTGGAAGTCTATCTATATAAAAACATCTTCTAACTGGTCCAGGGATAGTAAACATAATGTTACTTTTCTCTTCTGTTTTTAAAATTTCCAAATATGCATTTCAATATAGGATATACAATCTGTTGATGATTTTGGACAGAAATTACTTAATTCAAATTGCTATAGTGAATTACTTATGAATTTTAGTTATGACATATTGATAAAATATTTTATCAATAACAGAGTTAAGTACAACAAAGTACATAGCTATAATTCACTATAAATTGCCTATAAGTAAAAAACAGTTTGGTGGTGAAGGGCTTTCTGATTCTTTACGGGGCTTTATTTTAGTGAGAAGTTAAAAAAAGAAAATCCCTAAAAATGCCTATCAGGTAAGTATTGCTTGGGCATGGTTTGGGGTTAAAAAGTGATCACTTGCATGCAGGTAGGCTGGAAATTCACGAGCACATGTAACTTTTGGGGATAAATATTTATAGCTTGAGAATACTGATCATAGTACAACTCATCAAGAAGTGAGTGTCACTCAGATGAACTGGACTTTGAGCAAAGGATCATTAAAGTGAATTTTCTGAAGGCTTCATGAGAACTCAAAGTATACTTGGCCAAGTGATTCACAGAGTTTCCTGTCACTGTCAGAGCTATATCTCTGTGTGTCAGTGAAAGGGATAGGAAGTACTTTTGATCTTCAGAAAAGCAGGAAAGAAACAGAAATTTTACCAAGCCCTTTAAAGTGTTACAGTTTAAAGCACTTAGAAGTTAACAAATGTGTATTAAGCAGAATGTTCACTTGGATGCCTCTCATTATTCTTAAGTCAAAATACTTCTGTAGTGAAAGGAGTGGAGGTTGTCTGCATTGTATATTTAGCAATTTCTTTTCCTTTCTTATGGTACCTTCTCTACTCCAATGAGTCAGTCACTGAGACCTCCAATCAATATTTTCTGTAGATAAATCTCTCATTTTTCAATGCTTTACAAGCGGCTCAAATTTAAGAGTTGTACTCATACAGATGGATGAAAGCAGAACTTTTTTAAAATTATTTCTTGTATCAGAGCTTTTGTGTACCTAATCCTTGATTCTACCAATAACTTCATTCATAAAATCTGAGGTGTGGGATCTGTCTTTCTCTCATTATTGTCCCATGTCCTCTACTGGAAGGTACTAATAAATATTGTGACTACTTTTCAAAATTTCATCCTTCTACTAGCAAGTAATTTCTCTGTGTTCATGGGCTAGATTATTTCTACAGCCTATTTTCTTATATGCTCATTAATAATTATAATTTCACTGACTGTATTTTTCTATGTCAACCTGTATAATGAAAATGAATATATTCAAAAAGTAGAATTTTTACAAGTGAAGTTTGATTTTTAATTTTTTTTAATCAGCAGATACATCTTCCTTTACATACATATTAATATGCATACATATTCCTGTATATACGTACTTCAGCCACAAAAATATTTAAATTAATATTATATATTTTCAGTATGACTAGAGGAGCACTGAGGGCCTGAAGAAACCAATTAGTGTTTTTTTAAATTCTGACAGTCTTCAAAAGAAAGGTATTTTTGGAACTGTCACCTCAATATTTATTTCTAGCAAAATGTGGTAATTTTTTACTCAGAATTCAACAAGAAAATATAATGAAACAATAATAAACTTGTATGAAATAACTCCAACCAAGTCAAACGACATTTTTAATGAAATTGCAAGTTTAATTTAAAAATATTTTATTTTCCTGTTTAATTTTTAACATCTGATGTGTCCAATTTAAGAAACAGAAATATTCTTAAGCAGCAATACATCAGAATTACACCTTTTCTGGATGCATGTAATTTCTTCTTCAGAGACTATATATGGACATACAGATACTGACAGGAATGATTAATGTGGCCCCTAATTTCACTTCTAAAATCTCGAAATCTTAATTGATTTTTAGTGTTAAAATAAGCCTATCAACCTAGGTTACACACTAAATCCTGATATCTCTATTCTTTACATGCATCTCTAAGGACAGCACTTGCCTGGAATATATAAAAAGTCTTCTTTCAAGGTTCCAGTTTTACTGGCTATATCAGGTATTTCACTCCAGATTCTCCAAATCCCATATTATTATATATTCCTGAAGAATCTTTCATAAATACTTTTTTGCTTGTTTGTTTTACAGGAACTTTTCTACTTTATATAGAGTAGAATTTCAGAATTTATTCAAACTTTTATATATATATATATTTATATCTCCAGAAAATATTTTTATTTTCTATGCAAAATAAAACCATTTCAATTACAAAGTCTCTAGAACACTGATAAGGCACAAGTACTTTGGTTTGACATGTTTCTCCAAATATTCGCATCACCTGGAGAGGTGACCTTCCAATCCTTTCACAGGATTATTCCCAGATTTCTCGCTTTAAATCAGGGGTCATGTGGAGACATGTTCTTATACTATGTCTGATCCTATTTTATCCTGTCTTTACTGTACCTGGGATCCACTTGAAATGACTTGCTACAAATTTCCGGCATCTGCCAACACTTGTAGTCTGTCCCTGTAACAGTCCACCCTGTCATTTTATTTTAGCACTTTCCTAGAAATGTGCATCAAAAAGCACATTTTGGCTGATTCCATCTGTCCAGAATCATAATTTTGTTTCTTTCTTCTTGAAAAGGTAATTAATTTATTGATGAACATGGATGGCTTATCAAAGTTTACAATATTTAGGTATGAAAAAGGGATTAGAACAGATCATCAGGCATTTGAAGTTATTTTATCTTTATGAAGGTGACAGGGAACATTGAAAAAAACCCCACACATTTTCAGCTTAACTTAAAAGAAAAAGAATTTTACAGGCTCCTATGACTCAAAATTAGAAGTAGCTCAGTGTACATCCTTTCTAGTGAAATTAATCAACCCAAATTCATGAATTTAGTATGAAGAATCCCTCTTCAAGTGAGATTTTGAAATTGACTGTATTTTCCTCCTAAAGTATTCCATTATTGTTCTGTACAGTAAAAGATGATTATAGTTGTCCTGTGAAAGAGTACTCCAAAATCATATGAATGATGCACAGTCTTAAAAGATGCACTCTTAGTTAAGTTGCTCTGGGTTCCATGTGTAGATTTTACCAGGGCAAATCTCATTCAAAACAAAACAAAACAAAACAAAACAAAACAAAACAAAACAAAACAAAACAAAACAAAACAAAACAAAACAAAACAAAACAAAACAAAACAAAAAAACCAGACCAACAAAACCCCCCAAACCAGCATAAGTAATTTGTAATTTAGTTGATGTGTATTAAACAGCCTGTACGTGCCAAAAGCAGACTGAAACATAAACAAAGAAATGTGCTAAGATGCATATTAGCCCAGTAACCCTGAAGAAAAAATGATACATTGGTTTTCAATGTCACATGATCACAGGAATTGTAAGAAAGATTGAGAAGTTTCTAGTTAATTAGAAATTTCCTTAGCCAGAGAGTACTTGGGTTTGGTTTGGTTTTTTTTTTTTTAGGAGCAGAGAATTCAACTAAGGTACAATTACTTAGAACATATGGTAAATTTATTTTATGTTTTATTATCTGAGATTTAATCTGGAAAATTTCTGAAGGAATATTTTCCATTGAATTCTGTCTCATCATCAGTGATAAGGGCAGGTTACAAAAAAGGAACATTTCATGGCATCAGACCTGTTTCAGTGGCCTGAACTTGAAGATTGAAACCATAGCTTTAATTCACCCTGCGGTCTACTAAGTATGGATACATATGGGCTTGTACTCACAGCCTTCAGCACACTAAACAGAAGATGACTTAACTAGGTGAGAGCATCCCCTTCAAAACTTGCCTCTGAAGTCCCAGCCAAGTGTTTTTTGATTCCTACCTCACCCCTTTCATTTAGACACTCTTAATGCTTATGTCTGTACCTGCCAGACAGAAACCAGAAAATCTTTATTTCTTCATTGATAATAAAATGTATTCATTCAATGTAAATATCCACATGGATAAAAGCCTAGAGTTACATGATGTGAAATCCACCCCTAATTTCCAAAAAACATGAGTTAGAGTGCTTGAATCCAATTTCAAGTATGTGAATCCCAGGTGGGTGTATATTTCATTTATTCTGCCAAATTGCTGGCAACTGTTGACACATTTAATAGCAGGAAACTAAGTTTCAGGACTAATTAAAAAATAAACATTTTACCTTCAAAGTATTTCATGTTAAAATTTTGGAAAGTCTTTTTTCAGTCCTCTGAGTGCTTTTGAACTTTCTTATTAAATGATTTAGAGATCTGGAATGTGAAAATTAGTCTTACATTTCAAGTCACCAGGCCCACACTCTGCAATACTTATGATCATAAAATAATTTCTTGGTTTCTCTTCTCAGTCACAGCTGAAGTTGCCCAACAGCTTATTTTTCTAGAGTGCCCATTAGCAATGTGGAATCACAGATCTCTTTCCAGCAGAAAGAAGGAAGACCTTCTCTGTGGTCCTCCAATGCAGTCACATCTGTGGATTTCTGGATGATACATGGAAACTCCATCTAAAATCGCAGTCTTCAAAATAAATCTAGATTACTACTTAACCCCAAAGTATGCAAGAAAGACTGTTTCAGTTCATTGCTTAGGAGTGCTGAACAGCCTGGGATCTACATGGCTGAGGATCAACTCTGTGGAAAAGGGTTCTAATGGATAGCAAGCACAATACGAGCAAACATTGGACAGCTGCTGTGGCAAAGAAAGCCAATAAGATGCTGGGGTGCAGCAGCAACAGCATCACCAGCAGAGATAAAGAAGCCATTATCCCCCTCTGCTCGATGCTTGTCGCACCACGGATGTAATACTGCTTTCAGATTTGGTCCCCACCAAGCAAAAATATATTGGTAGGCTGGAGAAGCTTCAGAGAAGGGTCACAAAGAGGACCCGAGGGCTGGGAAACTGCCATATGAGGACAGGCTGAGAGGAATGAGTTTGTTCAGTCTTGAAAAAAGAAAGCTTTAGGGAGACCTTGTGACCTTGTTTCAGTATTTAAAAGGTGGCTACAAAGATGTTTGCAAGGAGTCACTTGGAAAAGATGAGGGGTAATGAGTACAACTTACTCTTGGGGAGATTCTTACAGGGCAGAAGAGGAAAATTTTTCCCAATGCCAGTGGAATAATGCCCTTAGGAAAGTGGTGAATTCCCCAATGTTGGACATTTTTAAGACTCAGTTGGACAGGGTGCTGGGCCATATTGTCAAGATTTTGCTTTTGCCAAGAAAGGTTGGACTAGATGATCTTTGAGGTCACTTCCAACCTGGTATTCTATCATACCATATGATTCTATGATTTGTAGCTACTAACCGTAGCTTTGCTTTATACAAGAGAAAACTGACACTTTGAATCATGAGTCATCTGCTTTTTCTGGCTAGGGAGAGTGCCCTTGACATAGACTCACATAATTTCACTGCGCGGAATCTGTAAAGTCTGGATGCCAGTTTTATAGAGGGAAAAATAGCTCTATTGTCTGAGCATTCTTATAGATCTTAACTGAGCCTCCTTTCCAATAAGAACCACACTAAAATGTTGTCTAATGAAAACGAAGTACTTTCTGTTCTTCGTTGTAAACTATAGCTTTGCCTCATCCATTTATTCCTGAATTAGATTAGTTCGAAGAATCTGGATAGAAACAGAACAGTCTTACTCATAACGAATTCTAAGAGTCATGGTAATAAAATAAAATTATTGTTCAATACTTTTTTGTACTCTTCTTGAGAAAATTTTGTCAGCTTGAATCATAAATACATTATAAAATAGGCTTAAAAGAGCATAAGATTCACCTCTCTTACATTCCCCCCCTCCCCCTTCCTCTTCATAACTTATCTACCAGTCTTTTCACAGACGTAGTAAATCTGGCTGTGTGCTCCCTGGTTCTCTGTCTTTTTGACCTTTTTAGCATAGTGGCATGTGCCTGAGAATGCTGTTTCAGCAGGAAAAGACAGCTTTCCTTCAAGACCAAGCAGTTAGCTGTGGGAAAGTGTATTAGTAAAGTGGCTGCAGTATGTCAAGCAGGAGAAAGCAGAAGAGACAATGAGGTAAGTTTTGCTTGCTCTGCAGTCCTTTAGAAGATGCTGAATTCTGTCTGGCCCCTCTCTGGGGGCTTAAAACAACTTCATAACGACTAAGGAAGTAGTTCCAGTTAATTAGCCCTGAAGATCACAAAGCAAGTTTTTTACTACACTTCCAAAAAAAATCCTTAAAATTCTCACTAGATATAACAAAAACTTCTGTTGTCTTTCCATTCCCTTTCCTTTACAGTTCCTATGAGAAATGATCCATTTGTTACTTGACTCAGCTTCTGCCTGAAGTGCCCTATGAAGAGAAGACCACAATTTTCTTTTTTGCAACAGCTCACACATTCTTCTCCAAAGAAAAAAACTCCTACATTCCAACCCAGACAGGAGAAATTGGCTCCTTTTCTTCACAACATGTGCTGGCTTTGGCTGGGGGAGGGTTAAGTTTCTTCACAGTGGCTGCTATGGGGCTGTGCTTTCGGATTTGTGTTGAAGACAGGGCTGATAATATAGAGACAGTTTTATTACTGCTGAGCAGGGCTTGCACAGAGCCAAGGCTTTTTATGGCCTTTTATTCTCCTCATACTGCGCCGCTGGCAAGGAAATTGGGGGCGCATAGGAAGTTGGGAGGAGACGCAGCTGGGACCATACCATATGCTCAGTATTTAAAATGGGGAAGGAAGAAGGAAGAGGGGGGATGTTTAGAGTGGTGGCATTTGTCTCCCCAAGTAACTGTTAATGTGTGATGGGCCCCCGCACTCCTGGAGAAGGCTGAAACACTTGCCTGCCCATGGGAAGCAGTGAATGAATTCCTTGTTTGCTCGTGTGCGTGGCTTTTGCTTTCCTTATAAAACTGCCAACCCCAGCCCATGAGTTTTCCAGCTTTTATTCTTCTGATTCTCTCCTGATCCTGCTGGTGGGGTAGTGAGTGAGCGGCTGTGTGGGACTTGGTTGATGGCTGAGGTTAAACCATGACACAGCTCAAGCTTGTCTTTCTGAGACATGCTGAAGTCATCAAATCTTACAGTCCATGATCCCTTCTGTACCACCCCATACAATATACCTACTAAGAAGGCACAGGGTAATGGAAAACAGCAAACCGTCTGCATTTAAATCCAAAACATATCAGAAATTGTATAAAAAAAATCAAAACTTCATTTACTGAGAAAGCAAAAATCACCTAGAACTTAGGTGGGAAAGAACATGATGGGAAAGAGTCTAGAATTGAGGGAAAGAAGGAAGAGCTCAGAGGAGATTTCATGTGGTTCAAAATCATCTAACATTAAAAATCACAGTGAGTGGGGAAACAGGCAAAGAGGATCCTTCAGGCAATGGCAATAGAAAGACTTGCCAGCACTGCCTTGCTTTTGTTTCCCTCAGGACAGAACCAATTTCTCTGAAGGACCAATGGAGTGAAGGTCTGAAGAGAAGGGGCTACTAGTTACTATCAATAATATGAATGACCAGGCTAGCAGTGTGCTGCTGGACTTTCTCTTTTCTGAATCTTCCAACCACAACACCAAGTGAAGGCAGAATGCCACAGGTAGGTGTTCAATTGATGTATATTTTGTAAAAACTGGTGTCAAGCTGTGATGGAGAAAAGAAACTGTGTGCTCAAATATTAATGTCAGTTCTTTGTTTTTGTAGTATTTCCTGAATGGGGACACTACAAAGAATTTCATACTCTTTCAGCAGCCCAAATACACTGAATGAGACCTTGAGCGATGCACAGGTGTTTTGCTATTATTTGTCATTATTCTTCTTCATGATATGCTACTGATGGTATTCACAATATGATCACAGAACAATTTAGGTTGTAAAGGATCTCCAGAGTCATATAGTCTTCATCTTACTGCAGTCCCAAGCAAGTAATTTTGTTCAAATTCTCTTCAGAAGTTCCCTGGAACTTCAGACTAAAACATTAACACTCACAATCTGCTGGTATTAATATGCTTATTTGAGGGGGTCAGTTTCTCAAAGTTTTGTAGAAAGCTACAATACTGTTTCAAAGATGAAGAGTACCTGTTTATTTTGGTACCTAACACTTGCATTGATCCTATTGAACTATTGGGATTATGCCAGAAATCTCAAGACAGTTTATATACTCTTTCTTATCAATGCTATTCCTGGTAACTGTCAATCTCACAAAGCAATAGATCAAAAGGCAAGATGAAAGTTTTTTGGGTTTTTTTTTTTGGTTTTTTTTTTTTTTGTTTGTTTGTTTGTTTTTTTATTTTCCTGAAACAAAACATAAATTTACACAGGGATATTGTAGTGTGTTAACCCTGGTTGGATGCTAGGCACCCACCAAAACCGCTCAATCACTTCCCTTCCAAAGTGGACAGTGGAGACAAAATATGGTGAAAGGTTCATGAGTGTAAGACCAAGATTTAGTGTATCTAGATTTTAATCATAATTTTCTTAAGAAGAGATGTTTTCCCCTTGTGTTCATCGATATAATGTTACTATTCTATTCTTCATTACTGAGAATGAGTGGCATTGAACTAATCACTTGTGTGCTGATTACAAAACATTCTCTTCATTCCTCATTAACCTCTATGAACCACTGAGAAATATTGAGCTGACCTGACATATTTTTATTGTCCCCCTTATGGCTTGTCAGGCACTTAATCACTATAGTTCTGTAGAAATTACTTATAACTTTGTCAGTGTGCATTTTATGTTCACACTGTTACACTAAAACTATGAATATTTGGAATGTTTACATGCAGGTAAAATAAAATAGAATTCTTTTTTTCAAAAACAATATGGAGCAAATTACAATGATATTGAATTGAAACAACACAGAAACAGAAGGTTCATAAAAAAGCTAATATTTTTTTAGATAAGAAAAATATTGACTGTGGCAGCACTGAAAATATTTCAAGGCTTGTATGTGTTGCTTGGGTATAATTAAGTAAATCATAGTTATTTAGGGGTGAACTGAGAGAACTAACCCAAAAGTCTTAATAAGGGTCAATTCATAACGTTTGATTTACCTCCTGAGTGTGCTCTTGTTTTCAGGCCTTCTGGTTAGAGTTCTCTTCACCAAGATTTATTGCCCACATCTGAGCTTTGTTCACATTCAGTTGTGGTGGGTTGACCCTGGCTGGATGTCAGGTACCCACCAAAGCCACTCTCTCAGTCCCCTCCGCAACTGGACAGGGGAGAGAAAATATAACAAAAGCCTCAGGAGTTGAAATAAGGGCTGGTAGAGATCACTCACTGAATATTATCATGGGCAAAGCACACTCTGCTTGGGGATCTTAATTGAATTTATTGATAACAAAATTAGAGCACGATAAAGACAAATAAAATAAATTTTAAAAACACTTTCTTCCACTCCTTCCTCCTTCCCAGGCTCTACCTCCTCCAAGTTCTCCAAGAACTCCCACCTGGGTCACTCCTCCATGGGGTGCCTTTTTACTGTCACAGCCTGCTCCAGCATGGGTCTCCCACATGGTCACAAGTCCTGCCAAGGAACCTACTCCAGTGTGGTCTCCTCTCTCCACAGGTCTGCAGGTCCTTGCCAGGAGCCTGCTTCAGTGCAGACTTCTCACAAGTTCAAAGCTGCCTCTCAGGCACTCACCTGCTCCAGCGTGGGTCTGCTCCATGGACCATGGGTGGTTCTCTGCATCATCTTGCCCTCCATGGGCTGCACATAGCTGCTTAAGTATGGTCTTCACCACGGGCTGCAAGAGAACCTCACCTCCAGCACCTAGAGAACTTCCTCCCCCTCCTTCTCCACTAACTCTGGTGTGCAAAGCAAAACTTGACTCTGTTCGAGCTAAAATTACTACAAAACCTCAGATACATATGTCTACTGTGTATCTGCCTACACTTGGTAAAAAATCCTGCTTGAGTCTAAATGCATTTCCAAATTTATTTCATTACTGAGAGTTTTTTGCTTTCACCAGCTCTTCCTACTTTTTTTTTAATTTTAACATTCAATGTATTTCAAGAGCAATACCTGTACATATATCTAACTGTATCTATTATTGTACGAAGTATACACAAGCAATTTAGTCAGTAGGACTTTTATCTATATCTCTCTTTTTTTTTGTGTTGTCTTAGGTTCTCAGAAATAAAATAATTTTATGGAAATGATTGAGTTGTGATGAAGGATGCTTTTTTCTGCATCAAGATATACCACTGCACTCCTACAGGTTCAGATGGTTTATATTCCGCTGTCTTGATTCAGCTGAGAGCATGATACAGAAATAAATTGAGTAGCAGTGACAAAGGGATTAAAGACAAGGAATATGTAAGGTTCTTTTCTTGCGTATCAGCAGCATACGACATTGCTGATCATAAGACATCATTATCCTGACATGCAAGAAGACATACTAGAAGAATATACCAGTCTGCATTGTCCTGGATTGCTCATGACTGAAGACATAGGAGACATTTCTATAATAGGACCTTCCTTCTGGGACTCATTAAAAATCAGGGATTTTCTCTGTAAAAAGCAATTTTTAAATTTTTCTTTAGGATATAAAATGTCTAAGTAGCTGCATCATTATGGCATTTGAAAAAATTAAAAGAAGAAACATTGTAGGTTTCATTTGTAATTCAAGCAAATATGAATTGCACTACGCAACAGTAAAAATAAATTACAGTTCTGGTACAATTTCCTTTAGCAGAAAGCCTCATACAATAAATTTTATCTGCAATTTGAGTATATTTCTGAATTCCATACTAGTACATAAAATGAGGTAAGATAGCAGCAGCCTGATACATACTGTATATATCCTGACTGGATAAACAGATTCAGATGCATCCCAATGCATGATGACTACCATTAGTCATAGTCACCTCTTTATGGCCTCAGCCTTCTGGAAAATTTAATTCATTTGTTATGCTCTGTGCATAACCTGACAACCATGAATGTAACAGGCATTTGTTCCTTGCCTGCAACAGTCGGGTCACAATGTCCAAGTGTTCACAATGCACATTCAGTGTTACTGAGCAGAGAGCACTGTGGTCACACTGATGTCAGATAGGAGGTTGAAGTCAGGCAAGACAGGTAACTGTTATCAGTGCCTCATGGACGTCCATTTCCACAGAAGCTGAGGAACAACACAGACCCCAACACATCTGAGTCTGAATAGGACATTTTTAATTTGTTTTTTTTAACAGGGCAAAAAAAGAGCAGATAGGGTACAAAAACTTAAATCAAATATACTAATAGGTCAACCCAAACTTTGATTGCTATGTAAATATACCCAAAACAAAAGAGTAAGAAAAAAGAAAGGAAAAATCTCCAAATTCACTTGCCGTACTTTCAAATCATCAGGGTTTTATTAATGCAAAAACTACCCTGATATTCTTAAATTTTGGAAAGAACACACAGCCACCAGTAAAAACAAAACTTTATTCATTCAAAAAGGAAAGAAGTTGAAGTGAGTATTTTCCACACATTAAAAAAAACCAAACAAAAAACCCAAAAAAACAAGCAGAGAAGAAACAGAAAAAAAAGGGAGCAGATAGGAGAAAATGCCTATCCTAGGCATACTGAGAGCATTCACCAAGTAACAGGACTAAAATAAGGTCCTGTATCCTCAAGGAGCTTTCACCATTTTGAAATCCCATTGATTCCCTTCCTCAAGAAGAAAAAAAAAAAAAAAATAGAGGATAGCAGGGAAACAGCCATGCATATTGTTCTTTCTTTTAAATACTTGAATACAATTTAGATTAAGAACACTCAAGTATAATCCTATTGTAAGAATTGTCACATTTCCAATAGCCAGAAAAAAAATCCTCATTACAGATATCACTTATCAAAAACCACCTCATGACCCTGCCTTAATGTAGACCAGTGATTATGTGATTTGTAAAAGTGACTTGCAGCTTTTTCTGTAAATGGTCTCATGTAACTCCAAATGTGTTCAGTTGAAATACAAGTAAGGAACTGTTTTTCTTCCCTGAAAGTGACAGGATTGTTTGTGTTTTCTAATTAGAACATATTTCTCCTTAGGTGTCACTTAAGACAGCAGGTTCAAATTCATTGGTGATGCTGTATTGGATGCAGGTGTAAGGCTTTGGTACGCAGAGAGAGCTGCAGTGGTGGCCTCTTTGAGGAGCTGCCAGGGCTGCCCTGCTCCAAGCACAGACATTTCCAGCTGGCTCCGACAGACCCACCACAAGGCTGAGCCCAGCAGCCACCGTGGTGGCAACTCTGGGAACACGTCTTTAAGAAAAGGCAAAAAAAAATTCACAGAAAGGAAGGAGAAGATTTTCTGTTCTTTTTATGTTTTATGAGGGATAGTAACATTTACAGGCACCACAACACAGATACAAGAAAAACATATATTGAAAGGAAAGTAAAAATACAGCACTTAGGAGTCTGCTAATATATTTCTGCTTAAAGAATGAAAAAAATAGTTACATAGATAGTCACTCAACTGGAATAAGAATACTAAGTCTTAAAATCCCTTAGAAGCTTCTTTACCAATTGAAACAACCCCTTATTTCCACTCTGTATGGTGGGTGATTGGATACCTAACTCACAGCTTGTTGCCTACACTGTTCATACTTACCTTGAGGTGTCTAAATCTGGAACTGAATCCAAGTGGCACTTAGCAAACATAGGCTTATTCCAAGGTTTTAAGATAAACTTAATTACAGGACACAAGGGATTTCTGTATGAAAAAAAAAAAAGAAAAGAAAAACCGAAATTGCAGAAACAGATGCATAGCCTGCTAAATTTTGTCATGAAAGTGGACAAATAAATAGACATACATAGAATGACACTGAGATACCTGTGCAAAGAAAAATAAAAGAGACGTGTCAGATAACAATTTAATACTCAGTAAAATCACACATTTTATAAACTTTTTACAGTCTAGTGTCTTCATTTTAACTTATATGTATATGTATATATGTATTTATATATGTATAAATATTTTATATATATATGTAAAGCTGATAACTGAGTAATTTCAAAGCCTGAGCACTCCTTCAAAATCAGAGAAGACAATACCTTCATCAGTAGAAGAATATTTTTCTTTTTATTTTGCATCTAAAGTTGATGTTTTTCAGCATATTAGTTCTGAAGACCGAGCTTTTATAACCACAAGAATTCAGCTTGTAATGAATTTTTAGAACAAGAGATCAGCCAGTTTTATTAACCTAGTATGCTGTAGCCTGATTACAAAGAGAAGAAGAAATTATGGAGGATTCTACAATATTTTAATGACTCATAAAATTGTGGTTGTAGACTGGCATATCTATAATTATGAAAACTAACTCTTCTAATTCAATGCAGATATTACAGGAAAATTCCATTAGCAGCCTACAAAATAATACTATATTTATATGCTAACACATAAAGGAAGAAAACAATTTGACAAATTGTATTTGCATTTTGGTTTGTGTTCTCTTGTCAGAATGAAATACAGGGCATAAAGAAGAATACCGGATCATAACACCAAGTACTGTCTTGAATCACTTTCTGTTTTTTCCTGTCTGTTCCTTTTTCAGTTAAGCCACAAATAATTATTTTGAAATTATCACTTTCTTCTGCAATGTCTAGGTCAGTACTGCTCACTTTAACTTCTGAAACTTCTTTACATTAAGCAAAAATCTTGCCTTTTTCAGGCTATTTCTCTATGAAGTCAAGCGTCTCTCTTGCTCCCCACAACAGCTCATCCTCTCTTGTGCTCCTTCTCCCTTTCATGAAGGAGGAGGGAATAGGAGTTGGAAAACATAAAAGAATCAAAACCCCTGTCGGTATGCAAGGGTCATAGAATTCAACTCCCATCAATCTCAGATTTAAGTTTGAACTTGTGATTTTATTTTCCTTGTATAATCAATAGGGAGAAATAGACACCTATTGATGTTGGTTGATTGATGTGTCAGCTGTTAAAAGCATCTCTTGTAAAGTCAGCTGAACCACATTTGGAGGATTCAGTTTCTCTACAATGACTTTAAAAGAAGTTTAAAATGTAGTAGCTTTGGATATCTGATTCAACATGTAGGATTTCCATTAGGTGATTTAGAGGTTTAAAGTCACGCTCTTGGCTTCATCGATTAAATCAGTAGAAAGCCAGAAGGGTATTGTTGAAATAGAGTTAGAAAGGGGCATGGAATTTAAAAGAAAAGTACTTGTTTATTGGCACATTAAAAGAATCAGTTTAAAGCATGGACTCAGTTTCTATTATACTGTATGAGATCATAATGCTGAAAAGTGATAAAATGATTAACTGTGGAAAATATCTGTGTCTGCATTTGTTTTGTGTTGGTGGGCATTGGGTTTTTTGTGGGTTTTTTTGTTTGGTTTTTTTTTTTAATAAGCAAGGATACTCAGACAATATTACTGAGTAATGAAACAACAGAAGAATTAATGATGATATGCATTTACTCCTACAGGAAGATAAGAAAATCCAAGAGTAAAATTAATGCTTCATTCATCCAAGAATTGTTTGCAGTGGTTGATAATTATGCTGCCTTAAAGAAGAGTTAAGCTTTAGGCTATTTCACTCACTTAAAAAATCCCTATATTTTG
Source organism: Acanthornis magna (assembly GCA_036785705.1). Lineage (NCBI taxonomy): Eukaryota > Metazoa > Chordata > Aves > Passeriformes > Acanthizidae > Acanthornis > Acanthornis magna. Next base: position 879,197 of record JAWUZG010000004.1, on the reverse strand, counting down.
CCATGAGGCTTGCCATGAACAAAATGACACAGAAATAAGGCAGATGCACTACAGGCATATTTTGTCATAGTAAGATTATGGGGGTAGCATTCATCTTACTAAATGATCATGTTTTTATTGCAGTCATGTGAAGTTGTTAATCTGAGATAAATTTATAGTAAGGGGGTAATCACTTGTCACAATGTGACCCACGGATGTAGATGCAACACTGAATTTGAGAAACACAGTGGAAATGAAGGTAAAATCATTTTCTATAGAGACTTATCAAAGAGTTGGCAGATGTAAGTTTGATAGAATCTTCTGGTTTTTGGGGAAGCCTGTAACTTCTGACCAAATTTAAATCAATTTATCTTGGGAAACCTGATTCCATTTATCCTACTTTTCAAAGAAACCTGAAATTCAGCTTTTTCAGATGCCATGTACACTAGCCCTCCAAAGGAAAACAAGTACCAGCTATACAAGTGTGTAACTTGGGGAAAGCGATAAAAATATTCCAATTAAAATTTAGAGACGCATGGTTTTACTTGAAAGATCTTCACAACTGAAACTGAGAACAGCTCTGAGGATCAACCACTTCATTCAATGTCTATGATTATTGCCACTCTTTCTGTGACATAGAAACATATCTAATTTGTAATTGTCGTAGAGAACTGGGGTTCTAAATCAATGATTTTTGGTTTGAGATGACAAGAAAGTCATCACTGTGTTGATGCTTTCCATCAGGATAATGATACCAATATTTGTATTGACATTAAGCATTTCTTGATTTTGAAATTATCAGTTACACATTGTTTGAAACTTCTTTACATATGTAATTTTTTGTTGTAGAAAAAAAGGTTATTAATGTTGCAGTATGACTAAAACATATTATGGATTTCAGAGATTAGGCAGAGTAGAATCTATGTGTTATTTAGTGATTTTTTTTTCTTTTGACTGATTTAATTTTAATTAAAAATCTCCAACACACACATGCTGTGATACAGGTAGAATTTAGTTTTCTTATTAAAACCACAGGGAATAATCCAATCAAACCTTGCAATATTTCTGCCTACTATTAAACTGATTTAAATTTTGTCTCAAAGGCATAGGAAGACTGAGGTAAGAAGGAAAGTTTTCTGAGTACATTTAATTGTATTTTCATTTACACCTTACTATTGTCAAATGCTCTCAGGCATAGATGCCCCTAAATTAGGATTTATTACTGAGTTATGCTGTGGCATTCATCAGTTTGCATCTAAGATGGTAATGTGTCCATCTCGAGATTTGAAAAAAAAAAAGCTCTGGATTGAAGCCAAAATGAATGCATTTTTGTATCTGTCTTAAAATTTCAGACACTCATGAAGAAATTTTTGTCCCCTCCATTTTTTATGGATGATACTTCAAGAAAGCTTCAAAAAGGTGTACATTGTCTTGTTTTCACAGTGTTGCTGCCTGCATTGTTCCCTCCTCCATCCCGTAATCCATGGTGAGTTTCGTTTCCCAACCTGTTTCCACCTCCATTCTCTTTCATCCTTGACATGACTCACCCTGCATGGCTACTTTACTCCTGTATTAAAGCCTCTCTTTATCTTATCCTTTTAAATGATGCTATTTTTTCTTCTATTGTGCAACCAGAGTTTCCATGACAAAATAAATGATAACAAAGTTTACAGAGATGGTGTCTCCAACTGAAGAAACATCACAGAAAAATGCTGACCATTAAATAAGTTTTAAAAAGACTAGAAGATTCTAGCAGAGACACCAAGAAGTTTAAAGTTATTATAAAGTACAAATAAATTATGTGAGGAAAGTTTATTCAGCAAAGGGTCTAAAAAGGAGACATAAAGTGGAGAACCTTAGTGCAATCTCCTTGACACCAAGAGCAGATAAAATTTTCCTTGGAAAACTTATATTCATGGGGAAATATATATCTCTCCTACCTGTCTGTAGAGATAATCTGAGAATCCTCCTTTCCAAAGCAGCATTGTAAAACCTTCCTTCCCATCCACTTTAAAAGGAAAGATGGTTTTCTCTACAGCCTGCTGTTAAAAAGCTGACCAACAAAAAACCCCAAAAATGTGCCTTTTGATGGAAATCTACCACTAATCACTTTTGCCTGCACCAAGCTTCCAAGTCCCTTCTTCAGCCTCCACACTATAAAGGATTTTCTTTTACCACTTAAAAGATCTGATTTACAAGATAAATGAGACATTCTAAGTTTTATGGATTTTCTGGAACACCTAATGAATACATTGTGCAGAAAATTCCAGAGTGAAGACAATTATGTGGCACATAACATTTAGAAAATCTCTGTCTCCTGGAGTTTGGAGGGTGCTACATTGCTTTGTAGATGACATCGATTAGTGAAATGCTACTTTCATAGAGTGATAGGGGGAGTTCTCTTAACAATTTCTATTTTGTGTCCATAGTGATTGCTGTCCATGTGATGCTAATGGACCAGATCACCTTCCCTAAAAAAAATTATGAACACGCATTATGCTGTGCTTGTGGTGGATAATGAAAGGGACAGGGATTTGCTCCAAGGCCATGTGACACTGACTGTTTTATGTCAGTGCTGTTTGGGAGTAGTATAACAGACACATTTTGGAAAAAGGTAGCTACAGAAATTCAGCATAAAGATAGAGAGCGCCCCCATGTTGAAGGAACATGAACTGTCAAGGGTCCTCTGAGTGCTTTCATTAAAGCTGAAAAATATGAGGAAAACAAGACACATTTAATTATTTTGTGTTTGTTTGGATTTTTTTATCTTCATTTTTAGAGAAAAATAGTATCAGCTTCCCTTAGTAAAAATGAGTGTTAGAATAACCCATCAAGAAGAATATGGGATCAGCCACCAACATGTTTCATAAGGTGTCCTGGTACTGTAACGCTCCTCCCCAGTCCACCAGGGTGAGGGGGAAAGAGGGTAGGGGGTGGGGTTGGGTGAGTGGCTGCCTGGTTTTTCATCTCTACCTGGGCTTAAAACCACGACACAAGTATAAAAGGAAAAATTACATTTTTAGTAACAGTCCGCAATTCGTTCTCAACCCCCTTCCCTCAACCAGCCAACTAACCAACCAAAAATCCCAGTTATTTTGGATCTCCAAAACTACTGTGAGTACAAATGAGTGAACACAACAAAGGATAAATGGAAAATTATGAATATTTCTCCTGGTATTGTATGTATATACTCTCTTGCCATTGCATACTTTTGTCATAAGTTGTTATCTCCTGAAGTGCTCTAACAAAGCTGTAGAAAAATTCTTTCAGCCAAGGACAATTTATTCACTGACATGTACATTGTATTTCTGCCGTTTCTGTTTTAGCTTTGCAGTAAGGATGGAGGTATTTATGCCACAGCTTGTAAGTTCTTCTGGCAACTATTCAAAGCTACTTTATTGTTACTGAGCACTGTGAAGCGCTTTTGCATCATGTTCCTGTGATCTAGCTTTCCATTTCACTCAAGTTTCATTTGCTCATACAGTCAAGCTATACTCTTGCTACACATCCATTTCTGGTACTTTTGAATAATGGTGCGTATACAGTACTAGAGGATCAAAGAATTATTATGAGGAAAATAGAAGAAACATACCTCCTCCACAGTCTTCTGTTTATTAATCATGGTCCAAATTACATTGTCTCACATTACAGAAGAGAAAACCACAAAGTCTTATTTTAATTCCAGAAATTACTATGAAATAGTTAGATTTCTATTTGTAACAAATCTTGTTATTCAAATATCAGAAATTACATTGTTTTGTCTTATAAAATCAATTATAGACAGGAAATTTAAGGTCACAGAATTCACACCAATAAAACAACACAAAATAAAAGAACCAATTTGTATAGAAACATTGTGAAGTCCTACTGATGTTTCAAAACTGTATCCAGTCTATTTTGTTCTTATAGATTGTTGGTTGCTAACATTTGGACCTTCAAATAAGTTCTCTAACAGTTTTGAAGGATAGTGAGGAATTGTTGGATTGAAGAGTGGCAGCTGGAGGATTCCCCCTGGGCTGTAAGAGTTTGCAAGATGTAACTTCCTCAGAAATTCCTCCTCTATTTAGTTATTGATTTAGCCTCATTAACAGCAATCATCACTGTAGTCTGAGATTCCTACATATCCATAGGAAAGGGTAACAGGAAGGATTGCCTTAAAGTGATGATGTGCAGTGTATGAGACGATCATAAAAATGTTTAGGGATAGTTATTTTCTATGAAACAGTAGATAAATGGTCGATAAAAATAGGAAAAATGAATTTTTTGTTGTTGGTAGGTTTTATTTTTTTTTTTAAGTCTCAGATTTTAACTGTAAAATGAAATAAAGAAATAAGAATTAGATTCCTCCATCTTTATGCAGTAAAATCAAGACAGGCAGGAATGTAATCTTAAATATTTTAAGCAATAAAAGCATGTTTATCTCACTGTAAAAATGTAAGATCTTGTCACTGTTTCCTCCCTCTCTGACACTCAAAACCATTAGATTTTATCACACAATGGTGGAGGATTAAAGTTCTGAATTTAAAGGTTCTTCTTAAACTTTTCTGAAATGGAATGTTACTTTTAAAACAACCTTTAAAAATCGGTATGTTAAAATATGCAGCATGACTTTCTACAACTCTGGAAATTTATTGCAAATAAAAAAATATGGCCAGTGTTTTCAGAGACTTGTGTTGGTCTCCCATAACCACCAGCACTTTGAAGGGTTCAATCTTATATATATGGATGTCTAAGAAAATGCTGCCTAAGCTCCCCATTATTGAAAATGCTGTGTCCAGAATTTTAACTCACTCCAAGCAATTCAGCATGTCACTCCAGTCTTGAGGGAGAGTCACAGTGCAACTGCTTGTCAAATATAAGATTTACTTTAAAATTGCTTTAATGACTTCTTTGACAACATACAGTTTTGGATTTACAACTAGGGCACAGGAGTGGTAATGGGGTGGGAGAAGTGAGGGAGTAAAACATATGTTGTAACAGAAATAGACCAGTCTAATAAAGAAGCTTGAATCCTCCAACATCTGTATAGCAAAATGAAAGCCAGATATTTTAAAGAGATATTCATAGTCTTAATCTTCTTACATAGCTGAACCCTGAAAAGGGTTATATTTGAAGAATCCTAAATAGAGTTTCTAAGTATGTTTGTAAACAATAAGAGGTGCCTTTGGTTGTATATCCCAAAATGCATTACTCCTTTACTAGGAAACACTTCACGAAACAGCCATGTTTCCAGAAGAACTGGACAAATGTAAGAAATGGAAAAACATAAAGAAATTAACAAATATGTAAATGGTAGAGCTATCTTCTTAGCATATATATATATAATGTATATATGTATGTGTATGTACATATATGTGAACAAATGTGTGCATACATATATATACACATATAACAACATGTGTAGCAAGCACACTTTATACAGATGCTGCATTTATTATATTTTTTATTAGCTTTGTAGTGTCAGTTCTTCCTTACAATTCTTACTTTTTGATCCTTTCTTCTGTGTTCCTTTCTCTAATGTCTTCAGTGCTATGATATAACTTCTGTAAATCATAATCTTTCTTTTCCTTGATGTGCAGATGTTGGTCCTCTTTAAAATGAAGACAATATTGTCTTGCTCTCTCAAATACCTTGTACAGAAATATATCAATTCTGGAAAGTCATAAAACTACCTCAAATTGTTCTGGTTTAGTTGTAGACATGAAATACAAAATTGTGCCTTTATAGTATAAAAAGCATTCTGAGATACTTTATCACATTAGAAAGCTGGTCCATGATTTTTTTGGTCTTACTAATGGTAGGAACACACTGTCTGAATCAGGATTGTAATATTGAATCAAGAGGTTGTATAATGTGTTAAATGTAACATATTTGCCTGATATTTCACTAAAGCTCAGCCATAAACTGCCACAATTTTTTTACTATTTGTTTGTATTTGTAGAATTTTTCCATAACCTTAAGTTATCAATGACTTTTTCTTTGTTGGTTTGCTGTTGGGTGCATATATAAATGCAATGGCATATGCATGACCACAGAGTAGCTGACATGCTGTACATTCATTCTTTAATCTCTCAGTAACTTTCTTTGTTGAGCACTGCCTTCCATCTTGACCCCATTTTGCTATGCAGTGAATGCTAATATGCAGTTGAATGGGAGAGTCAGAGGGCAATCAGATACTTAGGATAGGAGAAGCTAGAGTCAGGCTGACAGAAGAGGGTAACTGCACCAGAAATGGTCTGTTCCACAGAATGAAGAAGATAAAGGAGGAGATCAATCAAGTTTATATTAAGTATGAGATTTTAAATTTTTTGTGTTACATTATCAAAAATTTTATGTTCAAAATTCCAACTCACACCAGCAGCTGAGTGTGTCACTCCATTCTTGACTTCATCAGGTTTCAGAAATCCTTTCAGCAGCATTAACACCGAGCTGCTTTCTGCATTGAGGCATATAGCCTTCTGTGATGCCTATTGTAATTTCAGCTGACGTGTCACAGTGCTGTTCAGACTGAGAAACACAGGATTAACAAAGCATCAGAAAAAATATGCTATAACTAATCTTATACTTTCCCTGATCTTTATACGATCAGGTGATGTAGAATGTGATTTTGCTTGGGTTTTTCCTTTTATTAACAATTAAACAAATTAGAACAATTAAAAAAAAAATAAAATACTACAGAAGTCATAGACCTGCATGTAAGACAAAAATCTTCTTTACTTTGTGAGGAAAAGAACCCTTTTTTTTTTAATAGACTTAAACCCAAAGAAAATCTGCCTTTATCATTCTCTTACTTTTCTTACTTGTATAACTTTCTCCACATTCAGATGGTTTATACAGCTTCCCTTAAGCTTGTTCATGAATAACTTATGAACCCATTTTGTCTCAATTTCCACATTTCTGTTTTTAATCAGCTGCTTTATCACAGTTGAGGGATTCATTTAGACTATCTGTTACCACATTCAAACTGTTCCAGTGTGAAGTGTATATATTTCATCACTGTCTCAGTGCAACTTTAATTCAAAAATTAACACAATTTATATCAGTTTTAATGAGATTATACAAGTATTTAAATACTAGTATTCTAGTAGCTGAAACCTAAGTATTCATTCTAACACTGTGATGTATAGGTTGTCTCTGCTAAGAGCAGGAAAAACTAGATAAGCAAAATTAGTCACTAAAAACAGAGTCTGAGTCAGGGTTAGAATGAGCATTAAAGTTATCACACATTTTTTGGTTGTTTTAATCATAAGAATTTACACTTACAGAATCACAGAATTGTAAGGGTTGGAATGAACCTCTGGAGATCATTTAGTCCAACTCCCATTCCAAGGCAGGGTCACCTAGAGCAGGCTACACAGGAGTGCAGCCAGGTGGGATTTGAATGTGCCCAGAGAGGGAGACTCCATGACCTCCCTGGGCAGCCTGTTCCACTGCTCTGCCAAAACAGTGTAAAGAAATTCGTCCTTATGTTGTGGTGGAACTTCTTGTGCTTTAGTTTATGGGCATTGCTCCCTGCCCTATCATTTGGCACCACTGAAAGGAGTCTGGCACTGTATTCTTGACAGTTTCATTTGAGATATTGGCCCTGCACAAGTCTCTTCAGCCATTGTTGCATAAGCTGTGGGCTCCTGGCCACTCTCCTGACTCTTATGAGGTTTTCCTGATTCAAAAAATCCCACTGTGCAATGTACTAGGGCACTAAAGTGCTCCGCTGCTCCATCATGCTGGCACAAGAGCTGCTCACCTTAGCAACTGCCAACTTTTTAAACATCATACTAGCAAGATAGTGAAGTGAAATGGGAAAAGTACAGAAAGAACGATTATGCACAGAGTCATTTTGGACTCTGAACATTGAAGTAGGGGCACTGCCAGCCTGCTCTGCAAAGGGCAAATTTTGAAGTGTTTATACCATCCAGTTCAAGCAGTGTATGCAAACCATATTCCTAGGGTTAAGGAATCATTCCTGTTCCTCTTGTATATGCAGTTATAAAGAGCCAGGAGGAGAAGATTATATAGAAACATACTTTCATTTTAAACCAATTTGATCTCTGTAGTTTGGCATAAAATCTTTGCATGAAAGCATACAAATCAGAATGTAAATTCAGAACAAATAGAATTCTAGAATCATAGACTATCTTGAGCTGGAAGGGACCCACAAAGATCATTGAAAGTCCAACTCCTGGCTCTGCACCGGGCAGTCCCAAAAATAACATCATAGGCCTGAGAGTCTTGTCTAAATTCTTCTTGACCTCTGTCAGGCTGGTGCTGTGACCACTTCCCTGTCGGTTCTGCTCCAGTGCCCAACGACCCTCTGGGTGAAGAGCTTTTTCCTGATATCCAACCTCCTCTAACACAATTTCAGGCCACTGCCTTGGGTCCTGCCCCTCCTCTTCCCCTCATGAGGAAGTTGTAGACTGCAATGATGTTCATCCTCAAGCCTCGCTTTCTCCAGGCTGAACAAATCAAGTGACCTCAGTTGCTCCTCATATGGCTTCCCCTCCAGACCCTTGACCATCTCAGTTGCCCTCCTTTGGAGACTCTCTTACAGCTTTATACCCTTATTTTCTCCTGAAATAAACGTTAATGAAATGTGCTTAAAGTTGTTGCATCTTTAACACCATTGCTAATAAAGTGTATAACAAAAATAATCTTTTATTTTTCTTTCTTTTCCCTAAGAATAGAGCAGATCTATATTATTGTCAAAATTAGTTTTATATTGACATTTTATATTGAGCACCAGTTGATAACGTATTTTAAGATTTGGGTGAGTGACAAAAGAAGAAATGTAGGGTGTTTGAGGGCAGCAGGAAACCCAAATGTCCCTGAGCAGCACATGGGGGGCCTTCACCTACACACCCTACCCACGGGCCCAGAAGTCCCATTCTGGCCTGGGTCTTCAGTTATTGAGAATGATGTTTTAGTCTCTGTGATCTCCATCCTAGCTGCAGCAGTACTGGATCCCATGGTTTGTAATCTATCAACTGTTTTCCTGGCTTGACCTCAACTCTGCCTCATCACTATGGTCCTGCCTGAACATCCCAGGGCAGTTTCTGATCTTGACTCACCTCACCAGGCTTGATCCTATGCTCTCTAAGCCTGAAAATTGCTATAAACCTGTATTTTTCAAGTGTCTGAGACCAAGAGTTTAAATCTAAATTAATTTGTGTTTGAACTATTTTGTTTGCCTTTCTAATTTCTTGATCAGTCACTTGCATAGTAATTTTATACAGGAACTCTATCCTTTGAATAGAAGCAATTGGGAGATTTTTAAGTGCATACCAGTGGCTATCAGACCAGGAAAGCCTGAAAAATTTAATGGGAGGTTACAAAGTGCGTAGAATGGCAAGGGTGGTGAAGCATGTTCAGATTAAGTAAAACTGGCAGCATAAATAGCTTTTAAATGGATGTATAACCTTTTTAAAGGTTAGCTATTCATTCTCCCTCTTTCACTTTTATCTGACTGAAATAAATGCCTCCATAATTCCAGCAAGATCTGAGATACTGTGGGAAATTCACTGAAAACATAAAAGGAGTGTATTCCTGAGTACTAGAAAGACAGACTGTGACCATGTGAATTTTTTTCAGATATGTAACATATTCATTGATTCTCCTTCTTGCCCTATTCTATCCCTCTTTCGTATGAGTACATATTCACATTATATATTCTTTGAACTTTACTAATTTTCAGTGTTATTCTGACTTCTATGGCTCCCATATTATCAAATGCTCCCAAAACTTCAACTTTCCTTCACATCTAAGCAATTAGGTAAAACATTACCTTGTTTTGCAAACGTTTTTTGAACTATGAACTTTTTTTTTTTTTCTGTATTGATAGACATATAGTTATGTATCATTTTTCAAATTATCTATGTCCACATGCTCTGTTCCATGCTCTGGATGACATTAAGGGTTAACCTCTGAATATGGACAATACGATCATCCTCTCTGTTGCGGTGGCACAGGTCCTAATTAGCCCCGCACTCTTCCCCACATCTTTTCTCCTTATATGGTTAAAGGTTCAAGAAAGTTCCACTTACTGTAATGTTTACTAATCCCCCGGGTTTCAGTCACTCCCCTGAAAACCCTTATTCATTATATCCCCTTGGTATCGCCCCGTCCCCTCTCCCTGATTGGTTCCTGATGCTGGCCACTCCCATTCCCTGCTTCCTCTTAACCCCTTGCTGACGGATGCTCTCGGCTTTGAGCCTCGGTCTTTGCCTCGGTCCTCATGTTTCCGTCTCCTCTGCGATTTCCTGCAATAAACCCTTTTTCCTCGAAGACCCAGCCTCAAAGTCTGCCTGCTCTTTCCCGTTCCGGTTCCCAGCTTGTCCTACCTCCTAGAGTCTCTTTGCAGCACTGCTTCACAGAGTTTGAGCGATGAGCGTGCTCGGTGTATTATTGCCGCCGAGTGACACTTAAGCTAGCTGTGAAGCCGCAGCAAGACACCGCGGGGTGGGGTTTGGAGCCACACCCACGCCCTGCGATACCTCTCCATCACACTTTTTCACTCATAAGTTTTTTCCTCTCTTCTTGCTAAGTTATGCTTTCTTTCATAACAAACTTGACATCCTGCCACGAACTATGTAGCAGGACAAAAAGTCAGGGCAATTGGCCTTTTACAATTACTGGGGACATCCCTAATTTCCACTACTTTTCAAAGATAATGGGCAATAGCAATAACTTCACATAGACATCTTCCACCTCTCATATTACAGGAGGCAGTCTATCAATTGCAGTTTTTTATGAGTAAAGGTTGCTCAAGTAGTCCTTGATCCTCATCCGCTGCTGATGTTTTTCCTCCACTAGAAACCCTTTCATTAATCACAAAAGCCTGAGACACCTTTTTGGTGAAGGCTGAGGAGAAAATGGCATATCTAATGAGACTTGCAAGTCCTTTTCTTCTTTCATTTTCGACATTTAGCAAGCAAATCAACTAAATTGCTTCACTTAAGTTTTCAGGGTTCATTTGTGAGTTAATAGTTTTCACGATTAAAGTTTTACTTGGAAAACTCCTTTTTTCTCTTTGAATTTTATTTGAATATGCATCACTTATACGTTCACTTACAGAAGACTCAGATGCTTTGAGGCCAAACAAATTCGCTTCGTCCTCTCTCAATGGAAAAGAGACTGCAAAATCATGCCTTTTTTCTGCAGTTTTGCTCTGCATGTATTTTGTTAATTATGATAATTCGGATTTGAAAACATTTTACAAATGCTTAATTAGCAGCAGTTTTCCTCTCCATTATATTGAATACATATATATTATTTATATTGTCTACCATTTTATATGCTCTAATTATGCTGGTATTACACTACCCTATAATTTAAAATTTTGCTGGGAAGGAGAATAGTATTAAATCTGTATAGCAAAAAAAAGAAAAAAGAAAAAACAAGGGGTTCTTTACTGTTGATTTAGTCTTCTGAAAGATGTAACCAAGGAGAGTATTTGCAAAAACCTATGTATGTGTGCCATGAAAAACTGAGACATCTAAGGGACGTAGTTATTTAATTACAAAATTAGATTTGATCACGTAAGAACCTTAGGGCTAGCAATCTGGAGAAATGGAGGAACAGTCTCATCACATGATCATTTCCAAATTTGATATGACAGTATTTAAATTTCCATTACTGAAATAAGTAGCAAATTATTATATGAATACATTGTGTGGTATTGTATGTTAACAGATGCTATAAATGTCCCAAAGGAAACGTTTTCTCAGGAAGGTACTGAAGATGTAATACAAAAGGTTTTCCATTGCTATTCTTTCTCAGTCTTCTAAGCAAACTTAGGTGATTGTGTTCCTTTAATAAAATTGTATTATACAAAGAAAAAAAAATGTCTCATTCTGGTTATATATATTAAGAAAGAATATTTTATGTACATTAAGAAAGAAGATTTTTCACTTAAAACTTTTCCTTATACAAAACCATGTCAATTATGTCACTTGATAAAACTTATTCTAGCCTTGGTACCATTGATCTGCTTCTTCTTCGTAGTTTCATGGATATCATATCCATTACTGGCACACAGAAATGAATTTTGACTGCAGTTAAAAACTCAGTTGAATAAATCTGAATTTTTTGGTGCTACAATTCAAGAGTATTCAGTGATGGTACTAAAATTATGCTATGCCAACCCTGACACATTGCTTGAAATGATTGAATTTGAGCTTCATATGACATCTAGTACCATTAATCAACACCCAAATCTTGCATTTTATGCTATGTTGAATACTTTTTTGATTTTAATAATTCACTTTCGCTACTTTTTCTGCATCCAGAACTATGAAACAACACTGAAGACTATTTTTTTCCCAAACATACATAATTTTTACATGGCATGTATCTGAGAACTCATCTTTTTAGAGGATGTCTAGGCAGCCTTGACATTGGCTTTCTGCAAAACAAGATATGAATTTGAATATGTCAGTTCTCAACCACAGTTTATAAGGGTTTAGCCATGTAGCTCTATGCAGTTTTAAATATTTCCAGAGGACTTAAAACCTGAATTTTTCCATGTGAATATAATTGTTTGAAGACATCTTCTGGAGTTAACCTAGGTATAAATTATAATTATTATTAGGAGAAGCTGTTTACTGTAGAAAATTTAGGAAATACTACATTAGTTAATGGAAGACTGACAACCATCTTCAGAAAAATTATGGATCATTGAAATCTAATTAGTATGGAGGAATTCACATGCAGATTTCCAGTCTAAAGGTAGAAATCTTTCATTTAGCAATTAAGGATGTACTTTAGGATGAGTTTATCAACTCCACCATTTCAAATATTTGTCTTTTTAGATTAATTTCTCGAAGAGAAGTTTTTCATTACAATAACTGAATCATCTGGTCTTTACCTATGCCCAAAGGCACAGATCACACAGGATAAGTGGATCTTAAATGTGCAAAACAGTTATTTTTCAGCTAACATACACACAAAAGAAAGCTAGGATTAATGCAAGAAAGGTTATGGAACTGAAAAAAAAACCTAGACAAAAGAAGAGAAAGAAGGTTACTGCTCTAGGCATATTCATAGGGATTGACCTTTTCTCCATAGAAAAGCAGTGTCTGTATTAAATTATCTATGCTATGCATCTATACTCCCCCAGAGATTCATCACGATCCGCATCCAGTCTTTCACTATCTAGTCTGTCCTCAACGCTTTCTACACAAAAATAGGAATGTTAAGGCAATAACTGTCTTTACTGCCTGGTATAAATTCCTGGCACTAATCTTAAGCCAATTATTCCTATGAAAATTGAGTAACTTGAAAATTTGGAAGAAAAAAATTTCCTATGGAATAGTAGGAAATTTTCAAAGCAGCTTGCAACTTTTTAAAAGAAATAAGCAAAGTTACTAAATATTGTCCTTAATGAAAGAAGGCTAATTACATGTGAAGTTCCACAATAATCTTTTTGTGGTCGTGTTCTGAATCATAAATTATTAAGAATTGGAATAATGAGGATCAATACTGGTTTGGGTTGGATCATGTTGTGTTAAAGATCATGTTATGATCCTCCCTGCCATGGGTAGGGACACCTTCCACTAGACCGAGTTACACAGAGCCCCATCCAGCCTGACCTTCAATATCTCCGTGGAGCAACTGCAACTTTTCTAGGCAGTTTTCAGATATTAACTCATTATATATTCACAGTTTTCTCAAAGTGTCCATTGTGGGCCTGTGTGTAAAAACATTATCAATCTTGATGTTATTTAATATAGCTTGTTTTATGCACATGGCATTTAGTGTAAGATGGTACATTGTTTTTTTCATCAGTAGCCAAATGCAAGTTCTCAGCAAATTAATTTCATAAATGTTAGCAAAGAGACACCTTTAATTTAATTGAAATACATAAAAATCACCATAAACTCAGTTTCATGTGAAATTATTGTATTTAACATCCAGAGCATTTATCTCTTTAAGAATATAACACAAATGCATAACCTTGTACTACAAGTAACAGCTAGTTATTTTATTCCTGTATTCAGACATTGAAATGGTAAATTAAGGTAAAATGAGTCTGCAATGACCTGGGTTTACACGTGCAAGCCCTGACAAAAAGAAGATGCTTTTTGTCAACTTTTGTGGATGGTTTACCTATAGATGATTGATAACTACAGAATGCTATCATTCTGTTTCTCTTTGTGCAATAAATTTATTCTGCCTATAGCTGTACAAATACTTAGGCATGCAACATTTTGCACTCCGGAGAGAAGGTGCAAATCAAGACAAGCTATTTAATTAATGGCTAGTGCTTTTCTGAACAGCTGAATACCCTGTTGTTACTTGGCAGTCACAATTCACTCACTTCATTCTGCTCTTGCTTTATGTCTCAGTCCTTCACAGTGGAGAAGAGTTCCCTCAGTCACATCAGAAATGGAACTGGTACACTAAGAGAGTAATTTCTTCATAAGATTCGTATGGGAAGATGTAGGCAAAAATATTAATGTATTAAAATAGTAAATTCATAGCAAAATATTGAAAAAATCTGTTGCAAGTTTTTTATCTTTTGTTGTTATATCAATGTTATGTTGCTGCAAATAAAAATTATACATCTGAGTATAATGGAAAACTTTCAAAAGACAGTTTCTGTTCAGCTGTTTAAAATGTCCTAAGAATTCTAGCAGCTAAAAATTTTAATTGCAATTACTGACATCATTACTAACCAAAATAATTATATAATTATCCCAGGTTTATTGTTTGTGCCACAGTTTTAATCATTTATATCCCATGATCATCTAAGAGTCTCAGTGATGGCGCTAGTATGCATAACATAATGTATATACAGATATAAAGATCCATTAAAAAGACATATATGTAAATAGACTGTAATGTAAGGGTGATGACTATAAAAAGTTATCTTAGTAATTCTCCTTAATCACATTAGCCATACAGCCTAGGCCTGGGATGACACTGTTTCCAATTCTCTATAGTCTTATAGTCTACTGATTCTAGTAAACTTGCAAGTCCAGAACTCTCAACTAGTCTATTGGTTATGGATATAAATATTCACAGTCACAAAGTAGATGCATTATCAGTCTTTGTATCATAGCATGCCCTCATTTTTACTTATGATCAGCTTGACATGTATAGTTACAACTAAATTGTAATAGCCTAGATTGACTCATCCATGAGAACCAAAGGAGCAAACCTCATTTGCAAAATCAAGAATTTATTAGTAGTCAATCAAAATCTTAATAACCTAATTATGTATATATATGTACATTATTTACATAGATAAAATTATCACCGAAAAAGTAGGAAAATATAAAAGATTATGACAGGAAAAACTGTCTAATGTCTACTTTTTTTCACTGTTGTTCTCACTCTTCCAAAATGCTTTCATGTATTTAGGTCAACACTTGAGTCTTCAAGAAGATATGATGAGTTGTAATAAATGACTAGCATATTGAGTCCGTCTCAGAGCAGATGCAATGATTACAGTGAGGTTTTCCTTTTTCTTACTATAAACTTTTTTTGGGACTACTTTGATATATTTTTTAACGTGCTCTGCCTGTTGCTTACTCTTCAGTGGTTTGCACTTCCACATAACATACACATAAATTATGAATGGTGTGTTCCTGTATATACTGGACACTTGTTCTTTGCTCTCTTTGTTACCACTAAAATCTTAGTTACCAAGCTCCCCAGGCTGGATTTCTTTAGTGCCCTGTAATTGACCCCTAGTATGTTTTCAATAATACAAGAGCCCTGAGGCCTCTTGTGTTATTCTGTGGCCCTGCTTTGAAGGCCTTTGTTATCATCATATGTCTGCACTCTCTAAGTTGCAATTTTATTCTATCCTTGTAGGCAATTCATGTTACAGAGAATAATCAGGTTTTATTTGCGTTATTTTGAAATCTGTGACTAAATTATTTTATGTTTGTAACACAACAATAAAAAGTAAACAAAAAGAAATAATGCAATATTCAGTTCCTAAACTGGCTAAAGTAAAGCTTCGAGGCAGCCCAAATTCTGACAAAGCAAGCCTGACAGGTCTTAATCTTGAAGCCTCATGGAGTTACACAAAGTTTATTACTGTGATAACAATTCTTCCTTTTTTAATCCAGTAGACTATAATACATTCTCTCTATAGACCTTACAGAGTTTTGTACCAATTCTGCTTATTAGGAAAAATGTAAACAATCTCAAACATCTGTGACTAATGTGTGTAATCATTAAAAAAAATTCAAACATTCCATGGGGGAATTATTTGAAGTTTTAAGTTACATGAAGTTACATGAAGTTCACCTTGTGTCACCGCTTCTTAGATATCAGAGGCATTAAGTTTGTACTTTGACGTAACAGAAAATAGAGACCAGCACTAATAAAGTACTGCTCACCTGGATGTATATCATCACTCTAAACCCCTATTTAAAGAAGACATTTTCGTTCAGATTGACTGATCATCTGATTTTTACAGGAGAATTAAAAATGTTTCAGGAAAAGGATTTCAGAAATATGTCATGCTACTGTGGCGAAATCTCTGTGTTGATTGTCTGTTCATATAATTTTTGCATTCATACTCTTTCACTTCTCAAAACATTGACTACTTTGGATTCATTTAATTCTAAAACATAGGTATCTTCTCTTGACTTGTTAAAAATTATTATCCTTTTCATTGATGAGTGAAGCAGACTGCAGCTTTGGCTTGTACAGTTCCCATCACTAGTGCATCAGTAAAAAAAAGTTACCCAGAAACAGATTAGTATAATTTAGTAACAAGGTGATTTTATTATCATAAAGGATTCTAATTTTTGTTTTGAATCCAGTGATCTTTGCTATTTCTTCCTTTTATTTAATTTTCAGTAGTTAATTATTTCATGCTGATCCTTCCAAACCTTCAGGAAGCACTGCAAAACATGTGGAGACAATTAAGGAAGTCTTAGTGGGACCGGAAAGAAATACAGCTGAGAGGTTAGAGACTAGACTATTTTACTGGAGTATATTTATATTGTGAAATTTTAAGTTTTTAAGTTATGTACCTAAGTCCAGGATGCTAGAGTCCCTGCACACCCTATATGTGACAATGGCAAGTTTCAGACCTTTAGCTGGTGTTTCAGAACATCTGTATAGGCTCTCAGTAACTTTGTGAATTTAACTTTTCTTCCTACACCTCTGGTTACAGAAACACCCAGAAGCATTAACCTGTCATTAAACGGAGATTTTGGAAGTGAAGGTATTGGCCTTAGGTTTTGTTGTGACTCCCCAATATTATGAAGAAACTTACAACATTTCTTCTCTATCATCTGAGAGTTAAAGAGTATGGGGTGGTATAGCACAATCTCCATTTTCCCTGGTTATTAAATTTTGCATACTTTCTTGGACTTCTCTATTTTTGGTCGTACTTCATTCAGTGCAAGTGTTCTACACAGAATGTACAGACCATGAATAACAACTATAGGATTTTGCAGTTCACTGAAGGATACAGATGCTGAAGATTACCTAATCACATGAAGCATTTACCCTTTTATTGTTCTGTAGGCTGAAGAAATAATTTTCTATATATTTCAACATAATCCTTCTCATTGTCTTTGCTGAAGGTTATCTTTTCATAGCTTCTCTTAAAACAAAACTGTGTCCTATAAAGTCCTATCCATCCTTGGAATATTATCTTCTCTAAGAAAACTACATGCTGCTACAAGTAATAAGAGAAAGTATAATTTTCAGTTTAAAAAAATACGAAATGTATTATTAACAAGGTTTGGTTTGGGCTGCTATAAAGCATTTTAAAAGATTCTGCTCAGTAGAATAGATTGGAAAAACTTCAGTTTTTTATGAAAAATTTGTAAAAAAAATTGCAACTTTTAAAAGCTTAATTTTTTTCTCAAACAAATATTTCGAAAATTAAAATCAGTTTTTTTGTCAAATTTAATTTTGTCAAAATAAGTTTGCTGGAAGAGATGTAGGACTTATAAGTTTCACTTTTCCTTCAAGGACACAAAAAATGGATGAGAAATCAGCAAATTAAATTAATACATGTGTAATAAATATTAATATATACTTGTACTAATAAATACACGGATATTAAATATATTATTAAAAATCTCTGAAATACTATTGCTTTGAGTGCATTTGTGCAATAGTGTGCATTTGTTTTGTTTTAACCATTACTACAGTTTCATTAACCATGACAATTAATATATCCTTTCTAAACCCACTAAATAATGAAAAAAATTGCTATCCACTCTCTTGTTTTAATAATTTTTTTTAAGATTTAGTAAAACAAATTATAGCTATATGACTAATAAAAATAACAATCCTTTTTTTTTTTTTTTTAATACCTCATTGTATATTCCATTACATGTAAGAGAAAAAAATAAAGTACACTTAATTAAGTGAAGTCCACATGCTTTGAGACTTGGTTACTTATCTGTCTAAGCTAAGTATAAATGAAGGGTTCATTGCCAGGACAGTGTGTAAAAACCTTCTCTTCATTTGGAAACAGGTCAGAATTTCTAATGAGCACTAATTATATACAGCCTCCAAAATAAATCTTAACACACAAAAAAACTTGTGAACCAAACTATAATTCTCAGAATCAAGACTCAGATTTTAATGGCATTACTGAGGCTATTTATTTTGAAACTGATAAGTGTAGTTAATGAAAGTAATGATTACAAAGAATTGAGGTAGCTAAGAGTTTCAAACCTGAAAAGAAATGAAACAACCCAAAATTTTCATATTTTGAGTGTGTGGGAGGAAGGGAAAGAAATAGTGCTGGAAATAAAAAATTGAGTAAAGAAGAAGCAGGAAGAGATAAATGTAGAATGAGTCCCAGTTATGCAATGTTTTCTTCAAACATGTTTTATTCAAAAGGAAATCCAGCAGCAAAGTAATAACAAAAACCTTTCCAGGAGCTGAGGGGAGTATTAGCAAACATAGTTGTTGATACCTTTGCAGCCCTTAGCTAGGAAAAAAGGATATCCTCGCATGAGTCAATAACATACATAGGAACTGAGGTGAATAAAAAAGAACATTAAGCTCAGCCTGTTTAATCAATCTTAACTGAAACTTACATGAACATATACTGGAAACAGTTTAAAGGATATAATCTCTTTAAAAATGTTATCCATTGAAAATAGATTATGTATTTGAAACTCCAATTTTCATTTCCTTAGGAAATACCATTGTTTTCAATAAACAATAAAACATATTCAAAAACAAAGCAATCTAAACTGTTCTACTATGGTCTTCTCTAGTCTTTCCGGGAAAGGTAGTAAAATATATGATGAATCTGGCAAATAAAAAGAATTATAAGCAGCAGAAGACCAAGAAGTACACTTTCACTTTTGAATAACTCAATTTCTCACTTGCTAAAAGTAATTTCTAAGCCAGTACCGGTGAAGTCGCACCTCAAATACTGTGTTCAGTTTTTGTAGTCTGTTTCTGAATTCTTTGGTTCTTTTTGTTTGTTCATTTAAGATACATTATCCGTTATATTAGGTACAGAGATAAGCCAAATTAATGATCTTTTATCTCATTTTTCATTGGATGTAAATTGGATTTCAGTGGATGCAAAAGCAACTATTTTTTTTTTCTTAATTGTGTTTTAGATTCTTTTTAAATAGAAGTACTCCATGAATTCTGTGCTTTACAGATACACAGCTTTGTGTATCCATCTAAACTTAGTAGTTGCCACTCCCAGAAAACTGCTCTACAGTTAAGAGTATTACTAAAATTTGTTTTGGTCTTTTCAAAATTTAATTACTTTAAAACAAAAACTGATCAGATTATGATTAACATCAACATTTTTAACATTTATTAGAAAACATATATATTTATTAATAATTATAAATACCCACATTTTTTCTTGAGAAAATGAGAATCATGTATGCATATTACTGGAAATAATGAAATGCAAAACATAAGGAAGAGAACAGAAGTAACCTAGTATAAGGAGGATGATCTCTGAAAATCAGTTTTGAGAGTTTTTTGTTTGGTTCTGCTGTTGTTTTTTTGTTTTATGAAAGACCTTAATTTCCTCTATTCTCAGCTAAGTGGGATTTGTTTGCATTTTCAGTTTTTAAATCAAAGGTGGACACTGGTGACTCCAAAACACCTGGGAGGCTGATCACAGTTTCTGCTGAGATTTGGCCATTTGACTTTATCTTTATTAAAAGTTGAACTTAACAGAATCAAAACTGATTCCTACCACCTAAATCTGTTGTTGCTACAAATTTCTGAACAATCATTCAATCTGGAATTTAAAAGACATGAGAATAACACTGAAAAAATAGAAAATAAATAGCAGAAGTATCTAACACACGAATATAGGAAAATGCAAATGACCTGAAGAAAAGTAAATTGAAATCTCAAAAAGCATTAAGTTTAACAAAATATCTATCTGTTTTTTATTAGGATTGCATAGATTTTTTAAATTTATTTAGTGACATATGTAGATTTATAGGAAATCTGTTCTTATACAAAGGGTTGAATTTAATTTCAGCAATGTTGCAAGAACTTCTGTGTATCAGAATTCTAATTTCCATTAATATTATCCCCCTGAGGATTTTGAACACTAAAGTTCATATCCTCCTTTTCTATTAATTATTAAATCACATAAACTCAATTTTAAATAAATAGCTCTTTCCTTATAGCCTTCCACATTAAAATGCTTAGCTGCACCTTTATTGCTAATGAACTTCTTTAAATATAGGGGAGTTTATGAAAATAAATATCTCTGAGATTAAATATGATTGGTAATTGGTTCATTACCTAGAATGATTCTTAAGGTATTTTACAATGTATAAACCCAATTGAAAATATTAAAAATATTGCAGAAGTAACAACCAAGTTTTATTGTATAATTATTGAACTTTTTCCCCCATGAACATTCAGTTATTAAAAATAATTGCAATTAAAGAGGGAATAATTTGTGCTACGCAATACTTCAGAAAGCATACTGAAACTTAAGCATCTCTGCTTCTTTTGGAAATATTCTGAAGTATGGCTCAGGAAAGCTTCCTCATCATCCTAAGTGACAGATGCCATGGGAAGAGTTCAAAGGTACACAATGAATAAAAAAAGAGCTATTTCTTATAGAAATTGTCATCAAGTGAAGTTTGAAGGAAAAACTATGCTTCATCTAGCCTGTATTCTTATATTTTTTAACAAAGGCATTTGTAGAAAAATATCAATAGTGAATGCTTGTTCATAGTGTTACATGGTGCTCCTAGTGTTATATGGTGTCTATTGAATTTCATGGTAAGAGCATAGCAATACCTCAATTAAATATTGCGATAGGTTTTTGTGAATGCAAGTTTACAATGTATGTGTACTGTTTGTAAAAACAAGATTTCACTGTCCCACCAGCTATTGCTGAGAATAGCTGCTCCACAATATATACACTTGATAATACTGCACAGTGCAGTTCAGTAACTTGAAGACATTATTAACAGAGATCGTCAACATATCTTTTTTAAAAAAAAATAGAAATTGTTTTTGTTCAACAAGGAAGTTTAAAGTTCCAGATAACATTGGAAACTATTTCTTGAAATCATATAGTCCATCCCTTTGCTCAAACAAAGGTTAAATTCAAAGTTATATCATGCTCTTCAGGGCCTTGTTGCTCCCTCTCCCTCTCATTATATATCTTGTGTAAGTCCCCAACAGACTCAGTGTCTCCTTCAAAGCAAGATCAGTATCTCCTAAGATTGGCTTTCCAATGGCTATAGCAAGACTTTGTATACTCTGATCTCTGAGTTACTTCAACTGTCTGACATTTTAATTTAGGAGCCTGGAAGCCAGCCTAGATCATGACAGCAAAAGAAAAAAACAAGGAACAAAGGAAATTATGAATACTGGCAATAATATAATTTATGTACTGGTACATGTGAAAAATTCACTGGTTAACTATGTTGCATTTAAGGAATACCCAGTCTTAGGTAGAGAGTTTTTGAAAATTTACAAGAACTGTTCCAGGCTAGCTCAGGATTCATTCTTTCCTTGATCATCAAAGGCCCTCTGGCAATTAAAAGGTGAGTTTCACTTTCCCTTAAACTCTAGTAGTCATATATTCTATCAGATATTTATTTCTTGTAAATGACTTACATAATCTTGTCAATTTTACACATACCAAGCTCTTAAAGAGGTGTCTCCAATGGCACAATCTATTTTCACACATTAATCACCATTACTGTGTACCTTGAAACAAATGAGCAGAATTCTGTGATGGCTGACAGTATAATGGGGGCAAGAATTACAGTAGTTATTATAGCTGCACTTTAAAAAGAGTTTTCTTTTTTTTGGCTAAGGTTCCGTAACATGAAGATCCTGTTTGAAAGCATAGCACAATAATCATGATCAGAGGTCAGCATTTATCTCATTTTTTTCATGCAGAAGAGTTAGTAGTGACAAGAGCTACAGAATGGTCCATGACTGGACAACAGCGGTACCTGCATAAAAACTGAGGATGGTTGTATGAGGACATTCTTGAGTCTTGCTTTCAAATCCATTATCTTCCTCTTGCTAGAAACCCATGGGAACTCATGGGCCCCTGTTATCTATAAGGGGTTCAACAGGGCCAAGCACAGGGTGCTGCTGTCAGAAATTTGATTTAAAATATATGGGATTCACTAAGTTCTGCACACAAGTTCTGCAGCTCTGTCACTTCCAATGAAAACACTGCTGCTTTTGAAGGAAGCTCTTTCACTCTGTGTCTTTCATTAGTCTTTATTCTGGTCTGCTGACAGTAGAGTTGCTACCCTACTTTGATATTTGCTAATCAGGCTTTTAAGATGGAATTTCTCTGCCAGATATTCCCTTGTCCTCACATTGCTCAGAGTTTCTCAGACAAGGATTATCTTGTTTTAAGGAATGCATTAATAGTTTTCAAGCCAACTGTGCCATTTTTTTTTCTTTTCTGATATCAAAAGTTGGAATTAAAATGCAAAAAGCTGTATTTAAACTGAATGTTGTGTATGGAAGTCAGGGTTATGTGGTATTTTTCTTCTTTTATTTCTCATATAATTGGACAGTTGATATAATGAAAAACTATTTTTTTTAAATTTTCCTCATGCAATATCCCTCACACTATACTTGGCCATCATGTTTATCACTCTTCTTCCTATTAGTTAGAACACATATTCCCTTCTTAGCTAGAAATGGAATCCTATGTTTTTCCAAATTGTATTTCTGAGAAAAATAAGTAATGATAGATGATCTGCAGTTGAAAAATATTAAATTTTAATCCCTTCTTACACTCTGGGGACTAATGTAACAAATCATGTAATCACAGAAAAAAAGATGTTTTGCAACTTTTGCAGATAATTCCCTCAACAGACAGCTCCTTCCTGAGGCATGCATAAGGGAATTGTAAAGCTTGTTCCCAACTTTTTAATTGCATAAAATTTCTATGATCATTCCTGAAAGTTTGTATCAACTCACTGAATCTTTTGAGATTAAATTTTCACTCTCAGTCAATTTGTCTTTCTGAAAATCTAACTGCTTTTATTGAAGAAGAAGAGATTCAGCAATACTCATTTCTTCTAGTAGTGAGATAATTCAACTTTTCTCACGTGCACAGAGGCTGTTTCTAAAATATTCTGAAATTGTTGTATCTTGTATTTCATGCTTGATGTGTGATGTAAAAGTGTATTGGGTTTGTGGGGCAAAGTTTTGGTAGTGGGGGACTCATTAGGGTGCTTTTGTGAGCAGTTGATAGAACCTTCTGCCATGTCCAACAGAGACAATGCCAGATGGCTCCAAGATGGACCTTCTTGGCCAAGGCTGAGGAAAACAGAGAAAAGTGGTAGCACCTCTGGGATAGCACATTTAAGCAGGGAAGGTGAGAAAATTCCTGTGCAAAACAATTACAGACAGAGCAAGGAGTGCCAATATGTAAGAAAAACATCCCTGCAAACACCAAGGTCAGTGAAAAAGGAGGGGGAAGAGGTGCCTCCAGGACTGCAGCTGAGATTCCCCTGCAGCCCATGGTGAAGACCATGGTGAGGCAGCTCTGCCCCTGCTGCCCCTAGAGATCCATGGTGGAGCAGAGCTCAATCATGGAGCATCCCACAGCAGAGTAGGTGGATGACCAAAGGAGGCTGTGACCCGATGGGAAGCCAGTGCTGGAGCAGCCTCCTGGCAAGACCTGCGAACCCATGGAGAGATGAGCCCATGTTGGACTAGGTTTGTTGGCAGAACTTGTGACCTTGTGGGAGACCCACACTGAAACAATCTGCTCATGAAAAACTGTTCCCCACATTGAAAGCTACCCACATTGGAGCAGTTTGTGAAGAACTGCAGCTCATCGGAAGGACTCATGTTGGAAAAGTTCACAGAGGACTGTTTCCCTTGGGAGGACCCCCGCCCTGGACCAGGGGAAGAGTGTGAGGAGTCCTCCCACTAAGGTGGAAGGAGCAGAAGAAACATGATGAACTATCTGCAACTCCCATTTCCTGTCCCTCTGCAGCACTGTGAGGGAGAAGACAGAGAATTAAGGAGTAAAGTTAAGTCCAGGATGAAGGCAGGGGTGAAGCAAGGTGTTTTTAAGATTTGGTTTTATTTCTCCTTATCCTACCTTTGTTTGATTGGTAAAAAATTAATTTCCTCAAGTTCTGCCTGTTTTCCTGTGACAGCGACTGCTGACGGATTTTCCTGCCCTTACCTCAACCCCAGAGTTGTGTGTTATATTTTCTCTCCCTGTTCAGCTGAAAAAGGGGAGTGATAGAGCAGCTTTGGTAGACCCCTGGCATCCAGACAGTCAACCCACCACAGAGAGGTATTTCAGATGTTTAATATGAGTTGAACTGCAAGGGGTAAATCTATGACTTTGTCAAGAGTGAGCTGTGTGACCAGGTTCAACTTGTATGAGTAAATTTTAATATCACACTGCAACAAAATGTACCTAATTTGTATTACAAGCCTACTAGAAATGGAATTGCTTTTGCTGTTATTCTAAATGACTTACTAAAAGCTTAGTGTTATGAAACCTTAACATTAATACAGAGGATCTTTAGGCTTTTGAACTGCCACATATCTTGAAAGAGCATTACATATAAGGACAACTTGTTTTCTTTTTAAGAAATGCTGACCAAGGATGTTAACATGAGCAGCTTTTCAGCCTCTTGAGCAGCATTCTTGCCAGTTAAGACTATCAGCTGGTGTGCAACCTTCTATTTTCCTTTGTGTTCCTCCAGAGACTCAGTTGTTGTAATCTCTTCAAAACAGTTGCTAACAGTCAGAAAATTGCTGTCCTATGATTGCTGTATAGAGTATAGATTAATAAATGCTTTGGGGTTTGCTTGTGTTCTTTTTTTTTTTTTTTAATCCCCTTAGTTGTTACCTGTTGTTTTATATGTTAGTTACAGATTGTCTTCAGGTCTTTTTGTTCTATGCCTGCATGACACCAAATACTGCAGAGACCAGTGGGAGGATTGATTTTGGCTTGGCTTTTGAAGAGTTTGCATGCATAAGGAAAAAAAGCAAACAACCAAACAAACTCTACAAGGAGGTTTATGGACATGTGGAAAGCAGATGATTTAATTATATCTTAGTTTGAGTTCTAATAGTACTGTCAGCTTAGTGAAAATAAAAAGCGTTATTTTGATAAGTTTGTGATGAAAAATCATGTAACTTTTTGCTTTAAAATGGTGATTTATCTTAGAAATAACTTCTATTCATCAGTGTCTGAGTGTCTGTCCACAATTATTTCATTAGAACTTCCTGTGTTTAAAGTTGTGATGCAGGGTTTTTGTCTACAACTATAAATCACAGACACAGAGTGCATATCTCATAACTATTCTTTCCAATGGAAAATATAAATTGCTTGAAGTCCTTTCACTGGCTCTGAAATCTTTCCATAGCATTTACAAGTTGTGTGTTTGATAAATGCATGTAAGTTTTTATTATCTAGTACAGGGAGAAAAAAGGAGACACATACCAGACGATACATGATAAATGAATTGAGAGTTCTTATAAGATGATCTTCCTACAAAGTAATTAAGAAAGAATAAACAAAGTGAATGATGAATAAGGGGGATCTGCTTAGCCACCAGGAAAGAACACTTCTTATTTGCCTTTATTCACCAATACCATATTAAAATATTATATCGTATTATTTTCATTTCAAGTGAGACCATGCTGCCATTAAATACAGTGGTCCTCTTCTCTGTCCTCCTCTCCTCTCTCCTGATGTGTAGGGGTGGAGAGGATAGTGTTTAGCAGATAAATTTCCAGTTTGCATTCATGACATGACTGAACAAAAAAATATCAAGGACCAAATGATGCTGCAAGAACAAATAGTGGAGAAGAAGGTGGTCTTTCCTTTTATGAAATCAGGAAAGACTTACTGAATTAAAGTGTACTGGATGTACATATCAAAGTTGTGGTAGGATGTGGCTGCAGGTGTGGCCTCAGTGAGGAGAGATTCAGGTTGCTTATGCCAGATACACTAGGTTCCAGCTGGCTCCAGTGGACCCACCAGAGGGCATGGCTGAGGCCCTCAACCAAGATGATGGTGCCTCAGTTAAAATATATTTAAGAATGGATAAAAATATCATGGAGAGAAATGAGGCTGGAAGAAAAAGAGTGAGGAAGAACAGATGTAAGACCAAAGCCTGAAGAGAAGGAGGAATTTGATGGTGGAACAGATTTTCCCTGCTGCCTGGACAGTCCAGCCAACTCTGGGAAAAAAGTGTGAGGAGGAAGGAGCAGCAGAGAGCAGATGTTACAAACTGACCACTGCCCTTATTTCCCATCTTCCCCTGAACTGCTCTGGTGGGGAGGAGGTAGAGGAATTGGGGATGAAGGTGTGAAGTTGAGCCAGGGAATAAGGGGTGGAAAAGTGTTGCTTTAATGCTTTCGCTTTTGTTTCTCACTCTCCATTTCTTTCTTAACAGGCAATAATCAATTTTTCCCAGGCTAAGCCTATTTTGTTCATAATGGTGATTGGTAAATGATTTCCCTGACTTCATCTCACCTATCTTTTAAGCGCTTTCTTGTTCCAAGGTTTTTCCTGTTTTCTTCCCTATTCCCTCTGGCTTTTATATTCCCAAGTAATTATTACATGTGAGGAAGCCTTGATTTCCTGGAAAAGGCTGAATTACTGTCTGCTGATGGGGATAAGTGAATGAATGCATTTGCTTTGCTTATGTATGCAGTTCTTGCTTTGTCTATTAAAAAGTCTTTTAACCCAAAAGTTTTCTCACTTTTACATTTCTGATTTTCTCCCCCATCACACTACTGGGGAGTGAGATGCTGTGCACATCTATTAAACCCATTCTGGTTTAAACCACAGCACCACATTCTGGCTGGTAAGTCCCAGGTTCAACCATTTTGACAAATATGTAGTCTGTAGAAACTGACTTTAACATAGACCCCAAAACAAGAGAAATACACATTTGTGTTACTTTAAATGAAGCTTAGACAGCTCTGTAAGATAAAATCATTCCTTCCTATAAGACAAAAGCTAAGTTGAAATCTGATTACTTGCTAGAGCCTCAGGTTGCAATTCAGTATGCCACCTTCTCTTTATGAATTTTTGGCTCTGTGCTCTAGCTGCCTGTTCGATGGGCAACTCAAAGCAATAGCATATTGCGGTGGACCACCCCTAAGCTGCCTCCGCCTCCCAGGCTGGGGATAGTTCCTCCAAAGGAGGAGCCTTACTGTGGGAGGTCCCTGGGGTAAGAGCTTCTGGGTCCGCCCCTGGACTGTGGGATAAGGCATGCCCAGGGCTCAGGATCCACCCATCCTTTCAGGCCTTTCTGTTCCGTTAGCTGCATCATTGGTTAGTTTAAACTGTACCCCATCCCCCTTGGTTGTAATTGGTTTATGTACCCTTACTCCACCCCTCAGCTCTCCCCTGATTGGTTACCCTATTCCCCTCTTAAGTGGCCGCACGGAGGCTTTTTGATGAGATTCTCTTCCGCTCTCTGTCCTGGATACCCCTACCCTAACCCCCAATAAAGAGAGCTGGAGGGGACTCCCTCCCACACACCCTTTGCCTCCTCACGTCCCATTCTTCCACGCAACTTCCTGCGAGACTCGACTGCTGGCAGGGACGGCGCCGTCTCAAGGTGAAACATCCACCTGATTGCCCTTGTGGTAGGCAGCTGTGCCCGGGGCTGGGGCGATCCCAGGAAGGGGACGCGCACCGAAAAGGGGTACAACAACAGCATATCATTTGGATGCATGTTCTTTCTTACAAGCAGGAAAAAAAAAGGGCGATTTATCTCCTTGCTGCCAATTTATGTACAGTCCAACAAGACATCCAGTTCATTATAAAATGAACTCATACTAATTCATGAAAAAGGAAAAACAGATTTTGTACAGTTTTACTATGAAAGAAAGAGAGAAAGAACAAAAGAAAGAAAGTAAGGGGGAAAAAAAAGAGAGAATTGGAGTCAGACAAAAAAAAAAAGGAAGCTTTTTTTTCCTGATAACCCAAAGGGAAGTTAAAGGAAAAAGCATTTGTAATCTATTTAAGATGTAATTCTATAGTAGAAATAGAAACCAAAATCTTTGAGTCATAATGGAAGTTCCATTGCATTTTAGGTGTGTCTCTGACTATCCCAAAGTCACAATGTACATATTCAGTATGAATAGAGCTCATGGCATATTATGATAGGAATTCAATTTACATAGATGATGTCTTGTGGCTTTTTTCATTGCTCAAGTGCTCCCACGGTGCTGTTGCTGCTATTTGTATTCACCTGTGCTAATAAAATTCCCAATGGTGAAATTTTTTTGCAAAGTATTGTGATTTCCTAAGTGAAAAACAGGACCTTATTAAGCTATATATTGCTGTTAGTAATGTGACTTTTACTGCAGGTGTCAGAATGACTCAGGTAACTATTCAATGAATCAGCCCCCAAAGGAAAATGTGAGGTATCACTGAATTATTGCTGTCAAAACTAACAGAGGCTTTATATTACAGTGACAGCATGTGCCATTAAAAAATAAAAAAAGAAAAAGAAGAAGAAAAAAAGAAATTGTATCAGGCAGTGAAAAGAAAAAAACAAATAAACTCCAAACAAAAGAACTAAAGCAAAACTACAGTTTCTACGCAAGCATTTTTCTCTGCTTTCCTGTAAATCTTCCAATCTTCCTATTTTTAAATTAATTTGAATCTCAAACATTGTATTACATTTTATTACATTTATTTTTTCTTGCTTTCAGGATATTTCTTCTTTCATTAGCAAATTCTGTAGAGGGCAATTACTTCACTCTTTCAAAAAAATATGTATTTTTTTAAAGGTGACAAAGCATTACTTATGACATTTTCACAGCCACAAGCAGTCTTGTTATAGATGTACTTACACTGAGGCTTATGGGATACATATTGATGAGCACTGGCAGATATTGAAAAACCTCTTCTCTATTAGGGTAAATTAATAATAGTTCATAACTGAAAATTTGATTGGAGGATACAAGTTGAATCACACACAGGACTGCAAAACTACTAAAAATTTAAGTTGCCTTTTGTCACAAAATCATGACATATAAAAAGGATATAAGTAATGAAGAGCTTTACCTTTTAAAAGCATAAACCAATTAAACCACTACTGATAGTAATGTCTTTAAGCAAAATTCTCTGACCCTTCTTGATCTCTGTAGTAGATGGAAGCTGATGGTAATATTCTCACCTCTAATCCCACTTTTAAATGCAAGTAGATGTTATCAGGTGTATTAAGTAGGTGTTGCTTATGGAAAGCTTTTGCATTTTATGTCCTGCTTGACAATTCTTTCAGAAAATGTCTGGAATGAAGATGTAGGATTAAATAGTTAAATATTTTGTTCTAGTAAATATGGGGGGGGGGGGGGAATGTTTAGGAGTCTTTTGAAAAAACGTGGATTTCACTTTTAGAACTTCACATTTTAAAACCAAAAATGTTTTCAGATTCTGAGCCTTATTAAGAGAAATTCAGGGTATGGGTTTGGGAATTTGGTATTTTCTTTAGATGCAATATCTGAAAGGAAATGAAAATTTCAACAGCTCTTCTCCTGAGGTATGTATTTTGTACGAATATTGTAACTCTCAACTGAATTAGACTATGGAGAATATAATACAATAACCTGGCAACACTAAGCATTATAGTTTAATTTTGTGTATATATATGTGTTTGCTCCTAATTTGCTTTTTTTCCTGTTCAAGCATTTCCATGTGCCCTAAGGCAATCCCCAACACACGCATGATATATCCTTGCTTTCATTCTATAAAAATATTGTTCAGCAGAAATGCAAAAAAAATCCTCAAAGTATTTTAAACACATTGCACAGAAAACCAACAGAAACTAACACACATAAGAAATAATTATATTTTTTTATTCAAAGTTACATAACTACAACCCTGTGTTAGATGGATGTACCCTTATACATAAGAGCAATGGTGTTTACTCATCTCTGGCTTTTAAGGCATTCTTTGGATGTGTTGCTCAACCTCAGAAAACTGGTTTGGTAAAGCTTAGGTCAGAAAAGGTCCATTATGCTTATAGAATCTTAGGTATTCAAAGAGAATTCAACACATTAAGCAGACTAAGTATTTGTGGGCAAAAGAAAACAAGAGGGTACCTCAGGGAAAGGTTCACTCTTGGTAGGAAATGTCAGATGAAGAAGGAAAATAATGAAACAGAAAATAGTAATTTGTCAGAAAAGCCATTCAAAACGATGAGATCTTAAATTCTGTAAGAATTCAGAGGACCTGTAAGAACAATTACAGCTATAGCATTGCAAAACAGCAGATGTAGTTTCTACATAGTTCTTAGCCCATCATGATTCTTTCATTAATTTAGGAATAAAAGGGGTAATTGACTTTTCAGAACTTTATGACCTGTCCGGTCTTTACTTTGTTTCAGCTTAATTTTAGCTGCAATACCACATTATCCAACAATCTGATGACTGTCTTCTAACTTGCTTGTAGCTTCAGCTTAGCTTTATGAAACTGCACCAAGGAATTGTGCCACATATGGTAGAGGTTTAATAAAACTTAGTGTTCATTGAAGGTAACATTCTGCAACAGGGAAAAAAGAGTGGTGTTAACAACAGACTGTCTGGAAACATGAAAAGGAATAGTACATGCAAAACTGAAAAGAAAGTGAACTGTCACCACTACTGACACCATATTTCCCTCAACAAAGGACTCAGGTTACTGGCAACACGTGGTAGCATTCCATGGTAGGAAAAATGGCCCTTGACCTTTGTCTGCAGGTGCTTAGAAAGGTGAATATCGCAACAGAGAACTGAGGACGATACTAGAATATCTGGATGCACAATAGTTTTACCTGAATTGGCAGTGGGGATGATTTAACAATTTGACTGATAAATTAATATCAATGTAGTTAGATTAATGATATCTGCTTGTTGTATTTTTATTACATTGTTAAAACATTACTTAGACTATGAATAAATTCTTGTGTCTGCATAAAAGATGTGATCCATATTTGCCCATATGAAAATTCTGAGTGTAATAAAAGTTCTTACAGGTACATAGGTACAACCTCTTGTTGTTTTGTACAGGTTTGTATGTGTTTTGTACAGACTGAAATGTGGGCGCCACTGGTCTTTAAGCTCTCTCAGAACTACAGCAGAAATAGATAAAACATTTATGTGTCTCTGAGTGCCTGAAAGACGTACCAGATAAAAGCAAATTTATGCGATCTAGTTTAGGAATCTATCACAGTTGTTAAAAGTTACTTCTGATGTATGCAATATAGGCTTTATGCCCATGTTGCACCTCCAGATATGCACCCCAATTGTGTGTACAGTGGCATCCAAATGTAAAATTTCTCCTTCTCTTCCCTCAGTTGGGAAAAAGAAAAGCCTGCTGCATAATATGCAGGCAACTGTTATATTCTTCAACAGTACCCTACTCTGGGTGATCTGAACAGACTCTGTTCCAGTGCTTTGGTGCTGAGTTGCGCTCAATAGCATCTATTTCTCTACAGCGATTAAAAAGAGAGCATATGCTCCTAACTTAGAAGCAAAACAATATGCCTAGAGATATTTATGCTAAAAATTCTTCTGATTTTCTATTCTACTGGCAGTAATGTTATGAGACTTGTTAGGCTAACAAAAGAGAAAGGGAAATCCATGGAAAAATGTCTAAATCTATTTTAAGGAAAAGTTGCTTCGAGAAAAGGGATAAAATAACTTAAAAGCAAAATATGGTAATATTTCTGAATTTCTTGAAATAATAAGAATTTATAGAGGTGTTCTTAAGCTTAAGAAAAAAGAGCATGAAGGAAAAATAATAAAAACTTATAAAAAATTAAATTTAATGAAGCAAACCAATCCTTTAATTCAATATAACGAGTGTTGACATAGACAGATGTAATATATCATACACAGCTTCAAGAAGATACATTATTTTCCACAGATGTTTAAAACTCTATGTGATACTAATTAATGTTTAATTAGTGAGTCAATAATTAGTGATTATTTAGGGATTCAATTATTTGATATGCTAAAAGAGAGTGAAGAAGCAAACCCATATATCAGTAGTGAGCAGTTTGTAAATACTTTTGTAAAATGAAAATAAGAAAACATGACACCAGAAAGTGTAGAATAGGAGACTTTGTAGCATTGTCACTTGACATTTTGAGGACAGCAGTCGTGTTTTCAGAGATAAGCAAAATAAAAAATAATTTAAAATGCATCAAATTTCAATTCATACTTCTGGGACCTACTCAAAACAGGGATCTATGACTCATAATCATAATTTATTCAACTCCAGTCATTCAGGTGTCTGTGAACACCTACTTCCTAATCTTAAATCCACTGCCATTGATGTCAGCAGCATGACCCAGTAAAATATGAAACTATTGGTGCTGCTTAGCAAGCATAATATTACATTATAATGATGAAAGGTATCATTCACAAGTACTGTTGTTTCCTTTTGAAGGCTTGAAATAATAAAAATCACAGTATCTTCCAGCAAAAAGTATGTTTACTGGCATGTTTCTGCATATGATGCAGCTTTCCATCAGATATTTCTCCACTCATTATTGAGTACAAGGTCTTGAAAGAGTTAATGAAACAACCAATGTCCTTTTCTTCACTTCAGATACTTTAGTTGGTCAGAATTGGTTTCACCAGACACAGGGAAAAAATGACAGTTGTTGGATTCTGTCCAAAATCTTCCTTCATTCACTTTGAAAGATCTCAACAATTTTAATGTGAGACTTCTTTATTCCAGGAGCACTGCATGCCTACACTAAAGACTGTAGAGATGTGAAGAAGTGAAATCGATGGAAAAGTTTATGCAACTTTCAGTAGGGGCAGATGTTAACCAGACACAGAGCAGA
This sequence comes from Acanthornis magna, assembly GCA_036785705.1. Classification (NCBI taxonomy): domain Eukaryota; kingdom Metazoa; phylum Chordata; class Aves; order Passeriformes; family Acanthizidae; genus Acanthornis; species Acanthornis magna. The sequence continues at coordinate 845,970 of JAWUZG010000004.1, read as the reverse complement.
TACAGTAAATTTTTTTTCTTTTCTACCTTCAGACAGTAAAAGATAGGGCTTTTTTTTTTCTTTTTTTTTTTTTTTTTTAAATTCAGGTAAATTTAAAGTTGTAGAGAGAGATATGGAATCATTAAGATGTGCATAATCAGAACAGAATAGGAAATGATATGTCAACAGATTGAAGATGCCTTTGATTTTAAATGAAAGCTGTCATTATATCTCTATATTCTAGAAATAGAGGAGGAAAAAAGCCTGATTTTTCTTTTCTGACTAACAAGCAGAAATATACAATATGGATTTTAAACTATAAAGCGAGTAAAAAGAGTAGGGAGGAAAATATCCTGATGTAATTCTTTACTTGCTTCATGAAGAATTATTCTCTGATTGGAAATACACTGAAAAAATGTATCTAAATATCTGCTAGAGATTTCAAAGGTTTCATCTTCTCATTGGGCTAATAACTAATCATCTGGAAAATTTATTCTTTCTTATTTTCCCTGTTATTAATTATAGGAAGATATTAATATATTTTTGAGGTGCTGCTAGTGAAGCACTGAAACTGTCTGTGCATTGGTATAATTTATGAGAAATACAAACTGCATAATTAACTGTAACTAAGTATATTTTCTAGATGTAAGACTTCATGAAAATTGTACTTTTATTCATGCAATGTGTGCTGAAGGATGTATTGATTGAAGTGCATTTTTCAATATTCAGACATTTCTAAGGGATTTGTCCGTGATAATTACAAACTAAACTCTGAATGTCACTTTAACTTAGAGATTCAACTGCTAAATCAGCGTATCTGTATTTTCTGTAGTTAGCTTCAGACTTCAAAGGTATATGAACAGATGTTGAACTTAGAGCACTCATGTAGATTTACCAAGGTTAATGAATTATAAGGTAATTTAGCACATACTGCACTCTCTATAAATAACAATGCTGAATCTTATAATTTTCTGTTTCTCCTTGCTTTGACTTGTTTTTACATAATCTAAAATATTCTTGATCAAGTCAAGAATTGTATTTAAACAAGGACATGTCTTTAAAGATATATTTAATTTTCCCCAAATTTAAGTGTGGATTTTGCTACATCTTGAACAAGACCATCAGTCAGTATCTGAGCTACAAATTTTGGAAAAAGAATTATTAATGTTCTACTTAGTCTAAAATATAACCTAAATTTAAAGGGGGGAGAGGGTAATAGTGCTGCAATTTTCATAAACCAATATGTATGTATTGCCAATAATAAGGTTTGGTTGAAAATAAGGTTGCATGGTTCCATGAACGAGCAATTTTTCCGTTACCAAATATGTATCTAGGATAAAATACGTATTTCAGCATCACTGTGTGGAAATCAATCTTTTTAATGTGACTATTATAGATTAAAGTTTTATTAGGGTAAAAATGTATGGTCCTAGAAATTTACAAAGCTAGCCTATGTTTTAATATAAATGAATAGTAATGCAAATGTAATTTTCTTAAATCAACTCTTACTGAAAAAAAGCAACTCTTTTCCTTTCTGTATGGAACTATGAACGGCAAGAATCTAAATCTCTGATAAAAAATGCTTTATACTAGTTTTCAATGAAAAAAGATAGCTATGATGAGAGTTTGCTTTCAATTTAAGCATGTGTGCATTTGAAAAACTAATGTTAATTGTGTTTTCCTGTGAAAAGGAAAAAACACACACAACTCTCAGATTATAGTAACACAGTGCAAAGTATAGGTATTAACAACACCAGAAAAGTAATTTACAAAGTTGCCTGCTGTTGTTATAGATAGAAGGTTTCTAGACAGTGAAAGGTTGAAATATATGTTTTGACAATATTTAAACAAACAGATAAGTGATACAAAAGATTTTTAGAGAACAGATGTCTTTCTCCATTTAGCAGAGAAAAGCACCTCTCTGTTTCCGGAAAATTTTTTATTGTGATGGAGAAAGTCACAGAAGTGGTGGCTATAGACATGCAGGAACATTTTATTGGTAGTTGAACTTAATTGTTTTTTCCTTCATTCTTCCATCAGAATGTAGAGTATGCATTTTACTGAGTATTAGACTTCAAAGTCTTAATCTTAATTTGAAAATGCATTGGACCCAGCTGTTGGCACCAAGGGGCTGCAGGTGTGGCCTCTGTGAAAAGAGGCCAGGGCTGCCCCATTTCTGACATCAGCACCCCTGGTGCACTCAGAAGGTTGGACCTACTTGTGCTTCCACCACTGCATGTGGGGGGGACCCAGATGACCTGCAGACCCTTCAGTGAGGGAGACACACACCACTCCCACCACCTATGAGGATCCAAGCATTTAGGTGTCCCGAGGCAGTTCTGTTTTTCTCACTGTGATAAGGGGAAACTGATCTCGCTGTCTTCACCATGAGCTTTTCCAACTCACTTGCTCACCTCATCCTGCTGGAGTGGAAGAGAGAGAGAGAGCAGTTAGGTGGGCATCTGGCTGAAGTCCAAGGTCAACCCGTCACAGTTCTCTGTGGCTATTTCTTGCCCCAGCTCACACAACTGAAAGGTAGATGCAGGAGATTGCTGGTGTTTACCTTCCTGATGTAGTTATGGGCAGCAGTCTTAGCCACTCTGCTTTGTTAGGCTGAACACTGCAAATTCTTAAAGAACAAGGAATAGTAAAAACACATTTTGAAAGAGGATACTATTTAGACAAAGTCTTCTAATGGAAGAACAAAAGGTATTCCAACCATACTAAAATTACATGTAAGTAAATAGAAATAAAAAAAGCCTTTAAAATGGACAGATAGTATCAGTGCAAGTCAATTTGTCTGTCCACTTACATTTAGTTGAATGTGAACATTTGACTCCTACAAATAGATTTTATTCATGTCAGGAGTCTTTTATTCCCTTGATAAGTAAATCAATTATTCACTATGGAAACATGAATTAAGTTTTTATAACTGAGGCTATTAAAATATTTTCAATTTCTTTTAAATTTTGTTTCTTTCCTTGTTTGGTGTAAAGTTAGTGTGGTTTGTGGTTTTTTCTAACTTTTCTGAAAGTTTCTTTGTACATTTATGTGGTCTTAAGAAAATATTAGAGGGAAGTCAGATTTTTAAATAGACCTCTACAGAAAATAAGGCCAGATAAAAACTTTTCAGGACCCTAAGCCCAGTCCTACCTTGTCCAAATTTGTTGGCTTTTATGAAAAAAATTAGAAGATGTCTGAACAATGTCTGCTCCTTCTCTGTAGAAGTGCTTGTAAGCCAGAGATCTCGCCTTGGATGCCCACCTCAGCTGCAGTGTCACAGCAATGCTAATGTGTGATCATGGACCCTGTTGGTCTGTTCATGGATCTGGCAGTGACCTGAGGACCAATGTCCCAAATCATCTTTGGTCTGCCCCCAGGGGAAGCTGGGGCAGTGGCAAGGGTCTTGATCACACAGAGCTGAAATTATGGCCCCATGGGGAGAGCTCTAGTCCCAGGGAGTTGCTGATCCAGGCAGAGCCCTGACTGAAACTGTTTGTTCCATCAGAAAAAACAATTACATTCTGTAAAGAAGAGGAATATCAAAGAACTATTAACAGATGTGCTCACTATATTGTCACAGGGTAGGAATATGAACTGTGAAGCTTTCTAAGATTTAATGATTTGATGTCATGTTAATGTTCTGTTGAAACTTACATTTTTATTACCATTTATACCTTCTTTAATTTGTAAATTATCCCTTTATTCTGCCTCTTCTGAGAAATAAACTCAGTCTTTGTTTGATGTTCTTCTTCTTGTGGGTCTTTTGCTGGGGTTTTTTTTTTGGGTTTGTTTTTTTTTTTTTTTTTTTTTTCCCTTGGTTTTTTGGTTTTTGTTTTTTTTTTTTTTTAATTTACTTTATTTCATTTTCGCTTTTGTCTTTAGTTGTTTGGTAGTTTTAAAACCCAGATCAGAATATTGTGTCAAATATAAGGCAAAAGGCAATGCTTCACTTTTTACAGCTACCCATTCAACAGCATTCCACTGTGAGTCAGAAAGAGCAATCATTCTGATAATAGCATGTCTAGACTCAAGTAAAACTCAAATGTGACAGTGAGATACCCACAGGAAAAGTAACCTTGCAGTCCTTAGCATCTCACCTAAGCTTCCCTCGTTCTTCCTGTAAAACTACTCTGACATGAATCCCAAGATGAATGTCTAGATATAAGTGCATGTTGTCTTGAAAAAGTGGGCAAATAGAAAGGCAAGGAGTGATTTAGCAATTCTTCTTCATGCCAGTACCATGACCTCTGTCATGAAATTGGTTTAAAGCAAAATTCACAGCTTGATTTTCTCATTGCTCAATTTTCAGTAGGAGCATGCAGTCATAAGCAACATTCACTCTTGAAGTAGTCATTCCAGTTCTCTCTTAATAGTAAATACAAAAACAAATTCAATCAAAACCCCGATATAACAGAATATTGACTCGTTTTAATACTAGAGGCTTAAGAGGAAGCTTAAGAGTTAATTTAGTAGCTAAGGAGTTATAGGAATTTTCAGTTCACAAATAAACTGGGTAATCTTTAATCAATTAAACTTAAAAGAAATGACAGCAAAAGAAGGAGAGCATAGCCATCCTTAAAAGAAATGCAGTAATAGAACCACCTTCATAAATATTAGGACAAAGACTGTCTAAGGTAGATCTTACAGATTTGAATAATACAATATGTGCTTTGAATTAAAATATATTTCAGTTTACCTAGAAATGTATAAAGATAATTTGCTAAAGATGTAATGTGCATATTGTATATGCCCATAAGATAAAAAACAAACAAAAAGCAAACAAACAAAAAAAACCAAAAAAACAACCCCCTAAGAATGACACTACAGCATACAAAATACTTCACAAAGAGAGCAGACAAGTAGTCCTATCAGGTGAATGCACTCAGAAATTTTTCAGAAAGAAGTTCAACATACAGTTAAAAATTATTGCATCTAACACCCTAGTATAAGTTGCCATCAAAGTGTAATAAATCTTTGCTATATATGTCATAATAATGAATATATTGTGCTATAAAGTAAATCCACAGAGTAAATAACATTGGCACTTAACTTGTAATATGAATGTTTTATTACTTAAATATTTTAAGGAATAAGCATGTCTTTAAGCTTTTGTGTAAATGAGACTTTATTAAACTGGGATCTGTTATTGCATAAGTTTTCATGCTGGTTTATTTTAATAAGGAAAATATAAGAGAAAAATTAAGCACGTTAAATTTAATCTATCTAATGTTGCAGAAAGTCCAGAACCTTTATTTTCTATTTCTGACTCTTTAATTTTATTACATTAATACTGAACTGCTTCATCTGTGTTGATATAAGCAATATAAACCTGTAGGTCATTGTGTGTGCTTATATCCACTATATGGTATATTACTAATATGTTTACTGAAATATTTCAAGAAAAGAGCTCCTGATCCTTTTATACATACTGATGTTGACTATTCAGGCCAGGATTTTTCTAGTATAATTGGGGAAAAAAGCTCTCAGGACAGAATTTTATTTTATGGCCTAAAAAGATTTTATAATTGGCCTGGAAATATTAACAGTGATAAGTACAGCTTCTTCCTCTGGCAAACATGGGGTTTAAATGTCTTAAAAATAGGTTTTTGCTTGAGAAACTTGAATAATAAAGTTTGGGTGTCCAGATAGAACCAGTTGGTGGTAGTAGGTGCCTGCAGAGAGTACTTTTGGCTATCCAGAAGTTCTTGACACACAGTAGTGCAATTTACTGTATCTGCAAGAGTAGTGTGCAGACATCCAGAGCAGGAGATGGAAAACCACAAACACATGTAGTGAGAGGACGAATCCAGAGAGTAGACATCTCTTTCTCAATGAATCCAGAACAGTAGTCAGACCCCTGAGGTCAGTAACCACTGCTGTTCTTAAAATACTATTTCTTATTTATTGTATTATTTCAGGAAGAAGAGACTTGTCTTTAAGCCATCTTCAGCTTGGAGGGAGGATGCATGTAAACTCATTTTTCAGAAAAGATCTTTAATCAGAAAGGTCTGGTAAGATCTTTAATCAGGAAAGTCTGGGCAACATTGTGGTAGAGCTAGATTCCCTCCTTAAAGCCGCACTTCAGAGAATCTTTAAACAAGTTTGACTTAGCAGATTTGTTTAAGTGAAAAGCATTTTCAATTAAATGTTAGAGCATTGATATTTGAAATATCTTTTCAAAATATTTTGTACATATTCATCATTAGAGTTTATGATAATGTCCTGTGTATATACATTGGAGATATCTATAGATGAGAAGCAGAGAAACAAAAATGTTTCTAATTCCACTAATTTAGCTAAACTTTCCAGACAATGTTGAGGACAGCTTTTGGTACGGGTATCAGAAATAAGATTAAAAGTTTTCAACCCGAGAGTTAGATGCGGCTAATTCTGAAAAGTATAATAATGTGAAAAGGAGTCATTACATTGGAAGAGGGTAGTCTGAACTCATAGCCTAACAGCAGCAGTTGATCTCTGCTGGCAGCATGGCAAGAAAAAGGCAACAACTATAATGCTTGATAAACTGCCTGAACGAAAGAAAACCTGTGTAAAAACTTTGGTAACAAAGTGAGGGTTTGACCTCTGATTCATGCCCACACCTATCACAAAAATGTTACAAAAAGAGCCAATATAACTATCAGAGCATTATTACTGATATTTGCGTATATGTGCTAACTAGAGCTCTGAGATCCTTTCTTACAAAGCAACAAGCTAGTGTGCTTTTCCCCATTCTTTGTCTGTGTATTGAATTATTCCTAAATGTAGTGCCTGATATACCATATGGTACTTTTTTTTTTTTAAAGTCAATTGACTTCTGTCCATTTAATTTTTCACAAAAAAGAAAAAAAACCTACAGGTGAAAAGAAAGATCTGCTGCACCTACAAAGTAGAAACATGCCAACAAATTTTAATATTTCAGTGGTTTGAATCCAAAAGTAATCATACTAATATAACTACATGAGCACTTCTGTATTCAGTAGGCAGTAAGAGAGCACCATTCACAGTAAAAGGCAACAACCTTTTTGCCAGTTCTTATGTGTCTTTTAAGTGCTATAATGAGAGTGATCTCTAATTTCCTAAAGGGTGTATATATATACATATATATATATATATGTGTGTGTGTGTATATATAAATATATGTGTGTGTGTGCATATATATGTATGTATGTGTGTGTATATATGTATACACATATATATAGTATAGTATACATATATATATAGTATATATCCAGTTGCAAAAATTAAAATTGATGAAATGTAAAGGCCAGGAAATTTGAAAGGGTCTGGGCTGAAAAAAAAGCATAATTACTTCACTAATGGAAAAATAAGTATGAGTGTAGGACTTGAGGAATCCAAGAACTCTGTTAATGCACACAACTTCTATATATTATTTAATCTTATTCTTTCCTTCCAAATCACTTCTTTCAGTCAATCAGTCTTTTGCACAGGAAAAGAGATTATTTGCTGTCTCATAACTTGTCCTGTTAAATGGAAGAGGGAGAGAAACTGGGGAGTCTATGAAGGTCTAATCTATCTTACTTAAAATTATATAATCCTCAGCACAGTAACTCTTCACTTATAAAGCTAGAAGCAAAAGACAGGATTTGTGAAACATTCATGTGGAGTTCCACTGTATGGACTTTTCACAGAGTAAGGGAATAAACAAAGTGGAAAGAATTGCAAGAAATGCTGAAGGAAAATTTGAATCTTGTTGCACCCTCTGGGAAAGATACATCAGTGGAATTGATTACAAGCAGTCTATAATTACGGTCAAAACTGTATGAAGTTTTTTATTCAACTGAATTTCAATTGCAAAATGTCTAAATAACTGCAATGTCTAAGTGCTTTTGAGTGTCTAAAGAACTTAAATTAGTTTATTTAATAATTTTTTAATCTCTTAATTTTTGTTTAAAAAGACATTTTTGAGCAATGCTAATGGACCTTCAGGAAGCTGTCATTTAGCAATTGCTTAATAATTGCTAAAATATAAAAACTAAGTTAAATTAAAATCTTATAGGTTTTACTTTTTTTTTCTTTTTTTAATTCACACCATAGATACAATCCTTGTTAAGAAAATATTGGCACATCCATGTAATTTCAGAGACCAGTAATAATGTTGAGTTTGATCCTTCCTGCTTCATTGCTATGACATATTATTAGGGCTTTTTCTTGTGTTGGTTTTTGGTTAGGTATTTTTGGCTTTTTGTTAGTTTTTGGTTTTTTGGGGTTTTTTTGTGGTGGTGGTGGGGTCTTTGTTTGTTTCCTTTTAATGTAAGTCTTCAGTTAATTAGAAGATTATCAGGAAAATATATTGTGGTTTCAGGGGTATAATAATATTTAGATGTTCTGTAGACATTTTTTGAAAGAGATCTATAGCATATTAACTTCTTGCAATGGACATCAGTGTGCCTTCAATCTTGACAGAGTTAGAAAATAGACTAAAAGACATTTGTCCAAAACAGAACACCATGAAGAAAGGTAGAAAAGGTAAATTGTAAACTCTTGAAAGAAATTTTAAAAAATTTTTAAAAATGGCCAACCATGGAACCTTTTCTAAAAGTACAAAAAGAAAATCAAATACATTACAACTATCAACTGTCAAATATTTGATATGATACTAGAACTACCAGAAATTCAGACATTCTTCAGAAACCTAGAACCCCATAAATAATAGCTGTTTTGTACTAGAGAGACTGAGCTCCCACAATTATTTTTATTTCACTGCAGGTTTTCTTTCAACAGTTATTTATACAGAAAATTTCTGTATTTGAAATCAGACTCTTGTAACTCATTACCTATAATTAAATGTTGGCCAAGTGGGACACAATCTCGATGATTGATACTGGATCAGGAATTGGACCTGCTACTAGAGAGTTTGAAAAGAACCCAAACTTACAGCAGTTCTAGAGCTCTATTGCTGGCACTTTCACACTGTCACATTAAATTTAATTGGAATTGGAGAATATACAATGTGTTCTGAGCTAAACCTTTTATACCTACTTTCGGTGTAAGCAGAACACCAAGATTTTTTCATCAGTCAAAATAAGCTTCCTACTGAGTCTAAATAAGAAGAGTAAATGTATTTTTCTTTACGAAAAAAAAACCCAAAACCAACCTCAATTTTGTTTTTCAGAATGGGTGTAAAGTTAGACAGGCCTACAGGCTGGCAAGGCCATAGATGAATCCATATCTATCTTATCTGACAGTTCCATTATTTTCTAAGTAAGTTTCTGTTTATGTCCTTATAAATTTACCCCCCAAAATGATTATATATTTAGATAAAAAATGAAAAAATATCAAGAAAAAAATCACAATACAATACTATTTTAATGAGGTCACATTAAAAATATGATCTTTGTGCTGAAATTTTGCTAAGATTATGAAAGAAAAGAAAGCATTGTTTCTGATTTTAAGTAATCTGGTCTATTCTCTCTGAACATTTCCCGCTGGTACTAGGGAAGCACTCCAGATCTCTTTCATTAGGGCACACAGACTATCTTCTCACAATGTTCCTTCCCCAGCATTATGTAGGGCACCCCAGCTCCTCTGACAGCAAAACATAGGCTCAATTATAGTCAGGAAAACAGGATTACTATCATGTTATTCTGTTTTGATCAGGCAGCTCAACATGTAACCACAGGCCATATGATTTGATAGCACTTTCATACTTTTTCCTGCTAATTTTCCAAACTCAGACTTAACTCCTCTGAATGTTAGTTCAAGTCTGTTCTCTAAGCACAAGAATTTTGTAATGGAATAAAAAAAAATATTGTTTATGAGTCATTGAGTTGTAAAATGACTTCCATATCATTTTAATGACAGTAATTAATGTGAATTTGCATTTCCGACTTATACTGACATTCAGCTATATCTATGGAACCAGAGAAGATTTCACCATCATGTAAAGCTAGTTACTATGAGCCCAATGGTGTGTACAATTTCACAAGGAAATGCACAATGATTAAGTTCTGCTGGTTTATAAAGTATGCAATTGACCAATTAATTAACAGTTGACCTAGCATTTTGATACAGGAAACAAATGCATGTTAGATACACATTAAAAATATTTTGACACCTTAAAATATATGCTTGAATTCCTCATCTTCCGTGACTACAGAATGCTTATATAGCTCAGATACAAAGCGTCCTTTTCTGGCTAGGTGGGAGACTGGCATGTCACATGCATTTTGGCAGATCTGACACTCCTGACAGAACAGGAAGGTGACATTATTAGAAGTCTGTGTAATGGAAGTAACTTTCAAGTGTGATGTAGGAACATTTGTTTTCTTCAGCTTCCCAGGTCTGACAAATGTTTATGAAGAAAGTCCCTTCTTCTAGATACAGTAATTAACTCAAGTTTTATCTATGAAAATGTAAACATTTTATTTACAATTTATTTGGTTTCTACTTTCTGTAAAGAAGCTTGTTGTTAAACCAAATATTTAAACTTCTAATTTTTCTTAAAGTAATCGGGAGTTGGAATTTGTCATGAGCAAAAGAAAAATTATTAAGACAACAGTTGAATTCTAAAATAAAATCTCCTTGGAATTTAAAACACAGAGAGAGGAGGTCAAAAGTGACAGCCTTTACTCTGAGGATAATCTGGGGGCAAAATTTTCAATTTTAGTTTGAACAAGCTGTGTGTTTCTGAAAAAAAGCCCCTATTTTCCCCCTCTATCTATGTCTTATTTTAGCCCACAGTATGATCCTGAAATACATTAATAAGATTCATTTCAGATGAAACAAAAGCAGAAGGCTTTCTGGAAGGGGGCCTTCAGGGAACTCCAACCACAAATGGACCTTCAGCTCCCAAAATCCTAAGTCATCATCCCTGAAATGTGCATAGTGACAGTGTAACTTCCTCTGCAGTAACTGCTTTACATTCTGTATCCATTCCTCTTCACTGAGCTATCTCTTGATGTAGACAGCATGGGTGAATAATTTAGCAGAGCTATAGGTCTATACTCTTGTGCACATTATAGCTGAAATGTGCCATGATTAATTCTAATTCATTGAAAATTTATGTTTTAGATTAGAGGTTGCACAGAAGTATACAAGTGTTGGATTCAACAACATAATATATGCTGATGTTTTAATACCGTTAGTTTAATAGCTTTGAAGCTACATGAATTTATGGGACCAGCATCCAAGCAAAACATTATCTCAAAAAATTTTGATCACCTTGAAATGAGAGAAGTCTGAGTGCTTTCTTTCTTCTATTTTTTGGGTTTTTTCACTTGTGTATCAATACTCTTAATTTTAGTTACTCTATCACCTTCTTACCGTATTGTTGTGATAATTAGAAGGAATATTTTTTTAGAGTTACGGCTTGATTTTCAAACCAGAAAGTTCTAAAAAATTCATATACAACTTTTTCTTAAGGATCAGAAAAGTTTAAGGTCTAACAGCCTTTGATCTCTTAGAAGTTCTTCATGTACTTGTTTCTGTTTGTTTTTAATTAGGAGTGAATGATATTCACAACTCAGCAAGAAGAAAAGAAAATATTTTCATTATTTTTCTGAAGGAGAAACTTGACTACAAAAGAGTAAACCAAGTTTACAAGGTCATTCAATAGGTTAGTGCAATTACTGTGTTCTTACATATGCACAGTTTCCCAACTCTCTTATTTTCTTCCTTTGTTTTGCATTCACTTTTCTCTCAAGGTTTCAGTTTAACACTATAATTCTTGCAGATGAAGAAATGTATGGATAGGTGGTTTAGCCTGTTCTTAACAGCAAAACAATTAATTCTGAGTAGTTTGAAAGTACACATAAGGGTCACTAATTCATCACAAATTTAAAGGTTTGAAGTCCAGCTTTCTGGAAATACAAGTTTAGTATCAAGACCGAAGTCCTAGGTCTCCAGAGGTTCTGGTAATAAGTAAACAGGGTTTAAGATTTGACTAGGAGCATGTCAGCCTAGTTCAGACCAATTCAGAACAGAGTAGTTCAGATAACACTGTTCCATATAAGTAGAATAGATACCCTGCAGCTACAGTGCAGATTTCTTTTTTAGTTTTGTTTGCTGTGATTTTTGTTAAAATACTTCACATGTATTTGATCCACTTTACTTTTAGAAGATAATTGGGATATATAAGCAATTTCATATAGGGATAATGCAGATGCTATGCTGGATTCTGCACCCAGGATGGGGCAACTCCGGATGTACACGCTGGAGAAGGAGATGTGGAAAAGTGCTAAGGAAAAGGACCTTGTCAGCAGAAAGTGGAATATGAGTCAGCAGTGCCCTGGCAGCCAGGAGAGCCAACCCGCTCCTGGGGTGCCTCAGGCACAGCATCGCCAGCCAGGAAAGGGAGGAGATTGTCCTGCTCTGCTCTGCACTGGGGCGGCCTTGCCTCAAGTGCTGGGGGCAGTTTTGGGTGCCACGGTATAAAAAAGGTATAAAGCTGTAAGAGAGTCTCCAAAGAAGGGCAACTGAGATGGTGAAGGGTCTGGAGGGGAAGCCGTTTGAGGTTCAGCTGAGATCACTTGGTCTGTTCTGCCTGGAGGAGACTGAGGGGAGGCCTCATTGCAGTTACAACATCTTCATGAGGGAAAGAGGAGGGGCAGGCACTGATGTTTTCTCTGTCGTGACCAGTGACAGGACCTGAGGGAGTGGCTTCAAATTGTTTCGGAGGAGGAGGTTTAGTTAGGATATTAGGAAAAGGTTCTTCATCCGTAGAATGGCTGGGTTCTGGAACAGGTTCCCCAGGGCAGTGGCCACAGCCCCAGCCTGACTGAGTTCAAGAAACATTTGGTCAATGCTCTCAGGCACACGGAGTGACCCTTGGGGATGGTGCTGTGCAGGGCCAGGAGTTGGTCTCAATGATCTTTGTGGGTCCCTTCCAAATCAGCACATTCTGTGATGCTGTAAAAAGTTTTGCTGAACAATGAAAACATAATAACATCTGGAAGATAAACTAGAAACCATAACAAGGCCATCTGTCAGGGTCAGCCAGCAATGACAAGATATGGTTTATATTGCAGATATCATCAGTTTCTTTAACTGAAATAGTCAAGGGTCTCTCACAGGAACAACATTTAGGATAAGGCTTTAGATGGATCAGATTAGTTGAGTAAATAGTAATGTTAGAGTTTTAGGGTGAATTTTTGTACTACTGCTATAGACAAAAGTACAGTCATAAGCTATTTCGCAACCATAAACTCTCTGGCAGGTGCTGAAATTGGCTTCCCATGCACCTTTCTTAGATTTCATTGCTTTGATGAAAATGAAGTAAATGTAGTATATAGGTGAGTTTGTTATTTTCTAGTAAAATCTTAATCAGAAAAGTCAGCAGGCTGTCCTTTGCATAGAATTTATGGAATGTTCTAAACACTGCTGCAGTTAAAAACTGTTTGTGAGGTACTTTTCCAAAAAATAAGGCAGTTTAATAACTATTTGAAATAGCTTATTGAATCTATTTTGAAATAATAAAATTTGATACTTGAGGGAGATTAAAAAGTTAAGTCTCCTCTAGACATCAAAGGAGAGGAGATCAAACCTTTGGTGGATTGGATCATTATGCAGAATTCTTTCTCATTCCCCATTAGCTGTGTGGGATGCCTGTTGAAATGTTATTCCTTCTGTTATAGAAAATTAGGAAGGATATGTAAAATGTAATCCCCAACTCTTTTCAACTAGTTTCCACAATAAAAATAGTACAGGAAAAAATTTTGCCACTTTTTTTTTAATAAATTCTAAATCTTATAAATTTTATTGAATTTTGTTAGAATGGCCATATTGCAATTTGAGAAAATCGCATTACAGCCTTTCACAATTTAAAATTCTGATATCTCATAATGTTTGCAGCATTTTTAAAATAACATCATAATGTTTTTCAAAATTGATCCTACACATAAAAAGTCATTTGCTACATCAGAGCTTTCCAGAAACATCATGTAAGACTTCAAGGCAGAGATACTCTGTGGATATCTCTTAAGAGGTTGTGGATTATATAATTCAAATCCAAAATAAACAGGAATTGTTACAGGCTTTTAAAATAAAGTATGATTTCAGAGATCTTCCTTAAACAATAGCATTTTTGAGACAAGATGGAAAATAAACAATGTTTGTTATCTTTTTGTTACTCATGATAAATAGTGACTGGCTTCAGAATTTCTGCAGGTTTTTTTATGTAAGCAAAAGATCTAGGTTGTTTCTTGGTGTTTTGTTTGTTTGTTTGTTTGTTGGGGTTTTTTCTGCAGGTTTTTTTATGTAAGCAAAAGATCTAGGTTGTTTCTTGGTGTTTTGTTTGTTTGTTTGGTTGGTTTTTGGGGTTTTTTGGGGGGTCTTAATTTTGTATAAATAGCATTGAATAACTGCTCAAAGTTTATGAAAGTTATTGTATGGGTAGGCCCACTCTTTTAAACTCTATAATTATATTCCCTTTCCAAGACCATATATAATAAACATTCTCAGGGTTAATTTATAATATGCTTTGATGTATAGATAAAAAGTGAAGACATTATGAGAAAAAAAAGTTTAGTGATATGTAATGCTCTTAATACACTGCATATTATTTTGAAATACAAGTGAAGTTAGATTTAAATAATTTATTAAGCACCTAGAATTAAGATGTACCTGTGAAACGTATTAACAACAGCACAATTTACAAGTGAATGATCCAGATCTTTCAATATATATATCTTAGATCTATTATTTAGTACTATATGGCAGAATTTATCCTTGAAAAACAAAGCTTTTATTCAGAAAGAAACTGAAATGAGAGTGACTTAATAGGACTATGTTTTCAATTCATGATGAAGGAAGAGCTAGTAGGTGAAACAGCACAATTCACAGTTAAAAGTGTTCTTTTTTTCCTGTTAGAATGGTTTACTACATATTAGCATAACCTAAAACTTAGTGTTGTGCAATGCCACATTATATTACTGATTCAATAAAAAAGGTGTTTTGAAAACTTCTTCTAAACATTTTAATTGTTTTAGTGAATTTCTTACTATATGTTTCAATATTTTCCTGCTGGTATTTGCTTTTTAAACTTTTTAAAAGGATATACACAGAGCATGGTAACCACTTTCTTCATAATTTCATGTTACAAAAATGGTTTGAGTTACAAAGAAAACAGTGGACCTCACACTTAGCATTCTAATAGCAATTAATCAGAAACTTTAAATCAAAATAATTTAAATTAGAATTAAATGTAATGACAGATATTATATTATGGAAAAATAGAACAGGGTAATATGAATGTCAGCTTGCTGGTAACTTACCTTCAGTGTCAACCTCTTTGAAGTTAGTTGCTAATACAAGTGAGCTTGGAAGCTCTGATATTATATGGTAGGGAGGTTGTTCAAGGGGTAAATATGCATTTGGATATGTTGGTCTGTCCTGCCAGCTCCTGTGTTTAAAATTTTGTCAAAGTAGGACATTTCTCTTTCCTGGTCTATCAGTCATGCCAGAGGCTGGAGATTAAATCCAAGATATTCAATTTTAAAAGGCCATGGTCACTACCCCAAACATATTTTATTTCCATTCCAAGAGGATTTATGCTACTGGATGACAACTACTTTCACAAAACTGACATAATTTTAGTCTGGATACATGAAAATTGATATGCTTTTAATATTATGTCTCAAAAAATTTACAGCATATTTGATTTTTTTTCTCCACATCATTTTCATATTTTAAATAAAACACTATCACATGACAAAACAGATTTATGTAATGGATATCAGAATAGAATAGATTTCATTCCTGATAAAAATGGAAAGATGAAAACCTACGTTTAAAATACGATATATTTTATATATAAACAAATATATGTGTGCGTAAAAAAACCTAGATTTCTTTCGTGTAATAAAAAGGGGATCAGAAGGGGGAAAATTCTGATTTATTTTCATAGCACAATTTATAAATTCATTGTAAAGCAATTTATTTAGTGTGTCACAGTAGACTGCAGAATAACTCCTACCTTGCTTGATATGGCAAAATTATGTTCCCAACTTATGTTCTGAAGTTGCCTGTCTAAAAGCCTGTGGTCATTTCAAATTATTTCAAATGACGATCATTTTGCCCTCAGTATATGTGCAAGGTCAACAACAAAAAAGAGATCAAAAATTCCCAATAAGGATATATGAGATGTTAATTCATAAAATGTTGTTAGGCAACCCCTGTGTTGGTAAAAACACAGGTTAAAAAAAATATTTTTAAATTATAAAAATGGATATGATGTCCTTCAGTTATTGCTGTGACACCTTGAAAATCTCCTCATAGAGGAATAAAGGAAAAAACTAAAAATCCTTCTTCTGCTTTAGGAAATAATGAACACTAGTTCTGTGCTGTCTTTAAAAAACTGTAGTCCCTCCTAGTCATCTACAAGATACATAATTCTGTCAATTTCTTGGTCACTCCTATTAAAGTTTTAATGGAAAAAAAAATGTGTGTCGACTCAGAAAAGTTGATCTCTAATAGAAACAATACAACTAAACTATGAATCTATGAGCAAAAAGGACTTTTGTTACCACACCTATGCTTATATTAATTCACTGACTTTTGTCCCATAATTCTGTGTTTATATAGTCATTAAGAATACACACAGAAAACAATATATTTAACAGGATGGGGTGAAAAAATATAACACAAAACACAGAGCAAAAGGCAGAAATATCTTAAATTGAAAACATGGATATGGGATAGATAAATTTTATGTTTGAGGTGATCACATCATTAATGGCTAGTTACAAAGGATTTATAATGAAATAAGAAAATAAGAAAAAAAGTGACAATTCTTGTGTCTCTGTTGATTAAAAAGTAAGGTTCTGCTCCAGATTCAGAGTCAAAATGTGTTAGTCACAGAACTGGATGTCTAGGCTCCCTTTAAAGCCAAGTGAGATGTAAATGCTGTCACTAGAGTCTGAACAGCTGTTTAGTGAGTCCTAAAATAAATACTTAATTTAGACAGCTGGGTCACTCTTTAAGCTTCAATGACTTCATTTTATACAGTGTAATTCAGTTATCCATTCATAAATGTCTGATGCTCTTTGAGGAGCCATAGGCTTTGGAGACATGTGCATGATGTTTGCAGGTATGAGACCAAATCTGTGAGAAATCTGATCCCTCCAGGGACAGCTTATGGAGGCAACAGAGGTGCTAGAGCACTTCAGGCAGCACCTCACAGTTTAATTCTGCATGACCCAACCAAATTTCAACTCCCTCTTCAGTCTGAGGGGAACTTAAACAGGCAATCAAATAAATTTCTGAAATGCAGAATTGCCTGTAGAGAAGATGCAGGAGACAAGGTTTATAGGTAAATTGTGGAATTTTCTGCAAAAAGAAACTGGAAAGAATTTTAACCACAGCAATTAAATTACTTCTTTTAAATTCTTTCTTTTAGATTCCACGTTAGAAACACAATTTATCCAACAAAATGTGTATACTTAGTTGACCTGCCAACTCCTAAGGGTCTAGTAACATTACATATTGTAAGATATTCAGCCTGACTCCTAGATGACACTTTGGAAGGTCTTGTATGTCTTTTAAGTCATGCACCCTTTCATTTGTACCTGGATCTCTTACATGCTCAGATGAAATCCATGTGGTAAAATTAAACAAATTTTATCTGTTGACATCCAAGTCCAGGAATATGTGATGGTGATGAAAGATAGTGGGGTCTTCAGGTTTACACTCCACAGACACAGACCCTCTCCCTTTCTGTCACCTCTGATAGGCAATGTGATTTACCCTAAGATAAGAACATTGGGTGAGTATTGCTGGTGGAACTGTAGCTATTGCATTCCAGAAAGGGGGGAGCTGAGATGTGTGTGGTTGACTTTGGTACTCATCAACCTGCAAAAGTGTATAAAGTATTGCTGAAGACTCAGCCAGATGGGCAGACTGGTCTCTGAAGGTTGCAGGAAGCTTCTGACTGGATGCCCCACCACAGCAGGGACTCCTGTAGGATATGTCCTAGACATTCCAGAGACAACAGATACTCACTTTTGGATGGGTGAGTAAAAAAGTGCCAAGATTCAGTGAAATACAGAGATAAATACTAAAGTTACCACACTGGTGCTTTGTAATTGTGAATTCTGCAAGGCCAAGACAGTAAACCTGTATGTTTCTAGTGGAACCTGCTGATGTTATAACACTTTGGACATAAACTGTAGACTTAATCTGAGTCTAAGTGGACCAAGCCACACCTAGGCATCTCTGAGAAGTTTGAAAGCAAGGGCATTTCACTGAAGCTCGTGACTCAACAGGAGGGACCTGAGTATATTATAGTCCATTGTAGTAGTGCATGCAACTGCATTGGTGACATTTAGACACTGTATCAGCAACACTTCTAATCATAATCATCCACATAATCATTGTGTCCTACTTTTCATGCCTGGCTGAGAACCTTCCTTCAACTACTGTGCTACAACTGGCTAAGTATCTTTCTGTTCAGAGAGCGAGCAACCCATTTGGGGTACGATTTATATCATCATAGAGTAAATGCCTCAACCTTATTGGATCGTTTGTGTACTAAAGCTGTTTATCTCTAAAGGAATTCTGAGATAAGTAGTTCAGATACAGATGTAAACACTGCAAACATTTACACTGAGATTCATTAATCCAAATATAGAACTAAAAATATCTACGTGGAAAGTGAGAACTCACTGTCATTATCACGATTTTTTATCAGGTTCTGTGTCAAGGGGAAGGGCACTGGTTTCAGGAAAAGAGAGGAAATTGCTGTGTTTAGTTCTATTAAAACTTGGAGCATGGAAATGCTTCTAAAAATTTATAGGTGATATGCATGAAAATACTGGATGCTTTCTCAGGCAAGAGAATATCTGCAACTTGATCTTAACAGAAGAATACCACATAAATCGTTCTGATTTGTCTAGCATGGAAAGGCTTGACATTGAGAAGATCAAGTAATAGCATTATCAAAACAAAATGTTTGAAAATTACTATTGTATCACACATGCACTCACACACACAAGCTTGAAGTGCTCAAGCTGTAACTTTTTCTTGAAGAGAAATGCATGCATCCTCAAAAAACCAGTAAGCTTCAACCAATCAAGCAACACAAAACAAGATGAATGCGTTTATAGATTGATCCAGGTAAAGCCTTACAGTTTTCAAACAAACTTCAACTGAGGACTCAGAAATTATCTGTCTCCCTAATTGTTGTGTAAAACCAGCAAAGCTAAGAAATTTTAGAATTAGTTTTCTCCTCTAGATAAGAGAATATCAGTAAAAATAGGTTGAGAAAGGGCAAATAGCAGGGAGGAAATATGAAGCAAAGACAGTTGTAAATGTTAAAGATTCTACTATGTAAGTAAATATAAAGTGTTTTCTAAGAACAGTAAGTCATTTGAGTGATTCTATAATTAATGAAAAGCTGTTTAGATATGCTCAGTGTGTATTTTTGTCCTTTGTACTCTTTGGATTTCATTTAAATTTGTGATTTATTTAGGGCCATTTTATATAAGTTTTTGACAGTTACACTTTATCTGAATTTTATTGCAATACAGGGCATGGGTGTGGGTCTGGAAGGTAATTTTCTTTCTGTATGTGTAGAGACCTTAAATGACTACTAGTGAAGAAATCAAATCATTGAAATAACATTTCTAGCTGATATAAAGGGAGGAAATAAGAATGAGTGAATCTGACAAAAAAGCATTTTGAGAGAATGAAGTTTGATAATGTTAAGTGGAGTAATTTCAAAGCAATAATGCAGTCAGAATAATTAAAATTACCTAAATTATTAAATTAAGAACAAATGAGCTGGTAAGCTTAGTTTTCCTTTATAAACAGTCTCCCTGGGATAGATAAGGATAGTGACCTACAATACCATGACTTTCTTATTTCTCAGTGAATACTGAGGGCTGATGATGTAATTATTGCTGCTATCAAAGCAATTATCAGGTATGAAAAATTAATATGACTACTCACTGTTTGAAAGAATGCTGAAAAAATGGTTGCTCTCTATGAAAAAGGGTATAATATCATTCCCAAGTTTAGATATCATTTAGCATCATAACAAGTTAGTATCTTACACCAGGAAGGTATCAGGAAGATATTTAACCCGCCAAGATCCACAAATACCCTTAGCTATCTTTTGGTTAATTTAATACATTGTAGAATGTAAAACCGCTTTTTTTTTTTTTTTTTTTTTTTTTTTTTTTTTTTTTTCTTTTTTCTTTTTTTTTTTTCTGGAAAATACAGGATCGTGAGCTTTGGAAAACTAGTAATTGCTTGTAGGCAATGCATGTTGCTACACAAAGGATCTTGAGACTTTTTCACACACAAAAGGAGTTATTAGTGGACTGGACATCTGGTGGCATACATATGATTCTAGTGATTAAATTATGAAAGCTGCTCTTGGGAAAAAAAAAAAAAAAAAAAGACGGAGAAGAGGGAGACATATGAAAACAGTCACGAGGAAGGAAAAATGCTGCGGGTCAGAACCCGCTCCCCGCCCTCTCCCAGGCCAGCTCGGCCTCCCTAGGGGGAGGTGCTACGACGGATCAAGGGAGTGACGTGTAGGTTCCGCCCCGGGAGGGCTGGCGCCGGGAGGGGCTGTGGTGCAAACCCCGCCTGTTCATCTAGAAGCTTCAGGGCAGTTCTACCCCCGGTTGGTTGATTCAATGCCTGTCACTGTTATGTTCTCGTGCACTGGTCCCCTGACATTGTTCCCTCCCCGCTCCCCGTTTTCTATTGGTTGATCGCGCGGGTACAAAACATCGTGCACCGCCGTGTTTCGTCGGACTCCGGCTCCGACGAGGGGCAGTGATGTTCTACTCCAGTTGTACCTTAATAACCTGGGTCTGAAGAGCGGAGTGTCCTACCTGTCCTTTATCTCCCCGCGTCCTTCTCCACCAACTCCTTGTGCGCTCAGCACTCGCCTGGGACAGCTCCTTCTCAGGGGTGAACCAGCCACCCGGAAGCCCGAGCGGCCAGCAGCTGTGCCCGGAGCGAGGCGGCCCCGGGAGCGGACGCGCACCGGGCCAGGTAACTACAACAGAAAGAGAAAAGGGAAAGGGAAAAGGTTGACACTGGAAAGTGTAAGGACGGACAGAGATGGGTCCCAGATGAGCATCCTTGTCTGAAGGCTCTCTCCTGCGCAGCAGTGGTGAGAAAGAAATTACGAGGTTGCTTCTTTTTTTGCCGTGCTTCTCCCTTAGGACTGCAGAGTTGTCACTGAAGCCCTTTAAAATATCTTTGGCTAGTCTTAGGTGTGATACTTTTAGTTCTGACTAGAATACGCCAATCAGTGGCAAGTGTTACACCTTCACTGGTCTTTAGGTGTCTATGCGGATCCTGTATTGAGTGATATTTTACAAAACAGCACTAATCTCTATACAGATCCCCGAGGGACACCACTTTTTACTGATATCCGTTGGGGCACTGAGACATTGACCACTGCTTACCCTCTGCATGTGACCTTATCTACTTAACAATCCACTCATCAAATCCATCTCTTGCCAATTCAGAGAGAAGGAAGTTTTCATGGGACTATGCCAACAGCCTTATGGAAGTCTAGAGAGATAACTTCCAGAGCGCTTCCATCTGATTCATTGAACAAGCTAAGTCTGAAAATTATTGTTTTGCCAGACATGTGCACAGACACTCGGTCTGGATAGGTAATAAAAACTCAGGTTTTATAAAATACCAGATAGAACTTTTAGCTAAAAGTGCCAGGTAAGTACCACTACTATATGTCCAAACCAATTTCAGATTTTATGTAGCCACACGAAGGAAACCCCACATTGTTTCAGGATTGCTGTATATTAAGTACATATGAAATGTTTTTTAAGTCTCAAATTTTCATGAAGAGTATAGAGATACACAGACATATGCACACACAAAAATATCCATATGTATTTGTGTGTGTATATATATGTATATTTTCATATATATGTAAAAGTAAATTTGAAGGTTTGAACCACATAACTTGCTAAGATTCTCGTTTACATTTAGGCTGGCCTGAATTATGTACCAAAAAAGTGTACAAGTCTCACTGGTGCATGCATAAGACTACTGAATTTATCTCTGTAGTCTGTCATTACTGTAAACACATGTTGTGAATAACCCAGCTAGTGTTTATAATTGCTCATTCTTTCAAATGTTTTTTAATATTTTCATGTAGTTAAGCTCAAATCCACTTCCACTCAGATATTTATCAGTTATTTCCATTTATGAAGCTAATTTTACAAGTTGGGAGATGTTGATGTGAAAAGAATTCTCTATTAACAAAATCGTGTTAAAACTGGAATGAATTCTGAGGTGTGATTCATGTCTAAATTGATAAGAAACGTGAAAAAGCACTTAAAACCAACCAAAAAGTATCCTTTTTTAATAATATTTCGAGGCATTTATATGTCAACTGTGTATCCTAATATTTGTATTATGCCTCATGATGTAATTGCATTGATTTAAGCAAATAGCTAAACAAAAGCAATAAAAATAGAAGACATAATTGTCAAATGGTTCTATAATTTTTTTAGTCCACTATTGATTTTTTAATGAAGTTTTTTATATACAATGTATAAGGGTTTTTTGGGAGAGCAGAATGTCTACACTTGTGAATGTCTTCCTAATGTATGATAAGAGCACAGAAACTTAAAAGTGTTTGTGATTGTCTCTTTTTTAATAGAAACACTGTGTTCAGTTGGCTATAGTAAAGAGATTGCAATATTATAGCTAAAAAGAGCTTTAGTAAAAACAAAGAAAGCATTCAGCAAAATATTTGTTGATTCCAAGTGTTTTAAAAGTTTACAAATAGATTTCTGAATGTTTACAATCAAAGCACAATAAGTATTCTTTTTTTCTGTAAACAGAAAATAAATCTACCCAACAGAGACCAGCACCAGCTTAGAACATTATTGACATCATTATTGAAAATACTATTTCAAATCAATAATATGGAAGCATGTATGTAAGTCTTGATGTATTCATTGTAAGCCCTGCCTGGAACAGTGGATTTAATTCCGTACTAGAATATTTTTTGAAATGAGGCCCTGAGTGAGTAGTTGCAAAAAGACAAAAATCCTTCAGCACAGACACACCTAGAGCATGTTATTGTGCTGAATGCAAATAACTCTGAGGGAATGCTGGAATGTGGCATCAAGTCTTTCAAAACACAGCACAGTGAAAGATACTTGCAAAGAAGTTGTTTGGTTTTATTACTCATTTAGCCTTATTTTAAGCAAGATAGACCTTAGCAATTCTTATGAAAACAACTTAGAATTGTATTATGGATTTTTTTCAATCAGCTAGAATTTCAAAATGCATAATCACCTGAATTATAAAAAAACCCTGAGTTTGTACTCTAGGGTTATTGCTAACTTGCAACAGGTTAGTTTAAACTATGTTTATTTAATCTTTTTAATATTAAGTAGCAGCTTACCTTTATTTTTGCTTTTGTATCTAATGGACACTTGAAGTTTAATAAGCTTTTCCATGAAAAGATTATATTTTATTATAGTATGTTTACATGTTTAGTCTGAGTACATTTGTCAATATGAAAAGTGTATTCATATTAATCGTTCACTAACATAATTTGTAGTCCTTTTTTTCCCTTCCTTTGTTTATTCTTTTTACTCTTTATTTCCTTTTTACTTTCCTGTTTTGTTTTGTTTTGTTTAAAATTAATGATCTTCTTCCCAGTCCCCTAAGAAGGAGACATTCCTATATCTCCTTCTTGTTTCTCTCAAACCTCCCCTGCATACAGTGCATAGTTATCCTCTTTTCTTCTGAAGATCTGAAATTGACTTACTTTGTCTGACCTGGCCTGTACCAGAATTTTGGATTGTAATATCCAGCTTCTTCAAGTTTTAATGAAATACAATGCATTTAGGTCTAGAGAGAGAGGAACAGTATAATGTGCAGCACAACAACAGCAAAAAAAAGCTTTTTTATGTGTATAACACATGAAACAGAGAAGTGAGCTCCATAAATTTGATACGAAAGTCAGTAGAAAAACTTAAGGTCAAGATGACAAATCCTAGTATTATATGAGAATGTTTTTTTAATGATTTGATGTCTTCACTAGCAGTCAGGTAATGTGTTTACACATATAGAAAGAAAATTGCCTTACAGACCCACACCCAGGCACAGTATTGCAGTAGAATTCAAATACAGTGTAACTGTCAATAACTTATATAAAATGGCCATAAACAAACCACTTATTGAAATGATGTCCAAATAGGACAAAAGAAAAAAATACACACTGAGCATATTTAAATAGCTTTTAATTCATTATGCAATCATTTCATGAAGAAGGAAATAAAATAGGAATACATTTGAACCTCATCGGTAACTTTGAACAAGTAAGAAAAGACTTTTTCACAGTGCGGTGTCCTATGGATGTCATATTTATGACGTATTTTGCATGCCAGAATCTGTTTTTTCTTCAAAAAGTTTTGTATTATTTTGTTTTTCTGTAGGTTTCAAGTGTGCTAAATTAATCTTGAAAATACAGGGCAGTACGATGGCTGTTTTTTGATGAACCTCCTTCAAAAGTTATTGGATCAGCTCAGAATATCAAAATTCCCTAAATATCAGTACTGTTAACTTAATTCATATCTCTAAAAGAAGTAAGGAAGGAAAATGATTCACATGAAAAAGTTGTACAGGTAATGCATATGCAGCTGCTTACCTTTATTCTAAAGAGTCCTGCATGTGTGAAATTTTCTATACAGTCCAGTTCCTTTAGGACATGCTGAGCTAAGCACTCAGAACATGACTCCTGACACTTTTTATATTATCCATGATTGAGTTGTACATAGAGTTGTCTCTGATCATATTATGTAGACATGAATGTCAAATAAGCAACACCTACTTGATGTCTTTTCTCACAATCAGGGTGGTGCTTTTTCCTGTATTTTCTCCACTCTTTGGAGTGTAGATCCACATGGGCATTGGCAAACATGCTTATAAACAGTTCAACTGCATAACAATTAAATCTATGTCAATATTTTTTAAAAGTTCTGAATTTTAATGTGCTATTACACATTCATTCTCTCCTCTCCCTTTTTTACAAGATTACCAGGACAAATTCCAAGATGTTTGCTCAACAGAGAAATGGAGTAGAAAGTGAATTGTTAAGAAAAATTTTGCTCATTATTGGGAATCTATGCTGAACTGTTTTGAATATGCAGAATAAGTGAAGCCCTTTAGAAAAAGGGACAATAGAGCTGTATAATACCACATGAGCTGTGTAGCAAGTGAAAATTTGAGAAGATACAGCATGTATTTGGGCAATATAGAAGATGAACCATGCCAAAGAATCTGGACATTTAATACTTTATATATTTCTTAATTTTCTTCTCTGTTAGACTTTTTGGTTTGAATCAGGATGCTTTTTGTGTTTTCCAACAGTAGAAAGTACAGCAGTAAATCAGCATGTTCTATACTTCTATGTCCATGGATTATATTTTGATAGTTTTTCTTCAGAGTTTATGCATTTTGTAGTTATTTTAAAATTTCACTAGATATTAATAGTCACTTCAGAGATGTTTAATGCTAGTCAAATCCCATCAGGAAATGACAATGAAATCATATACAAAGAGAGGCGTTCACTCCCCCCTATCTAAACTCTGAGGTTGGACTCAGTAAACTAAGAGCTAATCCTGAGATGAAGCTTTAGGATCACTGTAGACTCCCTGGCTGGAAGCTTGTAGGATGTGCTAGGTTATTGCACAGCTGTTCATATATGAGCTGATGGTGACATTCAAAGATGCCTCACATTGAAAACAGTTCCTTCTTTATTTGTTTCTTATTTCAAACAACTGCAGAAAACTCCCCACTTTCAAAACATTTATCTCAATGGGAACGACTGCCTCTAGGCTTTACCACAGTATGCTGGACACAGCAACAAAAAATTTAACAAGAGAAAAAGAGCTTTTGTAGGCTAACCTGTGAGTTTGTGTGGGAAATGAAAAGCTGGGGAATGTTTTAATTTTAGTTTTTGTTGTTGCTGTTTGGTACAGATTTTATGTTTTAATCCTTGATTCAAATGGTCCTTTGATCAGCATCATAAATAACTGAAGATAAAGAAGGGATGCTGGTTGTGTAGGTAATTCTGAAGATCAATTTATGCATATGCAGTGACATTGTTTGACCACAGGAAAATAGATAGGAATGAGTCAATGGTTTTGGTAGGAAATAAAATTTATTGTTCCATAGACATAGCTGTTCCATACAGTTAAGTAAGGGAACACATACTTTTCCTGTGAGGCGTTCAATTCTAGTCACATAAGCAGTAAATAAATATGTCCTCTATTTTCTGCCCTGTAAGGTTGTTACTAGAAATGGCAGGCTTGTAACTCCCTCTCTTTTGTCTGTCTCCCCAACTACTACGTTAGTGTGGGTGAGTGGGTGGGCTGCAAACTGCAAAACCTTAGACTGATCTTTCTTTTCTAGCAAACGTGAATTTCATTAATTGCTGTGTTTCAGATCCTTGTTCTCATTACATTGCTTGTCTAGTTTCAGCAGAGACAGACTTATTGTATGTTTAATACATACAGGATCAAAACAAAGTAATTAATTACAAAGTATTTCAAACTATTTTAACACTTTTGTTCATATTTAATTGAACTTTCAATGTGTGTTCAGTGGTATTATACACCAGACTGGAAAAAAAAAAAGACATTTAATCAAGGCAGCTAAAATAAAAAAAAAAGAGTCATTAGAAATATTCTGTTTTGCTATAAACACTGTAAAATTAGAAGACATTTAGACTAGAATTTTTATACTATATATTTCAGTTACTTTACAGAAGTAATAGTGAGAACACATAAAGAAAGTGAACTTCCTGAAAGATTTTAATTAAAAGACAGTGATTTGGTCATGAAATTGGAAAACTTTCCCCTTGGAAAGTCTGGAATTACTCTGAATTTACAATTTTATTTTCTAACTAAATAAAATGCAAATCTGAGATTTTGTTTCAGTTTACTCAGTGTGTGTTCCTTGCTCTTTATGATTTTTCACAGAGACATGGAATCACAGACTTGCTGAAGATCGAAGGGACCTCTTTAGTTCGTGCAGTCCAACCTCTTTCTCAAGCAGAGTCAGCTAACACAGGTTGCCAAGTGTGGAGGGAGATTTATGGGTGGCCGCCACCTCCTTGGACGGCCCCGCCTTAGAGGCGGAGGACAGCCTGGAGGAGGCGGAGACAGAGGCTTAGGAGGAACGCACCTGCGCTCGGCTGAAGGAGCAGCCTCTTGTGCTCATCCGTGAGCCAGACTCCCTGAAGATCACGGGCCCCTATCCTCTCCTCACTTGGGGATGAGGATACGGGTGCATGTCCATGCCAGAAGGTCCTAAATGGGTTCCTGGGAAGTTCGTGAAGCCCTTCCACCGGCTGACCAGGAGCCCACCACGTCCGCATGCACCTGGAGCCACCGACATCAAGTGGTGTCGACGAAAAAAGGGGGAAACGCCGGAGTCCACCAAGGCGTCGCCTCCCACAGCTCCCCCTCAGGACACAGAGAAGGAAGAACTCACGAGTGCTACCGACAGCCCAGAGAGTGAAGACTCCGGAGATGAGGCAGTCCATGCGCTCCTGGAGCTTCCCTTTCCCCTTTCCCTTTAAGTTCTCGGGATCCCTCTCCCTGACCCTCTTCTGTCCACTTATCTTTGGTATTAATGTGTTCCTGTTGTCTCCCATAGATATGACCCCGACTTTGCGCGCGAAGCTGCCCCTACTAATGCTGATGGCCGTGGTGCAGACAGCCACTACATGGATCGCCCCCCAGCCCCAGACCAAGGTATGGAAACTTCTGGCACAGTCTATGGGCAACGAGGAGTTATGCCTGGCGTCAGGTGTGGGTCCTAACCCACTGGCAGCCAGCCTGGTTGGGGTTCCGGCAGGTAACATCAGCCTCATACCTTCCTTGCACGATCTTTTCCACAAAGTCCATCAGGAATATAGAGGAGAGTTTTGCTGCTCATGGAAACCCAGGACCTGGGAGGCATACCGACCATGCACCAAGCTCCCCTTCACCGACCCCTTTCTGCTGCGGAGGGAGTGGGTTCCAGGGCTGCCAAAATTGGCCGAAGACCCACCTGAAATTGAACTGATTGGCTCTCTGAAGGCGAAATTCTGTATCCAATTCACATTTGAGCCGTCCTCGTACTATACTAAAAGTTTCCACTATGTCCGCCAAGGGCATGTGGGGTTACAGGCAGCCCAATGGTGCGAGGACCTGGTTAAAGGAGACTACCCCTCCACATTGTGGGAAGGGTATGGCGAACCCAGAGCGCTCCCCCGGGGGGTGTTCTTCATCTGTGGGGATCGTGCTTGGAATGGAATCCCAGCGGATCTGACAGGAGGCCCGTGTACCCTGGGGCGGGTCACTCTTGCTTCCCGGAATATGACCCAAAAAATGATTGGCAGTCCCAAAAAACAAAAAAGGGGTATGGATGATCAGGACCCAAATTGCTCCTCGGAGATCTACCATTGGAGCAAAACCAAAAGAATGGCGGTATCAGTTTTCCTGCCGTGGGCCGTGGTGGCTAAGGTGCTCGGGGAGATTGGCCACCTCGAGTGCTGGGTCAGGAAGCCGGCTGTGTTGACGTCAACTGCCTTGCGTGACCTCCTGTCGGAGGAAAAGGCCACCAGGCAGGCAACCCTGCAAAACAGGGCTGCTATCGATTTCCTCCTCCTTGCCCATGGACACGGGTGCCAGGAGTTCCAGGGGCTCTGCTGCTTTAACCTCTCGTCGCCATCTGAGAGTGTTCCCGCAGCGATCCAGCGCATCAAGGAGCAGATAAAAGACATCAGATTCGAGTCCCAAGACTGGTTCCAACGTGCAATGAATGATACTGCCCATAAGATTTCTCAGGCTGTTGGAACTGTAACTAAGACTGCCAGTAGCTGGCTTGGACAATTGTTCCAGGATATGGGACTGACTGAATGGGAAGCGTCGCTAGCTAAAGACTTGGGGTTTCTTTTGTTTGTCGTTTTGTTCAGATTTGTGATTTATTTTGCGGCACGAAAAGCTATCTCATCTCTAAGAAATAAAAAGAGGGCAGGTGTGGAGGGAGATTTATGGGTGGCCGCCGCCTCTTTGGACGGCCCCGCCTTAGAGGCGGAGGACAGCCTGGAGGAGGCGGAGACAGAGGCTTAGGAGGAATGCCTCGGGGGCAGTCTTGGGAGTGGCTTTGGCCAGGGACCCGCCCCTTGTTCCGGCTCTTTCCCTGCTTGTGAAGGCCAGGGGCAGGCTTTGGGCGTGGTTCAGTCCCTGACCCCGCCCTCTCTTCTGGCTCCTTCCATACTCCTATCCCCTTGATAGGTCCCTCAACACCGGGACTGCCTTCCATGTCAAGCGATTGGTCTTTCTCTTTATGTTTCTGCCCCCTTGCTGTAACCCCATTGGTTGAGGTGACCCGGATAAAAACTCGTGCACAGCCCTCGCTCAGGGCTGGTCTTGCCAGACCTTCAGGTGCTTCCATCTCCACATTCCTTGGTTAATAAACCTGTTGTGGCAAACCAGCGACTCCTCCGCCTTTTGTCTTCACGTGACATCTTCCATTGGCACTTGACGCAGGCATCGACGCCCTCAGGTTGCTGCGCCTCTTAGGAGACCCATCCTCCTGTGACCCCTCGAGGGTACGAAGCGCACGCCGTTGGCGGAGCCTGCCCTGCTGCCTGTCAGTTGCCTCACAGCAGTGGGCTCACCGGGCGATCTAGGACTGGGTCAAGTGGACCTGGGTGCGGACAGTGGTCTGCAACAGCCAAGAGTTGTGTTTTGAACATCTCATGGGTGGAGACTTCAAAACACTTCTGGACAATCTATTCCAGTTGTTGGTCACCCTCACATGAAAAGAAACCATTATTTATTTTGTTTTAACATGGTTGCCTGCATATCAATTTGAGCCCATTTCCTCTTGCTTTATTGTGAGATTCCACAGGATAGAGTCTGGTTACATATATTTGCTCCCTGAATGCAGGCCATTATGCATATGTACAAGATTCCTCCTGAACTGTGTCTTCCCTCAGTTAAACAGTCCCATATCTCTCAGCCTTTTCTTATAAAGGAGATTTTCCCTTTGTGGCACTTTGCTGAACTTGCTCTGATACATCCATGTTGTTTGTTGTACACTTTCATCGTATCATGGAATCATAGAAACATAGAATGGCTTGGTTTGGTTTAAAGATGTTTGGTTTAAAGATAATCCAGTTCCAGCCGTTGGCAGGGTCATCTTCCACTAGACCAGGTTGCTCAGATCTCCATCCAGCCTGGTCTTGAACACCTCCAGGGATGGGACATCCACTGCTTCTCTGGGCAACCTGTTCCAGTCCCTCACCACCCTCACAATAAAGAATTTCTTTTGGATACCTAATCTAAACATACCCTCAGTTCAAACACTCTGGCAAAATACATTAATCAAATAGAAAAAATTGTTTCATTCTGTTGCTTTTAATGCTTCTTGTTGTTTTAGTTAGGTTTTCATGTTACTAAAGCCCATTAATTTATAATACAGTTTAAGAAAGGATATCCATCACTTAGGACATAAAATATTTTTTAACACTAATTTACAAAAGACAAAGTCTTCCTTTTACCTTTTTGATGAAGACTGCTAAAACAATTGCTTGAATAAGGAAGCCCTTATTGACACAAGAGGTATAACAATGTTAGTGAAATGCCTTTGTTCAGGTTTTTTCATAAATAAGAGAATTAAATTCTCAAAAGTCAGTGTTTGCTTGCTTTTGGGGCACTGGAAGAAGATTTGCTTTTCTAGAAAATTAAAGTTATGTCACTTGTTTTATTCTTTCTGTTAATAAACTTTAGTAGTAATATAGAACTAT
Organism: Acanthornis magna; assembly: GCA_036785705.1. Classification (NCBI taxonomy): domain Eukaryota; kingdom Metazoa; phylum Chordata; class Aves; order Passeriformes; family Acanthizidae; genus Acanthornis; species Acanthornis magna. The sequence continues at coordinate 815,222 of JAWUZG010000004.1, read as the reverse complement.
TCTGACTGCAGAGTCTTTTGGTTCATTTTTTCATTCATAGACATATGAAAAGAACTAGTTTGTGAAAATATTAATTAGGTTTCTACTTGACCCTAAGCTCGATACCTCCGTATATCCTAGGAGACGGCAAAAATAGTCACAGCAGGGGGACTTAGCTCTCAAATGCTAGTAGCTGAAGGGCTTTGCTTCCTGTTATACAACAGAGGCATTAAGGGTTTATTAGATAAAGGCAGCAAAACCATGCTGTTAACAGTATGAGCAAGCAGCTGACAAGTGAACGAATTACAGGCCCTCCTGCATTTAGATTTTGTATTTTTTTCTATTTTTTTTTCCTTTTGAATCTCTCTGTTTCTGAGCAATCAATCTCAGTAAGAACACCTCAAGATGTTAAAACATGTTTTTCTTCAGTCAAAGATATGTCTTTCTTTTTAGAAAATGTAAGCTGAAACGCTCTTTTTCCAGGAACTTGGGGTTCTGCTTTCTAACTAGAAGACTTCTTCAATTTTTGGTTTAGACATTTGAACTCAATATAATTTCCATAACTGAAGACTATTTCTCAATATATGGACAACTGGTAACTGCATGTATGGCATTTCTATGCAGGAAGAGATATGTCAAAGGAATCACAACATGGTCAGTGGACAGTCAAGAAAGTAGACTGGTTCAATGATTTTAGTTTGTTAAAGACAGATATCATCTGACTAGTTAGCATTTTAGGATCGTATTTATACCATAGAATAACGTAAGTATCTAAAAGGAAGATGTTAGAGGTAAAAATGGCTGTTGCAAGAAAATGTTCTTATGACAAATATTTGAAATCACTTCATATTTCATAAATAAAATTATGAGTCACATACAGTACAGATTAGTAATTATAATTAATTTATGTAACAGCAGCACAGCAGAAATTTGCTGTTAATTTAAGATACTTAACTCTTCTAAAATGTAGGTACTCTTAGCATATTGAATTTTGCATAACATTGAAATTAACCATAGCTTTTCTTTTAATGAAGCATCATAGATTAATGAATTGAATAAAGATACTAATTGAGTAATTGACTGAGCAAATTAATTTGGGTTATTGTTGCAAATAAGCTAACGCTAAATTTATCAATGGTGATGAGAAAGATAGTCAATGGCAAGAAAAATATGAACTTTCATCAACATAGTAAAACAGCACTTGTCAAATAAATGTGCAAGTATTGTGAAAGAAGTTTCAGTGTCATATTGGGTTTTTTTTCAGTCTGGCCTCTCTTGTGACTAGGCCTTCTGTTAATTAAAATCCCATTTAGTTTTCTCTATTGTGCATTTTCTATATAGCTAAAACTAATCAGGCTAAGGTCAGTTTCTTAATAACTTCTAAAAATGAGGTTGAATGAATGCTATATTTCATAATCTTAATCTGCAAGAACTCATTAGCAAAGATCTTGAGCTAATTTGTTATGGGTTGTTCTCTTTGGTAAATATCTTAACATCTAAATACCTTTAGACCTCTTTAAATGAATACTTATGCAGACATGGAACACTTTCCTTTGATTTAGTGAATCTTACTTAGACTGATAGAACTATTGCAAGTTCTTTTTAATATCAGCTTGTAAGATTTGGTTAGTTCTTCATAAATATTTGTTGTAGTTAGTTTTATCTTCACTTTTCTTCTAACAGCATCATCTCTACTGCTTTTTCATCACGGCAGAAAACATTTTCGTAATTACTGCTTCATGCTAACTGATTTCTTTTACTTGACTTGATTATAACAAGGGACAAAATGTCATTGCCTTCATTGTTCCCTTCCCCTCTGTTTTGTATTTGATGTCTTCTCATCCTGTTTCTATTTATTTAGATGCTGGAGGTGTGCAGATATATTCATTAACTACTATAAAAGACTTATTTTTTCCAGTTAATTTGTTCATTTTTCCTTACACGTTGACCTCCATTGTATGTTCATTGACCCAAATAACTGTCCACTGTTATTCAGTATCCAGGTTCCATACTGAGAGACACTAGAGGATCCAAAAGCAAATGAAAATGGATGGACAGAAGTATGGGAACTGTGGGAGCAAAACTCTTCCCACAGAAGGAAGAGAATTAAGAGAAGATCAGGCTTGTGACCACCTGATGAACCTGCGTGTACATAAGTCTATGATGAGATGATGCGATGCGATGCGATGCGATGCGATGCGATGCGATGCGATGCGATGAGATGAGATGAGATGATGATGAGATGGTGCGATGCATCCCAGAGTCCTGTGGGAATTGGCTGTTACAGTTGTCAAGCCACTCTCCATGATAATTGAAAAGTCATGGCAGATAGGTGAGGTCCCAAGTGATTAGAAAAGGGGAAACATTGTACCCATCTTTAAAAAGGGTGGAAAGGAGGACCCTGGGAATGTCCCACCTGTCAGCCTCACTTCTGTGGCTGGGACGAGTATGGAACTTACCAAAGAGGTATTTTAACCTATGTGAAGTCATACTTAACAATAAAAGGTTAAGAGAAAGGTGGAGGGGAGCAGGCATTCATTATTAAGGCTTTTGTCTTGAGAAGTAATGACTGCATGTACTGAGGCCCTACTTTCCAGGAAATGGCTGGATGTTTACTGATGATGAGAAAGAGAAAATAAATCTTTATGTGTTTTACTCTTCTTCCATGTGTGGCCTTTGTTTTTATTTATTTAACTGCCTTTATCTCAATTCATGTGTTTATTTTTTTTTCTCCCCTGAGCCTGCTGAGGAGGGGGAGTGAAAGAGCTACATGGTAGGCACCTGGTAGCCAGCCAAGGTCAGCCCAACATGTTTAGGCACCTTTTATTTAATGCAGAGAGTGCCTGAGACCTCTGTCAGCCTACCTAGCCCCCTGTGCTGCATGGGGTTGCTGGGGCGTGGACAAAGCATTTTCTTTGATTTGCTCCCTGAAAATATTCTACCAACTCAGCTCCTAACCATGCTCTAAGTGTTAATGCTATCCGTACCTTTACCTACAACAATATCAGCTAAAATTTTCCATCACAATTTGAGATTTAGGCAGACATCAGACACTGAAAATTATAGCTGCTGTAAATAAATACTTTGCAATGCTATACAGCTGAAAACAAGGTGCTATAATAAGTGGTTTAAAAAAATTGAAATGCTGATCTTTCTCAGAAATGTATATATATAAGTCTACATTTTTATATTTTCCTCTCTCATTTCAAGTACATTATAATGTACAAATGAAAATCTCTCAGCTTTTTAGCAGATAAATGAAAGAATCTGTTGACAGTTTTCTTTCAATTAGTTTATTTGAAAATAAGCAAGCTTTTTTTCAGAAGCTGCTCATTTTACAATGGAGCACCCACTTCTTGTCCCTAGCTCTGTCCTATCATGATGGTAGAAAAGAAAACAAAAATTTTAAAAAGTAATACTATAAATGATTGCATATTTCTAGAACTCAGGCATACAGTGTAATCAAAGCTGTGCTGTATTTATAGTCTCAAGCTGTTATTATAGTTATTAAGCTGTTAATTCTAGCTTCAAAGACAATTGCATGCATTTTTAGGTGGTATTTCTCTTAGCTAGGTTTCATACTTTTTAAACTTTGGGGTAGAAGAAAATCACCTAAGTGTGTCAACATGCAAGTTGAACTGACTTCATAAGGACAGCTACAAAAGTGGTTCAATTTCTTTGTTCTTGTAGTGGGCTAAAGAAATTATAAGAGGAGACGAATACTCCTTTCTCAGGGAGTGAGATCAATTTCACTTCCTGGCAGTTTCTAAATTGTGTTTGCCAATTGTGACTGAAATTATGGAGACAGATGATCACTGGTCTCAACATTTCATTATTCCAAGGCCACTGAGTGAAGTTGTGCACTGCTTTTAGGCTTTCCTGCTTTGTTTCAATTTACAGGATCTCAAGTTTCATTTCTCAAAGACTGGAATGGAGATAAGTGTTTCTGAACTCTTTTGTATACACGGGGTTAGCACACAAGAGATCTTGGGTTTCTCTTGTATCTTCCTTTTTCTTCTACTTCTTTTGAAAGTGCAATAATAAATATTCTATGGAACACATGATTAGAAGGAATATCCATCCTTTTCATAGATTGAGACTTGACAGTTCATTGTCTTTGCCTAAATGATTTATACAAATTAGTTATGGTATTAGCTGTCACAGACCAGACTTAAGTTGCATTACTTCTATTTATACTTGCTTCTTAATGAAATCAGTTTAAATTTTTAAAAGTTCCCAGAAAAATAAATTTTCTCTAATTCAGTGTTGAATTTTTCATTTAGATTTTATTCTATAAACTATCTTATAAGGATAAACATATATGATTCAAAAAATCTCTCCTATCAAGTTTTCTATAAAGGGCAGTTACATAGTCCTGGACAGACAACTAAAAAACCCCCCAAATTATTAAGCCCCTCATCAAATTAAAAAACCTGTTTGTTTGAGGGTTTTTTTTCCCTTAAAAAATGTAGAAAATGTAGAAAAGCTGTAACAACATTAAAAAAAAAAGACACCCACAACCAAATAAACCCTGCACTGCCAACACAAGCCAGTTTCTACCATTCCAGCAAAAATAAAAGCTAAAAAGATGATAAATAAAAAGTAGCTTTTTTTTTTCTTAATTCAGCAGTAGAAATATAGAGTGAGGTCATTATACTTAGGCAACTAGAAATTTTCACTAGTGTGGGTCCTTGTAATCGGTATACAGCTTAGTTTGTTTGCAAACTATTATTACTATTCTTCAAATTCAGGTAATCAGTTTTGAATATCAAAATGATGGGAAAAAAATCAAAACAAGCCACTTCACGAAGTTAGATGCTAGTGCATTGACTTAAATCCTCCAATGCTTAAATCCTTAAATCATCAAAACAAGAAGATAACTCTAGCCATAAACAGATCTATAAGGAAGCCCATCAGAGAGGGACTAATGGCCAAATCTACTCTGTCTACAGAAGAGATTTGAAAAGCTTGGCTTGGTGCTACCAGCAGGAGCAATAGTGCTTGGGACAGCGGGTAGTGCTGAAAAAGAAAGGCATGGAGAAAGATACTAAGAACTGCCAATCTTCTGGTATTCACCCCACCTTTTTTATCATCCTTCAAATTTTAGACTCCTCATCCCTATTGCAAGCTTGATTCTAGTCTTCCTTTTTTGGGACACCCACTGATATATGTAGGTTTTTTTTTTCTGCTTGTTCGGGTATTTTTTGTGTGTTTTTTGTTTGATTCATTGGGATTCTTTCTCTTTCTTTCTCTCTTTTTTTTTCTTTGTCACTGCTGAGAAGTCTTGTACTTGCTCTCTTGCAGAGAATTTGTCTCCTGCAGAGATGAGACAATCTGTCTTATAGCTAACAGTCCCAAAAGAACATGGTGGTTGTAGAAAATAATGAGCATGAAGGAAGAAGAATATAAACAATCCTACTCCCTGCAAATGTGTCCTGAGTCATCCCTTCCTGGGACAGCCAATGAACAAAGCAGAACACCAAGGAGACATAAGGAAGTCTTGGAGATTTGTGTTTTTTACATGTTCCTCAGGAGATATTTTTCTCAGTTATAAATGAGTAGTAGCTTTTGCTCCTCTGAGCATAAAAAATTACAGAAAATGAATGTAACATGAGAGTGTGAAAAGAGATATATTGGGGGTCATGAAAATAAAAGTTAAGTGAATATAATTTGTTTGTCATTGCTGGGAAGAAAACAAAAAAGTCTCTTCTAGATGTGTCCAGGTTTAATCTCTGTTCACAGCTGTGTTCAGTATTTTGAATCATCATGACTGTACTAATAATACAAATATTTATCATCTCCTAATTTTAAAAGAGTATTTCAATTTACACTTTATGTAATGGATGTGTATCTCTCACAAAGATGATTTTTAAATAAACATTTATTCATTTGGCATTTCCCATGTTGTGTGTTATTTAGATGTGCTACAGATTTTACTTCCAAACACAAAATTCCGCTAAAATAAAAATGGAAATAAAAGTGCATAAATTCCCATTTACACCAGTTACTTATTCAACAGCTTTGACAATACTGGGATGGCAATTTTATTGCAGTTACATTTATATAGACTTAAAGATGTCTTTATGATGCCAGGGCAATGTAACAAGTCCTTAATTTATAAAGGAATTGGCCCAATAAATATATTCCACCTAAATAATTGCTGGTGTCTCCTATTATAGAGACAAAAATACATTAATCGTGAAGGCAAGTAGGATGATGATAAATCACAATGAAGAAAATATGGTCCCTTTGTATTTTGTTAATAAACTTTACGTTATTTTCTGATTAATTAATTTTAAATCCTCAGGTGGATACTAGAATCGAGTGAACATTATTTAAAATTTTTTTATTAATTTTCATTATGAACACTATATATATGAAAATATGAAGTCTCTCCTGAGGAACTTTATTATCAGATAGAATTGTATCTGAAATGCGCATTTGAAAAATCTTAATTTATAATATGAAGTACTTTGTCAGGTGTACTTGCACACAGACAGGCTTTGTGGAAACTTTAGGAACAAGAGCTGTCTTTTATCTATTTTGTCATCATTTACAAGAATGAGCTGAGTCATTATCAAAACAGTAGCCCACTGGAAATGTTGACATTCATAACATGATTGGAGTTTTAAGACTATTCTTTTATTGTCAATTAAAAAAAGCACCTAAACAGTGTAGAAGAGAGACAAATGAGGAAAAAAAAAATAGAATAGTCACTGGTATTTTTGGATCTTCCTCTTTTGAGATAAACTGAGTCTGGGTCGATACTTACCAAATTTTGATCGGTAAACTTTAATAGATGCTTAGCAATACATCAAAAGAAAGGTGAGCAAAGTTCACACAGAATTTTAGCCAAATGTATTAACTAATGGATAAGTTTCCAATGTAACTCAAAATGAAAGATGAAAAATGGTAAAGCCTTCAAACATTTTTCGCACACAGAGGATTTCAAAAGAGTGTTTTATATCTTGTGGTATTTTACCCATAGGTCTCTTCCTGCCAAATGATGACTATATTTGATATTAAGTTGTTGTTTAAATTGAGTTTGTTGAGGGTAGCTGAAAGAGCTTTATTAACTCATCCTTGAAAAATAAATATTGGAAGAGGGAATAGCATTAAGGTTTAGAAATATGTATGGAAACAGTGTGCATAGATCATGGAGAGGGGGGAGGGAAGGGGAGGGGAGGGGAGGGGAGGGGAGGGGAGGGGAGACCAATCAATGCAATAAAACAAAGTGCCACAGCTTCCATCACTTGGCTACTTAAATATAAGGATATTATCCTCAGAAGACCTTCACCTTAGTGAAAGTGATTTCCCAGTTTCACAAAAGAGGTTGCCTTTTTTCATATGACAGTGGCTATGAAATTTTCTGTGATGAAATTTTTTGAATCATTAATATGAAAACTAATATTGCTTCATGAAATATTTCTTGAACTCTGACAATTTTCAGAATGAAGAGGTAAAAAATATTTTGGCTTTGAGGAATTTTACTGGAAGAATCTAACCATCTGATCTACCTCCAGGTTTAGGCAGTAGGTGAACTCAATTTTCCATGGTTATATCACTGAAAAAGTTCTTACTGGTAGATATATAATAGTATATAGTTGCTTAACCCCTAAATGGTTATACACGACACAAAATCATTGATGCTCTGTGGATCTAGCCTTAAGTCCTCAGAACAAGAATAAATAGTAATGGAATATAACATTTTTTTCCAGACACTTTTCCTTTAGGCACTACTTTTATTGACACATGAAGTTTGCAATAATATGCTTTCTGTTTCTTCCATCTATTTTTTTTAATTATGAAAATAAAAAGTTCAATGTCTATGACAGATATGTTACATTTACTCTTTATATTTGCTTGTTTTTTTTAAAAAAATTACTAAGACAGTACTTCAGTCTTTATGTTTAGCAACCTTACATACACACATAACTCTGTACTTGAAAACCCAGAGGATTTTGTTCTGCTAAATTTTATATGACCAATAAGTAGAGTTATATTTACAGGCATTTGTAGTCAATGCAGAGTCAAAACCAACTGTTTTAGGGGACAATTAATTGTAAGGGTTCAACATCCTGAACATGGCCATTTTAGGAACAGTGAGTTATCCCATACAGGCTCCAGCTGCCCTCCAGACTGTGTGTCTCAAATGTCCTTCTTCATATTTACCAGTCCTGGGTTTACATCCACACTCTAAGCAGGAAAATGTAGTCTGATTCTGAACTAGACATGAGTATTTTATAACTATTCTAATTCATAACTAGATAGGTTATTGGGGCACCTCATTGCGATGTTAAGCGTAGTTGTGCTCAGCTTGAAGACTCTATATCCTTGATATCTCCTATCTGCAATAACCAATGAACAATGGTTTTGTAATTGCAACTTGACCATAGTCCACTTGCTAATATCTCTTTGTGTTTGGCTAAAGATGTCCCAAGTAAACTAAGAATGGTATGTAACAAAGCATGATGCCTTCTGAGAAACCATAGGATATTAATTTTCACTTTAATCTACCTCTGTATATGAGTGCAACTATCCCATGGGTCCTGCGGTGCCAGCCAGTGCTCTGTGGGTGTCACAGATGACAAAATAAAGTATCAATAAAAATCAATAAAATATCTACATTTTGAGAACAAAATCCCATCCTAAATTCTGTATCTGAGCTACTAAGTCGGAGATACTTCTGTCTTCAAATGAAAAAGATACCACTTGTGTATAACTCACCTTCTGTTAAGGAAGTTATACAAAAGAGAAGCAGAATCACCCTATCAACATATGCATGTCTATGAAGTCACCTGAAGAAGGCTAGCTCAGGCTCTGACATCTAGAAATTAATTATATAGTAATGCCTTGCAAAACTATTATGATTTCATAACTATAATTGTGCTGTTTTAATTACAAACATAAATATTATAGTAAAAATAATAAACATTAAATAGCAGAAGTATGTTGTGTGGCTTTTCTCTCTTAAAAGAAGAGACAATTCTTTTATTAATTTAACAAATCTACCTATAATTTGCCAATTACTAGTAAGCATGAGAAAAGCCTTTAGAACCTTATCTGATAGGAATATTAAGTTTTCTCACGTACAAAATTCCCAAATTATTTCTAATGTGTCCCTGACTTGCCGGGGGGATTGAATGATCTTTACAGTTGATTCCAATCTAGACCATTCTAATTCTATGACTCCTTTTGAGCAAGTGAATTCTTCCAGCTCTGAATTTGCTATGGTACTATCTCTTTATGAGTTTCAAATCTCATTAGGGCTCATTAGACTCTTGAGAGATGCTAACATCTCACACACTATAAACAATGCCTTTTCAACCTTGATTGAAGTTTTTGTATTCACTGATTAATGTTTGTGCACTAAGATAGATTAAGAATATAAAAGGGAAAAAATCATTTGAATGCATGGCCTTTATAAAAAAGTTCTTTCAAAACGCCTTGCAACAATGAGTTAAACTTCTTTCCTTTCTTATCAGTTCAAAATTGTAAATCTTGGAACAACCCTCACTGACAGATTAGAAAACTTGAAATGAAGATTAACTTTTAATGGATAATGTTTTGTAATAAAATTTGTACACATCTTTGAAATGTTCTGGCATAGAATTTTACCTTCAAAAATGGGTATAAGTTTTAAACTTATGTCAAGGAATGCTGAACATTTTTCTGGCAGTCATAATGTTGATTTTGGCCCGTTGAAGGGGATCAGCTTGGATCAAATTTTTAGCCTCTTTACCAGAAAGAAAACACCACCATCCTTTCAACATGACAGAAGAACTGGAGATTAAATAAAGAAGAAAAATTCTGCAATGGTCCTAGTATGTTATAGCTGTAGGGAAATTTCAACACATTGCTGGATGGTAGATGGCCCCTGGAGGCAAGAACTTCAGCTTAAAAGGTAATCACATTTATATACTCACCTAGCCAGAGCACAATACTTATTGTAACAGTAGGATGGTTTTGGGTTTTTTTTTCCCAAAGCATTACAGAAAAATGCTGATGGCTTCATTGAATGTTGAAAAACATGTGTTGTATTTGTGCTGCTGTGCCCTCGGGTAGTGTGAAGGGACATGCAAACCCAGCTGCACAGCTTGGAGCGGGCCTCCGGCAAAAGCTGTTAGAGCTGTGACCCCTGTATGGCAGGCAATCCCACTGGCAGAAAGGGTTAGTGAAAGCAAGAGAGGGAGGGGCAGTCAGAGTTAATGTTATAAATTATTTTTAAAGGTCTGTTTAAGCTTGTAAACAGAACATATTAAGGAAAAGACATGAGCAAGCTAAGACCTGGGTGAATGAAATAGGTTTTTAAACTGACTCCCAAGGGTAATGTGTCAGTAATCAATACCCATGAGGAAAGATAGCTCAGAAGTGGAAAGGTGTGTTGCAGTTGTCAGAGAGACAGGTTTCATCACTGCACAACAGTGGGTGAGTGGGCTTGAAACAAAGAGGGAGAGGAATTCTAAATTGTAGTTAAAAATTCCAACAACTTTAGGCTTATCCCTAGACAGAATATTTTGGACATAAGAAGACTTCAAGGTAAAAAAGTATGCAAGCAGACAGAAATATTTCTTGAATTCTCTAAAAGCATAGGCTTCTGTTACAACATCATAAAATACTGGAAAACAAATCCATGTTTTTTCAATTACCTATAAATATAGTTCTTTTCGTTAGAAATTATCTGACATCTCATGCCTAGTGTTTCTTCCTATCCATCAAATATATTTCTTATCTTCTGCTGAACTTTCAGCTGTTGCTTTTCATCCACACACCCTTTCCTTGTACACAGCATAGGAGTCGCATTTGCTAGGTAAGCAAAAAGAGCTGAAGATTTATATTGAGCTTATGGCAGCTATCATATTTGTACACCGAATATCATAAGAGATGATTGACAGGAATGTTTCTGTAGTATCCTTTGTTATGTCACCAAGAAAAAGAAAAAAGCAATTGTGTAGTAAATCTGTGCTCCCTCCTGTGCAAAATCCCATGAGATGGATGGTAGATGGTGACAACAGCTTTCAACAGGTCTCACGAAACTAATAGAGACATTTGGAGGCAGAATGTTGCCTAGGATACATTGCCATTTTTCCACTGCAGTCTGTTGACCTCTGACCTTTACACAAATTGAGGTTTTGCCCTTTCAGTTTGAATGTATGTTTACAATATCTTTAATGATTAACTACCGTTAACTATATCAAGTATTTTCTCTGAAATTTAAATTACAAATCAAACGTTTATGAGTTATAGCCAGCAATTTAAAAACCTTATTCTTTATTGGCCATAATTATTAATATAATTTATATACCTACTTTTTTATTATTTTTTTCCAATTTCTCATTCTTTTTCCTCTCTTTTTGTTCCATGGTTTGTGTGGGTATTTCTTTCTGTAGCATTTCAGTACTGTGAAGTGCCATATCCAATAAATTTTAAAAAGGAAATACATATAGAATTCCCCCATTTAGAAAAAAAAATAGCATTTAGTTTATCAATTAAATATCACATTCTCACTGTCTGTTTTAAAATAACACAAATGTCCTCATATTGTCTTCCTTTGCAGTTATAAAATGAATAAATGAGATTTGAACACTCACCTTTTCATGAGGTTTAACATAGAAAAATATAGCATGCTCATGTAATTTGAATACAGAAATTATTACATGTCTGAAAATCACAGTTTATTCTCCGTTATTCTAATTTTTCTGAAAAATAGTGAAAAGATAAAGAACCAAGCTCAGTCCTTATTGACTGTCCTTTCACTGTCTCATTTATGGATATTTTCCCAAATTTTTACACATTTTAGGAAACCACCATGCCATGGTATATTTATGATTCATAATCTTGGCTTTCATGGGCTAATTTAGGAGTTCAAATTAGCCTAAATTAGCTAATTTAGGACCTAATTTTATTGAAACATATTATAGCATTAATGAAAATGCAGACAACCTCTAGACAGTGATTCAGAATTGTTATGCTTTACTTCAGCTCTAAATTACCCCTCAGTTATCAAAGATTGTGTTCATAGCTTAGCTCCCATTTTCTACTTCCTACTTCCTAGTGAAGGAATTTCAGGTAATGTTCAGTCAGAGAAATTAGTGCTACAGTTTAAAGCTATTGTACATCAATGCATTTGGGTTTATTTTCTATGGAAATCAAAATATCAGAGGCAACTGGAATCGTTAGGTCTCAATATGAAGCTGTGAGCTGCTCCATTCCTGAAACTAAGAGGTTTCCAAGCCAAATTTAAATACTTTTATTTGTAAGTTAATTGCTTGGGCTTCGAATGCTCCTAAATTTAGCCATCAATATTCATAAAAAATGAAAATATGATCAGCATATATATGTAATAATTATGTATCTAATATCTATAATTTACATATATAAAAAATATCTGCAAAATATGAAGCTTGAAATGTATATTGGTCTACATCAAATAATAAAGTTTTCTAGGGTTGTGACAATTATGTCTGTACTGTTATGACATTTAGAGAAATATTGAACCATAAGTGATATTGTAGGGGCAAAATCAGAATATACTAATATATACTAAGAGGTCTAAGGCCTAAATTATTGCTTCCCAAAGGAAAGCATAATCTATAAGGATGTTTTTTGGGGATCTCTCTGTCCTGTTCTGTTAGAATACTATAGAACTGAAAAAGACTTTTAGGTCTTTAGACGGGGAAGACCTTTGGAATTTCAAGAAAGCCCCACAAAAAGAAGAAGGACTCTGGATTATTAACAAGAAACAAAGAGTTCATACACTTAGGACAATTAAACCGGATTCTAAATGCATGGTTATGACTTACTGAGTCAGTTCCACTTAAAAAGCTTAGCATTTCAATGTATATAATGCCATTCTGTAATTAAGGGCCATTTAATCCAGATTTTCTTGTAATAAAATCAGACCCTTAAAATATTTGAATAGATTATATTTTACAGTTATATTTTACTGAAAACTGAGAAAAATACTCTGCTTTCAGTAGCAACTGAAATGTTCGTCTATCTTCTTCTTTGTTATCACATTACAGAATACTGAGAGAATACTACAATTGCCAAACTATTTTATTATATATTGGCAATGGAAGCACAAAAAATCCATTTCCTATCAAATATGGTCTGAAATTGAATAATTTAGGTTTCTGGTTGCAAAACAAGTCCAGCAAAGGATATGAGTGGGTTGGCAATTTGCTTTAGTCAATATTCTACACAATGCAATTATTAATGACCAACTTTTAGTCAACAAAACTATTGGGTTTATTTAATTTTACACTGTATCTCTTGCTTCATGCTGCTATTATACCTTTGGAAGTTGACAAATTCATTTAATTGAATTTGACTATGGGGAAGAGGTCTGAAGACAGAAAATCTGTAATAAACTGCCCGAGTATATCTAATTTCATCTTGATTTTACTTACTCTTGGATTTTGTCCACTGGGTCATTTGCAAAAGAGCCTTGAATAACAGTGCATAACAGCCTGTTGCACCGTGTTTTTTGTGGTTTTAAATAATCTACCTCTTTCAGTTTCTCCTCCTAAAGAAGATACGTGTTTTACTAAGGGATATTTTGTTGATAGAGTAGAAAGGGAATAGGATCCACATTCCTTCTGTATTAAATCACCTAGTAAGTTTACAACCTATTTGAAAGAAAAGAATAGAGCTGATCAATTAGAGTGGGTCTTATGTAATACCTTGATATTTTGAGGGATATACTAGGCTTCCTTAATTTCCAAGGGGGTTTTGATTAGGTTTCATTTTCCCCCTCACAAAAACAATAAAAGGAAAAAAAAGCAAGAATTGCTCTTATGGTATTTTCCCTTCTTTTATTCTGTAAATTCACGAAAATATTAAATCAAAGTTTTTATTGGCTTATTTCTTCCCCTTTTCACTTTGATTAATATTAGAATATTTCTATATTAAATACATCAGTTCAATAATTCTTAGCTAGTACTGTGAATACAAGAAAGACAGATCGGTAGTGTCCAGAGCAAATCTGCTCCAAATATATGAATTTTGGTGAATTTGATGATTTCTTTTTTTCTCTCATCTTGAAACCAAAAACAAACTAACCACACCAAAACTTCCAAAATTAATTGATTTTCATTACATAGCACCTCTTTTTCTTTTTTGGTTTACAGATAGTTTTTCTTCTCAGTTACATCAGAGAGCTTTATCTGTTCATTGAAATATTTGAACCTTCTTCTTATGTATAATTACCTAATTTTACTTGCATTAGTCTCTGTTAAATTGAAAGTTTAGGATAAAGGATCGCTCATATCTACATTTGAAATTTTGTTATGAATAATTTGTTAACTGTCTGATTTCATTAACAGTATCGTTTTTGTTCCTTAGACAAAGGTGTTTGGGAACGGAGTGAAAACCAGAATTAGCAGTAAAAAGTTTTGACTTAGAGTAGATTTCAATTTGTTTGCTTTGTGAAAAATGTTTGCCAGAAAATTCAATTTGATGCTTCAGAATTTTAGCATGTATCTTTATTATACACTTCTACTTATTATTTTGCAATTTCTGCAGTGGTAGTAAAACTGAAAGGTGAAAATTAAAATATAAATGACACAGCAAAAATAAAAGGTAAGGTATTTTATTCATACTAAATAGAGAAGCACTGGCACTCCATTTACAAGCTATAGCTCCTTATCCATCTTTTCTGGCCAGTCCCGCAAGCAAAAAAAACCAAAACAATGGGTACAGATGTATGGTTTAACCTTTCTCTCTCATTTCCTACACCAAGGAGACTCATTGCCTTTGTCCTTTTTCAGAAAGATATAAGGTTAGAAAACCTTATTTTTATTAAAAGGAATTGTTCTCAACAAAAAATATTATTTTTCTTTAATTAATCAGAAATTAATCTAATGTGGGATTTGGAAGTTGTCTAAATTTTGATCAGCCCAATTTCTCCTATGAAATGTCTACAAACATTCTTTAAAATACATCTTTAAGAGACCATTGATGGATAGAGAGAACAAATGCCCTTCATAAAGCAAATTATTTTATTGTATTTATTTTTGAACTAGCTCTCATTGAAGTAGAATATGAAAAAATACCTATGAAGTTTGTGTAGTCTGAAAATTCTCTTTATGAATATATTTATATGCTATTTATATTCTGAATCAGGCCACCAAAAATATGTATTGACATAAGAAATTGTCATGTTTATGAAAATAATGAGAAAGAAATGTGGATTTTAAAAAAATTCATATTGCTTTTTTCTTAACCTGTAGAGTACATTCATTTCATTTTTCCTACGATTATGAGAATATGACATTCAAATCTATCTAATGAAAGATGCAATTCACACTTGGTTCATGTTCATAAATTTAGTCTCTCAGGGTTGTCAACACGGTAATGTAGATGTTTCTCTGCAAAAGTTAAGAAAATTAAACAAGGAAATTATCTAAATGTGAAATTCTTCCTTAAAAGCATCTATGATCAGTATATCGTCCTAATGCGAGGTGGAAAGGACAATATCTGTTTCAAGTAATACAGTTTCTCTGGTAACAAAGGAGAAAATTTCTTTGTGAAATCAACAACACATGTTTTTAAAGTTCTGGTAATAAAATTTTTGAAACAGTATTGCTTTTGACAAGGACTGAAAAACAGGACAGATATTCGAGTGAAATTCAGAGAAGGCAATAGACAATCATAAAAGAATAAAGGTGCAGAGCAGACAAGACATAAGGTTAGCAAAAAGCTCAAGTCACTGGAGTCTGTTATGATAAGAACAGAAATATGTTCTTGATACAATCCTGTCTCCTCTAAGAAAATAAGCGCAGAGGGATTGCACAACTAGGCATCTAGAAATGGCATTATTCAAAACATTTAGCCATGTTGTAAAGCTGTCAGTATCCCTGTATTTCAGTAATAAGTGGCACCAGGCTTATCTGGATTTTCTCTGACTGCCAGGCACTGACCAAGGATGGAAGAATGGAAGTGCTCTACTATATTTTCCTGCCGCATTACAGAGTGCCCACAAGCCATGGGCTAGGAAACTTTAGGGGAAAACAAGTATTCCTTGTTTGAGTGGGGTTTTCTTTTGGTTTTATTTTTTATTTTGGTGGGGTTTTTTTGTTTTGTTTTGGTTTGTTGTTGTTTTTTTGTTTGGTTGGTTCATTTTTTTGTTTTGTTTTGTTTGTTTTTGTTTTCTGTTTGGTGGGGGTGGTTATGGTTTTGCTTTGTTCTGTTTCTTTCCCTGTTTATTTTTTTTTCGCTTGGTTGGTTGGTTGGTTGGTCTGTTTTTGTTTTTTTAGGGTAGGATGCTTGGTTTTGATTTGTTTTGTTGGATTTCTTTGTGGATTTTACAGGCCTCTTTACTAGTTGTTTGACTTACTCTAGTGCACTCTCCAGAAGATGCTTGAAATAATGGTGAAAAACAAGTCCCAAACCATGGATTTTTACATGCCCAGTATTCAAGGGACTCATATGTATTATGATATATAAACTTTGTACAACTTTCATCTAATACTACTTGGTAATTCCTAATTTAGAACATGCCTTAGTCTCAACAAAAGAAAGCAATATGAAAAATGTATTTCAAAGAGTGAAATAGCAGCATATCCATTGATTAGGACAGGATCTGAACTGAAAGAACAAGATCTTCCTTTATTTCAATGTTTATAATTTGACCTTTCCTAATGATATTTTGATGTCTCAGAGACCTCTAATAAATCAGTCTAATAAATTTGAGATGTGTTTGTAAGTCATGGAGCAACATGATGCTTCATCCCCCCGGCACTTTGAAAATACTAGCTTATACTTAAAAAGTATTTATTTCTTTAATTATTATTTCCGCTCACTATAATATTATGATATTTTAATAATTTAGATTTTTTTTCTGCTTCAGCTTCTAGCCATTGAATCTGGATATATCTGTCTCTTGCACTGTTGACTCTCCTACACTTTTGTTTCCTTTGGTAAGTATTTATACATGATCAACAGATTCTGTAAATATTATTCCAAAAACTACAGAAATTGAAATTCTTGCATCTTTAGAATATGTTTTCAGATGTTTCCATGATACCAATAGTGGTACTGTAAACACTTTTCCATTTCCTCAGCATCTGAAAATGCAGACAGCAGTTAAGGATATAGTAACATTTTCTTCATTGAAGACCATATAATGAATAATATAAAATAAATATTGAAATATATTAAATAAGCATATTGAACAAGGTTATTATATGTAGGACAAGCTCTCTTTTAAGAAGAGAGAGAATGTCAAAGGCTTCTATTGCCTGAGGCAGGGATCTGTAGGAGCAGACAGAAATGTCTCCTGAGTTATCCTATTTAAAGCTGCCTTGAAGAATGCTAAGTCTGCTCTTGCTTCCTTCCTGCTGCAAGAAAAATATCACATATAGGGAGAAAAAAATAGAATAAGTGTATACCACATATAGTGTAGAATCAATTTTAAACTAGTCTGGTGGTTTGACTTACAGAAGTAAATCTGGATTCTTGCACTATCAGTTAATACTGTTTAAGTTCTCTCTCGTCTAGATCCTACTTTAATACTTGCTTCTGTCCTTTGTCTTTGCTTTTATATTTTTTTTCTTCTTCCAAAAGATTCTGGCCTTTGTTTTACCTCTGCCATACTTTGATTCCTATTACTGAGACCATTTATGTGCTTCCATTAATTGCTTTCCCTACCGTCCCTTAGCTCAATGTTGGTTCTTGGCCTCCATATATTTTTTGCAGTGTTTTTCCACAGCCTTTCTAGACCCATCTTTCCCCTTTCACTATGAAACAGGAACATTTTACTCTCCATTTGTCTGTGAAATGGTAAGAAAATACTAATAATCATTACACTGTCTTAGTGAAAGAGTTCTTTCAAAGTGAACATTAAGGATCATCTTCAGATCTGAAATTAAACATATTCTGATAATTCAAATATTGAGGTTTGTGGTAATTGCCACTGGATACTTGAATTTCATTATACATCATCTAATTCATAGCCTCAGCAAGACAAATCTTACTGGTAGCAGTTTGACAGGCCTGAGAAAAATTTGTTTGAGAATCCAGACTGTTATTGTGCATGAGACAAATAGTGATCTAAAATATACTATAAAGTCTTTCCTGTCTATCTGTTGTCCTCACAGTGTTTGAGAAGAATTAAACTGTATCTGCTCTTGACACTGTGAAAGTCACAGCAGTCACTGTACTCTGTTGTCTAAAGAATAAACCAGAAATATTTTGTAGGACTGGAAATTCAGTCATGATATTGTGGTAAGTTTAAATAAATATCAATTCCACTTCTATATTTTACTCAATTTCTTTTACTTATTATATCGAAGGTCAAAGAATGTCTTACACATTGATTTTACTTAAATAGACTACTTTTTAATGGACACATAAACATAAACAGATACATAAAAGAAAGCCTTTCATCCCACATCCCACAAATTGTTATGGGATTCAATTAACCCATGTAGAATTAAAATGGCATGTTCATAGGAGAAAGAATATGAACTGTTTTACAATCAATGTGCAAAGACATCCACTGATGTCCAGGAAGTTCTTCCCTTTCCCCTTTTTCTTTCTATTTGTCATTTAATCCTTATCTCCTTTTTCTCCTTTCAGTATTTCTCTGGCCTTCTGTAGCTCTTATTCCTAACAATATGAAATACCCAAAAGTTCATCTAGATCCCTTACTCATGGCAAATTGTAAGCTCAGAGAGAGTGATGATTCTTGGCTTCTTTATGACAGAAACTCAAGTACCTTTTTATTGTCTCCATCCATTCACGAAAGACAAAATTCTCCTCTCACTTCTTCATTAACAATAATTTGCAACAGGCAAGCAGAATTATTAGGAAAGAAACACACACACACACAGATTGTTCAGAATTCAATTCCATATGCCACAATTGATCACTGAGGGCCCAAACCTCCCCTTCTCCTTGTTCTTCACCAAAATCAGGATATTGTAATCAAAGAAGCTGGCCTGTTACGCTTGGGTTTTTTAAAATTTATATTCTGATTTAGTAGGCTGAAGGATTTCATACTTCCCATTGTGGTTTAAGGGTAAGATACTTGTTAATCAGCTAATCTTTCTAATATAGTCGAAGAAACTCCAGAAGCTGGAGATTTAGGTGAAGGACCAAATATCATATACACAGCTCCAACAATCTCTTCAACTATTTCCAAACCCTTTATATCACACAGAATCTGATAATCTATGAAATGTAAAAAAAAGCAAAAACCAAACAACAATTTAGCTGTGTTAACTCATTGTTCAGCAACCTCCTTTTCTTTCAGTTCCCCTTCCCTCTCCTTCCCTTCTTTTTAAACATTAAATGTGCATTTCCATATCATTCTTAAAGCTGTTTACCCAAATCCATCAGATCACACATTTCCACCACAGATTCCACAAAATTACTAGAATCCATATGTGTGTGTGTGTTTTTCCCTGAAACCAGACCTTAATTTCTCTAATGGGTGAGAATAATTCAAAATCATGGATAATAGGGAACTCCTGTGAAATATTGATATAAATAACATCTCTGACGCCAATACTAGGATGCAAGGTAGTACTGATTCATGGCACCTGTCTTCAAGTATATTACTGCACTTGAAATGCTACATTTATTCAGTCAGTTATAAGAAAACAAAACGAAATCAACAACAGCAACAACAAACTGAAGCCATTATTCAGTATCCTCTATTAATCAAAACTAACATGATATTTGATTTTTTGTGTTTCTTAATCCTGCTGAATTCTAATAACTGGTCTATTAATAATAAAGATTTTATTGCTACTTTTATTTTAATATCTATGTTTACTGCGTCATTCTAAAAAAGTCAGATAAAAGAACAGTTCTCCTAATACAGGTATTTTTATAAATCTGACATATATGAAGGAATACCTTAATGCTCTTGGATGTGATTGTTTGGAGTTCTTTGTAAACCATAATTTCATAGAATACATATAATTTCATCTAACAGAAAATTTTCTATTCGAGTCTTATTTTATTATTACATTCAGAATGAAAAATCCATTCATCTTATCTTTAATATGGGATTTAGTGGTGAAAACCTTTGTACCATATTTTCTACCTCTGATTCTGTTTTTCTTTTCTCTATCTTTTTTTTTTAAAGTTTGAATTTGTGCACGTGCTATTTTAACAGTTTAATTTCTGCTTTCCTTTGATATTTCTCTTTTGCATATGCTATTAAAATTTTAGCCGTATGCCAGGAATAGACTGGACTTGAATTTGCATAACGATATGTTTTACCTCAAATATTACATTTTAGAGGAAAACAAAATCCTGAGTGTTACATTTTTTCTTCATTTCACCCTTCTCTCCATCTCAGCAATATTTTCAGTACTTGTCTCAAGTGCATATACTTCCAAACAGTTTTCAAATTGCAAATGACACATACAGACCCATAATAAATTCAAAAGACCTCAAAATTGCATCTCAAGTTTTCAGGGATGTCAGATCACAACCTTTTTTCTGAAGGTGGTGTCCAAAGGGGGAAAAGAACCCAAACATGCAGGGCTAAGAAACAAAGCACATTAGTGTATATTAGCAATGACACACTAATGGGGTTGCGTAAGTTTCTGGCTCATTTGGGACAAGGGCAGAGGAATTCTGCATCTGCTCTGAGCACATGTCTGGATGAAGCCTCTTAGAAACAGAAGCTGAAAAAAATCCTTTAAGATCCAAGACAAAGTATTTTGAATAAGCTATAAGTTAGTTCTTGAAAATACAGTTCAAATTACTTAAATTACCTTTTTCATTTATTTATTTTCTATCTTTGTGTGTATAGAAGAATGCATATGTATGCAACACAAAAGAATGAAGGTGAGAGGTGGGATTCAGCTCTCATACTATCCATATTAGAGAGATTTCTAAATAAGAATTAGCTTAGACCTCTTTATAGGCAACAGAGAGAAATGGACCTCTCTGGAGGACAATTTATCAAGCTTCTTAGATACCTATTTAAGAATTTCTTCATTACTTCAAAGTTTATCAGTTGTTTACTCCTATTTCTCAACATATGAGGATAAACGGTCTTGGACCATGCAATACATTACTGATCCTGACCTAAGAACTTCATCCATGACACAATTCAACATCTTTATATATACTAACTTTAATTAAAAACCCTGAAATCCCTTTGTGCATCCTATCTTCTGGTGCTCTAGAATATTTTGGGAATTTTGGAGACATTTATTGAAATGGGTTTTTTTCAGAAAACCTTCATCTTCATGCCAAGTAATGACCTTCTTAACCCAGGACATGCCCAGATGTGAAGAGGCAAAAGCCTTTTAGATTCCATTTTCTATTTCATCGTATTAATGACAGCACACACCATCAAACAAATAGCAGTTACAGCAACTGGGGATGAAATCCCAGCATGCCTCAGTCTCCTCAGTTGTTTGCCTAAGGAAAAGAAAGTCCAAGGAGTAATTTAACAGAATACCAAAACTGTAGATAAGTAGATAATGTTGAATATTTTTCTATGTCACTTGTAAAACATACATAATTTCAAACATATGACACATTGGTTATCCTAGCAGCAGACATTCAAAATCATGTAAAAGGAAAAAACCCTACAATACCAGAAAATAACACATAAGCCATTTTAGATTAGAAAATAGGAGAGAAGTAATTTGGCACCTTTTAAATTTTTTGAAAGATGAGACATAATGTGAAAAGGTTAATTGGTATCTAGGTTGTTCCTGTTCAACAAATTTGATTCATTTTTATTGTAACTCAGTGAGTGCTTTCAGAACCAAGCAAATATAAATCTATTATTAAATACTATAAAGTCAACATAAGACAAAGCCTAGATTTTGCCTGGGGTGACATACATATAGAACACTAGTTTAGTACATTACTGTCAGAGTAGATCTCACATATATTAAATAAAAGATCTTAAAATATTCAATCAGGTGTTGTGACAAATTTTTCACTGGATAACAAAATAAACAAAATAAAACAATATATGAAACAGAGTATGATTCACTAAAATAAGTGCTCATGATCTTGAATCTTGCTATTCCAGAATTTATGAGGGCTACTATACCTGTTACTAGTTATTTAATATTTTTCCCATTTTATTTATGTATTTCACATCTTATTAGCAGCAAGAATAGATTATTGTAATTCTTTCTGCTACAGTGTGTTGAGCTCAAGTTATCTCCAAATTACAGTATGTCCAAAACCCCTCGACTCAACTTTTAGCCTTCAAGCTTAACAAACAGTCTATTAGTATTGTCTTTGAAGGCTTAAAGTGGCTGGGTTTTTTTCAGCTAGAACTATCTACAAAATATGCGTTCTATTTCTTGAGTCATTAAACAAACTTAAATGCTCATATCTGAGCTTCCAGTGAGCATATATCATGCTAGTATATTAGCTCTCTGATCAAAATTCTGTGAACTACTTTTTTTTTTTTAATTTGGTCTTGTGTCCCTTCTTCCTTTTTCTTTCTTATATTAGGCTCCATTTTAGTTTTGATTTGTTTTGTTTTGTATTTGGGGGAGCGTTGTTTGTTTTGTTTTGGTTTTTTTTGCATATTTCTGTCCTCTATAATTCAAATGTATTATATAAACAAGGTAGCTTCATATTTTGCCTTTTATTTGCATTTTCTGGATTGTTTGGGATTTTTTAAAATAAAAAGTAAATAATTGGACAGAAAATACTAAGCTGAGTCTCATTATTTATAGGATTTCCATTAAAACACTAGGTCAGGTTAAAAACTCCTGCTGTTTTCAGAAATTTCTTCAGCCTTATTTTTATTTACCAGTTTTCAAAGTTCTGCAAGATTTCATGTACATGCCTGGAGGGTTCACCACACTCTCCTCATTTCGTATTATCCACCAAACACCTGTACAATGGCAGGGCTTTTACCTATTTGAAACAACTATTTTCCTCCGTAAAAATGATGTTAAAATGTCTCTCTTTTAAAGCAAATGGAGATTGATGTTTAAAAATCTAGGCCACAATATAATCTAGTCTTTTATTTAAATAAATTTACACAATTTTACTTTTCATAGTACTGTAAAATTCAGAGAGGAATTTGGTTGAATGAATTTTTTTGCTAATTTAACTAAAATATAGCCTGTAGAAACTTATGGTAAAAATGGGTCCGAAGCAGCAGTTTACCAAACGTAGAGAAAGGGAATGGAAAAAAAGTATTTGTTACTTGTCTAAGAAAAAAGAGCAATTTTTTTTTGTTTTAATTTTTAGCAAGGATTAATATGCTTGTTATGAAGTGATTTGTGAACTGTGTGTTCTTCAAAGCATGGTACTTGCATTACTTTATTTATTACTCACAGAACTTTCAGAAGGAGTTTTCAGTTACCATTCTTACTCCAATGAAGACATAATGTAACAGGACATTCCTAGAGGAAGTAAATGCTGATGTTTAATTGTAATTGTTTATGACTGAAATTTTCTGTTACTTGTTCTACTCCTGTGGTGATGAAAAGAATTATTTGGGTTTTGGAAGTGTAAGACACTTTATAAATTTTAATGAGTAGTGTGAGATGCTGGTTACAATTAATGACAGGAAATATTATTGTCAAATATATTATTTGTACTTCCCTGAATACAGAAGGGAAAAAAAAAAGCTGAATAAAAGCCAAAAACTTTGGCATGTTACATAAAACACTTCCTTTTATAGTACGCAGATCAAGTGTGATTGACAGTGAGCAAAACAAAATTCAATGACTATTCTGATATGAATAGAGAAAATCAACTTGGACACTCAAGTGATAAGTTCCATCAAGGCTGGAAATTCATGCAAATCATTTGACAGGCATGCAAAAATGAGACAGGTTGCAACTCATTGAATAACAAAAACTGAACCCTGACTGCTGGTATCACGGTAAATGTAGCAGTCAGATGCATGGATGTCTTTTTCCCCTCACATGCAAGCACATTAAAAGGGCTTAGGAAAATGAAGTTATTATTACACATCTTCGGTTAAATCACACATTTAGCCTTAAAGGTCCGAGAATGGTCTTCCTTGTATCCAGTTGTACTTTGTTCCTCTTAGCTCAAAGTTGATCTCATTAAGCTTTAGGTCTTTCTCTACTCTGAAAAAAGTTAAAAGTTCCTAAAGATTTCTTTTTTTCCTGGAGTAGAGAGATGCTTTTATCTAGCTTTTTTTCTGCAATTCAGAGATCTTTACAAAAACTGAGGTACCTATTCATAGTTTTAATTTTCAGGTTATGTTTTGTTTTTTCTATTTGCTGAACCAAAATATGTAGACAAATAGGAAATAACTCTAGACATCCTATCTGTCTTATACCTGTTAAGAGTGTCTGTACCATCCCTGTTTTCAGTGCGAATGTCTAATTGAGTTAATCTTGGAAAACTTATGGATAAATGACCAACATTTTGAAAGGTTTCAATTGAATTAAGTAAATGAATTTTGGGAAGACTTTGAAATATGGTACTTCTTTCTGATGCTGAAAAACAAGGATTTATACAAAACCCCCCCCACTATAAACTCCAGGAAATGCTCAGTATGCCTCAAGATTATACATTAATTAAAATATTTCTTTGTGCATTTTTTGCATATTTTTTAAAGGGAAAAAAAAAGGAAGAGTTAGGAGATTTTAGAGAGAAAAATTATAAAATAATTAAAAGACATAGATTTTGAGTAGCATAAATCATCAATATCATGCATTATGAAATTATTGAATTTGTAGAAGAATCTTGGGTCCTAGGGGGATTTCTTTAGCTCTTTGAGAATACAGTGCTATGAAATTCAAAGGCAAAACATTTTACTTATAATTTAAGTTTATACCAATTGCTGTAGAAAATGAAATTTTCTCAATGTCAGGCATAATATTTCAAAATAGACATGACAAGAAACACAGGAAAATTCAGAAGTTTAGTTCACATTGGCTAAAAACAGACAAAATCTACAAACATAAATCTGGACTTCAGTGCTCTACAGCAATAACCTGGAAACATTTTACTTTTTATCTTGTAATTTAACATTAGAAAATAAAGTGTCACTTGACTGAAAAATATTATGGACTATTCCTATGCCTTTTTTTCCTAAAATTTTTTAATCTCTCCTAGATTTATTGTTTTGCAAGTATCAATTTTATCTCTAGAAAAGTCTCAAAATATGATGGTTTTACCATTTTAAGTTCCTGGAGCATAAACAAGGTCTGTTGCGTATTTTATTCCTTATTTTAATGTCATCTAATATATGGGAAATTGTTAACATAAAACAGCAGAAAACAAAGTGGATGAAATCCTATAGGAAAAGATAACATTGATACCAGAATAAGAAAGCTTCAAAATACAGGATTTTAAAATTCTTTATTTTAATAACATCTAAACATACAAAAATAAACTGATTAGAAATGAAAAGATTTTTGCACACAAGGAAGTTAGTCTCCAGGAAACTATGTCAGCAATTTGAAATGTATTAGGCTTTTTGCACTGACAGCTGACTTTGCACTAATTATTTTTTGAAGGTAATACAGAGGCCTAACATTTTTGTTTAGTCATTACAGACTGTGTTTATGTCCATCAAAATCAGAAAATTCTGAAACAGTTGTCGAACCACCTACATTTGGTCTTTCTCAACCATATAGAGAGAGATACAGAAAACTCCTTCTCTGACTTAAGACTGGATCTAAGGCAACAGGGCTTGAAACTCAGAGTTAAGGTGCAAGAATGGCTGTGATGTAGCCATAACCAAATTGTGGGGGAAAATAATAAATAAAGTCAGCATTACTAATATCATTGTTAATACCTCCATATATAATATTTACACACTTAAAAGAATGAATAACTTACAGATCAATAATTCCAATAATATCATATAATAATAATACACATTTTTTTTCTAATGTAAGGTGTCTATGAGCAAAACCTGGGGTTTAGTCTTTGTTTTAAATCTTATTGATGAATATATGTTGAACACGAAACACAAAATAACTGCTACAAGCATCACAATGTTATCAGGAGTAGCATAACTAAAGCATCATTTCCTGCAAGTTTCACTTGCCGTGACCCTTTAGCTAATATATCTTGGTTGGAGACTTTTGCAAGCTCCTTGTCACAGTCATTTAAGAAAGATTAATACAAAGTGATCAAGGATTATATAAAAAAACTGCTGCCTCTGACGTTTAGTATTATTTGCATAAAATGGCCTACAGTCAAAAAGCTTACAGAGCCTATTCCTATTCAAATTTAAGAAATTAGGCTTAAGAAACTTGCCAGTTTTTTTTTTCATGTACGATATAACAAGATTATATCTCATGCTTGATTACACCTTCATAAAGATGAAGGGTTTATTCTCCTTAGTTTTAGCAGTTAAACAAATAAAAGTTTTGCTACCTTTATACATACATAAAGGAAGCAAATCTTGCTAGATTTAGGAAATAAATTTCTTTTTATTATGTATGATACAGGTAGAAAATGTTATAATAAAACAAAAACATTATATAATAGAAACAAATATGCAAAATATTCCACCTTTTCCTGGTATTGAAGAAAACTTAATTTTTAATATTAGCTTTTTTAATTTGATCATAATTGTGATAAACACCCATGTTAAATATGCCACATTACAAAAGTCTAGAACAAAAATAACAATATTTTTGTACAGGTTTTCATTATAAGCTGGAGTTCTGAGTCTTCCTCTAGAGTGGAAAGGTATATTTCTTCACAAAGGGAAAAGCAAAATGTAGTGATTCGAAAACTCTGAGCCCTTAATTTGAACTTAAGAGAAGTAAAATGGGAAAGGGCACTTTTAAGTGAGTCATTGTGTCATGCCAACATCCTAATTACTTTTCCTGCAGTCTACAAACAAATAACTTTAAGTCATTTGGGATTCTCTAGGCTAACAATATAAAAGCATCTCTTCTCCACCTTTTCAGTAATGAACATATTTTCTGCTCCATTACCCTCCATTAACTGGGTACCATTAGCAGTATTATGCAATATTTCTGTCGTTCAGCTAGCCTAATATGAGCATAAACCAGTGTATTTTGTTAGAAATAGGAGACCTAATACAGGTGAAAATGGAGTGCTTTGCCTTTAATGCAACAGGAAACATTTCCTGAGGTGAGGACAAAATCCTGAGGCATTTTCTTTGGCCATATCTCCTTTACATATTGCACAAAGCTGTCAATATTTGGTGTTGAAACATATTTTGAAAACTCTGTGTATCTATTCATGTATTTTCCTTTCAATATCCTTGAAAAGAGGGGTCAGGAAAAAATCAGAAAAAGAGCATTAGATGTAATTTTTTCAGTGATTATGAAGTGCCTTTAAGATATTTCATTTCATTAAACGCTAACTACTTGGAAAGAATATTAAGGTATTAAAATGAATAAAGATGTGGACATCATAAGTTGAAAATTGTGTAGCATTTTCAAGCTGCTTTCACTTTCACTTTTTCTTCAGATTTGCATTCATAAAACACCTAGCAAACAATTTGTGTCACATAATGAAGAGAAAAATAATGAATGGTAAATAAATCTTATTTTATTGAGAAGCTTCCTAGTTCATCCAACACTATTAACTGATCTCTAATTACAACATGGTATAAAATCTGTATTTAAAAACAAGTGTGGGATTTTCAGCTGCAAATATTGAAGGAAAAACACCACTTTGTAATACACAATAGTGTTGTTATAATAATGTCATTTCTAAAGCCCCCCATTGACTGGTGAATTGAGTCTGATTTTAGATGACTGATAAAGATTTTTGAGATAACCTCACTCAACATTCTCATAAGCACTAAGAAATAAGAATCTTGGAAATTACTCTGGAGGTACAAAACTAAACACAAGAACAGACACATGAAGAAATAGCCATAGTAGTTACTGAATTATTTGTTGTCAGTTTGGAAGGGCAGGTAGTCTAGCAAGTGCGCAGCAAGGATTTCTCTTGCACTGAGCACTGCTCAATTGCTATATTAATTTTCTGTATAATAAAATAGAGAATATATTTGTCACATATGCTGATCACAAAAGATTAGGCTAGTTGGAAACATTCACGGATTTAAATCTTAAACAATTTTTTACTTTGTTGTCTGTCTTAATATTTTATTTGATTTTTGTTGCACAATGAATACTAGCAGGGGACAGATATAGACTTAAAAATAAATGAAATACAAGGGAAATATCTGAGATCAATAACTTCCAACATAGAGAGAACTATGTTCTAAGAGGACACACATAAAATAGAAGTGAGGTAGAGACCATGATGTAGACCATATGTTAGATGCAAATCAATGATTATCCATATCATAGAAATGGAACAGATATGATTTATCTGAATGTTTGTAACTATGTTATGGACACCTATATCTGCAACTCATCCTAGGTTTTCCTGCTAGTGTGACTAACCCAAGTGTGGATATGGACAGCTAAAATTGGGAAAGATAAATAATATTAACACTCTCAAGACTGATAATACCAAGATTGTTTTATGAAATACTTATATTCAGAAATGAGGGCTGGCATCTTGAAGATGAAATATTTTGGAAGACATCTCCATGTTAATGTATATTATAAGCAAGCATTCTCAGCTTCTGAATACTCTTAGAGTCTATCATTCTTCAGTTTGGAGAGGAGAAGATGGTAGGGACTAGAACAAAGAATTTGCCTCTTTTTGGACTGAATGGTCTTTCTTGAGGCTTTAGATACATATTTACTGGTATAACAAATGCTTCCAGTCATGTGTCGAGATACTTGATTCTCATCAGTTTTACTCTTTCAGACTTATCTCCTGCACATTTTTTCTTGAACTATTTATCAGTGTCCCAAAACTGTTCTGTGAGATGATCTCTGTGAGAAATATCGAGTCCAACACTATCTCAGAAGATCTTACTTTTGTACAAATACAACAATTTAATGGTATGTAGAAGCAGGAACATGATTTATTAAGCTATTTCCTAAGGATAAGAAAAACAATAAATGAAACACACAAACCCTTATGAACAGGAAAAAAACCAGTGATCATAAAAAGAAACATAGATCTCAGGCTGCTGGCTGAAGGGCCACTAAAGGAATAACTCAAGTGCAACCTTGGTACTTTGCAACTGATAAAATTATCTGGGTCTCATAAAAAACCACAAAAACCCAACCCTCTTTATAATACATTTGAAGGGGCTTGAGAGATTGCATAAAACTTCTGAGATGAGGTGAAGAGGAGCAAATATTACTGTATGATGTTCAGAGGAAGGCTGAAGAGAGGAATCAAGGTAGATCACATAAGAATAATGGTAAATTGAAGAGAAGGCAGGCTAAAATGGGCCAGTAGCATTTGAGAAAGGAACTTGCAAGTACACATGCTCTTCTGAGCCTGATCACCACAGCTTATTCTATCTTCTCTTTAAACTACTTTTTTAACTACACTCTCCTGCATATGTGCTCTCTGTGTGAGAGGCTAGTGAGCATAAAGTCAAATTTAACAGCAAACAGCCTGAGAGGGCTTGCTGCCGGGGAAGCCATAAGTGAGTCAGCTATGAGACAGATTTGTTCTGTGTGTACATATATGTATGTGTGTGTACATATGAATCTGACCTGCTAAACAAGTTTCAACAGGATAGGTGGTTAGAAGAGGGTCAGACCATTTGTATTGCTGATGCGAATGTAAGTACTCTGCATGTGTGTATGTGTGTGTGTGTGTGTGTGTGTGTGTGTGTGTCTATGTGTGCATACACAATGCTGACAAAGTCTCAACTCTCCTTCCTGCCTTCCCTGTCCTGCTGGTGGTTTGGCCATGTTTGTAAAGAGACCATGTGGTGATTGCAGATTTGTGATGTGTCTCACCACAAAATGGATCTGGGGAAGTGGAATAGAAACTGCCTCACATCCAGCAGAACAAGAAAGAGAAACCACTCCAATCTCTCTTGAGCTTCAGAACTTCCCTCCTGGTATCACACTAGCACAACCAAAACTTCATCCTGATGATCGTCAGAGACGCTTAAGAGCTTATAGACCAGTCATTTTGTAAGTGCTCGTTAGGTCTTTCTATACTTCCCAGGCCAATTCAACAACTGAATTGAAACAGATTTTGCTTGTGTTTGTTACTGATCTACCTTGTCAGTTTTCTTCAACATGCACTTTATTTTGTAATAAAACTGAAGAACTATACTTGTGTATATACCTAGTTTGTTAGCATAGAGAATGGAGGACATTTAGGTAATTAGCTAATAATGAAAAAAGTACTTAAGCCAAGGTTCTGCTGGCAGTACTGTGGACAGAAATAACCAAAAACTGCAGTGGTGACAGCAGGTTGTGGTGTGAGAGATCAGTGGGAGGGTGCTGACTTAAACCATGTTCTGAGCTTGACTTGGTGTATGATGTACTATGCATGTCTTTGTGCCTGTGGACCAGCTGTGAGTGAAGTAGGTGAAATGAGAGCATGGCAAGTGTGATGTGCTTGAGAAGCACTGCAGGATGTGATCCATGAAAGGCTGAATGTGAACTAATATTCACTTGGGACAAAGCGCTGTTTTGCATATGTTGTATGCTTATAGTAGATACTTAGGTCAAGATGACCCAATTGATTTCAGAGCCACCTGGCCTATTTTACTTATCAAAGATATTTCTCTGAGAGTAAACATCAGAATTAGGAAAGCTTGTGTTAATCATAAATTTGCTAATAATGTTTCTGAGCTTTTTAATGATAAAATAAAAAATATAAATTAATATACTATATAAGTTGTCAAATAATTTCAGCATACCACAAAAGTACAAAGCATACTTTTATTTGAAGTCAATGCATATGTTCTCCAGTAGTTTAATCTCCCAAAATATCCTCATTTATAGACAGTACTGTATGTGACTGAAAAAATGTTAGAACATAATAACAACATATAAAAGAAGAGTAATTTTTCCACTCTGGGCGAAAAAAATTCTTGTTGTTAAATTCACTGAAACGGAATCTGTTTGTTGTTGTCTGAAAAAATGAAAGAAACTAAACTTTTTTTAATTAGCACTCTTTTCAAATTAATATTTCTCAAGCATTGACTTGTAAGAAAACATCTGGCCGGAATACTCTTCTTTAAAATTAAAGAGGTATTTTTATTTTTTTAACATCTACAATAACCAATGCAATTACAATGGAATAAAAAGATTTTTGGGCACCACTCAGCAGTGTAAAACTATATAGCTGAAAAATGGGAAGTTTTAAGTAGATGATGAAAGCACTCAGGTGAATGCTTAAAGACTGAGTTGTTAGAAGAAGTATTATGATACAAACTTTTATGTGCCTGAATTTTTTAGAAGGCTAGATACTTAATTTTGTATCCATAATACACATGAGAGTGGCAAATAAAGCTCTGTAAGATTCTAGTCACCAAAGAAAAAGTGAAGTCAAAATAAAATCTATGTCCTATTACTAGGCTGAGGAAAAATCCTGACAAAGCTTAAATGGAAGTTTTATCAGCCATATTGCTTTTTGAGTTTTGACCCAGTTCTATGTCTCCATAACATATATAAGAAATAACGAAAGCAGCAATATTTTGACATATTTTATTAGCAATAACATTATTAAATTATGTATTTCACCTTGGTCAAAACACAAATGCACATGCTCAATTCATGCTGAATTCAGATGTTAACTACTGTTGATGCTCGTGATCGAGGACCATTCAAAGGCAGCAGTGGCAAGTACAACTTATATTCTATGAGCAATGGCTTTAATGTTTCAGATAAATCAATTCTTATGTACTGAAGGTAATCATCTCCCACAGCTGGTGGTAGTAAGGTAAGTCTGCTCTGAATAAATACTCTTGTTGTCAAACTACCTTCCTTCTTATCGTATACACCTCCAGTAAACTAATGGTGGTGAATATAATTTCAAAAATGTCATTGGATCAATCAACCGTTACTTTGTTCCACACATGAGTAGAATTCTCTTTATGAGCTCCATGATTCATAAACTTGAAACACTGGGTAAAATATGCAAAAACACATTCAAGAAAACACACTTTTATTGATGTCTATGGCATCTAGGCAACGGGCATCCTGTGAGAAAGTGGTTCATAACTTAGTTTTATAAACAACGATATTACTTATTATTTGAGTTATGTGATGTGCGGAACACTAGCAGGAAGAAGCACTGTCACAGTCATATACTCCAGTGATTCTTCTCCATTAGTCTTACTAGGACAGAGCTGTTGTCAGGCAGTCTGGAAGATACACAGCTGAACATTATGTAGATTATACTGTTTTCCATGTCAGTTATGAACAGTAATTAGACATTAAGCAAAACATACAGTGACAAGAATAATGAAGGTTGTGGATACTGCTTAGAGAAGTTACAAATTATCTATACAGGAGAAATTTGCAAACAGAATGTATAAATATCTGCTAGTAATTATTCAAGTGAGATTATTTACAGGGAGAAGCAATTTCTGTCATTCAGCTGCAAAAATAGGTAAGCCTTCAAACTGTCAATGTGTCTAGGTCTGAAACAAAAAAAATCAAATTCAGTAAAATTAGAACAATTTACAAATAATGCAGTTCTACTGTTTTGAAGTCAGTGAATATCCTAAATAATCTCTTGAGGCCACAGTTTTCTATTTTTCAAGTACTTTTAATTTATCTTGTGCTAATTATGAGGAAACTAACTTTCAAAACATCTTTTGTACTCATTATCTACTTGATTCTTTGCAGGATTTGGCTGCATAGTTTCAGAAAATTTCAGATTCTTTCTCATTTGGCCGATGCAAGAATAACCAGATGCAGTCAGGGGTCCACATCATTGCAAAAAATATTTAAATAATGAAGTACAGCCAAGCTCAAGCTGGCAGGGTGAGGATCAGTGACACTTGGGTACATCTACTGTAATGTTTGGGGTACTTTACAAAGACCGAACTACATGAGTTCGTATTTTTCTAGTGTGAAGTGCTGGCATCTTTAGCAAAGAGAACTCAGCAGGTAAAATGAACTAATTTCTGCTGATCCTTTATTTGCAGGAATTTTTAAAGCTGTTCTGTAGCTGTTCAGCACCTTATTTTTTTTACCAAATAAAAAGATGGTAAATCAACAGAGTGGTCTGTGATATATTCTATCATTCTTGGAATTCAAATAATTTAAGGCTGCTGTTCTTTGCACTAAGGATGTTTACATGACCTCATGCAGATGACCCCTAACAGTGTTAGGAAGCACATCCAGCTTGACACTTCCCTGACTACACAGGGCAACCAGGTATAAGTTTTGCTGGAGAAAATAACTCAAATTTATTCTGCAGCTTCAGTTTGGCATGGTCAGTCAGAAAGCTGCTCCACAGGTATCCTGAACAGACCCAAACACTGTTTTACTTCTCCTTGTGTTTCTGTTTTTACTTTTCTTCTCCTTTACTACCCTCATTCCTTTACAAATAAACAGCCCACTTCTTTTCCCCGTTTTTTAATTGCCGTGGTTTAGCAGACTTTATAACCTTGTTTGTCGTTTATGATTTGATTGCCCAGGTAATTTCTACCTTGGTCAGCAATTCTGCTAAGCTACTGCTTTATTTTGTTATGTACAGTTTCCTGCTGTATTTTATGTTGTTGTCTTTTTAATGGAACTCTGGGTCACAGCTAGCCCTTTGCGTATGCATTACGCCTACCTCATTATCTGCAGCAACCTGTTATTCCTCATATTGCTATTTTTCAGAGGTGCCACATGTCAGGATTCACCATAACATCCTATGTCATAGTTTGAATGTTCCTATACTTCTGTGACACCCTGTCATTTCACTTCCTGGTTATACAGATGAGCGATGGTGGGGAAATAGTAAGTAAACTTTTTTTTTTAATGGATTTCGCAGTTGCCATTTTAGAAGTAGTGATGAGCTAAGGCATTGAGTAACAATGTTGTAAATTGTCTGACATAGGATGTGGCAACCTTTCAACTTAAATAAAATATTTTCTTTGTTTAGCTCTTCTACTGGGAGGATAAAAATTAAGTGCATCTTAGGTAATGAAATTGGAAAGATTAGATCCATTACAAAAACCTAAAAAAGGAATGAAGAGACACAGAGATAAAATTCTGGACCTAATGATTTAAATTTCTAAGGTTGTTTTATTTCTAGTTATCTCTTGATATCAAGAGATCTATTTCTTTGCACTTTGTCAATGATAATTTTGTACAAGTGTATTAACAACAGATTAAATATGAATAATTGAACTACAAGACTTCCGACATAAAAAGAGTTATACATTTAATTATTTAATTAATTTTGGCATTAATTTTGTCAAATAAATGACTCATAAAAGAAGAAGTTATGGTCAAGAAAAATATATGGATTGGTTACAGGGCAAAATAATGATCACCAAAAATTAAAGAGGCCCAGTTAACAGAACAGCAATAAATTAAAGGTGCCTCATTACTTTTTTTAACATTTAGGACATTTGTGTTAATGAGATTTATCAAATAAAAATGTTCAATCTAGGAGCTAATTCAGTACTTAATATGTAGCATGTAACAGATCTGAAATCCTTAAAGAATGGCTGAAATCTTTCTATTACTATTCCATGGGTAATAAATTCTGGTTTTCAAACTCAACCAGGCAAGTTTTGATGACTGAGTATTCCTTAAACAGTTTGTGCTCATCTATTGTGCCCTGCAAGGAAAGGACTTTAATAGCAACTGAAAGACCACTGCAAACTTATGTTTATTTGCAAGGCAAATGAAAGAAACAATGCAATTGATTTAGATGTTTACATTCAGGGATATCATACCTGTATATATTTTTCCAGTGCTTCACCAGAGTTACAGAAAACAGGATAAAATCTTTCTATTGTTTCTACAGTGACTAGACCAAACTAAAGGTGATATATGGCTTGATCCTGAAGGCCCTTCTTACTTGAACTGTAAATAGTGTCTCAACTAAATCTTGTCCCATTAGATTTTACCAGTTTCTTCTGCAGGAAAAGAAATACTCTTTTGTCTTTGTCTGGCTTCACCGACATCAATGGCCTCACTTTACTGAAGGGTAAATAACATTTCTAGGCATTGGGCTCTTCTTGTCCAGGATTTTTGAGCACTGAAACATTTTGGAGTGTTCAGGCTGAATGATGGTGGGGGTCTATGACTCTAATAAAAAATGCAATTATAAGCAGTTATTCATATAAATGGTCTTATGAAACAAAGCCTGTATAGCAAAATAAGAGATCTTGGAAGTGAGGTAAAGCACTGGACTCTCGAATATCAGTATTGTTTAATGGTTAATTAATTACAGGGTTTTATCTGAGTCTGCCTCAGCTAAGTGTCTTGTGTGGCTTTTGAGTACAAACAGTATCGTCTTACCAGGAGTAAACAGCACAGATGAGTCAAGATGTGTGGAAAGGAAATTAAGGCTGAATCACTAGTTTTAATAAAACATTCTTGTTCCATGCTTAAGAGCATTAACATTGAACCCCTTGTC
Source organism: Acanthornis magna (assembly GCA_036785705.1). NCBI lineage: Eukaryota > Metazoa > Chordata > Aves > Passeriformes > Acanthizidae > Acanthornis > Acanthornis magna. The sequence goes on along the minus strand of JAWUZG010000004.1, from coordinate 779,888 downwards.
ATTTTGTTCAATGGGAGTATAGCAAATCAACCTTGGAATTGCACTTCACAACTTCACAGGATTTTTTTCCTACTGTCTCATAAAAATTCACCCTTACATTCCAGAAGCACTAGAACTGACTAGCTCTAGCTAAAAACATGACTTCCCTTATGTGTTCTACTTAGAACCTTTTTCAGGTGCATTTTTCACATGTACAACAGTTAATTTGAGAGAGAATCTGTGAGAAAGGATTTTATATTTTCTCTTTCAGATTTTTATTTCTGTTAACTCCTGTTTTCTCTGTGCTTGTGAAGAAAAGTCAGGGCTTTTCTATGTTGATTTTCTTTGTGCTGTAGAGCTTCCAGTCCCAGTTTGGGGTCTCTTTGATGTTTTTTGGGGTTTTTTTTTGGTTGTTACTGTTGTTATTTTTAATAAAAAATCATATTCGTTTTTTCCCCCTACTAAAATATGTGAGGTGTTTTAAAGACTTTCTTTGTGTCTAACAGTTGTGGCAAGGGGGCAGTGATAAAGAACATAGATGAGGAAATAAATGTCTTTTTTTGTCTTAACTTTCCCTGGTGAGACAGATGCTCGATAGAATGAGTGCCAACAGACACGAAGTGGGACACTGAAAATTCTCACCACATAACAGGGAAAAAAATTTACCACAAGAATTGTCAAACATTGTAGAAGGTTTTCTTGTATGGTTGAAGAATCTCTGTCATTGAAGTGTTCAAGACTCAGATTTTAAGCAGAAGTTTGGATGATCTTCAGATGTCCCTTTGGCCTTAATTTTTCTCTAATTAATTTCTCTATGAAAAATAAATAGAAATTTTGAAAATACATGTATTCATTAATTTCTCTCATTATCAGTTATCGAGTATTTGGGATACTGTGCATATAGGTTTGTTGTTTTTATTGCTTGTGGATTTTTGTTTTATACTCTGCTCTATCGCTTCTTATGTATAACACAGGGTCCTCACACTAAAATTAAGAAACTTTGGATATCACAGTACAGGAATTCTCAGAGGCAAAATTTGTGTGATTTAGTGAAAAGGGTGAATACTATGCTCTCTCTTCTATACTTACACTTTTAATGAGTAATTTGAAAAAGCTAAAACTTAAAAGTATTCTTATGGATATGTTAATTTATTTCTGCCTCAGTTAACCACAACATGATCTGTTTAAAGATCTGTGTTACATTCTTCTCTGACAACCATTTTATTCCTTCCCATTGCCTTTCATAACAAGGGAGAAAAATTCAGTTAAACCCTTGTCAGAAAAAAACAAAGAGATAAACCAAACCAACCAAACAAACAAAACTTAAAGAAGAATCCATCCTGACCTGCTTCATTCTACTGCTGTGCAATGTTATCTCAAGGAAATTAAATTGTAACTATAAAGATACAAGCATATATTGCTCATTAACCCAGAAAACAGGTCCTCTTTGCAGTTGCCAAAATATTCTGTCTCCCTTCCACTTTAGAACATTAAAAGCAGAAGAACACCAGTCACAACTGCAACATCCAGCTGCTTCACTGCTTTTTTTTCCCCTGGCTGTTGTCATCAATTAACAGATTCCCTTGCTCAGCCTCAGATGCCAGGAAAGGCATCTTGCTGAGATGCCTTAAGTCATGCAGCGACAAAGTTAGTACAACTGTCATCGCCATCATTAAAGCAGGGTACAGGAAATCATAGTCCCATCAGTCTCACTTCAGTCCCTGCAAAAGTCATGGAACAAATCCTCCTTTAATAAACTAAATTAAGTCCATGACTGGGGAAAGCCTGCCTGGATTCACCAGGAGCAAATCTTTCTTGGTAACCTGATCTCCTTCTATAACAAAGCAACCTGCTCGCTTGGTGTGCATGGAGGGGTGGACATTGCCTGCCTGGATTTATCCAAGGCTTTCAATACCATTTCCCACAGCCTGCTTCTAAAGGAACTGATGCATTATGGCCTAGACAAGTGGTGCGTGTGGGACCCTCTCATATAATGAAACCCTGAGTAGTTCTCAATATTTTGGTGGAATCTGGCTAAAAATGTAACTACTATAGACTATAGAAAGAGTAAAAACCTTACAAAGCTCAAAACCACCACAGCTTATCCTCAGTGGGCCTCAGGAAATGAACAAACTGCTGAGCATTGGACAGTTATGAGAAAGAACCCTGTATTTCAGTCCTTGCACAGATTTAATTTCTCAATTTAATGAACAGCAGTTTACATTAGGTAAACGGATTGTCAGCAGCAGACTATTCCAGCCACTAGGAAGTAGAATTAATCCTTTTCTTGCTTGCTTGCTTTCTCTGATTATAATAGTGTGCACACATGTACAAGATTATAATGGAGAGTATTTTCTTCTTAAAAGAAATGTGGACCATTTGAATCACTCAAGCTAACCAGCCTTAATTTAGGTCCTCAGTGACAGCTCTGACCACACACTTTTTCTATTTGAAGTACATGTTTTAAATCTAAATGCGAGTTACATCCTGGTAAATTCATAATACAATTCTGGACATTTCCCTTGAGGATTTGATTCTAAGCAGAAAGAGTCACAGCAACAAATCCATGTTTGTAACAACAAATCCAGCACTGATAGTTGGGGAAAGGCGGAGCTGAAGACAAACTCCTTTAAGAGTCCTGGGCTGGCTTCCTGTTGGTTACTGCTAGGCCCACTAAGCCTAACTTTCCATCCACTATATTTTTTTTTTACATTGTTTCTGAGGCATCCAACCGCCCCGTGCTTCTCATAACCATCTAATTCCACAATGCAGTGCTTCATTCCAACCTTAGGAAGAAGGTCTAAATTACTAATTATCCACTTTGGGGACTAAAAATGCTTTTGTCTTTTGAATTGGTCTCCACTAATATGAAAGTAGGATACATCAAGCAAATTAAGAGAAAGAGAAAAGAATTACTAAAACCCAATTTTGACAGACTGTAAAATACTAACAGGATGGGTAAAATGCGTGCTCTTGTGATACAAGAAATCAAGACTTCTGTACCACAGTCTCTTCAAAGTAATCATCTTCAACAAGGAAGAAGCTTCAATAGAAAGTAGAAAGAGTAATCTCAAAACCAATCTCACAGAAATCTTTGTGATTGTATCACAAATTACATGTAGGGAATCTACTATACTGTTTTAAAATGAATTTTTCTGTCTTACCTGTCCATTATGTGTAAAATGCTTCTACTTTCTAACCTACAATTTGAAATAGCAAAGGTGTAAAATTCTTAGCACAAAAAAAAAGTAAATCAGAAAGTTTATTTGCTGTTAGTGCCAAACACTGTAGAAATTTAGAATTGTTAGACAACTCCATTTAGGTGCTGAAAGTTCACTTGGCATCCACATATACACAGGAAAAAAAACAACTGAAAATTATTCCAAGTTAAAGATAAAAATTTTGTGAATTCCATTTAACTGCCTGCATGCTTTCTCACTAATGTCTCCCCAGAATTTTTAATAAAAATAATTATTTTCTTTTGCTAATAATAAAGTTTTTTACCAGGCAAAATATGCTGGGTACACATCTTTTGGAAAGCCACAGAAAAATGAAATTCACATATGTTATCCAAAAAGATTAAAAAACACTGTTATGTGTGGAAGGATATGTTAGCTGGTCGTAGCCTTTGCAAACTCATGTGAAATTTTATCAATTTTGATCCATGAATGCAATTTCTTTATTTCCTAGAGGAATAAGCAAATTTATTCAGCTGTCTTTTGTTGTTGTTGTTTAGACTGCATAGGATGTTTTCTGAAATTAGGTTCCCTAGTAGAAGAAGAACATATGCATCTTTCACTAAACACTTAGTAAAAAAGTAAAACTAGAACACCTTTGCCTTGAGCAGAATAGCATCCTTTCAGGTAAGTGCGAAATTAAAATTGCAGTTCTCATTCTGTGAATGAGATCAGTAATTTCAGGCAGCCATTATCTATTCTTTTACTTTCTTTTTAAAGTGATATAAAAAGAGATCAAACACCAACTTTTGCATGTGAAAACTCTGCTGAGGAGAATATCAGGAAATCATGAAAGGAGGAAAGAGAAACCTTCTGCAAAACACAGTGACTAGCATGACACGAGTTAGCTAAAAGATGCAGTTTTAGATCTGGTTCTACACTTTGGAATCTCTTCACACTATCTAAAGACTTCTCCAGAAGTTAAGAGAGCCCTTAAATCAGTCACTTTGAATGATGGGCTGGGCTCAAATGTTTAATTTTTAAATGATTACACAGTTGTGCTATGCACATCAGTGTGTGTGTGGCTGAGGCAGCTCACGCATGCAGCAGTTTGTGCAGAAAGGCACAAACCTGGAGCCAGCAGCTCTGTGCCAAACAGCATATGTGTCCCCATCTATGGTGGTGACATGTCACAGGTGACAGAGCATGGTTCCCATCTGCTGTTACAGCTATTGTCCCTGTGGCATCCAAGGCTTGACCCAGACAAATCCTCAGAAAGAGGATTCAGATCTACAAATCTCAAACCACGGGGAGTGCCTAAGACATCTCACTGAGGTTAGACCAGATGGTTTTACAGCTTGTAGCAGCTGTGCAGTTGTCAAGAAGCTGTGCCACCAAATGAAAGAGCTGCAGGAAGAGGTCAGCAGACTGGGCAGCATCAGAGATGAAAGGAAAGCAGTTGAATGGCTCTTTTCCAAGAGACTGTAGCTTCAAAAGCTCAAACTACCAACTGTAGAAGAGAGGCAGAGCCTGTGCCTGTCTGGATGTGTGACATCCCAACCACAAAAGGAAGGGAGCATCCAAGATTCATAGCTGCTCATGGTCGAAATTAACTACAAAAGTCAGAGGGTCTGCAAAAGCTTACAAACTTTTAGAGTAAATTACACACTTGGCATGGAAATTGGTTTGTTAGTCTGTGACCTCCTAACATAAGCAGACAGCATGGGTTTCATATTACAGGGTAGAGTGAAAGGGGAGAGAGAGATTAATAAAAGAGCAGATAGGGAAGGAGAGAAGAGGGAGGGAGAGAAGAGGGAAGGAGAGAAGAGGGAGGAGAGAGAGGGAGAGAGAGAGGGAAAGGGGAGAGAGGGGGAAAGTGGAGAGAGAGGGAGAGACAGAAAGAGAGATCACCAGTCCTGGCTCAGCATAGATCCAGCAGGAGTATCTAGAATCCTGGGGCAGGCACACACACAGAAAGGGCACTAAGCTTGGTAGGGGTACATTCTTAGAGAAAATTTTCTCACTCTTTATGCAAATTAGTTATCATTCACTGTCTGTTCTTCTAGATCTTTTTGGAAAGGGGTTGGAAGGCTTTATGGGTCTTTGGTGGTCTTAATTCCCCCCTACAGTCCACACCCTGCTCTCAACCTCATTTTGAGCTTGTGCTGTCCTGTGTTGTGCTTATTTCCAGGAACTAGAACAAGGACTTTTGTCCCAGTAAAGTCCAGCTCTATCTCCATATGGCCTCCTTCTGCAGCCGTATTCAGTTATGCTAGTTTGGAAGTAAACCAGCAGAAGAACTGACTCTTTACAAATATATTGTGAGAGATTCCAAGTCAGAATTACAATTTAATAGGAAAAATTAAAGGCAATAATACAGAAACACCAACTTAAACTGATAGAAGCAGAATACAACCCACCACCCTGTTGATCAGGGTGGTGATAGCAGTCCAGTTAAATGGTGGCTGCAGTCTCCTTGGAGTGATGGATGTGGTCTGGTTGAAGGGGTCATCCTGAAGAACAATCTGGTCGGTCTCTGGAGGTCCAGTGGACTCTCAAGCTCTTCTCCTCTGGGAATCCAGAGGAAGTGGTGATTTAAGGGGGCTAAGAGATTTACTAGAAGATTTTTGTTAAAACAAGGTATATAGCTTGTGTTTTAGGCACAAGGTAAATGATTTACTAGGGGGCTTCTTGCTTAAACGATGTATATAGCTTGCTTAATATTTTTGTGCTTGCCAAGCCAAGAGGGAAGATATAAAGAAGATGCCAAACTATTGATAAAGAGAAGGAACCGTGACAAGATATCTTACTTCAGGGTCCTGAAACCAGCCTGAACCAGCTTTAAGGTTTGGACCTGGACCAGAGACCCAGGGCATATGCGCAGGGAAGCAGGTTGAAGGGCTCAACCTGAGTAAGACTTTACGTCATCTTAAAACCCCTGCCCACAACCACCAGGTGGCACTGCACAGGTGCAAGTGTATTTAAATGAACTTTGGACTCATTATAATATGAAGTGGGAATAGATAATGAATATGTATTGTGACATTGTATAACTTTATGCATATGTAACTCGTAACCCGATAGAAACCAGACAGGGTACCACTGGGGTGCGCACGTTTTGGAGGAAAATATCCCCTGTGCGTCCCAGTGCTGGAATAAACATACCTACTTTACAACTTTCCTTTAGTTGTAGAGTTAATCCACGTCTCAGTGATACCCAGTGTTCTAAAGACTCCGTTTATATGTAGGTAGGAATATGCAGTTGCTCCCCTCTGAGTGGGGTATCTCACAATGGCTTGATGTAATCTTATGAGTCACTCCTGGAGACCTTGATGGCCCATTAGCAGAGATAACACCCTGATAACACCCCCAGATGGTGCTATCAGGGCTGAGTCATGCTGAATATAAAGACCACTGCCCCACCAGCTCTTCACAGTTTATAAAGATGGTAATAGAATACATACTTTTGGTTACACCTTCCATGTAACCTAAGACATCCATTCTTTCTCATAGCATGTCATTACTACCAACAATCCTCAGCTGTTATCACCCACAGTCCTTGGTTGACTCCATGTCTCTCCAGCTATTTGTGTTTGAGATAAGCAGATAATGTTATATCTTCTGGGCTTCTATAGGGTGGAAAGTGAAAACTCCCATGATGGCAAAGCCTGGCAGCTGGCACAAGGAACATGACTCCTGCTGCTCCTGAAGGCTTGTATTTACAGAATATGTTTACTGTCCGCATAGCTGATAAGGAACAGAGGCCACCCTAAAAAGAAAAATCAGAGACTGTTGATCCTGAACCACATTGGAACACCAGGGAAAGTGCAGAGTGTTAGTAGTGGGAGACACCCTGTTGTGAGAAGTGAGGTTTCCCAACTCACCTGTGATGAGGGTGGTCAGAGACAGGAGCAGGTTGGCCAGAGAAGTTGTGGGTGTCCCATTATTGATAATATTCAAAGTCAGGTTTAGTGGGGCTTGGAGCAACTCGATGTAGTGAAAAATGTCTCTGGTTGTGATGGGCGATGGAACCAAATAATCCTGGAAAGTCCCTCCCATCCTAAACCGTCCCATGATTTTACAATAAATATTTGAGTGGCCCTCCATAAATGATCTATGACACATTATTATGTCTACTGTAAAATTTTACAGTTCGGGATGAAATTATGGCAAGCAGACTGGCAAAATTCAGATCAAACTGCATTCTCCGTATCCTTGCCCTATAGTAGATGATTTGATTATCATCAGTATTGGAAAACCAATCTCCTAGTCTTTGTTCATGTTATGGCAAATATTCATCATACAAGATATTTTATTGTAACTTACTCTGGTTTTATTTGTTCTAAAAACACAGAGAGGTAATGATTTCATATCATTGGGATTCATTATATAAAACCTACCACAAGAAAAGAAATTAGTTCCTGTTCTCCAACTAGTTTGAAGTAATTAATTTCTAGTTAAGGTTAAAGTGAACAATATCCAGAGTAGACTACACAGTTACAACAGCTGTTAAATATCCAACAAACCAATTAATCTGCTTCCATTAAAATTTATCAGAAGCACACTTTACTCCTTTCTCAACCTCAGTTGCTATAGATTTTTCCTGTGACCCATCTACTACATATAATCTACTTGAGGTTGCATTTATTAAATATGACCCCTTATTTATGTATTATGCCAGCTGTGATCTTTAACTGAGTTTCTGAAGTTGTTCAGATGTGAAAACATTTAATGCCTGAAAATTATTTTCGTTTTTTTTCCCTGAGATATAGTGAGTCAAATTTAGTGGTCTTAACAGAGTTACCTAGTGGCAAGTTAAGACAGATACCTGAACTTATGCATGTGGGACTGGCAGTTGGAACACATAAGATGTGTGAAAACATTTCTTCTGACACTGTCAGTTAGAAGAAAAGCAAGATGAGCCAATGGAGTTCAAGTGGCTTCAGAGGCTGCATAATTATAGGCAGGTGATATCATCAGTCTCTGTATTTTTGCTAGTTAATTACCTTTGCTTTACTTCTTTGAGTTGTAAAACTGTTACACGGAGGATGATCACCTGTTTTAAAGGGTGATCAGCTCCTGGCATCTTGCTGTTTTTACCTTTCTGTTTAGGCAGATCAGCAATTGAAGATATTTCAAAATGGCAGTACACCCTCTTGGAATGCCAGCAATATGAGATGTTACTGCAGGCACAGCTGCTGGTTTTAAACTATAATGCATGGATTTTGTGTCTCAGTGATAATGTTCTTTAAAACGTTTGCTCTCAGCTCTCCAACTCATCAGAATACTTCCTTAACCAGCCTCCAAAAATTGTCATCCATATCTTTTCCCACACATTTGCAGTATACTTTCTTCCACAGGCAATACAGGATGTAGAGTGTGCAATTAACAATTCATTGCTTGGAACTGAATTAAGAGAGTGAAATTCACTTGCTGGCTGTTCCACTATACATGACAGGCATCTGGCACTAGGAAGTGTCGTCAGAGTTCATCTGCCATCATCAAATTGTCTCTTGGACAACCAAAACTTTCCTCTTACTATCTCAGGATTGTCATTGGTCTGTATGACATAAATAGGTATTTCATGTAGTATTAAGTCTGCTCTCTGGACCCTGATTTTTTTTCAGGTTTCTGAATGAGTAAGTACCTGTTTCTTCTGTTGTGAATTCTGTGCTAAAATCTGCTACTTCAGGCCCATTTACTATGAAAAAATCAGGTCAGAATTCAGAAGTCATACAAAATTGCAAAGTATGATCTTGACACAAAAAGCGTCAATAGAAAGAATCTGATTAACGAGAAATGGCTGAGCATCTGTCCAGACCACGTAGAAGTATTTGTTTAATTTTTATTTTTCATTATAGATCCATGCAAAGCTGAATCCTCAGCTTGATTAACACTCAAACTATCTCAAATGCGCAGAACAAGAAATAATTTCTTTTTACTGCAAAGGATAAAGTGCCAGATAAAATCTTTGCTGAGCTGGAAAACAGAATGTCTCCAGGGAAGTGAGAGAATTGAAGTGAGAATTGGAGCTATCCAGGAACCAAAAACGGCACCTATTCACTCAGTTCATAAGTGGAAAAATGGGCTGCGTAACTGTATGCCAACCTGAAAATACTTTTCACATTCTTCAGTTAAAGCACTGGAAGGTAAGACTGTGCCTCTGGTCAGGGCCTATTGGCTACCTACTGGTGGTTTCTCAGCCAGCCATTGTTCCAGTTTGAATCCAGAGGCATATAACTGAACATGAATGGTAAAAAGGATTTATGCATCTCACACAAGATTCCAGATTACGTTGTAGGTGGTTAGTTACACTTAAAGTCAAAACCCAAATGTTAATATTATTGGACACAGTCATTCACTAAATATTATCATCATCTATACAGCATAAGGAACTGAAAGCTTGTTCATTGGCCCAATTCATCACTGTTTCCAAATCTCCCATCACAGCAGAAAGATAGAGAAAATGATGATTAAATGATACTTTAAAGTTAACTTTTAAATGTCTTTTTCATTAAAAAGGACTTGTGAAGCTGTCCATTTCCATTCATTGTTAGTTCTCATATTTGTTTGAAATGTTACACAAGTTGATATTTGAAGAAAAAATCACAATATGTAACAGATCCATTTACAGCTGCAGACCAGTTACAGGTGCAATATAATACATCTTAAAATCTGTTGACCCAAAAGCAGCTCTTGAAGGGAAACTGTCATGAAAGATACACGGTAATATCTATTCATCACGTTTCCACAACAAGTGGAGACCCCATCCCCGCCTTACGGCCCCCTGACTTTCTGGGCCTAGAAGTCCTGCCTCTCTTGCCATGACATGACAGGCTTACCTGCCTCACCTTGTCCAATGTGATCTCTGAATCTCAATGATTGGATGGTAACTGAAGCCACATGTTCCAGATTGCCCCAGAAGCACATCAAGTCACTCCCATGGCCCAGCAGCGTCATGCCATTTTATCACGTGTGATTTACGAATGTTCTGTAATTGCATGGTTGTTTCATAAGGCTCAGAAAATCCTCGTAAATATGTACCTATTTATACATATATGCATATATAATAATAGATGCAGAATATATATAACCATATGTATATTAGATAGAAACATAAGCCTATCAATCTATGAAAGTGTATACATAAAAAGGATGTACAGTGTGTATAAAGGTATATATATAAACCCACCAAATTTTAATAATGATTTCTATGATTTAATACAAATTAATAATATAAATCAATATAAACATTTGTTACCACTTAATTAAATATGTCTAAAAATATTATTTAATCTGAAAGATTTAACTAAACTTAACTGTGAATGGAAAGAACAAACAAATTAAGAGACATCTTGGGTTCACTCCTTCAGAGGGTTTCAATAATTCCTAACCCATTGTGGGGATGGAAATCTTAAGATGGGCAGCATGCCACTGAAGAGGGTAGAGAAACATGCCCAAAACTGAACATGCCTGTGGATCAAGGGATGACTCTGGTGAGACCAGCAGTAAAACAACTAACGAACATTGTGCTGTGCAAAGAGGAGACTGTTTGCAGGAGTCTGGCCAAGAGGCCCCAGACCTTGAGCTCCAAACTTCCAGAGTCGCCATACAAAATTATGGCTTGGGGAAGCCCCTCGGGTTTGTCCTGTGCAGTATGATACAGGCATCATCGTCAGCTATAATGGAAAGCCAGGACAAGAAGACAATGTCTTATGAACTTGTACAAGAAAATTGCCAAAGGAGTTCTGAAAACAATGACATTATTCAGAAGAAATTACAAATGGACTAGATATTTAGAAACACTGAATCATTAACTGGTTTTATTGGAAGGGACATTAAAGATATGTAGCTTCAACACCCTTGCCATAGGTAGAAACTTTCCACTAGACCAGCTTGTTCAAAGCACCATCCAATCTGGTCTTGAACACTTCCAGTTGTGGGGCTCAACTTCTCTAAGCAACGTTTTCCAGTGTCTCATCTCATTCAGAGTGAAAAATTTCTTCCTTAGACTTAGTTTAAATCTACCCTCTTTCTATTTAAAGCAATTCCCCCTTGTTCTATTACTACATGCCCTTTTAAAAAGTCCCTCTCCAGCTTTTGTGTAGGCACCTTTAGGTACTGAAAAGCTGCTAAAAAGTGGTTCATGAGTATCATCAAAAAACAGAAACAGGAAAAAAAAGCATATTTTCTGTGACCTGGAATATATGTACAATGTGGGGAATATATTCATAATTACAGTTTAGCTCTGGACTTAGCACCAAAAATAAAATGGGATGAAAAAAAAGTATGAAAAGGAAAACTGAAGGAGAATGAGAGCTTAAAGGGGACACATCTTGTTTTCTTTATTGTGCTGTTTATGGATGCAAAGTTTTGTGGTTACAGATTTATAAGTGTATAATACCAAAGGCTATGCTGACTATTTCTTAGTTAACCAGCTTCTGAAAGAAAAAAGTAGATATGTAGCAAAGGATTCAAAATGATGAATTCATGTGCATGTAAGTCCCCATCCCTGAGTATATGTTTCATAGGTTTTAAATTTTTAAACCATGAAACTAAGCAGCTTTTTCCAAGCACTGGGATTTGAGAGTTGAAAAGGTTATTTCTCCGTTTTCTTCTACACTGCTGAAAATCAAAACTGTGCAGGCCCTCATCCATAACCAGAATATTATGGAGTGGAACAAATTGGAATGGGATAGAAATTTTTTTGCACAGCTCACAGCGAATAAGGAGAAGGTTTTTCACTTGCAAAGGGAACCAAGTTACTACTGTCAACAGGAAGTGAAAACTTTGAGGTAGACCTGTAGTTTAGATGCAAATGAGGTTATAGTGTTGATTTGTAATCTATGCAGAAGGGGAGCTTGCTGAGTTTTTATAAACAAAATGCCTACCTTGCTGAATCCTAGCAATACAAAAGAATTTTGCAAATACTTAAAAAACAACCCCTAATGAAAAGATCATTCCTCGAAATTTAATAGTTTGTAGTCCTTCAGCAGGAAAATAAAACAATATTCTCCTGGGCACCCTGAAGTTATACCTGACAATTTTGACAATTCGTCAGCCTATTTCGGTACACTCAAAGTAGAAGTGTATCCACTTCATGGTCTTTTCCTCGTGGTTACTGTCAGGGTAAATGGCAATCTATTTCTCTTGTGCTGCACCTGTGCTCATACCCTTCAGAGATGCTGCATTTACAGACATAATACATGGATACCTATAATACTGATGAACTAAAGAAGGCTCTGGAGGATGTACACAAGGTTTTTGAAGTCTATGAAGCTTTGCATTTTGAAGAGTCCAAAGTGTTTGGTTTGGATTTGGGGTGTTTTCCTTTTTGTGTTGTTTTGTTTGGAGCTCTTTTTTGGTTTAAATTACATAAACTTGTACCTCCATCAGAAGCAGAAATCTGCAAGTTACCCCACCCAGTATACAGATGCTGAAAAAACACCCTGATACATCAATGATCTTGGGCAGAAAGAAGGCTTTCCTTTGCAGCCTGAGTGCATAAAGAAGAACAGCACAAAACAAAAAATGGTCGAAGTGTTTTAAAATTTTCTGTTGAGGTTTATTCCAGGGATTCAATTCTCCCCATAGCATCATTATGATAAAACCATGCGATCTGTATGGTTACTTCTTTAATTTGGATTATGACACAACTCCCTGTAACTTTCTTGATGAAAATATGCCTACTCTTTTGTGGAAACATGGCAAAGCATGGTGACACTGAAATGGAAAACTAACATTTTTATAACATGCTTCATCATGACATGAGCACACTACAGCTTTATGATTTCATAGATGCCCTTCAAGACTGTCACTTTTATGACTATATGTGATATTTGTGAGTTGACAGGATGATTGTTTAAAAGTTAAATACATTTCTGTAAACAAAAAAAACCAGACAAAAATGAGTCTTCTGTCGAATGGAAATGTTAATAGACTCTCCTACAGCTTTTGGTAATAGTCTTGCAATGTCCATGATTGGAAATATAGAGAACACTAATCTCTTGATATATTGTTTTGTCTGACAAAGGTAAGATTGTCTTCTACAATGAAACAACTACTTGGATGAATGAGAGCAGTGAACATTGTTTACTTCAACTCCAACAAGGCTTTCAACACTGTATCCCTTAATATCCTCAAAGGCAGACTCAGGTGGTGTGGACTGGATGAGTGGATAGTGAGGTGGATTGAGAACAGGCTACATGGCAGATCCCAGAAAGTCATAATCAGTGACGCAGGATCTGTTTGGAGGCCTGTCACTAATGGTGTCGCCCAAAGTTCAATACTGGGACCAGTACTGTTTAACTTATCCATCAGTGTCTTGGATGAAGAAATAGGGACCTCCTCATCAAGTTCCCTAACAACATAAAGCTGGGAGGAGTGGCTGATACCCCAGGGAGCTGCGCAGCCTGGCAGAAGAAACTTGACAGGTTGGAGAGATGGGCAGAAAAGAATCATCTGAAATTCCACAAAGGCAAATGCAGCGTCCTGCACCTGAGGAGGAATAACCCCCTGCACCAGAACAGGCTGGGGGCTGACCTGTTGGAAAGCAGCCCTGAAGAGAAGGATCTGGGCGTCCTTGTGGTCAACAAGCTGTCCATGAGCCAGCAGTGTGACCTTGGAGCCAAAAAGGCCACTGTTATCCTGGGGTGCTTTAGGAAGAGCATTGCCAGCAGGATGAGGGAGGTGATCCTGCCCCTATACTCAGCCCTAGTGAGGCCACATCTGGAGTCCTTTTTCCAGTTCTGGCCTCCTCAGTACAGGAGAGAAAGGGAGCTTCTGGAGCAGGTCACAAAAATGATTAAGGAACTGGGACATATCTCTTCAGGCTGAGGGAGTTTTGGCCTATTCAGACTTGAGAAGAGACTGAGAGGGGATCTCATCAATGTCTATGAGTACCTGAAGGGAGTGTGTCAAGAGCAATAAGTCAGGCTCTTCTTGGTGGTGCTGAGTAATAGGACAAGAGGCAATGGACAGAAACTGATGAACAGGAAGTTCTACCTGAACATGAGACAGAACTTCTTTACTGTGTGAGTGACCGTGCACAGATGGAACAGATTGCCCAAAGACGTTATGGAGTCTCTCTCATGGAGACATTCAGAAACTGTCTGGATGCAATCCTGTGCTTATGCTCTAGGATGACTCTGCTTGAGCAGGGAGGTTGGATCAGATGACCCACGGGGGTACTTTCCAACCTGACCCATTCTGTGTTAGAGAGTTGCTGGCAAATGCCATGTCATCTTTATAAATATATTTTTATCCCAGCTGGGGAAGAAATATAGAAGCATTTTTATGGTAATTAGCTTATTCAAGCTTAATAAAATAAACATGGTCGCGATCAATGATATGGCAAACTGTGCATGTGAGTGGTGAAACTGCAAGCTTTTGCTTAGCATGTGCATCACTGGAAACTTAGTAACCTGAACATTTTTTAAGAGTTACAAAGAGTCACAACTTCAATCAAAAGCAAAATCCATAGGGTTATTTAAGAAGCAAGTTTTGTCCTTAAGAGGACACATGAAATCTTGACAAGACTTGGTTCTTTTAAGAAGCATCTGAAGATACTACTAAGCTTCTGTATGGATTTGTTCTTCTGCACAAATTCTTCTAGGGATGTAGTGCCTTTTAAGCAAAGAACTGGTCATTTTCTGCATGACAAAAAAAGCCAACTAGATACATACTTTTGGGGGCAGAAGATGGAAGATCACTGGGAAATATGAAGAGATGTACTGGATATAGCTGATTGTGTGAACTTTGGTGAGTAAAGCCCCTGAAAGATTTATTTCTGCTCTCAGGTTGACTGTTTTAGTCAAGGCATAATGATCAGCAGCTCCTTGTTCTAGAGACTAGACAGAGTATAGCCCACAGGCAAATGTTTCCCGGAAAACTGTCAGGAAATGACCTTTCATGTGGCTGTCAGTCATCTGTAAGAGCTGCATGTATTCCCTCATACAGCAGCTGTTGTGAAAATCCAGAGCCTCTGAACTTTTTTTGTTGGGGAAGAAGAAATAGGAAGGTCTAACGAAAATTATTGCCTGGCAAAAGATACTAAGAATATTGAAACCTTAGGAGAGACTGAGATGAAGACAAGTTTTGAAATACCAATCAGGGAATAGCTAGAGGGAAAGCTTATCAACCTATTGTTCTCACAACAGCTCCTCCAGGGTGAATCCAAAAGATTTAACTGATCCTAATCAACCCAGCAAGAACTTGAAGAACCAGTTTATAGTATTTAAACATGTAACAGCTACGGTAATATAAGAACTCTCACAGGCTGTATGTAAATGATGTAGAATTTGTATCTTGTCCTAGATTGGTTAGTAGAAATTAGAATATTCATCATGGAACCTGATTTACGAGTTTGCAAGGGACAGATTCGGTTCTTCTGCTCTCCCTTCCTCGCTCTCGCAACTTCCTCCCTGTACCTGCCTGACTCCCTTCCCCCCTAACCTCCCACGGGGCTTCGGTCTCAACAGCCACATGGTTGGTCCTTCCCTCTTCCTACCCTCTCTCTCAAAATAAACTAGCACGCTTTGAAACTGTATCCAGAGGATTCTGTCTAAACCGTCCCCTACCACAGAGATATCCATGGCAGCACCAAGACCCCTTCTTCCACATTTTTTCACAGTGCAGGAATGGTTATAACCAGTTTATACAACCTTACTGCAAGGGCGTTCATAAAACAAAAACTGTCTTTGCTGCACATCAGCTTAAATTTTACATCCATGTTAATAAACAAAACATTTTCTTCGAAAGCCAGTATGGCATTCAAGTCTGCTACCATGGGCCTTCAGAGCACAGTGTTGCCTAAACCTGATTAAAGATATCATCCAGCATGATCAATTCCTGCTGTTCATTTGTGTCTTTATAAAACAAGCTTATACAAAAGGGTGTAGACTTTGTCTCTTATTTGCAACTGAGAAGCAACATGATTAGTGCACAGTATGAGTAAGAGTTGCTGCTTTGTCTTAGAAAGCTCTCCTCTGTGGTACCCAGCTGGATGAGCATAGTTGTCAACAGATAGTTCACCAGACCCATTAGTAACTATCTCTGTCATGGTTGGACTGCTCTTGCAGCCACCATACAGCAGAGTGTTGTGCCTGTACAATCTTCTCCATTCCCATCTAAGAGCATGCCCAGGGATGTAGACTTTGGTAGATGAAAGTAGGATCATCTCAGCGTACAAGTTTTCCATGATGCTGGTCTTCATCAGGATTCCTACAAACAAACTCAGCTTGAATTTATAATTCTTTCAAGAAATTTGGAATATAAATCCGTCCCTGCCAAAATGTATCTCCTTCTCTAGTAGCAGAAGAGAGCTTCTATCTCTGCATTTCCCATTTGTTTTGCACCATCCGACAAGTTTTGTTTTTCCATTTCATCTTGTCCTCATAAGAGTGCTGCCTGATGCTGCTCGAACTTTGCCTTGTAATGGATTCAGGCTGGAATTCCCTCCAGAAGTATCATGTGTTTCAGTTTATAATTCTTTTCAAGTAGCCTTTCAGGACTTTTCCTTTTTGCTCCTACATACACATGTTCCTGTGATATTGCCTTTTGTATGTGGCAGGGTCAAAAATAGTAGTCCCTGAGAAGTAAAGGAAGACAGAGTACGCATGTCCCATGACTGGGAAAGTGGGAAAGAAACTTACTTTTGTATTACCCACCTCCCCCATAGTAATTGCAATTGTACATAATCTCAGAATCTGCTCAATAACAAACAACAAAAAAGGATTTGTTTTTGTTCAGTTGTGGGTTTGGGTTTCTTTTTTTTTAGTAATGGACAAGTACCCTTAAAAAGATTACAGTACTCTGTTCTCAACAGAAAAATCTCAAACTGTTGAGACAAGTCTTAGAAGAGGAATCTTGGATGAAACTGTAAAAGACAAAAAATAGCTGACACAATTCTAAAAAGGCCTCCCCTCAGCCACTGAACAATGCTGAAATCAAGTTATGGTGGTAAAAAGCTTGAGTTTCAGAGGAGCGCTAACACATTCACAGAATTTGGGCTAAATTTCTTACATCAAACTATGTAAGAAACTTAAAACTTAAAAAATATGGGCAAAAAGCCCTTGAGGCTACTAGAAGAAGTTTACCAATTGGATGATGGCTTGGGTACATACATTAGGTTTATAGGACTTTGTACATCACTGTAAGTGAAAATAGTGTATTTTTTATTACAGAGAAGACTATTCTTAAGCTTAAATTAATCTTCGTTATGTTCCTCTTCTTTTCTCTGTAATACCTATGCAATCTAAATGTATAATTAAGGTCATAGAGTTCTTTTGAATCAATAAACTCTGCATTCTATGTACCAAATTTAAAGTAGAGAGTATGTTGAGAAAGAAGAGTGATAAAAGTAGTACTATAATATAAATTGTAGACTGAAATTTTTCCTGATGGCTCATTTTTCCCTGGAGCTTTTACTGACTTTCCATACATCCTTGATCATTTTTTTAACACCAGTTTACCAGTACACGTTATCGCATATAGTTTAGATCCCAGCTCTCCTCAGTTCTAAATTAGACTAAAGCAAAACATACTTTTCAGTAATAATATAGCAAAAAGGATAAATTAGACCACATTCTGAAAAAATAAATCTGTTAGAAAAATCACAGCTTTGAAATTACTTGGTAGACACCTGAAAGCCATGTCTGTACAGAGAAGAAAGAATAAACAGCTTTGCTCCAGCTTTGGACTGGGAGACTTCAGATGTTGCTTGTTTCTCACTCCTCTCTTCCTCCCCTTCAGTCTCTATTGACCTTCTTTCTTAAAAACAGACAGAGAGCAACTCTGCTTCTGGACTTTCACCTGTCAGGTGTGACAAACTGCATAGATGCAATAAAGAATCTCCTTTGAGTTTACTGATCCTCTAGTTTAAATGTAACAAGTTATAACAAATTACCCTTCTCTCAAAATACCTCTTTAATAACATTTTCTAGATGGAAAATGTTTTAAAACCTTGAAAATGACATCTCTTAATGTCAAATTTAATAAAGCTGGTATGACTACCTTATAATCATAGAAGATAATTAAGTTAATTGTAGTACCTGAACTAATTAGTTCCAAGTTCCCTCTCTTATTATATATAAAATTTTCAGGACATGTTTTTAAATGAAATAAAATAGAGAGGGCTTAGCCTAATTTCCTATATTATATATTGTGTTTTCTTGTTGTTTTTTATCATTAATAGCTATATAGTCATTTAATAAAGAATGTGCTTTCCTTCCAAGGTTAGATGTGTGAACTCAATAGTCTCTGAGTCTTCTTTCTGTTCTGTGTCCTGTATTTCTAAAAAATCTCTGGATAAATAAATTTTTAAAAAAGCCTTTATTGAAAAAACAAACAAATAAAACATCAATAAAGGTCTGAATGTTTATGAAAACTTTGCATGTAAAAACAATGCTCTTAGAATAAGTGCATGAGAGGAATTTTTGTACAAAATAATTTTGGGGAAATATGATATTTTTCTTCACTTGCTGCTCTACATCATTGCATGTTTAGTTTGCTAACCATATTGTAAGTGGGTTCCAGCAGCATAGAGAGAGTTAGGAAAGAGATCTCAAGCACTCTCAAGCCTTTGTATTACTATCCAGCTTACTGTTTTTCAGTTTATATTATTGCAATTTGCAAGAGTCTAATGTACTACTCTGTGAAAGACAACCAGACAAAAAAGATACAGGGTGATGAGAAAGGCAGTAGGGAACAATTTAAATGTACCACATTGAAAAATGTGATCAAGAAATCTCCTAGAAGCAAAAAGTGAAAAAGGAAGGATGGTAGAAAGAAGCTTAACGCAGAATAGTATACCAATCTAGGAATAAGAAGATATGTGTAACTCTGCACTTACCTTTCATATACTATTTTGACTGCAAATGTTGGGCTGTAAAAGTCAGAGAATGCCCACGTTACACACAGCAGTACAAAGTGACTTGGATTGCCTTGGTCCTGCTGAGGTAATACATCTGCAGAGCTCAGAAGCGGGCAGTCTGAGTTCTGGGAGTTTTTGACTTAACTAACCAGCTCAGACCAAATAGTGTGTACTCTGCCATTGTGATGTAAGGATATCACAGGTTTTGCTTATTTCAGTTCTATAATATAAATTATTTCAGAAAAATGAAAACTAGCATAGCCTCTTTGTGCAACACTAGAATAGCATAGACATACAGTAGGCTCTAAGGCAAAATTAGTTACCCCTAGGTGTACAATAGATCTGATTCATATGCTATAACCATGCAACAGAGAAAATAAAGGAAAACCTCTGCAGATCCTAATAAATTGAAAATGGACAGGCAGTTTCCAGGCTTTGGAAAGCTGTTATTTGTGTGATTATATTACTGGAAAAGATTTATAGAATATATTTATCTTATGCCAACAAGTATTCTCCCAAATATTCATTTGGGAAGTGCTGAGGATTTAACACAGGATAGGGACTATTCTTACAAGGGTTGCTGCCAAATGGATACCTTCTGTTGCCGAGTAAGGAAGTTTAATAATGGGTTGTTTGAGGAGTTTGACCTCTCGGCTAGGAAGTTGAAGGACTTTATTTTTGCATATGAAAAAGGAGTAATTTCTTTGCAAGAAATCCTAGTGGAGATGATAATTTTCCTGAAGTTTATGACTGTGTCATGCAGAGGTGGTTCAGATAAGCTACTTCTAGCTAGTTACTTGTAGCATGTTCTTCTCACTCTGCTTTTTCTGCCTCTTTACCTCATTGAGGTCTGCTTCTTCCCCTCCTGTTTGCCTTTTATTTCTGAAGTTAGTTGTGACTTTGCCATTATTCTTTCAATAAAGCCCTCTCTTTTGATAATTGAAGGGAAAAGAAGTGGGAACACATAGGTGGCACGGTGGAGCACTTGTATCTCCATGCAAGGACAAAACTTTATAGGGACAATGGTAAGGGGTACATTTCCCATTGTTTCTTTATTTTGATCTGAATCTCATAAGATGTTAAAGAGCTGTATGGTTCTCTCCACCCACTTTCAGCAGAAAGAGATGAAATAAGAATCCATAAAACCCATGTAATTAACAGTAAGAAACACACTTAAAATGTCAGAGTGACCCTGGCCAAGTGTATTCTCTGGATTTCAGTACATGACTACTCTCCAATTTACAATACTGCATCTCCAAGGTGACAGCATATGTGCATATGATTGTGGGTGTATTACACTTTCCTTGCATCTAGTATGAAGAAAAGCAATCAATCTGTAAAGACAAACACTTCCTTATTTTTTCATGTGTGGGAAGTGGATAAACTAGAACATCATGTTCCCCTGCTCAAATCTATGTAAACGGAAGTTAAATGCCTTTGGAATAACTGAGAAAATAAATTAAAAAAAAAAAAAAGGAGAAAGAACAAGAACCAGAAATAACTTCTTTGGCTCTGTTTTGAATCAGGCTTGGCATTCTGAGAAGAAGCTGGGGCAGCTGCTACAGGGAAGCAGGAAGGAACACTTAAAATATTGTATAAAAAAGAAAAAAATAACTTTTAGTTAAAAAATGTAAAGCCATAGCCATTGGTGATATACATGGAAATGTGCTTGGCAGTAGCTGCAGAACCAGGGACAAAATGCAGATGGCTAAATGGCAGTGTTAGGGGCATCTTCTCCCACTATGCTCTCTAGGATAAAGCACATTCCTGAGATTCATGCCTTGTACCATCTTGTCCAGGGAGTTAATGTTCAGAGATTGCCACTGTAGCTTGAACTGAACAGTAATGTTACCTTTTGTGATAATAGATATATTAAATAGGTAAATAACAAAAAAATAATGTCTAATGATTATATGAATATAAAATATGTATTATTTTAGTAGTTTATAGCCATATATAACAAAAATTTATTACCATTAACTATTCAGGAGAGCTGAAGGTGACAAATTCACAGACATCTGCAATTTTTGTAGGTGCTGCTCAAGTGATATGTTGTGAAGTCATTAACTAAAGAAATCTTACTGCACCCCCTTTTCAGTTGTATCTACACTGGAAAATGTGTGGAAAATAGTAAGCAGTTACAGTCAAAGCCACCATTTCTTAGACTGTTCTGGAAAAACAAAGTTTAATATTTAAATTCTAAATAGGTCCACCAAACGTGAAATTCATTCAAACAAAAAATGAATTAATTATAAAATATCCAAATAATTATAAATTAACATATCAATTGAAAGCAATTTATTATGAGAGCAAGAAGAAAACTTCTTCATCATAATCTCACAGTAAGAAAACAGGGACAATGCAAAGTGCTGCACTATGCTGTGTAAGCATAAACCCACTGCACAGGACAGCATTCGGCAAAGCATAAAAGACAGAAGACTGTAAAAATCCACATTTCTTACATTACAGAAAAGGAGCAACTAAGATCCAAAGAGATTTATTAGGTACACTGTGGGACTTAAGCTGAAATCAGGCATCCAGAATTCCTTAAAAATCTTTCTTTGATTTTTGTTTTTTTTCGAGAGCATATTGCAGTAGACACTTCTGAAGGCATATCACTGTAGTAACTTAAAATTCCCTTGAACACCTAGGGTAAGATTCATATCACTTTAATTTTCTGAAAATTAAACACCTAGATTAAATAAAGGTGTTTCATTACCTAATCAATAAAGACATATAGGTACCTTCAGAGCATGATTAACTCCACCCTAAAATGAGATTCAGTATTAGATAGAAAGTACTACAAGTCACTTCCCATGGAATTCTTTGGTATCATGTGTCTGTGGTAGGCCAAACACCATTGCCCAGTTGGTTATGCAAAGCTTACCCTATGTGTGTCATCTCCTTTATATGATCTCATCATTTGTTGAAAAATTTAAAGTATCATGTCATCTAGTGAGACGTAATCCAGAAACAAAATTTTCAGAAGATTTTCTGTTCAGTTTATCAGTATAAACACACACAGGCAAAACTACACATATCCAGTCACATACAAGTAATTTATCCCTAATTATAGAGTTGCAGCAAGAGTTGGTAGTCCAGTCCCAATTATATGATTAGAAGTAGAGGTCGGTCAGGCACATCAGTTAATTTTAAGTGTTGGAAGATCTCTCTCATAAGGTTTTGTTTCTGTTTACCTTGCCTATGATTCTGAAGACGTTGTTCTTTCAAGTAAGCAACCTCCTCCCACCTCTTTGCCCCTAGATATGATCTGAGTTACAAGATCATAACTTGTAACTTGATATACTTGATATAAATCTTGATATACTACACCTTTTTGCTTCTCATCTTGTGTTGATTTGTAGATTCAGGACTACATCAGCTTGTCACTTACTGATATCCCTGAGAAATACTGTCCCTTTGGTTCTTCACCTTATTAGTCAGACAGGAAAACTTTCACATAAATTTTTTACAATTCCATTGTGCATTAACACTTTTAAGTTCTTCGGCCTTTTATTCTGGCAAGAATTTCTCGTAACAAAGGAAAATGGTAACTTTCCTAAGTTTTTGTTTATTAGTTTTTATGATACATTACTTTATATTATCATGCTAAATTTATTTCCTATCGTGACCAAAAGTAGAGATCACCTAGGAGATGACTGTGTTTACCTTCATCATCTGACTACATATGATCATATCCTCTAGGTCTGTCAATCACTACAAATTCAGCCACTTATATGTCAGCCAGGGTACATTTTGATTGAGAGAAGAGGAAGCAGTGTGGTACTCAGGAAAAAAAAGTTGCAATACTTTTGACAATTTTTATGTCTAACATGCATCCCCTTCACATAGAAGGGAAGGTATTCACAAAAAGGATATGATTTTTCTATTCCATGGCCAATACCCCAATATGTCAAATAGACTATGGTGAAAAGGCATACTTGTGGGAGTTTTGGAGTTGGATTTCCATAAAGACATAAGGTATCAAAACTTGGTCTTTCATTTCTTCTGTTGGTGGAAGGGATAAATGAATCCAAGAAAATATTAGAATATTCCAGTGATTTTCTGATTGAGACACCATCCTTAGGAGGAAAAAAAACAACTTTCTTTTTCTTTCCAAATTACAGAGCAGAATGGTTGGCACAGTATTGTGTAAGAACAGTTTTTTCACAACAAAGGTACAGAGGGACTGTGAAAACCAAAGGACAAAATTACTTGATCTTAGAGAACAGAACCCCTTTCTCCCATTTTTTATTACTTTTTCTAATGATTTGCCACAGTTGTTACCTTATTTCCTTCTTTCAGGATAATTTTAAGAAATTATTTTCACATGCTGTGAGCTGTACATCTATGCTTTTTCTCCTACTACCCACTTTTAGTTTTACATCTTTGTTTTTGTACTCCTGTGTATCTACCCATACCAGCTTGTGAGACTGGCTTATAGTGAAAAAGTGCCTTTCTTGCTTTCCTACATGTTGCTCTGATTTTCTGATATTCGTGGAGATTCGCAGAAGCTTGCAGGGAAGTCAGGCAGGCAGCACACAAGATGGCGAAAAGAGAAACTTTATTTACAAGAACTTCTTTATATATCCATTGATAGTCTGATAATTATTGGTCGATAGTTTTTCCACCCCCTATAATGATTGGTTACAACGCTGAAGTGTCCAGTACCAAAACAATGAGATTAGAAAGCACAAGAATGCAACTTATCTCTATTCTCCATGAGAAAGAAGAGAAAGATTTTAAAACAGTGCAACTACACCTACAAATTTAAAAGAAGGCTATGTTCAAACAGACTTCTTAATTTATTTTCCTTATCTATTCTGACTTACCAAGGAGTGTGAAGGAACTACAGTGTCTGGCTGTTCCAATAGGGTAGTGATCAGTGGCACAAGGCCAATGAATAGTGGTATATTCCATGGGTCAATACTGGGTCCAATCCTGTTAAACATTTTTTTAATGACTTAGATGATGGTGCAGAATGTACCCTCAGCATCTTTGCAGATGATATAAAATGGGGAGAAGTGGCTGCTATTTTGTTGCCTTATAGAGGAACCCTGACAGACTAGAGAAATGGGCTCAGAGAAGCCCCATTAAGTGCAGCAGAGGGAACTGACAAGGTCTGCACCTGGGTAAGAATAATTCCATGCATCAGTAGATGCTGAGGGCCACCCAGCTCCAAAGTAGTTTACAGTAAAGGGCTGGGACATTGTCTTGAGAGGGAGTCAAGCTATTTTCAGTGGTGCCCAGTGGCAAAACCATAGACAATGGTCACAAACCGAAACGCCAAGCCTTAGTGATTCTATGTAGGTCATGTAATAACAAGATTTTTTAAAACTCTGTGTGAGATTGATAAGATGGTTTAGTGACTTCTGGTTTTTACTTGTTTTTCTGCTTAGTTTTATAATAGTTGTTTGCTTGCTTGTTTTTATTGGAGTGGTATGGAGAAGTACTGTTAAAGTATTTTGTTGTATTAGGATCATTAGGAGATATGAAAAATGCTTGTTAATGTAGACATAAGACATCTGGAATTTTAATTCAGATATTTCATCTACCCTTTAGATTCTTTAGGCTTTTCAAACAAAACAGAGTTCACAAGACATATTTCAGTATTTATTATTCCTTGAGCCATATTACACTAAAATATCACACTTGAAAAATCTTACATAAATATTGATTGCACTTTATCTTGTAAACCCATTCTGTGTCTTGATAAGATGTAAGATAATGTCACAAAATTTTACATCATTGCAGCTGTTTGTGGCTATAAGAGAGGTCTCAAACCACAGTCTCTTAGGCCAACAACTAACAAATAAATATTTTTTCAATAAGATTTCATCAAAGCAATCACGTTGTATAAAATGCAGTTATAAAGAATGCTAAAAGTTGCAATTAAGTGATGCACTAGCTACAATATTAAATTTATTAATTTTAGTGGTAATGTAAGTTAAGCAATAACGTCTCTGCTTAACACCTTGAAATGCTAAGGAGAAATATGTGATTTTGCCTTTGGTCCTTTACTGTATCTACAGATGGCCAGATGGCCAGTGTCAGAATTAGTCAGGAGATGTTGTTGGAGATGTAAGAGGCAGAGAAGGGATTAAGTTAGATAAAAGGTACTTCAAACTGAGGAAGAAAGTGAGCGCTGGTAAAATATCAATTCAAGGAATATGAAAATATTTCCTACTTTTTGCATTTATAGCAAGGTTTTATTAAGAAATTATACAGCAACAGTGCTCTCACTGCTACCTCCTTTTGAAACTCATGCTACAACGAAGAAAATATGGAAAAAAGGAAAACGCTGTAACTTCCACATTGAATTATAAAAAGAAGCCTTTGAAACAGAGCATTCCAAGCATCAGCCCAAAAATTGATCATACGAAATGACTTTTTTTATATGCAAAGATACAGCTCACAAAAATCTGTGGTGAAAAATGATTGACCAATTTTACACAATAATAATTTTTATAGATACATACATACACATATGCATATGCACGTATATATATGTTCATGCATACCTATCTAAATATGTATATATATATAAAAGAATCTAGAACTCAGCAAAAATTTCAAACAGGAGCTGTGCCTGTGGTCAGCAACTGAGTAAACACTGTGTAATTTGCAATATGTTAACATTGTAAAAAAAAATTAAAAACAAAAACAAAACAAACAAACAAACAAAAAAAGCTACCTAGACCTTTTGATGCTTAGCCACTCTTCCATGAATAATCTGTCCTTTCCACACAGACAGATGAACATCTAAGCCCTTATTGCTAAAAATTTCCCTGTTCCTAAAGTTAAACCCCATTATTAACCCTATTAAGAGGCCTGGGAAAATAATACACCTTCTAGATGACATCTGTTCTGTGTCTTTTATCAAGATAATTTGTTTCAGAGCTGTGAAAAGCTGTTAAGAAGCAGTGAATTGCATAGTTACTGACACCTTCAAAGGAGCAGCACTGAAGAAAACTGCAGAATGGCTAAATCAAACAGGAACCAACACATTAGTATTACTGGGTAGGTACAGATTTACAGAAGCTGAACGTAATGAGAATGGCTGATATCTTATGAAATGTATAGGAGTTACCAATCAAACTGGAATGTACTTGACAGATCAAACAATTCAGTTGCTGAGCTATGTAAATAGTATCCTGTTTGACTACTGTTTGGAGCAAATTATCAATTTTCCTTAGAAGCGCAGGAATGTGTCGTGTATGACGTGTTTATTACACGAAAAAGAAAAATGGTGGGACAGGACATAGGATGAAGGGTTGACCCGCACTGTGGGGAGCTGTGAGTCCTTGACTCAGCCCTCTGCACTGCCTCGGCCTGAGGGCAAAAGGACTCAGAGATAAGGAACCGATCTCTTGGTCATGGTGAATTCCCAGTGTACTACCCAGTGTACCCTGCTTCTCTATGGTAATGCCCTGTACCCAATTGGTCAGCCGACTCCCTCTCCACCCCCTGCCTTCCCCATAAAAGAGTCCCCGCCTCAGCCTTTAGGCCAGAGTGCAACTGCCATCCCTGGCCTTTTGCTTCACAAGAGCTGCTGACAATAAAGGTTATCTCGTGGAACTGCTATACGGCACCCACCTCTCCTCTCTCGGTCCCCGAGTCGCCCTTCGGGTGTTTTCACGAGAGCTGCTGAAATCACTTGCAGCAGAGAAAGCTGCTACACTTGCTGAAATCACCCTGTTGCTTTGGGGAGTTGCTGAAGCCTCTGGAGAAGCTGTTCTCGAGAGGACACTTTCTCCAAGGAGGCTGCAGCACACCGGGATGCCCTGGCTGTCAGCTTGAAAGCAACACCGCACAAATTTTTAGTCTTTGAAATGCTCCAAGCTACCTGAGTGATTAAAAGAGGGCTGGTGAACATGAAACTCTTTAGGACAGGAAGCAGAGGAGTGGCTATAGGACTTTTCAAGTGGCACCATAAACTGATGCTTAATCAAGTGAATTAAGCCATGACAATTTTCTTGACTTCCTTTCCATTGACTATCTTTTCATTGTGGTAGGCATTCAGCATTAGGTATTTGACTCACTTGTGGATAACTCCATGCATACATGTTTGGCTGCAGAAGATTTTGACAAAGTGTCTATGAGTAAACAGTGATCAGACATCTTATCAGCTTCTTCAATAACTTCATTGTGAATTACAAGTGGAAACTGATTTGGAAAAAGAAGAGGTATTCATGGACACAGTGGAAAAGGTAAAACAGTTTTTTTATGTGTATCTGTGAAGAGTTGTTTTAGATTTTACGGTCGGTGGAACAACCGTGGGAACTTTCTGACAAGTTTACCCTCACAGGTTGGTATGCATACGAACTTTGTTCCTGATGTGTTCTTTACCTCCCTTAAAACTCAACAGTAGTCATTAAAAGTCTCCATAGAGATAGCTGATCATTTAGACTTCTGTATAATGTGTTCATTTCATACAGTATTTCCCAGGATGTAGTTCTCAATTCAATATTAGAAAGGGAGAGATTGAAACGCATCATATGATATCCTTATTACCATGGGTACTTGCAATATCACTTTTGAGTTAATCCTAAATCATAGTGAAGTGTCTTGTAAAATAATCCCCTCAGGTCAATGACTTGGCTGAGTTTTAATTGCCAGTGCATGTTTTAGGAAGATATTCCAGTTTATCATCTGCAGCTGGCTCATATTCTTGGGACTCAGCCCCTGAGCAGCATATGTGTGCATAGTAACCCCACTTGTCGACATCTGCCGTGTGTGGTGGGGCATTCATCATGTGGGTGCCTGTGGTTCTGTCTGTACCAGATGTATGCAAAGATTACTGTGTGCAGATTATCCCCAAGGAATATAGCTCATAGCAGGCTTTTTGGAAATTTTGTTGTAAGTTTGCGATGTTGGTTTCTGTTTCTTAAACAGATGGTACTAGGCTGCTGCACAGTTGAAGTTGCATATGGGATTAGCAAAAACCTGCCATGTCTCTGGTTCCTTATTGAAACTCTTAACTTGTCAGGCCTCTGTAATTGCTTTCTCAAGCAATTGACACATGATTGTCAAGGTACAGACTTTCTGACAAGCAATGATCTGTGATGCCATAAAGTATATGGCCCTGTATCATCTTGTACTGAAGTCTGTGAATGAAGGTAGCAAGCTTGGCTATGGTTTAAAGCATGGAAGAAAATTTTCCACTTATTCACACTATGTATAAATCAGTCAGAAATTTAAAGAAACAAAAAGGAATTAAAGGGATTAAGAGATATAAGAAAGGGATAAAGTAATTAAAAAAACTCACCAAAACATGAAGCTTATGACTGTTTTTTATCAGACACATCTTGGTGAAGATAGAGCTCGATATACTCAGTCTATGACTCCACCAGATACAGTGGAGTTAATTTGCTATTTTTCTGGTTTTCTTCTGATTTTCCTAAAATAACCCACTCTCAGGCCTAACATTATCAATCTTCTAAGTAAATTGCCTTGGAATACATATCTCTGTTGAGAAGCTGTTTGTGGCCATCGTTATCCACAGACCTTCCCTACAAATCATGTTAAACATGTACAGAGTGTTTTCAGGGTTTCCATGATCCACTTTGCCAGAAAATTTAGAATTATTGCATTATTCAAGGAGAATATGAGTATATAGCTCTGATCTTCAGTGTGCTTAATTCATTCTCAGCAATCCAGTTATATTAAGATGAACGTTTCCTGAATAAGTAAAAAAAAAAATAAAATTGCAACTTAATGACCCATATATTTACACTTTAATAGCAGTCTGCATAAACTGTGTTACTTACAAACTTCAACTACTACAGTTTTGTGCAACTTCATTTCCTTTCTCACCACAGATGAATGGAAAAGTATTGACTAAGGAAGTCAATCAAGAGCTGATTTTTTAATAATTATTTTAATATGCAATTAAAAAATAGTATTTTTTAAAAAACTGTAAATAAAAGATGTATGTTAAATTCATGGCAGTAGGGAACATCACAATATCTAGACTTTCAAGCAATATATTTATCTTACTACTGAGTGGAAGAGGTCTTTTTCTCCCTACTGCTTCCTCAGGAGGCAGCTGATCATGCGGAAGCAGAGTAGAGAAGGAATGTGATCCTCTTTCATTGTCAATCACTAAAGAAAAAAAAGGAAGCATAACCCTTTCTTTCCATAACCCCTCCTGTAATATCCCCAGTACCAGCGTAATACCAGTACACCAATATAAAGAAACATGCTTAGGCTGGTTTCCAGAAGTTCCTAAAATATTTTGTCAAAGTTTCTGGTCTTTTTGATAGTACTGGTGACAACTGTGAAAGACTTTGAAGAAGATGGAAGTGATGACTGAATGTTTGTGTGGTTTCCTACCAACTGAGAAATAAGAAAGACATTTGGAATTAATGTGTCTTAGATAAAACTTACTAAAATCCACATGAATTTGAGTATTTTGACTCGGAATCAATTTGGAATTAATGTGACAAAAAATGAACTTGACATGGATGTCAAGTTTGCCTAGATGTTCCCTAACCCAGTCCGCCTCAACCAAGGGAAAGTCTTCCTTTATATTCTCCATGTATAAGCCATAAAATGCGCAAACATGCCCTCAACCTATGTTTTCAATACAAATTGAAAATAATTATTATAAAATTTTATGTGAATAGAATTATTTAATATATTTTAATATTTTTGCCAAGTTTCTAGAATATCTTCTCTTAAAAGGACTTAATTACATTGAATGGATTAATTTTGAAACTATATGTTGTATCACTGCCTAAAACCATATAGGCTTCATTGCATTAGAATGTCAGAGGTGGATAAATATAGGCATTTTTGAAAGCAACTCTTTGAGTAAATTTCCTCAAAAATCATATCTAAAGTTGGAGTTACATATGTTTGTGATATCTGTTGTGTTTCAAAACACTAAATAATATCATAGAGGTTACTAGGGCAGAATTTAAAATATCAGTTCAGCAACATGTAATTATAATAGAGGAAATGATTTTGTGTTTGTGGGCAAGATGTGGTTTGCAGAAGGTGTGTTTTCTCAATAATCTAAAATTATACCTACTATTTAATAGTTGCAGATGTAAGGTTAGCCTGCAAGGCCTGCTGTAACTACAGCTATGAAAAAGAAGGAATCCAGTGACTCCTTATCTTCTTATTTACCTCACATCCATTTCTTAAAAACAATACCAACAAAATAACAGGAGATAAGTGCAAAATTAAAAAAAAAGAAAAAGAAAAAAAAAGAAAGCAACAACAACTCATACAGATCCAGTGTAGCATAAAATATCTGTTTTGGGGTTTTTTTTACATTTCGTATCTGATTTCTGGGTTTTCAATATACTACATATATCTATCTGTCATTTGCTTTTTATACATATCAATGGCTAATTTCAACATTAAGTGTGAATTAAAAAAGATAAAAACATTTGGAATTAAATAGCTATTTAAGTATTGATATGCCTTCCAAATAAATAGGCTTGTCTTGTGTATTCTGAAGTCACAGAATGGCAAATTCTGTAAAAGTATAAGCTTTGGAAATCATCTCTACATTAGCTATTGTATTTTAAATGCAGATCACAAGGTCAGGAGAAAAAAAAACCAAACAAACATATTCTCAAAATTCCAGGAAAATTTTCAAATGCAAAATTGAGATGAGCTCACTTCGGTTTATTAAATTGTTATGTATGTCACAGAAGCAATCAGAATATATGAAAATAAGTTACAAATTGAAACCTTTGTCACAGGCAATAGAATGAATGGGCAAATGGAAGCACATGAATGAATGAATAACTGGAGTTGTGTTTTCACTTACATGGAATTACATGTACACAGGTATTTACATTAGAACTGAACAAAAATCCAAATAAATATTTTTTACTTTTTCTTATACTAGCTTTCTTTTTTTGGTCCCTGAAATACCTGTTTCAAGACTGGTAAATTAAAATATACTATTGCTCTTATTTTGAAATGAGAAAATGTTTTCTACCTGCCCTTGTTATTATGACTAGGACAATATTAAAGTAAAACTGAGAAGTAAAACTGCACTCAATAGAATTCAGAGTCTGCAGCTTACAGAAAGACAGTCTGTGGATCTGTGGTGTTCATGACTGAGAGAAGCTGAGAATGATATGCATAGAAGAAGACAAGCTTGTTGCCAAAAAACCTTGCTACAGTTTCTGTTTAAGCATACATAGGTCTTATTGCGTCTCAGGATAAGGCACCTTCAGTGCCCACCCTTACCTATGATGATTTGGCTGAAGCCAGAAATCTCAATTGTTTTATGGAGCATTTTAGCATTAGTTCAGGCTCCATGAGAAAATAGTTTTCATCCTTCTGAGGAGAAGTAATTTAACAAATAAAATTATTGTACTCCTCCAGTTCATGCCAAAGTTGTGTTGTTGCCACATCTTTCTTATATCTTCCTTTCCTTTTCTTCACTTATGAAGAGACAGTCCATAAACCCTATACATTAGAAATTACTGCCTGAAATAAATCTCCACTGAATAATTCAGTAACAGCTTGTTGGGTACCATTAGGAAATTACAATTTTTTTTTACAGGTTCATTTCCTGATCTCCCCTGTAAAAGCTCATTTTTTTCATTTGTGGTCTGCAATTAGACAGCAGAGTATTGACTGGATCATGAAACACATGAAATACCTCTAATAGAAATTCAGGTCAGTCAGGGTGCCCTCATTTATGATTGAAAAATCTTGTCCTTCACCTTGCTTATGCTTAGGACATTCAATTATCTTTTTTTACCTGTTTGAGGTTTGCTAAGTAACGGCACTTAGTAAAATTTCATCTGTTGTGACTGAACAGATACAAAACATGTGCCTTCTGCACATTCGAAAAAAAATATTTTCCTTCGTTCTGACTCAAGAAAACTATATTGCCTTGAAATTAGGCACTTCCAAACATTCTAGATCACTGTAGTAAATATTGTTCCCACACTGGTCAGTTCTCGGATTTATGATTATGGATCAGATCTCTATCAAAATATTGGCCAGACAAAACTTAAACCAGATGCTATTTTGAAAATAACAGTAATATGTGCTAGAAGGGAAATAATTATATTTTCCTAATGTGGCAAGTTGACTTTGGCTAGGTATTAGATGCCCATTAGGTTGCTTTATCTCTTCTGTCCCTCAAGTGAATAGAAGGAGAAAATATGAGAAAATGCTTATGGATCAAGATAAGAACTGGGAGATCACTTAAAAATTATCATCACAATGAAAATGGGCTCATCTTGGGTATATTAGTTTAACTCACTACGAATTCACAGTAGAGTTAGATAACGAAAGCAAATCTTCGACCACCTTCCCCCATCCTTGCCTTCCTCCCAGGCTCAACTTCCCTCCCAACTTCTAAAGCTTCTCCTCTCAAGCAGTGGAGGGAGATGAGGTATGTGTATTGCAGTCAGTTCATCACACTTTGTCTCTGCCTGACCTTTCTTCTCACTCTTCCCCTGTTCAAGCCTGGAGTCCCCTCCTCCATAAATGTTGCTAACATGGATCCTTCCCATGGGCTGCAGTTCTTCAGAAACACTTTAGTCGCCTCCTATGTGATGTAGTCCTTCAGGAACAGATTGCTCCATCATGGGTCATCTAAGGGGTCAGAGACCCTGACAGAAAACCTGTTCTAGTGTGGACAACACTTCATGTGTTCACAGGTCCTCCCAAAAGCCTGCTCCAACACGGGTTTTCCACAGGGTCACAGCCTCCTTCAGGCATCCACCTGTTTGTGTGTGGGGTCCTCCACAGGCTGCCGGTGGACATCTGCCACCCTGCTGACCTCCATGGGCTGCAGGGTCACAGCTGTTTCATCATGGTCTTCACCATGGGCTGCGGGAAACCTCTGCTCCAATGTCCGGAGCACCACCTCTCCCTTTTTTCTCCATGACCTTGCTGTCTGCAGGGTTGTTTCCCTCGCATATTTTCACTCCTCTCTCACAGCTGCACAGGAGTTTTTACCCGTCTTACATCTGTTATCACAAAGATGCTAACCAATATGGGCTCATCTTTGGCCAGTTGTAGGTCTGTCTTAGAGCTGGCTGGA
This sequence comes from Acanthornis magna, assembly GCA_036785705.1. NCBI lineage: Eukaryota > Metazoa > Chordata > Aves > Passeriformes > Acanthizidae > Acanthornis > Acanthornis magna. The sequence goes on along the minus strand of JAWUZG010000004.1, from coordinate 746,833 downwards.
ACTGACATCCTCTGACATGGGCGAGCTTCTGATGTCTTTTCAGTAGCCACCAATGCAGTTCCCCCACCGCACTACCAAAATCTTGATACATAAACCCAATATATTAAAAAAAAGTATAGTGGTTTGACCCTGGCTAGATGAAAGACATACACCAAAACCTCTCTATCGCTCCTCTCCATAGCTGGAGAGGGAATGAAATAACAGAAGGATTTATGAGTTAAGGACCGAGAGAAATCACTCACTGGTTACTGTCACAGGCAAAACAGACTTGAATTAGAGATATTAATTGAATTTATTACTAGAGTGGAATAATGAGAAACAAAATAAGACCTTAAAAACACCTTCCCCCCACCCCTCCCTCCTTCCCAGCTTCTAGCAGCTTCTCACAGAAGCCACCTCTGTAGCCCTGCCAGCTACCAAAACCCAGCTATGCCAACCCAATACAAAAATAAACTGCATCAGGCCGTGAAATCAGAAATAGAGAAAAACATTTTTTTAGGTATGCTTAGTCACTTTAACATGTTATCGTTGTAAAACATATTTATGAATTTTTCACTCATGTACAATCAGGGAACTAATACAAATTTGAAATGTGTTCCGGTGAATTTTACTGGAAAGTTAAAGTGGTTGTTTATGAGAATATATTTGTATTTTAAATTAAACTGTTACGACTTCCTGAAGCTAGCTCAGTTTTGGTCTAAAATTGCATAAACACTATAACATATCCAATGAATCACAGGGAAACAGGATCGATGGGCATAATTTCATGTATATTTGGTAAATAATAGAAGCTGAGACAACATTGTTTTCATTGGCAAAGATTGGGGATTGATTCATAAAAAGAAAAACAACAAAAAAGCACTATTGCTTTATTATCAATTTGCAAGTTGAACTCTGTTCACCTGAATTAAGATGCATATTAATCATTAGCGACAATATTGTCTTTTATCCAGGAGTTTTCTCAGTTGTTTGCAAATGGTTTATGTTTTGAAAGAAGTGTCTAATGACAATGATTTCAATATGATTTTCCTGAAGTGATGGACCTCTTCTATAAATTCTTTATATTATTTTTTTCTTATAATAAGCAAGGAAATACCAACTGAAGAAATTTCGCAGCTGGCATTATCAAGGCTAACCAACCTCATCATAAGGTAAGAAATGGTAGACTGTCAGTTACAGATCAGTACATTTGCAACAGCTGCTGCTGCTGTTAGACTAAAATTTCTATGCATATTTTCTTATTACTTTTTTCTAAAAGCAGTGCTTCTCAAATATCTGAAATTGCAATCACTTTTGAAAAAAATTATTCCCTCTCAGTTATGCATAAATAAACATTTTCTATTTTCTTTAGTTTTAGAACCTTGGGTACTATCATGAAGAAAATTTGCAGAAAAAGGACCACAATTCAGAAAGGTGAAAATAAAATCATATTCAAGGCAGGTGCATGACTGATGACTCCTGGAAAATATGTATTAAGTTCTCAAAAAATCAAGAACTTGAGTCATCAGCAAATGTCAACAGATTCTTTTCAGAAAAGGTTTTCCAAAAAATATTACCTAGACAGAATTTCTTTTTTCATAATGTGTCAGTGTTAACAGTTTCTCAGTTGCCATTTCTGAATGATTCCTTCTTTCTTCTTCTTTTTCTAGGCAATAACATCTTGATTAACACTTTTAGTGAAGGACTTTTCTTGATTAAGAAAAGACTAACAAATATTTATATTACAAAACCAAAGTCTATGATCATAATTTGTCATAACAGGGCATGTTTTGAGACTACAAGGTCATAGAAGATCGTGAATTCCAGTGGCTGGCTAAGCTACAGAGAAATATGCAACAGGCTTATCTTATTGCAATAGGCATTTTGGACAAAATTCCATCTGGCATATGGTCCCAACAATTCCCAGCTGGTGCATGATCCATTGCACAGTCTACAGCAGCCGCCGGTGGGTTAACACTGGGCAGCAAACCAAAAAGCTGCTTCTGGCTTTCTAACAGACAGTCAACGGCTGAAATTCAACACATCAGAAGTTGTATGAGTAAGACTCAAAAAGTTCAGCATTAATCAGGCAAAAATATAGTTGTAACAAAGGCAGAAAATTATTCATGCTGTTCAGCTGGGAAATCAGAATGATTTATCCTTTATGATCAGAAATTAGTTTGATTCTTAAGTATTAAGGGTAGCAATGGAGAGTTGTACAGAGACTTGGTGACATAAATACCAACCTGATCCTTTGCCACAGCTTTCTCCTTAACTCTCTGCTTGGATGAAATCTGTCCACCCATCCATGTTGATTTATGTCTTTTCCATTTACTTAATGGGTAGTAAAACCAAAGGATATTTTGCTGTTAGAGATTATCTACATGATATGGAAGACTAAAGAACCTTCTTCAAAATTTTGTGAACAGTTTTTACTAGACAAAATGGAAGTAGTAAAATCTCAGATTTGAAGATGTAATTAGGTAGGTTAAAGTAGTTCATGTCTCATTCAGATTGAAAGAAAATACATTCTTCATGAATGCAGACACCTGCAGTGGGAATTTTAATTGATTCCTATATGGGTTTGTGCTATGACATTGAGGCCCTCTACCTTACAGAATTCTCACTTTCTGTAGATTTCTAAAACTATAGTAATCAAAAAGGAGAAAGAAGCTCTTTGTGCTTGCCTCAATTTAAAATTGTGTGTCACTGAAGTATAAACATGAATTCCTGGACTGAAATGATTATTTGTTTACCTTACTGTAATTGCTAACTTCGGAATAGAAGATGTCAATCTGTGAATGGACTTTTTTTCAATGAAAAACACTTAAGACGTCATTAAAACCTAAGAAAACTGTACTTCCTGGAAAGCAGATGTATAAAAGAACTATTTGAGAATCTTCATAGTTGAAAAAAATTATAATTAGACAATTTTTAAAATTTTTTATTAATATTGATTACTTTTATCAGTATTATATTAATTTATGGTCATCTGATAGCATTGACTTAGGGAATTGTCTGGATGCATAAGACAAAGCAAATTTTGTGATTAACAACAATGAACATCTAATGTTAAATTTATGAGTACAGAATTCTGCACGTAGCTGAGTACACATGATATTCTACACTAAAAATATTTCACATGAAGGCAAAATAAGAAGGAAGAAAGAATTCTCCACAAAGTATCAACAACGCTACTTACTAGATCCATCTTTATGTTTTTATTATAGACTTCCAAATTCAGTCTAGGAAAAGGAATCAATTTTTTGGAGGGGTTGGGATGACTGGAGCAACAAAGGCAAAAACTGATGATGATCTATTTGAAAGCTGCTCCAGCAGAAGGTAGGTTGTAGATTACTGTTGATTTTTTAAGTTAGTTTTTATGTCACATGGATAATACCCCCTCTTGTTATTTTGGGTAGATTACATGTTTTATTTTCTATTCAGTTGCATACAGCTCTAAAAATGTCATTGATGTAAAGAATGAATTTGATTTCAGTTACTGCTAAATAGTCATAGTAATTCCCAGTTCAAATTCAGTATCTACAGTGCTGTCCTCTGCCTCCATGAAGTACACAGCCCATCCCACTCACCTTGCTGTGCTGTCTTTCCACTTTTGTTCAGCCATCTACAGGCCATCAATATTTTTTTCATCTATTCAAAATTACAAACCAAGTGCTACATAAGCAAATAAAAAAATAAAGCTTGGCAAGTGTTCTCCAAAGTATGACACTTATGAATTTAAACCCAGCATGTGGCTAATTAGCTCACTACATTTAAATCAAAGGCAGGGAACCACAAAACCAAGGGCTGTCCCTGCTCTGGCTTCACAAACAGCTGTGTAAGACTGAACTACGCCAGGAACACAGACTTACTCACATCTCTGTGAGTGGGTGTTAATACCAAATATTTCAAGAAGTTTCTTTTTCCCCTTCACTACTAGAAAATTTCTACATGATCTGACTTATTTAAAAAGGATTCCAAAAGTTGCTTAGCTGTGTGGGAGGTTGTTATTTTTTAAAATAAACCCAGATTTAACTTACGCACAAAATGTCTACAATGTTTGTTTTGCTATTGGGTATTATTGATAGTATCAGGATAGTGTTGCTGTAGAAGTGTAAACTTGTCAAAATTGAAGCCACATGAAGTCTCCACAAGCAATCTGGCACTAACTCTCCATCTCTGCAGGGAAAAAAATACTCTTGTTATCATCCATTTCTAACTCCTTGTTCTGTCACATAACAGTTTGGTTTTTTCCTAAGCTATTATCTTATTTTTTTTCCCTTGATATGAGAACAAATCCACATGCAGGACTCTGTGGGCCTCAGGCCAGTTATGTCCCACCTGGTGGGACAGGAGGTTGCTTGAAGTGTGAACCGGAGACCACCGGGGCAGCTGCAGCAAGGCACGGCATGTGGCACTGAGATGACAAGGACACACTTCACCTGCCTCTGCACTGAGTCAGGGGATGCACAGTTTCTCTCAAGTGACCCTAGGATTATTCACACTGTTCTGACTACTTCTAATGAAAGTCAACAAAATTTTCAACATTGTTTTACTCCTCATTTGCAATATTCTCTTTATCATACACAGTTAATATGAATGAGAAAGAAACAATGACAATTGGATAGAAAATTATTGTCATGATTCAGCTTAAGGGATTAGAAAACTTCTTATAAAATTAGATTTAGTTTTGTGAATTTCTTAGAGAAGCAATTTTTGCATTTGCAGAAAGGAATTTAATTTCTTCTTTTCTCCATCCAATATGCAATTTTAAGGCAATTTATGTCAACAAGCCTTGAAAACCAATTGTCTTAGATTTTTTTCATTGCCTTTAAAGCCTGCACATACTTTCTGAAGTTAGATTCACTGTGGGTGTAAGTGACAGACTGTATTTCTAACCAAACATATTCCCACTGGAAAAAAAAATATGCTTTTCAATATCTGAGAACTAGTTGTAACCTATTATAGCATTCTTAGAGTTTTGATCATGTAGCTTTTTTTCTAGTAGCATATATGTCTGGCTATCTTTTCTAAAAAAAATCACAAAATCCCTTTTCTCTCAGTCTGGTACTCATACAGAGAATGAAATTTGTTTTTAAATTTCACTCCTGGTTTTGGACTGTTCCAAATTTCTTACCCAGGGAAACCATTCATTCATAGGTTATGTCATTGTCGAGCTTTATTTTGTAAGGTGATACTGTCTCTCCATGGTCATCTTCAAACTACTTAGATTATTTGATGAAAAAACTCTCATGCCTGTACTCCAGAGGTAACCATTTGTTTTCAGCTTGGGACTTAGTAATTGAAACTCTTATGTAGAGTTTTGGAGAAATCCAGACAAACCAATGTGAAGTATTACTTTTTATTTGCTACATTTAGAACAGCAGCAGATTATACCTTGTCGGTCTCTTTCCATCTTTTTAAAAAGTACCGAACACTACTACACTTCACTTATTTACTGATGCAATTCAGAAATAATTTTGCTGTAATTTCCACTCAAAGAGAATTAGTGTGACTTAACTATCCATCTAGGTGAAAAAACGAAGCAGATATTTTCCGGTTTATGTATTGTGATTCTGGATTATAGGTACTTTATTGGAATAGAGAAAATTATGCAAGTGCTAAATATAATACCCGGGGTGATTTATTAATCACAGAACTTTTATACATTAGTCTCCTTTTACATTAAGAACTTGAACTTCCAGAACTAAGTAAGTGAAATTTAGTCAAAGTGAAATGACAATCTGTAATACAAAATGCTTCCAGCTTGTTTATAAAAGCATTAGTCTTCAAAACTTCTTCAAATAAAAGCAAAAGCTAAGTTCATTAGCTCTTTACAATTAGTCTAAGTTAAAATACTGAAAGGTAGGTATTTCCTTGTATTTTTCTCATTTTGTTCCATAGCAACAAATGTAGGTGGATGAAAAATTATTAGCTTTGCTCAAAAAGGTTGGCCACTCTAAACTAAATAGGGCAGATGTAAAATTAAACTGCTCATTTCAGATCAATTATCTCACTATTTTAGTATTAATTTCAGTTCATGAGTTGGCTGCCTTTTGGCCACTTGTTGACTACATGCTATTTATAGTGAATACAATTCATTGCTCCAAGTGGGGACTAATGAATGAAAAACACTGAACCACAAATAAATAATATGGATATTAATATCTCCAAAATACACCCTTGAAATACCCAATATTTAATGAATAATTGCTGTCAGCTTTTAAATAAACAAAGAATGCTTTTTCTCATTGTGAAGTGCTCACTTTATAGACAACGAAGGCTCTCAGTGCAGAGGAAGGATTTGCAAATAAATGTTTTGTGTTTTTTCACTAAAATATTAAGCAGATTCCTGAATGACGGGTTTATACTTGTTGACTCTCATTGCACGAGATATGACATTTTTATCAGTTACTGTGATAATTTTTAGAAGATACCTTTTTCTTGATCAAATGTGAGGGTTTCTGATGAAAGTCCCTTACAAGTTGCCTCACTGTATGAAAGTTCTGTCATTGTAAATGTTCATGATATGTGTAATATGTCATTACATCTTGTATGTCAGAGGTTTCAAGCCCTTAATATCTACATAGTCCTTCACTGGTGTGGCTCCAGTATGTCCATGTCTTTCTTACATGGGGGAGTCCAGACCTGCACGATGTACTCCAGATGTGGCTTTAGCAGTGAGAGTAGAGCAGAAGGTTCACCCCGCTCAACCTGCTGACAGTGCTACTTCCAGTGCAGCCCAGTCTGGGTTTGCATTTCTTTGCCATAAGTGAGCATTGTTCATTCATCTTCAATTTGTTGTCTACCAGGACTTCTGAGAGAAAAATAAATAATTATTTCAGGATAAAAGAATCACCAAACCAAAAGTAGAAGAGAAAATGTCGGTGTGTTACCCAGAATTGGAATGGAAAATATTTTTAAAATATTTTAAGTCTGGCAGTATGGGGTAAGACTTTCATTTTAAGATCTTATTTATACATTAAGATTCAAAACTTAGAGGAGACTCCATTTTTTAAAATGTGAGTCATTACCTTGATAGGAAGAAACTGTGAAAATAATAATCAGTAGTTCCATATTGGACAAAAAAAATCACAAGACTTCCAACACAGTGCAAAGGATTGTGCCTGAGGTGAAACTATTGTGTGTGGAATCCAGACCACCAGCCAGGGATCAGACATGGGGAGAGTTGGATGGCCAAAGGGTCAGGCACTGTGCCTGGTGGGAGTGCACATTCTTTACAGAAGCTTTCTATGTGCCATGAAATAGGAACCTTAGAATATAAATTGGAGGGAGAATTTACCCTATGGTCTGATTTGAAAAATAATGAAAGGAATAAGACTTTACTGAATTTGACTGACTTCACATTGAACACTTCTGGAAATTTTGTAATAGGCATTGCCTCCCTTCATCATCCTTATCCTGAATCCACAGATGCATATTGACATGTGCCATTTGCCATAGGCTTTATGTCCTACTTTATGCTCTATTCCAGTAACCAAAAAAAAAAAAACAAAAAAACCCCACCAAACCCCCCCCCAAAAAACAAAAAAAACCCAAACAAAAATCACAAATTAAAAACAAACCCCCCCCCCCAAAACAAAAAAAAACCCAACCAAACAACAGCCCCAAAATCCAAAAAACAAACAAACAAAAATCCAAATCAGATTACTTGAAATAAGAAAGAATAAAAAAATAATAGTCATTACCAATGAAGGCATCCTAACATGGCTCTGAAAAATTCTGTGAAACCATCAAAACCCCTCACAAGTGTGCTTTCTTAAAATGAAGATGATTTGAAGATAGGAATTGTGTTTAAGGAGTATAGGAGCACTCATGGAGTCCGAAAATAATCCAGGGCCAAAAATTACTTAGTATGGACACCATCAGTCTGCCTTAGAAAGTTTTATCCCTGTTGGGGTAAAATAAGTGGGATATACAGACACAAGCTAGTTCACTCCACTTGCCCTCAGTGTCTAAGATAATTGTTACCCATCCTTTATATAATATCTCAGACACTTTCAGCATCCTCCTTCCCAAAGAATTATACCATTGTCTTCTATCTATGTCATTTGATACTTGAAAGAAACACTCGGCATTCACAGACAGTTGGAGCTTCTGGGTTTGTGAGAATAGCATAGACTGGTGGTATCAAAGTTTTCCAAGTCTGAGAGAATCAGCAATGATATATTGATCATGTAGTACTTTGTCTTGACTTCTGCTTCTACAGAGTTCATGCTTTTCAATTCAGACATTAGAGGATGAAAGAAGTCCTTCTGGCAGAGATGCAGACAAAAAATTGCATATGGGCAGGGGATTTCATAAGTTTTATGGAAAATTATCTCATCTCTCTCTCTGGAGAAACTATTCTCATTAAAGTTGGAAGACCTGTTACTTAGTATCTTGGACCAGCCATATATTTCTGGTAAGCATGAAGACAATAGCATGTCATGAAGTGAACAGTTTTTCAAGCTGCTGTAACACCATATGAAGCCTCACAGAAAGGAAGGAATAATTGCATATGAATGGTTCAGACACCATTGAATCAGGAAAAAAACAACTTGTGGCCACGTCATATCTATGCCAGTGATATTTCCAAGTCCATTGTTAGGTTTCAGAAATTGCAAGCAGAATATTCTCAACCTTAACTTCAGCACAAGAACTCTTAAATCCTTCTGAGGAATATTACCTACTTTTTCACTGAATGATCAGTAGCCTCTTTTATTTAGTATTTTAAAGTGACACTAAAAATTTCACTCTGTGAGTGCGTCTATATTCTGCTCCAGGTGCAAGATACCATAATTCCATGGGGTACACAGGGTACATTTAATCCACAGCACTTTTATCCTGCTTGATTTCAACAGCTTTACACTGATATTTCCCTGAAGCATTTCTTTTGTTTGCTTGCTCCTGAGCTTTTCTGATACTGTAGCAGGTGCATCTCATAAGGCCACTACACTTGAGAGATAATGATATAAAAAATTGCAGGTAGACTAACAGTAGTTTTGCAGAGAGAAATAAAGGTTAACACTTCTCTGAAGTGATCTTTCCAGTTGTCATCAAAAAAACCCCATTCTTCTTGATGGAAAGCTTTCTGATAGACACCTGTTGTCCTTCTGCCAATCGTCACAACATTTTGGGGCTAAAATTATTTTTGCCTGCATTTAATAATAGCAGCATCTGTCAAGAAGCACTATGGCAGCTCAGTGGGCATAAAAAGTCAAAATAAGTTCCAAAGCATTGTTGAATTCACTAACATTTCATTTTTATAGTTGTGTGAAGAAAGAGGCAATGAATACTTTGAAAGGGCAGGGATTTTCCTGAGATACTTATTGCTGTAGACAGCAATGCCATCTGTTTTAGTACTTGCAGAGTGGGAGGTAGACTGCTCTACCAAAAGAAAAAAATTAAGACATTCCTGCAACATCAAGAATGTCCCATTTGATGCATTTGGGCAGATTTCTCAAAGTAGTACACAAGAATTCTGTGAATGAACAGCCGGTTACATATTATTTTCAATACCTTGTCAGATCACTAGGGACTGGTTTACCTTTGTTAGTGCAAATGTCCTTGCTTATTTGTTACTAAATAGAGGCATCATAACAACTGACACTGTGGCTGTAAACAATTTCATGTAAGTGCCAAAACTCTAAAGGTTTCAGAATTAAGAATTTTTTTTTGGAAGTTTATATTTAATTATTTCTTTTAAAAAGGAGACCTCTCATCAATATAATGAGTAGTCTAAGTATTTTCAGAAAAACAGAACTAAAATTGCATAATATTTTTGCATACCTTTTCATATTTATGTGATTGCTAGTTCAACCTTTACTTACAATTCATTCTACAATATTCATTAGAATTAATTATTGATATGTGGGGAGAATATTCACTAAATTGTTTAGACATAAAATGTAAATTATTGTGTTAGGGTTTATTATATTACATGGGGTGCTTATTATATATTATATACATATTTTATATATAGCGCTATAGTAGGTCTTGTGTCTGTAGGTGAAACAGATATTTGAAGTAATTATTGTAACTGTATGATGAAATGACAATTTCTTAACTGAAAACTCGACATTTCATCAGTCAATAGCTATTTTCTACTTAAAATTACTAAATTAAAATAAAATATTTACATTACATATTTCTTAATTTCTAAATGCTGTTTTTCAGTAGTCATGACTGCATAAATTTAATTTAAAAATTGTTAGATAATGAAACATTGAGATGTTTTAGACTGACAGATATCGTTTATATATTTATCAATCTCATTTTATTGCTTTATGCACTTTGGTTTTGAACAAAGTATCTCATAAATGCAGTGTGTTCTATTAATACATAATAAAGAAGTGAGACTGCAAAGAGTCTGAAACACCACAAAACTTTCTGGCAAGAATACAGGCATTTACTGTGAAGAGGAAAGCAGTATACAGAATTATACTGCCAATGCTATCCTATATTTTCAAGCACCCCACAAATAATTGGCTTTGAAATAAAAAATTAAATCATCTGAACAGTAATACAAAAACACAGTATGCATCCATATATTAGGTGAACCAAAAAAATGCAGTTCATTTATGTCCAGTTGAGTGTATCCCTATTTTTCAGTGTATCTCCTTATTTGGAGAGAGTTAATTGTCACTCCTATTTCCTTTTTCAATATATTTGAAAACTATAAATCATTCAGCTATCTCCACAGTCATTCTATGCATCCTGTATTTAACTTCTGGGTGATAAACCAACTCTAGAAACATATTTAATCAGAATAATGTCAGTTGTATAGCATATGTAGGGTGAAGCATTTAACTTTTCGTGCCAAAGACAGCTGTTTGGAAAGAGACAATGTCATCTGCGGCAACAAGGAAATACTAAGACCGCAGTCCTGCTCACTGTTGCCTTTTTGATAACACTCATGTATTTAAAAACTGAAAGGGTTTGTAACTGTCATAATGTGCTGCAAAATTTTCCTTAAAAGGAGATAAAACAAACCAGTTAGGTTTAAGGCTGAGCTTTATAGGATGATGTGTTACAGTTCAGTTCAATCACCTGCAACAAAGTCTACACTGAGCATAGACTAAATGGCCAATGATAGCCTGCATCACTGAAATACCATCTTGCCTCCGAGTTAATAAAGGATGAACAAAAACTCTATGTCTTAATATTATATATATACAAATATTATTTTTTATTTTCTTTTTTGCAGGAAGAGCTGCTTCATATTTTGCAATCATAGCAGTGATCTGTTCATTTTATAATGTTATGTGCAAACTGTTAAGGCAAACAACAGAGAAAATATAGAAAACATGAAGCTCATAAAATTCTGAGAAGTCTACTAAATTTCTCATTTCTAATAGAGGTCCAGGATTACTTCAGTTGCCCTATGAACCCATATTGGACATCCATAGGTGGGCAAAGGAAGTCATCATAGAATAACTTTCTCAAGTGTGGGTACAGGATTCAGTAATATATGAGTAGGTATTTGAAGCCATTTTAAATAATCTGAATATCCTGCTTAGCATTCACTGTCACTCATGCTGCTCAGCACCTCAACTATTATTTCTGTCCTGTGCCATCTCTGCTAGATCTGTGTTCATATCTTGGATATTCTAGGACCTTGCATATGGCAATAGAATATTACAAATATACGTGCATGTAAACATCTAAGTTTTGGCCAGTTTAGTTCAGAACCCCTATAATTTTTGGGGTAGACCATATACAGGGAAAGAAAAAGACATATACTAAGGGTCTATAACAATTTCTGGATGTAGTGAGCAAAGGAGGGGTACTTAAATACACCAACATCTTCATGTTTCTTCCGGAGCAGCCCTTAAGAAGTTGAAGGCCAAGGCAGATCTTGCTTCACTCCACTGGGTCAGTGAAAGAATCAAGTTAAACGATCCAAAAACCACAAAATCCTTCACAACATTAAAAAAAAAAAAAAAAAAAAAAAAAAAAATTGCACTCTCTGATTGTCTGCAAAGGATCCAAATTTCAGTCTTTCCTAGCTTTGGAAAGCATTATTCCTAGAAATTATTTTCCCCAGTAAAATCTGTAAGTATTTATGAGGGAAAGGGAGGGTGTGTGGGATTTAAGAAAGTGCTTGAAAAAATTGGCAAGCAGGGAATAACACAGATGGAAAATTTCAGGCGTATTTCTATCTATTAAACTTGTAGAGATCTGGAAACTTTTCTGGGTCTTGGAATTCTTTAATGACAAACACAAATGGTTCAAAACCTGGTTTGTATCCCATGATGAATGCCTCTAATACTTTCTATACATCAAATTATCTTGGTCTTCATTTAAATTACGAACAAAAAATCACCCCAAAACCCAAAGAATTTTCATATTAGTTGTAACGAGTTAGTGTGGAATTTTTGTACATCCTTGACTGGTTGAACAATTTTCACTTCCATGAATATTCATACAAAGATTGAGAATAATTTGTTGTTTATTTTTGACAATCATGGTGAATGCTTTCTAAACATTAAAATGTGATACACTTCTGCTGCTACAGTAGTAATATAGAGGCTTTAGTACAACATTAAGCTAACTAAACATTCAGTGTCCCTAATGAAATCAAATGCATAAGTGGCTATTCTCTTTTGATACTAAATGGAACATAAGGGTGGGATTTATACGCCTCCCCATAAGGGTAGGGTTCAGAGTCATGTCATTTCACATGCTGCAGTTTAAGGACCTCTTACATGATTTCTGGCAAATATAAACACTTAGGTGCAAATAACAATACATCATGGGAGTATTATACCGGAGTTTGGCTCACTAAACTCTGCAGGTGTGAAAATGATAAGTCAGCATAGGGGAAATAATTTTGTCATGTAATTTACAATGGAATGCAGCATAGCTTCCTATCTTGTCTTTCTGTTCTTCATTTTTTGCCTTAAGTACCCCACAGTGAGGTATGAAAAAATTCAGTATATTTGAGATGACTGCAGGAGGCTAAAAATGATGACATGGAAGACATACAAACCTCCAGACTGACAGCTGGAGGCTCAGGAGAGTAACCACTGAAATATAAAACAGCACCAGAAATCCAGCTTTAGATAAAAGAATATACAATTCTTGGACAAATAAATTTTGTATTCCAGCTCCAAATGAAAAGATTTAATTCAAATACCTTAATCCATGTAGCTCTAATATATGTGATAGTTACAAACATACTCTTCATGTTGGTAGAACTGCTAATTGTGGAAAGCAATTTCCTGGTATATTAAAGTAGGGATCAATGAGAAGCTGGGTGTGATAATCTGCAGAATATAGATTGTTGTAATTCAGCTGTGTTTAAAAAGCTTAATTCCAATCATTTTTGCATTCTTCAAAATCCAATTTAATAGTTTATTTAATAGTTCAATCATTAAGAAGCTAAAAGTTGAATTCACTTGTTTCAAAATATGCACCTGAGAAGTTCTAGTGCCATGATTATGTCTAGCCTCTGGATGATGCTCTGTTAAGGTATGAATATTAAATTAGTATAAGGAATAATGCTTTGGATTTCTTGCGGTTCCACAGCTATGAGTGATAATGTATGCAATGTTAATGGATTGAGAGACATTAAATAAAAGAAAAACTGACTCTATAGCCAAATGATTCTGGCGTTCTCCTGAAAACACAGATGGTCCTTGATCTTGTTCTTTCCTTCTATTAATTTTTAATTTTTAAAAAAATTATAGCAAAGTACAGATATGCAGTCTTTAGATCAGAGAGTAGAATTTCTGTCTTCATAGCCAAGTCAATTGTACTGTCTCCAACTTCATGAATTTCACATTTCTTGCTGATCAGTAGCCTAATTTGGACTAAAAGCACTCTAATCCTTATTAATTTATTTTCTTCCTAGTGTTATTTTTGCACTTATATTGAGCAGTCAATATAAGTGCAGTTTTGTAAATAACATTGTAGGAAAGTCTTTGTAGGACTATTTATGCACATGTGCTAAGTAGTGAAAATGTAATAATCTAGAAAGCAGTTTCGTATTTCATTGGTCTGGAATCATGTTTGCTGCTCTTCTAGCCCTGCAACTCACAGCTGCATGGCCACTTAACACTAAAAAAAAGGTAAATTAGACATTATCTTTCTTAGTCAACCAACAGAAAGATGGCAAAAATTACTGATGAAAGAAATACTTGGGTTCAAATTTCTGCAGGAATAAGAGAATACAGATTTCAAATTGAGTTGGGTCTGTCTTGGATGGAGTTAACTTCCCTTGTAATAATCTGCATGGCATTATGTTTTAGATTTGTGAATGAAACTGTCACGATAACACACCAATGTTTTGTTATTATAATTGAATTAATATTATTAATATGTGGGAGAGTGCTTTCATAACAACAAGACTTTCTCAGTTTCTCACATTGCCCCATTTCAGAAGGATATTCAATGTCATATAACATCATTAGCAAAAAAAGGATGGAGAGTGTTTGTCTTCCAAGGTAGTTGTTGCTCAGAGACTGTCTCGGTATCAGCCTGCTTGTGGGAGGCAGTGATTAATTGTGTTTGCATAATTTCTTTCTTTTTTGTTTCTTTTTCTTTCGCTTCTTGAATTGTGTTTATATCAACTCATGAGTTTTCTCATTGTTACTCTTCCTATTCTGTCCCTCATCCCACTCTGAGCAGGGGAATGAACAAGTGTTGGTGTGGGTACCACAACTCAAACATCCTCCTTTTCTTGCTCCACAGAGCAAGAGCCCCTAATAAGAGCCAAGAGAATTTAGCCTAGGAGTTAATATTGGTGTGTGTTGGTTTTCACTTGGCCCAGTTTTTGCTAGTGAGTATGGTGGGGTACAAAGATGGCTCCTGTGTATTCTGTGTGAAGATTCTGGAAGTTTTTCACCATGTCCAGCAGACCCAATCTCTGATGGCTCTGAAGATGATGGACATGCTTCTGGCCAAACCTGGGCCAATTAAAGATGTTAGTTACACCTCTGTGAAAACGTATTTAAGAAGAAATCAAAACAATGTGAGCACACACTTCTTTTTAGCCAGAGGAGGAGGAGGAGGTAAAAATATGGGAGAGAAAATAACATGGAGGCACCAAGGTCAGTGGAGAAGGTGGGAGAGGAGGTGCTCCTGGTGCCGGAGCTAAAGACTCTCTGCCAGCAGTGGTGAAGACCATGGGGGGAGCAGGTGGTCCCCCTGCATCCCATGGAGTCCATGGGGGTGCACAGATCCACCCACAGCCTGTAGGGAGGTGCCCACGCCAGAGGAGCAGGTGGATGCCTGCAGGAAGCTGTGATCCAGTGGGAGTCCCAGCAGAGACTGAGAGTTGCAAAGGCCTTGCAGGAGAGAGAAAGGCCTTGCTCCCAGGATGGAAACAGCCTGGCCTCGGCTTGGAAGACTGCACCCTATGGACAAGAACTTGTACTGCAGCAGATTTGGGCAGGTTGCTGCTTGTGAGATTGGACCCACGCCAAAGAAGTTCACAGAGGACTGTCTCTTGTGGGAGGGACCCCCATGGCTAAGTAGAGGACAATTCTCCCTGGTGGACTAACCCTGACCAAAGGAAATCCCAATACCCTCCCCCCCAGAGCTGTTGGTTGGAAGGAGGGAGGGGGTGAGCAGAGAAACAGTGCCTTAAGAGGGAAGGGGGGTGAGTGAAGAAACGGTGTCTTAAGAGCTTATTTTTACCTCTGATTTATTCTCCGACTCTGCTAGGTTAATAAATCACTTTGCGACTTTGAGTTTGGAACTGTTTGCCATTTATTCTGTGCGTCCTCCCACCAGTGGCTTATCTCAGCTCATGAATCCGGTGTGTTTGTGTTAGTTTTTCCCTTCTCCTCTGCACAGCTGCAGCAGAAGACAGTAGAGAGAGCAGACCGTCGTAGGTGCCTGGCATTTGGCTAGGGCCAAACCTCGACATGGGGAAAGAAAGAACGGAAAAAAGGCCAGCAACAACCCTGTCATGGACTAGTGTTGCTACTTCCACTGATGCTCCTACTGAAGAATCCTATCACATCTGAGAGAAGAATTAGATTTCAGAAATATCACTCACAAGCAGCCTTTGTTTAGTATCACAGCTTGTAGAATGCAACTTCTAAAGACCTCAGATGCTTCTAGAAATGTAAATCAGACTTGAAAATGTCACATCCAGTGAACTTAATTATATTAACGTCTACTGCTTTTCTGTTATATTTATTTATTTGTTTGCTTAATTTGTCATAATTTTCTTAATTCCTACTGAGGCTTCTAGAATGTAACAGCTGGTGACATTTGTGTCTGAGTCCATACCCTTGTGTTTTTATCAGCCAGAGTAGCAGGCCTAATGATTCATTCCTCAGTCACATATATCTGGTACATGAAGTCCAAGATCCGAAGATTAGCCTGAACCAGCATCGTGTCTCCATCTGTAAACTGTTCATCTTCCACGAACTGGAAAGCAAAGAAGTTCTTGTATTTAGACTCTATTCACTCAGATACCTTGTTATCTTATTTATTTGTAGTCTTCATTATTTTAAATTGGATTAAAATGAAGGGATCTCAACAAGAATCCATAATTCCATAAAATATTCAAAATCTCTAATTCCTGTCTAAATTTTTTGTTTATTTCTCTGTTACTCTTGATGAAACCAGACTTGAGGAAGTAGGATTACCTCACTGCCATTTTTTTTTGACTTTGTGTTTTCACTGTGTATGAATCAGTGCTGAAGGAATAAAACATGATTCCCAACCTGAAATAAAATGCTCTGCATGTTGACCTGATGCAAAATCTCTTTTTCTCAATTGCAAAATCCTAACACAGGAGGTTCAGTCAATTTTTCTTCCATGTTATTTAGCTGTTGTGAACAAGTCTCTTTTTGTCTTGTATTCTCAACAATCTGACACAGAGTAATAATAATAGACACTAATATTAAAATTGTGTTGTCTGAACTTTACATGCACAGCAACTGAACATATGACAGAGCATCATTTTAACCACATACATAAGTTTAACGTTCTTCTTCCCAAACAAGAAATTTGGAGTCAAGATAAATAATTTCTGTAAGGAAACATAGATTATAAAACAGGAAAAAACTCTGAAATTAATCCTGAATTTAATAAAAGGTGTGCATTGATTTTCTGAATAAGACCACATTTTTAAAAGGAAATAATATGAAAAAAGTCATCATGATTGAATGACTAATATTAAAGTGAGGGTCACTTCATTAACACAGCTATATTCTATATTCTTCTCATAACTGAAAGCTCTCACCTACATGTAACTAGGTCTGCAGAGCACTTAAAACCAATCAATGAAGTAAGGATGCAGAGGGTTGCCTAGGAAGTAAGGTGTGTGATTCACCTTTGTAATGTGTTTCTGGAGTGTTCTAAAAGCACCTCATGATCAACCTAATAAATGGGGATCTACAGTGGGATCAAATTACCTAACATGAATCTGGTGAAATTTCAGATACTAGAAGGTATCAAAGTTATCTACACAGCACTAGCTCAGAGACTCAGAGACACAGTCGGCATTCTAGACACCACATAGCAGGTCACTTATGATGAGCTCAAATATTTTAAGTTTCATTACATTCTTATGCTTTTACAGCTGAGTCTCAGCCTTCATGCCTATTTTAAAGTGAGCTGATGTACCAGATATGGCTGAGATGGAGTCAATTTTCTTCATTATAGCTTTTATGGTGCTGTGTTTTGGATACATTGATAAAACAGGGTCGATAACAACAGCAGTGTTTTTGTTATTGCTGTACAACTTCTGCATTTTTCCCACTCTGCCCTCTCCATGGGGTAGGTTGGGGATGCACAAGATGTTGGGAGAGGACACAAAGTCTTTCACAAGTGGACTAAAATAAATGTTCACATTAAAACTGAATTTTCCAAAATAAACAGCTAGGTTAGTGCACTGGATTTTCCAAATCTTTGTTAAGGTACTATGATTTAAAAATAACAGTTTGCCATATCACTATGAATTTATTCCCTGAATCTCACAATTTATTCCTCATAAAGCCAAATAAACTGCTATTACCTGTTCCTTAAAATAAAGCAAATATTGGACTCTAGAACAACAAATGCCAACACAGATGAATGATTGTCTTCCTGTAGGGAGAGCCAGCTAGGAGCAAATTGCCATTGTTCAATCACATCACAAGAAACATGTAGAAATTTGGCTAACCGTGTTTGAATGTTGCCTTATGAAATTATATGAAATAGATTTTCTTGTTGAAAAGCAATGTGCCTTAACAACTGAGCTGAGCTTACTAAAATGTTGCATTTTGATACCTTACTGAACAGAAGACAAAAGGTCACTGTGGCCTTTACAGGGATGCACTTCACATTTTCAAACCAGCACTATAATTCAGACAGTAAGTCTTATGTCAATTAAGACAAACTGGCTTTCAGTCTGCCACTGTTGGTAAAAAAAAACCTAAAAAAACCAAACAAAACCAGCAAAACCCTTCGAATAAATCTTGACAGAACCTGTACGTTGTAAAACTGTCTTGTTCATAAACTTATAGAACACATGTAAAAACATTCAAATGCTATTAAAAAAGAATAAACAAACAAAAAGAGGAAATAGTGTAACCAGAAGAGGGAACTCAATACGAAGGCAAAAAACCCTAAAATTTCAGCAAAGAATGGGGGAATCTTTCAAGATATGAAGGTTGTCCTTTGCATCTCAATGGTGAACAGAAAATAATGAAGGAATTTGAAGAAACTTGACAAAAAGGAAGAGGAAAGAGTGGACAGTGTTATTTTTAACAAGGGGAAGGAACAAAGAAAATTTAAGCACAATAAAGCACACACAATGGTGTGTTTCAGGAAAGGAAGTCTTGATAATCATATTTTTGAAATGGCTGAAATAACAGTGATGTGTCTGGGCTATTCTGCATCCTTTCTCCTACAGCTGAAAGACAAATATATAGGAGATCAACTTTTTGGTGGACCTACCAGAAAGGAATACATGTTCTCAAAGTGCATATATGTAGAATGTGACTGTTTCCAAAACTATGATGCTGGAGAGGACCAGGTGCTGTGAAAGTGAGAGTTCTTCCAGTTACTGGAAGTTATCTACTTTTTCCTGATCAGATGGTCTTTAGCAGACTTCCATCATAATGGATCCCACATTAGTCTGTGCATTAAGGCTG
Source organism: Acanthornis magna (assembly GCA_036785705.1). Taxonomy (NCBI): domain Eukaryota; kingdom Metazoa; phylum Chordata; class Aves; order Passeriformes; family Acanthizidae; genus Acanthornis; species Acanthornis magna. The sequence continues at coordinate 727,751 of JAWUZG010000004.1, read as the reverse complement.
AACTGTAGACTTTTGCCTGGTTTACTATTCCATTGCTAGGTAAGGTTTCATGCATTCTCACTGTTTTCTCAAATAAAGGGTTTGTTTCCCTGATGCCTTTCTGCCTGTTCTCTGTAAAAATTTAATGTCCATCCCTGTAAACCCAGTGAGTTCATAGCACATTCCCTGACATCTAGTTCCTAATTCCATGTTTCCTATGTGTTGTGCATGAGTACACAGGCATTTCAGAGAGGAATGCAGTGGTGATAAGTTCCTAGAAAATGTGGGACAGCCTCTGCCATCACGCTGCCCTCTCATCACTGCCTTATTTATACAGATACACTTAGGTAGGCTCCCTTCAGCCTTATTTTGTTCAACACAAAGTTACTGCTCTCCACACTACCCTGTGACCCTATGTTTGCCAATACTGTCCACCACTTCCTCCCTGCTGCATGGGCTGTCATCTGCTACCTGTATCCTTCCTGCCTGAAAACTGTCCTCCCCATGTGAGTTGGCCTGCTGGCAAAAATGCTTTGTACCTTCTTGGCCAGTGGAATCTGCCTCTTCCTAGCAGTCCTCAAAAGATCCCCAAGTTCAGTGTTGTATGTGATTACTGCAATATGAAATCTTCCTGTAGATCTAACATTGAGATACAAATCAGTAAGTAAATAAAATAGATTTAGGGCATCTTATTTACCTCCGATGTTTCATTAGAACTCAGAGTACAGGTTTGTTTCTGGATTTTATTAAAAAGGATCTGATAGCAAAACACACCAGAGGAAACATCTGGCTGTTGTGCTTTACTTTAACTTTATTGAGTTAATTAAAGATGCAAGAGTACTGAAGTCAAAATTAGTTCATATTAAAGACTGAATCAACAGGTAAATAAGTTCAAACTATGAAATGATCAAATTAATACTGAAAGTAATCAAATGGAAGTCTGAGCTTGACACTAATATGAACTATTTTCTGTCTAACTTAAAAAAATAAAGGAAAGTACAAGTGTTTTTTGCAGGTTTTTCTTTCATAGTAACCTATGTCTTATTTTAATCAATGCAGAAGGTATCTGAAACTGGTTATAGGCACCCTCACACTGTAAATATCAATTCTTCAACACACCATGACAATCTGTTGCATAAAATAACTGCTAAAAAAGAAATTATAAGGAAATAAGCAAACAAACAGAGTGCTAATCAAGAATAATTATCAGGAAAATATTTCTCTAACCAGAACTGTGAATCATGAAAGAATTTATGAGATTATTATATGAAAAACTAAAATATAGATTTTCAGAAATTTCTCTGAAGAAAGACTGGAGCCTAAACACAGGCAACATTTTTCATTATAAAATTCTAATATGTTGGCAGAGAATCTTGAATTCTCGATAAGTCAGTGATGACTATGTCCAAGACTTTTAGCTTGATTTATTAGACAATATATAACAACTGCCAAATAATTCTATATATTCCCAATCTAATCTGATTGGCAAAAATTTAAATTTATAAACACTTGCCTGGAGATAAAATTGGATACATAAGAGTAAAGAGAAGAACATAATTGACCACTTTGTTTTATAGGTTTTGCTCTATCATGCATATTGTGGTAGAAAAATCAGTGGAATATTTGTATTCATGTACAAGTACATAATCATCATTGTAAGCAGTAATAGTGAAAGTGATTGTAAACCAATGCAGGACTGCTCCAAACCCAATTAATTAAAGGGAAATTAAGGAACAGTAACCTAGAATAATAGAGCCTGCTCCATCCATATACCGATTTTTACTTTAGTCTATAAATGTAAAATTAATTTCAGAGCATTTGGCCTTTATGCCTGAATTGATTTTAGGGAAAAATATCCCCTATATTAAAAAAAAATAAAGTAAAAAGGCAGCACATGCATTTATATTTCTCTCAGAAATATTCTGTTAGAATTTAAATTCAGCTTAGTATAGAACATTTGTTTATTTTTTCTAGTAGTCAATGGTCATTAAATGCATTCTCTGACCCTCAAATGTTTGATCATGGAAGGACTTCAAATGACTTTTCTGATAAATACCACTGAATTGATGCCTATCTAAACAAATATTAGAAGTCATGGTAGAGATGCCTTCTAACTGGTTCTTCTATTACCTCAGAACTCTCCTGAGACACACCCAAAAATCACAGTTCATTTTTCCACCAAAGAGTCTGAATGACAAAGAAAAAATCTATGCTGAACATATAAGCTTATCTGTGTGGTTTACATCTCCATCATATGTTCTAGGTATGGATCTTAATATGACTTGCAGGCTAGGTCATGTGAATTGTGAATAATACTATCCCCTCCCCTATAACCATGGCTATACAAAACTTTGCGGAGTTTAGATTTAGAGGTTAGACATGAACCCCTAAATATATGCCCTATGCACCAATTTGATCTACAGATTAAATCACTTTGTTCACATAAATTACTGTTAAAAAAACCCAAAAAACAAAAAAACCCCAAACAGAATAAGAACAAGGAAAAATTATCATAGCACTGGGTGTTAGATTAGCAGGAATTTGTTTAATGGCCATCCTCAGAAGAGAAGTAGAATCCTTTGTCTGTCCTGCCTTTACTTCTATTGATAGTGAAGTTTTCCTGAACAAACTATTGTCTACTCAGGGCACTTATACAACTCATTTCTCTTCATATTATATATTCAATTATGCGTCAGTCACAGTGTCTGGAGATACTTTTTGTCTTGAAATATGGTCTCTAGTATTGCTATCTGCTTTTACGATAATAATGTAGTGATGAGAATATCAGTTAAGACTGTGGGAGATCTGAGTACTAGAACAAAGAATCTTTTAATTCAGCATTTATTTTCCAAGTTTTCTAGATAATTTTTTGCTAACTGGTAATCCTTCCCTCACTGTTGGTAAAGTCAAACCATCTTGAGGTAAAGAATGCATCATTTATGGAAAAACAAATTGAAAGAGGAGAGAGAGGGATTAAATAATGAAAATATCGAAGGAATTACCTCCATTTTAATCATGATTCAGGAATTCACATGTATTTCTCTGAGGGAAAAAAAACCCCACAACCTTGAAGTACATGAACAGTAGCATGACTATGGAACCTAATCCAGGATCTCCCTGCTTCCCTGCCAGCAAAGTGGTTCATCAATGACCTACAGAAAATTATTTTTATTTCTCTATGCACAATATTTCCGTTTCATTAGAGAGGATACCAAACAAGACTGTCATATTTTTTTTCTTTAGATCTCTTACAATTTTTCTGAGGTGAGCCTGTGCACTCTGATTCCTTTATTTTTATTATAAGGCAGGTCTAAACCCCAAATTCAACTTCTTTCACAAGTTGTTTCACAGTCAAAAACTTTCAAATTTTTTCCTGTTTCTCCCTCACAAACTCAGCTCAGAATACTTGGTAAGAAATTTCAGAGAATGGAGAGATAATTCCGGATACTGAATAATTGGATATTGCTCATATATTTAAAGCAACAGAATTTTCCACTGACTGTCATTAGAGAATATATGATTGATAAATTGGAAACACTAAATCTTCCCAGATAGGCCTTATAGGGTCACAAATCATGCATGATTTTCCACATTGCAGTAAATTAAACCCCTCTTCCCATTAAATTCTGTGTAAGCCTGGAAGCTTAGTATCTGGACATGATAATATCTAAGTCATACGTATTCAGATGCCTAATCTTATCTGTCTGGTCTGATCTGACATGCAATATGTATTTGAACATAAATACAGGTCTGATAGAGAAGATGCAGGACCTGCAAGAGACTTCTATTCTTCTGAGATACCAGCTGGAAGCAAAGGATGATAAATGGAACTAAATATTTATGTTTAGAAATTTTATCCACTCCAGAGGATGTAATTCAGCCTAAAAGTCATTTTTAAAAATGTTGTCCATGTGTAGGTACCTTTATGTGAGCAAGTTTAGCCAACTTTTCAGTTCACCTTGAACCAGAAGACATTTCTATTTGATCACTTGATTGGGTCTCTAAAATCCATTCTTTGTACTGGTAAAATACATAAGTAGGAGGCTGAGACCTAGCTCATGATTAGAAACCTAAATTAGGAATTTTAATATGGAACTTCAATGAAATACACACTGCACACAGCCATTCCAGCTACTTTTTAATGCTCTGAGACAGCCACACAAGGCTGATAGATTTGGCATAGATTCTACAGAATGCTTCTCTCAGGAAGGATGTGCTGATTAATCTCAAAAGTTATTAGATGCTTTTGTATGAACAATTGCATTCAGCCCACAGATATGCACATCTGAAATTGTTACCATAGTCATAGCCAGACACTCCTACAGGATGATTAATCTGCTGTATTTTAGAAGTCAACTTCTGGATGAGATTAATTAAGACCTGTAAGTGCATATTAGCTCTTATATGCAGATATCTACATTTTGTTAGCTAAATCCCTTCCTAAGTTAAGAAGTCTTGAAAGGATCACCAAACAAGTCTCTGAAAATTCAGTACTGCCAGAATTAGTAATGTTTTCAAATTCAAAAGCTAATTAGGTATTAAAGTCAAACCTAAGCACTTTAATTTGTACTGAAATTAAATTTTCAACATATTTTTAACTGTAGAATCACCTCTATATAATCAGACATTTGAAAATTATCTGTAGTCTTAATTTTTCTCAGCAATTTTCTTTCTTTGTGAAAAAACAAAGGAAGTTGGAATTTCACTTAAGATCATGATTATTCAAGTAGTCAGTCTGCATAACTAATCAATCCTTGCAAATAGCTAATTCTGATGCAGGTAGGAGGATAATGGCTTTAGTGACTTGCCAAGAAGATCATCAGATATAACTTCATCACAAGTTCATTGTTCAGCTCCACAAAGTGAAAGGCTTCTGGATTTTTTTTTAATAGAGACAATTATTCTTTAGAAACCTCTGGATATATTTTATTCTATAAGTTACTAGACAAAATTTCTGACCTCCATTGAAATTAAATATTGATTACTTATGTCCTATTCTGTACCTTCATGATGTAAATTTTAGTGCATGTTAGTGTTAGCAAAGATTTTAGTGCTACCATAATCTTGACATAAGGAAATAATAATAACAGGCAAATAAGTTTTTGTTTGTTTAGAAATTATATTTTAATACATATAATATATTATATATAATAATTAACAATAATGAATACATCAATTATATATTAAGATATTCTATATTGATATGTTATATATTATATAATTAGAATATACTTAGAAATTATGATATAATATATAATAGAATAGAATAATATATACAATGCAAAGCAAACATATATTAAACTAATAACTTTACCTTGGAAGAGAGTTTGACTTCAGTAAGAAACCATTCCTAAAGATGTGACACCTAAATGTGTCAAGAAGATAATTATCCTTGTATCAAGAATCATTTTCCAAAAGAGAAGCATATGTGTTTCAGTATTAGTAGATATGACCAATCATGGAAGCTGACTAAAGGGCACCTGAGTACCAATGCCTGAAAAGAACTGAAGATAACACTGATGAGAAGGAAGATCTGTAAAGTCATCATTTTAAAAAGCCTGCTGTCTATCTGTAATAATACCAAGTGCATTTTCTGTAACACTGGTTATTTAGGAGCGAAATATTTAACAGAAATATAGAATTTGTGAAAACAGAAAAATAATCAAAACAGAAAGCCAAGTACTGCAATATGTAATTTATGTATTCACATTTCTAAATGTATTTTTTCATTAATAAAAAATTCACAAGGCATGTAATTTCCTATCTAAACACCATTGATGTAAAGATAATTTTGTATACCTCACTGGAGGGAAAAAATTGTTAAACAGAAATAAGAAAACACAATTACAAAGACCTTAATCTTACAGAATTTGAAAACACAGTTTAGTGACATCTTTAAGTAGACAATCTTTTACCTTTTCTATCTCATCAGTTTGTGATAAGTTCAGAAATGAAACAAAATCTCCTACTTTATAATGTCATTTCCATTTCTCATAAAGATCACTTGTTTCTCCCATTTTTTTAAATTAATTCATTTTTATTTTCATTGTCTTGCAGTAGTTTTTGGCAGTTTTCTATTTCCAACTTAAACTTCAGACTCTTATGAAGGCTTGTGGTTCTTTGTTTCATGTATCATTGACAATAAAACAAAATGTTTTCTGCTTCCAGATGCTTCCTCCAAAGGAGAAAAACAGCAGCAGTCTTTTCTATGAAAAAACAAAATATTTCCCTAAGTAGGTGTCTTATGAAGACGAGTATTAAATTACCAGTTTAAGAAAGAGGCTTTAGGGAATGGAAGAATTAGCATACACCAGATGAATCTATGAACTACAATCCTCAAAGAAGTTATAGCAATTTAAAGTAAAGAATACAGCTGATCAGTACAGGCATAAAACTCTGCTAGACTAGTATGGCCAGGCAACTAGACTACCTTGAAGCTACTGTGAAATGCTTCGTGAAGCAAGCTGGCACAAATAAAAAGCTTGGTAGCAGATAATGAGAACTGAGTTTCCCATGGGTTCCTATCCAGTCCCCCATCAACAGGGCATGTAAAAATCTCTTTAAACACTACAAAGATTATGCTCTGCAGCCCAGCAGACTAATATAGATATAAGGAAAGTCAGTGTCTTTGAACAACATTTGGACTAATGATTCAAGTTGAGTTATATCCACAGTTAAAAAAAAAAAGATTAAAAATATCTTTATTAAAGTTCCATGATTCAATATATGACAAGCAGGACAGTTTACTCCGCAAGATAATGCAATTAATTGTCTTCTACCATGAAAACTTGCAAGCTCAAATACATTGCTACTTTCTTCTGCTACACTGTGTGGCACTTTGTGTTTGGGCTTCTGTATGTGGATTAATCATAAGAGATCTGATGTGTCATGAAATGCCATGTGGCCCTGAATACATGCATAATGGGGCTTTTACGCGCATCTTGGGAGAAAAGAAAAGTTATCATTCCCACACTAAAGGATTAATAATCATTGGTGGAAGAAATTGGATGTGAATTAGTGGTACCTTTATGATAAATTTTCAGAGGTAGAGTGACAACCATGCTTTTCCTAACAGGAGCAAATCATAGTGTTAATTCCAATGAATTCTGAAAATCAGTTAATTCAACTGACTTATTCTGATTTCTTATTAAGCGGCCTTATGTCTTGGATTAGAGACAAATATCCTAGGTGGAAAGCACTCTGAACAGGTGCCTCCCCCACAGCAAAGGTTTCTGGCACCCCTTCCCCCCACAACAACAGAATATCTCAGCCTAAAGTGGGAAGAGCTGTTTAATTAACAGACCACACAGTGGAAAGGGAAAGGGGAAAAGGGGGTCATTAAACCTGAACAAAAAGTTGATGAACTTTAGTGTCCTTTTCCTCAGGCATAGCTTCCCCTTTCCAGGGTCCCCGGAGGGGCCGGATGGAGTTCCTCCGGTGGCTCCCTGGACGATTCTCGTCCACTGTCCTCCGGGGCTCCTCAGGTTCTTAGATGAGAAAGCAAGTCAAAGAAAAGGGTCCAAAAATGATGAAAAAAACAGTCCCAAGAGGAAAAAAGAAAAAAAAAAAATCCAAAAGAAAACCCAAGCAGCAGCCACACCAGTAGTACCAGCAACCAACACCAGCAACTGACTGAAGGAAAAAAAACAGTAAAACAGTGTCCCTTCCTTTTCACTTCCCCATAGGAGAGTCGGGGGAAGAGTTTCAAAACATCCCGCGCTGACAGAGCTTTCTCCCAGCTGCGGGACACAGTTAAAGCTACAGGACCGTATTTCTGGTCAAGTATACAAATGATATGGAATACGAAATATCATTATGCCAACCCAGGACACCTTAATATGATTTAGATTAATGCATTTTCAAAATAGTTGAAATTAAATAATACTAAGTTTATTCTGAAACTAAATGAGAATACCTACCTAAAGATCTTATTTAACTTAATAACCCTATATAATTATCATAGTTTCTGTATAGACAGGGTCTTATTTTCAAGGTTAAATTTTGACTGGTAATGTTGGTGTTGGTTTGATATTTTTACTTTTTAAGTAAGACAAGTCAACAAGTTTATCTGTAAAAGCAGAGAAAATCATTGAGATTTTAAAGGTAAAAAGATTGTAAAAAATGTGTTCCTACTTAGCTTAGAGTGGGAGGTCCTTGGAGGAAATTTTTGCATTGTTGAAGTCAGAATTCTGACATTGACCTCAAAAGGATTTGAAATTTTCTCTCGTATTTAGAAATTATTTATTTAGGTTGCACATTTGAAAAATTATTTATTTGTAATTTCCTTTCTAAAAACTCTTAATTTACTTTGAGAATTATAAATATTATAAAATATCAGCGGCAACAATACAGGTTGCAAAACTTTTAGTTTGTACAATTCAACAAATAAAAAATTAGGAAATGATACATGAAAGCATCCCACTGTAAGATAGTCTTCAGTAATGTGATTATATGCTTCCCTTTTTAAAGAAAAGTAAAAATATTTTATATGTAATTATAGTTCCAATATCGACAAATTGTAACATGTAAAGCAAGCATAATATAACATAATTTCATAAATTCACAATAAATGTCACATAATTTCATAAAGTATTAATTTCTGCAATTTATTACTACAGTAGTTTCAGTACTATGTTTGACAGCTTTACAAAAAGCATTGTGTGCTCAAATTACTCCATTAATCCTGAACAATGTTATGCCTTTTTCCCATTTTCAGGTTCTGAGCCACAGTAAAAGAAAAAGGAAATCAAAAAATTGACCACAGATTTTAGCAGATAGGACCTACATTTTTAAAGTACTACACCTATTTACACTGACTGATTTATCAAAGGCAATCATCAAACTCTCCTGGCTAAAGATTTCTGCATGTTTAGCATTGTGGTATTTTTTGTTGTTTGCATGCACATTGTCTGGGAAGGATTCCATCCCAGTCACAGTACCTTTATTCTTCCTCAGATTCTCTCGTGGTCTACTGCATTTAATAATTCCTTAGCAAGGTATCATACAGGAGAGTATTCCTGAGCAACTACTAATTCTGCCCTTTTTCTTTCACACGTTTTTTTTCTCTCACCAGCTCCCCAGTTTCTCCCAATCACCTTCAGACTAGCAGGGAATCTTTAACTGGGAACTGTGCTTTCACTTAATTTTCCAATATTTTTATAATTAAGGGTAAAAAACTCATTGAAACATAATTCTTCCTGAGTTTTTACAGTAGTGACTGATGTATAATACTGGTATATAATGGATAACTGCAGCTATCAAAACTTTTTTCTGTCAAAGCACAGCATTACAAACAGTACAAATGTGCACTTAAAGACTTTAAGTGGGTTTGAGGATTTCCGTTTTGAAAAACTGCACTTTATGAATACAGCCAATAGTATCAGGGAGCCACACTTCATATAATATTATTAGAAATTTTTTAGACTGGTTATTTTGTGTAAAAAAGGAGCATAATTACTCAGAAAGTGTTTCTTAGCCCTAGCTATTTCATCATTTATTGAATGCTATGAGTGTTAGTTGCCTGAGAATTGTAAATTTCTCTCTGCTTGAGATTAATTTTTTTTCCAAAGTAACTTAATATTTTTGTCTTCATTATTAGTTCTGCATTATGTGCTCATTTTCTCTAAACAGATCCTAACTTAGGGTACAGTGCACCATTTTATGTAGAAAGCACTGTTAAATATGTATATATTCCTTTAGGTATAGTGCAGCTTACAAACCATATAAAACTAGCAAGACTACAAGGAAATTTCAGGCTTTGTTTTACTTGTAACCATGACATTAGAAAACCATGACAAGCTGTGTTGTTTTCTAATCTCTGGTTTTGTTCCTACTTCCAAGGTATAATTGATACAGAAAATGAGGGGGTGGTATCTATCCTTCCTTTCACACAATTCAGCTACTATTTCCCAACTGTCTTACTTGCTATGAGCATCTGTCTGTCTGATACTGATATAATATTTTCAATAATAGATTCTACTGAACTGCCAAAAATGTTTGTTACTAACACACATATTTAATATATAAATATATGCATAGTAGATATACACAAAAGGATTTAAAACAAGATAAACCAAAACAAAACCATCATTAGAGCTGCAGACTTGAGCCTTACAAGCTTGAGATTGTTTTAATATATTTTTCAGTGCAAGCTGAATTCACTTCCCCTACTTTATAAGTTCTGAGTAGGTAATTAAATAAACTGGGCTTTTCCATCCTGCCCTGGAAATGAGTACAGGAGTCTACTGCAGACTCTTACTAACTGATTATCTGCTGTGTAGATGTGTAGTATGAGGAAATGCTGTCACAGGATGGTTTTAATCAAGTTACAAACGACCTAGAACTGGTTTTCTTCATCTTACTTCTCCTCTTCCATGGCAATCATATTTTACCTTTTCCAGTCAGGAATATAGGGGGTCAGATGGAATCTCTTGTGTCTTTAGGTCCAGTTATATACCAGTTAAGGGAAAAACTCAGTACTGGGGAAAAGTCATCTAGATTTTAATAGAAACCTGGTTTTCAACATCCAGTAGTGGATTATTTTCACCTCTGTTGTTTAGAAACTTCTTTTTCATTTTCAGTATAAATATATATACTGTTACATTCCTACATCAAAATAATTTTTCACTCCAAATAGAAATTTTTGTCACTGGAGGTTATCCCATGTATACTTAAAGATATCCATTATATCTCTTTCCAAAATTTAAACTCTTAAATCAAGTATATCACGATGCTTTTCACTCCAAATGAATGTTTTCCTTTCTTCTGACCACAAGTATTCCTTCCCTGGACCAACAACAATTAAAACTCACTATTATAAAAAACTGTGGTGGGTTGACCTTGGTTAGATGCCATGTTCCCACCAAAGTTGCTCTATGACTCCCTTTCTCAAGTTGAAGAGAGAGTAAAGATATAACAAAAAGCTTGTAAGTCTAAATAAGGACAGCAGAAGGTTTCAGAAACTAGGAAATATTCCCACATCTCAAAGACCATCAGCTAATAAATCTACTTCTTAGTCAATTTTTTTGTGTCATATCTATTCCTATCATTGTGTGTGTACTTTTTAGGTCTAGGATCCATAATATCTTTCTCATAAACTGTGCCCTTGTGGGTTCTTTTTAGATATAGATACAGGTGATATACTTACTTATAGATATTTATAACTGCAAAGAAATCTCCATTTAAAAATCCCTGTTTAGTCATAATATCATTATAAAGTAATTTTTTATTCTTTTAAGTTTGGAAACCTTCCTTACAAAATTGTTCTCCTTTCTTGCTTGCAATTGCAATTCCACACATAGCATCTTCACATTTGATTCAATTCAATTACAAAACTCATTTAAGCACCACATTTGACTTCAGCAAGGTTTTAGTAACTTTATATGTTTCATGCTAATATATCAGCAGAATAAATAAAATAAATTGTCCTAGAGTTTCTGCTATTTGAGAGACATTTATCTTTAATCATGCAGGATTTCTTGTGTTTAGTTATACAGACATATGAAAAATAAAAAATAATTTAAGCTGAACTTGAAAGCAAATGACTTGTCACAATCTTTTATCTCAGACTTTCACCTAAAAACCCATTTACTTTTGAGTTTCATGAAAACATAAAACTGATGTAACAGTATAAGGATTACGTTTGTGAGTTCAAAATACAGTATTCCATCTCCAAATTACTCAGTGATCATGTTAAAGCGTAGGCTTTGTTCACACACTGAAATTAGTTTTGTATGTCTGAGTAAACAAATATCCTGCCTGCTTAACATGGTGAGCAGAAGTCCTGAAGAAGGACAAGTAAAAATAAAGATGACTTTCATTGGTTATGGTGCACCCCCTGTGTCTCTTACCTCTTTATTAATAGCAAAGCTTATAAACACTTCATTAGAAGGCTGAAGGTGTGTTTTCTGTTCTTTCTTTCTGTCTTTTTCTTAGCTGCAAATGCACTTTGTTGCCTCATGTCCAGACTCTCATCCAGCAGCCCCCCCAAGTCCTCCTCATGGCTTCTCTTGATCAGTCCATCCCTCAGTCAGAATTTGTACTGGGGGTTGCCCTGACCCAGGTGCAGCACCTTGCACTAGGTCTTGCTAAACCTCATGATACCTCAGCCTGGTATCGTTGACAAATCTGCTGAGGCTGCATGTGGTTCCTTCATCTACAGCATTAATGAAGAAATTAAATATCATTGGTCCTGATATGCACTCCTGAGGACACCATTTGTCATTTGTGTCCATCAGGACTCTAAGCACTCAGCTATTACCTTCTGGATGTGGCCATCCAAACAATTCCTTATCTATCTACCAGTCTACCCATCAAATCTCTCCCCCTCTCACTAATTTAGAGAGAAGGATGTTGTGAAAGACTGTGTAACAGGCTTTACAGAAGTCCAGACAAATAACATCTGTATCCTTTCCCTTATCTACTGCTGTAGTCAGTCCATCATAGAAGGCCACTGGGTTGGTCAGGCAGGACTTGCCCACAGTGAAGCCATGCTGACTGTCTCAAATCACTTCCCTGTCGTTCATGTCCCTTAGCATAGCTTCTAATAGGAGTTGTTCCATGATCTTCCTAGGCACAGAGGCGAGCCTGACAGGTCAGTAGTTTCCAGGGTCCTCCTTTCAGGCCTTTTTAAAGATTGGTACAGTATTTCCCCTTTTCTAACACCTGACTTAGTTGTGTATGATGAAAGAGGGAAGAGCCTCTCCTGATTTTGGGAATACCATAATGTGACTGTAGTTCTCCCAGTGAACTTTCTTTTCAAAGACAAACAAATGTATACAAAATACATAACCTTCCTTAAAAGAGACAAATTGAAAAGGCTTTAACCGAACACTGAGAGTAACATCTTATTGCATATATTTTTTTCCATATTTATGCTGTCCATATGTTCATCAGATACAAGCAGTTGTTACCTCCTGTTTATTCTTTTTTTCTGTATTCTGGACGCCAGCTGCTCAGGAGCAATGTGTCCAGTGCACATCAGATTAAGTACAAAAACTGTTAAAGATATCTGAAACAGTTCTGTGGGTGTATCCAACACAAGAAGTGTTCACTACACTCAAGAAGGATAACAAATGTGCTAAGCTTAGGTGCAGTGCTTTAAATCAGTGTTGACAGTGACAGCTCCTGGCTTCCTACCAAGCCAAGTATAGCTTAGCTGTAGTCTGTGAGCTACCAGGTGGCAAAGACAGAAGAGTCTGGGGATCCCTACTTCATATCATCCATCACCCTCTTCCCCATGTCTAATTCACTCTTTGTAACTTCTGCAGAGAGCAGTATGTAAAACACATTCTCCTTTACAAGAGAGCCCTACCTCATTTGCAGTTCAGACTGAGAAAATGTAAGGGCCCCTTATACAGGTCATAAGGACCTGTGTCTAAGTTTATTTAGCAGCCTAACAATTGATTAACAGCTTCAGGGTAAGTACCATATTTGAAATACAGGTGTGGATTTTTTAAATTATATTCTTGATACCTTGTTCTTACTAGTTTTGAAATGGCAATGACCAAATGTGGTTAATAACTAATACTAGAGGTGCATATTTCCCAACTACACTTTAAAAATTCTGTTTGTCTGATTTAGACAGAAGGAGGCTGAGGTGACTTTACTGTAGTCTAGAGCTTCCTGAGGAGGGGGAGTGGAGAAGGAGATGCCAGTCTCTTCTCCCTGGGATCCAGGGAACAGATGAGAGGGAAGAATGGTTCAAAGCTGTACCAGTGAAGGTTCAGACTGGACAATGGGAATAATTCCTTTGCTGAGCAAGTAGTAAAACTCTGGAACTGGTTTCCTAGAGAGGTGGATGTTGCCCTAAGCTTGTCAGTGTTTAAGAGGCATTTGGATAATGCCCTTAATAATACGCTTTACCTTTTAGTCTTCCCTGAAGTGTTTGGGAAGTGGGAGTAGGGTACGATACTAGAAGTAGATCCCTTCCGACTTAAATGATACTATTCTATTTTATTCTGTTCCGTTCCATTTTAATCATGCTGAAGAAAAATTTTAATACAGGAAAAAACGTTCTTACAAACAACATTTTAAGCAAAGAAACTTTATTGGAGAAATCAAATAAGTGAACTACTTAAATAGCACTAAAAATATTTGTGAAATTGTTTGTTTCATTGCTTGTAAATGCAGAGAAGTTTAATATATTTTCTAACATTATTAGTGAAAAATTAATAAATTATTTACATCTCTAGGCCTAGTATAAACATGATAATGTTATAGCTAATAATTAAAAATAATTAAAATAATTAATAATACATAATAATTCAAAACGACTCAGTTTACTTTTAAAATATCTTCACATATTTTGTAGCAGAACATATGGATTTCTTCAATAGAAAATGTTTGTGGCGTTTTTTTCCTTCTATTTATTTTTAAAAAGCAAAACTAAAGGTGAAAAACATACTGACAAGCTTAAATTTATGATTTCTTGATCTAAGTGTGCAAATTCCACAGAATATAAAGAGGCATCTGAACTGGAACATGTGCAGGGATTCTGATGGGACCCTGAGCACATCCTCCGCTGAGGAGTTTATCTGGCTCAGCTGACTGTGAGCTCCTTCACAAGGAACTTTTATGATGACAACCAGCAATGACAGAAAGGAACTTTGTGACAGGCATTTCATGTGGTTCAACAAAGGAAAGACCAATATCCTTCTCCCAGGGAAGAGTAATTCCAGGCACCCATATATGCTGATGGCTGACTTATTGGAAAACACCTTTTCAGGAAAGGACATGGAGGTCCTCTGGACATCAAGTTCAATTTAAGACAGAGATGTTCCCTTTGGCAAAGAGGATTAACGGTGTTGTGAACTATATTAGGTCTAGCATTGCCACCAGCTGAAGGGAGATGGTTCTCCCTCTTCACTCAGCACAGGTGAGTCACAGCTGGAGTACTCTGCCCAGCTCTGGGTCCAGGTACAAAAGAGACATGGACATACTAGAAAGAGTTCAAAAGAAAATTGCCATGAAGGTGATTCATGTTCGGAAGCACCTCCTCAATGAGGAGAAGCTGAGACATTTGAGATGGTTTATCTTGGAGAAGGTTCACGGATGGTGCAAAATGTACAGAGCCAGGCTCTATTTCAGTGGTGTTCAGTGACAGGACCAGAGGCAGGGTGCACAAACTGAAACACAGGAGGTCCCCTCTGAACATCGAGAAACACTTTTTCACTGTGGGGACCAAGCATATGGACACAGATTACTCAGAGATGCTGTGAAGTCTTTCTCTCAGAGGTATGCAAAAGCCACTAGACATAGTCTTGAGAAATTGGCTTTATGTGACCTTGCTTGAGCAGGGAGGTTGGCTGAAATTACCTCCAGAGGTAATCAAAAGGGGACTTCTTTTTCTGTATTGTTTTTATTTTCTACAAACATGTAAGCTTTTGTGTATTTTTTTTCAAAAGAAAATACTTAAGTGGATTTTATTGCCAATTTTTTATTTTAACTTTCTCTTTTCAATTAGGCAGCAGCTAAAAGAGAAAGTTTCTCAAACATTACAGTTCAAACCCTGTACTGTTTTATTACCAGTCAATGTCATTCAGGACTAGTAGCTCTCCAAATTGCAGTAAAGATTACATTTCTTTACTTTCGACATGGGAGAATATGAAAGAGATTCTTTGCCTCATTTTCCAAGAGAGACCTGTATCATTATGAGCACAGAATATGAAGTCTGGATATTTTACAGAATTAAATGTCAACATTAAGGCCTCTAATGTGGCTTAGACTCTATTGTAACAAATTTTGCCTCTGGGATGTAATTTATACTTTATAAATGTACATATGCAAAAAAATTGGTTTCCATTTTCCAAGATGAGTGTTAGCTGTTTCCACTTACAACATTTAATTTTATATTTCTGAAGAACTACAAGAGTATTAGGTAAATGCTAGTATGCTTAAATTAAGTACAGTACATAGAAAGTTATGTTTTCACTCAAAATATTACAGCATATGAAAAAACAAAAAATAGAGCTTTTATATGTGACATTGACATTTGACAATGTTCTTTCAAAATGGTATTGTATGACTAAAAAGTAAATGAAGTTATGAATTTTAGTTGAACAAGATATATGTGTATACTTACAAAATTATGAAATACAGACATCTGAGTGAAAAGTAATTTATGTTGTACAGATTTTAGATACTGATAACATTGAAAGTTTAAAAAATTTATAGTATGTGCATAGCTCAAAACTTTTTTGTGAAACTGTCCTCAGTTGGAGAGTGGTGAGGTACTGGAACAGATTGCCTAGAGAAGTTGTGGATGCCCCATCCCAGGGATTGTTCAAGACCAGTTAGATGGGGTTTAAAGCATCCTGGTCTAGTGGAAGCTGTCCTTGACCATGGAAGGGGTTTGGACCTTGATGACATTTAAGGTCCCTTCCAACCAAAGCCAGTCTATGATTCCACTATTATCAGAATTTTCATAGTGTTTCTCTATGGGTTAATCCTATAATTTCTAGAATAAGTGTTAAACACCTGACTTTGATACAAATAAAATAGAGAATTCCATGTGAAGCCTATTGGACTTGAACACATCTTGGACAGAGCTTGGACCTGTTTTCCTGGCTTTACAGTGGGGGTTTAAACAGATCTGGACAGAAAAATACAATGATCTTCATTAGTAAAGAAGGACATGATACATCACTGGGTGGTATAGCTCTGTTCTGGTGTCTATCCTACCATAAATTCATCTATGACAATTTTCATGAAAGGCTCAGATGGAGCTTCAGATGTCAAATAAAATATTTTCTATGCTATGTTTCTGCACTTTTTCAGCCAATGAAAAATAGCTGAATTGTTATCTTTCCATTGATTCCACTGTTCTGTATAAAAATAACAAAACACTGAAATGTGCTTTTAGACTGATTTGAACTACCTTTGAATTCGTATACTTTTAGAATTAGGAATGCTTTTGAATTTGGGTGTTTTTTGTGGGAGTGGGGATATTAATCCTCTGCAAAATTCAGTGGAGCTATTTGAAAGAAAAAATGTTTCAGGGACAACGGCTTCAGTCAAAACAATATGATTCAAATATTAACAACTGAAATATTTGAATAACTTAACTATTTCATTTTATTATGCTGTTTTGTAATTTCATATCTATTATTTAGAGTTTCATTATTTTGAATTGCTAGTCAAAATTATGTGACTGTAAAAGAAATAACCACACCTTTTGGGGTAGTAGAGCAATTTCAGGTTTTTACTGTTTTGGTTTTGAGTAGTGAAGTAACATATGTTTTTTTCTGTTTCGTTTTCTTTTTAGAATGAATGAATAGATTAAAGTCTACAGGATGCCTTTTCTATTGTAGGTCCGTTTTAGGAATGTTCTTATGAATGACACCTATCGATGTATCTCCTGTTAGAAAGCTTGTACCTGAGTCCCAGTTCCTTTTTTATTTTGCTAATTTTGCCATCTGATCCTTACCTAAAGAGGGTACCTTGCAACCTTTTTGTCTGAACAATGCATGTTCTTAAGTAGCCAGCACAAACAAAAGAGTTTTCCCAGATGTCCAGTTCATTATTATGGAAGGAAATAAATTATACAAAAGACACAGTACCGTGGCAGGAACAAAAGATTTCCTATTTAGAACTAAGAGGAAGAGGCAGGAATAAGGTCCAATTCTACAAAAATTGCACATCATTTTCTAACAAAATATTTAAGAGAAAATATATTAGTTGGTGAAAAATTATCAGGAATACTGAGTTACACAGAAAGAACCAAACAACCCTGATCAGTAGTTTCCTCATTAGTATGACCAAAAATAACTTTGCTGTCAGGAACAGAACAGTACACTCTATTTAAATTAAATTTGGGTTGTTTCTATTGGTAGTTATGAACAGCCCATATTCTAAAACACCGATGTTGATTCTTCTTGATTCACACATCATCTTAACTTTTCAAAATGTGATGAGCAGCCCCCAGAAGTCCCCAACATAGCTGCTGCTGTAGCACTTCAGGTTATTCTGTAATCACCTTGAGGCAAAATTTAGCAAATGCCCTAAATTTCATCACACCATGTTTATCCAGTCAGCTTTCCTTTACAAGCCTGAAATTATTTTCTGCGAAGACATCACAATGGCATGATAGTAAATTCAGTTTGTTGATTTCAGGATGACAACTGAAAGCAATATATCACCTGGTCACCATGACAGCCTGAACTGGCCTTACAAACCAACCCTGAACTGATGAGATGGTATCTTCCAGTAGCCCCAATGAACAAAATATGTAATCTTGTGCAAGTAAGTAAGCATTTTAGCTCATTAATATCATCTTGGAAGGACAAAAAGTATACTATACCTATCTCAGAGTAATTACTGGGCAGAGAAATAATAATTTTTAACCCAGTGAACCTTGATATCCTCTCACCCTGCTCTGAAGAAATCAAGAAGCCAGTCTGTCGATGTGTCTCCTCTAACTGGCACAGAGACAGTATATGCTCTGTGTTTCTTACCCCCATTTTTACATTTTGTTGCTCTAGTTGTTGGACCAAACACTTTAATGGCTTCAACTACTGACAATTTAGAAACTTTCTCAGCTTTAGAACATTTGAATTTCCAGCTGGATGTCAGAGTACATGTCTTCAAGGTTCAGTGCAAACTTTCTGAATAACTTTAAGTGCAATTTTCTACAGGTGGCTAAGCAGAAGGTAGATTTATATAGCTGTAATGGGAACAAAATAGTTATGCTTATATTAAAGCAGGAGGTTTTCAGCAACTGTTCTACAAGCTTGCTTGGTCTGAAGTGTAGCATGAAATATGATTTTCAATGTGAGAAAACTGTTAGGAATGCAGAACCAAACAGTCTATTACAGCATGCAGGTAAAAGCCTTTAGGCTTCCTGATTTAGTTGCTAGGTGTGTCCCTACTGAAAAAAGATGTGTCTTGTTTCTAGTTTGGTCAGTCAGGAGGATAATATTTTTGAGTTTTGAATTGGAACTAGTTACTATATAAATAGGTAGCCTGCCATATATCTTCACGCCGTTTTTTAAGAAATAATGAGGAGAATGAAGCTGAAACTTTCAAGTATTGTGAAGTAAATGTACATATTCCTAAAGATTATACTCATTATATGCTAGAACTAATATTAGTCATTTTTGTGTTTTTTTCTTCAAGAATATTATAATTTTTCTTAGCAACTTTAAATATGTATCTTATATGCAGTATTTTTCCATTGATTACTAAACCAGGAAGTAGACTAAACAAGTATTGATGTCATTAGGAATAATTAAAACCTTTACATGTTTTTTTTAAACCATAACATTTAATTGTACTCACTTTGTCTATAAATAAACTCATCCTTTTTTTAATCAGATATAAAATTACTAAATAAAGAGTTCAGGATCCCATACAACTAATACAAATAACATAATTTTCTACAAAATATCTGTTTGCAGTTATTTGATGTTACCAGAAACATTAAAAAAATTGAAAAAGAAACACTGATTATTTGATCCATACTACCTCCAAAACTCATGTGAAAAACAAAACCCATGTAAAAAGCCTCACTGTTAAAAAAAAAAACAAAACAAACAAATAAACAAAAAAACCTTAAAAATTAACCATTAGCTTCCAGCTGGGAGCGTTTGAAGAAATTGGTTTAGAAAATCCGTCATTTTTAAAATTAAGATTAGAAACTCAAATATCAGCTGGTGATTTACCTTCATTGCTGTTTGGATCTCTAGATGTGCAGTACATAGAAATGGTGAGAGACTTCAATTCTACTGTAAAGGAAGAGAAATATTTAAACAAGAAATGGCACAGTGCAAGAAGGAAGAAACACAATGATGTAAAGTCCTAAATTTCATGGGTAGAAGATCAATGGATAACAGATATTTGCAGACTTGCCTTGCCTTGACTTCCACTTTCCCTTTCTTTCCCCTTCTTTTTCTTTCCCCCCCCCTCCTCTTTCCTCCCTTCTTCTCTCGCCTCCCTGCCACCTCTTCTTCTCTCCTTGATGTGATGATGATTATTAAGAAGCACCCTTGGTTCTGGATGTAGGCCCAGAAGTTTCAGGCAAAAATAGAGTGTGCATTACTCACCTGTTGCATTTTTAAGTTACGCTAAGGAACTTAATAAATCTATGACAATCCCCCTTTTTTGATGGTGCAGATCATTCATCTCCATTCAAATGAGATAACAACAGTTGTAAGTTTCTGGGAATATGTATGTTAAAGGTTATAAATTGCTAACATTAGTCTCAGTTTTCTCATTGGTATGAGAAAATCTGAAACAACTAACTTGAACACTATGTCTGTGTAAACAAGCAAGATTAAAAATCAAAGCACTAAAAACTGGATTATTTCCCTTTTCAGACATTTTGCTTCACAGTGGGAAAGTAGCATTTTTAGTAAGAAGACCTGTAGCTTCTTTGTTTCCTGGAAGAAGATCTTAGTTAAATCCCGTACACTTGACAGGTCTTGAAGCTGAGGGTGAAAAATGGAAAAGTTGCCCTCATGAAAAGCCATTTCCCTGCAGGGCAGTCGCAGGAGTTTGCAGGGGATGGAGAAGTTGGATTTAGCTCCCGGTTGCCAGGCAACAGGTAAGGAAAGAGCAGATCTCCTTTCTTAAAGAGATTGAGTTGTCTTTCACAAGTGTTTATACACAAAGAACCCCTGCTTGAAAGACAAGGAACAAAAACACGAAGAAAATATCCCTGCACAGACAAAATTACTCTGAATATTTTGAAGAAGGAGAGGTTCAGTAGACCACAAACTAACCCCTGACATCAAAAGAACCATCACTTCTTTTCCCTTCATTTGGCCTTGAGTGCTGTTTTTGGCCGGTTGGTTGATTGGCTGGTTGAGATGTTTTGGATGTTTGTTTTCTTCATTTGTTTGTTGTTGTTGACTTTCCATTTTTTGCTGTTTTGTCCCTCTTAGACATATTCAATTTCCAGAGAAAAAGGCTACTAACAAAAAAAAACCTTTAATGCCCTATTATCCCTCCTCTCGTGAAGAAATAAACAAAAATAAATACATTACTAATCCTTTGTGAACTTCCCCATTTTGATCTTATTTTTTATCACAGAATTTATTGCTTTCCATGCTAATCTAATTTACCATATGTGGCTGCATTCAAAGATGAAAACAGAAGGTTTATCTAAAAGAACAGGTGGTATTTTATGTTGGATTTTTATTGAGATATGTGAGTATATTACCAGAAGCTATCCAGATATACACAACTGCAGAAAAATCAGAATTTAAATGGGGAATTGTCCTATTTAAGAAAACACTGATGTTTTTGTTCATTGCTTTAGTTTAATGCAATGATGTATAGGTAGACAAATTGAAGTTATGCCTTAAAAATGTAGCTGTTAGACTTTTCATGTCTTTGTTTAACAGTCTGATAAGTTCTGGTAGAGGACAAGATAATCCTTTCTCCTGCACTCAAGCTGCCTGAAAGACAACACTACTAGGAGGAGTGATATAATTACTGTGGAAATGAAGGTGTAGTTTTAAAGCTTAGAAGCTAACTAAAATATAATGCCTTCCATCTGTTGGTATCAGAACAATGCACACTGAGAAAACGATCTTCTATCACATCTGATGCAGGTAAAGACATTATGCAAAATTAAATGAGATGTGTTCATCATAGTGCATTAGTTCTCGAGAATAATTAAATTCACTTCAATGAAGACTGAAGCTTATGTGAAACAAAGACAAAACAAAACAAAAAACAAAACAAAACAAAAAAGAAAAAAGGAGGGGATATTTTTCTTTTCCTTAAGGAAATTTACTGAACAGCATATTGTAGTATTGTGGCTAGCTCTCAGAACTGAAACATATGTGAACAAACCTGTATATCTTTGTGAAGGACTTTGGGTTAATTTGGGTTTTTTCCTTTTTTCCTTTTCATCATTTTCTATCTATTTTTTTTTCTGGGGTTTTTTTTGGTTGTTTTTTGTTTGTTTGTTTGTTTGTTTGTTTGTTTAACTTCGGTTTTCTTAATACCCTCAACAGCTGATTCAGGAATCTGGAATAATGGCAGAGTATTTGAAATCACAAATATTTTCTAAATCCTAGAAATTCATTCATGGCTTCTTTACCACCATGATTTCAGTTTTACTAATTGCTTTTTAAGCTATCTGCTTAACCTAGAGGCCTATTTTCATCTGTATTTTAGGAAACAGCTTTTTAAAAAAAAATCCTGAAAGGTGCATCTTGTGTCCTACAAAAGTTGGCAGAGATGAAGTGCGTATGAATGTTAATGAAGTTGTCAGATCGATCTCCTTAAATTTAGACATAAACTTGTTACATAATTAAGACCTTCTTCATCTCCCAACTGAACTCTAAAGAACAGCTTCCTTCATCTATATAGCTGGCATACACAATAAAAAAATATTTTGTTGGAAAGATATGAACTTTTAGAGATTCCCAATACAGTTCCTTTTAGAAAGCGTTAGGACACCTCTGGCTTCTCAAGTTGAGTTAAAGGGACTTATCTGACATATATTGAATGCCTTACTTCAATTTAGGACAATAAAGATGCGTTCTCCGAGCTTACTTCCTCTTTCTTTCCATCTTGACGTGTTCTGTATGACATGGGCATTGTCACACAGCTACAAAAAAAGGCAGTAGTAATCCTGACCCACAACACCTACTGCTGCACGGGACCCATCCAACTCCACCAACACTCTCTAATGAGCTATCCAGACACAAAATTATTAGGGAAGCAGTAGACATTTAACCACTGAAGTGCATTGTTCTATATTCATCCAAAGCAAGTCAAGACTTCCATGAGGTTTAGTTAAGATATAACCTCTGAGGAAAAGCTTGAACACTTAGGTGATCACTTTGTCCACAACACCCTAAAAATAAGCCTGTGAGGAATTTTTTCATAGAAAATATCAGCATGATAGATATCTTACACAACTAAGAATGTTAACGTTTGACATTGTATTTTCCAATCTACTTTCCTAAATAACACTGCTGATATTTAGGACTGTGCCTGAGTGACATTACAAGGTCTTCTATTTTGTTTTTGATCTCGCCCATTCTCATTTGTTATACCTTCTTTCCCATAACAAACAAGTCAAATTTGTATTTGTTAAACAAACAATGCCTTAATTTTCCTGATCATCCATACACTGAAATTCATGACGTGTGTTTCTATAAATGACACTCATTAGCAACAGATCCTGTGGATGATATTCGAAAAATTTACCTTTGTCCCAGCTCAAAAAACCCAATTTGGACATAAAAAGTCCTTAACTTCTGTCTGAAGGCATTTCCTCATTCATCACATACTGTGACATAGGCTTAAATTTTCTTCCAGTGGTTTCTTAGTATTATATTTACTAATACATTGCCATACTTTACTTTTGGCACATCATTTTGTCTGGAGGAAAAATGAGACAACTCAAGAGCTCAGAAACTTTCTTTTATTTTGTTTTTACACTGTGTTAGTCCATGAGATTTCAGTGTTGTACCTCAAAAGAGTTAATTAGAAGTAGCTGAAGTAACCGGAGGTTTTACAAATGTTTCAGTTCATATTTCAAGTGTGGATTTCCACTGAACTGTTCTGTTACAGGAACTGAAATTAAAGAATCTTGCAAGATTGAAGTATTTAATCACCACTTGTGAAGTTTTTTTTCCAAGTTTTACTCATGATTTTGTATAGGAATTTATAGATGCATTAGGCTTGCATGTCCGTATGCATTTCATTTGGAAAATAAGACAAAGTTTACCAAGTTTAATAGAATGTTCAATAATTTAGTTCATTTAGCTATTTAACTTGGTATTCAGGATTTTTTTTAAAAAACCTAATCTGAAAAATTGCATACTTTTTATGAAAGAAGTCCCATATTAAGTCTCTAGGTTGCCTCTTCAGAAGACATCATAGTTTTTTATGCCAATATGTTAAATAGAATCTTTTTTTAAACACATTATAAAGTGATATGTTTTTAAAAGTTCAGAGCCATCAGAAGCAGTCAGCAATGCTAATATATTCCTCTTCTACCCATCTGTAGACAGCTCTAATTTAAATCTTGTTGATTTATTCACTTTTAAAATAGTGCTAGGAAAAACTGCACTTAACATTCTTTCTGTTTTCATTAATTGCCCACCTTTTTGCTAAGCTTTCTAGAGGTGGTGGAAGAGGAGTGATTTCTCCACAACACCCCCAAAGTTATTTTCTTTCTTGCTTTTGTCCCACCAGTTCTCCACCCCCAATGAACATACTGGTTACGACATTATACTTTAAAAAGTATTGTAAAGAAGATAAAGAAGACATATACCCCCCTATACCCCATATACCCCTAACATTTCAAATTAAGGCCACCCTATTGAATCTATGCCAGGGAATAGAACATTTACATTTGTTTTAGTTATGAGTGTTTATGAAAATATTTTTAATATAGAGAAAGCATCAAAGGCATCATTATTCCTTGCATTACTTCCTGACCAGAATAAGAATTAAAGCAGAAACTACGAATCAGTCATTGTCAGAGATAGGATGTGGGATACTTAAAAAAACCCCCAAAAAACCAAAAAAACAAAAAAACAAAAACGGTTTTGAAGAATACCGTAGGAACCTAAATTACTGTAAAGTTCATTAAGATGACAAATTCCTAGATAGATCACATTTTTAGATGAGAAAAGGAATTGCAAACAAACAAATATTTTCTCTTAGCTGTGAAATAACTTTTTAGGTAAAATGTACCTATTAATATAAATCTTTATTATTTTTTTAATGTGTTGCCAAACCAAAACTCTTTTTCTTTGAGTGTTAATAATATTCTGATGCCAGAATGTTTGTAGACATCTATTTAGGTAGACAACATAATAAAAAGCTGGCTGATATCGTGGTGTGAAGTCTTAGAAAAAAATTGCTTTTTAAGGACAATATGTTGCAATTCCCAAAATTAGCTTCAGTATAACTGTTAGCAGTTAGCATAGCCCAAATATCTGATATTCTCCCTATTCACCTAGCAGATAATGATCATCCTGAACACACAATCTTTCTTGTTCAGATCACGTCACCTCATTTTGTAATTGCCTCATCCTAAAATGTTTAGCTGTAGTAATTTATAGTCCTTTGAGAAAAGAAACAGATTTGACAGTCAAGGAAATAAAACCTGGAAAATGGTAAAGAATATGTGACAAAGGAGCTTTCTTAAACTATTAACAGTAGTAGAAACATAAAAAAGTAAAAAGGAAAATAAATTGTTTGATATATACTACCTATAAAACCATGTAAAATTTATTAAACATTATGATTTTTATATTAATAAACATAATATGTTTCACAAAAAAAATGATAGTTTCAAACTTGCCAGAACACTGATGCCCATATTCATTTTTATTGACATTTTCTTTGCAGTCAAAATGTTTATTATCTATAAAAACAGAGAACTGCAGTGCGGTCATATGAAACTTGTCTAAAAATGACAAACAAAATCAAGTCAGCTCAGTGAGGATTTTGTTTTTCTTGTGAACCTATTGTTGCAGTACTCAAACATTTGAAACAGAAATCCTAAACAAAGAAGATTAGTAAAGTTTCAAGTGTTAAGGACATTAATAACTATGAAACTTAGCATTTCAAAGGAAAGTAATTTTAGCTCCTTGCAAAAATTTATTCTGCATTTAAACTGCTAACAAAAAAAAAAAAAAAAAACCCTCAATTTTTCAGAGATGTTGGGAAATTCTCTTAATGGAAATAAATTACTAAATAACCTACTCTCCAGAAAAAAGGCTATATATTATTTGCTGGTATTTTATTCGTTATCTCAGTGATTTTCTTTTCACTAACTTACATTAATCCTTCTCCCTGTGGGTGATGTCCTTTTAGAAATGTAGTACAGTCTGTACACCTGAAACTGAGTAAATCTTACACAAATGGAGTCATGTTGTGGGGATTATTTATTGTCACCAAGGTTCTTAGAAAAAGGAAATCTGCAAGAAATCGTTGGCAGCAATTTAAGTAGGAGTTTTACTTCATCTTTTCTTGTTCCAGAACATTCTGAAAAGAAATACTTTAAATATTTGTACTTATAATATATGCATAAATAATAATGAACTGTTGTGGTTTTTTAATAAATAATGAAATTCTGAAAGGGCTAAAAAGAGAAGAATGGCAAATTACTCCTCAGTAATGGATTATTATTGCAATAGTATGAAT
Source organism: Acanthornis magna (assembly GCA_036785705.1). Lineage (NCBI taxonomy): Eukaryota > Metazoa > Chordata > Aves > Passeriformes > Acanthizidae > Acanthornis > Acanthornis magna. The sequence continues at coordinate 701,654 of JAWUZG010000004.1, read as the reverse complement.
TTTAGAGTGTTCAATGAGTTTAGAAACTTACATTGGATGCTTTGGCCTCAGTATATCCCTTTTCTACTTTGTGAATAAAAGGTAAAATAAGTACTTTTTTTAATTTGATGCACAATTTTTGTAACCTTTACAAAGACTATAATAGTAACCAAAACTGTTCTCCCTTATTATTTTGAAAGGGAAAAGATCTGCACACTGTCCTACTGTTCAATTTTCAGAGTTATTAAGATAAAAGAAAAAAGTTGAGATTATCTTAATTGTGAACAAAAGTAACATATTTATACTAAGATGGAGGGGGGTGGGGAGGTTCCATTACTTTGATCTAGATAGAACAAATTCTATAGAGCAGATACAAGATAAAAATCCATCTGTTCTTACTACAGGTGTAGGAAAATGCAGTTGGAGAAATAGACATGCATCTTTCATACTTGTATTTCTTATGTGTTCTTCCTCAGTGAATCAGTCCCTCTTTAAATTTTTTCAACTTCTCTGTGAATTTTGAACATGTTTTGAATCACAAATTCTCCCATGAAAGAATGAAGAAACTTCGGTGACTATGAATATATCCCATGGAGTGTGAAGTGCGTTCAGCTTTCTAGTATCATAAATATGAAACACAAAAAGCCCATCCTCATAAAATAATCAAACACCCAAGTTAACAGAAGAAGTACATCATTCTAGGAAATGTGAAAACAATTTTAGACAAGGGGTATTAAATAAACCAAAGCAAACAAACAGAAAATGACAACTCTCTTGGGGAACAAATCCTTCTCAGAAAAATAAATGGGAAAAAAAGGGTTTGTCTGTTGGTTTTCTGGGGAGGGTTTTTTAAATGTATAGGTGTTTGGTTGTTGTTTGTGTTTGTTTGGGGTTCTTTTGTTTTTACTTTTCCAGAAGTCTCATTTCAGGAGGAGAATGATAAAGCAGAAAGCAGAAAATGTCCAAAAAACCTGACAAATTAGATCTTGAAACTTGTAGTCCTTTAAATCAGTAACTTTATTGTACTGTACCACCTTTTCACCAGTCTTGTTCCATTCCCTTTTCCTTCTTTATTTCCCTCTTTTCCCTTCCCTCTTCTTCCCCTCAAATGAAAAGAGCCCACTAACTTTACATTGAGGGCTGCATTTGCCCACACGCAGACATATATTATCATCTGGTTTGTTCCAGGGCAGTTTTCCAGGTATTCAGTTGCCTGTCCAGAATGGCACACGCACTGCCTTGATGCCTGGATTTAGAGTTGCTGGCTACGTATGAGTTATTCTGAGCAAAACTGTTGTCTTGGAAGGTACCAGATACTAGTGTGGGGCAACTGAATGAAATCCTTAGAGCCTAATTCAGGATGAGATGAGTAAGTCACTAGACTCTAATGAAGTACATTTCCATTGAGTACAGTATATGTTTAGACCACAGCTGACAATGTGCCCACCTTGAGGCCCTTTTAGATAGCTCAGTCTTTAAGAAAATATGCAAAAAAGGTTGCAAACTAATTTTGTCTGAATATTTGATTTATAACACTACGTACAGTCTTTTCTTTCCATGACAGAAGGGTTGAGAATTCAGCTTGCCAAATTTTACAAATTTTATTTAATTACATAAACATCTGAATTTATTCTTATTTAAGATGCACTACTCTATGTCTCCTTACCTCCAGCTACTAAACTTGAAGACCACAGGTCTCCCATAAGTCTGTCATCATATCTGCCAGGTTTGTGCAGATATCTTCATCATTCTGCGGCATCTTAAATGACATTAAATATCTATCTTTAGCAACTTAGTCCACCCTGAGCAATTTGGTCAACCCTGAGGTGTCAACATAGAGATATATACATTTGAGCTAGTCATTGTAGGCTGTCTTGGTAACTAATGAAGAGAAATGAGTCACAGCTTATTTGCTTTAAATAATCTATAGTAGGATGAGATGATTGGCAATCTGTAAGATTGTCTTTGTTTCCGTGTGCTATAAAAAGAATGTAAGATGACTAACTCTGATGTAGAAATGCAAATTTTCATTAATTAGAATTATTGGTATATTTGGTCTACATTTGGTCACAGAATCACAGAATAATTTATATTGGAAAAGACCTTTGAGGTCATGGAATCCAACCTTTGACTGAACATTGCCTTGCCAATTAGACCATGGCATTAAGTGCCATGCACAGTCATTTCTTGAATGACTCCAGGGATGGTGACTCAACTCCCTTCCTGAGCAATCCATTCCAGTGTTTAAGCACCCTTTCCATGAAGAATTTTCTCCTGATGTCCAGCTTGAATCTCCCCTGGCACAGCCTGGGGCTGTGTCCTCTCATCATGTCTCATAATTGTCTGTGAGAAAAGGTCAACGCCTACCTTACTACACCCTCCTTTCAGGCAGTTGTAGAGAGCAATAAGGTCCTCCCTGAGTCTCCTTTTCTCCAGGCTAAACAATCCCTGCTCCTTCAGCTGCTTCTCATGTGACTTTCTTTCTAGACCCTTCACCAGCTCTGTTGCCCTTCTCTGGACATGCTCCAGCCCCTCAATGTCTTTCTTGTAGTAAGGGATCCAGACCTGGAAACAGCACTCAAGGTGTGACCTCATCAGTCCCAAGTACAGGAGAATGATCACTGCCCTGGTCCTGCTGGCCGCACTATTGCTGATACCAATCAGGATGCCACTGGCCTTCTTGGCCACCTGGACTCACTGCTGGCTCATGTTTAGCCAGCTGTCAACCAGCATTTCCAAGCCTTTTTCCACTGGGAAGCTTTCCAGCCATTTTTCTGACTGCTGCATGGAGTTGCTGTGACCAAAGTGCAGGATCCAGCACTTGGCCTTGTTGAACCTCACATCGCTGGACTTAGCCCATCAATCCAGCCTGTCCAGATCCCTTTGCAGAGGTTTCCTACTCTCCAGCAGATCAACTCTCTTACTGAGCTTTGTGTTGTCCTTGAAATTAATGAGGACGGACTCAAACCCCTTACACAGATCATCAATAAAGATATTAAACAGGACTGTGCTCAACACCGAGGCCTGGGGGTTCCCCACTAGTGACCAGCCTCCAACTGGATGTGGTACCATTCACCACCACTCTCTGAGCACAGCAATTCAGCAAAAAAGAAAACTGATCCAAGCCATGGGCAACCAGCTTTTCCAGGAGAATGCCTTGGGAGACAATGTCAAAGGCTCTGCTGAAATCCAGGTAGACAACATCCACAGCTTTTTCCTCATCCATTATGCAGATCACCAGGTCATAAAAGGAGATCAGGTTGATTAGACAGGATCTGCCTTTCTTAAACCCATGCTGCCTGTATCTGACTCCTTGACTGTCCTGTGAGATAGCTTCTGCTCTATATGAGCACTGTGAAGCCTACAATCAAACATAAGAATAGTTTGTTTGGGTAACCTCAGCTATGATTGCATAAAGGAGGAAATCCTTAAGACTGAATCATTGTTGCCAAGATATGTTTCCCTTCACATTTGTTTTAGTGTTCTACTTCTTCGTTCCTTGAAAATCAAAACCTGACAATATTAATTAATGAAAATCTTTTCATTGATTTTATTCTGATTCACTGAGGCTGAAAATAATACCTCTTACAAAATATTCAACATACAGATTATTTTCTCTTTATTAAATAGATGCTAACATTTCTGTGAAATTCAATATATTTGTAGTTTACATGATAATTCACCTGGTTTTAACCCGTTTTTTAGTGGTATATTTTTAAAAACTCAAAAGTCAAGACAATGAAAGTTTATTGCAATTTTAATCTTCTTATATTTTCTTTCATGTCAAACTAGTCCTTATAAAGCAGCTTTAAGAAAGGATTTATTATGTCAATTTGTTAATACTGTAGGCAGGAAAACAATAGATTATTAGTCATCACCAGATTTTAGCGATTTTTTCTGGAAACACAGGTGTAATATAGAAATATGCCTGCAAGGTAGAAAGATTTTCACACGCAAAGGGAAAAGAATCTAATCCATGAAAATCCTGCCAATGCAAGGACTCAGGTGCCAAATTGGCCTGATTACCCACAAGTATTCCAATCTGTTTATTTTCTAATGCTGACTAACCTGTAGGGGGCTATCCATTTAAGTTCTTCTCCACTGAGCATGAAAATCTCCTAGGAACACAGTAATAGGCATAGATCCATGCTCTGAAGTATTTGTTTTGGCTACAGAAGAGACTATCACTTGGCTTTTCTGCAGTGCAGGCTGCAGTGAATAACTCCTTAAACAATGTTTGGTGTATTAAAAAGGCAGAAGGCATAGGTTTGCTGCCAGTATTTTTCATAATACATAATTTATGTGAACAATTATTCCCCACAAAATACAAGCCCTATTTGGCTAGAAGGACAGCACAGGATTTCTTTGGTTTGCAGGGTGTTTCTGAGTTACATTGCAACATCTTGTCCCCTATCCCTTACCCTCTTGACGCTGCTAGATATGTAAGAGTGAGTGATCATGCAGACAGGATTGTGGCTTCACTCATGATAAAGCCACTCTTATTGAGGTGGGTGGAAGGGAGGAGCAGACTTAGGATCTTGATTTCATCTGCCAGTTTCTGATTTATACTGCTAAAGGTAAATTTAATATCTTTAAATCTTTCAGGGAAATGACTGTGATCAATGGCCTTTAACTTAAATCAAGTGTATGATATATTCAAGACTATTGTTGACACTGCAGGTAGACAATCCAATCTTCAGAATGACGGTTATCAAAAGCTGAAAGTAAATTATGACCGTGTTTTCTGAGACAAAATGAGCGACTATCTTACTCTATCTGATCATATTTGTTCTTGGCAATCTGATATATCTGGATTTCCAACTAATAAAAGTTCAGATCCTTAAAAAAACCCAGACCAATATGTCTACTTCTATGTCTTGCTTTTGCCGTTGAAACAGCAGATTCTTGTAAATATTTCCAAAGGAAAGATACTCTACAATATTTTCAGTATGTCTGGTTTATTAAGCTTGTCAATGGAGCATGAAAATCTGTCTTTTCATTTACTGCAAAAAGTTTTCATGTCTGTGAAAGCACAACTGATTTGCACTGTATATTAAACTGTTTTTTAAAGATGAAAATCATAATTATGTATGCACCACGTCATATAATTTTCAGTAAAATATTTTTGTTGGGTTTGTGTTAGAATTATGTTAATTTTCACTCAGAAAGATGAATGAGAGATAGAAAGATCTGTATGCATTAAATAACTTTTATTTTAAATGAGTTTTTGGACATAAACTGCAACAATCTGCTCAATAAATAGTCTGTGAAACATGAATTTAAGCAAGCCCTTTAGAAAAAATATGCATGTTACAGAAAACTGTCCCTTTTTCTGCCAGGGTATTTATGTATCAAGAACCTTTTCCCTGGGATGTTATTCTCTTTAAGGAACACTTTGGTAATCATGTATGTAATATAATACACTATATATCCATGGTGGACCATATATCTCGATGGCAAGCTGAGGCCCTTAACCTAAGTACAGCACTTTTCTCAGCAGTCAGCGCAGCACAGAGTACCAGAATCCCTCCTCAAGATTCTGCAATGAGAGTGGTGAGAGCTAGGCTCTGTGGATGAAGGATAATCACCTAAAACACATAGCACAGGGCGAGCAGGAGAATGTGAGACAGTTCATGAGTAGAAAGGAAACTGGTTGCTCCCAGGGCCATTGGGGTAAATGGTGAGATGTTTATCACCTGAGTGATATACCCTGAGTGAGATACCCTGGGAACGGCCAGTTAAACAAGTTCCCCAAAAACACTCTACAGATCAACGTAGGGGTTGATTTGGGTTATAGAACTCATTTTGGGAATTTTTTTTTTTTCTATTGGGTTATAGAACTCATTATGGGATTAGAATTAACAGGGGCCCATAATGGAGAAAACTAGAAACTTTTGATTTCTGGCAACACAGCAAAGCTCCTTCTCGTTCTGCAGTTACTGTGTAGGTGTAGTTCCCCTGGAACGGTTGAGGAGGGTGACCTCTAGTAAGGCAGGCATCAGAGACATCTCAGTCTGAACCAACAAAGAGGGTGACAGTCGCTGGGGATGCCATCTGATGGGAGATGGACGCACCTACCTGTTTATCTAAACTGATGTCTCAGAAGATTTTCTGCTTGATACTTGATTGACTCCTAGATCTCAAAAAGAGACTGGCAAGGCTTGTGCAGTCTTTTGACTGTCCCAGTTGCTGCTCATCCATGCATCCAATGCTACATCAATGTAGGGTTTTTTTATAATACAAAACTAGTGTGTTAGCATCTTATAACATTGTGGTAGAGACACATATAAAATTTTTGTGTCTGTGAGTCATATGAACACCAAAAATGCAAAGATTTGTGTGGCTGCATTCAGAATTAATAAGAAAAGGTGTCAGCAGTGACACAAGTAACAGAATTTGCAAGACAAAGAGAAAAAAGTACGATAAACACAAGAGAAAGAAATTAAGCAGAACATTTTGTTGAAAACAGGAGATAACTGGCAAAAGCAGCAAGAAAATAAACAACTTTGGGAACACAAGGATATGCTGGATAGAATATTCCTAGCCCTTGGGAACTTTTGGATGTCATTGTTTTTAATCCTCAGCTGTCTACGCTGGAATTTCTGTGAACATGTGTAGATGTTTACATCTGATTTGTAAAAGGATACAGTGAAAAGCAGACTGATGGATTCCACTTTTGAAGAGCTTATTTCTCCTTAATATCTATTAGGAAGCTTAGATGTTAGCATCACATCATATAAAACCACCTTAATTGAGTCTAAAAAGATACAGAAGTTTTGACAAGGAAAGAGACAAAGGACACTAGTGGGCTAATTATACATATTGAGTAGAAGATAGGGATATTTTCCATTCCAGCTCCAAGATAAAGCAGAACAAACTAAACCAAACCAAATGAAAAGAATGGACAGGATCTGTTTGCTGTAGTTACTTTGCAAGAAAAGTTCTATTCTTATAGGTGTAAAATGTAAATCATGTGTTGTTCTATATCCAGTAGAGTAGGGTTAACCTGCTGGTTAAGCTAAAGAGTTGGATCTAAAAAAACTAATGAGGGAAAATTCCAGAAAAGAATACTTGTCTTTGGCGGGAAACTGTAAAAAAAAGTTTCAAATCTCTTAGAAAGCTCATCGGTATTCAACATACACTGAGCAGAATAAAAACAAACAGTGATTTGTACTGAAACAAGCGTTTCAGGCATTAGGAGTAGAACAGGCAGAGAAGCAAGTAGAAGTATTGACATTAATTTCCTGACTAGAAAATTAAAGGATTTGACTGACATTGTTTTTTCTGGCAATTCCTTACCTGCTTATCAGTTTTGGAGTAATTATTAAATAAATGAATTAAATAATTGATTTCAAACAAGTGTTTTCTGTATTGTTTATCACTCATTTAAATAACACCTTAATTTCCTACATCTATATACATACATACATACATACATACATATATAGATAGATAGATTGATAGATAGATAGATAGATAGATATAGATGCACTTTCAACTGTTGTTCTTAAATGGTAACAAATCATGTCAACATGCTAAGCAGATTGTTTCCTAATCTTTGTTGAGGTATCTTGAAAGTCACGTTTCAGCACAACTATGAATTCAAAAGTCTTTATTAAATTCAGATGGGAAGTCTACTTGATTTAACTTTGTTGAATGGGCTGAATGTTAGTCTTTCAAAGCATGTAGTTGTGCCATTAATTCAACACAGCTGAGGGTGTGTCTGTGATCAAAGATTTAGACTGAGTCCTCTTTTCTTCAAGCAAGTCTGTTCTGTAGCCTATGCACTTGCCTGAAACCATTTTGATTCTAATGGAGACTTGAGTGAAGGCACCCAGTTACATCCATTACAGTCATTTCTAGAGCATTGTAGTTATAAAGGTGTTTATTTTTAGAGTATTTGTACTGAGAACTGCATATATTTGATGCTGACCTATAGAGGGTTCTAGACTGCCCCCGAAGACGTGGCTCTACTGTGTCAAATACTGTCCTTTAGTCAAAACTTTGTTTATCACTTTATCTATTTAGTAGTTTGATTACTGTTTTGTTCAGGATATTGAATGCTTTTTTTAATGCTTCTATTCAGTGTTGAGGACTATCTCCATTTTTTTGAATATTCTTACAAACACTTCTGTCTAATCTCCTCATGTTTCTTCAGTTTAGCATTCTTTCTTTTGTATTTTTTGTTACTCTTGTAGTTTGGGGTTTGTTTGTTTGTTTTGTTTTGTTTCCAGAGGTGGCTTCATTAGTAAATCAACATATTTGATGAGAGCTAAATTAATTTAGTCAATGAGACAAATAGTTATGCAGGGCTTATTTTGTGTTCTGCTAATGTCTCCTATGAGGTCCCTACACTGCAAGGAAGCTCATAATGTAGGCAGAATTACCCTTCCAGAATTTCCCTACTTTAATGCTGCTGAGAGGTTGGTCTGAAAAAGCAATAAAGCTAAGAAGCAGCCTATAAGATTAGGTAAAGCTGGAAAGAAGATACATCAGGTTATGATGTGGGACCATAGGTAGGCTTTTAACTGTCAAAATGTCATGCCATGCAAGTTAAGGTTACCCTACCAGTTTGCAGTTGCATTCTATTTTACTCTGCTGTTAAAATTCAATTTCTAAAAAAATTACTTCCTATAAATATGTGTTGTTGATTGTGTTTCTTCATTACGCTCTCACTCTTTTATCTCCTGTTATAAACACTGTTGTTTTGTTTCTTTCTATTACTTTCTCTCTTCACGGAGTTCATTACATGAGTGATGCCAGCAAAGTTTCTAAGGTTAACAAGCCACCTTCCCAATCAAAGTACTGAGTGCTATATCCACTTTATCTAGTAGTGTGATTAATTGGAGAATAAGTTTACAAGGTAACTTTAAAGTACTGAGAAACGTTATTGAATAAATTGTCTCTTCTACCTGGATATCAGCCTTATAAGCTTTCCTTTTAGCAAATTTCATTTTCACTTAAGGTGGACCCATGTCAGTCCTATTTCATAGATTATGAGGTTTCTCCTTTTAATATAACCCTGTGCAATTAGCTTGACATTAAAATATGCAACAAACAGAATATCATAGCAGAGGACATCAAGGTAATTCTGTGGGTAATGAAGACTTCAGTTATCTGCAATATTAGCATTGTGGAAAGACAAATGAAGATAATGTAGTGGTGAAGGCATGATCAGTGAGAACTAGGTACAAATGCTTGTGAAGGATCAAGGACAAAGGAGAAGAGCATATCCAAATGTTTGGCCCTTCATCAAAACTTAAGGGAGGTCCCTGGTGTTGCTCAAATTGCTCCCATTACCTAGACCCTTCCCCTTGGCTATCCTACCACAGTGCTCCTCACTCCAGCAGGACATGGCAAACAACCAAATTGTTCCCTCAAAGTGAAATCATGTAGGTCTCGAGTAGGAGTTTAGTCTTTCTGTGCAGAGCATTTTTTTTAGTGTTCATGCTTCAGCAGATACTACATAATTTAAGTTTTATTTAAGATTTTAATTTTTTTTAGCTGCCTATATTCTCTGTATTATTTTGACCCAAATCACTATGTTCAGGTCATGAATGACTAACTTCTCTGCTTCATCTTCCTGTTCCGTTGTGGCCTTAGCCCTTCAATATGACTTGTGCTGCATCATAATATGTTAGTATGTGGGAAGCCAGAAATAAACTGTGGCTGCTACAAATGCTGTGTAGTGGAGTCTTACCTTTTTACTAGGAAGCTGATCACAAATAAAGAAAATCTGTCTTTGAGAAAACTGACAACACTTATGTTTTCTTTATGGTTTTATTATAAACTCTGACATTATGAAACTAGAGTTATTATTCTGGACTTTAAAAATAAAACCAAAAAACCTTCAGCTGCAATACCATAGATTAGCCAGGAATTAAAGGCATCATTTTAAATCATTCAGCTCTGACTGAACCTGTAAAACAGCTTTCATGGTTGAGCATCACAATTATTCTACAGCTATGCTACTTGGATCTTTTCATTGCTGGCATGTTTGACTTAAGCATGTAACACTTCTGTGACAGTATTTTCTTTCAATCAACTGGAAAAAAAAAGAAAAAAAAGCTATTGAAGAGAAAGATGACTCAAGTGGGAAATTGAACATATTCAAAGTCATAAGAATGGTCAGGTAATTCAACTTCACTAATTATGAAGGGAATCTATTGAAATAGTTTGAACTAAATGCTTCACTATAAATTGATCAGAGACGAGTAAAGTCAAACCTAATCTCAGTGTCCTGGGAACCTTGGGATAAGGTTCTTCACCCAGAGGGTGGCTGGGCACTGGAATAGGCTCCCAGGACGGGAATGGTCCCAGCACCAGCTTGAGAGTGTTCAAGACGCATTTGGACAATGCTCTCGGGCACATGTTGTCATTCCTAGAGTGTCCTGTGCAGGACCAGGATTTGGACTCGATGGTCCTTGTGGATCCCTTCCAACCCAGGATATTCTACGATTTTATGAATTTCGAGAATAACTTGCAAAAGGGAATAGTTATTACTGCATTTGGAAGAATGAACAGAAAAAAAAAAAAAAAAAGAAAATAATGGAATTTAGGAGAAGAAAGAATATATATAAGAAAAGCATTTTAAAAATCCCAGTAATAATAAATAACATTTGTGTGCACTTTGTTTTGCTTAGATTTTTCATCATGTGCCAGAATGCCTAACTAAGTAAGAGTAAGGAACCTTTCCATTACAACTGGTCAAATGGTCACCAGTAAACATAATTTTCCTTCAAAAAACCAGATATATAACAATGAAATAAATGTGACAATGTTTATAATCTGTATATTAGCTTTCACCTCTAGAATTATATCTGAAACAAGATAATCTTATAACACTGTAGAAAAACTGTGAGAGATAGGTATTTCAGTTCAATGAGACACAATAAGGATTGAGACATTCTGCTCGAATGTCTGTTCAGTCAAATCACTGTGTATTCAAGACTAGCACTTCTTTTTAAATGAAGAAAAAATACAAGTAAAGAGGTGGGGAAAAAAAAGAAAAAGAAGGTGTCATGGAGGTAGGAAGAAATACATATTGCTCCTTGAAACTTCTGAGAGCAGAAAACATGCTAGTTCACACTGTGAGGATGTCACACATTTACAGAATCAAAGTGAAAGCAGTTTTTTGGACATTCTTTTATTGTGTAAGAGAAGGAATTAGCAAGAGAACTTGCAATCTACGACTCTGTATAAGTAATATTTTTAGGAGTTTGGAAGCCCTTAAAAAGAAGCAGAAAGAGAAATTGAACAGCAACAGCTTCCATAAATAAATAAAATAAATGTTTGGAGGAAAAAATATAGTACAATTAAAAACATTGTAACAGGAGCAGCCATTTGCATGTTGCTCCTAAGATTTATCATACATGAGAATTTTTGTCCAGCATAAGGAGAAATCAGATGAAAAAGGTTCATGTAAACTATGAAATAAACTTCTACCTAGTGGTCCAGACTAGCAGGTACAATCTTGCAGCACTGTGTGGTGGAGGAGAGGCAAAACATTCATCATTTACTGCTCAGTGATGAAGACAGCAAGATGAAGAACCCCTCAGGAAAACTCTTATAGTGTGAATTGCTGTACTTCTTAAAGGAAAGGATGATGTGCAGCATTTCTCTTCAGACAAGTATGAGCAGTATCCCAGCACTCATTTTTAATGCCTGTCTGCAGCAAGTAGCACTAACATACTGGTTCAGAAATAGTGGTCACCATTGCGTGCAAGAAAAAATTCAGCAGTATTCATATATGGTCTTAGTTCGAGAGTCAGCTCAGAGTAAATCTTAATGGAGGCTATATAGTGTCTTTAAGGAGGAGTAAAGGAGGAGTAAAACAAGAAAAAAATGTTTCTTCTTTTGTTTGTTTCCTGAGTAGATGGGTCAGGGACATTCTGCATTACATGATTTTTTAGAACCCCTTTTATCAACTGTGTGATGGCAGAAAACTGCTGGCTGTCCTATTTTTCAAGACATTTTCGTACTTTTTTTCAGAGATTCACACTGTTATTATCTACAATATCTCTGGCAAAATGTACCAGAGGCAAATCATACAAGAAAAATTATTCACATTTTAAGCTCCTATCATGTGATACTCTCAAGTTCTTGCACTGTATGACATAACATACACTGATTTTGGGTTCAGTGTCTATGTCAAATTCCTGATTTTGTGGGTGTGTATCTTGTGTGCCTCAGACATCTATTATTTTAACTGAAGAATCCCTTTCAGTTCAAGAGTACCCATCAAATTGTTGTTCTTGCTTCACTTTGTTTGTTTGTTTGTTTGTTTGGGGTCTTTTGGTTTGGTTTGGTTTGGTTTGGTTTGGGTTTTTTTCTGAAGTGGCTGAAATCCTATATAACCAAAACAGAGGTGATGTGCGTTAAATAATGAATTATTATTTGCATAATAATTCTCTTTGTTTTGCTCACTTTTCAGACCCTAATAATTCATAGTATTCCATTCATCTCTTTGGTTACCACATCAAAATCAATCGATACTATAAAAAAACTGTGTAGTCAACATTTTTCCTAAGTTGCCAAGATTTTTAAATGGTAGTACATTTAAATGTATCCCAGCTGATTAATTCAGTTGGTTAAAGCATGTTGAGGCTGTGGGCTCAATCCCTGCATGGGGTGGGGCATTCACTTAAGAGCTGGACTCGATCCCTGTGGGTCCCTTCCAACTCAATATTCTGTGCTTCTGTGAAGTACACATCAGAAACAACAGGCTAAAAAGAATTATATTTTTCTGAGAATTTATCTGTAGCTTTCATAGCTACAGATGTTGTAAAACAAACAACATGTAACATGTTTTGCATGTTGCAGAGCTTAAAGATAGTAGGAATATACAAGTTTTCTTCTACAAATTGTTTCTTTTTTTTTCTTTTTAAAATTAACTCCTAAACTGAAAAAAAAATAAATTTAAGCTTCAGATTTTAATTTGCAGTGTAACTGAGTTTTATCTTTCAACTGGATAATGAGCAAAGTATCTTATCTACAAAAAGTCATATCTGTGGTCCACAGCTGTGATTATATTAGCTTCCCCAGGAACTGGTTAGATAGTGTGAAAATATTAAAATATCTTGCCATGTATAATGTAAAAAGAATAAAAAATAAGTTTATGAAATAGAAAATGGAAGTGAGATCCAATCTGATTTAAACATCTATAGTACATGAAAACTGCAGCCGTTTTTTGAAATTACATTGCTTTTAAAAGTTTTCTTGATCTTCACTATCTAATCAATGGGCACATTTAAGAAAATATCCTGGTGAGGATCATATTCACCTGACTGCCTTACCAAAATTTATCAGAGCCTTTTCCTTTTGGAGGCTTAAAAAGGTATCTACCCCTCTCTGCTGACAAGATAGGCAAATTAGAGCAGAATTTATTTCTTAGTTTTAAGTGTTTGTGAACCGTTTGTCATAAATCAGTGCTTACTGTTTCATGCGCCTTTAGCAGAGTGGAAATAGACATGGTGTCCCCAAAAATCAGATTAGCATGAAAATGAACTTTATCCTACTTACTTGGAACCTCCATGTTTCTATTTCATCATACTTATCTTAGATAAAATTGTTATTTTTTTCTTATAAAGACAAAAACAGGTGATTTTTTTCCCCTGAGGCAAATTATCACATACAGAGATCCAGATAAACAACAATTACAGATTAGGTTTTAGGAACTTACTATGTGAGGAAAGACGCTAAGCATGTGGGAAAATGCATTCCTCTTCCCAAAGCTTTGCTACTTAAAGATATTTAGTCTTAACTAATTGATTAGCTTTAGAATTCATTGTATTTTTCTATGTGCTAGGAGAAGATTGACCTCTTTACATCAATTGGTGCTTAGGGTATCTGCTACAGTAGGCAGACAAAATTTAGGCACAAGCTAGGCAGATCAGAATGTTAATTTCTACTTTAAAAAAAAATCACAAAATTATGCATCTAATTATATTGTATACAGAAAAAAACCCCCACATCTAAACACCATCTACCAAGCACGGAGGAACAATTTTTAGATAATACTACATTTCTTAAAGACTAGAATTTGTTTAGGAATTTTTCTTATGCATAACAAAATTGGTAATCATAAATGTGCCTCAATGCATGCATTGTGTATCTGTTTGCTTAGAATCACTCTTCTGATTCACTAAAGGATTTCCTTGCTTAAACAGAACATAGCTTTCACATGTGAAACCTGGTTTGTTCGCAGTCACAGATTCGTCAAGCCTATTTCTTTGAGCAGTTATACAAAAGGATGATTATTGCTGTGATGCTTTTATGGCACAGCTCCACCTCTTTCCCTTCTGGTTTGTTCTTCATGACATAACACGTTCCACTGACCGTTTTAGAAAACAGTAGAAAATTGATTGCAAGGCTATTACATTGACAGATTTATCTTGACTATGTCGTAGGTTATAGTTCCTGCATGTAACAAACACCTAAATGAATTGCAATCTCTACTTGTTTCTCATTAACACTACAAATAATAAGGAGTAAGATTGTATTCCTTGCACAAGAACCTTTATAACCTTTTACTAAATATCAATATGTTCATATTTATCTTCCAGATGACATTTTAGATGAGAGTTGGGCATTTGTAATTTTCCTAGATGTAGTCCAGCTTACAGTAGAAGACCTTCATGACCACATATGATATAAGTGATAGGGGAATGCATTGCATAAGTGCTATGGTGATTTTGGGAAAGTACAAAGACTGTGATTAGTAGTGATTACCAACTGAGGTAAGGAGGAAGAAGACAATAGAAAAAGCCCTAACTTAAAAAAAAACCAAACAAACCAGAAAAAATGCCAGCACTCTAAGAGTTCTGAATGCAAAAAAAAAAATTTACTTAAGATAAATTATGCATGCATCAATGTGAATAGAACAGCAGCTATGAGGGGGAAATCTAAAAACAAAACAAAAAGGCTGAAGAAAATTATAATCACAGATTTAACTGGTCTTCCAGTAATGATGTTATACGTAGAAAAACACAGTCTGGAGAAAAGCATGCACTTCAAAATTAAGAAAAGCCTTTACAAACTTAAAGATCCTCTGAAAGTTGAACAGGTCTTGCTGCTGATGTTGTCCCAAGCCCAGGCATTGAACATCCTTCAGTGCAAACTGCATTATGAAACAGCATCCTTTGTGCAATCTTAGGCTTTGTTTCTTTATAGAAAACCTTAAAGTGAAATTCAGCCTTTACTCAGTATTTAACTCTTCATGGTCAACAGCTGCAATGGATCTATGCATGGCCCTTAATGTGGATTTAAATAGACACAGTGAAAGAAAATAAACATTGTTTTTATGTATTTATCTGATATCCAGAAGAAATGAGATATGAAAAATGTTATATAAAAACCTAAACCAAAATATTAAGCATGTGCATCATTGGCATAATACAAATTTTCTTCCAATGTTTTTGAAGTCAGAAGAAGTCTTACCATTAACAGTTTCCTAAATTGTTCCCAGATTATTAATTTCTTCTTGTTATTTAATGAGATATTTGAATACCATATGAAAGCTGTCAATGGTTTATCCACACATATTAGAATGATCTTATACAGGAAATTAAATTGACTTAATCAAATCTGTGGTGTTATTGTCAAGGATTTTTGTTTTCTGCAACAACCACAATAAAAGTATGGAACTTCTCATAAATAGGTAACAGATTCTGAGGCTGTTCTTGGCAATAGCCAGCAAATTAAAAATAAAAAGTGCAAATATTGCTGCCAGTTAAAACTACTGCTCCGTGTGTATGTTAGTAAAAATGTTTTGATATCCCAAGATCTTTTCTCCATGTCTTCCACAGTGAGCTTATTGAAGACAGAGAGATTATGTAAGTTCACTGGTTAAGAGGCTTACTCACTCTGAAGCCCCCCTGGAACTTCAAATACATTCCAGGCAAACACCATTTGGAGAATAGAAATGAGACACAATAGGATGGGGATAACTGTTCTCACAATTTCCACCTGGATGCTGTTTCAAAACGTTCAGATTTATTTTCTGAATGTTCATTTTGAGCAGGGTTTGAATGTCTGTATCTGATGATGTTGTACAGAACATGGTGAAATAATAAAGCACAGGTGTGTCATGCAGGCTCCTTAGGGACTGAGTGGACTATTACAGCAACTCTGTTTCAGGTTTCTCAGATTCAAATCCTTAGTTGACATAAACATTTCAGACTTTCTGTTCTAGCTCCAGAGTTACCTTCACCTCAATATTAAAAAAAGTCATGTGTTTTCTGATTTCAGAATACCAAATCACCTGAGACCCATCTCCTGTACAGGTATGACATATGTTCATCATGCCTCTGGTGAGCTGAGGCTAATTTACCTGAATCTTTCAATTTTCATGTTTATGGCTGTTATCACTGGTCTCTGATTCATCGGCAGTCATAAAATAGATATGTGAAACTTGACAATATTCTTGACCTTAACTGAAAATAATTTTGCCACTGAGTAGAATGAAATTCCTTTATTATGTATGTCTTTGGAGCCATCTAATACAAGGGTTTTTTGCCATCTTTCTGTGTCTCTCTGCTAATACAGTGATTCCAGAAAAATGTGTATTTCTTCCCAAGTAACCTTTTTCCTTAGAAGTTCAGAAATAAAGCAAGATCTTCAAGTGCATGTGCGAGCAAGCAAAGTTCAATGAAAAAGCTATCATCTTTAATAACATTTTTGCTTTCTTCTGCAGCAAGGTGAAGGGCAGATGTCATGAATCTAGCCTTGGAGAAAATAATTAAGAATGGATCTTTTATTGCCACATTGCATTTAGTTTGTGCATTCTGTTCTCGTGAACAGACTGACATATCCTGACATCACAACTTTTCATTGACTTAACATTGCACTTTCATCACCTCTGCTCTAATAGCCTCAGAAAGGCCACAATGTTGCCAGAATCCAGCTTTGCAAGTATATCACAGTATTTAGAATTAACATCTCCTGATATAAATGTTAAAACAGAATTCTTCATGATTAAAACCCACTTTATACATGTTTTCATTGAACAGGTAAATGCATTAGAAAAAGAAAGCAAATCAAAAAACCCAACCAACAAAAAACAAACAGCATCATGTATACTATCCTACATGCTTTTTTCCTCTTTTGCAAATAATGACATGTTTAATTACCCAGACTTCTCAGGAATTTAAATGCTTTCTGCTTACATAAGTACCAGACTTAAACATGGACAAGATTTTTCATCCTATAATTATTAGGTTAATCATAGACTACTGTAGCATAGCATACAAAATGATTTCCCCCCTCCCAGATGGTAATCTGAAGCTTGTTAATTTTTCTCTTTTACTATCTAGATCATTGGAGAGTCCTCAGGATACCATATGTTATTTGATAACTACCAATATAATGTCAAAGATCATAACAAATTACCTACACCAATCTAAAAAGAGCCTTGATGAGCATATGAAAATCAACTAATGAAAAAATGTCTGTATGCATTGCCTTGGGAGTGTGGACCTGTTACTTATCTATCTATGACTGCTTCTGGATTTTCCCTCTCCTTTTCAAAATTTGAGAAATGTCTTCGAAGACCAAGGATGAGTTAACACTGACTCTAAATAACTAGACTCCACAAGCAGTAAAACAAATGAAGTCTGCTCTCCAAGAACATTTTCTTTGGTAGTTGAGTTCCCTGCTGTCCTTTGAGGTATAAAGATACCATATTTCCTTTTGTGAACTTCAGTGTCAAATATGTGGAGTTCATTATGTAGTCTCTGTTCAGCTGGGTGGTCTTTAGTCAACCACGAAAGAAGAAAATCAGTGATCTTAACTTCTCTGCTTCCCTTCAAAATTATGTAAAATTGATTGACAGGAATTTCCATTTCTCTAAGAAATGTACTTAAGATATGTGGTTAGTAGAGGACTTATTTTGAAAAAAAAAAGCATAACATATAAACAGCATTAACCTATACCACATTACACCTGTATCTCCAGTTCCTGTTGGTAATGAACAAGTTTCCATATAAAATATTTTTATAACTAAAGAGTGAAAGCAATTACAGATAGTTTTAACAGTGGAATTCTGTAATCCATATCATTTTTTGACTGAGGTTGTAGAGAGCTATTGAAGGAATATGAAATGCTCTATATTAGCATTTCTTATTTGGACCTGGTGCAAAATAACAGTGGCTTTCAGCTTGCATAAATGAAATGCCCACAGACATGAGGATAAACTTTTTTTTTCTTTTTCTTTTTCTTTTTCTTTTTCTTTTTCTTTTTCTTTTTCTTTTTCTTTTTCTTTTTCTTTTTCTTTTTCTTTTTCTTTTTCTTTTTCTTTTTCTTTTTCTTTTTCTTTTTCTTTTTCTTTTTCTTTTTCTTTTCCTTTTCCTTTTCCTTTTTCTTTTTCTTTTTCTTTTTCTTTTTCTTTTTCTTTTTCTTTTCCTTTTCCTTTTCCTTTTTCTTTTTCTTTTTCTTTTTCTTTTCTTTTTTCCTTTTTTTTTTTCTTTCTTTACCCCTGGTGAATGTGAAGGTGTATTTCTACTCCACTGCAAAATCTTCAAAACTTTAAATTGTGTTATTTTTAAAATTCTTGTATTTTATGTGTTTGCAAGTGAACAAACCCCCCAAATACTCTACAAAAAGGTTTCTAGTGCAAAGAATAGCATTAAATGCACAACAGCCCACAACTTCCTATCTGTAACCACTGCACATTCAGTTACAAAGCGCTACGTTAGTGCACTCCTGGCTTTCCTTAATTTTTTTGTTTGTTTGTTTGTTTGGGGTTTTTGGTTGGATTTTTGTTGTTGTTTTGATGGTTAAAATTTTTAATTACTCCTGTGTTTGCGCAGACACTAATAGTTTATAGTTAAGCATTTAAAAAAATAATAAATTATTTCTGTTCCATTATGTATAAATATGTTAAGGGGGGTTAATTATTAATTTTGGAGGAAGGGAAGAAAAGAGGAAGCAGCAAAAAACAAGGGAGATTGTCCTCGGTCATGTTTCAAAAATAAAGTAGAGGTTTAATTCATATTAAATGCTGTCAAATTAATGAAATAATGAAATTACAAATATTAAACATTAAAATATTAACTACATTGATCTGTGAGCTGTCAGTTGCAGCCATCTGGGAGATTTTGTAAAACATACAGAGAAAATCTGCTATCATGTTTAAGATTTCATGAACTAGTAACAGTGAGCTTATGTATTCTGAGACATATTAAATAAACATAACGTGTTGTTTATGTCAGCCCTTACTTGTAGGTGTCTAATGGAAAAAAAATCCAGTTGCTAGTTGTTGTTTGGTACCTCTCAAGCCTTGTAAGATTTAATGAATTTTTGGGGGAGCAAAAAAGTACAAACATTTTCCTCTGGAATGATTCAGAGAACACGATGAACATCAGCATGTGGGAAGCATCACTTCAGAAACGCAGTAAGCACAAACATGAGGGCAGGAGAAAACTATGAGCCAAAAAGAGCAAACAGGAAACTGCAGGTAAGGTTCAGTATTAATGAAAGGTAATTATTTAAAAAATGTAAATTATGTAATTCTATCTCATACAAAGCTGACTTGATACATACACACCCACCCACACCCACACCCACGCCCACCCACCCACACACACACTCACGCACACACATATAAATATATATATAAATACAGTATGCATATTCACTGTGACATTTAAGTGGTGATATTTTGAAAAAATAAGAAAATTAAAATTGAGAGAAACTTGGAGCATTTTCATATTTCTATAGCTGATTTCCCAGTATGATTTCTTTACTTGGTCTACATGCAGATATTCACTTTTTTAAAAAAATTTTCTTTGCTTGGTTAAAGTAATTGCCTTTAGGGTGGGTTGTTTGCTTATTTGTTTCTTTTTCCTTTAGACTATACTATTATCAAGGAAGAACTGTGCTTTAAATATTTTGTTCTGCAGCAAAAATTGCAGCAGAAAAAATGTAAGAAATCATACCCCATTTCATATTATCTGAATTGTGAAGAACATAATTTTTGTCCTAGTGTTTAACTCAGACATCAAGAGTTTCATGTATCTTTATTTCAACAGATCATATAATCTGAAGATTTCTAGTTCTTGTGCTTTCCCATCTTCTAGTTTTACAGCTATTTAACTATGAAGAAGGCTGACTTGAGCAATCATTCTTCCATTAGAAAATTGTGGAATAGTCATATTGAATTAAAGTAAAGCCTGTTTGCATTTGTACTCTTTGCTGAGAGCAGATGCTGCTGAAATTATAAGAAGAAGAAAGAAAAAAAAATCCATTATGAATTGTGGAATAATTTTGTTGCCACACAAGATCTTTGTTTCCTTACCTTTAATATTTCAGCTTGTTTTATGTTTTGTGTATGATTGAATGTGATAATTTCATTAATTTCTTCCATTTGTGCAAATTTTCCATCTTACCTCCTTATAAAAATTAATTAAATAGGATTGTCATTTATGGGGCAAAAAGGAGCTATCAACCATCCCTTGAATTTTACCTTCCTGAACACTGCTTTAGTCTCATTTATTAAAATTTTCCCAGCTTCTCAAACAATGACAAACAAAAGCAAAGAAAGGTAAAGGAACAATAACTTCTTATACTTGAAGACATGATCTGTGTATGCTTCTACATCATAATAGCTGTCAGGAAAAAATATCACAGCTGACATGCTATTAGTCTAAACAGATATGGTTCCTTGTTTCCTGATGAAATCAAAAAGCATTTTCTCGTATGAAAACTGTTAATCATTAAATAATCATTAAATAATGTACATTATCATGACAAGCTCTTACAAAATGGTTATAGCAGTATGCATTAATTTTTGACAGCTCTGTGGTCCTCAGTCTTTGCTAAAGGAGTAGGTAAAGAAAAACTACATTTAAAAAAAGTAGTACATGACAAACCAAGAATGATTTAAAAAAAAACAGGTGAGAGGCTTTTACATAATCAGTATTTCCTTCTGGTCCCTGTCAGAGCAAAACATGAAAAACTGAAAATGTGTTTCCAGTTTATGTTGAGAATCAGCTGCATTAGTAGCCCTCTGCATTTTAACAAAGTTTAGGAAGACTGGCTTGTGGAGGGAAGCAGCATGATGTACTCTTTGCAAAGCTGAGCTTTAAGCTGCCTTAGTGCATGTATCCAAACCACTTTTTGGTGTTGCTCCCCTACATTGCAGGTATTGGACCAAGTTTAGGATTGTCCTTTTTTTATTACTCCATAATTCATTTCAGAAAGAGAAGGTGATAAAATTTGCCACATAGGTATTGTTTTCACTTCTTCAGCTGACATTAAACAATATATAGTACATATAAGAAGTAAATAACTCTCAAGACATTTGTAGTACAGTATTTAATCTCAGGTTTTGGTTTATATATACAGAAGTAAAGTCATACTGTAAAAAACCCAAAAACCAAAAAAAAAACCAACCAGCCAAACAAACAAAAAACCAAAACAAAAACCCCAAGCAAACAAAAAAGAACAAAACCACACAGACATACAGAGACAAGACACACATGGCTGGTGACACAGATGGCCAAAGACAAGGTGCTGCCTTCAGCAGCAGCCACACACAGACACAAGCTCAGACAGCCGTGTCCTGTCCTTTCTTGCATTGTTAGAGGCAGGAGATCACTAGTGCAACACACAGAGCACTCTCTAAGTTTACAATCGTATTTTCGCTCATGAATTTTCTGAGTACTGGCAGTACTGGAATGTGTCTTCTACCTGCCCCAGCAGCCCTGCCTGAATGACAGCCCTTTCCTACCTAGATTTTATTTGCAAAATCCATGCTGTTCCTCTCTGAAATGATTCCAGCATTTTTTGATAGTCCATCAATTTATATATTGGACAGGGTCTCATGAGCTCCATTGTTGTTTGCCAGTTCTGTGTCTCCATATGCTTTGTTTCTTGCCTCCTGCTTTTCCGTGTCATGTCATTTTCCCATAGTCCTCAATCAGAGGATCTTACTGACATCATGCTCACACTCCACACACCCTTACACACTGGCCTAACTGACCAAGCTTGTTTTTTGGTATGTCTCTGTTATCAGGTTTTTGCCCCTGTCCTCTGTGTTAACCTCCCATGTTGACAAGATCTTTAATCTGGTAACCTTAAAGGAGCATGTGCACTTTCATTAAACATGGTCTAACAAAAAAACCCACTTTAAAAAAAAAAAAATTACTCTACACATATTCTCTGTCTCACTTTTTATGTAATATGGCTTTACTGAGAGTGATGGATTTGTCTGGTAAAGACATAATTTCACTGACTGCCAAAAAGATATATGTACCATGCAACCAGAAGCAAAATTTCAGTCAGTAAACAACATGATGCCACTGGTGCAACTTCCACTGGACTTCACACATTGACAAAATTCTGTCTTACTATTTTTTTTTTTTTTTGCATTTCATCATTCCCATGATATTTCATGGGCAGATGAAAGTGAAATTTCTCTAATATTTCAAAGGATTCCTCATTATTTTTCTTATCGTTATTTCAGGTGACCAGAATAATTAATAAATGCCACTGAATCCCCATGCAAGCTTACAAGGTAAATGATCAAGCACATCTGAAACGCCAAGACAATGTGTAACTGGAGTTTGGCTTGGGATAAAAGTCTGAGCAGCTCCAGAATTAGAATTGACTGCTCTTCTGTCTGGGTATCAGCGTCCTCAACTAACATTTATGCAATCCCAATGTATTTATGAAGAGGAGGTTCATGACCCTAAGCGTTATCTATTTTATTTTAAACACCAATGCACATCAATACTATGAATTATTCAGGATATACTGAATTTCAATGTGTGACTTAGGTCAGGCTCCAAGATCATCATGTTTAAAATTCAGACAGAAGCAGTGCTTGAGGGGATTGTAAGAGGAAGGGATAACCTCTGGATTAATGAATGTATTACTAAGGATTTTATCATCATCCTTTTTTGTACATTCTGATCACAAGAATATGATAAGTACTGAAGTTTAAAAGGCTCAAATCCAAGCTTTTTCATGCCTTAAGAAAAATTCAGAAGTTATATCTTCTGTGGTCTATCTGCACACTCTTCAGAAAGATGATCAGTCCTTCTGTCTTCCTTTGAATTTAATAAAATTAGCAGTGACATGTAGATCAATATGGCTTAAACTCCCTCGTTCTCCCACAGCTTTTAGTTAGAAGGACATTTAGAGATTTACAATTAGGAAGAAAAATTACTCAAGGATTCTATTTGTTAAAAATATATATATTTATAATTATATAACTGCAACAGCCACCATCAAACTCAATAGATTTAATGTCATTTTAAACCCCTAGTAAATCTGGCAGCTAGTTACATTTATTTGTGGTAACTTATTCCATACTTGATCATTTTCTCATTTTTCTTATTTTTTAATCTTTTTTTACGGAAGTGTTAATTGTCCTGGATTTTCAAAATATAATGGGAGGGTATGCTTGGCTGATCAGCTTATTAAAATATTCTTGAAGAACATCTTTGCTTTACACTGTCATTAAAAACATAACTGTCATTCAAATATAAGCTTTCTTTCCATCCAATTTTGGAAAGCCAATAAACCATAAATTTTATTGTTCATTCAGTACAGATTTATATTTAGATAGCTGTCTAATAAACCAAAATCTCCCCTTGAACAATGTTTTCTAAATTCTGTCAGACTTCTTTTTACATGATTGCTATGTTTCTGCTATTGGGGAGATATTATTTCAGACCTCAATGGATTTTCTAGTTACAGCCTGAAGAAAATGTGATAGATAATTACACTACTTAAGAAACTTAAACTCTGAGACTAATCTCCCTATCAAGGGAGTGAGAAGAATAACAAGACAAGGACTACTTCTGCACTATACTGTGAACTACTGAGGGTGCATGACACCAATTTTTTACCTTCATGTAAAGTGAGCACATGGAAATGTTATTCACTTCCTTCCCCAGAGGCTCTGAGGAGAAAAGAAAAAAAAATTCTACATTTCTTACTGTGAAAAATCAGAGACCCAAAACTTGATTTATGCCTCAGTACGCATACTTGAACATGGTCTAGATTATATTAAGAGACTTCAGAAGGGAACTTTATAGAACAAGATCCTTTGAAGCAACTTTGTGTGGGATGGTGAGTAATCCAGATAATGTGTTATTGATATGGTGCACATCTTCTAAGTACAGGTTTTTTAAAACTCACTGAAGATGGGGAGATGTTCTGTGAGGACCAGAAGACAGGAATTTTGCACTCAGAATAAACACAGAAGGAGACAGAGAGGGAGAGACAGAGAGAGAGTCCAGAGTAGGAATATTGCCAGAAAAGTATTTGCCCATCAGTGGTAGATCATTATGTTTAATTTTCCACGAGAAAGACTGTGGTTTCATACCAGGAAAATATACATCTGGTCATCTTAATATGTTGTCATGGAGCAGAATACTTGCTTTCAGTCATCCAGTAATTTTCCCTTGAATTGCATTACAATATCCAACAAAACTTTATCACTTTCAATGATTAAATATTTAACTATGATAATCTCACTATGAGCATTATCTAAGAGAGAATTTAAAATTCCTGAGTAAGAAATTTTTCTGATTTTTCTCATAGTCCTCAAAGATATATACTGTGACACCTTCAATTTATTTCACCTTCTTTGTAACTTTAATCTGTCATTAAATGCTTTATTATTTTATATTCTTTTATATCTGGTTATTTTTCTGAAGGATAAAAAGAGGGACAATAACATGGCTTTAAAATAATATTCTATTGCCATATAAAAATGTTATGTAGGTACATGTCCACTTCGGCTAAAAGGTAGGAAAAAGGATCCTTTGATAAACTGTACAAATGCCCTGTGTGAATATATAGATAAGATATAATGTGCATATTTTTGTTGTTGCAGTATTTAACTAAAATGCCTCGTCTAGGAGTATCATCTGTTTGATGATGATGAATGGTAAGCTCAATGGTACATAGAATATACCTCAAATTAACAAGACTTGTTGAATTCCCTCCTACATTTTTAAAAACTCATCAAAAGCTTGTTGAATCATTCAAACACTGTTCCTTAAAGGAAGTTCCTTTTACTTTTATGAGAATTTGTTGATAGGATCAGATTTATATAGATGCTCCATACATCTAGATCTGGCATGTACTAGTTGAAATCAAGAACTGGAAGAATTCAAACACAGAGTTTAAAAAATAGTTTTGGGTGGATTAGTTGGTTTATTCAGATACATATCACAATGGAAATATGAAATGAGAAAATTTATTTTCTTTGAGCTTCTAGAATTCCACACAATGCTTTGTGATTCTTTGTTGTAAGACTCCTTGTACTTGAAAACTCTTGGAATTTTGGGAACTTCACCTTCTCAGTGTCTACTGACAAAATCCTTCCCATCTTGTAAATATTGACCATGTTTTAATTTTTATTAAAATGTAGGGTTTTACAAAAGTGTAATATTCAGACTTAGAAATAATGAAAAAAAAGCAAAAATAAATAAACATGTATATACATATATTAAACTATTATTTAGGCAGATAAGTAGAACCTGTGACTGGTGAACAGATGAAGCTCCTGCTGTTCCAAGGCAAGAACAACTGAAAATGCTGATAGAAAAGAAGGGAGAACAAACAAAAAAAAACATTGGGCAGAAATTCTTTGTCTTCCCTGTTAAGTTATAGGATTATTTACAGTAAATAAAAATATGTTTTTGCAAGATTTATATGTAGTTGTAAAAGATACGTTACTTACACAACATAAATGAAGAAAAACTGTTAATCGTTAGTTACAGTTCTGACCAGTAATGATGTCAGAATAAAATCTGAACTAGGCTTGTGAGGAGGAAAGATGCTTGCAAGTAACTGAGAATTTCTTCTATTTAGGATTTTGAATCTCAGAAATTAGATAAAAATATTATGCTGTGATTGTGCAATTACAGGAGAGGACTTGGTAGCTCAGGAGGACTCTCATGAGACTTTAACCTTTGATTTAGGGAATGCTTGCTGTCTTAAAAAAGTTAATCTTTATGCCAGATACTAAATATTATGTTTTATGTCTATATATCCAAAGGTAAGGAGAGAAATGACAAAGAGGTAAATAATAGGAAAAAAATCAACAACAGTAAAAACAACAACAACAACAAAACCCTCCAGCCCACCCAACACCTCCCCCACAAACAAACAAAGGAACAAACAAACCAAGAAATAAACAAAACCAAACCAAAATTAACAATTCACAAAGCAAAGCTCTGGGATTTCATTGCAATAGTTTTAACCTGTTATACTCTCTAATATCAGTAATTTTGAAAGTGTTGTGTAAGCATGTGATTAATGAATGCCATATAACATCTGCATGGTAGGTAATCCAGTTTATGGCTATTAGCTAGTGACAGAAATCTCAAGGTGCCAGCTTACCAACTAAAGTTAAAATAATACCACATTCAGTTAAGTTACAGATGGTAGGAGCAGAAACCCTTTGAGCCAGCGTAATTAATTTTAGTAGTTTAAACTTTAGTATGTTTAAACGACGGTTTTAGGTGGATTATGTTAATGTAGCTGAAAAACTAGGAAGGTTCACATTAAACATGCCCCATGATACCTTTTGCTTTCCAAGACTGGATTGGATTTGCCAGCAGTTTTATATCCTCCTGTGCTAACCATCCATGCAGAAAGTACAGCTGTTGGTGGTCCGCCTAGAAATTCAAATGTTATACTTGAAAAGCCAGGGCAATATGACTTCATCAAGGCATTGTAGTGACTTTAAAATGGAGCCAACAGCGCCACAGTACAACCAGACAGAGTTCACGTAGTTTGTGCTATTGGCAGTGAAGTGCCCTCTTGAATAAGCAGCAGTACAAGCACAAGCATAATTTATTCTGTGAATAGGACTCTCTCTAAACGGAATTTATTCCAGTTATAAACAAGTCCTTTTGTAATTAGTCATTTGAGTTGTATGTTACCTTGGCTTTTGATATTTAAAATTATCAGAAGCTACTATTAGGACACTGACCAAAACAAAATAAATAAAATTGAAAACATGATAGTATGGAATAAGAACAGGAGTGTAACAAAGACAGTCTAATAACTTTATCAGAAATTGCAGATACACAGTTGGGGAGTTACTGTAAACTCCATGGTGACAAATTCTTTCATAATCATCAAAGACCTTTAGGAGATCAAAAGACCTCAGCTTAAAAACGTTCACAATAAAAATTTGATTACTTCTTGGAAAAAAATAAGCCAAAACACATTTTACCTGTAATAGTCTGCAACAGTGAGGGAATTTTGAAGTTTAAATCAGAGACAAAAATCTATCCCTATGACTGCATATCAACGTCTTTCAGTGAGTGACCCATGCCAGAAAGAACAACTAAGAACTTAATTACATTGACACCTATAAAAAGGTAGCAAAAAAATAAAACTCACAAATTTCTTTTCTAGACATTATGAAAGCAAGCAAAAATGAAATGCAGAAAAATCATCATAAACAGAGAGGAGCAAAACTCATCCTTGCGCTTGTGACAAATACATTTTAATACAGAGCATAGATAGTCCTCACATATTATTTTGCATTATGGGTGTGGGCTGGTTTTCTTCTTGTTATTTTGGGGGGTTTTGTGTGTTGTTTGTTTGGGGGTTTTGTGATGTTAACGTTTTACTTCCTACTTCTTTTTTAAAAGTAAGTGTGGAATCAAAATATGGCTTTGCCTTCTGATGACACGTTTATAGAAAGAACCATCTTAGGCTTTGCAAGTGTGCAATTCAGATAAGAAGAAGGAAAGGAAAAGTGAGTTAATAATGTCCACAATACATGGGTTTATCTTTCCTTGTTTTTAATTAGTACTGCATATAATACATTGATTCAGATCTTTGACCTGTAGTGGGTTTTAGTTTGTTTCTTCTTGTGTTTTTTTGTTTTACAGTTGGTTTTTTGTTTTTTTTTTCCCCTTGAAATATTTGAGACCTGGATTTGAAAGTGAGATGAAACATATTCTCCCCTACCATCCTAAAAGTACAAAGACAGTTTTCATCATGAAAACTCCAAAACATATCTTTAAAAGAATGGTGTAATAAGACAACTTTTAAGTGTTATAAGAACTTCTATCCATAACTGCTTTTATTAGTGCTTTTCTCACACAGGAAATTGCATGCCTATTGCTACAATCATGTTCTCTGATTGAAGAGTATAATGTTTTTGCTAATCAGTCATCAGTTGGTACCTCCCTTCAAGTAAATAGGGGAAAATCTTAGCCCTGTTTATAAATACCTCTTGGAAGGGAATGAAGATGTTGGAGACTGCCTCTTATCCTGTCACTAGGTCCTGACCAGTGAGAAGAGTTTAAGGCCATGCATTTAAATAAAGGAAATTCCACTCCAGTATATGAAAACAGTTCTTTTTTATTACTGTGAGAGTGGCCAAACTCTGGCACAGGTTGACTGTAGAAGTTGACAGGACAGGAGAGCTGGAGAAGAGAACATGGAGAAGAGAATGCCTAGGGGAGATCTGGAGCCTGCAGCCTTCCAGTACCTGAAGGGGACTTGCCTAAAAGGAGGGAGAGGGACTCTTTACATGGCCAGTTGTGACAGGACAAAGGGCAATGCTGTAAACAAAGAGGGCAGATATAGATCAGATGTTATGAAGAAATTCTTTACTCAAAGGGTGATGAAGCACTGGAACAGGCTGACCAGAGAGACTGTGGACACCCCATTCCTGGAAGTGGTTTTACTTGCTTTTAACAGGAGCTTAAGGCAACCGTTGGAACATTCACAGAAAACCTACTGTTGTATTCTTAAGAATTTAGGCAACAACCAAAATAATCCCTTTACTGTATGAAGAGACATGAGTTTATTGTGAAAATGGTTCATGGAAGGAATTTAATTTTGCATCCTCTGAGTCGTAGCTTGGAACAGTGTGTTTCTCTCTAATAACTATGTGAATTAAGGTGAATTCTCTATGAATTGGTCTCTATAATATTATTTTGGAGTGCAGTTTCATGACCTCCTATTTTAGGCCATGAATGTCTTTCTGGAACACAATTTCAGGTGCTTTGGTTTGATATCTGAAGTCTGTTGAGCTGAACCAGGGATCTTTTTCCGATATAAGTTGCAGATTTTTAGTACCTGTCAGGTTAACCTCTTAATTCTAAAAATAAGGAGACAATGCATCATGTGATTTAATTCTTCAGACCCCTTGCTCACTCTATGAGAAAAATGGTAGACTTAGCCTGACCACTTATGTACACTACAAAATTCAGCTATTTACAATTCTCTGTAGCTATGTCTGATGTTACCAGCAACATTTTTATTACCTGAGAAAAAGATGTAAAAAGTCCAGCACACATTGTAAGATAATACGCAGAGTGAATCGAATATCCATGGAAATGTGCTAAAATATTTATATCGTTTCTGTTAATTAACACTCAGTGATTCATCCCAAGCAATTATGTACTTGTAATTAATCTCTGCATTCTGTATGTCCAAATTTAAAGTATTAGTTCCACTTTAAAGAATCTAATCTTTATAGATCCACTCTTTACAGCAGTTTAAGAAAACAAATAGCTTTAGGAAACGAATAAGCAGATTCTTTATTTGTTGAGTTTGTTTTGCAATTTTACAGTAGCTAATATCTGATTTATAATTTTTGAGCTACTTATAATTCTGGTCGTTCAAGGAATATCACATAGCAAAAACCAGAAGTGATGCAATGCATTTCAAAATAAAACACAGTCTAAGATCCATGACTTGTTTGAATTCAAAGGCAATGGACAGATTCAGCTTTTATCTGCCAATAGAATTCAGTGAGTGATGCTGAAGCTTAGTCAGAGTACAACATAAATTCCTTGAGTAATAACTGGATTACCAGCATGGCTTTTTTCTTCCTCCATCAAGTGTTATCCCAAAACAATAAAAAAAGCCAAAAACTACCGACTTCAAATGTTAGTTAGGTGTGCCACATACATCAACTGCTTTTTAATGTATTAATGTATTTGATGGTAGTAAAACTAAAATAATTGTTATATTACAGATCCAATGTATTTGTGATATAAAAAAACCCTACAATTTGTTAAATGCCATAAGATGACTTGAAATGGCTTTAAACAGGGCCTCAATGTCTTCTCTCCTTGCTTCAAAAGCCTATGTGGTAGGAGTCACCAAAATGGCCTTCCTAGTTTTACACCCCCCAATGGAGAAAAATTATCTGTACCAGGACTGCTCTTTCAAAAGTACCATGGTGCATCTTGACAGGACAAAGTATTTTCTAATGCTGTCAGTGTACAAGTTCTCTTCTGTTTGAGAAACAGATATAACTTGACTGAAAGTGGCCTATGTGTCCTTTATAGAAACTGAAATCTTGAAGTGTGGATATACCTACATATTTCTGATAGCTGTAGATAGCTACATATATATAAAGGGCTATTACACTGTCTGCAAGAAATATTTCAAGAAAAAAAGAAGTGTAGAAAATTAATTGAAGCAAACTGGTGACAGTTTATCCTCTCATCTGAGAACACTAAAGGAAAATGTAAGAAATATATGTTTATATAAAATTAAAGGAAATTAAAAAATTTCGTCTTAGAAAATTCATTGCATTACTCTATTGCTGCATAATAAAACTAAGGAAGTAAAATATAAATAAGTCATCATTGAGTTTAAAGATGTGTAATACAATTTTCTATTATCATGTTAATTTGATGAGATTTCAGAGCTCCATGCAATATTTAATTTATAATCTTGGTATCCATGAAATTGTGCAGCTGAAGCTTCACACTATGGCATGCTGAGCTTCTACAGATCTTTTAAAAGAAGTCTCTTATTGAAAATTATTTCTGTTAACTACCTGGTTGTTATTAATAAATTATTGTGGGATGATTAACCTAGGTATGGCATAGCAGAGCTCCTAAAGTTTGAACAATAGTTGTATTTCTTTCACACTGTGAACTAGGTTTTTAATTATAGCATGCAATTTTAATTAAAAAAACTTTAAAAATTAATTAATATACATTTTTTTCAGACAGAAGTGTTTTTTCAAGCAAGCATGCAAGGAACAGAAAGTGCTTGTATAAGGAGAAATGTGAACATTTAGTGCATTGTCAAATGCAACAATGAAGAAATAAAAATGGAAGTGGAATGTACACAAGGACAAGAGGCAAATGACAGATTTATAAGGTGTCAGAGTTTCAAAGTTAATTTGGTTACATTTTTAATATTTCCTTGACCTAACTACAGCTCTTGTTTGGTATTCTTCAAGTGTATGTTGTTACTATGCCCTTATTCTTCTATATGGAAAATTATTTTTATGAATGTAGCATTGATTTCTACCACCCTCCTGATGTGTGGCTTAGTGGAAAAATAGAATATCTTTCTTGTGGATTGCAAGCAGTTGGAAAAAAAAAAAAAAGAACCCAACCAACTAACCAACTGAAAGAAAAGTCCAGACTGAAACATTAAACATTTTCCACTAACTAGAAGTCAAGATAGGCAAGAAAAACCCTTTCTCAGTGGCTTCAAAATCCTTCTGCAAAATGTATGAGGGGTTTAGTTTTGACTTTTTCTTGGAGGACATCCAATTTCGAGGTGTAATCTAAGAATCATAATTTTTTGCATTACTGCACTAAGTTTGCAAGTACAGCTAGTTCTCTCCGGATCGAATTCTGTTTCAAAACAAAACATGTCATCAACTGATGTCAGTGCTGCTAAGTGCCTGATTGCACTGAACACCATCATGTGCTGCCAGATCATTTGTCTGAGCTGGCTGTAATAGAACAGTGAGTTGTAATTTAGTATTCAGAACAGTGTCATATGCAATAAGGCATTTTAAATAGTGCTAATGTTGCAGTTAGCTTTGCTTCTTTTTGGTTGTGGTTTTGGGGTTTGTTTTTCTTTCAATAGCTAGGTGATATATATGAATATAGGAACACTGGATTAAATTAAAAATTAGAAAATTATGACCAGATCTAGTCTGGATGTGAACTGCTTTTGTTTTAACAAATATGTCTTAAAGGGCTCATTTTAATGACTGAAGACAGTAAACTTATAATGGAGAAATGTGAAGTTCACAAAGGATGAAATGAAAAGTATTCACATTCCTAGTTCCACACATTACACATATTAAAAAATTATTATGTCTTTTTTACCTTTTAAAGAGAGGTTTACCTATTCCTAGAAGTAATTGCAAATTTTACTGTTAATAGATATTATTTTGGAAATTGGGTATTGTTAGAAATCCTAGCCTTGCAGAAAACTGTACATAAACAGTTGTAAAAGAAATGGATGTCTCTGAAGACAAAAAACATATTCTCGGGCAGCCAATGACACGGAAGATGGAACACTCAATTTGTTTTTAAAGTAGAAAGCCACTGCTCAGATTTTCTGTGTGTGATTTAAAAGAAGAATTTAAATATATTCACTATGCTACTTGTTCTGCCATGCTGAGTACTTGATTCTGAGGTACAATTCCTTCCTTCTGGAGCTGTTCTCAGTGACATATCTCTGTGATAAACTTAAAATTGTTGAAATGAAATTTGACACACCTTCTTAAAATCCTTTGAGGAATACCCTAATCTCTGGATAACAATAACCTATAATGCTTTTTTGCTTTGTTTTATTTTACTTTTATTTTGTCTGGCAGACTTTTTTCCCTTAGGTTAGCTAAATGAACAAATTTTTACCTTTCCAGCCACCGATAAAACTCTCTAAGAGACAGATTCCAATGCTTTGAACATTTTCCTGGTTTGAAGGAGACGTGTTTAAATTGATTCCTAGCATTTACAAGAAAGGGATCTTTAACAAGGAACATGGGGATGTCAGATGACTAGTATACAAGAGCTAGTCCTCTAGCTGTTTGCTGTGATACAGTTACTGTGAGTATTGGATAGAAGAAATAACAGAGGGAAACTTTTGGAAGGGAATCATGAAAACATGAAAACATGACTCAGTCCTCTGCAGGAAACTAAATAGGATTCATCTTACTTAAATCCAGACATTGGCAGATGGTACTAGTCCTCTTTAATAATCAGTGGCAAAATCAGGCAATTTTGACCTATTCTTTCAGTTTGCCTTGACATGAGACAATTCACGGACTAAACATCATACTTTTTCCACTGGTTTTAAAAGAAGTCTAGACAAATATTTTATAAAATTCCATGTGTATACATATATCTGGTCAGCGGAATATGATTTCCAGAAACTCAAAGATCATATATTGTGGTGAAAACTTCTTAGTTATGTGGGATATTTCTCCCACTTGTCATGGGATATTCATGGGAAGTACATTGGGGTTTCATTGTAGTAAGGATTAGCCTGGCTTGAAATAGCATTATTAAAGACAAGTTAGTGCATAACATGTTATATTACATATTCAGTGACACAATTCAAGGCCAGACAGTTGGTAAAGGACGCAACTGCTCTAGGAGTTCTAAGCATACTCCTGAAATCTTAATTGCCAAGATCTTGACCTTTTGTATTCATCAT
The DNA here is from genome assembly GCA_036785705.1 of Acanthornis magna. NCBI lineage: Eukaryota > Metazoa > Chordata > Aves > Passeriformes > Acanthizidae > Acanthornis > Acanthornis magna. The sequence continues at coordinate 668,261 of JAWUZG010000004.1, read as the reverse complement.
GTCCCAGTCTATCATATCTCATTGAATTTAGGCTTCTCGTTCATGTGCTGTGATGGCTTTTGTCCTAATAGGATAAAATTCACTCAAATCATAAACCAGATAAGGTGCTACCATAACTTGCTGTTGGTTTCTTAAATAATTCTGAAGTATGAACCATATGGTAGAGTAAAATTATTTTTTAAGAGAAACTGAGTAATATGTGGTTTAAAACCCAGCTGGAGATGAAACAGCATGCTGTCACTCACCCAACCTCCCTTCTCCCAACCCCACTGCAGAGGAGTGGGGAGGAGAATCAAAGCAAAACTTTTATGCTGAGATAAGAAGAGGTTAATAATTGAAAATTATGTAAGATATAGCAACAAAGGTAAATGAAAATTATAGTGATAATAAAAAGGAAATAAACAAGTGATGAGCAGTGCAATTGCTCACCACCTGCTGATCAATGCCAGACCCCCCTTCCCAAACGCAAATCAACCATGACATTCTATGTGTGGAATATCCCTTTGGACATTTCTGATCACCTGTCCCAGCCATGGTCCCTCCAGTTTCTTTTGCGTGGCTCCTCACTGGCAGAGCATGAGACAAGAAAAATAAGTCCTCATTTTAGGATAAACAGAACTTAAGAAGACACAAAACAGCAGTGTGTTATCAGCACCATTGTCATTCTGAATCCAAAATGCAGCACTGTAACAGATACTGAGAAGAAATTAACTCTACCCTAGCTGAAAACCAGGACATAAAATTTCAGGTGAAAAATGAACAGGAGAGAGAACATTTCAGCATCTTGTGAAGGATTGCAAAGGGAGACTTGATACACCAAAACCTGTTCAGACTGATGAGAAAACAAACTTAAAAAGTGACTTTGGTCACTCCTGAATCACTTACATGTCATAGAAGTTGACAAATGGCTAACACAATTAACAAGAGCAACAGGAATGCACAGCCACATAAACCACTACCTCTTACACTTATGATACTGACAGGATATTAATATCTTAGGTGAACTCTTATCCCCTGACCCTAATGAGACATTTATAGCCATCACACAAGCTTTCATTTAAACTTTCTGCCCTTGTGACTCTCTGACCTTTCTGTGCCTGCACTCAGTCTGCTGACCACATCACCATTTTTTCTCTCCATGAATTGAACTATCTTTTTTGTCACTTGTAAACACAGTTCTCTCAAAATATTTCTGCATTAAGAATCAACCATTATTATGTAGGTCTGTAAGATACTCTGGCAGGGATCTTATGTAGCAGTAGTTCTAAATTACTCAGTCATTCTCAAGGAGTTTAGCCTGACACTTCCTTAGTAAAGTATGGCATTGAATTCAGCTTTAGGGTAGATCTGCAGAACTCAATCCAATTAACAAATTGTTTAGTGAGTATTACCCTTTTTCTTATTTTGCTTGACTTCTAAACATATTAGTAATTTTTTTTTATTCTTCCTTGTAGCCAAGATGCAGCATTACAAGTCAAGTTTTTTAAAGTAGCTCCTCTATTTTTTAAATATTGGTGTGCAGGACATGAAGCAACTCTCTTAAATTGCAGAATACTATGACATTTTTTTAATTTGACTTTGGCTAAGGAATTCAAAAGTTAAACATGAGTTAGTGGGCAACATCCAGGAAAGAAACAATCAAGTCTGTTGTAGTTCACACTGAGATACTGCTGAATGTTTTGAATTTCAGGAAAGTAGATGTCATGACACCACCATCTATTCCTCCTTAGTTTGATTCTTTAATCTTTGTGACAGTCTGACTGATACTACTATTAGTGCACTGAGTAATTCCTGTGCAATGAGATGAAAGATATATACAGAAGTATTGTTTCTTTTGCTTTTATTCTCTTTTGACCTTACTCCTACACATAGTAAATGTACTAAGCTGCAAGATTTAACATAAAGAAAAACTGAGTTTTATTTCATATGAAAAGTCAAAATTACAATATCAATATGAGTTAATTACCATTCCCTCAACTTGTCTTACTAATTAAATGATGTATTTTTTAAATTATTATTTTATTGGTAGCACTCTTATTTTAGTCCCAGTTGTGTGATTCATCCCGCTATGTGATAGCAACTAGGCCATAGTTTTTTGAATACATCATAGTGTCCAACTCCTTTTGCTTGTTTTCCAAGCTGCGTGGATTGCTGTAGAGGCAGCTCAAAAGGGCCATCCTTTAGGGAGGAGCCTTCTATAATGGGAGAAGCCTTCCCTAATTGCTTTGGGGCAACTTGCAGGTATGTCCCTGCTGCTTCCTAAAGCGCTGGTGTTTCCTAGTTTCTCTCTGACACTCAGAAGTACATCCCATACCCTGCCAAATCTAGTTTAAAGTTCTGGTAAGAAGTCCAGCCAGTTTACTTCCCGGAATGCTCTTATTACCTCTTGGTCAGGTGTGCTGCATCCACTGTCAATATCTCTGGTCTCTCAAAGGTTCATCTGAGATCATACTACCCCAAACCATCACTGTAGCACCAGCCACTCATCTAGTCATTCATCTGATCCATGCCTCTCCTTCCTCCTGGGTCCCAGTCTCCAAATGTGAGCATAGAGAAGAGCACTACCTGTGCTCCTCAACCCTTCAACTTCTTTCTGAGGGAGATGAAGTCCCTTTTGATATTGTGTGATCTGTCCATTGCAGCATCATTTGACCCTATAGAAAAGAGTGAATGATAGTCCTCTGACATTACCCAGCTTGGCAGCCTCTTTGTGACATTGCTATTGCAGGCCCTGATGGGCAGAAAACTAGTTTAGAGGTTGACAGCAGATGGGTGGTTCGGGGCCTTTCAGTGAGGAGTCTTCAATTGCTAATACCCTTTGTGCTTTTTTTTGGTGATATTCATTCTAAGATGGGTGCTTGGTTGTACCAACTTTGTAACACTGTCATTTTCTTGGTCTTGACTACTTTGTGGTGTCTTCTCATTCTTTCTCCAGTGCATCCTACCTGTTTCATAGGGGCACACTTGTAACAGGAGGGAGATTCTTCCTTCTGTTTTGAGAAAAGATGAGAGTCCAGTCTTCCTTGTCCTGCCAAGGAATCAGCCAAGTCTGTCTGTATGGTTTTGGAAGCTAACTTACTTTCTGCTCACAAGGATTTCAGGCAGGACTGTTGCTCTGCTGATGTCAGTGCTTAATTCTGACTACTTACTATGCATCATCTCCTGCTTAGATCCATGGACAGTACATGCCTGGTGAACCTCTTCATGCGACATGGCAACCTGCTCAGAAAGTGTATCCAGCTGGGCACACTTGCACCCACAACAACCATATATTTTGGGAAAGTATTGCTGCGGAGAAACAAACTCACGTTTTATAGAGTTCAGCAAATCCCTGTGCCTAATTGTGTTTTCTTTGCTTGGTATTTTCTTACTTATAAGAAAGTGTGCCAGACAATTTTTCTTATTATTCTGAAGATTTCTTTTTTTACACTATCCTTTAAATTGGAAAAATTTTCAGGACTGATCTTGAAAAGCATCATAAATGTTATTCTGCTTCTGATAAAAATAGATTTCAGGAGAATTTCTGAATTATACAGTATGTCCTAACACATATGTGGGAGTAAAGCCAGTGTCTGATTGGCTGATAAAATTGGAAAAATTTCCCCATTTGACTTTCCAGTCAAATTGGCATTTGCAGATCTTGCCAAATGACACATCCCCTTGTAGACTGTGCAGTCACTTTTATTTCTGCATTATGGCAGCTGTTGTTCATGTCTGAGATAAAAACACTTCAGTTTGCCTTTTCTGCTGCTGTTGTCAGTATCAGCATTTGATGTTTTGTGCTGGATGAAAAAGTTCTTTCAGTGTAGAGACTGCTTGCTATATAACAGTAATTTGTTAAGTAAATTTTACTGCTTCAAAACAATATTTTGACAGTTCATAATGTTTCCAAATGTTATTTTCAAGTAATTACTATACTTTGAAACATTTCAACTGGCAAAATTATTTGTGATCTTTGAAACTTGTATATCTATTTTTCTAGGTTTTTATCAATAAAATGCAAATAAATATTTGTGTATATTTAGCACTTCAATTCTTTTTCTTTCTGCTAATGCGTATTTCTTATATGTATATGTGGTAAATTTTACATAGCTGAGCATAGTTGAATCAAAAGGCACAGATTTTGGTGAAGAACTATTTTTGTTGTTACTGATACAATTTAATACCTTTAGAATATAGAAAGAAGTCTAAATCATGTCAGGATTTTAAATATATGTTAGAGCATTTTCCCACTGTTAAATACTTCTGTCTTTATATTTGTTACATTTTAGACTACTGACGGACATTTTGTGCTTTATATAATTGGCAGTATAGCTTGCAATGCTCTGTAACATAGTTTGTTGCAAGTATATAGTGTTTTCTTGAAAACTCTATCGTCTCCTTAGGCCATATTTACTAGTTTTTTCTGACTTGTGATCCTTGGACATTTCTTACTAGAAAAGATGATAGCTGCCATCGCATTGTCCATGCTGCTGAGTACACCTCAATTTTATTTTTTAAATATAAACTTTTATTACACCTCAACATTTTTGACTATTTAGAAAGTTAAGAAACATGACCATACTAAGAATGATTCTAAAGACAGAGAACAATATTTTGTAAGTAGTATTTTTTTCTTTCACTCAGAAAATATTCTGTCACTGCTCTGTGCTTTTTGTTTATATATTCAGACTCATTATGGAGTTGTAGTAGTAACTTCATGGACCATGAAAAAGATATAGGCCTGTAGTCAAAGAACGAAACCATGTGAGAATTAAAGTCTGTCACCATTTCTACCAGAAATTTATGTGATTTGAATCTGATCCTTCTTGCAGTGGGTTTTTAATTCTGAATTATGTTAGATGACACAAGATGTTTCTTCCTCATGTTGTGTTTTTGGACTAAGAATTGCATAATATCCTGGCAAACAGGGTTATAAATGGCATTAGTGATTTATTCCATTTTTCATCAGACCTTTCCATACAGCCTAATTTCTTTCTTCTCCTTAGAAAATAGAGGACATCTGCTTAAGCAGTAAGTGCCAGGGTCCCTGCAACATCTGGAAGGAGGCTGTTGCTGCCAATGGAAAAAATGGGAAGCAGAACCTGCTGCCACCACTCTGTTTCTTTATGTTTCCACTCTTCCTTTCATCCTTCCGTTCATCTGCTTGCAATAGCAGCAGTGGTAGCAACCTCTTATGCAGTATAATAGAACAGGAATATGTGTTCACTACTTGTTACACCATAAAGCTGGAATTTCAAGACCTCTCCAGAGACGTAAACCCACTGAGTCTGTAACTCTGAAAAGTACTTGTTCTCCAAACTTTTGAATATCTATGTGTAAGTTATTATCACAGGGCAAAAACAGGAAGTGGATTTATGAAAAAGTAGACTTCAAATAATCTGGAGACATATCTATTACTAACAACAAATTCAATTTTTTAGAGACAGAGGAACACTGACCCTTTAATAGTGTTTGATGGAAGGGAGACCTGAGACATTATGCAAAAAAGGGCAGAGATGAAAGAATTTCATCACAAATATTGGCCAGTATCTGTTTTAATAAAGCAGAAGGAGATCATCAATGAATAAGCATTTATAAAAAGCACAGTTAGGTGGCCAGTAGGCATGATGGGTCGATGGGTTGCCAGGTTCTTCTATTTTTTTTTTTTTTCTGGAGTAAAAATTAGAGAAAAGCCTATAAATTGAGGACATTCAGAGTTCCCCTTAGAAGATTTTTGTCAATAATACTTTGTACTCATATTCTGTAGGTAGATTAATGTATTTGTATATTCTTGTACTGTATTCAATCTAGAATTAATTTCACTTAGATATTTGAATTGCTGCAGTGGGTCCAGTTCTTGAGTTACTAAATCACTTTGATAAGACAAACTCGTATATTATTTTTTCTCTTCATCTAGTCCTAATTTTGTGGGGAACAACATAAGCACAGAAACAGACAAGCTGGAAAAGCAAGCTAGTAGGTAAAAAAAGAAAATGATTATTCCCAAATGTAAGATGCTATTACAAAATAAAAAATTATTCACATGGGACATATAGGACAGTATAGTTTCCTTTGACAGTCTTGTGTACTTTCATAACAGAATCCTTTCAAAAGGAAAGAGAAAACCACAAATCCAATAGAGGACAGTATGTATGAGGTCAAAAGTAAGACTGGTGGTTGAACCCACCAGTTCTGCTTCCAACTTTTTAAAAGTTGGAAGCAGAAAGCCAAATGCAGACAGATAAATTCAAGAAGTAGAAACTTCTCAAATTCTCTAACAAGTATGTAATTAACATCCACAAATTTATCAAGTGGTCAGCATGAAAAGTCTGTATCCATTCTAATTTCAAAGGAACTTTCTTTAATCTCCCACTAAAGAATCTCAGACTGAGTTTGTGATAACAGTATTGCTTTATAGATTAAAGTGGCTTAATCAAATATAGAATAACTTTTACCTTTGAAACAATTTCCTTTGAAAACATGTTTAATTCCAAATCACTTTACATTTCCCTGTGAAAACATGTTTCTGAAAAAGTTCTCACCTGCTTTTTCAAAAAGGTCTAAGGAAGAAAGAATCACTGAAGTGTATAAAGTGTTTGAAAAAAAAATGAAAGGGACAGAGAGATAGAGGAAATATTTTTTTCATATATTTGTGAAACTTTTTGGACTGTTGCACCTGTTAACAGTGAAACTTCGCAGTCTGGCAATACAATTTTTTAAAACAAAGACTGAGAGGTGGCAATGGAGAAAAAAAGATAAGCTATGAAATCTGATTTCATCAATCAATAAATAAAAACACTTCTATATTTTGTATTCTCAGATACTTGGGAACTTTGTCTTAATATTTTTAAGTCTAATTTTGCTATACAGCTTATGTAAGTGATACATACAAGCAGAGTTTGCAAATATTTTTAAAATCATGGTAAATGCTTGAAACTTATGAATGAAAATAAAACAACAAACAGGAATTACAGAATCATATGGAGGACACCATTTTCTGAGTAGTCTTTCTACTTCATGGCCTGTGAGAAAAATGAGTTATCTGAGAAACAGGTTGGCTAAGAGGGTACTTGGGATTGAATTAGAAGTTTTTTCATGCTGATAAGTACTATGATATTTGCTTTTAAGCAAGCCAATCCATCGTATATTTTGAATCTTTGATAGACCACAAGTCTAAATATACTGTTTAAGTTGGATTTCAGGAAATGTTCCTTCACCCAGAGGGTGGCTGGACACTGGAACAGGATCCCCAGGGAAATGGTCACAGAACAAGCCTGACAGAGTTCAAGAAATGTCTGGACAATGCTCCCAGACACATGGTATGACTCTCAGGGTCAGGAACAGGTGTTGATGATCCTTATGGCTTCCTTCCAACTCATATTATTCTATGATTCAATGTTATTTAGTGGTTATTTATCTTGGTGCTAGGTTTCTATATCACTTGCTTACATACTGAGAAAAATGTACTTCTATTAATTAGATGCTCAAGGGCAGGATAGGGGGAGTCTAAACCAACTACAGAAAAATTAGTGGAGCAAGATATGTTAAGACATAAACTGCAACTACATGTGACACACTGTTCCCTAAATCTGAGCAGGTGAGAGATTTTTGACTTAGACCAATCATTATTTATGAAAAAAACTCTGTCAATATTACCCTGTTCAAGGACACTCCCTGTTCAAGGAGATGGAGTACATATTTGCTGATTTGATCAGAAATTTTGCAGTTTGCCAGAGACTTGAACCGAGGACAGAGTGGAGAGGCTGTTAAAACTCATCTGGCCTTTAGACTGTAATGCCCTGATACTCTTCCATATAGGCACCAGCAGTAACACCAGGGAAGACCTGGAGCTTATCAGGATAACTGGCTCTAAGGACAAGGAACAAGGATAGTTTCCCACTTCAGCCTAATACTGAAGGTGAAGGGCTTGAGGAGGAATTATCCTTTGCGTCAACATCTGTATGCAAAGTTCGTGAGTTCGTGTCAACCAAAGAGATTGGGTTTTTACTATCATGCCTTTAAAGACTGAGGACTGCAAGGAAGGGACCTAGGATCCACCTGCTGAAGTAGGGGAAAAGCATTTTTGGCAAGCAGATAAGGAAGGATTTTAATTAGGAACAAAATAGGAGAAGGAGGATGCAAAATCACAAGGAAGTGGTGGAATGAGCTGTCAAAGAAAAGGTTTAGGGTACTGGGGGCAACAGCAACCTACTATTGAACAAAAGAGTGCTGCACATCATGCTGTCACCAGAGCTGCTCACTTCAGCCACGGAGAGTTCACTCCTTCTGAAAGAAATATATGTTTGAAATCTTCTAGAGTCTGTTAGGATTTTTTGTGTTTTGATTATTTTTGTTGTGTTGGGGTTTTTCCAATGTTTTGAGGACCGCTTTGTTCTTGAAGTCATAAAGTGCTGGGTATGCACTTGTGGAAAAAAATGTTATCATGAGAAATAAGAATAATTCCTCACTGATTGTGTTACTTCTATGTACAGCACAGTAATTGTTCTGCTAAGAAAGCACAAGCAAACTGACTTTGAATCTGCATTATAGAATTCATTGGAAAATATTTCTACCAGCCTTATGTTATATGAATCAAACCAGAATATGAATATAAGAAATCATAAATAAGTTGTGATTCTTTTTTCTGAGTTATGTGGAAAATTTTTTTAGAAGAGTTAAGTAGGAACTCAATAAACTTCAACACTTGTATCTTGTCTTGACATATTCACAAGCAGATTGCGACAGTCAAAATTACATGTTATTTAAAAATTATTCATAAATTCCATGAAGTCCATAAACAATCTGATTAAAATTCTGGCTCAAATTGTACTGTACTTTTCTTTGGATTTTTTTTTTTTCCTGTAGAGATGGACTACTGAAAAGAAATGAAAATGAAAACTAATGAAAATTCTGTGAAAAATCTGCCCACACAGACTTACTTCTGGGAAAGAAACTTTTGTTAGTCAGATATTTGTTTTCTTTATCCTCTGGAGTTTTATTGTGAAATTCAATAGAATCTGGGTTTCAAGTTCTGAGTATTAGAGGTGAATATGTAGTCAGAATTTACTGCTCAACAAAGTCACGAACAATTTTCATAAATGTGCCTAAGAAATACTTGTTGGAACACTCTTTATTTCTGTTCAGCAAGTCGTATATTAATGGGAAAGGTTCACAGAAGTATTGTGAACTGACAGTTTCTTAATGTAAAAACAATTCTTCCTGAAAATATTCTCTTTCTTTATAAAGTTTACACTATATCTACTCTGAAGTCACATGGTAATATACAACTATTCAACTTAGCTTTCACTTAAGTACTTGTAGGATTCTCATTTGAATCTTGTTGTTGCTCATTTGTTGCAGAAGTGCTGCTTAATGTTATGAGCAGAGAATTTTTTTACAACTTTGCTGTCTGGCCTCATGTTCTCTTCTTCATTTTTCCCTCTCTCTAGATGTTACAGATATTTGACATTTACTTTTCTGTACTAACATCTGTCTTCTAACTTGCCATATGCCACCTTTTCTCCTTTTTTGGACCCATAGAAACCTCCACTATTTAGCGCTAAGATTAAATTCCTAAGTTAGAGCTATGAACACCGACTATCTCCTGGTATCAAGGTTCATCTGTGTTAGCCAATTAGGTAAACCATAGTCAGACAATAGAATCACAGAACCTGGCACCATAGAATAGTTTGGAGCAGACCTTTAAAGTTTATTTATTGCCGGTGTCCCTTGCAGTTGGCAGGAACACCTTCTACGAAATCAGCTTGCTGGAAGTCCTGTTCAGCCTCACTTTGAACACTTTCAGGGATGTGACATTCACAGCTTGTCTGGGCAACCTGTTCCTGTGTCTCACCTTTTTTTTTTTACAAAATACATTTACGTTTTAATTCTTTTTTTATATGCCATGAATATTGTGAAAGATTCTGACTATACTGACCAAACATTAAGACCATTGACTCAAAAATTGGCATCTCTAGGCTGAATATCCTGTAAATTTTGCGTGAGGACATAGTTTGTACCCACAAAAAAGAGAAAAAGGAGCAAAAGAGGTAGAGACGTTAATAAATTAGCTGCAGCCAAAGAAAATAATTCAAAATTCAGATGCCAAAAAGATGGAACAGACTCTGTAGCTTAACTGACAGAGTATCTTTCTGGAAGGGGAGTAAGTGGGTTCTGGTTCTTAATTATAGGCTTATTGCTCTATAGAACCTTAAAAATTCATTATAGAATCTCAACTCCAAATTTTGAGAAATGCTAGACAGTATCTATTAAGACAGGTGCTTCTCATCCTTTTGTGGCTCAATAAAAAGGAAAGTTCCTGTGAGAGCTCTCTTGCAACTCATACCTTCTTTGGTTCTATGACTTTTAAATACATCTGGGTAACATAAGTGGAAGTCCAGAATTCTTAATTGTCAAATGTATCAATCTTTATCAACCTAGATTAATATTCTTTCTCTATTGTCTAGTTCATTCTTAGTAGTGTTGCCAAGAGACAATAATTTAGTAAAAAATTATCGTCTTCAAGATGATTGTGTCTATGACACTGGGATGAAAGATAAGGAATTACTCCATCTGCAATTCAAAGAAAGAATTGAAAGGAAGAATGGCATTAAACTCTAAGTTGTGATTCATCTATATTGTTCATCCATCCTACTTTGCTTCAAACTGTGTCCATAAATAGATGCTCAAGAAAAGCTAAAAATTTGACTATGCTCTGTGAGACTCCCCTCATAACACTCTCTCAGCTTCTAACTGTTTCCTGTTCTGTTTTCTAACATTTAGTTTTTCTAGTTGGTAAACCTACAGTGGATGTCTCTCCCAACCATTGGTCTATCTTCTCCTCAAGTTTTTTTAAATTCCCAGCATAAAAAAAGGTCTTTTGCAAAACAGAAAGAGATCTGCTATTCTCTTCAAGAAATGATACCACCTTCTTCTTTTGATCACAGACTTTGATTTGGTGACTATAGTTCTTTTATTGGAAGAGACTGTGAATAGATTTCTCATACACTTTGATTCTACCACTTAAGAGTTTTTAGACTTATCCTATAACTTTTCCATTATTTTTCTTTCCCAGGGTCTGAAGCTCTAGACTATTCAACATTCCACATATTTTAGTTTAATTAATTTTGTTAATCTTTCTTGCTGTTCTGTGAAACTTTTTCTGTTTTAATTTGTCCTTTTAGGTAAGAGGATTGGAATTGCTCCCAACCTCAAAGTGACTGAAACACATTTATGCTGTGGGATCCCTGTGCTTTCCGTGTTTTTCATATGCAACATAGATCTGTTATATACATGTGTATATATTTGGGAGGGGGGGGGTTTCAGTATTCTTGGATTTTTTTAGTCACATAGTACAGCAGACAAAGTCACAGGACCTAAAGAAAACTTCTGACCACCTTTGGAAGCTTATGGAGGTCACATTCCTCAGCATAATACATAAACAGCAACAGAATTCCAAGTGTATGTGTATGTTTGTCTGTCTCAGATTTTATTCTGAGATTCATTTTGAGTTCAGCTAGGGGGTAGGTGTTTTACAAGTTTAGGTGACTAATTCTCATATAATCTACAGTTGTCTTCATTGTCTTAGAAACTTCTAGTACAACAGTGTGTCTGTGACATCCCAAACAATGACCTCAGGCAAATATCTGACCACTTGTAGTGGTGCATCCCTCCCCTCCCAGCTCATGCTGTCATCTAAGAAATGCTCGTTAGGCCTAAGCTTTGATGAACAGCGTCTGGGTTGAGCTCTTTTTGTGCGTATCAGAAACAATGTCTGCTCCCAGGAACTTGTGTTGTCTAACAAGCTCCTGCCTTTTTTTTTTTTTTTTTAAGGAACAACGTTGGAGACTTATTTTTTGCCTGAATATCAACCCACGTGGAACAGTATTTTTGTTATCAAACTTTCAAAGAGAGTCACCCAACTGAATCGCAGCCAGGATGAAAAATTGTTGTGACTAAAACCCACTCTCTTGCAGCCCTATAAAGAGTGATCCAGAAAGAGACCCCTTGATCTGTCTTGGACCACAGTGGCTGTGACCAGCAAAGTGCCTCTGAGTGGGGCATCTCAGAGCCAGACAACTCTCAAGTTTCTTGTACTCAGAGGCTTGCTGAATGACGATGAACCCTGGGCTGACTGATATTCCTAGTCCTTTGTCTATTGAGAAGAGGCAGAGATATCTGAAGTGAGGATTTCACTAAATTCAAGGGGAATTTTTCACAGGTACTTTGTACAAACTCTTTATATCTGTGAGCACGGAGATGCTGTATTACATGTACTCGGAATGCTGCTCTCCTATATCTTAACTACTTTGGATTTGTAAATTAGGCTTGTAAATAAGTTACTGTTGTGGTAAATTCTCTATGGATCCTTTGCTAAATTGTTTAAGTTATCAGTTAAGTTAAATTCTGTTATGTTCAGATAAGTTAAGTGCTGTTGTGCCTTTAGGCTGTATTTCTTTACCTCATAACCCTTTCCCATGCTTTTGTCTCCCTGCCCTCCTCCCCCATCCCAGCCTACGCATAGATAGTTTTTGCTTTGTTTTCATTTGGATTGATTGATTCTGGGTTTTTGTTTGCTTTTCCTCATTATGTTTTAACCATCTAATAAGTAGTAGAGTGAACCTTGCCAAGGAACTTTGTCATGCTGTCCCTTTTATGGTAAACCTGGTTTTGCTGATACCTTTGCTGGTGAGTCTTTAAGCGACGTTAAAATGCTCATTCACAATACCAGTGTAATTATAACAAGAAATCACTGAAAAGGGAAATATATTTTAATTTTTTAAATTATTAAAATAATCTTTGGGGCTAATTGTTCTTTCTACACATCTAAAGATGAAAATTAAAAGACCAAAAGACTAACATTCATTAAATTAACTCAATTATGGTTTAATTTATGTTTTACAATGGATCTGATTTTTTTTGTTACCATCTTCTTACTTTATTGGTTATATTATATAAGATTTTCAAAAATACTTTTTTAAAAGAAAATCTCCATAATCTTAAGGTAAAAATGTGCAAAAGTTAAGGAAAAAGAAAAACTCCAAAATCTATTACAATTGACCACAGTGACAACCCTTTAAATCTGATTTCTAATCCCATAAATTCCTTGAAAGTGAATGTGCGAGTGATTTTCATTCTTATTTATATATTTGTTTATTTGTTTATAAATTGTAGTTGATGGTACATAAAATAATAATTTAACAAGAGTTTTTTAAAAAATTGCTTGATGCAATTTAAACACATATTTAAACACATAATCCTAATATCTTTAAAGTATTTGTCATGTTTCAAAATAACTGCTAAGTGAATTTAAGAACTGTAGAACTTTTGAAGAATAAAACAAAATTACATATTAAAGACAATCAAACAAAACCACTCAAAATTTTTCTTAATTTGAACAAATTGCACATTTTTGCTCTTTTTAAAACTATTGTTTTTTCTCACACTTCTGTAAGTGAAAATACCTATTTAGATATTAATAAAACGTTGATCTGATTTTATTTAGACAGACATGAATTATAATGAGCTATATATCCTGGAATTAAACCTTTAGCTTGTGTTCACTGGTCCCTAACAAAAACCTGTCAGGCTGGGATTCATCTGAACTGATGTTATCTGTCTAAACCCTAGGCACTTCATAGCTACAGGGGTTCCTTTAATAGTTGTCATGTGACAAAACTCATCTTGTGAAAATTAATTAATCCTAGATGTTGGATGTGCATTTACCTTGAGGACCTGTCTTTGTCTTTAGTCCCACAAAGGATTTAAGCTTGTTTAGAACAAAAATTTAAAAAATAAATTAAAAATTTAAACATTATCAAAAGTGATGTCTAGAACTTGCAGCAAAACCTAAAATATGCGCAGTTAATTGTGGGAGGGAATTATTATTATTCACTTCAACAAAATTAGTATCAATGAGATGTGGACTAAATTCCAATTTTCTAAGTACTCTGATGTTCCAATTCAGTGATTAAAGGTGCAATAATTTGCTTGGCAGTAAAAGACTTTGGTGAACTGACAACCCCACATATCCCGAAAAAGTCCCATTTTTGTTAGCAACTCTCTAGAGGAAGAATTTAACTGCTTTATTTGGAGCCAAATTACATCCCATAGATCTCACAATATTTTGGACTGTAATTGCCTTGAGAAGATAGGATGATATCTTCAGAGATGATCACCTAATCCTGTAAAAGTTTCTGTAACAGTATTTATGGAGTTAGCTTGTTCTGAATAGTTTTTTGGTCTGATTTGGTTTGGGCTTACTTTTTAGTCTTTCTTTTCAGTTATACTCTGATATCTCTCTTTCATCTTAATTTTAAATACATATAGGAAGTTCAATTCAAAAAAGTGAACCATGTAATAAATAAAAATAATATTTTTCTGTATTCTTGTAATGTAAAAATCTATCTGGACAAAATATATTAGGGTTTTTTTGTAAGGACAGCTGAGTTACATAAAGTTGAAGTAATTTAATAAAGTGGAGTTCAAATATAACTGTAGCTGAAGCTTAATATTAACTTTAAGAAGAAAAAAAAGAAATTGTACCTCTGTTTCTGCATTATGTGATCATACAAAAGAATAAAAACTGGCAGTTGTCATTACAAGTGGAGGTTAATATAATTTCATCTAGCATAACTCAGGAGTCTGGACTCAAATCAGAAAAATTATCAATATAGAAGTGCTTTGTCTCTGTCTAAATTTAAGATCTAATTGATAATTCAAAGTCTGTGTTCTCTCTCTTGTTTAATTGGCTTTCTTCTTTCTCATCTTAACACCAAAAATCAAAGACTATAAACTTATAATAATTGATTTGCCAATTTAAGTTATATATTTAAATACAAAATACTTCTTGAGGATCATAGAAACGAATGGGGGGAGGGATGGAATACTGACTAATGTCAGGATTGAATCTGTCAAATGAACTATATGTATTAAAAATATGAATATCAGGTTTAAAGAATAAATTATATTTTAAAAATATTTTTTATCTTTTTTATGTATTACATTCTTTTAACATGTTAACTAAAATGTGTATCAGCTTATTGACTTTAGCCCCTTTTTTGGTTTCATGCATGAAGGATTAGCTGACAGGCACACTCAAAAATGGCCAGTGTATATAAAGGGCTTGTTGAAAGCCCCTTGGGTAACACTGCATTGTGTCAACAAAATCCAGAGCAGTTTTTCGTTAGAAAACCTGACAGAGTAACACACCTTCAGGCTGATTTGACATCATAGCTGAATGGTGAAAGACAAGCTGAAAAAGTGGCCTTCTGCAAAACATATTTCTCTAGTATGTGTTATTTAAGGTCACTTTTAAGCCAGTATTATCAGGCTTAAAAATGTCCAAAAAAAAAAAAAAAAAAAAAAAAATTGGGGTGAGGGAGAAGAAGGGGAGATAAAGTAAGCTGTGACACCCAGAAACAAACTGAACTGAGATAATGACTTAATAGTGCCTCTCTGTAGCTATAATATATCAGGATTTAAATATTAATTTGAAAGTTAATTCCACTTAAATTAAAACAAAACATCATATTCATTAGTATATCCACACTAAGTGTTGTCTAAAAATGTAGAATTTTCTGCAGACATTCAATACGAACATATGAAAAAACCCCTGAATATTAAAAGCACTTTGTTTTGTTCTCTATTCAGAGAGAGAAAGTTGTAGGAGAAAAATGATGCTGCAAAAAGTTTAAATAAACCTCAATGCAACTAAGATAAAATGTGAAAAATATTCTTGCTAAATGCTGAATAACAATAGGCTAATATGAAGAAGACACAAACAGCAGATATACTCTAGAAAATACTGATGCCAGAATATGACAAACTATATGTTTTGAAATTAAAAAAAGAGACCAAAATGAAAGGAGATGCTGGATTTTTACTGCTAAGTAAAAAAGCACAAACTCAGTTGCTAGATCACTGCTCATGAACACTATTTAATATTTTTTGTTCCCAATTTAGACAGTTTTTAAGACAATTCTAATCTGATACATGAGATGCTATCGATAACCAAAATAGATCCAAGGCAAGCAGTGTTTTGGACTTCTTTTGTTATCAATTTAGACATTGAAAGAAAGCAAAATATAAGGCAGGTCTGCTAAGGGGACACCAGATTTAAATAATAAACAGCTGATAATTCATGAATTCTGGTGGATGCAGGTCAAACTCTTCAGTACTCAAGAAAAAAGGAAGGCTAGAAAAGACAAACTTTCTTCTTTCTTTGTGCTTGTCCTTTCCCTTTTATTTACGTGCCATTGAGGAAGGAAATCAATAAGATCCTAACGGTCATACTTTCTTCAGAACAAAAATAGCATAAGAGAAAAAATTTTTATGAAGCAATGAAAAATTACTCCCTTTGCCTGGAAAATTATCAATTTTGTTCCTTGGCAAGTGTAGGTGGAAAGACTGTCAGCTAGTGATATTTTTTTGTAATAAAGGTTAAATAAAGAATCAGACAGTATGTTGAAATTCCTTTATGATCTGACAGGTGAAGGCTGCATTTGACAATAGATGTTTAGATGCCATCTACTTTAAATTACAATGGTAGTCAATGAGCAGTGCTTTTGAGTTGAAATATATATGTGCTTCTTATTTGTAGTGGTTATTGGTTTCTAACCAGTTCATCAAGTTAAAACTTGACTATGAGAAAGAAAAAGCATAAAGAACTCCCAAAATATAAAATACAACAAAATAAAAGTCTGCTCCAATGGAAGAAGTATACTAGACGGACGATGACATCACGTTATTTTAGCAATAATGATGTGGCAGTAAAATTCACAGAGGACAAAACGAATAAAGGGAAGGCAAAGCTGAACTAGTCTTGAAAATTTGACTGAGTTCATGAAGAAAAACAGGGAGAAATGACAATTACCAGTAGAAGTGTAGATTGAAAACATATGACAAAATTTCACCAAATAAAAATCTACATCAAATATATTTGTTTGAGGTCACTTTT
The DNA here is from genome assembly GCA_036785705.1 of Acanthornis magna. Lineage (NCBI taxonomy): Eukaryota > Metazoa > Chordata > Aves > Passeriformes > Acanthizidae > Acanthornis > Acanthornis magna. The sequence goes on along the minus strand of JAWUZG010000004.1, from coordinate 651,322 downwards.
ACAGTCAATAGAGAAAACTTTGCAATTCTAAAGCAAAATTTACTCTTGGAAATATACCTACATAGATTACAGAATCATGCTACTGAAAATCCTAATTCTCTCCACCAATTAAAATAAAGATTTTGAAAGCATATACTGTCATTCACACCATAGATTATTTATAAAAGTATAAGAAATTCTTTGAGTTTTCTCTCCTAAAGGAAAATGTCAGGTTACTTGTTCACAGCAAATATTCACATATTTTGATTTCTCAACTTGTTTTAGAAAACTCTATATACCAGCAGCTGTATCTTTTACCTACACTCACAAAAAGGGAGTAAGAATGGGTAGTCCTACAAAACAGAATATTATTCTATACTCTAAAGTGGAAATTTCCTTTTTCTAAACCTCCTTGAAACTGAGTTTGTTCAGATGTCACAATACATATTCTCAAATTTGAACTAGCAAATTTTGGTAGGTGAGCGTGCCATTGGGTGCTCTTTTTTGTGATAGAGTTGGTCTAAAACACCTGTTCATGCATTACCTTTATTTTAAATTCTCATTGTTGGTATTTAGAAGCATTAAAAAACTGAAGTTAGATGAATGTGAGACTCTCATACAGATGCTGAGTTTCAATATCTCATTTGGCAGAATAATGATATAGCTGATTATAAATTACCCTTGTAATTAATATACTGAAAGATTTGAAAAGTATAAATTGGAGTTCATGAGCCACAAACAAAATGTATATTAATCTTTGGACAGACAGATATTTGAAAACAGTGTTGAGTGTCAACTTGATTCAAAATTACTTATGCAGTTTCCCTCTTCTGTAAAATAAATGCTCTAATTGCATTTTGGTATCAGAAAGCAAAGCCTACATACTTTTAGTTAGTCCAGATTTTAAACTTTTTGGTTTGGTTTGAGGTTTTTTGGTTCATTTTTGATGTGGTGCCATAGGATATGACTGAATGGACATTTTCACTCATTTGGATTGTCATTGACTTAATGAATTACATATTATGTGATTTATTTCCCTATTCCTACGCTAATTTGATAATAAATTTTGACAGCTTAAATTTTATTTTACTGCAACTCTTTACAACGTTATTCACTGGTTAAGTTTCCAGTTATAAATTATGCAGCAGGATGAGGTAGATTAAGTCCAACTATAACATGACATGTGTGACACATATAATCTTTCTGACTCTCACTTTCATAAGTGTATTTCTCTAATAAATTGTTCATTCACAACAGTCAAAGGACATTAGCACAGTGCCCTCCATAACTTTTAACTAGTTGTGCAACGAAGCACAGCAGTGTACATTTCCAAATACTGTCTGTATTACTGTAAAGTAATGACTGTTTCTCCATGACAGTTCTTAATTTTTTGCAGAATCTTGCTCTTAAAATGTATCTTCACTGTAATGCTTTGAAAAGATTTTCAAATGAGCTTAGACCATACAATTTTCAAGGTGTTTTGTATACAGGCCAAGGATCATCAAGTCCAATTCCTTTCTTCTTGCAGGACCACCTGAAACTAAACCATATGACTAAGAGCATCATCATGATGCTCCTTGAACTCTGACAGGTTTGGTGCTGTGACACTTCCCTGGGAAGTCTGTTCCAGTGAATGACCACTCTCTTACTGAAAAACCTTCTCCTTACATCCAGTCTGAACTTCCCCTTGCACAGCTTCATGCAATTTCTTTGTATCCTATTGCTGGTCACCAGAGAGAGGAGCTGAGCATCTCCCTGCCCAATGTCCCCCTTAAGCAAGTTGAAGACTGTGATTGAGGTCGTACTTCATCAATCTTCTTTTTTCTAGAGTGAGCAAGCCAAGTGATCTCATTTGCTCCTCCTAAGAGTTGCCTTTGAGACCTTTCATCATCTGTGCTTCCTTCCTCTGGACATACTCTGGACCTACTCTGTACACACCTGTTAGGTTGGGGTGCCTGTAACTACACACAGTACTCAAGCTGAGGCCACACCAACGCAGAGCAGAGCAGGACAATCCCCTCCCTTTTCTGCCTGCAATGCTGTGCCTGATACACCATAGGACACGGTTGGTCCTTTTGGTTGCCAAGGAACACTGCTGACTCATATTCAACTTCCTGTTGACCAGAAAGTCCAGATCTCTTTCTAGGGGGCTGTTCCTCTTGTCCCCCAGTTTGTATCTATAACCAGGATTACCCGGTCATAGGGTTGGTTGTTGCCCAGCCCTTTAGCATACCCAGATCTCTCTGTAAGCTCTCTCTGCCCTCAAGGGACTCCCACAGCTCTTTCTAACTTGTTATTAGCAGCAAACTCAGTGTACATTCAAATCAGACATCCAGAAAACTTATAAAAATGTTAAAGAGCACTGGCCCTAAAACTGTGCCCTGGAGAACCCCACTGATGACTGGATGGTAGCCTGAGTTAACCTCATTTTACTATAACTCTTCAAGCTTCACCCATACATCATTTGTCCACCAAATACCTCACCAGTTATAGACTTCTACTGAAAAAATCTAGCCTCACATGAGGATTGTGAGTATCCAGGTAACTAATTTCAGCTCTTTTGAAAATGCAAGTAACTCTGAATTTGATAACATAAAGGAGCTATTGAAAATATGACAAAATAAAAACAATATTTTACATTTTAAATTTAAATACTTAATTTATCATATTTTTAACCAGGATTTGCTTTTAAAAATCTAGATGGTTATTTCTACTCATATGATATTGGTATAGCAAGAATGACAAAAGTTTTTGTTTATTTTCCTTACCTCACTTGATGTTATGTTTCCTTTCAGTAACAAGGTAAAATTCAGGAGTGTGTTCTCTCTAAGAATCTCTGCTGCAGTTCTTAAGAGAATTTCAGGTGTTATATTTGGGATTTAAAACATAGAAAATGAACAATCAGTCTCTGAATAAGCCTGCTTTTAAATCAAAATAGACAAAAAAAACCCCAGAAAAAAACAAAACCCCAAACTAAAACAAACCAAACAAAAAAATAACAACATTGCACATCCCCAACACCAGCGGGATGGGTAGTAGAATCATGAAAAAAAAATCCATGTGTTGAGATAAGAATAGGTAAGCAATTTAAATAAAGAAAAACATAATAACAAAAATATAAATAACAAAAAATATAATCATAATAAGAATGAAAAGGAAAGAGAAAGAGAGGAATAAAACACAATCAAAACAAGTGATGTCTAATGCAAGTGTTCAATACTCACTGATTGATGGGAAACTGAGACGATCTCAACTGAGGGCAAGCCAAAATTAAGACATCACTTTTCAATGTGTTATCAACATTACTCTCATAATAATCCAAAATGCAGCACTACACCAGCTACCAGCAAGAAAATTCATCCTATCCCAGACACAACCAGGTCAGTGGGAACAAAAACAAGGAAATCATATCCTTCTCTGCAGTGTCCAGTGACAGGAGTCTCGAATTGAAGTGCACGAAAATCCACCTGAATACACGAGCAGAATTCTTATTGCAAGGGTGGTCAAACACTGAAAATAGCTGTCCAGAGAAGCTGCAAATTCTCCATCCTTGGAGGTATTTAGTACTCAACTAGAAAACATCCTGGGCAACCTGCTGTAGCTGATTGTGCTTGAACAACTAGGGAAGGCAGGAGGGCCAAGAAGGTGTGTGTGGGCAAGAAAACCTGCCAGAGTGCTTTCCAATCTCACCCAATCTTGCTGAGAAGCAGGGGCTTAAGCATAGTCATAGCAGGTCTTTCAACCATATTCCCTCTCACAAAGCACATTTTTTACATCACAGTACACCCAGGGGATTACCCTGATGCCCAACAGAGTCAGTGTGACAGCTATGCTGTCAAATGGTGGGCAGGAAAACAAGAATATTATGCTTGTCCAGAGACACTCCTTGTAGGAGAAATAATAAATGTAATTTCTCAAAGTTTGCTTTGCAGCCAGTAACAGACGAGGATCAGGAAGGAATCAGGAATTCTTAGTCTCATTACTGTCTGACAGACAAAATTCTCTTTTCCCTTGCTCTTGCAGCTTTTCATTCCCTCTCCTGAGCCTGACTGACTTGTTTTTTCTTATTTTGTTGTTGCCCTTCTTCTTTTTCTATTTCTATTAATTTCCCCTGTTATTTAGTACCTGTCTGTCTACTATAAATACAATTTTCTCACAATGATTGCATCTTCCTTTCTTCATTTTTGGGAATTTCTTTTTAATCTTCTAAATGTCTTCTAAGTCATGTAACATTTCAGCCTCTCAGTGTTGCCGTGCCTTTTATTATATACTGCTGTTAAGAAGCAGAATGCACTGTAAGTCACCTAGAACCTTCACTGAGAGATACTGTGCAGATGAGAGTTTCTGCAGCACACAATGTGAAAAGAGGGAAACCTCTACTCTCTTTACATAATTCTTTGAAGCCAGGAGGAGGAATTAGAAAGAAACTCAACTGTCTTCCAGCAGTCTCTTGTGAATTAATTTGGAGCTGACATGAATGAAAATAATAATAAGGAACTCCAGATGACTGACAGATTTTTTTTTTCTTTTTATTGTTTCTTTCACTTACCTTGTGGTTACTTTTCATATCATCTATCTCATTGCTTCACTTTCTCACAATGTAAGATACCTCATATTTATGCAGCCCTGACTTAAATTACTTTTACAAAATCTGTTCAGGATTTTAAAGCTGCTTGTATGATCTCGATTTAATTTATATTTTCTTGAAGTTTTCATCTTCTATTGGTGATAACACATTAATATTGATACTTCTTGAAGTTGAATTTTCTAAATTACTTAAAGCGCCTTTTGCAAATATTTTGATGAATGCTTTGTGAGGAGAGAAAAATTTTGAAGCATAAAGCAAATTTGTTAATGAAAATTCTAAAAATTGTGTTTGATCACTTCATGAATCATGACTTGATGCATTATTATGGAATAAATGTATTTAATGAGCCATTTATAGCAATGAAAAGCAAGGTTACTTGAATGTTGAATATAGTAAATTACACGGATTAGAGACTTATTTCAGGCCAAAGTCATAAAGGCAAAGGAAATTGCTGAAATGGACACAGTAATTTAACAGCAGAAATAAACTACATATAAAATGTATGGCTATGTAATGATAAATTGAAACATTGAAGGTTCTTTTAACATTAAAAATATCTTTTTAAAAGACATATCAAGACATGGAGGAACGTTTTATATACAGTAGTAACCAAGCTATATTTTTTATTAAAAAGATATCACTTAAATAGTTCAGAACCTAAAATACTTTCTCCTTAAAATTATCAGTTGAATTTCAGACTTGGAATTTATTTTGTAAGCCTGGCCAGGTGTTTTTGGGGGGTTTTTTTGTTTGTTTTGGGGGTTGGTTTGTTTTTTTGTTGTTGTGTATTTGTTTGGTTTTTGTTTTGTTTTTGTTTGATTTCTTGGGCTGGGTTTTTGAGTTTTGCTTGTTTGTTTTGTTTTTTTTTTTAATTATGAAATATTGAATATTTGTACAAAAAGTTTGGCACAAAGGAACCTCAGAGGAATAAATCACACCACAGTGTTTGTTTGCCTTTTGATACTGTTAAAGAGAAGGAATTAGGAATGGAAGAAATGCAAAATCATTCTCATCCAATAGATTTAAGTATAATATTATCCCCTTGCATTCCCATCGATTATTTTGTTGATCATCAATCCATAGTCATAGCTCAATAACGTGAACTATTTTTGAAAAATTCTTAAAATATTTCTGATTTCATAGGAAATATGTATCACAATATATATCACAGTATTTGTTCATAAGCTTAAGAAACATCATAGTAGTCTAGTGTGTGATTCTGAGGTCAAATGCTGCCCATCAAGAGCAGCATTCCTTTTTCTGTCCTCTGAAGAGAATTCTGAAAGCTGCAGAACACAGCTGCATAAGAGAAAAAAAAGGATTTTTTAAACACTAAGGATGTAAAGAAAATGTAGCCTTACAAGAGTCAAATGTGTGGAATATAAGATAAATTATTATTAATAAATAAACTATATAATTGCTGTATTTTTAGCACTTAGAAATAATATGTCTTTTTTTACAAGATATTGAGAACATGTACTATTTTAAGTCTATTACTATTACCCTAATACATTCATTTTCTTTAATATTCAAGGTATGAAAAGAGAGGAGGTACTTCTGTAGCATAATTTTTAAGGGAATCCTTCCAACCTCTGAAGTAGGTCTTTGAGTTTCTGAACCAAATCCCCAGATATCAATGGCAATAACTTACCTTGTTCTTTATTTTCGTTTTCCCACTCTTCTAAATATTTGTTCTTTAAAACAATGACATCTATGACACTAATTTTTCATGTGGGTTTCTTTATTCTCCCCTACCAGCAATAGAGTGTTTGGTTTCCTCTATCTACTTATGCTGTTTAAAAGTGAGATCTCAAAATATTTATATTTTGTCATTTGTTATTACTGACATAGTTTTGAAATCTCATCACTCTTAACTCATAAGATTTTATAGAAGAAAGGTTTGAAGACAGGCAAGATATTCAGCAATAACAAATGATATAAATATATAGAAGGAGAAGCAAGTGAATGAAATACTAAAACAGACTTCACTGATAAGTTAAAAATAAATAAATAGTTGCAAACAAGCTGACTACTGATAGACAGCTTAAAGCATTTAAGAAATTTAATGTTTTCTATCTCAGTACTTTTCAGCTCAAGTAAAATGATTTGAATTTGGACTTCAGATAAAATTATTCTAGTTCTCCACGTTATGCTTAATTTAGTGGAGAAATAAATCTTCACAAAACAAAGCTAGTGCCAAATTCCAGAGCAAATTGTGTCTGAACAGCTTGTATTCAATTCCCAGTATAGTTGCTTCTTTCACTACTTTTTTCCACTGCCCCACTCTCCATCAACTTCTATTAAATAGGGAGCTGTGGACAGCTGGCATTTAAATGTCAGATACAAACAGCAAAGTCTCCTCATGGACCACACAATCCTTTATAGTGGTGTTTTCTAGTTTAGTCTAGTAGAACCCTATCACATCATGGGCAAGCCACTCACCTGTTCTCCAGTTGTGTGCCTGTTATTGAAGCAAATAATTTCTCACTTTGTTTCAGTGAGACCTTTGCCTGCATGGGAAAACAGGCAATAAAGCTTTACCAATTTCTTTATTTCTGCCTCATACACTTACCCATTTTCATACCCTGCCTCATACTTTCCAGATTTCATTATTGCTTAATGGAAATTTTGTTATTAATCATTTTTGTAGACAAACTATCTTTCCTACTCTATAAAACATTTTCAAAAATCATCTAAGATCACATGTTTATCTCAAAATGGTTGCAGGCAAGAAATACAATGTCAAAATCTTTACCTAGAGAGTAATTATTTCTATTTATTTTCTATAACTGCAATTAATTCTTTGCCCTTCCAGTGCAAATAGGTTTCAAGAGTGTGTGTAAAAGCCAGTATTATCAAGCAAGATTTAAGCCTGAAAAGTATTTTTACTCATTATTATCTTTCTCTGAAAATCATTTGCTTTCTTCTGTTTTGTGTTTTGGTTTCTGTTTTCAAAATTTCTGTTTTCAAAATTTCTGAGATAAGGGCGAAACAAGACACCAATAATTAATGGAATTAAGTATTCTAAAGAAAGAAAAAAAACCCAAAAGCCCCCCCCCAAAAACCATCTAATTATATCTTTTGAATAAGTTTCACACAGCCTCTAAGGTTCTGAGCTACAATTTGATGTCAAGTTTCCTGAAGCAGTCACAGGATGAGTCTACTACATTCTGCTAATTGTATCACATTAGGCATACTGTTAGTGCTATTAATAAGTGTGTCGAGCAATTCCTCTTGACAGTTGGCACCCAAGGCAGAGAAATGCCAGTGGAAGCTAAAAGACATCAAGAGAAAATGTTTTTTCATTAGAAAATCACTGAAACATTTTTCATCCCAGAAGCAGATTGAAGCAGGTGGGATACAACTCTGAGAATGGATACATTGCAATATACACCGTAATTTTAATATATATAGTACAATTAATCTATAATAACAATAATAATAATAATAAATAATAATAATAATAACACTACTACTCCTACTATTGTTTTGAAGTCTGGAGCTAGTTCATTACAAAGGTTCAGGTTTATAATGCAAGTAATGTACTCTTTGTAGGTCCAAAACGGAAGGAAAACTCCTTACTAGACGGTAAGAAAAAATAAATAAATAAAATTTCAAGGGTGGTAATAAAACTTAGATTCAGACACATAAGTTTGGGTATCAACAATCTTTGTATATGCAAATAAGCTATCTCTAAACTCGTCTTGCAGCAGATGAAGATACGAAAGTAGACTCAGTTGATCAAAAGGTGATGCCTTCTGCCACCCCATTACAATTTGCAACATCTGCATGGTGCAGTAAGCTACTACACTGGATCTCAGGGAGATCATCAATCTTCATAATGATAACTGGATTCCGGGTAGGATACCCCAGAATATTTCCAATATTATGAGAGGAGTTCATGTGAGCAACGCAATCATATTTTTAATTAAAATAGAACAAATCACAGAATCACAGAATGGGTAAGATCGGAAGGGACCACAGTAGGTCATCTGAGCCAACTTCCCTACTCATCCTAGAGCACATGGCACAGAACTGTGTCCAGATGGTTCTTGAGTATGTCCTATGAGGGAGATTCCGCAACCTCTCTGGGCAATCTGTTCCAGTGCATGGCCACTCACACAGTAGAATTCATCTTCATGTTCAGGTGGAACTTCCTGTGCATCAGTTTCTGCCCATTGCCTCTTATCCGGTTGCTTGGCACCATCAAGAAGATCCCAGATGCTTCCCCTTGACACATCCTTTTCAAAACTTATATAGACATTTCTGCGGTCCCTCCACAATCATGTCTTCTTGAGGCTGAGCAGGCCCAACTCCCTCAGCCTATCCTCAAGATAAGAGAGATGTTCCAGACCCTTAATCATCTTTGCTTCCCTCCACTGGACCTGCTCCAGAAGTTCCATGTCTCTCTCGTACAGAGGAATCCAGAACTGGACACTGCACTCTAGATGTGGCCTCACTAGGTCTGAGTAGACTGGCAGAATCACCTCTCCAGACCTGTTGGCAAAGCTCTTCCTAATGTACCCCAGGACACCATTGTCCTTCTTGGCCACAAGATCACACTGCTGGCTCATGGACAGCTTGCTGTCCACAAGCACCCCCAGGTCCTTTTCTGCAGAGCTGCTTTCCAGCAGGTCATCCCCAAACCTTTGCGGGTGCATGGGGTTATTCTTCCCCAGATGCAGGACCTTGCATTTGCCTTTGATGAATTTCAGTTCTTTTCCACCCATCTCTCAAAAATGATGAGGTCCTTCTGAAGGGCTGCACAGCTCTTTGAGGTAACAGCTACTCCTCACAGGTTTGTGTCATCAGAACTTGCTTAGGAAACACCTGTCTCTTCATCCAAGTCATTTATGGAGGAGTTAAATGACACTGGACATCACTACTGATGGGCTTCCAACACTCTGACACTGATTATGACCTCCTGGGACCTGCCAGTTCCCAGTTCACCTCCCTGTCCACTCACCTAGTTCATCAGACATATGGGGTACCTATGCTCTTGTAGAGGGGAAATTGGATGTCAGGTGGGTCATTAAGGTAGTGTCTACACTATTTCACACCGTAAGGCATCAAATTATGAGTGGTAAAGATCTAGGACAACTCAGTTCTGTAAATATAGGAGTACAGTTCCATTTAATTTCCTATACCAGCTCACATCTCCTTCAGCGGCTGATTCAGGAGGGCATGGGTCTCCGTAAATGGTGTCAATACTGAAAGCCTCATGCAGATTCCTCAGGTAACCAAGAGAGTTTCAGGTTACACTACAAACCTATGTTTGACAAGTGAATTGATCTCATAGTCAGTAAAGTCAATGGAAAGCTACACATTTGTTTTAAAATAGCTGTTTATTTTAGGGTGAGATGAGTCAATTGAGTGTATTGATTAGCTCATGTCAGTGGGAGCTGACACAGCTAACTCACTTGTAGTCACACTATATACACCGAGAATCTATACAGTTATCTACACATCGGTTCTTGGGGTGTCCTAGGATACACTTTTATGTTCATCTGCAGCTTTTGGAAGGTAAGAGTCTGTCATAGATCCTGTGTCACATCTTTCATACCTATGCTGGTGTTCCGTATGTCTGGGGCTGTCATTAGGTTCTTATGTGTGGATGAGTGAAGAAAATTCTTTAAGTCCGTGAAAGATAACTCCCATGCACTATGTTTGCTATTTTTGGTCTCAATACCTTCTTTTATGAAAAGTTCTTTTTTTTTTTTTTTTTTTTTTTTTACATTTGATAAGCTCGCCTTTCTTTCTTTTAGAATATTTTAAAATGTTTTCACTGAATTGTCCTCCTTTGAGAGGTTCTGCTTAGCTGAAAGGGAACAGCAAGAGCAGGATTGCTACATTAAATGAGCCAGAGCCAAGTCTCGTCATAACCTAGGCATGAATAGCAATCTTACTAACAGATGTATAGTCCCGGGGCTTAAAAGAATCTCCACGGCTTCTGGGCAAAATGGATTTTCAGGCAAGGTTTGTATAGTTAAAGAGAGGCCTATATAGGTGGACATAGGAATCAGAAGTTCCTGACAACAACAATGAATAAACATTGCTCTATCTATTCTATCCAGAGAGCACAAAATTTACAAAAAGTGAGATGTTTTAAAGATGAGAGTTTAAAGTAATAAGATAAGTGGAACAAATTGGGTTTTTTCACATCTTTAAATTTAAATTTGTTGATTAGTTTAACTGAGTATTATCTTTGGAAAAATCAGATCTGATATTCAGAGTTTGAAATACTGACCCACAATTTACTTTATCATTTCCTGATAGCATTTTGTGACTTGTTAGTAATTACAGTCACCATGTCATCTGTCAGCTGAATAGCTGTGTAAGTTCCTCTTCTGTACTGACAGAGAGGCCAGGTAGACTATTCCATATCAGAAAAAATGGCACTACGTGTATGTCCTTAGGCAGCTACTTCATTATTTGAATACATAATCATCTAATACAATTGCACCTTAGGTAAGTTTCATATTGACATCCATGATTTCATACCTCTAAATTGAAAATTATGTTAATGTGGAGCTAAAGTCACTTCCCAAAACCTTATTAATCCTCAATGATAAAAACTACATTCATTTTTAGTTCCTATAATCTTGTATTTTCTATGAGTCTCATTTTCTTATGAATTGTGCTGTGCTTCATTTTCTCTTAGAAGAAACAAGGTCATGGAAGGGTATAGAAGCAGTAATGCTCCATGAGAAACTAACTTTGTTGTTGAAAAAGTCATTGTCTAGAGATTTAATGGTTATTTTATGTATTTTTCTGAAACAAAAAGAGAGAGAAAAGCAGATAAGGAGAAAGTTTATGAGAGTCAGTTCAACCAAAATCTATTCTCTATGGGTATAATCAAACAGTGGAAGATTCCTTGCAGCCTCCATTCTTGAAAGTTGTCAAGATCCAGGTGCACAAAACTTGGAGAAACCTGCTTTGATCTGTTCTGATCTGAGACCTAACTGTTTAAGTTTTTCTTGGAAATCTGATATCTATCCAATCCTAAATGTTTCAGGCTTGATATTTTTTTCTGTTGTTGTTTTGTTGGGGTTTTCTTGATAACATTGTCATGGCAGTCAGCCTGTATTTAATTTGTCGAAGTTTTATGTGTTCTAAATGTAATTTTTCCTTCATTCATATATATAAAGCAATATTAAGCCTCTATTAGTTTTGCTTTTTGTATTATACAAAAGCTAGAAATTATCAATGCGTCCTGACACTTCAACTATTTTGCACATTACATATGCAGTAGTAAAAGCTTTCCACAGTAATGACCTTTAGTTTACATTTCTTCCAGATATAAAAATAAAAACATTTGAAATCATGTTTAATATGAGTGTTGTATTCAATTAAGTTTCTTGAGAGTGATATACACTCCGTGACACATTTAAGTCAGGGTACTACAGAAATGAAATACCCCGTTGTGGTTCTGAAGTATATTTCTGAACTATTTTATTACTTCTAAGAACACAGCAAGAGTTCTCTTGAGTTTAATTATAAGGATATGTTGTAGAGAAAATAATTTTAAGGAATAAATGAATGAAGGTGTGACCATGCTTCTAACAGCAGCCTAAGAAATGAAATTTGGATTAAATATATAGGCTGACCTTTGAGAAACTGATAACCTGTACGAGAGTCAGACTGCATAACCTTTCTGAGAAGTATCTCCCCCATAAGAGGCAAACTTCGCTGGTGAAGGTTGATTAATGACAGGCTGTGCTGGTTTGGGCTGCGGTAGAGTTAACGTTCTTCACAATGGATATAAAAGGGCTATGGTTCTGATTTGTTCTGAGCATGGGGTTAACAACATAGAGATGTTTTTGTTATTGCTGACCAGGTTTTGCACAAAGCCAAGGCCTTTTCTGCTTTCTGTATTACCATGCTGGCGAGGATGTTGAGGTTGTGTGGGAGGATGGGAGGAAACACAGACCAGACAGGTGACCCAAACTATTCAAAGGGATAGTCCATATCACTGGGTATCGTGCTTATATATAAAGCTGGGGGCAAAGTGGGAGGAAACGGGTGGGACCTTTGGAGTGATGCCGTTTGTTTTCCCAAGTCACTGTTACATGTGATGGGGCCCTGCTCTCCTGGAGAAGGCTGAGCCCCTGGAGCTTCAGGTGTGTTTAGAGAACAGCAAGTCATGTTCATCCTCATCTTAGAGAACAGCAGTGAATAAAGGCGTCTCTGATTTCAGTGAGATTGGGATTTCAATCCTGTTATTTCAGCTAGTGTTTTATATTCAGGTAGAGATATTAGAAGTCTTTTGTGTTTTCCTAATAAAACAGTAAAAAAAGCTTTACAGTTAAATTCCAAGACTTCATATTTTGCTGGGTGTGAGTTGACCCTCTGACATTTGAAGGACTTCTTTCATGTTTGTATGCTGTTTTAAACAAAGTAAAATTCTTTAGATCTTGCTTTACACATGCTGTGCTTCTACCTATTAATTTTGAGAATTCCTGAAAACAGACCATCTGTGTTTTCTGCCTATATCTTTTCTGCTTCTAACTGTCTTGTTGCCATGGAGTCTCTGTCCTGCCTTAGGAAAATAAATTATTGTTTAAAAGAGATGGTGCTTGTCAAAGTACACAGCAAAATTAGCCATATATCTAATATCATTAGATCAGACAACTTTAAAGCAAAAGAGAGGGTTTTTAAAAATTATTTATGATGTTTATCTAAAACCTGGACTTTGTCTTTAACTAAATAATTTCATTCATTCAAAAAAGAGAAAATAAAAGAGAAGGATGTTCACCTAAGCATTGAAGAAAAAGTACTAGGACCTTGTATAGATTAAACTTAATATATAGAAAAATAAGCTAAATAGTGTGGTATGCTCATATATTTTACTTTGCATTAAATGTATCACTCTTTGAAATCTGTTACTTGCCTTGTATTGTTCTATTGGTAAATGAATTCAGAAATTGCTGTATACTTCTTTGTAAAAGATATATAGGATTTTGTTATTTTTTGAGAAAAACACATAGCATAGCTGATTAATATTCATGTTAACATCTTCAGCTGTAAAGAGAATGAACAGCAGAAGAGAGAAAAAGAGACACTACAACTGAGTAAACCATCACTTTAATATTCTTTCCCAGTGACTAAGTATATACCACTAAACTGTAATACCAGAGCAAAGGGATAAGTGGCTCAAAAATCAAGTTGTAATTGAGTTTTAAGGGATTTTTTTACCATGTAGAATTCAAAGTAGAGTTTCACATACTATATGACATTCCAGAAAAGTTAAAATTTTGTCATCTATCAGATCAGCCTGGTAATTAAGATTCAATTTGAGCCCTGCATTAGGGAATCTCATGGAGTTTATTGACTAAAATGAAACTGCTTCAAGGCAGAACAAAATTAGAATGTCTCAAATCACTTGTAAAGATTGGAAATATAAATTGTGAAATACCATTATAATTAAGAGGTTCTGGTTATGTGCTTCCTGGTGCATCCACCAATTCCATTTCCTCATGACTGACTTAGTATATTCACTTAATTGCAGATCCTGATTTTTTTTTCTTCCTAGAGGCACTATGAAGACATGGAGCATTAAGGAAACATCAATAGTATTAAGTATTCCAAAAAGTCTTTATTTCTGCTTTTGAAGTAACTTTTTGTTGGAAGACACCTGCCTAAAATCTGGAAAGACATGGACTGTAACTCAGTTTTTTCTTGGTTTGATTCTTCTACTTATTGTTTTATGTGTCAAAGAAAGCACTCTCGATATTATGACAATATCTTTCAGTTTATTTATGATTGATATACTTTGAATTGATTACAGAAAACCGTATCTCCTATGAATCAATTAGAAAAATTCCTGTTTAAACTCAGTCTGGTAATTAATATTCACAGTCAACTGAGATAATGGAAGAAGTAGCCTTCAGAAGTAGCCTTCAGAGAAAGGTATCTGCATCCTTGTAGGACAAGCAGACTATTTCGATTCTGAAAAACATCTTTTCTTCTGTGCTCTAACTATTTGATTGCAAAACATTCAGGATGTAAAAACAGGATGGCATAAAAACCAAGCTGCTGCCTTTATGTTGTAGAAAGCACTATTAAAAATATTGTATTTTTTAAACCTCCAATTATTACTTCCTTATTCCATCTTGAAAATAAAAGTTTTGTGTTGTACTTTCCAAAAAGCAGATAACACTCACATACAAAAACCCCAAACCCAAAATAAAATCCACTGAAAACTTCAAGAATCACTGCAGGTGTTTTTGTCTAGCTGGCAACCCATACAGTTCAAATATGCATGCTTATAATGATGTTAATACACAGTCCAGTCCTCCCATTTTAATAAAATAGTTTTAGTTAATAACTCAAAAATAAAATAAGTAATTAATGTTTTTTATGAAATGACAAATACAATTTAAAAAATCTTAATATAAGGCATATTTCTTCTTCAAAATTTGGGTTTGAAATCTTTGTAATTTTTGGACTGTGAAATTTTGCATTTCCAAATGCTTAGCAATTATAATTCCTAAAATTTTGTGATATTCTGCACAGGAACTGTACTTAGTATCCATGAAATGTCAGAATTAAACTCAAGTAAATTAGTTTGGTGCCCTCCGACATTTACATTATCGTTCCGTTTTTAATTGCATGACTCCACACTCATTTTTATGCATACCCAAGCTACATTAATTGAATGAAAATTTCTTTGCATTTTCCTTTTTTCTTTCCAGAGGTCTCCAAGGATTATTCCTTAGATGTGGTCCAAATTATTCATTAAATGTAAAATTATTAATCTTCAAATTATTAATTAATATCTCTTTGAGAATGTTACTGAGGTGCTTTGACCACAGCATCTGAATGCTGAATTGATATCAGCAACATTTTTGTGAAACTAAGTAGCACAACAGTCTTCATCTGTAGAGATAAGATGTTCAGAGAGTTTGAAGTAAAAGGTATTAAAACCCCACTTATCTCAGTGCCAAATTCAAAGCAGAGAAGCTCTCTTGTTTTTCCTGGTCATGTATAATTTTCACATAGAAATTCACATGTTCAAAATATGTCACTAAACAAATTTAGCGACAGTTATGAGCCATCACTATATCTGTAAATTTAAGTCTTGGTGTCTTCTGTTGAATATTCTCAACATAAAGAATATAAAATCAGTGAGTATTTATGAAGATGTTAATTTATCACCCTCGGAAAAGAACTCTGTTTATCAAAATGGGTTTATATTACCTTCTTCGGAATCTCATTCAGTCTCCTTAAAAAGAAGGATCATTTTTCTTTGCCTAGTACTTTTGCCTTCATTTTTACCACAAAAATCTGTGAGAGAAGAAATACAGGTATTACAGAAAAGGGATTAATTAAGTATGTAAATGTGATACATCTCAGGAGCATTAGTTCACCCTATGCATTAATGATATGGGAATCATGTGAAAATAATGTCATTTGATCATAACATTAAAAACTGAGATTGAGAATATGTATTATCCTTTATAGCCTAGAATTTTAAGTAATATGGGGTTGAACCTGGAAGTATTCCTGTCAACTTATTATTATTGTCGCCAATATAATCTATGTTATGTGCCTTCAACATTGTTCGCAAAATCACATAATAGTTGAGGCTGGAAGAAGCAGGGTCACCTAAAGCAGCCCAAGACCGTATCTGGAGAGCTTTTGAATGTCTCCAAGGGAACAACTGCACAGTCTCCCTGGGCAATCTGTTCCCACACTCAGTCACAATAAACAAGTGTTTCCTGATGTTCAGAGGAAGCCTCCTGTGTTTCAGTTTGTGCCCACTGCCTCTGGTCCTATCCCTGTGCATTACTGAAAGCATGGCTCCATCATCTTTGCACCTTCCCTTCAGGTACAGGCATAGGATTGCCCATGAGCCTTCTCCAGGCTGAAGAGTCTCAATTCTCTCACCCTTTTCTCATACTCCTGGCTCTTAATCATATTTGTGACTCTCCTCTAGACTCCCTTTGATATGTAATTTCCTTCCTGTACTGAGGAGCCCAGACATGGGCACAGTCCTCCAGGAGTGACCCCACCAGTGCTGAAGAGAGTGGAAGGATCACCTCCCACAGCCTGATGGGAGCGCTTTACTGGGATAATTTCAACCAGAATTTGTTTGGTAAGGAAGGATCACAGGATCAAGGAACCATTTTTTGGATATCCAATTTTTTGGGTTTTTGGGGAGTTGTTTTGTTTTGTTCATCTGTTCTATGAAACTAAGCACACAAAGAGAAAATATTGTATTTAATTTGATGTGATATTCAGGTAACACATGAATATTTGCAAGTTATGGAGCACAGACTACAGGTCAACAGAATAGAAACAAAACGGCCTGTCATGACTTAGGTATGAAGACATCAGACTTTTTTAAATCAGGAAATTCACGAGTTGCATTATTTTTGTAGGGTTATACTAGGAAAAAAAATCACTTTTAGCAATATTTAATCACATTGGTGACCTATAGGGAAATGTACAAAAAAGTAAAAACTCAAACTAATTGAATTTTTTTTTTCAATTTAAATAAGCTAAGCCCTGTAGCACCTAACATGAGTTAGGGCTTCTTAAACATTAGTTAAAAAGGAATAGACAAAAATAGGGGAGTAATTTAAGGGTAAATGAACTGTCCCAAGAACCTTTGAGAGGGGGAGGCTGTAAGTCACTGCAACAAGTGGCAGGCAGCTGTTCAGCACCATGGGAATCTTGATGAGCTTATCTCTCCACAATCCTGTAGCTCAATGTGTCTTGTGTTGTTGAGACCCTGAGAGAGACTCTAGACAAGCTCCCGAAAAGAACCAAACACAAACTGCCTTCAGGAGTGACTAAAACAAAACAGAGGGAACAGAGGAACCCTGTATTTCATGGCCCAGACACAGGGCCATGAAATACAGATCTAGGACTCTCTCAGAATTTGCATGATATTTTCTCCCTTCTGTAAGAGGGAAAGCATATGACTCAAAATTAAATATAAAAGTGTTTTGGTATTGAGCCCATTTAGTCTTGCCACTGACAATTAGGTCTTACACATTTACAAAACCACAATCATGGGACCAGAATTGTAAAAAATTTTAATAAAGAGGAGCACTGTATTTCCAAAAAAAAAAAAATTCTTCAATTTCTTTTGAAAGTAGCATATTAATCCTGTCACGGTTTTAAACTAAATGTATAAAGATTACTTCAAAAACATATGAAATATTCTTTTTATTGCATTAAAAACTATCTACATTTAACAGAATATATAATTGAAGTTAGAGTTCCCATCCAAAAGAGAAAGACTTTGTCTCTCTGTTATCATTTAATAGTGCAAAATGCTCTTAATTGAATGAATGTTAATCCACCATTTTTTTGACCTGAAGTTACAGTAATATCTGGATACTTGTCATGTATCGGCCCTTAGGAAATCTTTTTTAAAATTTGTTTGCATGTCCTTATGCATGGTAGTGAGTGCTTCTCAGTATCATAAGGAAGGTATCTGCCAGAACCATTTCACCGTGATAAATTTTAGTAAGGTGATCTTGCAAATTACAATTAAACGTGTTCCAATCATGCTTTGAGTAACAAGTAGCCCATACCTAGTTTTCTGTGACATAATGGAAATTAGGAAATTGTTCTGCCAATTACAATTAGAGGGATGAATACCATGATGAAAGGTCACTCAGCCTTTGGGTAAATTGAATGAGTTCCAAGAAGATGCTTTTAACATGTAATACCTTTTAAATATGTAATATTAATGTAACAAAACAATAGACTTCCCGGTGTCAAAGTACTAATGGCGTCCATTAGTACTTTGAATTCTATTCTTTAAAATCTTTTTCTCCAGATTCAATTGTAACAAGCATAAATACTAAACTGAAAATTTTCAATTCAGTTCCCATAACCCACTGAAAAAAATTAAGATGGCAGACTCAATATTCATTCAAATGTTCAGTTATAAGTACTCAGATTAAAACAAATTAAAAACTTCTCAGCCATTTATTTTGCTGTCTCTTGACTGCTAATGCATTTTAACAAAAAGAAAAATAAATCTACTTTTTAATTTTTATTAAAAATAATCGTGGATTAGATATATGATCCCAGAAAAAGCCCCACATGAAACATCTTCATGGCCAGAAATTAGGTGAAACCTTCATACATATTAAATAAATTAATTCTCTGATCTGAGAAACACTTTATTGTCCTTCCAAAGTAGCATAAACGTGCATTTACATGTGCACTGGAACATTTAGGATTCAGGCAGGCATTAGAGAATGGCAAAGACAGTGAAAAATGCATTGAAATAAACGGCAAATGCCAAAATATTCAATTCACTGCACCACAGTCTTGAAAAAATAATTTTTCGATCTTTAATCCGATTGTACTGCTTTCATTGCAGACAGACAAATATGAAAATAAACAGACTAGGGTTTCAGAAATTGTTGTTTTACCTTTATGTTGTTTATTACTATAACAAGGCATTTTTTTGAATTGTCTTTAGTATTTTTTTCCCTAAAAAATTTCTTCTATATTTAGTACATTTTATTCTTTCTATTAACACAATAGATCATTCAAAAAGCCTTCAAAATTACCCCTTTCACAATATTCATAGAATCACAGTATGGTCAGGTTTGGAAAGAATCTTAAAGATCATCCTATTCCAACCCCATCCCTGTCAAGGGCAGGGATGACATCTACTAGACCAGGTAACTCAAAGCCCCATCCAACCTGGCCTTGAAGACCCACAGCTTCTCTGTGTAACTTGTTCCAGAGCCTCACCACTCTCATAGTAAAAAATTTCTTCCCAATACCTGACCTAAACCTGCCGTCTTTCGGTTTAAAGGCATTCCCCCTAATTTTGTCACTACATGCCCTTGCCAAAAGTCCCTCTCCAGATTACCCCTTTAGGCACTGGAAAGAAGATCTGCTAGAAGATCTCCCCAGAACCTTCTTCAGGCTGAACAATCCCAAGCCTCTCAGCCTATCTTCACAGGACAGGTGCTCCAGCCCTGTGACCAACTTAGTGGACCTCTTCTGGACTTAGTCCAACAGCTCTTCTTGTGTTGGGGCTGGATGTAGCACTTTAGGTGGAGTCTCACAAGGACAGAGTAGAGGTCAGCTCCCTTGACCTGCTGGTCATGCTTATTTCAATGAAGCCTATGATATGGTTAATTTTGATGAATTTTCAGAACTAAAAAAAATATAGAAATGCCTTTTTTCCTTAAATAAAAAAGACATTTAATTTGAAAATCTCTGCTAATATTAATGATTCAGGAAAATAATGCCAATTTTTTTATCTCTAGAGTCAAGTTGCTATAGAAAGACATAAGGTATCTTACATGTCTGAATTTTTAGAACACTAATGCTTTTAATTACCCATTATAATGAAAAAATCATGCAGGTCTGGAAGAAACTCTCTCAATAATACCAATATTTTCATGTTGATGATTTTTAACACAACTTTTTTACATGTTCCTTATGATTTACTTAATAGTTTTACTGTAACTAATGAAGACATTTTAAAGAACAAGAACAAAAGGTTTCTTTATTCGCTTTTCAGAAATTATTTACAATTTAGAAAATACTATTTTATTTCACTGTCTGGCTAAATAAAACTCTAAATATCACTATGCTGCTGGATCTATTCTAACAATATTCTATTTGAAAACTATTAGATTCTTGTCCAATGAAGTAGCTTTAAATTTTTTCTTTCTATTTTTGTAACCAAGTCATTTAAAAGAAAAAAAAAAGTGAGAAAGAACACCTTATCCATCAGCAGTATGTACAGGTCTAACAATATAATAGAGAACCTGTGTAACCTATGGGTTTGAAAACTTTATTCATTCATATTCAGTATATATGCCCTCATTAGCTAAATTTATTGTATGTTGGTTATTATTTCAGCCCTGTTCACCTCTTCAATTCTTACTAGAGTAGTTACAAGTCTGGAAAAGTATTATTTTATGGCAGAGGTCTTTGAAGGGTCAGATATTAATTAGAGAAGTAAAGAAATTCATACTGAAATATTCTGTGCCTTTTTGACCCATCATCATTGTACTGCAACACCAAGGTAGTCTTTTGAGACATGTTCAGTACTATACTTGCCAGAATTATTGAATATTGAGTTGAAGAGAAGATCTAGTGAGATATATCTATCTGTCTTTCTTTCTGTTATGAATTTGATGGTATGCCTCCACTCCAGCCTAACTTTTTTTTCCCATAACCCTACATGAGTAACCACCAGCAGCAGTTGCAATTGGATGCATGTGGCCATAATGGCTGCATAGGACTCCCAGTAGATCTGTGTGAGACAGATAATAATGCAGTAGCCAAGGGCTACTCTAAGCAGTTTACCTAAACCAGAGTCAAGGGCCAATTTAAACCAAGTATGGAGCAAACTAATATCTGTAGTCAACATGTAAATATGACCATAAGTTAATTATCTAATTTTCTGTACATAGTGGACAGCCCAGGGCCTGTTGAGTTCTCTGGCACAGAAGTGGGCTGCACACCAGGATCTCCCCTTGAGAAGGGACATATCTCAAAGTTACTCCTTGAAGATGAGAGACTTATTTTTGTGTGACACACTAGGTAAGTGAATGGGAAGAAGTGTACTCAAATTTTGAAATCTTAGCCAAAAGAATTAATTGTGACATAAAGAGTTGAACACATCTGGGACTAAGTATGGACCCAGATAAATCTAAACTCCCCTCTGAGAAGAAGTATAGAATGTAAGGGATGCCTTTCTGAGCCTCATGGCTCAAAAAGAGGATCTCCCTGACATATTTTTCTGACCCAGGCTCTATGCAGTAAATTATCTAGTGTACCTGGTCATCAAATCTTATTAATTTACTATTAAACTTTGTTAAATTGCTAGTTTATATCAATTAACATATTTTAACTTCCCTGTTACAAATGAAGTGGGTCTCTCCATCCACAACAAAGAGGCGACTCATTAATGGCATTATAGCACAAACACACTTACCTACATATTTTTCAAAGCTGGTGAAAGAACAGAAATCTTGTAGAGAAGGAATACAGAAAAGAAGGTCCTTAAGGAGAACAGTAAGTTCCTAGTGTTATGCCTGTTCCTGTGTTTTAATTTCTGACTGTTCCTTTCTTCTTTCTCAGTATATGAACTTGCACATGACAAAAATTAGTTGTGCATGAGTAAGACAATGGATTGTATCAAAGCTGGATCCACAAACTCATTCAGGTGTCTCTGCCAGTAAGAGAAACAACAAAGTGATAGATGTTGACGAAAAAAACCGCGCCAAAAAAGAAAAACCCATATAGTCTTTCAGGGGTTTTTTTGGGGGTTGGGTTTTTTGGGGTTTTTTTGTGGGTTTTTTAAATTGTTTTTGGGTGGAGCTTTTTTGTTTTGTTTTTTTTTTGTTTGTTCAGTTGGTTTGCTATTTTTTTGTTTTGAGGGGTTTTTGGGGTTTTTTGTTTTGGTCTTGTTTTGGATTTTGATTTTTAAGCCATAGATGACCGATTCTTTTAGGTTTTAAAAAGATCATTTTAATAAGACAAATGAAGTACTTTTAGTGAAGAGTGTAAATAAATCAAGGTACTACCTATGTCCAGTTCACATTTGTAAGAAAGTAAATTATACTCAGACAATATAACTATAAAAACAGCATGGTAACTGAGGTAGAAATGCTTTATTTAGTGTTATAGAAGTTAGTGAAATAATTTTTATCAACATACTGATAACTCTAAATAGACTTCTAGAGACATATATGTTAGCTAAAAAATAAAAACTGATTGGAGGTAAAACCTTAGTTTTGATTAAAACCTCATACAAACAAGAAACTTATTCACCAAAATCATTATTTAGGTGTATTTCTGGGTTGTATCTTCAGATCAAAAACCTTCATCTATTGCCTTTTGTCTATATCTCTCAAAATACCCAGTTTCAGAAAACAAAACACATCAAAAACAGCACTCTCTGTCAGGATAACCTTTGACTTCCCTATCTTTTCCTGTTTCTTTCCCATTGGATTTTAACATTCATCTGTATAAGGAAAAACTCCTCAAGTTTGAGAAGATCCTATACATCTCTCAAGGAACACAAATTTCAGACATATTCAGAAATTAGGATCAGTTCCTTCTAAACCTTCTGGGATCTTCTGTATGTTAGACATGTACATGTTTTGAGTAAGTTTGAAAGAGGTTGTAAAACATTCATCGTGTTGAAGCTATCTATGCCCTATAGATGCAAGGCTCAGGGAATAGAAGAAGAACTTCAAAGAGCACTGCAGCTTCAAACCTGAGTTTAATTAGTTATTTATTAACCCAGATTGATGGATAAGGAAAAAGTGAACAAGACCTGAATTACCTTTCACTGTATCTCCTGTTATGAATTGGAGAACATCTCCACTCTCACGACTGTGAATTCCCAGTGGGATCTGCTGCTGATTTGTAAAGTGCTGCCATCCATGCAGGGGCCACTAGAAGGAGCCTCCAGGGCAGCATACAAACACACTCAGTGAATTTCGAGTGGGCCCCCAGCAGTGAGGAAAAGAAATTCCCACTACTGTCATGCACTACTGTCATGTCACTCTGCCTTGCAGTGAGAGCCACAGGGTGCTAGAAGCTTGCTGTAATTGCTGCAGACACGTTCTTCTCGAGACAGATGGTGCTGTCAGTCCTAGAACACAAAGGAATATTGAAAGGTGAACATAATCAGCAGAGATAAATACTAGATTCTAAATACTAGAACACACCCTAACTTTCAGGGAGGCTTTTTCTGAATTAGATAATTCTGGTTATTTCACCTTTAAAATATCAAATGCACCAACAGTTGTTGGCTCCGCATATGAATATGTATATATATATATACATAGATATACATATATGCATATGGACTTTTTGTCCACAGCAATGGACATAATGTTTCACAGATACACCAGCTGTGTACAGGCTGGCCATCAACATCTCCCCGTGACTAAGTTCCAGACATTTCCCTTGTCAGTCTACTATTAGTCCCATTATGAGAAGTCTAGACACTTAAATAAGTTGTATAGAAAGCTTCAGACAGCTAATGGTTGTCTGTCCCCAGGCATATGGCACCTAGCTACATCCTTCTGTTCAGTTTCATTCCAAGTTCCTTTTGCAGATACTTTTCATAGACAATGAGAGCGCAGCAACAAAGGAAGCTGAGATGCAGTAAGACGAAAGTGATGAATACTATGAAAAATTCAAGTAATGTGAATCACTGGGACCAGAGTGTACCCATCTGAGAGTTCTTACAGAACTAAAATTCAAAGTATCACCATCATGGGTGAACTATGCCTTTTTAAAACACAGCTTCTTCTGCACGTAGCGAAGTCCCTAATGGATTTCTGTCTATAAAAGAGAAGCCAAATAAAGAAATATGAATTAGAGGCTGGACAGTTTCTACACAATTCTCTGGAAACCCAGTGCTTGATTTAAAGCCTGAGTAAGGTTGCTCCAGTTTTATGTTCAGATTTTTGCTTTTATTCAGCCAAGATACTTAAGAACAGAATGCATAGAATAACTAAAAATTAGGTAGTTATGTGAAATGTGTAGCATGTATATGTGATTTTGTGAACTTAGCTGAATGTGCATCTTACCCAAGTTATTTTTGCTATTGTCAGATTTGTAATGACCATTTTACATCTAGTTCTGGCTGTTCCTTCTGTGTCAGAGTTAGTTTCTATGGTCTTCGTGGAAAGTTTTCATTTGAACTCACCTTTGGCATCAAACTGAGAATTGAATATTGAGCTGTAAGACCTCCATATCTGGAGGTCTTTCCTGAGAAATGACCTCCCATCCCTGAGCATTTGGGAATGGGGAAAAATATAATGATGAACTGCAAGAACACAGATTAAAAAGGAAGTAGATAAATGCAAAACATGTTGTGGTTAACTTGAAGACACTAGAATTTGTATAAGCATTCAGATACTTGTAGGCTGTAGACGCTTTAACCATGGTTGAAAAACATTTTAATAAATCTAGACACCTAACATGTTTCTATGCCTACAAACTGTGTGAATATACTCTCTAGGTTTTCCACATAATACTTGGACAGAATTAATCATTTAAGAAAATCATCTGACCACAGACAGAAAAGAAAAAGAAATTACTTAAATCAGGAAACATGGAGGAGAAATGAATAATTCAGGGCCAGGTATAATTTCCTTACATGAGCACAACTTTTAGGATGATGTATATACTTGTCTGGTCCCATTAACAGACAGCGGTTACATTTTTAAGTGAATGAAATGCATGTGCAGTTGTATGAAGTCAGATTTCTTGAAATCTGAATGTTACAATCTAAATCTGCAAATACAATCTGTATTTGCTGGTAACTGCTTTATTTTTAGAGGTCAAAGCATGTTTTAGAACATATGAAAATTCTATTTAATTAGATGTGTGCGGCTTCTGTAACAAATTGGTTTTTTAACATATACATATTCTTTACAGATTTTTAAATACAAGTCACCTGTTGGACATAATTTATTTGAATTTCTGTTGACCCAATACTGGACTATTAATGCTATTTTCATTAAATTACCCAGTAAGATTCACCTTCCCCTATTCCCCTTACTTTTTTTTTTTAAGGCAACCAATCTGAGACAAAGTTATTTAGAACATACACTAAAAACCAGAAAAACTTAAGAGAAAATTAAGACTTTAAATGAACATTCATTTTTAAGAGCTTTTATTTCCCTTCCATGATTTTCATAGTCTCATGACAAGAATACATCCTTTTCTGCCACAGGAAGAAGAAAGAAATTGAAATGAGTAAGAAGATTCATTGACCATTGGCTTAGGCATCTTAAGTGCCTTGTTTTATTAAGTGAAACCTAATTTTGGGCAGATTTGAGGCTAGGAGAAAGGAGAAGGATAAAGGGAAGGAAAAGGGAATTAGGAAAGAGGGAAGAGAAAGGAAATAGAGAACAGGGAGAAGCAGAGGCAGGAAAGAGACAGCGAAACTCATTGGAGAATGTTTTCACATCTGATAGTAGGCTAAATTCAAAAGGAACTGTCTGCCTTGTCAAAAAGACAGTAACTCATTCTGCCAGCGGCATTGGCTTGTTCTTGCTGGCTCATTTTTATAATAAATTGGCTTGATAATTCATGTGAGCTTTTCTTGCAGATTACAGTCAGTGCAGTGAGCACAAAAAAAAGAATGTGTTCTCCCCTCCTGAAGCATTTCATAAGAAGTGCATTATTCTATACCACTGACTACTCAATTAATATATATGAATAAGCTGTTCCTCATAGGCTGCAAGTTCTTTGCCTTCAATACTGTTCCTCAAAATGAATTAAAAATGCATCCTTGTATCAAGGTGAGGTGTAAGGCCCCAAAAAACTTGCTCAACAAGACTTTTAAAAGGGCTTATGGTTGTTAAGGTATTCCAAATTAGACACACAGCAAAAATACCAACAAAGTATTCTCAAGAGGTCAAAACAATAAGAAAAACTTTACTGGCAGCTTTAGAGAAACAGAGAACTTTGGCAAAAGGGTTAGTGCAACTCTCAACATAAAACACTTCTCAAAGCATTACATTGTCACATTCAACTTAGCAAACTCAACGCCCATTCAATTTTAAGTCATTCAAAAATTCCAAGAAGAGGGAATTAGAAAAAGAAAGAGAGAAAGAAAAGGTTTAGGAAAGGTCACATATAGCCACCAACTCCTGGGTTCCAGGAGTGTTCAGCTGATAGCAAATTACAAGAGAAGGTAGTGACATGCTCACCTCATGTTCATCTTTAAATACCCCTTGGCCTTCCTGGACCCTTCCCTCAGGTGGGATTTCCAGTAATGTGGCCACTCAGGAGCTGGGTTAGGGGCCCCAGAGGCAGGTATGGAGCATTGCTTCCAACGTGACAGGAATTGGCAGCCACTGCCAGGCTGGAATACTGGCTCGAGGGTCAAGGGGTGTGGGGTAGGGCACTGCCTCACCAGAGCAAAGCCCAACCTCCCCCTTCTCCCACAGGCATGCACTCCAAAATGTCTTGAAGCATCAGATTTTTAAGTGCCTCACATGAGAGGATTTGGATCTCTATGTAGTTTCCTAAACAATCACAGAAGCATTGGATTTTTAATCTCTCAGGTGAAGTAGATTATTAAAACTAACATGTTTGGGAGCAGTCAAACAGATAATGTAATGCAAAACTTGCATTTTGCCAATCTACTTATCAGACCAAGAAAGAGGGTTAAAAAAAAAAGTAAAAAAAAATTCAGGCATATATTCAACACCAGTGCCAGAAACCTTGGAAAAGCAATTTAAAAAAAATTATTCTTTTTGTTTATCTCATCAACATGAGAAGAGAGTGGGAATGTTAGGGAATTTTTATGATAATCCTTGAGGGCAATTAAATACACATTTGTGCTAAATTTTCTATTTTTTAATCTGCTTTTAATTAATAAGTAATGCATTTAACAGTCCTACCACTGTAAGTGCTACTTCAAGGAGTCTATGAAGATGTGCCATAAGCTGAATCTTTGTTTACACTTGCACCATCACAAATCCTGTGAGCATCACAAAGAACCTTAGCCTGGCTTTGGGTCCATCCCCCAGCCAAGGCCTGCTGCCCAAATATGACCTGAACACTTTGCTCTAAGGATTGCTACAATACAGTGCTGGGGACGTTCCTTATCTTGTCACCAAGGGAAATACTCCGTTATACTCAATCTTTCTGTCTCCAGAATTCCTGCCTCCAGTCAGTTTACTCCTTCTGCAGCTGGGCCTTCCTTGCCCTTCATGCTAGATAATTCCCTGGTCATAAATTACTAGTGCTGAGCAGTTGTCAATTGAATTTCCCCTCCAGATGCCTGGAGAAGGACTATGCAAAAGGCTATTAAAGAAGCTTAAGTTAAAAAACCTTTGAACAAATAGTTATTCAGACATCTATTAAATTTATAACAACCACAAAAGAAACACAGTCCTTTGTATTACAAGAGTAAAAGAACTTTTTACCTATTATCTGAAGTACTACCTCTTCAAAGGGTAGTACTTGAAAAAAAAAAAAAGATTTGAAATAATAATAAAAAATTATTTATGTAAGTGTAGTGTATTGTAAGTAACAGCTGCAAAACCATGGGGGGAAATAATGTCAGTAGTCTTGAAAAAAAGCTAGAAGATTTCTTGTTTGACATTTGTTGATTTTTGTCATCATGAATAGCAAAATAATGATATTAATAAATTAGTAAATAATATGAAAACTGGTCAAGTCAGAGATTGCTCTGAAATTAGAGATACACTACAGGCTGAGAAAAAAAAAATTTTCTTGGGTCTGTTTACAGACTTCATGCATTATGAACTTGTTTGGTTAACACAGTAAGAGTCAAAGATGGTGTAGCTGAACTCTTTTCTGCCCTTGACAGCTTATTTTTCATTAGCAACTCAACACCATCTACTACAAATATGATTTTTTTGGGATTTCTTTTCTTAATTAGTATGAAAAATAATAACTAAATCTAAAACTTCAGAAAGCAAGTTAGTCCCTTGAAGTATTATAGATGAATTATGTTAATTTTACAGCCTAGGTCCGAATAAGTATATTCCACTCTATTTCCCCAGATACACATTTAGTCATTCTTCTCTCTGTTTAAAACATTCTATTCAGAGACCAGTGTTTCAATAGCCAATAAGTAATTTCAAGAAATTTACTGGAGCATTAGTTGTATTGTCTTCTGCTTTGACGTTTGTAAATAGAGGTTTGGTTTCCCAAAAATCTATTTTTGCTTTAATATATTTCAGACAAAAAAAAAGAGAAAGAATATTGCTTCCACACCTTTGAGTTGCTGGCTTAAATAAAGGATAAATTTATGTCTGTCTTTGAAAGGCTTCATACTGTGGTGTTGGAAAAAGTATTGAGAACCTCTTGAAAACGAGCACACATCTGAGATTAGTGTAGGTCACTAGCACCATTTGGGTCACATCAGGATTGAGCTACAGATGTTTTAAATACTGTCACTTTTTCATCATTTATATTTTAATGGTCAGATGCTGCTGATGCATTTTGATGCTAGAGGGTGAAAAGGCTATTTTGAAATACCAGCCATGTAAAGTTGAAAAGCCTCCCCCAGCACACTATACACATTCAGACAGCAGGGGACTTTATCAGAGAGAGGTGTTGAATTAAGCCTGGTTAACTCAGATGAAAGAACTGATCTCTTGAACAGGATGAACACAATTTGTGCTACCAGATTTCCCTCATATACCCCAGCACTCCACTGATTTAAAAAGGATGTTAAATTAAAGCTATAGCATAGCAGCAGGAAGATGGTTCCAGCAGAGATGGCATTAAAATTAACTTTCTTATAGCAAAAGCTGTTGCATAAGCGACTGAGAGGGCAGGGGGGGATGGGTTGAGGCCGTTTAGTTCTATGACATAAACAATATCTCTGAAATTTATGAAGATGATAATAATGTTTCAGTAAAGTTTTAATCAGGTAATCAAAGTTAAAATGAGCCAATTTTACTGCTGCTACAATGAATGACATAATCTTAGAAAAAGGGAAAAGAAATACAGGGTGTTGATTCTGATCCCAATAGCATCTGGCAGGTCCTTGGTACCTTTTGCTCTTATGAGAGGCAGTTCCTTCAAATCCTACAGACATTTTCTAAATTGTGAGACTTTTTTTTCCAGAGGGAGGTCTCTGTGCAAGTCTCCCGGTAAGGCAGGCATCTAAGAAATTTTCTGGACCATATTTATCCATATTTGAGTGTTTCTTTGTCCATACTTGTCCTTTCAGAGCAAAGTAGACTCTTGTGGGGAATAGTGTGAACACATATTTTGTTCTGGTATGGAAGCATCATATAGCTTCCTCTGCTCACTTAGTTTCTGGAACTAATAAAAAGACAGATATTTGATATTTAGTTTAGACCTACGTGTTAAGTTTAAAACCCCTCTGACTCCAGGAGTACTTCCCATTTATGGAAAGAGCCCACTTCTGTTCATAGTATTGCCAAATCAGAGTAATAGAATCACAGAATTACGGACTCACAAAGTGGTTGAAGTTGTAAGAGCACATCTAGTCCAACTCTCCCTGGTCAAAACCAGAACCACCTACATCTGGATGCCCTGGACCATGTTACGGTGTTCTGGACCATGTCCAGAGGGCTTTTGAATATCTCCAAGGAGGGACACTCCACAACATCCCTGGGCAACCTCTTCTGTTTTGGTGGTTGGAACCATCTCAAAGGAGTTGAGAGGTCCCAAGACAGCAGAGGCATGCTGGTGGGACAGCTCTGAGGTGTGAAACACCCCCTGATGTTGGATGGTCTCTCCCTAGGTTTTGTTAATCCTCCTGTGTTGATTGGCCTTGACCTGATCCCTCACTCCACCACTCCCTACTCCCCATTGGTTGTTGTTGTATCCTCCTGCCTTCTCCCCAATGCTGGTGGCCCTGGATCTCTATATTCATGGTCATTCAGGGCCATCTGATCTCTTTTGCTGTTGGGCACCTTAGAGAATAAACCATCTTCAGAACTCCACACAACTGTGCTCTCTGAGTTCTTTGTCTCTGGTAACACACGAGCTATCCAAAGTTCTGGGGTGAGTGTGTGTTTGTGCCTTCCACTGGCATGGGTGAGAGAAGGGTCTGCCTGCACAGTACCAAATTGTACTGGCCAGGGTGATCTCTTTGAGCCTTAGAGACACTTTCAGAAAATGCAGAGGCCTATTCCACTCCACCACCACTCTACATTACTCTTCCAGTGCTTGATCAGCCTTACAGTAAAGTACTTTGATGTTCAGAGGAAACTGCCTATGTTTCAATTTCTGTCTGTTGCCTTTGATCCTGTCCCTGGACACCCCTGAAAACAGCCTGGTTCTACTGCCTTTGCACCTTCCTTCAGGTAATTAGGTAAATTGATGAGATTTCCTATAGTCCTTCTCTTTTCCAAGCTAAAATGTCTCAGATCTCTCATTCTTTCCTTATATTTTTTCCTTATATTGGACATCCTTATCCATGACCCTTAATCATCTCTGTAGCTCTTCAGTGGACTTTCTCCAGAATGTCTGGTACTGAGGAGACCAAAACTGGACACAATACTTTGGGTGTGGCCTCAGCAGTACTGAATAGAGGGCAGAAATCACCTTCCTTGATCTACTGACAATGCTGGTGCTAAGGCAGCCCAGAATACCATTACCCTTCTTTGCAGCAAAGGCACATTTATGGCTCCTGTTCATCTATCTTAGTGTCCACCAGGATGCACCAAGTTATGAAGTGTTCACTTAGCTTACCCTAAAGTTAGAAATATCTATCAACTTTTGCTTTTTTCTCAGTCTTTACAAGGGTAGTGTTGGTTCTGAGTACAGTTTCAAGCTTGAAGAAAACTATTTTTCTCTTCTTCATATGCAGATCTGAATAAATGACTAACCTAATAAAACTAACTAGGAACTAACCAACAAATGGATCTCATGAAACATGCTAACGGTGTTAAAATTAATGTGAAAAATCAACTTTTCCTGACAAGTTATGCTTTCCTTAATTGAAAACAATTGCTCTCAGATTTTGGATTGGAACATATTAATTCTACCAAACATGGATCCCATGGAATATGCACTGTAAAAGCCCATTCTTCTGAAAAGCACTCTTCTATTTAGAAACCTAGTTGTAGATCTCTTGCTTACCAATAAAACCTAATTAAAATGCTACTATTGGAATTATTTAATAAAAATGTCTTTTGACAGCTATCCTGAAGTTTGTGATTCTTAAATATGGGAATTCAGATTCTCAATTTCTAATGTTTCCATACAGAATTGTCCTTACACCAAGAATACATAAATTCTTTAAGTGCCAGTAAACTTTATCTGGTCTGTTTTCTTGCAAATATACTTGCAACCATGAGGGCAGACTATATTAAAGAGAAACTACTTGCTTAACTATTTTAATATATTACATTAGATGTATAGATGTGTGCAATTATCTTAGAATATTTAAGGTGTTTTTAAAGAGAGAACACAAAGAGTGAGAATATCTTGAGAAAATTAATAGAAATTGACAACACTGTAACCTATGTGTAGCGGCCGGCACAACTAGAATATTTTCATTTTTTGCTGAAGACATCTATTTTCTGGAGGGAAAACTGCTTTACATGAAAAAGAAAGATCTTACTGCTGTACCCATACAAAACTGGCAGAGTGTTTGGAGGACTTCAATTACTGCCATAGTAACTACAGATGAAAAAGAGCAGAAAAGGATGGGAAGAAATCTTAAAAATCTGACCTTTTCTTTTAGAGCTCAGACTAGTGATTAAATTCTGTGCTGTGCAAGTAAAAATCCATGGAGAAATCTCCTCTTTAACTCTCAAACCATTTATTTGTTACATGACTAAACTTTCACTCAGAAAGACCATTCTACTATGTAGTGAAAAAATTTCAAATTTTACAGCCTGTATTTTTGCATAACATTTGAATAATCTGTGTATGTAAACTTCATATTTCAAGAGTCTTTTCATCAACAACACTATGATTTTCAGGTCAACAATAAAACTAAAAAGATAGAACAAATAATTTTGAATCTCAGTCTTAGGAAATTAAAAAAAAAATATGTATTTCAAGGTAACACTAACAAAAATGTTAATGGGACAATCAATATCTGATTAATATTTCAGGCAACAGATTAAATTCTTCAGAAGAAATAAATTAATGAATTAAGCTCATTAGAAAAAATGTTCAAAAATTTGGTCTAATGAGAAAGGTTGATAATAGAAAATAAACCCAAAGATTTTGGATTTTTCTCATTTCTTTGTAACTTTATTTTTGAGTTTTCCCGAAATGTATACATATGGTTTAGGATCAAAACAGTGCTTCTCACTTTTTAAAATTTACTTATTTTGCTTTAAAAATTTCAGTTTTTACAATATAAACCGACTCTTAACTTGTATGTTATAAAGTCTTACAGAGGAATCTATAATAGCTTAAAGGTTTAGTGGAAGGATGATCCACACCACGTACTCTTATTGTTGATAAATTCAACAATGCACTTACCACATTAAGATAATACTGTATTTCACTAAATAGAGTGTTAGAAGGAGGTTGAGCTATTAATACGAAAATCTGTTTACTGTGCAACTCACTATCAACATTTTATTCTCATATAGTTAGTATCTCAAACCTTACTCAACAAATATTATGTTAATTCAGTCTTTACTGATATATATGCATCTTTACTGGTAGCTATACTGATAAATATGCGTTCATTAGGAAGAAATATTTTGTGTTTCCTTTCTCAAGAGGATGGAGTTTTGTCACTAAGAAATGCCGGCAACTCTTTTTGTAGAAGTTCTTAAAATGTGTAAGAGTCACTGAAAAGCAAAATCACTCTCATTTCCCAGATTTGAACTACAATTTAGGTTATGCATGGCTTCCCTTTGCTCTTTCAAGACACTGTAAGAATGATACTATTTCTTTCTTCATTTGGGAATTAGAGAAAGGTTTTAAGATAGCAGATAGGCATTAAAACTTCTGAGGGCTGTTATAGCAATATCTCTGACATAGACATGAGTGGTAATATACTCCAGTTTTAACTCTTCTGCCTGTGAAGGTGAAGAATTTCTTATACTTTAATGTCGTATAATTTTAAAAAATCCTTATTATTTAATACTTTATTGTAGTTGCAAATATGTTAAGTCCTTGTTGTGGTTTAACCTCTGATGGCAACAAAGCACCATGCAGCTGATCGCTCACTCCTCCCACATTGGGATGGAGGAGAGAATGGGAAGAGTAAAAGTGAGAAAACTCATAGATTGAGATTAATAGGTAAATCAAAAGCTGTGCACTCAAGCAATCAAACCAAGCAATTCATTCACTACTTCCCATGGGAAGGCAGGTGTTCTGCCATCTCCAGGAAAGCCGGACTCCATCGCAGGTAGCAGTTACTTGGGAAGACAAATGTCATCACTCTGAATGTCCTTCCTTCTTCACCCAGCTTTCTATGCAGAGCTGATCTCATAAGGTATGATATATCCCTCTGTCCAGTTGGGATCAGCTGTCCCAGCTGTGTCCCCTCCCAACTTCTTGTGCATTCTCAAGCTCCTTGCTGGTGAGTTGCGGTAAGAATCAGGAGAGACCTTGGCTCTGAGCATTGCTGAACAGCAACAAAACCATAACTGTATTATCAAAAAGCAAAAACCTAAAGCACAACCCCATACCAGCTACTACGAAGAAAATTATCTCAACCAAAACCTGCACAGTCCTCCAGCGGAAACTTGGGAATATTTTAAAACTTACTCAATGAATAATAGGAGATGAGAAAGAAGGAATAGATAACAAGGACACAGATTCTAAGCAAGATTAACTATTTTTTAGAGTAATGCTCTGGAGGATTAAAAAGCCCATGCTGAGTAGAAATTCCCCACAACACCCATGCTGAAAACATAGATAAAATTTAAATAATGAAAAGTCAAGATGAGATTAATCTTGTGCTCTAGAGGATAGGTCACTCACTCAGTCATTCCCTAGGTTGACATACAATAGTCCCATGGTCATGGCAGCTACCACCAAAACTGATAGACAGGTGAGCTTTTTGTACAATCTTTCCTTACTGGGAAATTTTTTTAAGAAGTAAAAAATAAAAAGGTTGGTAACCAAGACAACATCAAAGGAGACACATATTAAAAAATTCAAGTAGATAACTCACTAGATTAAATAAAAAGTGATCAAGATTAACATGAATAAGGCAGGGGGGAAATTTCCTGAGGAATGGAGGGATAGTACAAGAAGATGATTACGCTGACTGGAATACACCCTTACCTAAGGTGCCTAAAATGTGTGAATGGTGAATGTATCTTATGTAGTGTCTTGCTAGTATCTTTCTGGAAGCATGAAATGTATGAATCAGAATACATCATTACATCATTACAGTGCAATTCCAGTTCAACAAATGATCAGCAGAAAAATATATTCATTATCTCTCCGAGAATATTGCATGTACAGTTGGCCATATTTTGAATAGAGTAATATTTAGGTAGAGGTTGCTTTGTTCTTTTCTGTAGATTTCGTAGTGACATATTACTGTCTTATATTTTCTTCAGTATTCACAATGAAATTTTATTTCACAGATTTTATTTATTCAGATCTTGGATTTGCTAAATTTCAGTAAGTGTCACAATACCAGCCTTTTCTTGGAGGCAAGCAGTGAAAGAAGAGACTGAATTATGTCAAGACTTTTTCATGTAGTCCAAGTTCTTAAGTCTCCTGACTGTAGGCTTCCAGATGTCTCTCAGGAGATGGTTAGATGATGTCTCATACAAGTTACATGGCTTCTATTTTGTATCACCAAGAATAAAGGGTGTGTTGCAACTGTTTATGAGGTGCTCACTATTATGTGTTTTCACAAATAAGTTAGATGAACCTAACAGCACTTTGAGTGGAACAGTAAGTGCCTAGTTGTTAAGGACGTTCATTCCATAGTTCTCAACCATTCCCTCATCAGTAAATATCAATGTGGCTGGGATTTGAATCTTCGCTTAACAAACAGAAGAGAGAAGTAATCCATTACCTTGCTTGCCTTACCTCCTTAAATTAAAACGTTTGAAATGACTGAGAAATAGGGGGTTTTTTACTACCTTTTATAAAAGATTCATAACACTTCAATGATTCAGTGAGATCACTGAAATATTTCTCTGTTAAACATTAAGATTTAAGCTATGTTTTGACATTTTGAAGATGCTTAGGGCTATGAATAAGTTGCTGCACTAAACAGAAAATATGCTGTGCTATGGTTTGCTGAACGAGTATGAAAGAGCTGTTTCACTTGGTTTCTTCTGTGCAAACTGCAATTCTGAAGCTCTAATTCCCCATTCAACACCTGGAGGGGCTAGAAGAGTTAACAGATCCCATTGATCATGACTTAGACTACAAATGGTTCACTTGTAAGTATATTAGTCGCTGTAATTAATACGTTATTTTGGATGTTGACGTTTCTGGCATTTTAGGGACTATTGGTTACATTGTTTTTTATCACTTCAATGAAGATCAACGTTTTCAAGCACTTCTTTCACGTGATTGTGATAGGGATGTTTGTCAAATATTTGAGCATGTGGTTAGTCAGTCTTTGTAGCTTATGTATAAACAGGAGAAACATATCTGGAATTTGAGAAGAAGATTATTACAGGATAGATTACATCTTTTATCCTTTATTTGAGGGAAAATATCTTTGAGAAAGAACTGTTCTGTTCTTTCTGTTATCAGGATAACTAAAGGCAAAAATCTACAGTAAAATTCATTTCAAAACCAAAGTTATTCATCTCTGCAAGCCACACTGAGATTCTGATTCTGTCAAGCACATTTTTTAATAACACAGAATTATTTTTCTGATTGCTGCTTGGTAGTTATACGTGAAATTGTCTAATGGTGAACAATTACAAGGTTTTTTGTTTACATTTTTGTAAACAAAAATGTGATTTCCCAGTAAGGAAAGATTATACAATTTTGTCATTTACATTTGTTATATTTTCTGTCTAAATGAGCTTGCCTGAAATGTCAAAATCACAGTACTGTATACACTTCAGACTGAAGGACTGACTGAAGGTCTCTCTTCTGCATGGACTAATACAGTCTTGAGACTTAACTTCTGCAGAAGATGATGTTCCAGACTCTAGTACAGTCTTTTGGCTGATTTAAGCAACATCCTGCCTCTTGTGTTCTGCAGTCCAGGAGCAAAGCATTGAAAAAACACCCAAGTGACATGAAAGTCTCCTTGATGTATTGATTAATTTTTTATATGTCTACTTTTTCTATGAGAACCATAACTTTTTTTTTGCAATTATATTTAATAATAAGGAAAATTAACCATTTCTTTTCATTACCAAACAAAAGACATTAGGTAAAAGTCTTTTATTACTGCTACCAAAATACTGAGGTTTTGCAGAATTCTATTATCCAGTCAAATATTAAAGTTTTTACAATAAAAATAAGTAGAAACTAAAAAATGAGATAAAGTATTTATCTATGTTAATTTTATTTCACATGAAATTTGAAACTAACAATCTTGAACTACCCCATCTCATTAAACAAACCAGTTCATTAAACATATCGGTGCCATATTAGAATTTTACAAATTATATTTCTTCTGCATTTGTGAGGGTTAGAGAAAAGTGTAAGGAGAGGATTAAAAGAGACTTTAGACACACTGAGTCTATATCTCCCAGGGAAGCTATTCTAAGGAGAAAAGCTACTTTGTGCTTCAATGAAGCCTATCCTCCATTATACAAGGACATTTCCTATTCTCTGGGGTCCATGTTGAAACTATTCTGGTGAAATTCAAAAAGTGAGTCCTAGTTTTCCATACAGCTGAGGCAGAAAATATCATACATATTCCTCTAACATCTGTAGCATTAATTATTTGAAGAACATCATTCATGAATTATCTTGCTTGATAAATTCAGAGAAAACTACTCAAATCAGAAGAATTCAATAAAATCCAGGCATTGGTTGAGAAAGTATTTCTATTTCTTGGGAATTTTGTGTACATATATATGTATATGTATGTGTGTGTATAATAGTTACATATATATTATATATGAATATATAAATACAGAGAGGTAAATTATACACATATATATGTGTATAAATGTCTATGCATGTATATATATGTATAATATAAACATATATACATATAATATTTCTTAAAATGACTAAAGAGTCCACTTAAGTATCCCATAATACAAAGATTTGAGAGATGATTCCTTTGTTTTCTAAACTTTCATCTTCATACATGGAATGGCACTGACTTAATTCTATGGATTCAGCCCCTACCAGTGCAGATTCAATTTATCTAATTTTAGCTGCTTTTAAATGTAAGTAGATAGTGTCAGCTACTTTCTTAGTCTCTCTCTGTTTGAGGAGAAGAATCATTTGTGTAGTTTATTTAATTCATTTTATCTTATCTACTTTAGAATGGAATTACTTGTCTTCCCTACAGAAAGTTAAGAGCTTAGGTAAGAAAATCCTGTTTAGCCCACTTTAGTCAGGTTCTGATACATTAGGTAATAGCATGCCAGCACTGAATTTCTCAAAAGTGTAACAAACAACATGATAAACAATATCTTTGGATGTAAAAGACAAATTACTTTACAAGTTAAAATAATTTTTAGGGAAGAGGTTGCTTCAGTTACAAGTAGACTGTGTTTCGCATAATGAAGAGAAATAGTTCCTTCAAGGCCACAATGAATATGATCTATTTCAAACAGGAAGTTCAACAGCTTTTCATACTTAAAATACTTCCTTTTTTATTTAATAAGTGCAGAGAGAAACTACCTCCTACTAGATACATCTATAGAAGTATAGGTAGACAGATGAATACTGTTACTCCAACATGAAATGTTTGTTGATCATGGTCTATAATTTGATGAAATAAATTTTTAAAAATAATATAAAACATATGTCTTTGCTTTACTTCATAATTCAATATTTAAGTAGAACATGAATAAAAATCTGCATGGCTAAAAAGTATGTGCTAAAATAGCAACATAGCATATTTTAATATAGATGGTATGCTTAATACCTTTCTTTCCCAACACATATATACAAATAGGTTATCCACCAGTTCCAAGAAGACCAGAAAAAACCTTGCTTAATTTTAGAGTGAATTACAAATGGTATTTGTTATATAACTACAGAGGCAGTGAAACATCCACTGTTCTAAATGTCCATGTGCTGTTAAAGGCGACTATTAATTAGTTTTTTTGAGCTGCTGATAACGGTATAATTTTTAAATGACAATTAACATTAGGTACTTAAGATGTCAGCTCACACATGCTGTTTTTGCTTTTATCCTTAGTTTTCAGGCAGAAATTCATTATTGACTGATGACAGTGCTCCAACACTATGCAAATAGCTGTTAAATAATCCATTTACTGCTGAATTAATTTAGCAGTTTTAGATTGCTCATTTAGATTGATAATAGCAGTTGCTATTAAAAATAGCAGATA
This sequence comes from Acanthornis magna, assembly GCA_036785705.1. Lineage (NCBI taxonomy): Eukaryota > Metazoa > Chordata > Aves > Passeriformes > Acanthizidae > Acanthornis > Acanthornis magna. The sequence goes on along the minus strand of JAWUZG010000004.1, from coordinate 612,883 downwards.
TAAGTATGCTCCTCATACAAACTAGAAGACTCAGGATATTTACCTTTCAGATTATCTGTTCTCTTTACCATGAAAGTGCTTCACAGCATAAGGTTTTGATGTTATAAAGAATTGGGAAGTGGTTTTAGTATCCAGCGGCTTTCAGTAACAAGCAATATCTCATGTTCACATGGAGATTTTGTCTTCATATGATTGATATTTGTATGCCAAGTAGCACATTATGCTTTTGGTAAAGTACAAAGGTTCACTTGTGGGATGTCTGATTCTTGGAGTCAGAGACATGGAACAAAAATGAGCAGTTTCTAAGAATGCGCATAACTGATGTGCAAGAATAATAATGTATTATTTCTTAAGACCTCAAGTTTTCTGAAGATCCTTGCAGTTTTTCTGTGATGTATCTGTTTTGTATTTATTTTCAGTCTCACAGCATTTTTGGGATACCCAGTGTCTGCTGTTGACATCTCAGATTCATTTCAAGTCCTAGTTTAGTACCAAACCAGACTGCATTGTAGATAAAGCACTGTAGCTCAATGAAGAGTAAGGTTTAGCAAAATGTCTCCCTGCAGCATTCACTCCGTAATCTATAACTAATTCTCCATCCACTACCATTTTTAAATCAAACCTAAATACAAGAACAAACATTCTAAGGAACCAGGCTTTTAGTAGCTAAGTTACTAAAAACTTAGTAACTAAGATTTTTACTTAAACATTCTTTAAAAAAAGCACTGAACGAAGAACTATGAGCAGCACAATGGGAGGAATAGCATCATAGAAACCTAATTTATGAAAATGGTTATAAAAAGTATAGCAACATGATAGTAAAATAGACCAGAATTAATTGTTTTCTTTTTTAAAAGGAGATGTCTGAGACCAAAAAAAGAAAAAGTTTTAGAAAAAAAATGATGTTTAGAAAGTCATAGATAATGTATTTGTGACTTGGTGAAATCAAAAGTCAGTGTTAATGATAGGTGATATTTGCATATCTTATTCTGGAGCTGTCAGGTTTATTGGAATTTTATTAACAATTTTGATGATTTCATCCATTTTACACTTAAAAAATATAGAAAGGATTATACAATTCCAAAATATGTGTAGGAAATAAAGGTATCATAAACTCCCTTTCAAAGAAAAAAAATATGAAGAAAATAAAATTCTAACTATTAAATTGCTAATCTTGGTGTGAATTCCAAAGTGTTTGCTTTAATGAAATCATTTCTACAAGCTGAGGTTGTCTGAGGCTCCTCTGCTAGGTATATTGATTTACAATGATAAGATGTTAGAAGCCAAAGATCATTATAACCAAAATGTTATAAACCCTGAGTTCTCTACTTCAAGCACAAAGAGCTTTGGGGGTTTTGTTTGCATTTTGTTGTTGTTGTTTTGTCTGTCTCTTTGGGTTTTGTTTGGTTTTTGTTTGGTTTGGTTTTTTGAAACTGTTAAAGGAGAAAGTTGATCAGATGGATTTTGTTGGGACGGTAGGTTGTCATCGTGATAAACAGGTAAAATGTTCAAGTGTTTCTGTTTTGTTTTACCTTTAAGGGCATTGCTGGAGCAACATCATTCTGTCTACAGATAGCTGTAAGTCAGACATAATTCCTATAGCATAATATAATAATGGCTTTAAATTAACAGTTAACTTTCATTTTGTCAAGCTAGATAAAGTGATAAATTAAAAAACCCCATAACTTAAAAAATTCATTTACACTTCATATAGCAAATATGAAATACTTCTGGAAGTATTTAAGGTTTAAGTAATGTCTAAGTAATTTCTAGTTAAAAGCCCTGGAAATTTTATTTATAGAGTGGAATAACTATAATAAGGAGTAAAATATATAAATAATAAAATAGTAAAATATTAATTTTCTTTTCTCATCACTGTTAGTTATTCATAGTTATATTTCAGTTTATGTTATTTATTCCTAGTTATGGTTTTAGTGATGCGGTGGTATTCGGTCAAAGTTTAGATTTGGTGGTCTTGGGCACGTTTTTCCAAATTACTGATTCTATGTTTCTATTCTATGAATTTTGATGTATTTGATTGCTCACAGAAAAATGAAGTTATATGAAATGGGCAGTCAATCTACAGGGCTATGTACAATCAAAAAGATTATTATTTTTAAAAGGATTTAAACAGTAATGTGTAAGACAAGATTCACATTGTTGGTGGCTTTGTCATAATGACCATGGATAGAACAGGAAAAAGTGAGCCTAGCAAACCTATTATTTGTCCTTTCTACACAAATTATAGTGCTTTGGTTGGGGAAATCCCCCCAAACCAAACTGAAATTTGAGTGACTAATTTATAAGTGAAGATTCAATAAAAACATATTCGAGAGGTTTTTTTCCCCAGCATTTTCTTTAGTTCGCAACAGGATTTTACTTGAAAAGCCTTCTCAAATCCCAGCTGCAATAAGTCCTATGTCACAAATATTTGCAAATATCTTACTCTAATTGAATGAGTTGAGTAGGAATTGGAGATAACCAGTTTGTTATATAAAGATTTCATAATGCTGGCTCATTCCCTTTCTCTCTCAGTTTAACTGAGACTAACTTAATTTCTTGGGTCTTTTATAGGACTTCCATTACCCCTTTATGATCTCTCTGAAAATCCATCATGAAATAAATTTAAATATATAGTGTGTGTCTTTTATGAGCTATTTGATGGGGGTGGGGGGAACCACCCAAAAAAAAGACAAACCAAAATCAAGTCAACAATATCTTGGTGGTGTTCAGACCCACACTTCATGTCTATACAACTGAAACTCTTCTGCTTTCATGCAGGAAATAATATTCTCATTTAAGGAAAAACCTTTGTCCTCATGAGGTTGTGTTCCAATTTACCTAAGAAAGTCAAAGCAAATTAGAGAATGAGAATGTCAGCTAATTATGCTGTGAACTGAACTTCGAAACTGGGTTTCAGTTCAAACTACTAGCATATCTTACCAAATTTATATTATCAAATATCCTGCCTTTTCAGTCCTAGACTGCTAAAGCTGACATGTGACACTTAAAAATCCACTCAAAAGCGAAAATAGAGTCTGAGTGAGTAAGTGTGATATATACAGAAAATGTGTCTCAGTAAAATTAAATTACATCTTTAATGAGCTAAGGACTTCTCCTTAATTTCAGGGAACAATTTTTATGTGATTTCTTATGCCTATGACTTTCAGAATAATTGAAATACTTTTACCTAAATCAATTATTGGCTTTGACTATAATAACAGAAGAAAGCAAAGTTTTTGTCTTTTTATGTTTTTCCAAAATTCAGGTTTTAGCTACTTAATCTATTAAAGTATATGTAAATTAAATAGGTTAAAAAGTTCCATTATGGCTTTTTTTTTATGTAAAAATTGACATTCAGTAGATGTTTAACTTTCTTCTGAATTATTTTCTATTAGTACTTCATATAGTTTAGAAGAGATGTCCACTATCATTTTTTCAACTCTGCATGTAACTGGAATAGTCAAGTGATCAAGTACAATCAAGATAAATCTTGACAAAATGACAAAATACTAAAATATTACTTAAGATCAGCAACAGGGCCTATCTTCTGGCAATTAATAAATTGTGTTCCAAACCCCATGAATATCAAAAGAGTAATCTTGGTAGACGAAACAAACACACAAACAAACAAAAAACAAACAAAGAAAAAATAAGTATCAGGTGTGATGAAATGGGAAATTTTGTATGAGCCAAGACCAGCAGCATCTCTTAATGTAATTCAGGGCCATCTTGTGTCGGTGATTGAAGCATGGAATTTGCTGGGTGCAAGCAAAGCCAGTTTTATTGTACAAGGCACTTCTTTATATGTTGTTACAAACCAAAAGCTAAACAGTTACAACCTCCAGGCTGCTAGGGTCACATGTTTTGCATTTCTAAGGGCTACAGATAACAGTCTCCTCACCTAATGTCCTGGTAACTACTATGTATTGGGCAAACACAGCCTTATTCCACTCTTTTGTCTTGGCTCCTGCTAGACGGGTCTTGTTTGTTGCTCCCAAGGTTTTACACTAACTAGAGCTAAAAGATCACTACAGCTATCTGATTCAGTGGTGACACTCTGAACCCCCACAAACTTGCACCGAATAAATATTCAGCGTTGACCACCACTTCACACTGTAATTGGGGACTACAGTCTTCAGCCTCTGTCGTTGTCAAACTATGCACCTCTTACTTAAAACTGTTCACACTTCTGGAAACTTAAATTAGCAGCAACTAAACTATATTTTCCTTTCCACAAATGAGCCCAAAATTTATTGATAAAGAGCAGTGAATAAGTTGGTGTAATTACCTGTAAAAGTTTTCAAAAATAAGGCTCAGTGTAAAAACTCTTTCCAGCTATTTGGGCTTTTTTGTATACATGCCTTCTGATAAGACCCCCAGTTAAATATTACATTAGTGTTAGATTTAGTGATTTCAATGCAACCACTTATGCACTTTCAGTGCAACCACTTGTGATTACATAGAGTATGCTGAACCTGCTAGGAAGGTGATACCATTAATGCTATTACAAGATTTACTTTCTGTTCTCATGTGCAGGAAGAGTAAATACCAGAAGGAAATAGACATGCTATTTTGTGGCTTCCATTTAAGGCTGTATCACAGTTTTTCAGGAACAGTTGTGTTAGATTTGGGCTAGGATAAAGTTAATTTTCTTCATAGTAGCTACTAGGGGTTTACGTTTTGGATTGTGCTGAAAACAGTGTTGGTTACACAGGGACGTTCTGGTTACTGCTGAGCAGTAATTATGCAGCATCAAGGCCTTTTCTGCCCCTCACACCACCCCACCACCCAGGAGGCTGGGAGTGTGTGAGAATTTGAGAGGGGACACAGCCAGGACAGCTGACCCCAACTAAAGGGACATCCTATACCTCATGACATCACATTCTGCATATAAGGCTGGGGGAAGAAGTAAGAAGAAGGGGATGATTGGAGTGATGGCCTTTGCCTTCCCTAGCCAATATTAAGCATGATGGAGCCCTGCTTTCCAGGAGATGGCTGAACATCTGCCAGCCAATGGGAAGTAATGAATTAATTCCTTATTTTCTTTTGCTTGTCTCCATGGTTTTTGCTTTGATTTACCTATTACACTGTCTTTATCTCAGCCAATGAGTTTTCCTCTTTTACTCTTCTGAGTCTCTCCCCATAAACTGTGGGGAAAAGCAAGCAATTGACTGCATAGTGCCTAGTTGCCAGCCGGGACTAAACATCTACAACAGTTTTACAGTTTTATTTATACATTTCCATTTCTCTGATAAGAAATTCTCTTACTAAAAGCTAAAAGCTTTGACTACTTAGCTAGAAGTCCACCCATCCCAGATGGAGTAAAGGCTCTGTGTGTTTGCACAGTTGTTCAATACCCATAGAAGTATCCATTAGGCATGGACAGATCAGCCCTATTGAACATGCTGTAGGTATCCATAATAAGCCTGACATGTTTAACAATGTGGAGTAATTTGTTCATATTCATTTGCCATCTGTGTTGCACATGTACAGTCACTGTGTGCCCAAACTGAACTGGATTCAGTGAATATGTCCACAGTAGCAAGTAATGCAGATAAATAGGACTGGGCTTGCACAGTGAAACAGCTGGTGCTGAGGGTGTGATATACACATTAAGTATTTCAAAGCAACTTCACTTTGAACTGTACATCCATCAGCTGTCCAGGCGCCAGGCAAGTGCTTGGATTTGTCTTCTCAATAAGTTCCATTCAAAGTGCATGCTGAGGACGACGTAGAGATCTGCTCCAAAACTCACTTCTAAACAAAATTGAAAGCCCTCTTTTAATGCCCTTACTTGCCTCTGTCTGAAACAGACCATTGGAAATTAACAAGTAATACCTGAAGATTAAGGAGAAAAGGATGTATGTTTTTTTTGTTGTTTTCTTCTGATTTTGGCTTTTATGGAAATGTATTAGTCGAATAAATCTTCCATTGGCAGTAACCCCGGATTATGGATTAACTCTTCAATAGAGGCAAGTACGGGAGCTGAGTTTCCATAATGCCACGTTCTAAGGGGAAGGAACAATCGAATAAATGCAACTGTATTGCTTCACAAACCAGATCAGGCACCAGCTTTTAAAAATTCTATGGCAACTAGGATTCCTGGAAACAACATTTCACATCTAGGGATCAATAGTACATTCTATGAATAGCCTTTTTTGTAAGTAAACTTTGCAATACCAACCAAAACTTTCTTTCATTGCAAACACAAATTTGATAATAGAGAAAAACATGTTTTAGTATTACAGCCTCCCTAGAGAGAATAAATGGCTTAATTCTTGAAATTAATCTGAATATGAAGTACACTATAAAATATTTATTGGCTTTTCAAAAGGAAGCCTCACTTTCAACAGCTATGAAAGATAGGTGAACACTTTGAATTTTTCTTTCATAACTCAACTCCCTCTTATTTATTTCTATCAAACCAGAAATTTTTGATGTTTATATTTTAAAAACAAACAAAAATTCCAACCTACAGAAGCATATCAGAGAATATAAACTTCTTGTAACATTGCTATGCGTCCCATAGGTCTCCGACAAGAAAATATATCAGACTGACTTGGAATAGAAAAACCACTTTGGAAATGTTCTATATGGCTGTGCTGTGTTATGCTTTTTCAGAAGTTCAATATATCCACTGGAAATTTATATTTATTATACTGATCCACATTATTCATTTGCTTCAAGGTAATTGCCTGCCTCCCCTCAAATATTGTCTGCTCCCTCAAACTCTTGTATCTCTAAGAAACTGGAGATCTCTTTTAGTTGCACTTCTATAACATTTTAATGTCCTCATCTATAATTAGAATATCCATACCTTCATGCTAAGTGTTATACTTTTCATGATGTAACAGTGATACTAAGTTAATAAAATTGTGATCAAAAGTACAATCATTTTGTTTAGAGGGTTTTTCTACTGATTTGACATATTTACAGCATTTTCTAAAAAAATAATTACTAAGGTTTTGCATTTCAAGACCAAGCATGAAATTCTTTTTTCTCTAGGGATCTAGCTCTCCCTATATATCTCTATATCTCCAAATTCTAGCTTGAATGTCAGCTGGCTTTATTATTGGCTCACAATAAACGGGAAAATATTCTTTTGCTGCGTTATTGGAAGTCGTCTGCTCAGCTAGAGATTCTGAATTCACAGACTCATGGAAAGGTTGAGGTTGAAAGGGTTCTGTGGAGGTCAGCTAGTCCAACTTCCCCTGATCAGTCAGGTTCAGCTGGTTGCTCAGGACAGCTGGTTGCTCTGGACACAGTTCAAACAGCTTTTGAATACCTCCAAGAACCGAGACTCCACGACTTCTCTGGGCAACTCATGCCAGGTCTTGGTCACCCTAACAGTAAAAAATTATTTTCACATTTATATAATATTCTGTTTGTTTGGGGTAAAGGGAAGGGAAGGGGAGGGGAGGGGAGGGGAGGGGAGGGGAGGGGAGGGGAGGGGAGGGGAGGGGAGGGAAGGGAAGGGAAGGGAAGGGAAGGGAAGGGAAGGGAAGGGAAGGGAAGGGAAGGGAAGGGAAGGGAAGGGAAGGGAAGGGAAGGGAAGGGAAGGGAAGGGAAGGGAAGGGAAGGGAAGGGAAGGAAAGGAAAGGAAAGGAAAGGAAAGGAAAGGAAAGGAAAGGAAAGGAAAGGAAAGGAAAGGAAAGGAAAGGAAAGGAAAGGAAAGGAAAGGAAAGGAAAGGAAAGGAAAGGAAAGGAAAGGAAAGGAAAGGAAAGGAAAGGAAAGGAAAGGAAAGGAAAGGAAAGGAAAGGAAAGGAGAATCTTGAGTTATAACATTTGATTCGAAGATTCCTCTAGTTTTACTAACACTGAAACTGAAATATCTCAAGAGAAAACATGACAGAAGCTTGTAACTTGATTAAGGCAACTGGAGTTTCTCCATTGGTTTCAATAAAAGTGAGAAATCGTTTTGATGATCTCTGATTGTCAGGAGAGCTTTCAGTAAAAATATCTTTCCTGATGATCAGAGGGAGCATCCTGTGTTTCAGTTTGTGTCCCTTGCCTCTGGTCCTCTCACTGGCACCACTGAAAAGAGTCAGACTCTATTGGTTTCTAGCGCCCCTTTATTCAGATATTTATATAGGTTGATAAGATACCTCCTGGGCCTTTTCTTTAGGCTTAGCAGTCCCAGCTTTCTCAGCCTTTCCTCATGGGAGAGATGTTCCAGTTCTTAGTCACCTTCGTGGCCCTTTCTTGATTCTCAATAGTGTGTCATTGTCTCCCTTGTACTGGCGTAACCCAGAATTGGACAAAAGAAGTGTTTTACCAAGAATGGTCATGGTGGAGAGAAAAGCTGGGAGTTGTCATAATGTGTGTATTTATGGCTCTGAATTCAGAAGGATCTACAATGGTTCCTTACCCATAGCAAAAAACATCAGATACTTCTAAATCGTTAGCAAAAGCTGGTGAATGTGGGGTGGTAATCTGTCTTCCAACAACATCTTCTATATCTGTCAGACAAAGATTACCAGAAAATTTATAACAGCTCTAACTTGCCACACATCAAAGCATCCCATCCTAACTGCACTTGCAGAGATGTGGTAGGTTCTAGTAGATCCAAGGCCTAGCACAGATGTAAAATACTGCTTTAATTTACATAATGCATATGCAGGTAAGAGCACAGGCCTTTTTTGCCTGGGATAAGAGGACAGCTTTTATGGGATTAATTAGACTGGAATCCAGACATGATAAACAAGTACTTGTCATAATTTGTTGTTATTGCTACTGGTCATTGCATTGTTTTGTTCAGCTGTTTTGACTTGCTAGAGGCCTTGCCCAGAGTAAGGATCTGCTGGGCATGAAGATGAAACTTAAGCAATCTTTATGCAAACATGCTGTTCTGCAGGTTGGCTGAAGGCATCTCTGCAAAACTATAGTCCTCATTCTTCTGATGATACAATTTGTTTCAACTGTATCAATAAGTAATTCCCACAAGCACCATCTTTTCCAAAAAGCCCAAGACTTTAAGAACTGAGCAAATCTCACAGCTGCTTCCTGTGATGATCGTGCTGCCTGTGTGACTAGCCCTGCTCTCTGCTTGTCCTTCTCCTTCAGCTTCCCACTAGTGCCCAGTACATATTCCCAGCACCGTCAAGAAGACATAAGACTGATAGTGGGAAGAAGGCAGGTGAAAAAATGCCATGCTCAAGTTCTACCCTATATCCCTCTTCTCTGTCTTCTGTCCGCTTCTAGCTGCTGGCAAATTCATGATCCCCTGAATGCCAGAGTAGCTCCTGGGACAAGCAGAAAACAAGACAAGCTGGGGAAAGTGCAAGACATGGAGTCACCTGTTGTTGGAGTCAGAGAGTACATTGCCTCCCTGAACAAAAGCCTATGACAGCTGAGCGATCCACTGCCACATCTCATCTAATACATCTCATCTACTCCCACAGCTGCCAAGTGCCTCACTGTTGCTCTCGCTTTTCCATGTTTATGCTGTTCCCATCGACCATCATCCCTGTATCTCACTCAACTGCCTCTAGAGCCAACACCTAACTTTGCCATGCTGTTGTTTACAAACTTACCTGACAGAAATTAATAGAAATTTTCATGTAGAAAATAGATATTTTCATGTCTTAAAAGGAGTTTTTTATAATCTAAAACTCTATCTCAAAAAATTAAATTGAAATAACACCAAAGAAAGTGACTAATGATGATAATATTTCAATTATTAAAAAATTAACTTAGAAATTAATGGTTGAAAATTGAAAGCAACAGCTGACCTTCTTTAAGCATTTTTACTTTTTAAGTAACGAACATCACAGGGCATTAATACTTTCAATGCATCCACCAAAAATATTTTACCACATATTTTTCACTCCAAAATTACTTAATTTTAATGATGAGAAAAGATATTAATAATATATGTGTGAGACAGGATCAAGGGATTAAAATATCCTAAATACTATAGCTAACCTGAAAGATTTTTTTGTTAAATGCAGTTATTCAAAAAGGAGAAGGCTAATGTAAATATCTTAAATTACTGTAGAATTTATAATGTTTTGAGAACATTGTGTCACAGCCTCTGTCATCACTAATAACAGATTCTTTGGCAGCTTCTCAAGCTAACTGGTAATGAGGATTGCTCTGTCATAATAGCATAACAATAGACTACATTAGACCATTAACATTTCAACAAACACATAGAAGGGTATAATTAAAATTAGTTAATCAGAGAAAATGTAGAGTAGCAAGTCAAGCAAAGCAGCACACGATATTGAAAGAACAAAACAGTGTTGTCAATGATTCAAGAAAATTAATATTTTTAAAAAAAAAAGAGGAAATAACATTTTGTTATGTCTGGATGGTGAGCAGTTGTAAGTATTGTTCTGTAAATGAATAAATTAAAATCAAATATTTGATAAAATATGGTATTCAGTTTTTTTTCCATTGTCAGGTGCTGTGTTCAACTTGTCAGGGTTTAACAATTTTCCTGGAGCTCATAGCATTCTAATTTTAATGGGGAGTAGATTGAAAGTTGTACATGGACAAACAGCAACCTCAAGGCCCTTGTAACTACTACCTTTAATACACTGATCTATCCGAATTTAGCAGGTAAAAGAAAAAAATCACACAAATTGGAAGCTCTTGATTTTTATTATCTTAACAATTTTCCCCATGTAATTTCACTTTTTGTCTCCCCACAAAAAGGAAAAGAATTAACTGTATCTCTCAGGCTGGGCAGGACTCCAGGTACCAAGCTGGCTTCAGCAGCCAGGAGGAGGGAGTCTTGGGCTGAAGCTGCTAGAGGAGGCAGCCACCCTAGCGTGTCTTAACAGCCCCAATCCCAAAATTCTCTGATACGGACGTTTCTATTTTGAAGCCTGAATACTGTTATGGCAGAGTAGCATTTGAACACAATATGTTATATGTAGAGTTCTCAAGTAAGAACATTTCGATTTTCCTTCTAAAGCCTTTATAATACAGGGAAATACCACTCTGTGATAATGACTTATAAAGAAGAAAATGAGAAGTCAGCAAAGAGACTATTCTGTATTCTATTTTATACAGGATGAGAAAATCATGAAAGCTGACCTGAAAACTCAGATAATGAAGGTTAACTGCACTGAATTGGATGAGGTGCATTACACCATCGTCTCATTCAGAGCAGAAGGAAAAAAAAATCTATCACTTGTTAAAAAAAGAGTTAATCTCATATGTTTGTATTTAAATAAAAGACACAACTCCAAGTACCATAGCATCATGTACACACTCAAAAACATTAAGACAATAACAAAATATAAAATATGTGTTCCATGCAGAATAGCAAACATGTACCTTCATCTCATAAAACTGTATCCTTTAGGCATTTTGTATTAATGTTAATTTTAGGCATTTTGTGTTATTTTTTTCCAGTTCCTCCCCACAGTCTCTGCTTCCCAAAAAGGCCTTGTTTTTCCCTGGCAAACATGATTTTCATGAGTTTTGCCAGCAGCAAGGATTATTTTCCACAACTCTCATGGTAAATTAGAAATGGCGAACCTCTAAAGGCTTGGAAGCACAACTGAGACAAGCAATTTATCTGAAACTTTTCTTAGTGGCCTAGGGCCTCTTGTGGGAGTTTAGCATCCCACTACATGTCTGGAGAATTAACTCTTTATTGGCCACATAGGAAGAATCAAAGGAAAGCTGCTTACAGAAGTCATATTTTCTTGGGTAAGGCTGGAAGCATGAACAGTTTGAATTGTGTCAGTGTTGCCTAAAAGGCAGGCTACCTGAAACAGAGGCAAGACAAATTAAGGGTATAAAAGCAGACAATTTATTCAAAGCCTGCAAAGGCTTGAAAGTACATCAGGGTAAGCAAAGCCCCCTATTGGGGACAACACCCAAAACGGACGCTGGGGTCATGAGCCCCTCACCTTCTATAAGTTCTGCCCCATTAGCATATTGGCCCTAAATTCTCCAATTGTACCCTCAGGTGATGATGTTAACCACCCCAGGCCTGCTCCCCCATCTCGCATTTGTTTACATATTTTTGGGCCCTAAGGCAACGAACATGTCCTTGAATCTGTATTCAGAGAGCCTTGTTTTGGCTAAAGGTGCTGGGAACAGAGCATTTTAGCACTTTGTAAGAAGCACAGAACTACAGCAAGTTACAACTACATGAGGAGTAAAAAACTAGAAATACCTGAAGGCATCATCAGTATAGGAGAGAAAATAATTTTTTGCCCATTTTTTTGAAATTTATTTTTTAATAAATTTACTCTCCATTTGAGATCACCCAGCTTTATTACCTATCAAATAAGGGTTTTGCATCTATCCATGTACGTCTCTACTTCAAATGATTTAAAGGAGCACTTGAAGATGCCGGGAGCAGGTTCTAGTCCCAGTTACACTGACAGTGCAGCTGTATTCTGCTCATTATTTCTTTTTCTATATGTGTAAGACAAAGGTTCATTACTATCCTAATTTTATTCCAGTTGTGCAATATTAAATCATTTTAGAAAAGGGAAAGTTGTCTGATATTATAGCCTGGGCTGTTGGTGAGTAAGCATAGCCCTAACACTCCATGGTTCTGGAGCCTTAAATCTTTTATTTCTCTTCCCTCCATTCTATGTCATTCTCTTTCTCTGTTAACTACAGGTAGAGCCTTTTTCAATTGTTCTGTGGTCACAGTTCAGTACTAGAAAAATTGTTGACATTGCATTTACTCTGGTCCTTATCCCAATTAGTTTTTTTATATCACCACCATTGCTACTGAAAAATGCCACTCATTTAATACAAATGTTCTTAATCCCAGGCTTGACAAGTATTTTAGTTTTCCTTCATTCCATTTTATTTAATTTTTCTCTGTCTTTTAACAGGGTTCCCTAAAATAATAATGTATCTTAATTTGGATTTCAGACATGATTGTTATTTTGCCAATGTATTTCAGAATCCCTTTTTTTTCTAAATCAGAAACAGGATTAACTCAAGAAGAAAATACTTTTGCTGTAATTGGGGCAATGGAAAAAGTCCGCAAGTATCACACTGATAAAAATTGTGTAACTGATTGTAAAGACTACTCCAGGACAAGGGTGGGGCTTTTTTTTTAGTAGATATGCTGAAAATAAGCAAAGATCATACTTACAGAATCTCCATTAAGGATGGTCCCATTTTAGATACTAGTTCAGTAACACTGAGATAGATAATGAATAGAACACAAAAAGTCTACTCTAAAAATAGATTCTGTGACTATAGGCTTACTAATTTACACTGTTTCCTCAGTGCCACTTTGCAATTACAAAATGCATCAGGCTGTGATTTTTTTTCTGTCTGCCTAATGGACAATTCATCTCATTGCAGTAGTAACCTGCCAAATTGCCACTGCAATTTTGTAAATTTCCAGGGCTTTCACAGACCAGAAAAAAATAAGATCTTGCATTTTAGCTGATTAAACTGTACTCCATATTCCAACAAGTGAATATAAGCAGAATTTGTATTTCTACCATTCTGTCCACTAAGGCAGTCCTATCAAAACTCTCCAAGCAGTTGAATCAGACTAATGATTCTCAGAAATATGGATTTATCACTGGTGCCTGCCCTCTTGGGATCAACCTCAATCTTTTGTATGGATTTGCTTTTCAGGAAACAACTGACCGTGACTGTCGAGTGCTGTTCCTCTTTCCTGAAGGTAAACTTACAAATACTAGAGGCGAAGGAAAGATATAACACCATTAGTAGCTATTGAAAAGCTGAATTTTAAGAAAGAAATTCTTCACTATTTGATCGTCAGCTGTAGAATAAACATGGTCATGGCTAAAAAGACACTTCAATAGATTGCAAAAGACATGCAGGGAAAATATAGACTGAGAAGGGCAATCCCTGTTAAGTGCAGTTCTGCACAAAAAAGGCTTGAGCCTGCAAATTGTGTCATTTTAGTAATTTCTTTTCTCCTTTTTACCTGATGCATGAAAATTTTTAAAGGAGAGACTTTTTGTTCTTATTTGGACAGTTCTGGGAACAACAGGGCTCAATAAAGGAACTGCTAGAACAATAGAATATTGCAAAAGTAACTTTTATAATTAAAAGTTAAGATTAATTTGAAAAGAGGAAACAGTTATGTGTTAGCCTGATTACATGAAAAGGTTTTCTGTGTAATTTAGATAAATGTTTTCCTGGCAATGAAACTGAATAAAAAAGTATTAATTATTCACAATGTAATCATTAAGAAATTGGGTAATGGTAATCACATTGCACAGCCAAATGAAATTAACAGATGTCACCAAGAGGAATAAGATAATAATATATAATTAAACAGCAGGAAAAAATTAGGAAAAAAAACCCATAAAAATCTAGCAATACCACTATTTTGAAGATGAATAGGGTCTTAAAGAGGACCAAAATGAATAGAATATTATTGTTCTGTGTGCCTGTGCACGTACTAAATTGCTAAAATTTCTGAACAGCAAGTACAAGAAATTAAAAAGGTATATCCAGTTTCTATACCTTACTATGTTTCTTCTCTCACAAATAAGAGGATGTATGAGAATAAAATGTTCAGAATGATTTTGTGGATTGTTTGACTTCACAAAAGAGATTTGCCATCAACCACCCTCAGGGATTTTTGAAAAATGATATTTCATTTACAAGCAGCACTTTCTGTCTTAGAACTTGGCCTCCTTGAAAGATATACAGATTTAGAGTTCATTCTTCCTCTGAGCACCAAATCAAAATTTTCTAGACCCACATCAAAAATATGCAGTGCTAAATGTGTTTGTTAATCGGTATGGGGTGTACGTTACCAGCAAGTATGACTCGTTTGACAGTGTAACCTGGGTACGTCAGTTATGCTTTTACTATGAATCAGCCTTTGGAAAATTGCACATCTCTTTTCCTTTTAAATCTTCATATTTGTGCAAAAAAGCATATTATGGGTAGGTACAAAGCAAAAATTATTTTCATTATTATTCTTTATTATTTTCATTATTATTCATTATTATTATTATTATTATTATTATATAAACCCAAATATATACAAAATTTAAATTGTACAGATGTTATTTTGCAGAATTATGTGCATGCTTTTACTTGAAAATCATATGACTATTCCAAAGTTCTTCAAATATTAGTTTTAACTTAACATATGTCTTTACAGTACTTTATACCAGCTTTGCTTACTACAGAAAAATGGAAATGTAAAGAAGAGTTCAAGGAGCTCTTTGCAGCTTCTCCTTTTCACCTTTCCTGTCTGCAAAACAAGTAAAGAATAATATCTTATGCCACATCAGAAAATACAAAACAGCCCCACCATTTCATTAAATCCCATTTAAATAGATATAAAGCCAAGGAAGAATTTATCATATAACAAGGAAAGATAAGGACATAACTAATTTTAAAACAAATTTCAGTTACAAAAACAAATTAAAAAGTACTGGCTAAAATAAAAACATCATTTTCAGTAAATTGAAGAAAGAGACAAATGCTTTCAGACCATAATGAATTATTCTGAATAAAACTTTTAATTTATTTTCAACATATACATTCTTTTCAACAGTTAAGAAATGGGAAATTTCAAAATTAAAAAGAAATTTAAAGAAAAAGTGATTCAGATATCAGAACTTACCGTCATTGAAATTAAGTAAGAAATTACACCTTCATCATAGTTTAATTTCTTGTACTGTGTGCTATTACTATTTTTAGCCATATTTGCTACATTTCCTTCAACATGATCTATGCTGGCTTTAACAAAATGATAACTTTTAAAATGTAGTAATTTCACAATTATGTGTTTATTTCACAATAACTTCTGGGTGTCATAGTTCAATACTCTCTGATTCTTTCAGTTTTTTCACATGAAGATTTAATGTTTTAGTACTAACTTTATTTCTTTGAAGATAATTGACATTGCATGGAGTTTTGATTTATAAAAGTGATACAACAATATACTGAATTCCAAACGCAAGCACAATACAGCAACTGCAATGTACAGTTGGATCACAGTGCAAACATGACTCCCATTGCCAAGCTCACTGTCGCAACTGAGCATCCCCAGCCATTGGAAAGAACTGCACAGGTTGAAACCCATTCAAGCGCTTTGTTCTCTTTAAAGTTCTCTCTGTTGCTTGCTTGTTTTTTTTACTCTGTGCTGGGGTGAGAGACTTTCACACCTCCTCCATATTGATCTTTCTGGATTAGGAATATAATGCATTCAATGGATTAATTTTGGAAGAACATTTACATAACTAGTTGATCTGTTTAACTGATGCAGATGTGTACTTATAACAAGGTGCACCTTCTGGTCCCCTTGTTGTTGAGAAATTCAGCTTCCTTTACAATAGCTGTGATCCTACTGCTACATTATTTTTTGGGCTTCATGAGCACATCATGCTTGCCTGTATTCTCTGAGTCTTCTGCCACTGATGGGGTTTGTCAATTACTTGCAAAAGGATAGAGATCAATCTCATGGCCCTTGTGTTAGTATTCTTTCCAATTAATTGTTATAAACTCTGAAAATACATGACTTGCCATTTCAAATATAGAATATCAGAATGATCTTTCTCCTGGATCCCATAGCTGAGAGTTTTTTAATAAGAAAATGAAAATAAGCCAAAATTAACCATGTTAAATGTCAGACATATGAATGAGCAGCTTTGTATCAGTTTTTACATCAGGGTGAATTGCAGTAAATCTTTTTTTTTTTCTGTCATATTATTTACAAATCACAACCTATCCTTGTTAAACTGATCCATATGGCCCTCTCTTCTTTCCAATCCAGTCAGGACACAGTCTTTCCATAAAATTACAAATGAAATTAGACTGAGATGGTATGAGTATATTTTCTGTATACTGTTTGATTCTTATTTTGTCTGGACCCAACTACATATGATGACTGCTGTGGGAGCCGATTAAAGGCAGATTAATTAACATACGTTCCAAGCACTTTTCTGACAATTTGAATTCTTGGTCTCTTTGCCATATACCTTTCTTGTCCTCTTCCATTTTTGATAACTGAGTTACTAATTAAAATAGAAACAAAAAAAAAACAAAAAGAGGAATAAGTAGTCAAAAACATTTTGGGCACAGAGCCCTACATACATTCTATGGAAAACAGCATGCCTGTTTAATAGGATGATTGTTACTGTTTGAACAATTCTCTCTTGTGCAACTGGTGTGTGTGTACATATGTGTTCATATATATATATATATATATATAATGCATGCAGCTCTATAATTTCACCAGTTACTTAAATAAATTCCAAATTATGCATATATAAATTCACTTGACTAGGTTGATTTCAAAGAAGCCATTACTGTCAATCAAATACATTATATGCATTTTCGAAATATTTATATTATTGAATCACATAATTAATGGGAAAAATAAAAGGCATATTTAAAATTATGGATAATTTGAAAGGCTATCTATCATTTCCTTACCCTGTATTACAACAGAGATACATTTTGGCATACATTTTTTGCTTCAGTTAAATCTGACTTGAAGGTATATGTAGAATAATCTGGAGAATTTTTTTTAATTTATGCCAGAATTTTGCTGTTGTAACTAAGGTTGAAAATTTACATTCACCAATTCTGGCTCTTGCTGAACAAATGTTTATGGAATGCACTGTGTAAAAGCTGCAGACAGCTTTCGAAGTTCATTGCCTGAACATGACATTACTGACTTTGTAAAGGAAGCACACAACAGTCCAAAATGTGAGCTTCTCTACTGCCTACTTTTCACCTGCAGCTGGGGGCATTCAAACACTTGACTTGCTAAGAAATAATCAGCTATTCCAGTCTTCAGTTTTTCTCCACTCTCCACTGCCGGTGGATTCCATTCTTTTACAAAAAAATAATTCAATGGCAATTACAGGGAGACAATGGGAACATGACTCTGTAGCATTATGATGTGGGATACTTACATAAGAGTGGTGAAATAGGATTCTGACCCTTGCTGCTAGGGCTGCTTCTTTAATTCGTTTAGTTAGTTATGTAAAAGCTCTGCTGGGGGAGGGAGCATAACCCATGCAAGCACACTAATCAGTAATTTGAGCAAGAATCTTCTCTTGAGAGTACTCCTGGACTGAAGAAGCATTTCTCATTTTCCCATCCCTAAAAAAGTAAGCCTTGAGGTCTTCTCTGCTCCACAGAGACTTTATCACAAGGGCAGGAGAAAGCTGCCTGATAAACATGACAGCTTTAAGGACCTCTTACTTCAAGTCCTAACTGAAGTAAGGTCATCTGGTACAGCTCAGCAAGCCCAGCTAGTCGGACACCTTTCCCTTCCCACAATATCCCATACTCAGGTGACTGCTGTCACATGGTGGGAGCTGGCAGTTTTATTCAGGATCAGCTACCATGGACAAATAAACAGATTCCACTGGGATTGCATGATCCAAGAAGACTACATAAACTCTCAATTTTCTGGGTTTGTGTTTGTAGTAAAGAGGATTTCTAAATATTTTTTCATCAGTTTGACTATTACCCTAAAATATTTTAAGGTAAAAGAATCTTAGAATCTTTAAGGTTGATGACCTCTAAGATCATTGAGTCCAACGATTAACCCAGCACAATCACCACTAAACTATATCCCCAAGTGCCACATGCCTTCTTGAACACTTCCAGGGATAGTGGTTCCACCACTTCCCTGGGCAGCCTATTCTCAATGCCTGGCCATCACTAACATTTTATTGATTGATATCTCATTCAATGTGGATAATATAATTGCTAGAAATATAAGATTCAACATATACACACGCAAAGCTACATCTTATCTATCTGGTCATCAGGATGCCAAAAAATTGCAAACTATATCTTTAGGAATATTAAAATAAAAACCAGAGTTACAGTTCTATTAACTCACAATTGCAATAAAAGAATGCACAGTGCTATGATTTAATGTTCTTTGCAAGCTATTTTTTTAGTAAAAATATCAGTTGTACTTATGGAGGTTTTTTACTGTTTTTACTGTTTTCTTGTATGGTATTAATATGCAGATATTCAGTATATAAGAGCCACCATAACCTAGGAGTAGCTGCAACTCTTGCCTTGTCTCTCTCTTACAGAACACAACACAAATTCCAAGAGAGTTTTGAAAGTATGCTTACAAATGTAAACTGGAAATAATTTTTGTTTCATCTCTTCTAAATTAAATGCTTGGAATGTAGTTTGATTTTCTATAATCAAATTTCTCCCCATAAAAAAATTGCATTTACAAAAATGAATGCTATGCTAAGCTTGAGTTTACAAATTGTAGCACCTTGTGCTGTGATTGCAATTTAGAGTGATATGTTGCTGCTTCAAATTGTTTTGCATTGGCAGCTGTTGGTTTTTTTAGAATTACAAGTTAATGTGGCCAACATCCAGAATAAATAGTGATGCAAAAATGTCTTTACATTTATTGTACTTGAATGATTGGAAGGTTTTGTAGCTTTAATGCTCCAGAATAATTTTATGTAACAGCAGGAGGTGTGTAGACTTTGAACTAAACTACTCCTTTGATGTAACTTTTAAGAAAACTATATAAAAGAGATAGCTTGTTTTAATTACTGAGTCAAATGAATGAGTTCATGGGATTGATCATTGAAAACCCTATAAACTGACTTACTTAAAGCTAGAGGTCAGACAGTTATTATTAGAATATCTGTTTAAGGTTTTGGTTTGATTCAGCTTTTCATTTTCCAAAAAACTGTAAGATTCAAATAGCATCTGGAGCCTCAGAAGTTCTTTCTCTTACTTCTTCCATTCCAACAAGTGCATTTTACATTAAATCTTGAATTGTCTCATTTGTCTTCCTGCTTCGAAACAAAAGGAATTAAAACCCCAGAAATTCTTCGTTATAATTCATAAATTATTCTCTATAATTTGTAAAATGCCATTGCTTAGACTATTGGATACAGAATTCTAAGCAGCTCATACATTCCTTTCAGTATTATATAATTTACCAATGCCTTGGATTCTGAATGGACTGAGTGAATCCAGAAGCATGTTTATAGGTTCATTTTCACTGCTTAAAAAGCCTTAAGCACTTCAGAAATTATTTTTTAAAATCCAGTATACTAATTAATAAACCGTTCCAAAAAGCAGGAGAAAAAAAAAAGTGTCTGAAACTATACATTTTCAGCTTGACCTGGAAGTGGTTCAATGATGGATACCAATATCCTGCCGTATTACTACTGTGCCTGAGATTAGTACTCTGTTTTTGTAATAGAGTGTAGGACTTTCAATAAGATCCCTATACTGGACATAATCTGATATGTGAATTACATCATCTTAAGAGTAGATAGAGATGCTTGGAGATTATGTGAGACGTCTGTATGGCTTTGGAAATTTTTGTCAGTTCTGGTCTATTTTTCAAGTGAGTATGCACACAATGCTTCTTCTGAAGAAAAGCATAGTTCTTGTCATTCTCCTAGAATTGTCCTTCATCTACGCAAGGACTTCTACCTTTCAACTATTCTTGAGAATATTGGAAATAATAATCATAAAAATAAATATGTTTGCTATTGTTTTTTTGCAGAGGCTTTCTTATCAAGCTTTCAGAGCACTCATTCACATACAAGTTTTTATCCTATGTTATTTAACAACTGTTTTATTTCTTAAATAATCCTTGCCTTCAATACAGAAAGATAGCTGCAGTATTCCATGTAAAATTTGTAACTGAGGAACAAGTGAGAAAGTAGATGAAGGGGAAGGTTTGTAAGGAATTTGTGAATTGTTCAGTGAGAAGAGAAATGAGTGACGAAAATGATGAGTGGAATTTCAAGTTTCTCACTGTATATGTACACGTCTGATGCTTGACTTTTTCTAATGAACTGATATCAAAATTGCAAGTTTAGTAAATGGTCATCTATCATCTTGATCAAAAAAAAGTATCATTAGGCTTGAAAAATTCATAGTTAATTATAAATTGTACTGTGAAAATCTCAGTTTGACTTTCTGATACAATGAAGAGATTTTATCAGTAGCTTAAATCAAACATTAATTTGCAATAGTTGATCTTTAAATGTTGAATGCATATTGACCCATTCAAAAATTAGTAATAAGAAAATTTCTATGGCACTTTTCACCAAAATATGTAGAAAGTTCTGACCCTAACCCCAACACTTATCTTTACAGATAGCAAATTATCTTCTTTGATAATTGCAAGAATGAGAAAATATTTTTTTTATTTTGAATACCTGTATAAAGCAATTGTCATAAGCATTCACTATTATTGTCATACTTTAGCATATTCTCTGAGGCTTGTTCAGACAATGCCCTGTTTAGATGATTTTAAATATGGATATGGAGACATATCTTGTCACCAGTACTTACACTTTAGAACCCTTCTCGACCTAATGGAAAGTTATCTGATACTCTGTTAAAAATATTTTGTTCAAATGTTAGAAGACAGTGAAGGCTGTAGACAAAATATCTTTTACTGGACCAACAATTATAACTGGGAAGAATTTGGCAAAATTTAGACACAAAATTCTTTATTGTGGTCTAAATATAAACAGAAAATAATCTCTTTAGTTTAATATGCATAAATTGGGCATACTTTGAAAGAATTGGTAGTTGGCATCTGTGAGAAGGGAGGTATTTTAATTGGAAGTGAGGAGGAAGATAGAAAACTGGGGAGAGAGAGGGAGGAGACAGAATAAGAGGACTCATGCAGCCTAAGAAAAAGAGAATGATTTGTGTCTTGAAGTTTTGCTACACAGGATTCAACAGAGCTTTAAATTTTCATTTACAATCTCATCTTTGGAAGATGAGTTGTTGATCAGTGAAATGAGGCTCTTCCTTACCAAGTGTTACATTTTCATTAGTTTTTAGAGTGTGTTAACTATTACACATAAAGTCAATTGATCAAAAGACAACTCTTTTTCATCAGAAAGATATGGTAGTCACCATTTGCTTTGTAACTGCAGAAATATATATCACACAACAGAGTGCTATATATCACTTTTGGAAGTAAGGCTTCATCTCAATCTAATGCATGTTTTCTTTTCCCTGGATAGTGACTATAGTTACTATAGCAACTCTTAATGAAATATTTGTATATGCAATTATAACATTTTTCATGCTCTGGAAGGCAACTGTTTTAATATTTATTAGTTTCACTGAGCATAAAATAACAAAAAAATAGTTGAAAATATTGTATAAGTTCATAGGTATGTCTCTGGATACTAATTGTGAAGAACTATGTAAAAAAAACCCCAAAAACTAGTATGTTATTCAGATGAAATTTAAACGTAAAATTATGTGTATCAGCCACAACAGGTATCTGAAATCTATATTGATGAGTTCCAAGCTGATATTCTTGCCATTTCAGGATTCTATTTGCTCTGAGTTTTAATGTTTATGTGCATTCATTTAAAGTATACCTATTGAAATGTTTTCTTGATGTTATTTGACTTCCGTGTGCTGCCATTCCTTAAAACATAATCCAGCTGGAGATAGATTCCAGATCCTTATATAAATTCTGTCACTTCTGCAATATATTTTGTGTGATTCACCAGTCCCAACAGAGACAGTTGTCTTCTGCCTCTCATGCCTTCTGCCTCCAGCTGGGGAGAGTTGGAGAGAAACTGTAGAGATCAGGATTTGAAACTCATCAATCAACTCACAAAAGACTAAAACAACAACTACTAACACCCTGAAACAGGATGAGAGCTAGTTATCCATGGGGAAATGAAGACTCTATTACACTTCCCAGTCTCTCAATATCTTGATGTTCCCTGACAAGCTTAAACTGCAGGTCAAATTCATCTCATTCATCACGCAGCATAAATCTGATGGCTTAGTAAACACATTCCAAAGTTGTGTTTGTCTTGCAGTTAGCCTAAAACAACAGCTTTCCTCAAACCAAATTCTACATTTAGATTCCTATTTTCATTTTTTCTAAACTTTCAGTTTTTAATCAGTAACATCGGTTAAGAAAAGCATATAACAAAACCACCTGTGCAAGCATCCACTATGGCAAATTAATAGGAAAAAAATACTAAAACTGCTTCCACCTCCGGGTTTTAATTTTGTAGTTTTCCTAGTTCTTCACCTACCATGGCAATGGGTCTAGAGTAGAGTGATCCAAAAACCATTAAAATAAGTAGACACTTTTCTGATGAATGTAGATAATATTTTGTGTGATCTAGAAGAAACAGAATACTCATGGTGAAAATACCAAGGAAAGAAAGGTGATTTACATCTTCTTAGATTGCTTCTGACTGTAACACAAACCTGTGTTTCATGGAATATTTTAAAGTGAAAGGAGTAATGCTGAAGATTAGATGATGTGCAGATTCTTCAGGCAACCATATTTTAGGAATATTTTTATTGTATTAAAATTTCTCCTTGGGTTACTATTCATACTGCATAGTCACTCTTCTTTATCAGTAGCCTAAACCATCAGAGTCTTGTACCAGATTTCACATCTTTCTGAAATACTTTACATCATCAGTAAAATGCTGCAAACAGAAAGCTGGTAAGTTCTCATACATCTTCAGGGGTTATGTTATCAAAAGTAAAAAGAAAGGGAGGAGGTTATTAACAGGAGGTTTGCTAAAAAGGGGAGATTGAAGGAAAACACTCAGATTTTTCATAAGTCACAATAAAAGCCAAAGACAACCTTATAGCAGCCTTCCAGTACCTGAAGGGGGACTACAGGAAAGCTGGAGAGGGATTATTTAGCAGGACATGTAATGATAAAACAAGGTGCACATTTTAAACTGAAAAAGGATAAATTTAACCCAGATGTTAGGAAGAATTTCTTTACTAAAGAAATTCTTTGCTTTCATATGAACATAAAGTTATCCAAGGCCAGGATGGATGAGGTTTTAAACAATCTGGCCTAGTGAAAGTTGTCCCTGTCCACCACAGGGGATTGGAACTAGATGATCTTAAAGGTCCCTTCCAATCAAATTCACTTTGTGATTCTATGATTTTATGATTTCTGAAGGAAACATTAGAGAAATTAGAAATGAAGGCACAGAAGATTCTTATCTCAAACATGGCACCTAATCTGTGTGGGTTACAGATGATACAGGGTGAATGGATAACAGTACAGAAGTCATAGTGAAAAATATAGTTGTTACTCCCTAGACGGAATGTGGTAAGGTACAGGGACATGTCCTGCTTTTGAATCAGCAACCGTGGCAAAATCCCTCTCCTTGGACTGATGCACATTGTCATCCCAAATTCATCTCAGATGCTATCCTGAGATACCCACTCCCAATATACAGCACCACTCACTGAGGAAAATGTATGACTAAAGTCACACAAGTGTCATCTAAACATAAAGAAATAGTATGAAAGTAATTTAAGAATGGGAAGAAGAAAGGGGAAGACTCCACCATAACTGCTGGGATCTGTCAGTGGCCTGAGCCTGTCTCCTCCCCCTGTAGGAATGCCTACTGGGAAAGAACCATACTCTATGTGCACTGAATTATTATCCTGAGCTAGCTTTTATTGGGGACTAGAGCTTACTAGTGTATTGCTTTGAATATATTTTTGCAGAAAGATACTGTCACCAGGAGTTCTCAAACCTTAACCTGTCATAAATTTATTTTAAAAGTGTTATACTGGAAATGGCTAATGTGAGTCCTTTGAGGGCACCGGCAGTTGCTGGCAGTGGGAAAAGGTGTAGAGACCCAAGAGACCCAAGACTCTGCAGACTGGCTGGACTCAAAAGTCTCACCTTTCCTGAAGTGTTGACAGACTAATCAAATATTAAGGGTTTGAGAAAATGTCCCCTTTTCAAGTGAGAATGCCTCTATTCACATATAATTTGTCTAACACTGATTTATTTTCAGATTGTTTTTGTCTACACCTTCAGTGTTTCATGAGCTTGTATAAGCAGTCTCTGTATATATTACCACACAACTTCTAAAAAAATCTAGTAACTTTATAGTTAGACAGTTGCTATCCTGCTGATATCTGCAACAGTTAATACTGATATAAAACTATAAAAACCCAAACCAATTTACTCGTTTCCTTACAATGAAAAGTCATTATAATTGGTAAGCTAATGACTTACTCTTGCTAACAGCGATAATCACAGAAAATCTGCTTAGATTAATGGGGTGCTCATAATAAGCAGCTCTCACATTTCAAATGCTTATTTCTCACAAAGTTTTTTATTTTTGAAACATCAAGCAAATATCCCCTTTACTTTCACACAGATTTAATTTAGAAAAGTTTGGAAATACCAGAGTGTCTGCTGCAAGGAAGTTTGCTCATCAGCTGTCTTTCATTAATGTGCTGATATATTATAAGATCATAAAGCACTGTGGAAAGAGATGGAGAAGCAGGATCTTGTTAACTGTTTGGCCAGGATATTAAGATCCTGTGATTTCTATCTTGAAAGATTGATACCATTTTTGCTTAATTTTTTTCCTGTTTATTTGTCCTTCTGTTCTAGAAACATCTCTCCTCCTAGGGACACAGGATTAAATTGAGCTATCTTGTCTGAAAGCAGTAGAGACAGTACCCAATTTGAGTTTTGACATTTAGAGATTGATGGAAGAGAAAATAACATAGGTAAAAAATTTAGGCAGTGATGAAATAGTATGTCTGAAGCCAATTACTCAGAAAACAGCCTTTGCACTAGCAAAGGAGAAAGCTTTACTTTAAGCCGCAGAAAACAAATGTGCTTTATAGATGATAATAACATCTCATGTAGAAAAAGCACTTGCATTTCTAGAATATTTAGCTCTATAGTATCTTTTTATTTCCTTAAAATAAATAAATAAGGCTGCTATTAAAAGGAACTGAGATGACGGGCAGTGGGAGAGGAAGCAGAAGGGAATCAATTCGCTGCTGAAAATGCTGTTTTGGGAAGAACTCTCTTTAAGGTAATATTTTTAATGTAACATTTTTAATTTTCATAAAGCACCATTATAATGCTGAGTTTAGTGCTGGCTCTTGCAAAGAACAATGTTTTTTAGTTGAAAGCTTTTATTGGTTGTCTGAATTTCTCCCCTGAGTGACCTATTTGGGAATAGCTGCATTAAGTTGAATTAGGTGCTTACTAAGGCAGAGTTTAATAATTGGTGTTTTCTTTTTAAGAAAACAAATGGTTTGTAATAAAAAAAACTCAATCCAAACCAAAACCAAACAACAACTATCAGAAAGGAAAGGTAATGAATTATTTTAATTAATAAATGTCATTCAGATACTACATAAGCCATATTTTCATTTTGATGAGAGAGAGCTGAAAACAACAAACACTTGTCTGAAACTTCAGCCTGGAAAATCAGCATTGACAAGGGAATAGTATGGTGGGAAAGGAAATCCTTCAGTTTATAAGGATTATAAGGATATAATCCTTCAGTTATAGCAGATGAATGTTGGAAAAGATTGCCAAAGGCAGGTATACAATCAGCCTCGGTGAAAGATTCAAAGCCAGTTTATACCACTGTGTGAGACCTGGTTTAGAAATAATAAAATATTTCCCCCTCTAATGCAGAGGCATTGGCTAAATGACCCAGCAGAAACCTGTCACATCCAAAATACTCTTTTAAGAAAAATCCATTACACTGGGAACTGTAATACATTTTTTCTACTGCCCAAGGAAAATACAAATCTGTATTTCCACTGGGCATTTTGGACATGAGCCAGCAATGTCTGCTTGCCGCCATAAACCCAATTGTATCTTGGGCTGCATAAAAAGAAGTGTAGCCAGCAGGTCAAGGGAGGTGATTCTCTGTCTCCGCTCTGCTCTTGTGAGACTATTGTAGGCAGAATGGGAGCTTCAGACAGTTTATTAAAGAAGCCCTCCCACTGAGTCAAAAGGCACAGAAAGGACCCCTTTGCTTTCTAAACTCCTTCTCAGAGAGGAATCTAGGTGTGGCTGGATCCAATCTTAGCCCCAGACTTAGTACATAATGGCTTATGTCTAAAGGATTATGAAACTGTAATTGAAATTTTATGGTACTTTTTTCTGCAGGATCAAGGATGACAAAGCAAATACATTTATATAAATAAACGAAAATATTTAGTTCAATAATTGAATTATTATAATGATGGTAATGATTGCACTATTTTTGAAGCAATATTGAAGCAATTATATTGAGGCAATTATATTAAAGCTAGCAAAACAATTATTAAGTTGAGATTGGTGGTACTCACCCATACCAATGACAAATTTGTTGCTCAACATCAAGGAGTAACCTTGAAGGGTGTTCCCATTCAAGGGAAGGATCTTCACACACCTTAGGGAGATATGCTAGAAGTCCTCACTGTGCAAAAGTGTGACTGGTATTTTACTATATAAAGTGATTGAATGCCAGTTATATACATTTTTTTACATTATGCATTGTCAGATTTACTCAGCAAAAAGACTTAGTGCTGAAAAAGGTGTTACCAGCTCTTTGGCTTCTTCTGCTTGGCGCTTCTGACTCTCATATCTGTATCAGAGCCTGCACATCCTTGCTGCTCCCAGCTCATTCAGGGGACATCTGTCTTGTATGTCCTCATGGTCAATCTGATAGGTCAGTGAAGCTAGTGTCAGCATTCTTCAGCTTTAAAAACAGCAGACCCTCCTGTCCTGGTTGCAGTGAGAGAGTGGAGTATAGCACCATGTGGGCAGGGCTAAGTTGTTATTCTCTACCACTGACTTCATTCCTGGAGGGTGTGATTTCAGGAATGTGGCGCACCTCCAAGAAGAGGGACATTTTAACTCACTCTCTCCAGTGGAAAAGCTGTTGACATCAGCCATGGCTACTCCATCCTTTAGTGCCATCCTTTCCTACTTGATCCTTTCAAGCCACAGCTCCAAGGTGAGCTCCAAGGTGAGTCAAAACTCATAATCAAGGTGGCACTGAATGATGGTGCCTGTGGGGAGGCTATATCCCTGTTTAGGCAGAGCATCCTGCTACAGAGACCCCACCTTGAGTGCTGTGTCCACATCTGAGGTTCCCAGTAAGAGAAAGATCTGGAACTGTTACAGCAGGTCCAGAAGATAGTCTATCACTGGACCATCCGAGGACTGATCATCAGAGGACTGAAACACTTCTCCTATGAGAAAAGGCTGACAAAATTGAGGGGGTTTAGCCTGAAGAAGAGAAGGGTCCAGACAGAACTTAAAGTAGCCTTTTGATACTTAAAGGAAGCTTATAAGTTAGATGGGAAGGACTTTTTGCCAAGCCCTGAAGGGACAAGGGGTAACAGTTTTAAATGGAAAGCAGGTAAGTTTACACTGGGCATGAGGAAGTCATTTTTTAAATAAGGATGGTAAGGCACTGGAACAGGTTGCCCAGAGAAGTTGTGTGTACTCCATCAATGGATGTGTTCACAGTCAGTTTGGATGGGGCTTTGAGCAACCTGGTAAAGTTAAGGATGACCCTGTCCATGGCAGACCATTTAAACTGGAGGATCTGACCCGTACAGAAGCAGAAGTCCCCATTGGATTTTTTGTCATTATTAGCTGCTTAAAGGAAGATGACTAAAAGCACAAAAACATTGCTACACCTTACTTATACTGCACGAAGTAATGTATTTCTACCATGAATTTCCACCATATTTTTCCAAAAGCATAAAGACATGATGACAAGAAACCCCATAACTTAATCTCACCTCCTGCGTATAATAAACCAATAAATTTTGTTCAATTACTTCATATTAATATAGGTAATTTAATTCATCTCCTCTTCAGTCCAGAAGTTACACTGAGGAGGCCCTCAGGACTGTACTACTTCATCTCAAATATGCGGAGGTGAATTGCAGTAGGTCTGGAGCCTTGCATGTAACTATTTCCTTGTTCTAGGAGGTGTGGTTTTGACACAGCTGATCAGCTGTTGAAGCCCTTTCCCAGTAGTTTTGTGTAGCAGCATCATTGGCTGTAGTCTTTCTTTGCACCAACTGTTAATGACGTTTTCTAGTCGTCCCTTATTTTCGATTTGCATTTGTCTGTCTTGGCTCTTGTCATGCCCTTTTTGCTGTGCTGAAAACTTAATTATAAACAGTTATGGTTACAAAATCTGATTAGATCACTTGTTTGTCTCCCTCAATACCTTTCTTAAAACTCTGCAGTGGGTTTTGTATTTTTTTCACCTTTATCCTTTCAACATGAGCATTTTAGTTCCCTGGAATATTTACCAGTTAATGTCACATGAAGAAATAAACTCACCTTCATTGTTCTACTCCTTGAACTCCATGCTTCCAGCACATTTTTTATTTGCTATATAGGCATGGAGTCTGTTTATTCTAGAATGCCGACATTCTTTTGAATGTCACCATTTGGCCAGAGGTCCTGGAATCAGAAACCAGTCCTGTAATGAACCACTCTTATCAAATCTAAGCCATTAGAAGTAAAAGCTTTTCTTTATTTTTGACACCTTCTTTCTTGTTTAAATCAAGCCTTACACTGGTGAAAGATACAGAGTAAATTGGATATTGTAGTCCCAGTTCTCCAACTGACTGTTGGTGTAATCTGATATATAGAAATCTCTTACAGCCTTGAAAATATTTATCTTAGAAGAAATCTCAAGACAGCCTAGAGGCTGGGAAGTATTTAGCATCTCCTTATATATCACTTCATGCACTGCCCTGGCATTGGTACCAGACTGTCAGTCCAGTACACTCTGACCAGGTTCTTTTATGTTTTCTGCATGGGGGAGGTTTAATGTTTTAATATAAAATTTACTTCTTTTAGGATAATTGACATTACAAAGGATTTTGATTTAGCATAATTCAATGTACTGAAAGCACAACACAAGCACAATACAGAAATTACAGTGTACAGTTGGATTGCAATGCAAACACAATTCCTGTTACTGGTTTTTGTATGTTCACTGCCTCAATGCTAAGCCCACTCCTCCACACCTTCTTCCATTGTAGGAGCTTATTGATCAGTCATATAGAGTCATCCCAATTTCAACAACCAGAGTTTGCTCCATAGAGAAATTGCCCTGTCCTAATAAGCACATTGTGATAATGCTGCATCAAAGGGAGCGGGAGTCAAAGATAAATCAGAGATACAAACCTGATGACTGAAGCCGTTTACTATTAGTCCACCTTTGTTGTGTGACTTGACACAAGACAGATTCCTTGGCCTACAGATTTACCTTGAATGACCAATACATATGGTTCAGGGGCCAGAGTACAGGAAACCTGCCCTTTGGGATTGCAAAATGGTTTTAAAACACGTTCTTTATTTTTTGGTGGTTGCTTCAATTAATATGGTCCCCAGCTTAAATTTAAGCAGCCCATGGAGCTGCTCTAGATAATTTCTACGTAATACAGCTGCCTCTGAAGGTCTTTGAGACTCAGAGTTGAAGACTTTGTTACTCCTCCTATCCCTTTAGCAACAGATAAGAGCTGTAGGATTTTGAAAAGCACCATAGGGGTGGGGATTTTTTAGGCTTTTTGTTTGTTTTTAAATTGCAGTCAAAGTGGCAATGGGTTCAAAATAGTTTAGTCTGAGTCTAAAATCTGAGCCCCATGCACTGGGGCAGAGGGGGTCAGAAATTTTTATAAACAAATTGAATTTGATCTTGAATGAGGTAATGTCCTCAATACAAGATCTGGATTATTGGGGGGAAATTGCTTTGCTTTCAAAACAGTGCCTCAAAAGACTATTGAGAACCCCTGGGAAAACCTGAAATGTGTCAAGTCATCCATTCTTTCAGCAAAAGAAAATATGCATTGGTTAAGGCTGTCCAAACCTTTTCCTGTCTGTGGGGAATAAGTCATGGTACACTTTAAATTACCTTGACATGTCTATATTCAGAAACTCTGCAGATCAAGCTTTACTAAAGAGAATGTGCCAGAGGTCATTGAAAAATCAGTTGTAAAGTTATTGATATTTTTTGAACAAAGCAAAGAACACTTTGTACCTATTTCTTAACAATTCATCTCTGATAAATCTGAGAGACTAGGAATGAAAAGTTGAAATACAGTAAAACCAAGAAGAATAGAAGCATACATCTATACTTTATTCTAATCTTTTATATTCTTCATCTGTATTTTTATCAAGGGTGTGATGTTTTCACATTCAAATAAAGCAAGCTGAAATTATTTTTCTTCAGATTTGGAAATAACTTCTGCTGCTGCTGCAGAAATACTGCTAACAAAAGGGAAAACAAAACACCCCATACCACTGACATTTTGATACATATTTCTGGGGAGATACTAAAAATGTACATCTTCACAGATATTGGGCTTTTTGAAAGAAATTAATTTATTATTGAACTTCTTTCAAAGTACAGAAAAACTCAAATTCATGTATACTGATTGCTAAGAAAGTGTCCAGCCAGCATACTGTGATATCAGAGAGAGTTTACCACTTTTGCTGCTCTATTCTCAAATGAGAATGACTTGAACTCTGTGGGTTTAGGTTTTAGGGGTTTTTCTGATTGGTTGGTTGGTTGCAATTTTTTTTCAATAGATATATTTGGAAGATACCTTCTTGATGCAGTTGACCTTGGAAAGAAATTCGCGGTGTTGAAGATTCCTACCAGATTAACGCATGCAGGTAAATTATTCTTTACATTCTAATAGGAACCTAAAAGAAATCATTGACTGAGAAACTCCTAAGGTGAAAATATTGTTAGCTCTGGGTTTGACAGAGAAATTTGGGTTCTGAGTGGACACAACTTTGGTGTGTTCTGGTTCCATCTACCTTTGTGTCCTAAAGTAGCTTTTTATGTATCTATGATTATGTAATTTCAAAGAGTAAATCCACTTCAAAAAGCCATGTGAGCACTTCAGAAGCCTTTGAGGACTACTGAGAGAAAGACTAAGGCTGAAACTTTCCAAAAACTGCTATCATGGAACAAATATTCTGGAGTTAATAAGAGTGACACAAAGAAGTCCCACAAAGTCTTTCTGAGCCTTTTGGACACAACAGATAGGTGAGATTTTGGAAAGTTATAGCCATTGTGTCAATAGAATTGACAGTTCAATATAAAAGTGTTACCTACAACTATAGGTAATAGTAGCCTACAATAACAATATAGAAAAATGCTATAGTGGTATCTAGTCTCAGATTATCTCAAGAGGACTGAGCTACATCATACAGAAGGCTTATAGCTGCCAAGTTAAGGAGTCTTCTAATAAAGTCGTGGCAAAGTTCTTTTGGCCTGGATGCCTTTATCTTTAAAGGTAAAAAAATTATGTTCCTTAGATAAAGAATCAAATATCAGCAAAAGGAAGAATTCTGCATTTACTCATGTTTTCATTATTTTGTTTTGCTCAGTGTAAGTGTCCATATAGATTAGATACTGAGAAATGTCATGTCCTCTCATTCCATCTTCAATCAATGACAATTTATTTGCTAATTGTGCATTGTGACATATATTCATAAAGCAGGGTGTATAACTCATTGGTATTGTAGTTCTAACTGTTCTAAAGTTTATGTTTCTTGTTCAAATTTGGGTGGTAAACACTTCATGGACTCAGGGACTGAAGAATTTCAAGTCAGGAATTCAGATGGTTTATGCAGTAAATAAGAGGATTTGAAAATTATAAGAAGTTTCTTCAGAATAAACAAACAAACAACAGCCAAAAAAATACACAGCCAAACCCCAATCCACAAAACAAACCCACAACCTATTAAATGAGAGGAGAATCCTAAGCTACTGCATAAAAATACCTGGAAATGGCTGTGGCCTGAGGAAACCATCGCTACAGTTTTTACTGTGTTTGGGATTTTATTTGAATTCCCAGACAGGAGCTCTGTTCTCCTTTTTATATACACAAACTAACTCTGTGTTGCAAAAAAATATAACAGGGTAGTGTCATCTTTTGATCAGTATGCTACTAGAAGAACAAATGCCCAAGTTTTGATTTTGCAAGCAGGTGCCAGGATAGACTTAAACAATTTAACAATTTAACAATTAAAATTAGATTTAGACTGCATCAAAGGCAATGTGACCAGCAGGTTGAGGGAAGAGATTCTTCCTCTCTGCTCTGCTCTTGTGAAACCCCATGTGGAAGACTGTATCCAGCTCTGGGGTCCTCAACATACGAAGAAAATAGAACTGTTGAAGATAGTCCAGAGGAGGGCCACCAAGCTGATCAGGGAGCTGGATCAGTTTCCCTCTGAGAAAAGACTGAGAAAGTTGGGGTTTTTCATCCTGAAGAGAAGGCTCCATGAAGACTTTATTGTACCCTTTCAGTACCTGATGGGGCCCTGCAAGAAAGTTGGAGAAGGACTTTTTTTCAAGGACTTGAAGGGACAGGACAAGGAGCAGTGGCTTTAAACTGAAAGAGGGTTTAGATTAAATATGAGGAAGAAATTCTTTACTGTAAGAGTGGCAAGGCACTGGAACAGGCTGCCCAGAGAAGCTGTGGATGTCCACCCCTGGGAGTGTTGATTAGGGCTTTGGTCAACATGGTCTAGGGGAAGGTACCTCTGCTGATGGCAGGGGATTGGATCTAGATGATCATTAAGGTCCATTCCAGTGCAAACCATTCTACAATTCTATGAACACTGTAAAAGAAGTATGTTTGAAGTACATAGATGCTTCGTTAGTCATGTAAATACTTATATTGACATGAAATGTTGGAGAAAATGTTTTCCCTTTTTTTCTGTACTTTGTTAAAAGTTTTTAATCTTTGTATTAATTAAACATTAACTGAGCACGAAGAAATGTCAGAATAATTCTGGGTGGGGTTGGTGGCACTTACACAGAAAGAAACCCATCTTCCACATCGTGTTCCATTCAATATATAACAGTTTAAGACTTAACTGAAGGGCTCCACTGATGGTGAACAGGATGGAGTCTTCCAAAATGGTCTCTCTCTCTTTCAACTGATTTAATATTTAGGTGCATTCTGGGAATGTCTGAAGAGTAATTTTATTAGAATTCTAAATGCTTTTAAAAGTATTTTCTCCTTTTTTTTCTTAAATACAATTTTATAGTTCTCCAGTTCTTACAGTGCTGTCTTCAGGTTGCCTGTGACCTTCAAAGGTCCTTTATTTATGCACAAAAGAATTTTTAAGTTGTAGTCAACCACTAGCAGAATAGCAATAACTTACTGAAAGATTATCAAAAACTGCATACCACTACATCAAAATCTTTGCAGTTGTGAGCATCAATAAATCTGGTCTAATGTGGAAGTGCATAAATAAATTTTAAAAAGTCTACATTGAAAGAAAGTTTTAAACTCTGATTACTTCAAATGATAAACAAAAAGAACTAGCTGAAAAAACCTTTCCACTTATTAGTAAATATTAGTGACACAGAGTCCCCTCCTTTTATAACTTTGTATAAAACACATCATGTCACATCTTTTGAATATAACAGCACAGCATTTGAATGAACACTTTATACATCCTTTTGCACGGTATTCATTAAATAGATACCAAGGGCAAAACTCTTGATATAGAATGTATCAGTTATATTGAGAAAACTTTAAGAAATAGCCACTGTTAAAATTCAGAAGTACATATGAGTTAAAAAATAATTTTCTTTTATAGTAAGTACTTTTAAAGAAGAAAAATAACTTGAAACAAAATTTGTACAAAGATATAAGTACTACTTCCTAACAAATAACAGAATACTGGACAACAAGGCAGAAATTAAAGGCCTTAAGTTTTTTCAGAAAATATTTAGAAAGAAGGAATTCTGACTGTTCCCTGTTTTATAAGCAGTTCTTTTATTCTGTTTCACATAAGCAGAATACTCAGATCCTATTCCCTGCTATAATAACATTAGCTATATTAATGAGGGAAAGCTTCTGCTCTGTAGTTTTACCAGAGAGTTTCTTGGAAAGTACTTTGAAGGTAGCCTTGAGAAGTAAATGAAAGTGATATAACGATTCTGTCCCATTCTGTCACATTATTTCAAAAAAAAAATAAAAAAAGGATGAAAGAGAGAAAAGAAAGATGAGTTTCTGTCTGTTCACTATAGTGTTGAGACTGAACTAAAGCAAATTCTAAAAAAGAGTAAAATATGAATACATTTAATACTGAAGTTATGCAACAAGCATTTCTTCAAGCAATCATAGAATCACAGAACCATATAGGTTGGAAAGGGACTCTAGAGGCCACCTAACACAACCTTCAGTTCAAAGCAAATTCAGTTTGAGTATGTTGTTTTGTCCAGTTAAGACATCAAAGTCTCCAAGGGTGGAGATTCTACAAATTCTCTCAGTAACCTCCTTGTGTTTGCTCCACCCCACAATGAAAAAGCTTTTCTTATATTGAGACATAGCAACTTTTGGTTGTTACTTCTCGACAAAGAGCTCAAGTCTCCTCCATTGTGGGCATCTCCATTCACTGTTCCCTCCTGGGGTAGCCTCCAGTTGCCTCTTTTCTTGGAGAAAGGTCTGGGGCTGTTGTCTCTGTCTGGTCTTTGAAGACCCTATGAATCTCCTGGTTTTCCTCCCTGATGGTGCACAGCTCACTCGCATCCTGAGACAGCTCTTTCAGCTAGTGACTCAGCACCTCAACCAGAGCGTGTCTCACATGGGGAGGCCACTGGTTAGGTCCTGAAGGGAGGGACCAGACACTTCTAGGGCAATTCCAGAGCAGCCGGCACTGCCAGAGACAAGGATGCCAGCTAAATATCAAAAGATTTGTATCTAGGTGCAGGTCTCTACTGTGAAAGGAATATCTACTCCAATTGGTGCTGGAGATGATGGTACCTCTGGCACTGCACAGTTTTGAGTAAAGATTCAGGGTACCTTTGTGCTGTTACTGCATTATGACAACTGCTGTAGCTGTGTTAATCACCTTTGTTTCCTCCATTTAATGATGTATTTTCAGGACTTCATGTTGCTGTACCTTTAAGTTGACTCAGATTTAGTTAGTTAATAGCTGTGTTTTACCAGTCTCTTGTTAAATAATACCAATAAAGAAACCCCTGGAAATTGATTAAAATACTGCCAAGTACATCAATAAACATGAATATTGCTTTCTTTTTTCATTTTGAAAAGCTGATCTATAATAGAGTAGTGGATATAAATGAGTTTTGAAAGTGTACTGGATATATCTTACAACAGCATAAGCTATCATGGCATCACTTCTTGTCCTCCAGTTCTGCATTGTCTTTAGCAATATTCACATCAATTTAGAAGAACAGCTGCTGGATTTCGTTTTCATTTATTATTATGTGGCTTTCAACAACAGTAAGGAGTTTGTGCTTCCTTAGTCTAACTTGTGGATAAAATAATTTATATCAATAATAATCAATAGAAAATAAATCTACTTCTTGTATTTAGGGTGATAAAGTGATAAACAACATATAGATTTCTTGGAATTTCCTATGACTAAAATATGCAGAGCTGAACACTGCCATTCAATGTAGTTTCCTCTGCTCAGTTTTATACCAATTAATGTATTTAAACAACAATACTCAACAATCAGGTGTAATCCAGAAAAACTTAAAAAACTGTCAGTATAATTCATATTTTAATGCTTAAAGAATATTCTCATACTACTTATGACATCTCTTTACTATGGTGAAAACATAATAGCCTTATTTTTCTCTTTGCCTAAGCAAGAATTTATACTGCCTTTCTAATTTATCAATTAAATGACATAAAACTGTTTGTGTTTTGTTCTTCATTCTCTTTCTAATAATTCTCTGTACTCTGAATGTGTTTTGACAACAATAGAGTAGTATGCTTACAATTCCAGGTGATTATCTAGTGTGATCTTGTGTTATGTCTCTCAAAGTCGAATTTAAAGCCTTATATTATAAATATATAAGAAGATCTTAGATAAGATTTTCTGTTCTGTTTTTCCACACATACTTATGTATTTCTCAATAGCGCAATACATAGTTGAATCTGACTTCAAAGGTAGCCCTAATTTGAGCAGGGAGTTGGACTAGGTGACCTCCAGAGGTCCATTCCAACCCCAAGTGTTCTGAGCCTATGATTTTATTGCCCAGTGGATCATGTTTGAATTCAGCTTATCTAGCTGCAAACATAGATGAGCATCTGTGTCTGGTATCAGTGTTTATCTTTCCAGTCCATGGAGAGATTCAAGATGTTTCTGCTTCCTCAGCCTAGGTATCTAGTGCCATCTGAGACAACCTAGGTTATCTGAAGCATCCACAGTGTGCTGAAAAATATGACAAAGGGCCTGTGACAGACACTCTGCAGCTGGAAACCAGATGCAAATACCTCTAAACATCTCACAGCGAGGAAGTATAATTCTATGTCTAGGGATATTGATATCAGGTGTATAAACACCAACTTCTTATAAGTATCCGCATCAAGGTGAAATGAGTCAATCCTAGAGACATACTTTCTCCCCAGGAAGTACCAAAGAGATGTTGACAGCTAGCTTAGATCAGAGGTGACTGTACGTCAGAACTACTTCAGTTCTGGTGAAACCAATCCACTTAGGCTTTAGGAAGAATAGCACTTCACAGTCAGTTTAGATTTGACTCTTCTGTTTTGCATCTCTGCCCAAATTTCACTACAGTGAAAAGTACAGCTCCCAAGACAGACAATCTTGTAGATTTTATGTTAGCTTTCTTTTGCTAGGAAAATTGACCAGTTATTTCTATCCTGTGATATTTTAAAACATCATTACTCTATGAAAACTAACTGTTAGCTGACAGTGACTACATTTTTGAAATACTTTTGACGAGTGATTTTTTTTTTCGGACAAAAAAATTCACCTATTTAATAAGATTAGTTCATTTTGACCCATCTGCTCTTTGATTTCTCCAAAAATCTTTAATAATCTTTGTAGAGGGAAGTTAGTCCTTAAGAATATTTACCAATCTTCTCTAATAAGATAACTTTGTCTATGTCTATATACTTTACTGTGTATTATTTCTACAGATTCACACAACTCAAAGTTCAGACTCATTGGTCTGTAGTGGCCCAGGTTATCTTCATAAACTTCTGAAAATACTATCCCTTCTCTATCCTTAATTCATCTGATTGAAGTTGTTTTAACAAATGCATTGTTCCATCAATAGCAATTCAGACATAATCTCCCACCAAAGGCTTTTGAAGTTACTTTCGTCTGTTCAGCTGATTCCATTTTAGTATTTTCTTAATTTGTTTTTCTTTTAAAATTAAATTTAAAGGAAATTTAGCTTTAAATGTTATTAATTTTAATTTTTTTCATCATCTTCCTATCATTTACAGATATGTTTGCTCTAATAACAAAATGATAGTGAATTAAAAAAAAAAAAAAAGGCATAATATTATTTATTTCCTTAAGCGTGTTTATACATTCAAGGTCCACTTCTGGTCTCACTCTGTTCCAGAAAGCAATGACTGTAGATAATAAGTATGAAGGGACTTTTTTCAATATCCCTTCTGGCCTTTTCTCAGGCTAGTGAAGGTTACTAGAAAAATTCCGTTACTATGATTGCCCGCTAGCCTAGGGACAGTGTAATGGGCAGGTGTGCTTAGTCTTTGTCACTCAGTCACCAAGAGTAGGGACCCAGTTCACAAACACTGCAGTCCCTTTCAATATGTGCATATCATCTTTCCAATGGGAATCAAGGCACAAACAGAAAATGTTTTCATAATATGACTTGTACTTAAATGGACCTGAAAAAATACTTTAAGCGTATAAAGGAATAAGAGAGCATCTGTTCCCTTGACCAGGACACAGATCTTTTCCATGCAGAAGGTCTCCGGAAGAAAGGAGTGAAATTTTTTTTCTTCCATACTTTAGGAACCTCTCACAGTAGCCATGACATTTCAAAGACAATTAAGAACAATGTGTTCTTATAATGACATTGAGCAACTTGCTTAGCACTTGGGGGTATATCCCATCATGTCCCATGGACTTGTGTGCGTCAAATTTTTTTAAATGTTCCTTCCTCAGCTTTCATGTCACTCTTTACTGAGTGTGAATCTTCTTTGCTTTAGACTTTCCCCCATGTTTTATGGGCCTGAGACTCCTGAAGGCCAGTCTTACTATAAAAATCAAGATTAAGACAGCATTCTATACCTTTCCATGTCTTCCTAGTCTTTTCCATGTGTTTTTGTCACGAGATCCTCTGCTCTGTTCACAGAGGGCCCACACTGGGTTCTATTTTGCTTATCTTGCTCATATTAATAATTAATAATATGTTGAATTTTTGGAGCAATTGATGGAAACTGTTCCCTTTTAAAGTACCAAGAAGTTTTTTTCAGAGCTAGGAGATAAATGAAATATTATTGGGTTTTTTCTGCTTCATTAGATTTCATTCAGTCTTCACATTAGAGCTGTTTGTTTTCACGAAAAGTGATTTTTCTCACAAATATCTGACATAGATTTAAAATGAGAAAAGCATACATGGCTGGTGATAGAAAATTAGGGAGACTTCTTTAAATAGGGAAAAGAAAATAACAGGTTATGCTCAAGGCATCTGTGTGTATGTATTTGTATTCATATCAACAAGAAAGATTGTCACATCATGCAGGCAGTTGCAGAATGTGACAATGTAATGCACTCCCTATTAAGAAATATAATAAATAGAAGAGAAGGGGAAAAAAAGAAAGAGTAGCAGATAGAGGGTTTTTGTGCTTGTTTTATCCTATTTCTAGCCCTACTCTGTTTCTAATACAATTTCCTGAAAATGTTTATGGAATTAATTGCAGTACTTATAGCCTAAACTCAGAACGTTACCATTATCTCATTTATTGTGAACTACTAACAAAATGAGCTTTTCCATGTAAATAATTATAGTTTATGAAAAAGCCTTCTAACAACTTTTAAGTGCAATGAATGGATGATTAAGTTTCCATTTTTATAAGAAAACTAATATCGTCATGGCACAGATTACTTTCAAATCCTATTGCCAAAAGAAAAGTACAAACTCCTTGACTTTAATAAAGGAGATTAGAACTTTAGATGTATTGCATTTCTTTATTTTGTTTTCCTTTTGGAAGTTTTTTAAGCAATGCTGAATTACTAGGGTGACTAAGGATACAGTTCAAATAGCATAACTTCAGGCATGTCTAAAGGAGCTGTCTGGAATTCTAAAATACTATCATAGTAAATGGGGAAGTGCAGGTCATTTTAAGAAATAATTTGGATGGCCATATATACAAATTTAATTTAGAATGAGTCATGCTGTAGAATAGTTCATCTCTTTTTTTTCTGTAAAAGTATTCTGAGATACCTTATTTAGAATTACAGAATATCCTGTGTTGAAAGGCACCCACAAGGTTCACTGAGTTCAACTCCTGACTCCAGACAGGGCAAGCTAAAAGCTAAATCATATAGCTAAGAGCATTCCCCAGATGCTTCTTGAGCAGTGACAGGCTTGGAGCCATGACTGCTTTCCTGGGGAGCTTGTTCCACTGCTTGATCAATGAACTCTTCCCTAATATTTAATCTGAACTGTTAGTGATGCAGCTGTAAGGCATTCCCTTGTGTCCTATCACCAGACACCAGAGAAAAGAGGTCATCACCTCCTTCTTTGCTCCCTCCCATGAGGAAATTGTAGACAGCCATGATGAGATCACCCCTCAGCCTCCTCAAAGCTGAACAGACATACTATGTTCAGCCACTCTGCATAAATCATGCCCTCTAGACATTTCACCATCTTTTCTGCCACCCTCTGGACATGTTCTAATATTTTTACATCCTTCTTGAATTCAGAAAGCCAAAACTGCACACAGTAGTTGAGGTGAGGATGTGTCAATGCTGAGTACAGCTGGACAATCCTTTCCAGTTAGTTACACTGTGCCTAATGATCCCTAGTATACAGCTGGCTCATTTGGCCTCCAGGGCATATTGTTGACTCATATTGAGCTGGTAATCAAACAAACCTTCCAGATCCCTTTCTGCAGGTCTGTGCTCCAGGATCTTGTCCCCCAGTCCATATGTTCATCCAGGATTACACTATTGGGGCAGAGTCCAGTATTTGTTCTTGGAAATTTTGTATGATTGGTAATAGTCCAATGCTCTGATCTATCACAATCTTTCTGTAAGACCTCTCTACCCACCACTGAATCAACAGCTTCTCCTGTCTT
Organism: Acanthornis magna; assembly: GCA_036785705.1. Classification (NCBI taxonomy): domain Eukaryota; kingdom Metazoa; phylum Chordata; class Aves; order Passeriformes; family Acanthizidae; genus Acanthornis; species Acanthornis magna. The sequence continues at coordinate 572,082 of JAWUZG010000004.1, read as the reverse complement.
AGTATTGTCAGCAAACTTCTTTTGCATGTACTCGACTCCTGTGTCCAGGTCATTGATAAAAACATTGAAGAGAACTGGGCCTAAAATTGAGCCCAAAGGAACATCACTAGTGACTGCCTCCCAAACAGGTTTTACCCCTTTTCTATTTCACTGTCTTAGTATCTGTATCAAAAAGTTATCTTCAACATGCTTCAGGAATTTCCTGAACCTGTTTTTGTCTGAGGTATGATAGTCCTAGTTAAGATCTAGGAAGCTGAAATCATCCCTAAGGCCAAGAGCAACTGATTTCTCTTAAGGCCTTATATAGTAATACATCGATGTTGTTATACTGGATGGGTGATCTACAGTAGACTACTACAACAGAATCTACTTTTTTAGCTTTTCCCCTTATCTAAATCCAGAGGCTGTCAACTATGCTGTGCCCAGCTGCAAGCACCGAGCAATGCAAGCCCTCCTCTACATGAAGCACTACCTCTCCTCCTCACTTGTCCTGGTTATCTGTCCCTGAGACATACATTCAGTGGAAAAACTCTAGAAAATTTTGAATGAATATTAATTTTCACTGGAACTTGAAATGCTAAAATCTGTAGATGCTTTTCAGAAATTTGGTCCTTCAACTAATGTATCCCAGGTAAATATCAATCTATAGAAAAATTTGGTGTCTATAAAAAATTTATTATTTATTTACCAGTAAACAAAAGATAAATATAAGTTACCTAAATGGCAATAAAAGGGCCCGAGCACTTCTGAAATCAGACGAGATTCTGCCGTGTCTTTTCAATTCTTACAAATTACAACAGGGCAGTTACACATAAAAGAGTTTACTATTAGGGTGTATTTTCATAACCTAATATGCAGACCATTGGCAAACTGACATATCTTATGATCCATCATAATAATGTGGCCATAAACATGTGGGTCTTGAAGGTACTTTCAGGAGACCAAATTTATTGAGGGAGAATAGTCCATCATTTGTTAAGGGAGGATAAGGACACGTGGGTTTTTTTGTTCAACCCACTCTTAAAAACCTCCAGAGAGGGAGACCTCAGAAACTTGTATGTAGAAAATACTTGGTTTTTTCACCTTGCCCCATAATGTCTCTATTACCCAAATTGCTGAAGAAAACAATTGCTTCACCAGTTACACTGTAACATTTTCTGAATTGTTTGTGTCTTTCTAGATCTTCTCTTAATAGGCATGTTTTCTGTTTTCTTCAGGTTCTACTCAGTTAATTTTGTTCCTTTCCTCCAGACCTCTAATATCTTCCTTAAGAGTTGGTGTATGAAAGTCAACATATTAAGGTATCTTCCTTCCTGAACATTTTCTTGATTAGGGAAACTGGGGAGGAAAGGAGACTAAGAGACTGCTTTAGAAATTTAAGAATCTTTTTTCACATTCTTATAAAACACACTTTACTACATTTGCAGTCTCACCAACATCAGATACTAGAAAACCACTTTTCTTTCACTATTTCTATTTGCTATTACTATTTTTGACTGACATACAACAATCTTATTAGTCTGCCTCAAAATTGGACTTATCTTTTCTCCTCAAAAATAGTTTTTAGTCCATTATAACCTCCACATTCTTCTCTACAACACTGTGCTCAGCCATTTTCTCCTCATTTTGTAGCTATGTATTGGATTTCTCCTCTCAAGTACTTTATTGAATGTAATTCTATTGATCTGGGGGTAGTTGTCCAAAACTTTGATAAAATTCTGACATCATCATTTTATGTCATAATTTTAACCTCGCCAGTCTGAGCATCATGCACAGTTTTCCTAAGTGCAGTTTCTATCGGTCAGCTAAGCAAATAATTAAAAAACTGAATAGTACTAATGTGGTAATCAATTTTTACAGGACTTCAATTGAAATGCATTACCATTTAGGTAATAAACTATATTTAATCTCTTACATTGATAATATTTTCCTGTAATAATTACACAGAAGTAAGGTGTTTTCTGTGAAAATACATTCATTGTATAGAAGCTGAGTAGAAAAAGGGGCTAAAGGAAAGCACTGTTAAGATTTTTGTGATGTGATTTTCTATCCATAAAAATTCACGGCCTACTGGATCTCAAATTTAGAGAAAGCTATCAAGTGAAAGGCAGAGAAGGAAGAAAGTATTTCCTATTTTACTTAAATTTAATATAGACTATAAAATATTGAAATATGTTAGAGAATCTTATTCAGATTTGTCTACAATGTTAGACACAAAAGGAACCACTTTTGTTTTTGAAAGAAGCATGCACAAGTCCTACTTACATGCATCTTACACACAGAAGATGTGTCTTGCCAAGGACTCATGATTATAATGTGTCGATTTTCCTGAATTATCCAGTATTTTTATCTCTGCCTGAAATAAGTGTTTTAAATCTTGTCTGGGAACGTCTAATGTACTCATCATCACAGTAGGTGCTCTAATAGATATAATAATTTATATTTTTTCCTATCTAAAACAATTAATTATCTGTATAAGTGATCTGATTATTGATACTCTACTGTGTGTAGAAGGAAATATTGAATTTTAGATCTAGGAAAGATTTTTCTTTTTAACTTTCAGAAAACAAGGGGGAAAAGTTTTGACTCACATTTGTTTCTGCTGTTCAAGAGCTGGTATTCAGAAATATCATTAAATACATTTATGCACCATTATGTACACATATTTCTGAACATTTATATACTCTTACTCATGTTCAGACATGACAATACACTGAGCCTTATATGACAAGAATAAAAGTTAGGATGCAGATGCAAAGCACTAAGTGGGCTAACTAAACAGACAGCTCCTTTTCTGAGAGGAAGGAAAACTGTCCTTAACGAAAGACAGAATATGAAGTTTCAATACTTAGGCTCTCCAAATAAAAAGAAAGAAGTTTTGTACAAGGAAATGATTAGATTACTGACGGATTGAAATGTGGGTAAAATAACTTTATGCTATATTGTACTGCCAAAGCACAATCTAACTCACTGCCATCAGTGCTCTCAAGGAGAAGCTTACTATATATATATATATATTTATATACATATATATTTATATACATACCTTTCTTTTTTCATAAGCAACATCTTAAAAGGACAATGGGACATTGGGACAATGGGACAATTTTTAAGGCATTATATAGTTATTGCCTGCCTTCCATTGAATGCTATGACTAAAAATCTTTTACAAAACCATGTTATGAAGAACACTAATAATCCTGTAAAACACAAAATACATATTTTTAGTGAAGATTTTTAAAGAATCACTAAATAATGCTTGATATACTAATTAAAGAAATGTGGTAAGTTTTATAAATCGTAAAAATGGGAGAGGATTTCAAAAGGAAGAAAATGAGCCCAAGTTCATCTCTGGGCTCATCTGTCAATTCATTTATTTTCACATCTCCTAGATCATGTTGAAATTTGTTAATGTACTTTTAGCTTAAACATCATCTACTCATCAAAAGAATATATTAGGAAGCATGAAGTTACTCTTTTCTGCTCTTTGCTCTTCAGTGCCAGCTGCAAGCTCAGCTCATAATAGAAGCAGGATAAATACAGAAATCAAGAGAGTACTGATAAATACAGAAATCAAGAGATCATGTATGGCCAGAGCTATTCATTCTAATGTTGTTTAAAGTTCACCAAGAACAGCTTTGTGTTTTCATGGATGTGCTTAACAAACTTGTCCCTTTAATAACATTCCACTGTTAACAGCATGTGGGGAGGATCTCAGCCGAAAGAGGCTACTGCCTTTCTTAAACAAGGGTTAAAATACTTATTAGCAGTTTCATTGACAAAACTACACAGCAAAGAAAGCCCCCATAGAATATATTGCATAGCAATGGACGTTTTTCTTGACACCAGTACATTTTTGCAACATTCTTCCTCTCCACTCTACTATCAGTTAAAAACAAGGTCTAGTAGCAGAAAGAATATTTCATCCTGCAGGAAGAACAATAAAGCCTGCTCCTGCTGTGCCTGTACTTTAGGTTACCTTGTTGTTGTTACAAGACAGGACAAAATGATACCAAGCACAGCTCAAAAGAAAATAGCCCAGCTCTTTACACACAGTACAACACAAGAAATCCACCATGCTAATATAATTAAGATGTGTCCAATATTCCTCATTCTGAAGTCACCCTGAAGGCTCCCTTTATGCCAAGTAAAATTCACAATAAAAATCATATCATAAAATTGGTTTAATACACACAGTCAAGGCTTTTTCTGCTTCTCACACCACACCACCAGTGAGTAGGCTGGGGGTACACAAAAAGCTGGGAGAGGACACAGCCAGGACAGCTGACCCCACCTAACTAAAGGACTAGTCCATACCATACAGCATCATGCTCAATAATAAAGGCTGGCTGAAGAAGGAGGAAGAGAGGCATGGTCAGAGTGATGGTGTTTTGTCTGCCCAAGTCACTGTTACCTGGGATGGAGCCCAGCTTTCCTTTCACCTGCCTGCCCATGGGAAGTGGTGAATGAATTCCTTGCTTTGCTTGCATCTGCAGCTTTAGCTTTACCTATTAAACTGTCTTCACCATAGCTCACGAGTTTTCTTACTTTTACTCCTCTAGTTCTCTCCATCATCTCATCAGAGGAATATGAGCAAGAAGATGCATGGTGTTAGTTACCATGTGGGCTTAAAACACAGCTACCACTCTATAAAATATATATAAAATGAAATTATCTATAAATATCTCATAGCATATGATTAAATAATACAAAAATTTATTACAGAGTTCAGTCTTGTAGTGTCTTGTAAATGATCATTCATTTTGGTTAATAAATGAACTGACAATATGTGGCTCTGCTTATAAAGCAGCATACTAAATTTCAAAAGCTTTTTAGTGACTTATATTACAGAAAAACTTAAAATAATGTTCTTTGCCTTAAACAGTTTTCTTAGAAAGAGTAATCAGATACTGTTCCCTATCTAGGACCATTAGTTAAGTAACCAAGTGTGTAAGCATAAGTTCTACATTGAAGTTTTCTTGCCTGCTTTTTATGTTCTAGCCTTCTAGAAGTCATGCATTTAACCATTTAACTCAAACAAGGAAAAAAAGGGGTATATTTATTATGCATATTTCTGTACTGGTAACTCCAAATACAGTTTTAAGGTATGTCTGTATTTACTGTAAGCTAATAAAGTGAAGATCAAGTTTGTTAACTGAGGTCTACATTAGTGTCATAGTATGCAATTTTCATACAAACACCATGGTATATTTCCTATATATTACTGTCATAGGCAAGAAAAAGCCTCTAGAGGCACGAATTTTACCTATCTTAATCTGTTGACATCCAACACAAATGGCTGATCACTTTTTAAGGTATTGAGGGGAAACAAAAGAACACAAACCAAAAAAGAGAAGCACGTCAACACATTTTTACACACACCCACACACCCACCTCTGCATGTACATAAACATTGTCTTCTCTCGCCTCTTTCAATTTTACATATTGTCACCATGTGTTAACTCAGTCTGTCCAATACATCCAGACAGGTGTTAAGTGGCTTAGGAGGTTGAGATGGTATCCCTTCCTTTATTGATTTCTGCTACTCCAGTCCTTTGTGCTCCTGCCTGGCCTGGGTTACCCAGGGCCACAGTTCCTTACGGTTGTCCCTTACTCAGCATGGACCGGGTCCCTCAGAGGTGTCCCTGTACTGGCACAAGTCTCCCAGAGAACCCAGTACCTTTAGGGACTTCATGGAGTGCCACCCCAAGGTGTGCCTCTCCAGCCTCTTAACAGCTGCTAATGTCTTTGGTAGATAGGTTTGGGTAGAGACTCTTCTTGCTTCTCTGATTGGATCAGGTTTGGTGTAGTAGAGTTAAATTTTGATGCACAATTAACATTTTCCACTGTGGTTTTCCTCTGTCTTGAGGCAGTCTGAGTCCCATTTGAACAGACGCACCGCAGCCCATGGTGTTTCCCCCACATGGCGCAGCTGTAGCCTACTCCTTCTTACACACACACCTGCTACAGACTCCACTCTCTGCTCCAGTGAAACATATTTAAGACTATATGATGAAGGTTAAAGAAGTAACTGAACATCTACGCATTTCAACTGTGAACATACAAGGGCTGAGAGTTATTTGAAACTGTTATTCTTGACACAAATTGTCCTTTCTTTTGAAAAAACAATTTTAGTTTTTTATTTCCACTTAGGGCATTACTTCAGTTATTGTTGTCTCATTTTTAAAATTGTTTTTATGTTGAAGCATTCACCAAAGAGAAGAACTTTGTGTTTCTTTTTTCTTCTGTCTATCCTCTTCTCCCAAGGTTTCATACTAAATAAACAAAATGTACAGAGCAATGAACAACAAACAAAAAATGAAATAAAAAATATATCAGTCATTTCATCTTTTTTTTTTTCAATTTGCTTCCATGGTTTTAGAAATTTTTTTATTTATGGGATATTGTTTTATAACCAGACAATCTCTATTAGTTTTTTTTATCAAGTTTCATAATTTATATCCTTGATACTGAAATCTGAACTGCACTTTGTATGTTTTCTGGATTCATTCCTGAGGTTAAGATTTGCAGCAGTAATATTTCTTTTGTTTGCTTTCACTTCAACATTTTAGCTAATTACTTTCCTTTGAAGTTGATTTAACCTTGATTGTTCAGAACTCAATCATTTCACAGATTTTGTTTAGTTGATTAACTGCTCTTAATTCTATGGAGAGGTACAAGGTTTTAGGTAAAATAGCAAAAAAGAAGAGATTTCATATGATTAATAAATATTTTTAAAGGAAAAGTGAGGCTATTGAAATATTCTTTCTAGCAAAGTAAAATCACGGAAAGTTAACAAGCTTCTTCATTTCATGGTTGATCTTGAAATTGCATGAAAACATAAATTATAAAAAAAGTTAATCTTAACAGTGTTTATTTTTGTCATGATTTGGGGAAGTGATAAAACTGCTCAATTACATCACTCAACATAAGTACGTAATCATGAAAATATAATACAGATAATTTACACCTTGGTGGGTGTAAATGTGGTGGGTGACATTCAAAAGTTATGTGCGTTGATTTTCACAGAGGATCTTAAAGTGTCTAAACTATAAAACCGACAAAATGTATCTTATCCAAACTTTAAACTTGAGAAATGTTTTCCTCTCTATGGTTATTGTTCCCACTCTTTTCAGAAAACATAAATTCTAACACTGTTTTTATTGTGTCATGCTAGTTTAATTCAAGAATCACTATAAATCTTGATTTCATCTTTACAGAAAAGGAAGTATAATAATACAGTTAAAGTTGATATACATAAACTTTGTTCCTACCACTTTTCCTTATGTTAGGATCACCCTTTCACTGCCTTAGTCCCAAGGCCTTGTAAATTCTCTAAAAAGTTTATGGCCTGTTACTAGCAACAGCAATACTGTATTACAGACCTGTGTGTTTATAACTTAAGCATACCAGGATTTAGATATAAATATAATAACCAAACTTTGCCTTACTCTTTTATTGCCCAAGGAAATAATTTCTACTGAAAAGTGTGGGTGACAGAAGCAGAATGACTTTTATAGATCATCAGTGCCTGGAACCCAGGCTGAGAGAGAGACTATATTAAGATTATAGAGGGGAGGAGGTGAAAGAACTTTTGCTATTGAAAGCAGGAATATCGCTTTTGTGGTGAGGACTGCTAAGCAAAACACAGTAAAATAAAACAAAACAAAATTAAAGCCTCCAATATTAGAAAAGAGGACAGGAGATGTTGCAAGCTGTCATCCATGACTATGTAGTATTTTGTTTCTCATAATCAAAACAACAAGAATACACTGAAATACACTGCAGATTCTGGAAAGAATAGATTGTTGTCTGTTTCAGAAGCATGTTTAAATCTGACTTGCCTTTGTCTAATTTGCATTACAGAATTGGGTGTCTTTCATACTACAGTGCCTCTCCTCAGTTCAATGGAATAATGCATTAATTTCTTGAAGCTCTCTCCATTTAAGATTAGAGCATGATAGTGCACAGATAGTGCATTTCTCATAGCTCTGCTGCTAAGTACTGAAGAGTCTTGAAAATAATGTAAGTACGTCTTATAATATCTGCTTTGAATTTAAGAACAGGTTTTAGTTAGATGGCTTTAGATTAAATTCACTTTTATGCAGAGGACTAGCACTACTACAGCCCTCTCTCAGGTTGCCATTATTCAGGTGAGAGGACGAACTGTGTAAATTTATACAACATACATTTTTGGTAACAGAACAATAATTATAAGAAAGGAAAGACCCACTCAAAAGGAACAATGTTAATTTCAGTTTCCTCCTCATAAGTTAAAATAAGTAGCTCCAAATTTCCCTGAGAATTTCGTAATTAATCAGGGTATAGATTTGTCCAGATAAAAGACAGAGAATCTTTTCCAGGGTTTTTTGTTGTTGGGGTTTTTATGTTTGTTGGTTTTGTTTGTTTGTTTGTTTGTTTGCTTGGGTTTTTTGGGGTTTTGGTTTGGTTTTTTTTTACTGATCAGTGACAGAGCTTTAAGAATGTCAAGTCAGAGGAAGACATGAGAGACACGTATGTGTACACATGAGGCAATATTTGGTAGGGCCACTCATCCGAGAATAAGAAACTTTGGTGCCTTCCTACTAGTATTCTTTGTGATATATAAACTTCTTAGTGCTAATCAGTTTCACTTTCTGACATCTAGCACAAACTACATGATACTGCTACAGCATATGAGAAGCAGGATATACAATACAGGCAGACACTGCTTCTGTGCAGCACAGTTGCTACAGTCAACAGCCCCTGCTTCCTCTGGAAGAGGAATCAAGAGTCAAAGGAGAAGGAGGGGAGCATACAATAATGAAATACAACCAGGGGGTGAAATTTGTGTCTATAATGAATTCCATCACAAAAAGTGGAACAAAATAGATAATACATACCAAGAGATGCCATTCTTCTAATAGAATCAAAATAGAGTAAAACAGAATTCATTAAATCAGAATTCTTACTGGAAAATATCAAGGAGATGTGTCACAAAAAAGTTTATAGCAAGTATAAGACACCATATGTTCCCCAAATTTAGAGACAAAAGTTGTTCTGGGTCTGGCTGGATGGGACAAATTTTCTTAATAGCAGCTCACCTTGTACAGTGTTTTACACCTGAGGCTAAAACAGCCTTGGTAACATATTTTATCTATTGCTGTTCTCGCACAGCATCAAGACCACCTCTGTTTCTCACTCTGCTGCCCCCCACCAAGGCAGCTAGAGGTGGACGAGGGTTTGGGAGCAGACACAGCCAGATGCTGATTTCAATTACCGAAGGAATATCCCATACTATGTAACATCATACTCATTTTATTCAATAAAGCAGGGAGTAAGTTTTCCAAAGTACTCAGTGAGTCTGGGTGGGACCAGCCACTCTTCTGCTGGTAGGAGGTGGTAAGTGCTTGCCTCTTCATCACTTGATTGTTTTCCTGGTGATTTTTTTCTGTCTTTCCTCTTTCTTTTAAACTGTCTTTATCTCAGCCCAAGGGTTTTTCTTACTTTTGCTCTTACAGTTTCATCCTACTTTCCTCTGGGGGCAAGGAGTGAGCCAGCAGCTGGTGGGTGCTTAGTTGTTAATTTGGGCTAACTCACCACAAAAGTAAAAACAAGCTGGAATAAAAAATCACATCCAAGAAATATATGTTAGAAAGTATGCTAGTCTTGTGTACTTCAGCTGAGATGACAAAGAATTTTAATAAAATTACTAATTTGAAGGAAGCAGTTGCCACAATGAAAAATAGATCATACAGAACTGTAAAATGATAAAAAATAAATTATGTTAAATAAAGAGTGACTTAAAAAAAGATTTAAAAAACAGAGAGAGGAATAGCAGGTGTGGAACTGGAAGAAAGAAATGGGAGATGAATTCACTCAGAATCGTTTTGTTACAATCTTTCACTATAAAGAGTTCTTCCTGCTTTCATGTTGATTTAAAATTTGTGTAACTTCACTAAATGCCACTGAATTATAAAAAATTCAGTGAAGTAATACAAAATCAGTTTAATGCTTTTTAAAGATTTAATTTAACATATTAAGTAGAAAAACATTTTGACTCTTCCTATACTATAGTGTATATACAGACTGTGTATCATTCACATAAAACATATGCATACTGCATGTCCACATTATGCAGTAGATAATCTATATGCAAATTCTGCATACATATAGTCTACATAGTATATAAATATTGTACATAGAAAGAAAAAGCTTATCTAGACAACAGTCGATTCTGCCTCTGTTTTTGGCTGGGTTTTTTCATTGTTTTTGTACCAAGACTCTCTTAGTCCTGAGTAAACACATGGCAAATATAATTCATCCACAGCTTATATAATAGCAGAGAGACTACATGTGTCTAGAAAAAGAGGATAAACTCTCTTTAAAACAGACAAGATGAAACGAAAGTGGAAAAAGAAAAGGGTAAAGAATAATAAATTCTATTTTCCTTTTCCTTTTGTTTGTTTTAAGAAAAAGGAAAGAGGAAGGGAAGGGAAGGGAAGGGAAGGGAAGGGAAGGGAAGGGAAGGGAAGGGAAGGGAAGGGAAGGGAAGGGAAGGGAAGGGAAGGGAAGGGAAGGGAAGGGAAGGGAAGGGAAGGGAAGGGAATTACTCTTATTGCTCTTTGTTCTCATAACTTGAAAGCGTTATCTTTCATTAGGAGTCAATAATGATTTCAGCGATATTTTATCACAGTGTCACCTATAAAGTTACAGTGATAGAAAGAAATTAGGTTAAAACTAAGACAATCACAAACAAGTTATCAAGGAGAAATAAAACAGAAGATTTACAAACCATTGATACTGGTTTTTGAACTCTGGATTGGAGAATGACTTCCAGGCTAAAACCCTTGCTGCAGTTGTTGCTGGAATGCTAGCTCTAGGGAGCTCCTCCACTGACTTTTCACTGAGCTACACCAGATCTTACATGACAGAGAAAGAGCAGATAGCCAATGTAATTCTCTGAGGCAACTTCCAGTGATCTCTGAAAATGCACTTACAACTGTCTGATTCCTCATCTTAGGAGAGCCTTGAAACCCAGACCACTCAAGCAGCAATAATGTCACCAGTCTTTCTAAGAGCAAGACTCTGCTCTTGACATTCCAGGCAGTTTTTAGGCTCTGTTGTTTTCAAATCATGTAAATAAGTAATTAAAAAATGTTTGACATGATTACCAGAGTCATTAATAAAAACTTCTAATTATTATTAGGTCTATCTATTCCATTTTCTCTAATCACTACATTATGTTTGACACAGTAACTTTTCTGGTGGGGAGAATAGACTAGACAAGTAATAGTACTATTTTTGCTGGTTTAGAATACCTTCCAAATAAACAACTTTGCTCTCTTCCTGTTTCTCCCTCCCAAGATGGAATTCCTTACAATTGGTATCAAAGAATCTGAACACAGGTTAATATTTTTCAACTATTTTATATTTGGTTCCAGATACAACTAGTTTTTCATCCAAGCTGGCAGCTGCAGCCCTGAGAGGCTGCAATAGAGCTCTGAGGGTATATTTCAAGACCATAAGCTGAACATCCTCGGTTCAGACTTACTCAATATTGAGAAATATCTGTATTACCCAGGGGCCTTTAAATTGTGGAGGAATATTTCAACGAGGTTTTTCTGGTACAATCTTGAATAAATGATTATTCAAATAATCTCACATCAACTATTTTCCATCTTTCTCTTAATAACATAATACCTTATAAAGTAAATAAGGTAAACACTACAGTGTTTCTCTCGTGTACTCCTGCTGATTGTTAGCTAATTCTTAAATCTGATATTGATTTTTGGTGGGGTTTTCTTTGTTTGGGTTGGTTTTGTTTTATTTTATGTTTTCTTGGAAGATTGTTTCAAAATACATGATCTCTATTTTCTGCCCTTAAGCATCTAACTGATCAGCCAATATAAAATTTTTCTGCCACTTGAAATAATCCACTGCTTCAAAATTAGGAATTTTGCCAAAAATATCTGTAATATATCTTTAGGATTATAAGGATTATAAGTATTTTAAGGATCACTGGAACTCTGTCCAGTTTGGAGTCTCTGTCCCAATTGGAGAATTGGGAAGTTATTACATCCCCTGCATCAAAGAAGCTGCTAGCATTTCCCAGGTGTGTATGGGTTTTCAACTACAGAAAATTAATTTTCTTTGTATTTATTCTCTTTCTATCCATGTCTTTATTTCAGCACAATTCCTTTTGCAAAATAATAATGACCTGTTTTTCCATAGAAGTTAACACATTTTTCTATTTACTTATCTATATTTGGGGAGGAGAGGGGAGGTTTAGTAACTGCTAAATAAACATAATATTTGGAAATTCTAGATTAAATATCTGTGAGGTTTTCAAAGCATTTCTTAGAGTCACAGAATGGGTAAGATTGGAAGGAACCACAGTAGGTCATCTGGTCCATCCTCTCAGTTTCACATATATTCAAATCATGAGGATAGTCTCTGTCTCTGTCCTTCACACATGCACATTGGACCAACCCTACACGGACATATCTAGGCAGTATTCCAATATTACTATTACCAGTGTATGCTGGAAGAAAATACTCTATTTTCTAAAATTATATAATTAAATCAGTCAATCATAGTTCTGATAATAATTGGCTGGGGTAAAGATTATGATTAATTTTTTTTTTAAATAGATGATTGACAACCACTGAAATTGCTCCTCTATATAAAAGTAGAAAACTGAAGGACTGTTTTGTTCCAGAAATTTGATAATATCAGAGATAAAATTTTGCCCAGTTTCTATAGTGGCAGAAATTGTGTCTAGCTTCAGAAGTCCTTTGGATCTGTCTTCCACAGCTGCCTTGCACAAGCTGAAAATGAACAGAATATTGAAATCAACAGAAAGGTCTAATTACATTAACTCAAACATGAATGCTGTTTGATTTTTAATACAAATCTGACAGAAACTCTATTGCTGCTCCCAGTTGTCTTGCTTTACTTCCATCATATTAGACAAATATAGGCATATTGATATTTCCCTTCTCTGTCTCATCATGTATTTTCTAACAACCCATTAAGTAATTAACCTTTTCAAAACACTCAGTCTTATCCTGTCTCTGTTCACATTGACTTTTATGAATTAGGCCATCAAAGAACTTTTAAAAATCCCACCAATATGGAATTTGCCTCTGAGTAATTATTTTTAAAAAAATCTTTATAATTATTGCCAAATTCAGGTACAAGCTTTGTCAAAACACAGCTGCAAAGTTATTCATTAAAATTCTATGTGCTTTTTGAGTCATTTTAGTATCTGTTATTCTTTTTCCTTTAACATAAACATAAGAAAAACTATCCTATCTTTTTATACCACATCTTGAATCTCTTTGAAGACTAAAATTGTTACTGCTGTGAAGACTTTTTTCATCTACAATGTGCTTTTTTCAGTTTTCCATTTAGCACTTACTCTTTGGAAAGCTTAATTCCATGTGTAAAGTCTTCTAAAAATCTATTTACAATCTTAATCAATGTCATCACATTATTACATTAATTTTAATATGCTGCTAGTTTAAAACTTATCATTTTCATTTCATTGAAATGGACTGTAGACAAAATTTACTTTACAATTTCTCTAAATCACCTTTGGAGACACTTTTTCAGCCTAAAATAGAAATTTATTCCACTACCAGATGAAGTAGTTTTCTTGTGGTTTTGTCAATCTACAACTGAATGACCTATTTAAATACACTGTCTTGTATCTCTTGCAAAAGAAATTCAAAAGGTTCTGGAAATATGTAAAACCTTCCCAGTTACAGCAGCATCAGTGAAGCAAACCACAGTGAGACCTACTGCTCTAAATTGCTTACCATTTTCCAAAGATTGTATTGGGTGTCTGCATTTTAAAGAGGAAGCTTAGTTCTTGTTCATGCTTTTCAATCTTTAATTCTGCATAGTTAGGATTACTCTTTTATTCCAGCTCACAATCTGTACACATATTTGTATCTCTTCATCAACGTTATTTCTCCCTTTAAACTTTGCAAATCCTGTAGAACAAAAATACATGTTTTCATATATGACTGATGCTTAATCCTAGTAACAATTCTCATAGCCATCATTATGAATAATTTCTCTTAAGAAGGAAAAATATCTGTTGTGTAAGAAGAGCTACTGATTTTATTCTTAATTGACTTTTCACAACTGTATCCCCTTCTATTCCCTCCTTTATATAAATAATCCTGGAGATAGGGAGAGACCCTTGGAGATAAAAATTATAAACTCACTACTTTCAGAAAGGAGAGAAGGAGGACCCTGGGTGCTACAGCAATGAAAAGCTATGCAAAGGACACGGATCACGTCCTCTTGGAATGTCCTTTCAAGTATGGAAAGAACAAGAAGGTCATCAGGAGCAATCAACATGAATTTACCAAGAGAAAATTATGCTTGACCTAGCTGAATGCCTGTGAAGATGAACTGAATGCCTCTGTGAATGAGCAGTAAGTGCAATATATACTTCAAGTTTACAAAAGCTTATAAAATGGACTGCAGTGTCTAGAAGCTAAGGAAGTATGGCCTAGAAGAACAAACTCTTGGGGCAGATGAATTGACTGAATTAAAAGGCAGAAACTACTGGCAAAACTCTAGGCCGAAAGGCTGTTTTGTTAAAAAAAAAAAAAAAAAATTTGTTCATTCATTTTGCACGCTTTAATGAAGTAACACAACTAAACCAGCAGAAAACTCCTTCAGATGGTAGAATGTATGACTCTACTGGGGGGGCTCATATTGATAATGCTAGAGATACTCTTGGGCAGGAAAGACCTAAATAACATCAACAACCTGCCCTGTTACACTCGTGCTTCATAAGCAGAATGAAACCTTCCTGAGCAGGTGCAGGCTTTGAATATTTTGGTTTAGCTTCACAAAAACTGCTCCATAAATACATCAGGGTCCTAAAGCTAACGACGATTTGCCAGTTGAGAGTTTTGAAGGTAGCCCTTGAATGGAAAATTGCGGAAGAAGGATAACATTTGTAAAGGCCTTGTGTATTTCAGTTGTGTGTGCTAAAATTTTCTCAGGCCTTTTCAGCCTCTGGAAAAAGATAATCAGGCAAGATGATTCATCTATTCAACAGCCATACCTAATGCATACCACCATCTGGGACTAGAACTTGTTTAAATGAGTTCACACCCTTGGAAATCCAAATTCTTTTATATAACCTGGAGTTCTTTCTAAAATTTCCCAGTATGGTAAGGTACAGAAAGCTCTCAAAAGAGAACTTTTGATGGTGTTTTCTGTCCTTGTTTCCTTGCTGTACTAATGCTTAAATCAGGGCATTGCATTTATATGGGAAATGGAAGGATAAAATTTATGTCTGACATTTGCATTATCTAGTTTCTTATTTTACTTCCTTATGGTGATGGGGAAGAATTCCATTCTAGAGAAACACTACTTTTGTAAATAATGACAAAAGCTGATGACCCAGATTTAATTCTAACTGATCTGACTGTAATTAATTCTGTCAGAATTTAAACTAAATAGATCATAATTAAAATTAATTTGAGTTTGCATGACAATTTTTGTGGGATTTTTTTTTTGTTTGAATTTTTACTGCAATCCATTTGAAATACATAAGATTTTATATAGCAAAAATAGAGTGAATTCTGACAGTCTACCTTTGGAGCTTTTCATGATTGAAGGCACAATAAAGCAAGAAACTGTCAAGCTATTTTTCCAATAAGCTATTTTTCCAATAAGCTATTTTTATAATAACAGAGTATTTGTGAACCAGTATAGATTTATACAAATGTATTATTTAGCTGTGAATGGTTCTCATGCAAAAATGAAATAAAATGCAGTCTTTGCATAATGCAGAAGTTCTTAACTTCTGTGGTTATTCCCTATTGCCATTTTTCATTTCAGTGCAGGAGAGCTCACCTAGGTGACACATAATCTTTTTTTTTTTTTTTTTATGATTGACTAACTGAAGCTCTTAAATGGGAAAATAAGCAAATAGATGAGTAACAAATGAGAAAATAAGGCATCTGTCCACATGAAAAATGAATACTTTTAATGAAAATATTAATTCCTTAAATATTTGTGAGAACAGGGTATTTAGATGACTATCCATAAAATGAACAATAAAATGTACAAAAATGTCTAAGCAGATTTTGAATGAATCTGTCTAAAGATGACTTCTCTATTATTTACATAGCTGTAATCCCTAATGCTTAGAATACATCCAACAAGTTAATAGGGTTTTTTTTAGATTTGATTTTGAACAGTAGATGGGAGAGGACAGTCTTCCTCTTTTATGAACTAGTATACACTAGAAATACTCATTCCACAATGCCAAATAAGGCAGTTGTTTCATGAAAGTACCTGCTAGGGCTTCTTTTGAAAAAATCTGCTATGTAAGATAGCTATGAAGGAACCACTAAAACCAAGCTGTTATGTTTTTATAAAGTTGCCTGCTATAGTTTTTATGAGCCCAAACTCCTCTTTATGAGTATAATAAAAGCGACTAGCATTCGTGTGTGTGTTTGATTTCTTCAGTGCAGGCAGTGTAATGAGGTCTACAGGAGTTCTCTTTGTACAGCTGAGTGGCCGTGTTCTTTTTACTCATGAGTGGCTGTGCTATTTTTACTCACTATTTTTTCTCACTAAACTTAAAATAAACAAAAAAAACCCCATTGAAATAGTGAGTATATGAATCTTGCATTACATTACTTTTAAGCAACATAAAACCAATAACCTCCAATTACCAAGGACTAGAACAGTTTGTCCAGAGATGTAAAGTATCCCTCAGTGGAGATATTGAAGAACCATCTGGACACAATCCTGTGCAATGTGCTCTGGGATGACCCTGCTGGAGCAGGGAGGTTGGACCAGATGATGCCCTGTGGTCCCTTCCAACCTGACCCATTCTGTCACTCTGTGATATGTGTGCATGTGTGTATGCTTCTGATGTCCACACATGTACATTCACATTTACAAGTACATAGAAGCAGATTTCTCATAGATAAGAAGCAGACAAAAACTGGGATTGGGGAGAGACTTGTCAAATCATGCCAGGTCCTGTAAATCAGCACAGCCATTTGAAGTTAGGCTCTGTGTGTCTCTCCTTCTTTCAAATTGTGATGGTGTGGATATGCATCAGCAGAGCAGCATAAGGGGACACAGCATGTAGAAGAAGTGGGGTTACAGAAAAAAATTCAGATATTTAGAGGTACTTTCGGGCACAGTATATGAGTACAATACTAATGGATCACATTAATTTATGATTTAATTTCCTCTGGGCAAGCAGGGGGTGAAGCCAGTGGGTAGACCAAATAATGGTCTCAAATTATGAGAATTTCAGCTTTATTTGAACTAGGAACTAATAGCTCTGGAGTTCAGTGAGGAAAGATCACAAATTTTTCCCAGTTTGTGCTAAACAAAAGATAAATAATTCCATCCACACAAACTCAAATGTGTAATTTCCAAAGGAAACTAATAAATATGTAAATAAAACCTTATCAGTTGGAACAACAGAGGGATACTATTCATGTCCTTTTAAAAACTTTGCTTTTAAACTTTTGCTTAAAACTTTTAACTTTTAAAAACTATTTTGTAAATATGTATTGCTTCTCTGAGACAATAGTTCTGTTTTCAGCATTAGGGACATTAGGATGTTAGCCTTTCAATCCTGACTACACTGTACATCTGAGGAACAATGGAACACATAATTGCCCTCTACAAGAAATCATGAGTCCTGCTTAAAGAAAGACTTTTGACCATCCCCATGATGTCTCATAATCCATCCCATAATCCAGTATGTAGACATTATAATTGCACACGTGGCTCTGTATTTTATAATTCCTTACTATCAATATCATATTAATATGGAAACAATATTTTATAACATCATTACAACTAATTTGTTCTTTGCCCATTACCTTAAGTGGTTCCATATTTTGCTTTTGATCCTACTCCTCATTGATGATCCAATGCTTATTTTGGACTCTATTATTTTTGTTAACTAGTAGTAGTTAGGATTTAAATACAGCGGTAATGACACAAAAAGAAAAAGCTTAATGGTGGGAAACATTTGTATTTTAAAACTATGTGTAGGAAATAGAATTGATAGAAGAGAGACATAAAAAATGAAATATACTAAATAATATGAAAAAGAAATTATAAACAGAAAACATGCTCATCAGTTAATGGATTGTAATGAGTAAACTGGAAGAAAATTGCCGACGTTCAGTAAGAAAAACTAAGTCAGACACTGAATCTAAATACCTCTTAAAACCATATAAAATCACTTTATAAACTCCTTAATTTCAACCCTGAAATACATACCCTGAAGCACTTGCATTTTATATTGGATACACTAAACTCTATTTTTAAGAATTATTAGAAAGCTTCTTCAGAAATGCTTCCACTGAATTCTGCATCAAAATTTTATAGAAATTAGTATTTCATCTATTCTATAGTATCAGGGGGGTTTATGCATTATTATAATACGCTTAATTTAACGTATTTTAAAATAGCGCATTTAAATAAGCTATCTTCCTGAAATACTGTGGTGGCTTAAACACAGACAGAGGCTAAGCCCCCAGCCAGTCATTCACTCACTTCCCTAGCTAGAGTGAAGACTCCCCTAGAGGAGCATGAGCTGGAGACTCGCAGGTAAAGACAGTTTAGTAAGTGAGGCAAAATTTCACACACAAGCAAATCAAAGAAAGAATTAATTCACTACTTCTTATCAGCTGGCAGATGTCCAGCCACCACCTGGAAGGCATGGCATCAGCTTGTGTAACAGGCACAAATGCCATAATCATGAACACAACCCCTTCCTCCTGAGTTTTTATAGCTGAGCATGATGCCATATGGTGCTGCGCATCCCTCTGGTCAGTTGGGGTCAGCTGTCCAAGCTGTGTTTCTGCCCAGCATCTTGTGCACCCTCAGCCTGCTCACTGCAGGGCAGAGTGAGAAAGTCCTCAATGCTGTGTTGAGGACTCTTCAGCAACAGTTAAAACATTGGTGTATTGTCAACTTTATTTTTGTGGCAAATGCAAAGCACAGCAGCACACTCATGCTATGAAGAAAGTTGATTAACCCAGTACAACTACTGTGAGCTTAAGGAGAAAATTCCATGGACACACAGAATTTGTGTCATGTGCGTGGCATGTTTGAGAAATATTAACACCTGTCTGCTATACAAGTACTCTCAAAACATGTAGATTCATAGCTTTAAAGGGATAGATAAGCTGAGAACTACAATTTGAGGATTCTCATTTTTTACAGGCGTGCCTGAGGCAGATAAACAGCATTTATTGCATTTCTTTTGGTTTTTACGGATACAAGAAACAGTAACGACTCTTTCCATAACTTGCAATCGGACAAAAATCAAAAGGGTCAATGAAACAGGCCATCATGAAAGACAGTGATAATAACAAACATAAAAGTAGACTGAATCTTAAAATCAGTGGCCTTTTATGGAGACATGCATGATTCAGAGCCTTAAATTTTAATTGCTTCACAGATTTCTCATCAACATGATTTTGTAGGACACATTTCCCTCCAATTCTACTCAGTACGTCTTCTAGGTCTTCATGCTTTGACACCCATACAAATACCCTTCTTCATAACTGCTCAAAGATAGAGCAGGTATTGGTCGTAGGTCAGGGACATGACATATTTTGCTAAAATAATCAAGAAATTGATTTCAGATCAGGAATTTGTGATTTCTCTATACAGGAATGTGTCCCTGAAACCACCGTAATATTAGGAATTTTAATTAAGGCCCTGAGTTTGGAACAGAGAGACTTTAACATTGGGCCAACAGAAACTTCATGGAGTTCAAGGATCAGAAATGCACCTGAGATGGAGTAAAGGCACTTACCAGCAAGGGGATCTGGGAAGCACCTGGCTGAAATGCAGTTTTGATGGAAAGAAGGGAAACACAGTGAACGCTAGACTGAATATGAGCCAACAGTGTGCTTTTATCTCAAACAAAATAAATCCTGCCCCTCTATGATATAGTAGGGGAAGTATGATCTGCAGAATGAAGAAAAATTTGATTCCTCTCTGCTCAGCCCCGGTGAGGTTGCACCTGGAACACTGTATTCAGTTTTGGGTCCCTCTGATAAATGAGAATGTGGAGAAACTGAAGAAGGCTACCAAGATGGTCTGCAGCCTAGAGGACCTAAATAAAAATACAGATTGAGAGAGCTGGTCTTCTTCAATCGTACATAGAGGAGCCTAAGGCATGATCTAGAGCTGCCCTAGGACTACCTGAAGGGCATGACAGAGACTGGGGTTTAATTATATTAAAATATTCTGATATCCTTAATATGCTAAATGACATAGTAAAATTATTTTAATGTATGATAGCTGTATACAGTAATTCAATATTTCAGTATTTCAGTCTATTTGCATTACAGCTGAGGACAGTTACATTGTTTATAAAAATCTTGAGAAGAATTCTTAAAAACAATTATTTTTTTTCAGGAAGAAAAATCATGTTTTTCTCCTACTTATTGATATTTATTAAGTCCTGAAGCAGAATTACATGACAAAAAATCGTGAACGATAGAACTTTCTGGTATTTATGGCTTTGCTAACCATTTAGAAGAAATTCTTCCCTTTAATAGTTCATTTTTTAAAAAATCTGAATTTAACTAGGTATTGAGGCTCTCCCCTTAGTCAGTTGCTCCTTTATCAAATAATTGCTTTGGACAGGTAATTATTCTTTATATTCAGCTTAAATGTTATTTTTTATACATGCCAAGATATTATTTTGCATTATGATCTCTGTTTCTATCATACATTGGACAATACATTGTTGCATGAAGTACTTTTTTTCCCAGATATTTCTTCAAATATGGGTAGCATTAAAAAGATTTTAATTCTGTATTTGGAACAAACTGGGGCACCAGAGAAAATCTATCTATTAAGTTGCCTCCTTTTTAGTGTAATCTCACCTGTCATTAGGTTGTTTAGTTTGGTTCTGTTTAGGATTGCAGTCTAGGTTACATTTCAAGATGGAAGGATATTTACCTTGGGAATCCTGAGGGTTTGTTCTCTCCTCTTTCTTTCCCTTGCTCTATAACTACAGAGAGAGCTTAGGTTAACTCAAGTTTGGGACCATACTGACTCAAGTATTTCATGGACTGCAAACAAGATAAACTCCAGCTGGGATTTACTAAAAGTGTTCAGTAAATGAAAACTACATTTTGCACAAGTTAGAAATATTTATCACTCTGATTCTGTTCCAAATTATAATGTAAATTAAAACATTAAATATAAATTACCTTTCCCTACAGATAAACAATCGTCCAAAATTCTGAATTAACTCAAGTTAGAGAATCTACCTTTGACTCTTTTGTACACTATATATGCATTCTGAATTAAAAAAACATGAAGGAAGGAAGGAAGGAAGGAAGGAAGGAAGGAAGGAAGGAAGGAAGGAAGGAAGGAAGGAAGGAATGGATTGAGCAAAAGAGAGGGAAAGAGGCTGGTAGAAAGGCATGCAGAAAGGCACACAGGCTGGTATGTTTGTGCCCTCTATGGTAATATAGTTATAGTAAAAAATTATTAACTAAAAATAAATTTGTAACAGGTATTTCTAATTTATTAATGTGTTGGGCTTTTCTCATTTGTACTTTTCTGGCTTTTATTTCTCAATATCCTTCTTTGCTATTAATTGCAGTAAATTATATTAATTTATCCGAGTTAATCTATTTTGCTTGTGATGGCAATTGATGAACGATCCCTTATCTTGACCCACAGGCTTTTTAATTGGGTTTTCTTCTCTTCTCGTATTGATAAGGGGAAGTGAAAGAGTGCCATGATGGGCACATGGCATCCAGTGAAAATCAACCTATCACACTTTTCTATTTAACTTTCTTTGCCTGCTACTATTCTGCAAGGCTTTTTATTACTGTCCAGATGACTAATCTCTTTACATCTTATTTAAATGAATTGATAACCCAGAGATAACTACAACAGTACAGTAAGGTGTGTAACTTCCTTGATTCTGTGAAAGGGAATTATTTTTCCTTTTAATCACAATTACAATGAAAAACTTGCTTTTATGGAAGCAAATGTAGAAAACTGCAGAAAATTTTGACTACAAGAATCACAAAAAAATGTTTGGTTGGAAGGTAATGAAAACATGTTTCAAATTACTTGAAATTTAGCAAGCTATTTGTGGTGCATAACATGGGGTACTTAAACCAATCTAAGGAACTAATGTAAGTCTAATTAAATTTTAGGCATCTTTTTTATCACTTCATATATCTAGAGAGAGGGAATGGAAAGATTCATGCAAAGGGTGATGGAAAGCAGAATAATTTCCATCCACATTAATTTATACAGTTCATAAGTTTTAATATCTGACATGACAAAAATAATGTACTTCCTATTTTAAATTAAGCAGTCTGCCTAAACCCAGTTAAAAGCAACATTTTTCCTCCTCTCAGGAATTGTAATGCCCAGTTCACTGTGTCGGTCTTACACTTTCAGGATTCACACTCTTCAATAGCTGAAATTAATTCTATAAATATCTGATACCACCAAAATCCTGTCAAAGCTTTATTTACTTTACATGTACATACGCATATGTGTGTCCAAGTGAGTGTGTGTGACAGATCAAAAAATCCTTAACATGGAAGAAGATGCAGAGGAAATGAGCACAAGCACTTGTGAAGCTCAGGGTAGAGTATGGGGAGGAGCACAGCTGTTGTTAAGAAAGAGCAAAGGGGACCAGAGTGTGGCCAGAAGACTTTTACTAAATGCATCAGCTGTCTCTTTACCAGTTGGATGGAAGAGCTGTTTGTGTAAATGCCCTTTGCTAAGAAAACCAAGAGAACCTGTGAACGTCTTCCTGACTGAGACAGACCAATATGGGAGAAATCTATACATGTTTCATCCAAACCCAAAGTAAGAGGGGGAAAAAAAAAAGGTGATCAATGGAATATATTTTGAAAACAACAATAGGCTTGAATCTCTGTATTCCTTCCCAGTGACTGGGGCTGCCCAGTGATGTGATAGAGAGCATGTAGAACTGGTCATGGGAATCATGTTTGTGCTGTGGTCTAACTGCATAGAGCAATTGCCATTAAGTCTTCATGTTGTGGTTTCACTACACTGATGTGTCACTCTACTAAGTCAAGTGAAACATCAAGTATTTTCGAGTAAGTAAATTTGGTTTTATTCCCTGTGTGAAATATCTAGAAGAACCTGGTCAGATAATATTGGACTCTGACAACGTATTCACATTCCATTTGGGAAAAGCAAAACACATGTAACATTAATTACACTAAAACAAATATATTATTTAAAGAAATATGGTTTTTGCAAGGGCTGTTTCTTCAGCATTGGAATTAGTTGTTGTTGTTGTCTATCTTGTTTTAATACTCCCTTTTTACTAAGACCCTTAAGCATTTTTTATACAAAACACATTAAGGCCCCACTCCTGATGTAAAACTACTTAATTTTTACCCTAAAGTTCTTATATTAATTTCAGTATGCATTTGATTTGCAGGAAAAAAAGATTATTAATTGTATTTGTATTTGAGTGTAAGGATACAGTTATATTTTTTCCTTTCCTATTATGTTCTTGACATTGTATTATATTTTTTGCAAGCTAAGGAAAAAGCCACCTCAACTTTACCATTTATAACATTTGCTTCTCATTAAATTGTATCATGGTCCTGGAGTTAGATTATATCTTTAGAAGAAATCAAGCATAAAAAAAGCTTACCTTTTCATCTCCCCAAAAACTTATCTATACGCTAAATATTTTATACATATTTTTTCTTTGGATTAGTGGAAAAACTTGTACTTACTATTTTAAAGCTTTATTTTAGCAAATTTCTTAAAAACATGAAATTTAAGACAAATTGTCAAAAATTTCTGTTGAAGGCTTGCTCCGGAACTAAGCTTTCCTGATCATAGTTTTATGGCTTAGATGTATTGAGATTTATATTTAAAGACATCTTATATATGTCCATAAAAAGCTCATCTTTTTTTCATTTTTCTAATGCAGAAGATGATGTATATTTTACTATTTTATACCAGTTGAAATGGGCTATTTTTGAGACGATTAATTTTCTGTTACCGCTGCTTATTCTCTCTCAGAAATTTTTGATTATTTGAGGGTTTTGTTCTGCTCCCTGTCCCTGTCTTCCAGCTCAGGGGGCTGAATACCCCATGAACAGTTGGTCTTATTATTAAAAACTGAGGCAAATAAGGTATTTATTACCTTATCCTTTGTCACTATGTTTCATCCCACGTGCAATGAAGGATGGAGATTCTCCTTAGGCCTCCTTTTGTTGCTCAAATATTTATAGAAATGTTTTTAATGTCTTTTGCCACAGTAATCGACAGAACCCTTAGAACAGATTACTAGAAAGTTAGTTTTGAAGCTATCATCTATGCTATTAACTCACAGTTGTGGATGCTGTACAGTCTGAAATATAAGCTATTAATCTAGTGATTTCTGTGTACAAATCACGATATATGATTACTGAAGTCTATCAATGTTACAATAAAACAATTAGCTGTAACAGCCTGTCAAGGAATGTCATGGAAAAAAAGTAATAAATTGAATTTGGAAATAATATAAATTGAAAATTGGTAACAAGGACAAAGAGGAAGCACCTCATTCTACTGCCTCAGCATGAATGTCCTTCTGGTCTAATTCTGAAGAGCATAAAAGCATGCACTTGTGAAGAATCGATAAACAGAAATAGATCAAATCAAACAAGTTAAGAAACAAACTGATTGCAAGCCTAGGGAGAAACAAAATGACAGAAAACTTTACCCAGGAGAAGCTGACATGGGTGTACCCATTTGTTCTGTTAGAAAATAAAAACACGAGAGTTAGAAGTTCAGGGACTAGCCCAATGGTGAGATCAATATCAATTACAGGGGGAGATGGCTTGGCTAAGAGACTCACATCCCATGCTAAGACACCACAGCAGCAAAGAAAGGATCTGTTAAATATAAATCAATAACTGAATTTTAATTTCTTACTTTTTACTGGCTTCTTATAGCTGAAAATGCCCATGGGCCCAGGACCCATTTTCAGCCCATCCAGGGCTGTCCATTCCAGCAGCTCTGCAGCAACACTGATCTCCAGCTCCACCCCAGCTCTGCCTTGCCCAGCCACAGAAGGATCTGACTGGATCAGGGTCACATCCCTGTACTGACATCGCAGCATGGCCCCATGACATCCCCATGGCCCTGCTGTTCTGTCTGACCCTGTTTTCAGTCATTGAGTCTGAGCCTGAGTCTCCATCCTGGAATAGCCTTGGCTTGGCCCCATCCGCATTTCAGTGGACCACAAGAGAGAAATTCATGTTCTTCTCATAGTGCAAACATTAGAAACCAAACAAACGAAAAACAAGAAACAAACAAAGAAAAAATAAACAAAACATAAACAACAAAAAACCCCACACTGAGAAACACGAAAAAACACCCATTAAAAACAAAGATGTAGAAATTATTATAATATGTGAAACAATTTACACCACCAGTCCTCCTCCCCATGTATTTACCACTTTATAATATTACACTGAAGTAACAGCATATAGCATTTTGATTTTCAAAGTGGAAGACAGCAAGGCTAGGAGAGCTTCGTATGATCAAACTATCAATTTAAAATGGGTATTTTTCTAAGCTTTTCATTGTACTGATGTGTAAAGATTAAACTTCATACTTTGCAATGAATCTTAAAGCAAAACTTTTTTTGTATTAGTAATGCTCTAACAACAATAAAAACTCAGGGTTATTTTCCTCTTTCTTAGATTATTAAAACATACAAGAGAGAATATTAGTATATTCTAACAGTAAAGTCTTGCATAATTCAGATTAAGTATTCAATAATTGCAGTGTAAATTTTTATTAAAAGCATGTTATGATTGCAATATCAAGGTGTAGAAGTGCCCAGATTCAATCTTCTCAACAATACTACTTCAGCTCCTTCGTACCAATGCTGTTATGATACAGCCTCTAGTCATATTATTTTTACTATTGCATCTTTATCTATACCAGTTATTCAATAAGTTAAAAGTGTGTAATCAAGTTTCCAGAAAACACCAACTGTTTTAAATCAGTTATTGTCAGTAGAATAGTTGTAGATTTCAGAAGATGAATAAAAGGAGCAGGAGCAGAACTATTTGTTCTTGCGGCTGCGGAAGCTGACTGTCATTATAGAGGATGGAAATCTGCTCTCTTCTCTGCCACTAATCTCTTAGAGAGAAATATGGATCAATGCAATCTTGTGTGTATGCGTTAGTTTTTGTGCTTGTTTGGGTTTTTTCCTCTTTTATTTCTTTCTGATGCCTAGGAGTAATATATAAGAAATAACTACTACTACATAAACCTAAATGGCTTCCAAACTCTTATTAATTATATAATAATGTTCATGTTCAATTCACAAGAATTCTTGATATAGATATTATCATAGCATTAATTTGACAAAGAGCCAAGCAGCTCCAGAGTTTTGTTTTAATGGACTTAAAGGCCATTAAAGGTACTGATTACCTCCAAGAAACACCTCATTACTAACACCAGCATTTTGCACTTTGACCCTGAGATAGTACTTATTTTCATATTTCTTCATGGTTTTGAGTGTCCAAAATATAAAAAGAAAAAACAAATGACAATTTGTCTTCCCTGTTCTGCCAAATGGGTTATCTGTTAAAAGAGTAGTCATCCCCTTAAGCAGTGTAAATGACCTAGTATCATTGCAAGATTAGTATTCCATACTGGTAATAGATTGATATGAGAAATAGTAGCAGAAATTTTATTTTAAAACTGTTAATCTATGGGGTATGCAACATTTTGATTTTTTTTTTTTCAAAAGAGGTAAATGGATTCTGTTTACGCTTAGATTTCCACTTGAGAACTTGTCTGGTTTTGTCCAGAGATATTTGTTTGCACTTGCAAGAGTTTTAGCTGGCTTTAAATTTTAAACAGCTCTTTAAAAGCATATTTAAAAAAAAAAAAAAGGCAAAAAAACCCCAAAAAAACCCAATGTAATGCTCCCTGTCTTTTTCTTTTCTACCTTTGTGTTAAATATTTTGCTGCCTTTGCCTACAAATTTCTTTTGATACGATTAAAAACTTGATTAAGCTGTGAATTTTGTTCTCAGCCTTTTCAGTCATAACATCAAAGATGAGAACAGTTTCCCACAGATAAAAACAGACACCAAGACAAAAACAACCAGACTTAGGGTATGGCATTTCTAATATAAAGAAAATTAGATCTAACATCCTTATCTTCTTAGAGCCAAGAACAAAATATGTTTCACAAAAATATATCATTCATATTTCTTGGAATTCAACATTTTCACTGTTGCAAGAATATTGAATTAGTGATTATATTCTTCCAGATGGAGGAATTTCAAGACTGTTAGTGAAAAGCCACAGCCAAGAAGAAGAAAGGTGGAAAGGAGGGGAGGAAGGCTGGTTGCATTTACTTGAGACTTGAAGAAATCTTGTTTTCTCAGAGTCTTTGCAAAAAAAAGCTCACCAGCAAGGAAGCAGAGAACATCCTTTTCCCTTTGGGGAGTGAAGCATACTATAGAAAACATGAAGACAGCTGGTCTTACATAATAAAGAATAAGTTCTTTACTTACTATGATAATTTATTTGATCATTTTTGAAACAAAATTAAACTAATTAACAACAACATTAAAACCAGAACTCCACAGAGTTCTTTTTATTTAAAAAAAAAAAAGCAATTCCTGACTTAACAATGCCTATCTTATTCCTACAAAATAGAAAATTAGTTAGTTCCATTCGACAAATTATATTCGTAATTATGATTTTTTAACATGTGATAATATCCTGTTTCATCTTCTGTGAAAACAAGCTGTGTAGTGGCAGAAGATACAACAGGAAGATAATGTGGTTATATTAAGCAAATTATTCCATTTCTGAATATTTTCATTGTCTGGTAATGTTTTATCTGGTTCATGGCCCCAGGCAGCTATAACACTCCTGGCACAGCAATATTTTTAACTAACAGCTATAACATCTTTAAAGAAGAAGTATAGCCACAGATTTCTTTCATATTAAAAATTCTATATATTTATGTCTGTATTATGCATAACATAGGACAGCTCTAGTGCAACTAAGTATAAGTGAGTATTCCCAGACGTCTTCCAAACTTCTTCAAAAAAGAGAACTCCTTTAGTTTCATGAGTCTTTGAATATTTGCATTCCATCATATGTCTCATAATGATTCTTTTCTAGAAAGCTTCATTTGACAGTACTGAGAAGCTCATACAGATTTAAGAATATTTTTCCTTTCCTACCATAGAACATTATTACAACCATTTTGTGGAGTAATACTTATAGACTTGAGATACTGATAGGAGAGAACTTTCTAGGTAAATTCAGGAAAAGAGTAAAAGTGTGAGATTAGCTCTTCTCAGTGGTCTCATCACTCACATGCAGGAAGCCGGAAGAGGAAGCAGATTGATTTTCCTATAGTTAAGAGCACTGAGGAACAAGGAATAGTAGTTTGGCATAGAAAGTGCTGGTCCTGTCTCTTTCACAGGTAATCACCAGGAGAAAATGGAAATAAGATTCTAAAGCTTTGAATTTTTTTCTTTGATACAATACTGTCTTACACTTGAACAACAGAAAAATAAAAAAAACAACGAACCAACCAAAACAACCAAACAATACAAAACCAAAATATCAGCTCTCCTGTCTAAAACACATTTTGCCTTTTATACCTAGTGAATATGTCTAAGTAAAATTCAGAGGAATGCTGGGAATTATCACCTCCCTTTTCCTGCTACCCTCTCCTCTTACAACCGAGAATGTTGCTGGCCTGCTTCACTACAAGGGCACATTGCTGGCTCACTTTCAACTTTATGCCAGCCCAGACTCCAAGTGCTTTTCTGCAAAGCTTATTTCTAGCCACTCTAGTGCCAGACAGTACTGTTGCTTGGAGGTTGTTATGGGGGTTATTCTGACCTTGGTTTAGGTGTTTGCCTTTGTCATTGTAGAACATTACAGCGCTCTTCAGACCATTTCTACAACCTGTCCAGATCCTTCTGAATCACAGTCCTATCCCTCCAGTTTATTGTGTGCGTTTTGCAGCTCAGTATAACTGAAAACTGGCCGAAGTTCCATTCTGTCCCACAATTCCAGTTTCTAACAAAGCCATTAAACAACACTAGCACTGGGATTGATCC
The DNA here is from genome assembly GCA_036785705.1 of Acanthornis magna. Lineage (NCBI taxonomy): Eukaryota > Metazoa > Chordata > Aves > Passeriformes > Acanthizidae > Acanthornis > Acanthornis magna. The sequence goes on along the minus strand of JAWUZG010000004.1, from coordinate 542,945 downwards.
CTGAGGGACATTGTTGCCTAAAAGACAGGCTACCTGAAACAGAGGCCAAGACAAATTAGGAGTATAAAAAGCAGACAATTTATTTAAGGCCTGCAGAGGCCTTGGAAGTACATTCAGGCAAGCAAAGCCCCCCGTCGGGGATGACACCCAAAATGGACACTGGGTCACGAGCTCTTCACCTTCTATAAGTTCTGTTCCATTAGCATATTGGCCCTTAATTCTTCAATCGTACCCTCAGGTGATGATGTTAACCACCCCAGGCCTGCTCCCCCCACGTCACAGTTGTTTACATATTTTCGGGCCCTAAGGCAATGAACATGTCCTTGAATCTGTATTCAGAGAGCCTTGTTTTGGTTAAAGGTGCTGGGAACAGGGGATTTTAGCACTTTGTAAGAAGCACAGAACTACAGCAAGTTACAACTACATGAAGAGTAAAAAACTAGAAATACCTGAAGGCATCACATTACTAGCAAACAGCCCATCATTCAACAGTTCGAGTGAAGTTGTGTAAATGAATACCCATGAATATATCCATACCAACTGAAGAAAAAGTTTTGCTTTTGATGAAGTCTAAATGTATGGAGCATAGTATGATTCTCTGATTCAGTGCTAAGATGGATTTAATTTATATTTTTTTATGTACTGCATGTGCTTGATTGTTCTGGAATTTAGCATGTAAAACCACCTTATAGATGGATTTCAGAGATAAAAAAGAGGTTAAAAAACCACCAAATAAACAAAAGAAACTCCAAACTGGGTCAGAGTAACTAAATGACAGCACTAGATACATGACTTACCCTTCTGGATCATAAAAAAATATGAAGCAGACAAGGATGTCCAATTAGTCAAGGGTTTGAGAGTCATTGTCATTTTACTGTCATTATCATTTTAACTTGTGCCATAAACTAAGTATGGTGGAAATAAACAAAGTGATACATCTTTAATGGTATAAAGGTCATCCCTAATCCTCTGATGAGCATTTTCCACATAGCCTCCATAAGGGAAAATAGTAGATATTTTTCATTGTCATTGCTAGTTTCATGACTTAAACTGTTAGAAAAGTAACAAGAAGCTAAGAGTCCAGTTGGCTTAGATGTCTTCCTTCTAATTGTCTGACTTCATCTTTCGAAGGTAATGAAATAAAAGTACAATGTGACTTATTTCATTCTTACCTTACCGCTTCAGTGACATAAATAGTCACATCTCAGGATTTAAAGCTATATACAATCATGCTAAGTGGCTAAGAAGAATTTAGGTCATTTTAACTGCTAGAAAGTGGAATAATGTTTTGCATTTGAAAACAAACCCCAATGACAACTTTTAAAAGGTCTGTTATTTAATTACGTAAATACTTTTAATGAAAACACTAAATAAAAATACTTAAGGTACAATTAAAGCATGAAAGCAAAAATTATTGATTTAACAATTTGTCAAATTAGAACCTTACTATAGATAAATTTGTACAATTAAAATCCTTATCGTAGATTCCATCTCACTTTAGCCACTTGTAAGAGGCAAGCAAGGCAGCAGCCTTTTAGTCAAAGCTCCATTTCAATCAAAATAAAGTGACTGGCAACTCCAAAGGGCAATTAAAAAAATTAATGAGGTAACCTACCCCTAAAGTTAAAAGGTTTGGCAAATAGCAGTCTTAGGGAGATAATACATTAAGTTTTTTCCCACTGTTTTTAAAGATATTTGATGTTAATTCCATCTAAAAACAATGGTGGTATGGCATGTTCATTCCTGGAGGAGAAAAAGAAATAAGAATTATTTCTGAGACACACCTGAGACATTAACATACGGGTATTTTTGTTTCTTGAGATGAGACTGCTATTTTTTCCCCCTGTAGCTGAAAGGTGATAAAGTCTTCACCTGTTATATGCCAGGTGAAGACAGTGAGAAAAATACATAAGCATAGTAAGTGTGATATGCCTAAAGTCATTGCATGGCATACCAACATAATTTAAGTGCTAACTTGCATTACACAAAGTCTATGTCATGCTGTAAATCACTTATTGTACTGTTGTTTACTCAATCATGCAGAAAAAGAACTCCACATACTAGAATATAGGTAAGCACAATATAAAGGTTGTATACTGGGAAAAGTGTATTTTTGAACAGCCCCAGAACTTCAACACCCAAGTAATCTTGTCCCAAATCTTATTGCTCTGAATGCCATCCTCATTTTGATTGCCTTTTTGAGTATTTGCTTTTTCAGCAAACAATGATTTTTCTGTTATTAGTCAGATAGGTGGCATCCTTCACTCTAGACATTCCAGTCCTTTAAAGAAAATAATCTACTAGATTTGGTTTTTTTTAAGCTTTCCTAAGTATTGTAGAAGTCAGAGGGCTCAAGGTCAAAAATAACCTTTGAGCCTGCAGCTGTATTTGGGGTACATATAATTTGCTAATATACATACTGCTCTATATAAAGTGTGTCTAAGAGGAGCATATCACAGACATCTACAGTGATCTGCTCTGGAGAGCTCAGGGAAAACAAGGGAACAGGGAGAAGGTAGGTGTGTACCTTCTACTCAGTTTCCATATCTTGACATGAATGGTGCAAAGCTACGAAGCTAAAAACAAAAGCAGACCTTTTCAAAGCAGCATTAAACTGGGTGCAGATTATTTCTGAGAACTCCTTATTTCTAGAACCTTGCCAAGTTCCAAAAGCTGCAAGGTTGCCTGATAAAAATAAATTTACTCTAGGTGTTTTGTTGAAATCTGAGGATTAAAGCAGTTTATGGGTTTATTAATGACATGTAACTATCTATCCATTAGCTATATATTCAGAATCAATATCCTTAATATAACAGAAAAATCAAAATTATAGCTAAACTAGAAATTGTTAATAAAAACTTGATAATGCATAAAAAGACTCATAGGGCTAATCCTAGTATATACACCTACACATAGACACATACACCCCCTGGATGTAGGAGTTCCATTGCCCCTTCTCCATTTTTGCCTACCACTGCCGCTTCTGGTGCACCTGATGGTAAGGAGATGTCTTGAGAGGTGACCCTGTCCTCTGAGGTGGGGACACCATGTGCCACCCCCACTCTGTCAGCCTGCTGCTGGATTCTGGCTGCTCCCAGTGCCCCATGGTGGGCTGCCCTATATGATCTGGACAGGCGTCAGGGTGCCCTGGCCACACTGTTGGCAGGGACAGATTCCTTGTTGTAGCTGCTGCTTCTTCTTCACTGTCTCTCCCTATGTCACAAATGGTCCTGTTTCGCTCATGTTTCTTTTAAGATTGACTTCTTCTGAAGTGTTTGTCATTCCCTGGTGGCTGTTTAATCCTGCTGATGTTCATATTTTTCTCAAACCCCCTCAGACAGCTTTGTGTGTCCCGTGCACACCCCTTGGTTACATTCTTAGCTGCTGCGGAGTGGACCATTCAACAATGGAGGGCCATGCAGATGCCCCCACAACTGCCCTTCTCCTTCACGTGAATATTTCCTCTCTCAGGCAGGGGAGGTTTGATGGGGGCCAGGAGAACTTAGGTAGAAATTACACTTAGTTAGAGAAAGTTTACAAAAAAAGTAAAAGTAAAACTGCTTTACCAGAAAAGAAATTCCCACGCCTGGTGACATAGTTCCTCAGCCACTGCACACCTTTCTGAAAAAGAGCAGTTTGTCTGCCCCAGACTCACAGAGAAGCATCAGGCACTCTTGGCAAGCTGTGACCCGGAGAGCTCCATGTGCCATGAGCAGGTCAGTCTGGCTGGAGCCCTCGGCCATGGCTGGTCAGTGACTGCAGCAGCTGCAGGGGAATGAGCTCCACAGCACATCATCACCATGACTGAGGAGGCTTATAGCAGTACACTAATAAGAGTGGGACTGAAATGATCTTTTTGTGCTCTTCTACACCAGAGACTGAGTCTGTTTATCTGCCTCTATTGGCTCCTCCTGGTTAGTCAGAGAGGAGCCCTTCCTGCTCACCCTGCCTTGGCAAAATGCCCTGCAAACTGCCATGCCACGTGCTCACTGCCACCCCACGCCCCCCCTACATGCCCTGCTGATGTGCCATGACTTCAGACATGTTTATATTGGTGATCTGGTCATTCTCTGTTTCAGCCTAGAGCTCTGGTCCTTTGCACTAGGCTTATGCTAGCTTCTTCCTGTACATTTATTTTTAGTAAACCAGAAAGCTTCCTTTGGGAGAAAATCAGAAAGAACTTATGAGAATTGTTTGCATAATTTGTCCCTTCAAATCATATGGACAGTGAAAGAGCTGGTTTAACTACCCTCGCCATATTCCAGCAGTATAAAGCATCACAGGACACTTCCCTTCTTTCATACAGCACCCCATGAACACACCTCACACATTGTAGCTGTGAATATGTCTGTATGCATTCTGAAAAATGCTATTCCTGCAGGCTGCAGAGAATCCTACTTGTTATTCAGCTAGCTGGTTAGTTTGTTGACCTGCTGTTAACATCTATAAAAATGTGATAATGATTGAAAGGCCCAGAGACATGACTAGGACTCTGAAAAAAGAAGTGTGCTTGGATCACAGTCAGAGCCCAGTGGCAAAAAAATGTTTATCTAACTTTGAAAAATCCCTAATGGGCACATATGAAGGCTCACATTAAAATGTGTTTTTCTGATGCATATCAGCATACATTCACATACTTATTCTGTGCTAGCTTCTAGGAGTTTGGACACCTGGGTCAACATGTGGACCCTTACTTTGGCAGATATCCTAAACTTGCATAAATTTAGCTGTAAAAATCTATGGATAAATCCCACTAGCTTTGTCTCAGTGGCTTTATCATTCAGAAAAAGTCTTTTGGAGAAGGAAAAAGTATTGGCCTTTATTCTTTAATGTGCTTTATATTAATACATAGTTATATTTCTATTTTAAGTAATATAGTTCCTTTTCCCTGTAGGCATTTATCCCTTTGCACACTTTACTTGAGGACAAGCGTGGGTCATCTTCTAAGGACCGATGTATGAGGACTGAAGAGCTCAAGTCTGAAGAAACAGAAGTCTCAAGAAGTTGCAGGAAAACACAGATGCAAGAAAATTGTAATTTATTTCAAGGCAAACTGGTTTTTAGGGTTAAAACAACCTTCCACTGTACATATTGACTCTCTGGTGAGCTAATTAGAATCATAAAATTATTGAGGTTGAAAAGGATCTGTGGATATCATTTAGTCCAAGTGCTCTGGTCAGAAAAGCTTTTCTAGGGCAGGTTGTTCATGTTGCTGGACATGTACTATGTGTAGGAAGGTTCTGACTGTCTCCAAGGGTGGAAATTCCACCCAGTCTCAGACTAATCTGTTACAGAGTTTGACTAACCCCATAAGGATTTTTTTTCTTTTACATTTAATCTGAATTTCATGTAGATAAATTTATGACTATGACTATTGTCCCTTGTCCTGTCACTGAATACCTCTGAGAAGAGTTTGAACTTTTCTTCTTTAATCCAACCCATCAGTCATTTATACACATTGATTTAGTCCCCCGCCAATATTTCAAGTCACCCACAAGAACCAGGACCTTTGAACTTGATGTTTCTGTAAGTTGTACAAAGAAAGCCACATCTACCTTTTCTTCTTTAGGTTGTGTCTGGCTGGGATGGAGTTAACTTTCTTCACAACAGCCTGTTAAGGTGCAATGCTTTGGCTATGTGACCAGAATGGTATTGATAACACATTGCGGTTTAGCTGCTGCTGAGCAGCACTTACACAGCATCAGGTCCTTCTCTGCTTCTCAGGCTGCCTCCCAGAAGACAGCTCAGGGTATAAAAGAAAGGATGAGGGGACATAACCAGGACAACTAACTCAAATGACCAAAGGGATAGTCCATGCTACATAGAACCATCATCAGCTATAAAAATCCAAAGGGAGGAGTGTTTTGAATAGGTAGCCGCAGCTTAGGGACTGACTGGGCACTGGTCTTCTGTGGGAAGGGATGAGTGATTGCACTTGCACCACTTCTTTTGTTTGCATTTCTGTCTTCTTTTCACTTCCTCTTTCCTTCATTTGTTAAGCTATTTTTATCTTGTTTTAAGAGTTTTGGGGTCTTTTGCTCTTCCTATTATTTCTCCCCAAGTTGCTGGTAGCAAAGTAAGTTACTGAGTGTCTGGGTACTGCTTTGCTGCCAGTCAGGACCAAAACATTACATTCTTGAATTAATTGGTGAAGGAAAATACACTCACAAAGGTTAATGGAACTGCAGAAATAAAGCCAAATATCTAATTTATATGTATGTGGAAAAGAGATTGAGTGTACTTGTTTTACTGGGCATGAGTATGGAAGGGATTCATTTCTGTTGGAAGAATTTGGAAAGGGCTTAGTTAGCTATCCTGCTTCAATTATCTGAGGGAAAAGTGTAAAAAGGGGATTTATAAACATCTAGATGTGGTTCTTGTCATTCTCTGACCATGAAGACTCAGATATTTTGTGTCGTGTTCTGCTGTTTGCTTGCCTTGAACTAAATGACTGCTAGAAATGTTATGCACTTAGCTCCCTCTCTGGAGCTGTTAATCACAATACTGGCAGGCTAAAACTTGACGGATAGGACCTGAATAATCCTACTTTGCTGAAATTAATTTGGATAGAATAGCACATTAGCCTCATCATACAAACTGTTCCTGTTAACAGCAAAACTGATGCGACAAGGAAACTGATGCCACCATCTAGATTTGGAGTTCAGCCTATTCAACGAGCTGGCTGAAATTAACACTCTACTTTAACCTTGCAAAATTTAGGGTCTGTTTGAAAAAAAAGTGTGATACTCTTCCACTTAAGTGTGTATGTTAAGAGTAACATAGGATTGTTCAGGGTACATACAGACACTCTTAGTCTGTGTCTGCAATGATGCTGATGGCTTTAAGATTCTGACAGAAGTACCCTCCACCTTGTTCACAGTGCCACCCTACTCCCATGGGAGAGAGCAAACTGAAATTTAGGTCATAATAACATCATTTACAGAATCACAGAATAGCTGGAAGGCATTCTGGAGACCATCTAGTCCAACCCTAGAACAGATTACACAGGAATGCATCCATGTGGAGTTTGAATATCTCCAGAGAGGGAGATATTCCTTGGCAGCCTGTTCCAGTGCTCTGCCACCCTCAATTTAAAGAAGTTCTCCCTCATGTTGAGGTGGAATTTCTTGTGTTTTAGTTCATGGGTATAAACTTAGTTGCTTCTTCTTCACAGTTACTTCTCAGTTATTTCTATCCCAACAATTTTGCAAAGTGTTACTGTATAAATGACTGAGTTTTTTTCAAGCAATAAAACAATAAACCCATGGAAGATGTTACATTCAGACCAAACCAAATAAATGTCTTCCCAGAACGAAGGAATTACTCAGGAAGAAGGCATTACAATCTTCCAGATCCAACAGGCCTCTAGAGGGCTTCCCAGCACCAAATGATTTCTTACTGCCTAGTAGGAGCTCAAAATTGCCGCAGGACTGCCACAGATAATCTGACATAGTAAGCTCACTGAGCTTCAAACAGAGAATGTCAGATATGGCCCATCATATGCTAAAATTTCTAGAAGAACACATGGCACAAAAGAGTTTCAGGATTTATGTTTTCCTGGCCTGGAATCTCTTTTCTGTGTAAAGCATGCAATCCAGGACCCTGAAGTTTTTTAAATATGTACTTAGTGTTGCAGCCTTTCTAAGTACATATTTTAAAAGCCTTTTATAAATCAAAATTTGCATTTCACAAATCTGTATCTTCCAGTACAGATTCATTATGACCTCCTAACAGTAGACTGGTCAAATACTACAGCAAGTGTCTGATACCATGGACACAAATTAATTGCTTAAACACATGTGCCTAGGGCCACCTAAAACACTCTAAAGCATCCTAGACATCCCCATGCCACTGCCAGATGTGACACATGATTTATGAGACACCTCTACTGTAGACAGAGGCCAGGCATGCATCTAAATTACTCATCTTCAAGTGACACTAGAGACCTATATTTTGGCAACTACACTGAGCTCCATCACTTTACTCTTGTCCAAGGAGTTTTATCCACCTGTGAGTCATGGAGCCATCTGATGCAACACAGCTATATGACCACAGCTAATTTTAATAAGAAAATGAATTATTAATACGTGGGAGCATAAGTGAGCTAAAGCCTTTCAGGATAATTAAAACAAAGGCAGAAGTATAGCTGTTCTGATAGTCATAGCTGCTCCAGTATTCAAGATAAACATCACTGCCACGGAAATGTATAAAACCCTACGGAGCAAAAAATTAAATTAGAACAGAAGAGGATTACAGGGCCCTGGGAGAGGTGGTAAGGGACTCCAGAACAAAGGTAGTTTTTTTAAACAAGCCTCCCAGTCAAAGAGAAGTGGTTTGAAAGAGCCAGTCGAATAAGGAGAATCAACAAATGGTTACAAGATTGGTGCCAAGGTCAGGGGTTCAGCTGCTTATATGATGAGACTTCCTTTGAGAAACATCCCACTGAGAGTTCATGGAGATCAACTCCATCAAGAGAACATGGGGAATAAACAAGGGGAGTGTAGGCATGCACTAGAATTTCTAGGGCTAGAATCGTATTGTCACCATGGAGATACGGTGGGATGTCTTCTATGACTGGAATGTTTGAATGGAAGGATACAGGTTCTTCTGGAAGGGCAGGCAGAGGAGTTGAGGAGGTGGTGCTGCTCTCAACGTAAACAAGCAGCTGAAGAACATGGAGCTCCACCTGAAGGTGGATGAGGAGCTGGCAGAGAATTTATGGGCTTGAAACGATGGGAGGGCAGGCACAGGTGACCTTATGGTGGGTATCTGCTATGGATGGCCTGTCCAGGATGACCAAGTGTATGAGGCCTTCTACAGATAGATAGGTACAGCCTCATGTTTTTGAACTCTGGTCCTCATGGGGTAACTCAACCACCCTGGTATCTGTTGGAGGGACAACACAGCAGATCATAAGCAGTCCAGGAGGCTCCTGGAGTGTGTTGATCATAACTTCCTACTCCAAGTGATAGAGGTGTCAGTGAGGAGAGATGCTATGCTGGACCACGTTCTCACCAACAAGAAAGGGCTGGTGGGGAATGTGAAGCTCAAGGGAACCCTGAGCTGCAGTGACCAATGCCTTTCTTGCTTGCTCTGCAGCTTTCTTAACTGAACTGTTATTTTATATCTGTATAATCTATCAGAGGACCAGCCCTTGCACTAGCTTCTCATACTCTTCACATGGAGAAATAGAATGTAGGAATTTTCCTAATTTGCAGATGGAAAGAGATGTAATTTGATTAATGTTATGGAGAATTAAAATTAGATTCAAGAACCGCATGCAGATCTGCAAGTTTATTTGCTAAAAAAAAGTAACACACTTTTTAATAGTACTGAAGACACATGGACATAATCTATCTGTGATGGAAAGTCAGTGTGCTTGACCTAATAAGGAATTCCTCAGAAAATACAGTAGCTGGTGACTATCAGCTGCTCCAATTAAAGTTTGACAGTGTAGACACAGGTGTAGCAGGCACAGCTCTTTGTAAAAGAGCAAGATAGAGTAAATTACTAGTACTTCAGCATGGCCCACCTGTAGCAACTAAAACTCTGATTTGCTCAGTTTCTAAATAGAAGTGGTAAATATGTCTGTGAGAACATGGTGCATAAGTCTTAGGTATTTTGCATTTTCCTATAGTTTTGTCAAAATTTTCTGGATAATGTTTTCAAAGGGGACTGCTTTCCTATGATGTCACACATTAGGCAGACAGTCTAGTTTTGCCCTTTGTCTTCAAATTTGTGTAGTTTCATTTCAGAGACTCTTGGCAATACATCCTGAATTTGTCCGGGGAGTAACAGTCTTGGGTAGCCTAGTACATCCAATTACGTTTTATATTTCCTTTTCAAGTGCAACTCTTTAGTTGGATGACTTGTCTGTGGTTAACATGAAATCCAATCATGCAGTTAAATCTTTCATTTTAAGATTGGTGTGACTTAAGTACTTCTGAGCCGTACACAAGCTTGAGTCTGTGGGTACCTAATCACTTATAATACAGTATGTGAGAAGCAAATATTGTACAAAAAGAAAAGTAATGTATTAATACTTCTATCAGAGTCCACTTATATCTGAAAGCATTGTGGGTACCCAAGTATGCTAAAGTGCCTGGATTTGGTAGGACCTTAATTCTACTTGCTGAATTACAGAACCCTTCTCACGATGTTCAAAAGTAAGAAATGTCCTTCATTTCCTCATAACTGTTTCAACTATCCATTTCCGTTTAGCTTGTATTTGTAAGGAATGGGTTTTGTTTGTTTATTTTTGTCTTCTTTTGTTTTTAATTCTTAAAATACTTTAAATTACATGATTTTGCTGAAAGACAAGAAAAAACCCCAGGATTTAACTCAGGCATTTGACATGAAGAGAGGACTTCACATCTCAGTGCCTACAGCTCCAGTAATTTGTAATGGTATAGAAAATGTCTCAGCATCCATTTCATGCTAATCATGTAACTTAGTGAGAGATGAGAGGTGTTCACAGCAGTATTGGATCCTGAGTTTAAAGATTTAAATATAAGATCTTTAGTTGGGACTTCTTTTGGGCAATAAATTAAAATTTTAAATATTCTACCAAAGAGAGTATTTTTCTATGTTTGTTTCCAAAATTAAATTCCATGTATTTAAGTGTTCAAATATGTTACTATTCTGTGGATTAACTTTTAATATATTATATATATTCTTTTTCAATATGTATTGCACATAATTATATTTATCTGTGGTAGTATTGCAATTTTAATACACTGTCTTCAGATGTCTTGATGACTTTGCCAGCAGATATGGGATTTCAATTGTTCCCTGGCATTATTAAAGTACAAATTTTTGTTTGTTTTTGTTTGTTTATTTTTCGTTTAACATTGGATTGGTAACTTTTTTTTGTCTCCATTAAAAAAATTATCTGTTGCCTCTAAATGTTATGTTTTCTAGTTTATTTTAACTCAAGTGTGTTGAAAAGCATATATGAACCTTTACAAGGCCATAAATTTTTATCAACTACTCTAAATATGGCATTTTCTGAAGCACAATCCATATGAGATGGAACTTGTTGATCTCATACTGAATACCACCGAGCTTGCTCCAACAAACCAGATGGAATTTTGACCTTGTACATTTTGTTCTCTCTGATTCACCATGTCCTTTCACAATTGGAAACAATTGTGAATTGTTCTGTGCTTTTACTAATAAGGAACTGTTGTCGTAATTAAAAAAGACTCAATTCTGCAAATTCTAAAAGTCACTACCTTTTAAAAAGGTACGTAGGACTATAGGCAGAGTTGTATTAATTTGCACCATCCATCTACATGGCAAGTAAGATGAGGTATTGCCACACACAAGCTACACTGTGTTGGAAAATGACATTTCTTTCAAGAGCAGCAGGAAAAAATCTTGAATACCATCTGCCTTCTAAGACACGTGAAGGGAATTTCACATGACAGAACATGGATTACTTCCTCTGCAAAGTGAGGAAACAGATTGTCAACATTTTTTTCACCCAATAACTTATTGTTAAGCCACTGGTCTGTCAAAGCCCATGGTAACTTCTCTGACATATAAGATTTATTTATTTACTTACTTGCTTATTTATTTTGACAAAGGAAATGTTCTGTCCTTAACTTCCAGAATGTTTCTTAAAATATAAAACCCAAAACAAAAAAAAGACACAAATTTTCCAAATACTGAAAAAATACTTTAAATTTGAAGGCAATAAAAAGACTTGCTTAACTCAGCTGTGATATTTAACTGACATACTGAGTTTCTGCTGACTTCTGAAGGACTGCAAATAACTATAATATGCATCTTGTACTTGCAATTCTTAGAATAAATAAGCTCAATATATGAGAAATTTTTGTGCAACGCATTATATAGTACCCAAATAATTAATGTTATTTCACAAATTTTCCATCGATTTGGAAAATGTACAGCTAAGAGCTCTAGGCATATTTTTATCAAAATCTTGGAATATCAAAATGCCAAAGAGAAAAAGAGAAAAAATATGGCTTTCATTAGTTTTGGCAGCTACTTTAAGCATAAGTATTCCAATTATGGGATGATGGCAAAAAAAATAGCTTTATCATTTGATCTTTTTCTTTTTTGGGATGTTTTGCTGTTGTAATTGCTGGTAATAACACAAGTTGGAAACATTTTCCATAAAAGCAAAAGAGTTTAATTTCAACTTATATAATGACTCACATAAGAGCTCCATTTACAGACACTTTAACACTGTGAATCATTAATCTCTTTGACAAATTACAACACAACTCTATTAGATTTCCTGTTACGGACTTTAACAGATGTCTAATTAGAAACTGAAAGTGAATTCAGATTAACCAGTGCTTGGCATATGTATGGCATCAAATAATTATTTATTGAGATAAACATTTCTTCAGGGGTAAGACAAAATATTAACATTTTTCTCCATTTACAAAAAAAAAGAAAGAACATTTAAATATTGCATACATACAACCTTAGCTACTAAGGAATATTTTAAAGGTATAAGATAAATATTCTATAGCAGTCTTGTCAAAATGTTGAGAAATTTCTAACACTGTAACTGATTTAATTCATCATTTCTGGGCATGAAAAACTTAACATAGCCATGGTTAGTACACATAGCCTTTTTTTGAGATCAGACATAGCATATTTTTGAACTTGATCTTGTCACATGAAAGGCAAGAACAGGTTTATCAGTGGATACAGAAATCATGCCTAGGATCTGGCACCTTTTCTACTTGAATCTTTAATTGCTTAAATAGAATACTAAAATTAATTATTTAAGAAAAAAGAAAAAAGTACCAGTTCTTAGGGGCAGACTCAAAAAATAATCATGAATTCAAGTCCCATAGCAACATTAGTTCACAACAGTTTTGAACTGATTTTCAGATAATAACTTCTCCAAAACACCTGCCTTTTTTGCATAAAGATTTAGTCAAAGATAAGTTGCCTTAGGCCACATCTACTTTAAACTCTAGTTTGGAATAGAAATATGTTTTTTTAAGAAATTTTCATGATCATCCCATGTCATTTTTTGGATGCAGTTTTAATGAGGATTAATGATGGTGAACTATTATTTTTCACTTTCTTTTCTACTTCCCCCCCAAAAAAAACCCAATACTTCCTATATAGAAAACTTGATTGGAAATTCATTCCAGGTGCACATCCAATGCTCTCCCATACCTAAAGCGGAAGGGCTTGATCTACCACATCCCTTCAAACAGTATGCCTGAAATTCTGCCCAAGCCATCAACCAAATCTATTCCAAAGGAAAAGCAAGCAACCAACCAACATTGTAGATACAGAGGCCTCATAAAATGGTTTTGATTTACTGATTAATTGGTACTGAGGAACAGAAATTTTGGTGAAAATTTTGTTGGTACTGTAGGTATGACCTTAATCTCATCTGCAGGATATTCATAATCTCAATATTTACTTTTGCTCAAGGTGAGTAATTCAGTATGCCCGTCCTCATTCAACCCACTTTTGAGTGCACCATTCATCCATTGTAACACTTGGGTAAAAGTATGACTTAAATTTGTAGACATACCCCATAATATTTCAACATTCAGTTCCAGTATAACCATTTTTAAGTACCTGACTTTTTAAGTACCTGACTACTACTACAAGGATCCAAAAGCCTCGCAATCATTCTGTGTGTAATGTGTGGCGATATACACTTGCAGCCCAGGAGCACAATTGTGTCATGCACTGGATAAAAAGATGTGCAGCCAGCAGATTTCTCTCTCATGACACCCCACTTGGAGTACCACAAGTGGTACTTTGGGGGCTTATAAGAAAGATGTGGACATTTTGTAATGGATCCAGAGGGACATGAACAAGGTCAGATGATGGGAGCACCTCTCATAATGAAGAAAGGCTCAGATGGCTGGGATTGTTTAACCTGGAGAAGGCTCTGGGGACACTTTCATGAAGGCCTCCAATACTTTAAAGGAAGTTTATAAGAAAGAGCAAAAAATTTTACCAGGGTGTGTAATGACAGGGCCAGGGTCAATGACTTTTAACTAAAAGAGAGTAGATTTAAATTAGATTTGACCAAGAAATTCTTTACTGTGAGGGTGGTGTGGTACAGGAACAGCTTGCCCAGAGAAGTTGTGGATACCCACATCCCTGGAAGTACTCAAGGCCAGGTTAGATGTGATTCTGAGCAATCTGGTCTAGTGGGAGGTTTCCCTGCCCACGACAGTGGTGGTTTGAACTAGATGATCTTTAAGGTCCCTTCCAATCCAAAACATTCTATGATTCTGTGAAACGGTTAAACATGCAAGATAGGGACTCTCAGTAATCAGTACCACGAATAGAAATGTCCCTAATCTGATCAGCAAGACACTCCAATACCAGAAATACTTATACTAAAAATCTATTATCCAGAATTTATGCATCTTAATCTTAAAAATTGCTAGATAGCTTTGGCCAGAATTTATACCACATAATTGTCTTGCTATTTTACCTCTTTATGTCAAAAAGCACACCATCCTCCCCCCCCAAAAAAATACAATCGACTAAAAAAAAAAAAAAAAAAAAAAATCAACCCGTAACAAAAGCCAACCAAATATTTATTTTACTTAATATGTATTTAAGATGTTATATGTTCCTCTTTTCTGTAAGAAAAGTCAAAATTATATTCTCTCAGGTTTTTGCAGGTTATTATTTTTTGTGGACATATTCTTATGAATCTCTTCCTCACTATATAACAGACCTAAGGATTACATTTTTAAGAAAAAAACAATGAAGAAAATTAGCTATGACCTTTCTGATCTGGTGGCTAGGGCAGTTCTTGGACAGAATGAGATGACATTTTCAACTATGCCTCTATATTGGTTTTGTTTTATTCAATGATTATTTAACACAACTTCATAGATGCTAGATCTGTAGACATACTGACATCTTTTCTATAGCTATGGGTGAAAACTACACTAGAAACTGAGACTGCTGAAATGCACTTTTAGCAGTCTATTGGATAATGATGCCATAAAACTTCCAGTGAATCTGTATCAAGTCTCTAGTCAAGTGAAAAGTTACAGCCGAACATTTCAAGAGTTTAGCATTTACCTAATCCCTAATGGGGTTTAATTACCTTAAGTTCATGCAGTTGTATAACATCCATTACTTTGCTTGGGTCAAACCTCTTCTCCTGAGAATAATGATGTCAGTGTGTATAAACTCAGAGAATCCTGCTTACCTGGCAGTCTTGCAGGAAAAAAAACAACACCAAACCTCCCTTCATTGAAGAACAGGGTCAGAAGGGTAATCTATTTCCCACTTAGGTATTAATAGTTATCTTATTAATATTTCAACAAAAATTGATGCTATTTATTATTTTTTTATTTAATGTTGGCTTAAGGATCCTGAGTTAAATACCTCTTCTTTGTCTCCATTTTGTTCCTTGTTTCTCATGAGAAGTCATTAATGTTCACAAGTCTCCCTCAGAATTGTGATTATATCAGTATACGTCTTAAGCTGTTCGAAGCCCAAAGATGTTCTGTTATTGTGATATAATTTTGTTAATCCTTTTCTAGTATTATTTTTCTACTTATATACATTACCAACTAATTTTTTTTTATGCTATCCCTCTCAATTAATTTGAATGTACTTGCATTCTGTCGTTGATTTCCCTCCTTTTCCTTCTGCTTTCATGTTGTCCAGATCAAGAATACTTCTGTGATGCTGCCTTGGTTGGAAATGACAGCCATTTAAAGCAGATATTTAAATTAAATAATGAATTAAAATTTTACTTTCTTTATTTGTAGAAGACAACCATATCAGTAAGTTGGAGAAAGAGATAACCACATTATCTGTGGTTACTTCCCCATTTGCAGGAGCTATTTTTTTGTTTTTATAGCATCATCTAGATTCCAACAGCTAAGCTTGAATATTAATAATGACATGCCAGTGGCCTTTGTTATCCTTTGGGCATATAATCATACTGACGACTTAGAAGATATCATATTTTCTGAGGGAGGTAGACATTTTCAAAGGATTTCAAGCTCAACCTAATGTTCCTTACACAGGAACAGGAACACAGACTATCTGCTTTTGAAATGCTTTCCTTGAATGCTTACCTTTGATCAACTTTCATTTCTTCTTTTTATTACGGAATCTTCCAGAAGCCAAAACAGACTTAAAAGTGAAGAGGAAGTGATTGCAACTAAGACTGTCAAGGAGTTCACTGATTCAACACACTCCCTAAGCAGCTTATTAATGTCAGAACTCTTGGGAAGTCATGTGTGATGTTAAATGTTGTTATAAGTAAGAAACCTCCCTAAGGTAGTTAGTCATGGAGAAACACCTTTTTCTGGGGTAAATCTTTCCTGAGCTCAGATGGCCACAGCAGGGAGGAAAGATGTAACTTGTATTTATTTGCATTTTCCTGAGCTAGTATAGATAATAGAGCACTTGTGTTTATTCTCAGTCACATACCTTTTTTTTTTAATAGATTTTTGTGTTAGTATGATTACCATAACAACCATAACCTATTTCCCCTGACTGTCACATGTTCTACTGTTTGTCATTATTAATGATACTATGTTGACTGCCTCTCCAAAAACATCCAACAATGTTAACAGCTTTGTCTGGGAATCAGCCGAATGTCACAAATATTCATGAGTGATTCCCATCAAAAGCCTTTTCTAAATCCTCAGGACTTTGCAGCAGTATAAAACTGAAATTCTGGAGCTGTTGAGTCTTCACTGATTAAGGCTTTAATCAAAAGGATATAGAAAAGGAAAGGATCAGAAAAAGGCATGGAGAAGTAAAAGATCTTTTTCCTACACAAAAATGAGCTGTCACAGAAAAGCTGATGTGGCCAAAACTTCTTTTACTATTATTTTAGCCTTGACCCATCTGCCATATGTACAATGCCACCTATTTAAGTATAAAAATAAGACACTTAAAACAAGCAGCAGGGTTGCCCTAAGCTTCCTATAAAATTAGTGGAGAGAAAATGCATTAAATATCTGACTTTTTTTTTGACATTTTCTCTGCACTGACTATATAGAAAGCTGTTTCCATAAAGTTCCAACAGATATCTTCCTTACTTCCTTAAGTTAAGGTGGTATATATATTGCTATTAGTACATGTTCACATACCAGGCGCATGTGTGTTAGTCTATTTAAGTTATGCAGCAAGTAAACACAGATATATGTGCACGTATCCATATTGACATCTTCTGTTTATTCATGTTTATAATATTAAACTTGGCCTTCTGAAAATACAACAAAGGAAGTATCTTGCAGGGATTATCACATAAAAGACATTTCCTGCCACCTTATTCATCCTATTCTTCTCTTTCAAAAGCAATTCCATCAATGTTAATACTGCAATATTAAAATATATACAAAATTAGTGATTCATTTTTTGAAATTATGAAATAATAAAGTAATTGCATTATGAATTATTTCTTCTGAAAAAGAGGTAAAACATATGACTCTGCAGGACAAAGAGATATCTGAAATGTTTGAATAATTTTTATATAACCAATAAGAAAAAATAAAAATGCCTTAATAAATATTGTTGAAGATCTCGCTACACAAGCCACATTATATATTGAAGCAAATACCTGTCATCCAAGGTCATACTATAGGGCAGGATAAAATAAAAAGATTTTAGTTGCAAATGTCTGTCTCCGTTGATAGGCAGACTGACATCTTATTAAACTGAAAGATCCCAGAAGGAAAAAAAAGAATATAACAAGAAGTGAATATTCTTAGTATCTTCTTGTGAAGCTTTATAAGAAGATTTCATTATGAATAGTAATGGGTCCAACAAACACAGAGCTGTCAGAGAATCGAGTGGTAGCTATGTCAGACAGTTGTGTAGCCTCAACGCCCAATCTTAGGCAGAAATCTTCACACTTCTTATGAAAATGGGGCTCAGTACTTACCCTCTTTTGGGTACAAACAATAGGTTTAATTTCTACTATGAACATACAATCAATCCTCTGTATTTTAAGTTATCGATCATTTGAGGCAGCCTGAGCTACAGTGATTATATGCTGATCATGAAGAATATGGGTCAGGTGAAGAGTAAAGTCAGGAGCCTGAATTTTAGGATGCAAAATTCCAGCTTTCCCAGAAATTAGTCAATTGGACCCCCTGGGAAATGACCTTAAGGGCGAGGGAGCAAAAGAGAAGGAAATGTTCAGTGTTCATACCGCATTTATTCTGTGCCTAAAGGGGTTTCTTTATTTTTCACTATTGCTTGAGGATTTTTTTTTTTAAACTGCAACCATTCTTTTCTTTCATGAAACATTTAGTCAATCACTCCATTAAACAATATTCATCTGAATTCTGAAAATAATTTTAAAAGTAATATACACCTTTGCACACTAGTCCTAACTCTCCAAGTACACCATAAATATGGGTTTTCCATTAGGACAGTGTTTATTCAGCTTGTCTTCAGGCAATTGTTTTTGTAAGATGTATTAGCAATATTCAGAAACATTCTCACAGTAAAGGAAATCTGGATTTTCAGTAAGATAAATTTATAATTTGTTGCAAAATCTACATCATCACAGTAATTCACACATGAATCATATAGATGTAATAAATAAGCAGAGTTTCCAGTGGCTGTGGCTGCATGATCACTATTCCATGCCTATTTTAATCACCTTGTAGATTATCTTCATTTTCAGCGTTAAAAATCCTGCTTCAGACTGAATCGTTAAATTGCATTTTTTGGTATTTTACATTTTCTTTTTGTTATTTTACATTTTCTTTTTGGTTTTTTTTTACAGAAAGAATGAACTCAGCAGACTTTTCTCCTGCAGGACCTTCAAAAGACATAAGAGAAACTTACAATTTTGTGTTATAGCATCATCTTAATATCTTCACCAAGAGTAGTCTGATGCCAAAAGATATATATATATATATTTGCATATATACCGTATAACACAGAAATTGCTATGTCTGTAAATAGAATCTGTAGACTTCTAGTTTTCACTTGCTTTTTACCTCATACTTTCCTGAAATAGGAAGCATGCAACTGCAGTCACACCTTCAATAAATGTGATGGTATCCAATAATGTTCTGTTGTTCAAAAGAAAAAATTAATTGAATCTCATAGATAAGATTCTGCCTGGCCTCCACAGGCTGATATGTTAACATGCTAGTACTCCTACTGATTTTATTTGTTGTTACAGTACTCCAGAAAGAATTATAATTTATTAACTCTAGTCTGGTCGATATAATAATTTTTGCTAGAAGGTGTTCAAAGCCGAAAAATCCCCCAACATTTGAAGGAACCAAAGCTGTCATAGTCAGTCTTTCATAAGTAGGTCCTCTATCCTACTTGTTTTCTCAGTTTGATTTTGATTTTAAGCTTAAAAATTTAATGGAAACTGATATTTGTTCTAAAGGGCGTTCAAGTATATGTCAGCAAAAGTAATTAATTGTTTTACAATACAGTATAATTTGCTGTACTGATGGAATATGAACAGATATAAATTATATGAAATATAAAGGTTATTTTCTTGATCTGTTATAATTTAGAAATAAGGGTTTTTTTCCACTAATTTAAGCTAAATTATGGAAGAGAAGAACTTGGTCTGGGTCACTATAGTAATTTAATTTTAACTATTGATTTGAGGAAAATAATGTCATATTTTCCAAGTAAATGTTTTCTGGAACTGTCAGTTTTTCTGACACTCAACAAAAGTACTCAGCATTTTTATTAAAAAAACTGTTCTGTCACTCATTAAGAAATGCCAGTTACTAAAGAAACAGTTGTAAGAATTATGTTACTAGTGGCTCAATGAAATGTTATTGAAAACTGTTTTGAGAGAAAAAGTCTTACTCCTTCTCAGTCTTCAGGAAAATAGCTACTTTACAAATAGGAAAGATGGGTTACCAAGAGCAGGGAAAGGGGAAGCTTTGACTGAACAAATTTAGTATTAAATCAGGTACTTAAGCTTGAGACAGAGGGTATCAGAGATTTTTGTCATTAAACGATTTTGCTGGGCAAAAAAAGAAACTGTTCCTTGAAGTGATGTTTGCAGTTAAGAGGATCATCCTCTCCTTGTGGATAAGTACATCCATCCCATATATAACTCCCTAGAGTAACATTCTCCTGCAGATATCTAAGTACAAAAGTGTCTGTTAGACACTTTTAAAAAATCTGTATTTGAAAGCAACAATAGGAAACTTTTGTAAGCTCCATGTTCATTAATAATGGAAGGTGTTAGCAATGTTATTCTGGTTTAGTACTGTCAGGTGTTCTTAAAAACATAGATCATGCACTTTCAGTAGTTATTCTCTTGCATTCAGTTTTCTTTTGCTTTGATAATAAATGCTGCTGTGGCATCTCTGTGATACTTTCTAGTTACTGTCTGGCATATGCTGCTGATATTTTGTTTGCATTACATTTTTTTCTTGCATACTCCACATTGTCATCAAAGATCGCTTAACTGATCAGATGAAAAAGAAACAATGGCATTTTCTTAAAAGAGACTTGAGTTCATGGCAATAAATCCATAGTCCCAGCTTTCTGAATAGCTTCTTCAGAAGTCTCTGAAGGTTAAGCAAATCCCTCAGAAAGGAAAATAGAACTTTTGCATGTGGCAAACAACAGTTCTTCAGAAAAGTCCATCAGTTCAGCAGTTTCTTTCTTCCACTAACATAAAAAAGTTGTGTAATAGTCTTTATCCTGTTACGTTAACTGCAGAAGTAATTTGCCAGCTTAAAGTACACCTAACGTCTTGGTTTTTTTCAGAAATGTAAACAAAAACTACAATTAAATAAATTTTGTTACACAGGAAATTTTCATTGAAAGATGTTATATCACAACTGCTTTCTAAGACTGGTTGTTCATCACCTCCATATATGAAGAAAACCACTGAAGATATTCCTGAGCAGTTATAGAATCTTTCTAATTATACTGAATCATTATTAAGTAGAGCAAGTGAGTTGCTCCCTCACAGTTGTACCACTTCAATTATTGCATGTGCTGTTCCTAACAAATTCATTTTATAGATGATTGTGCCATAAAAGGAATATCTTATAACCCTAGAAAAACTCTATAATCTTCGCCCTCAAACATTAACCATGCATTTTAAGTTAGTTTTGCTGAATAATTTAAAATCAAATTAATTTTAAACATAGCCATGTGCACTTTTTAAAATTTAGCTTAAATAAACATTTTTAACATAATTTCATCATTTCCAGCAAAACATGTATTTAAATTTTGATTCATAACTGTAAAATTATCTACATTTAGTGCTGATTATAAATGAGAAGCACAGTGTCAATATATGGCCTTATTTGTACTGCCTTGTGTCAAACATAAATCTGGAGATTATATGTGTTACTCTATATATATATATATATATATATATATATATATATATATACACACACATGTATATAAATACTTTCTTGAGAATGGTAGCAATCAAAAAATAAGCAGGGAATAACAACAGGGAATAACAACAGAATCTGCATTCCATAAAGCTGAAGACATCCTAACAACCATTTGGATATCTTTTTATACCAGATTTTAATATTACAAAATAATAATATTTTTATATAATTTGAGGAGCATTTGCCTTACAATCATCTGGTAATGAGACATGAAGGTATTAAAAACCATCAACAAATATCTAAAGCATATCCTTGTATACATTACCTACATTTTTCATTTTCATTGTAACAGGAAAGACTCATGGAAAACATTGTCTTCAAAAAAACCCTAACTCTACAGACTTGTCCTTAGACCTACAAATAAAATGCTGACTTAATTGTGATTTTCCTGTTTCTTCTAGTGTTTCCATTAAAATATGATTAACATGAAACTAAAGTAAGTTACTAATACTGATTTAATTATATTTTCATGTGAATTTTAAATGAAATGCAGCACAAGTGTAGCACAAGTACAATATTACTTATAACTTCCTGCAGTAGTTTATTCAGACTGTAATTTCAATTTAGTTTTCATTTCAATTTAATTGAATAATGTAGTTGCACTGAATAATGAGTATAGTAATCGAACTGATGGATCCAGAGTTTATTTGTCTAGTTGAAATTATAAGAAACATTTGAGAGAAAAAAATGAAAGAGAAATCTGTTTGGTTTTAAGTTTCCAAGCTTGATATTAAGAATTTTATTAAATTTTTTCCTTATTTTCTGCATGAGAGATATGAGCTCCCTGATTATATTCATTGGAAGTAACTACATTCTAATTGTGTATTTGATTTTAGGTCCATCATCTGAGTTCCCTCAGAATTCTCTTTCACGGATAAGCTACATATAGCTGCAACAAATACTTGATTCTCTGCAAATACATACAAATATATACAAATTGTGGAACAAGCAGCTGGAGAGCAACCCCATGGAAAGTGATCTGGGGTTTTGCTGACTGTGCATCAATGGTGTTCCCCAGCAGCAAAAAGGGCCACCCTGTGCCCTGGGGTACATCACACATAGAATGTCCAGTCAGTCAAGAAAGGTGATGGTCCAGCCCTGCACTGCACTGACGAGGGCTCACCTCACAGAATCACAGAATGGGGAGGGTTGAAAGGGACCATAGTGTTTCACCTGGTCCAACCTCCCTGCTCGGGCAGGGTCATCCTAGAGCACATGGTACAGGATTACATCCAGATGGCTCTTGACTATCTCCAGTGAGGGAGACTCCACAGCCTCCCTGGGCAATCTGTTCCAGGGCAAGGTCACATGAACAGTAAAGAAGTTCTTCCTCGTGTTCAGGTGGACCTTCCTGTGCATCAGTTTCTGCCCATTTCCTCTTGTCCTGTTCCTTGGCACCACCAAGAAGAGCCTGGCTCCATCCTCTTGGCACCCTCCCTTCAGATACAAATAGACATTGATGAAGTGCCCTCTCAGTCATCTCTTCTTGAGGCTGAACAGGCCCAGCTCCCTCACTCTTTCCTCATAAGAGAGTTGCTCAGTCTGTTGATCATCCCTGTCCACTGGACCTATTCTGGGAGTTCCATGTCTCTCTGGTACTGAGGATCCCAGAACTGGATACAGCACACCAGATGTGGCCTCACTAGGGCTTAGCAGAGGGGCAGGATCACCTCCTTCAAACTGCTGGCAGTGCTCTTCCTAATCCACCCTACGATTCTTTTGGCCTTCTTGGCCACAAGGGCACACTTCTGACTCATGGACAACTTTTTGTCCCCCAAGACCCCCAGGTCCTTCTCCACAGAGCTCCTTTCCAGCAGACTTTCCACAGGTGCTTTCCCCAACCTGTGCTGGTGCATGGGATTATTCCTCCCCCCGTTCAGGACCCTTAATTTCCCCTCATTGAATTCCATAGTACTTAAGTACTGTGTGCAGTTTTGGGCACCCCAGTTGAAGAAGAATAAAAAACTTTTGGAGTGTATCCAGACGAAGGCAGTCAAACCAGTGAAAGGCCTCAGGAGCAAGACTTATGGAGAGTGGCTGAGGTAATTTGGTTCAGCCTGAAGAAGTCAGAGAGTGGCCTCATAGCAGTTTACATCTTCCTCAAGGGGGACAGTGGAGAGGGAGATGCTGATCTCTCGCTGGTGTCCACTTTATTTCTTAGTGGGGGGAAAACATACTTCTGTGATTTGGAGAACAGATCATGTAAGAAAAGGAAGGAGACAGGATGGGCCAACACAGCTGCAGAACAATGCTTCACCAACAAACTCATATTAATATATTTATGGTTCCAAACTGCTGTACTTAGAACTAGAGAGCAACATTAATTTTCTGGTGTTTAACACAATGTTATGATTTTGAAGGACTAACCTGATTTGAACGATATTACATGGACTTCTTTTTCTTATTCCAGACACAAACTCATCAGTGATAAATTATAACAGCCAATGGTGCCTTGGCATTTTTATGTGAATTTCTTGAAAATAAGAGATCTACAGGATGGTTTTCAAGTTCAGTGAGTTCTATACTCTTTTTTCTCTTTCAAAATACTGTTCTGTGACAACCCCAGGGGGTAGACACATCACATGAAAAACATTTATGAAATTGCTCATTGATTTCTTTCTCAGAGGTAAAATGTTCTGCACTCACTTCCTTGCACTCTTCAATTCAAAGCATTATGCAGAAGTTAGCAATACGAGGACTTTTTCCTCTCTTCTCACCCATCACTGGGCATCACAGGGCAAGGTCTTTAAGAGAGCACAGCTGAACCTTTCTCCTTTTACTTACTCTGAATGCTCAAGCCCTGCTGCCTATCCTCCAAGCTCATCTGTAATACATTTAACATCCTTGTGGAGGTTGGCTAGATGTCAAAAAGTGGTCAGTTTTCCTTATTCTCTAAAATATACACAGAAATCTTTGTTTGCTACCCCCTGAGAAAAGTGGAAGTGACTAAGATTTCTGTGAAATTCAGATTTCATCACTAGCCTAATCTGCAGTCTCTCATGAATTGAAAGAACACAGGGCAGGAATTAATTTGAATGACTATAACTACTATTTCCAGTGGGTATCTTGCTATTACCTGCCCACTTTAATTCTTTCTTTTTTATTATGAAAGAGTTAGCACTGTTTCCCAAGATATTTCCAACAGGCTTCAAATTCATTTGGACCTACCATCTGTATCTTCCCTCTGCATCTGCTTTCACTTCTCTTCATCCTGGAGCACTCTACAAGTCAGCTTGTTTCATCATGTGAAAGAAATGCCATCCACCTCATTATATGCAGACTCTAAAATGATGTGAACCGATTTGGTTAGTTCCTCAGAAAAGACTGCAACAACTCCTCTAAAATGAAACTCACTCCACTTCAACATGTCTTCTAGATGCAAAGGAAGTTCCCATTATCCTGTTGCCATTTTTCATAGCCAGAGACAGACAAAACTTTGCTTTACTCTTGAAACATGATCAGCTAGAATATTATCTTCCTTTTTTTAAATAATTCTTGACATTGTTTTGTTGACTTCTCGAGATATTTGGAATAAACTCCAGAGCAACTGTCACACGCTAAAGCAGTTTAGGTTCTTTAAGAAACATGATCTAAGCTATCTCTAGGATGAAAAATTCCACAGCCTCACAAATTAATGGATGCTTCTTCCTCATCCCCATTCTGACTTCTTCAAATACACGCCTTTCCAGTTTCCTATGTATGCCATTTATTCCAGTGATGATCACTATTTTCTTTACAATTTGAAATTTGTCTTTATGGTTTTCCTTTTAATGACTGCAGCTTTAAGAGAATGCTCAGTCTCACTGCATCTGCCCTTCACAATTTTTCACCCTGAAGAGGGAGGACTCACCAGACACATGTCATCAGATATCATGCTGGTTTGGGGATTTTGTTGCTATGATGACCTCACAATGCACAACTGGACATTTTCCTTATTTTTTCTCTGCTTTTCTATGAGCTAACCATGCCCTAATCTTGTTTTATGTAGCCTTCTAAAAGCCAAAGAGCACAAGCAATTAATTTGCAAAAATTCTACTTGTCTGGAAAGAAAATATAGGAAACCTTTTCTCTTTCAATCTCATGTTATTTCAGTTTACTGTATTTCATCATTTCCAAAATGTTTTATGACTCCCATTTTCTTAAGACAAGGATTGTTAATTCTGTATTTTACGTGATTCATCTTTGTTTTCTCTCTCACATTGTTGAGGAAAACTATAAACACGAGGTTTCTATTTAGGGACTTACAGCATGTCAATTTCTGCTGTGTCATGATTCACATATTTTTGTTCCTTTGGACTTTTAATTAACACTTTAATTATGTTTTTTTCATGTAATCAATAGTGGTTCAATAGCTGCTGACTGAAAAGCACCATTTGATTGTGTCTACTGACTTTGTGGATATGACAAACTGTTATGATTTCATTAAAAGAGATGCCTCTGCCCCAATTAAGGTGCAAACAAGACCATATGCCTAAGGCAATAGCATGGTTTTTATTTAACAGTAAATGTGATCTAGAGAGATGGAAACAGGAAGCCAGGCAGAACACAAGCATAAAGGAAGGGTGGTTTAAGATTCGGATTTCTCATTATCCTACTCAACTTTTGATTGACAATAAGTGAGACTAATTTTTCAAATGAAGTCTGTTTTGCCTGTGGTAGTACTTGCTGAGTGGTCTCTCACTGTCTTTATCTCAAGCCTTTCATCAGATTTTCTCTCCCCTATCCAGTAGAGGGGAGAAGTGATACAGTGGCTTGCTGGGCACTTGGTGTCCAGCCAAGGTCAACCCACCAAAAATGGAAATATTTTCTACTGCAGAGATTTCTCCAGATTATTTCTCCTGTCCCTGACCCATTTTCTAATCATCCCTGGTCAAATATTCAACAAGGAAAAGTGCACTGCTATGCCTCATAGTTATCTATTTGCACCATTTGTCCTTTCTTCCTCTGCTGATTCTTTGATTACTTTGAATAGTATAATTTCAGTTTTATCTCTTTGTGCCATTTTTCTTTATGCGTTTAAGTGTCCATGATGCTGCAAACAGCTTTGCTGCTCCTAACATGAATATTGAATAGCATCCCATAAAATCTGGTAGATCATGTTTTTTTGAAGCACAGAGCTGATCTGGAATTTATTGCTGATATTTTTTAGCATGACTAGACAGGAGTTTATGTTTCTTTCCAGGCACTGAAGACCTCAGGGCTTAGGTTATGTTATGATCATGTCTTTTCTGTCTTCTCTGGTCTGTAATTTCCATAGCTATGAATGTCTGCTGAAATGAAAGGAAGTATTATATACTGTCTGAAGTCAATTGCATCTTCTTTCTGTGACTTCATGCAGCAGAATATAGACATGCTGAAGAAGTAAGAATATGTTGTAATTAGGAGCCTTCTTTACCATCTCTGAAATGTAGAGCAGAGTTCAGAGTAACTAGACCTTATCCTCATTAAAACTTATGATAATTAATTAAAGAAGCAATTCAGTTTTTCCTCTTGAAGTGTAACAGTATTTTGCTTTTGGATTGTTGTACTGTTGACCTCATTTACTTGGGACTACGAGTCTAAAATTTGTGGTGTCTAGCAGTCAGCAAAATATCATCTAGTAATTTCAAGTATTTGGAGGGAAGGAAAAATTAGAAGTCCTCAGTAGTGGAATAAATATCCAGTGGATACAACGGATAAAAACCATCTACAATAAAAAGTAATAAAATAACTTAAAAGTCCTCCTCCATCTGCATATTCTCTCTTGATTTTTGAAGTTTTGTCCTTAAGTGTAATCAAGAAAACTTACTTCTGAAGCTTGATAAACATAGGCTGTTATCCAGGGATAAAATACGTACTATTCCTTTTTTTCTTAAGCAGTTTAGTGGAAACTCATATAAATTTATGCTGAAAACTACAAGAACCACTTAAAGTTGTGTCAGATTCAGGTCATCATTTCAAGGATTTCACAGTTAATTCACAATCTCCTTCTGACATGAATACAGAAAGTAAAAATCTGTTTGAATCAGATGATAACATGAACACATTATGGTATAACTGATGCAATCACCTTGTGTGCTCCTGGAATAAAATATATTTTAGAGGAAAGAAATTAAAGTGTTGCAATAAGCTGTAGAAAAAGTAGAAATTGTTGAAAAGTCAAGTAATTATAGCACCCTCTTGCTCGTATCAAACTGTTTCAGCATCAGTTGTTATGATGTTGATGACATGAATGTGTGATGTATAGGTATTGTTACTGCAAATGCAAGGCTAGTATAAAATTATGTTTAGCCTATGACCCTGAACTTCTCTTTGTATTATATACAGAGTATTTTCTTCTGTGAATACATTATTTGCAGAATAAATAATGTGAAGTGAGTTTAAAGCACAACATACTTATAATATTCAATGTTAACAGCAAATAAACACCTAATACAACTTGTTAAATGCAATTGTCTCTCCAGTGTGAAATGAAAAAAATAATTTCAGCCATTGTATGCATATTCAAAAACCAATCTGAGTCTGTGTAGAGATTTCTGTGTTGAGTTAATACAGAGAAACTCATTTATATATGAATCACTGAAATTAAGTTTCACATTTTACAGATTCCTTTATACAGCTTTCTCTCTTTCATAACTTTGTTACAGATGTTACAGTAAAAACACATTATTGTGAAATATTTTCATAACAAATAATCTCAAGTACTTCTTATAACAAAGCCAGATGATAATATGAGAAAAATAATTTAATATCATCCTTCGAATTTACCTTAGTTAAAGGCAAAGTAAAAGGTTATATGTTAAGGTTATAGCTATAGGAAATTCCCAGTATCTGAGAGCATTAAAATAAATAAGTAGCTAGGTACAAGATATATTTACAAAATGCATGCATTTAATATAGATATTCATTTATCTCTATATGTGTTCTGGAGTGTATGTTATGTCAGGACTGTAGGCCTGAATGTTTTACTCTTAAACATTTTCACCTCTCTGAAGCAAACGCAATTTGACATCCTCCAATAGAGAAAGAGTGATCTTTGAAAAAGAACTGGAGTTAAGATAAGAACAAATTATAGCTGCAGGAGGGTGTTTTGCTACTTTTTTCATCAATGTGCTGCTGCCCTTCAGTTGTTGCTATAGAAATCCAGCAGACAGGGAGGCTATAGGGGATTTATAGATAGGAAGTTCACTTAAGCCAATCAGAGCTCTGCCCATTTCGTCTTATCATGGTTGCCTCCATGTCATTAATAAAAAGATACACCAGTGTGTGAGTGCTGCCACATGAAAGTTTAAGAACCCATTGCTTTCCTTCATGTCTACAAGGCAGCCTGCTTATTGTCCAGGCACAATAGAATTTCTAATCAAACTTTTAAGTAGATTATGTAGCTCACTGAACCTGACTGCATTACGGTATCCTTCTCTTCTTCCTCCAAATCTCTAAATCCTACTACTTTCTTAACAGCCACATAGAATAAACTAGTTATCTCTGAAATTTACGGATTTTATTTAGCTAAAAGGCCTGCTCTTTCTTTCTTTCTTTCTTTCTTTCTTTCTTTCTTTCTTTCTTTCTTTCTTTCGTTCTTTCTCTTTCTTTCTTTCTTTCTTTCTTTCTTTCTTTCTTTCTTTCTTTCTTTCTTTCTTTCTTTCTTTCTTTCTTTCTCTTTCTCTCATTCAATCTATTTTTCTTCCTCCTCCCTTCTTTGTTTTGTTAACAGTCAGATTTTCCCTACATGAAGAAATTTCCTAAATAAAATAGAAAAATGCAAATTTCATCTTAATTTGATCCTTTAGATATGGGGGGTTTGGGAACTGCATAAAAAAAAGTTTATCTTCATCTAGGAAACGAAAGGTTGCCTAGAAAGCCATTTTTCTTTCAACATACTGAGTTAGAGATTATGCATATGTTTGCAGTGATCTTTTCTTCATAGACTGTCAATTTTTTGATACAGAAATTCTAGCAGTTAAACAAAAAATATTCAGATAAATAGCCATGAAAAATACACATTCTTTTCATCCAGTGATAATACAGCATTCTTACTGAATGCTGATGGGTTATCCCTCACCTTTATTTGTTTCTCTAATATATTTATACGTATTTAGATCCCTCATTTTTTTTATATCAGCATAGTCTCCTATACAGAAACACTTAAATGTTAGATATGAAACGGCATCACAGAAACCACAAATGTATTCCACCTCTGACTTGTGACATACTTAAAGCCTTCAGACCTGGGGCTTAATTAAGTGTCTTTCGATGTAATTGGAAACACTTGCATCCATTTTAATAAAAACAATATTTGTTTATGAAACCGAGCATTTTTGAGTTTAGGCAAGGGAGCAAACCTGATGCAAAGCCATGGTCCCTGTCTCTGATTTATCAATTGACATTTATTACTTTGTTTAGGCCATTTTGTGCATCATAACATAGATGTTGCTTTGATGTTACATATCAGCTTCATTCCTACATATGTACTTTACCATCTACAATATAATACTATGGTTTCAGAAATAAACTGTACTGCATTTTTAGAAGAATGGTGTAGTGTCAAAAATGTATCTTTTTCAGGAATCATTCTTCTTATTTCTTTAATGAAAAATAAAAGTGATAATTGTCTTGTTACTTTGCATGAGCTTTCCAGTTAATGGTCTAGTTATGGACCAGTAAAGACTGTTTTTTTTTTCCTTTCTTGATAGAATTTCTCTTTGTTGATGTAATTTCTGTTTTCTTTTGGCAGGGGGAGCTGTGGCAAACATCAAAGTTTTGCATGATTATGCTTCTTTCTTTGTAATAGATTTTATTGCACAGTCTCATCCTGGAAAATATAAATAGGCTAGGGGCCTTGTTCCAATTGGAACTAGTAGAAAAACAAATGTGCAATAAGTAAAACAATGCAGGAAAAAGAATATGTTTAATAACAATACACCTGCTAATCACTGTAAAACATACACATCAACTTTTTAAATTAATTTCCATAGGTCTACATGTCTAATTTATGCTATTTCTTATACTGGATCTGTCAAGTAGGATTATGCCAAGCACTGAACACTAAATAGGATGAAATAATCTTTCTAGGGGGAAGTTGTGGGGTTTTTTGGTGTTTCAGATCTTTTAATTTTTTTTTTTAAGCTAGTGCATCATTTGTGTGATCAGTGGGAGAGCAGAAGCTGTATTCACAAGACCCTGGAGCATTTTTAAATTCTATAAATTCTTCTGACACTACTCAATGGCAGATGTTTAATTTAATGATATAGGAAATAGGGCATCTACTATATAAATCTTCCATGGGTTATCATTCCAATGCCAGCTTATGACTAAATTTTGCCAAGCTAAATGTGTACCCAAGCCATATTCCAATTATAAATAATCTTGGCTAATTATACACAAAAGTACTTCTAAGTTCGTGCTTAAACCAGTTTAAAAGTTGCTGCATAATTTCATTAGGTATTAGTTATTTTTTGGATCATGAGAAATGGTGAATAATCACTATCCACTTGCTCCATTAATTCATTATTTTAACTCTCTCTAGCAAATTCTCCCTGACCTAGCTTATTTTCATAAGTTGAAATGTTAACATCCCCATGCCCCAAAGTAGGAAATATTTTCAGATAGAAAATCTCTTCTGTTTCTTTTAAAATCATCTTTAATGATGAAGATGCAGGTCAAATGAAACTTCACATAGTATTGAAACTGCTTGCAAACCTACATTAATTAATATACAATAATAGAGATATAATTATAATTCATAATTTTATTATGTGTAATATATATAATTATATAATACATTGTTCATCTCTCTGATGCTGAACACTGAGTTGAAATTTTCAGAGAACTGTCAACAGTAGCTTCAGGATCACTTTCACAAGAAGTAGCAGCTAACTTCCAGTCATACTTTCCCTCAGGCACATTACCTCGCACTTATCCACACTGAATTTCATCTGCTGATCCATCAGCAGATGTTTCTTGTACAACATTTTCAAATCCTTCTGCAAGCCTGTCCCATCAGCTTCAGATTTGTCCAACTGGAAAAATTACAAGTTTGTTCCCTTCTCCAAGTTATTTGGGTTAAAAAAAGAACAACTAACACAGTTTCTTGGATAAGGCTGTCATACGTCTTTTTTGCCCTTTTTGTGCTTGGATCTCAGTTTCTGTGCTGCTGCTTGTATCCAAGAAGATTTTGGCAAGTGTCTTGTTAGGGTAAATCCCTCCCACAGCAGCACTAAGTCTATGTTCCTGGCCAAGTAGGGAGTAAGGAAAATGGGGAAAAAAAGCAAGTTTTCGTGATCAGTGGGAGAGCAACAGTAGTAGTCATAGGACCATGAAGCATTTTTAAATTATGTAGAAAGTGGGGGAGTTGACTTTGTTATTTACAGGACTTGGAGGGCAAGAAAGATGAGGTTCATGAACACAGAAACTTCAGGGCAGGGAATATAGATGGGGTGGCACAGTGGTACTTTGTAGTTAAGGATGGGGTGCAGAGGATTGGGGAGCTTAGTGTGGTGGCAAAACTAAGATGTTACTTGGAACAGAGAAGAGGGGATATGCTTGAAAGGTTATAAATTAAGTACCTGGGAAATAAGAAGTTAGGTTTTAATGACAGGGAGGGAAGATCAGCCATTCAGTACCTTTCTGAGTGTAGTAGGAAGAAAAAAAATGGAGCTGTGAGATTAGCCAGAGCAGCTTTAGAAAGCATACCTTGTTGTAAATCTCTTCATACTCTGATTTTTGACAGATAATACTGTTGGAAACCACTTTGAATTACTAATCATAGCCTTTCTTCATTTTATACTTTTCAACTGATGTTTAATTTCTAAAAGGACCTGTGTCTTATTTACACATCATTCATCACCATACACCCCAATGACTTCACAAACCCTTATACAGATAATTTATGAAGTTGTCTGTTGTAAGTTGACCCTGGCTAGATGCGAGGTATGCACCAAAGCCTGTCTATCACTTCCTTCCACAATTGGACAGGGCAAAAAAAATATAATTAAAGGCTTATGAGTTAAGGACAGGGACAGATCACTCATCGATTACTATTACAGGCTAAACAGACTTGACTTGGGGATATCAATTGAATTTACCATCAATCAAAATCAGAGCAGAATAATGAGAAGTGAAACAAACCTTAAAGACACCTTCCCTGAGCCCCTCCCTCCTTCCCAGCCTCTGTCTCCTCATCCCAGTGGTACAGGGAGATGGAGGAATGATGGTTACAGTCAGTTCATCACAGGTTGGTATTGGCTGCTGCTCAGGGAGCAGAGTCCATGCCCTGCGCCAGCCTGGGGTCCTTCCCATGGGCTAAAGCTCTTCATGAACTGCTCCAATGTGGGTCCCTTTCCAAGGGGTGCAGTCCTTCAAAGAAAGCCTCCTCCAATATGGATCCGCCACAGGGTCACAAGTCCCACCAGGAAACGTGCTCTAGCATGGACTCCTCTCTCTGCAGGTCCCTTCCAGGAGCCTGCTACAGCATGGGCGTTCCACAGGTTCAGTCTTCTTTTTGGCATCCACCTGCTCTGGCATGGGTCTCCTCAACAAGCTGAGGGTGGATCTCTATATCCCTGTGATCCTCCATTGGCTGCAGGGGCACAGCTGCCTCACCATGGTCTGCACCAGGGGCTGCAGGGAATCTCAGCTCCAGTGCCTGGAGCACCTCCTGACCCTCCTTCATTGACCTTGGCATCTGCTGAGTTTTCCTTTTACATATCATCACTTCTCTCTTCTCTGGACGCAATTACTTCAGGTGTTATTTCAAATGGGTTCAGACTTGGACAGCAGTGGGTCTGTCCTGGAGCTGGCTGGCATTGGCTCTGGCAGACATGGAGAAAGTTTCTGGCATCTTCTCGCAGAAGGCACCCAGTAGCCCTCACCTCTCTACCAAAACCTGGCCATGCAAGCCCAATACAGTCCTTAATTAGGTAAACTTTGATTTTTATCTCTCTGTTTAAAAAATTGATAAAGGAGGGAAGTTAGATGAGTTATTGGGGTCACAAAGTTAAGTTTGCCAATCTAAGGCTTACCAAGATGTTTTATTTCTCAGTTTGACACACCAAATAAAGTAATTAAAGCAAATGTATAGGTCAGCAAAACAAAATTAAATTAGACTGAAAACAATTGAGGGACAAGCTGTTAAACCAATCCAGGAATGCTAAGTCACCCTCACTATCCAAAAACATACACGGAAATTAGAGGTAGGCTTATGTCAGAGAATCTTAATAGAGTTCAGTATTGCCAACTGAACTATAAAGATTTACTGTCCTGTACTTTGTTTTTTGTAATACTATTTGGAAAATGCAAATCTTTCATCAAACCAACAGGAAAAAAAAAATAGCTAGGGTTTTTTATTTTGACAAATTATTTTTAGTTTCAAGACCTTTAAATTTTTAATATATATTGTACAAACACATTCCTAGGGTTTTTTTAATCACAAAAATGTAATTTCATTTACTCTTTCTGTGAATGCAGGTGAATGGAGTTAAATCCAGCTTGTGGATGGTCATAAGTGGTGTTTCCCAGGGCTCAAAATGTGGGTCAATTCTGTTTAATATCTTTACTGATGATCTGGATGAGGGATAGGAGTGCATCCTCAGAGAGTTTGAAGATGAAACCAAGTTTGACAGGATCTTCTGGAGGGTAAGAAGATCCAGAAGGATCTGAATGGGCTGGATCGATGGCTGAGGCCCACAATTATCACCCCTGGAAACATTCAAAAAGTTTGTGGATGCAGCACAGGGACGCATGGTTTAGTGGAGAACATAGTGATGCTGGGTTAGTGATTTAACTCAATGATCTTAGATGCCTTTTCCAGCCCTAATGATTCAATGGTTCTATGATTTTATTTTTTGATACAGTACTTCACTGTTAATTTACTGATTTATTAGCAAAGTCCTTTAGAAAAATAAGTTAAAATCTGTGTTATGGACTAAAAAGGTTATGTTATTCTTTTATTTTCTTTCCTAATGGGCATAGACTGTAAGTAAATTACTGTTCTACCTTCCTTTTTCAGAATATTACTAGGCACTTGGAGTTTGCAATCTACAGTATAAAATATAGCATCAAGCCTCAGATAACTGAAACATAAGAAAATGCCCATGAAAGCCAAAACTCTGAAAATTTCAGAAGCCTCAGAAGACTGCTCTGTCAAAAAGGCAGATGAATCTGCAGCACTTGGTGATGAGGATGAAGAGTTGTATTTAATAAAAAAGAGAGAGACAGAAGGCCTGAGCAAGAAAGATCACTTTTTGACAAATGATAAACTTCTGAGTCTTCATGAATCAGCAAGATGGGGTTTTCATATATTTTTACAGTAGTTTGGTCTTGGAGATTAGAAAACTGAAACATGACTTGACCCTGAAAACAATGTTGGCTGGCATTATTAATGAAGTTTCACAGTCCTGATGGGGAGCAACATGCTCTGTTATCTCTGTGTTTGCTTGTATGTCACTGTGGCTAAAAGTTTTGAGGATCCCAAACCAAAGGACAAAAGATAAGTCAAGCCTCCCTGACCAATTTCTCTGATGTTCTTAACCAGCATAATCCCATCTACTTTCTTTACATCAGCCAAAAATCCGAATATTCAACTTTTAAAAATGTGCTGTCAAGTGTACCCATTTTAAACCATACATGTGAAAAACTTTGCAAATAGTATTTAAAACAATGAAATGCCTTAGTCCCAAAAGCAACTCACCTGAGCTATATTTTCCCAGTTTCTAAAAAGTTTGGTTTGGATTTGACTGGCTTCAGATCTTTTAATGGTCTTTTGTGGGGGGAAAGAAGGAAACTTGGGGTGTATTTAATTTGTTTTCACCAGCACTGCTCACTATACTGTGGAATATAGAGCACTGACTGAGTGGAAAATTTTGTCAGAAATATCTGAGCTTGTACAGAGTAATTTGACATCTGTGGTTTAGCATTTTTATGAGTCATTTATTAAGTGCATTTAAAAATATATTTTCCTTCTAATCTACCTTATTTGTCTCATTATCTGTTCTCCGTAATTCGCTCACTAGAAAGGGATCTAAAAAAAACCAAAACAAAACACCAGAGTTCAGCACCCCTGTGTTGATCAAGAAGCAAGAGCAATGCATGTTCTGAAACAGTGCTGTCTGATTAGGATTATTGCCTTTGTGATTTACTTCCCACTTTATTTGTGCAAGACGGCACAATAAAAATCTCTGAAATCCATGTAAGTGAGATCCCATCAAGGGACTTTTGCTCTGACCTCTTCATCATTACTAGAAATGACAACATGATTTTCTTAGAAATTAATTAGGATGAAAGGTAGAACAATTGCACAATCAAGCAGGGAGCTAAACCAAAGATTTTGCAGCATATGAATGATGCAAACACCATTCAAGCATGACAAAATAATGTCAGTAGAAATATTCACTACTTCCTTTAGTTTCTGTAGTAGGGCCACCTATAGTTTTATAATTAGCGTATCAGCTATAAGTGGGTGAATTCAGCTTCTAGATATAAAATACACCTAAGTTGAACCTAAAATTTACTTTGAGGACTTTTTTTCTTTTTTCCAGTTTTCCTTTTTTATTGCAAATAGACAATGGAAACATATTACAAAGGGCTTCCATCTACCAAAATAGACAAATTTGGCATCTTCTTACCAGAGAAAGGAGTCAATTACTGGCAAGATATTTACTATAACAGCTTGAAATGTATTATTATTAGGACTTTCTGTATTAATTAGGTGATTGGGACCATAAGACTGCAAAATATTAATTCCACTAACAGTGAATTATTTGTTTTGTATATATGGTTTGTTCCTTTTTGTTTATAACAAGATTTTGATGTAAGAACAGCAACATAAAAAGACCTGTAAAGTTTGTAAGAATTAGTTTGGCAAAAATGCCTTGCAAAAACTAGACTTTTTCACTATCCATCCTTATGAAATAAGCCTTCTTTGCAGTGCTTCATTCAGCTTAGTTGTGGAAATAGAGTATTCTATTCATTTTCCTGGGTAACCAAGTAAGATGAGGAAAATCTTCAAAGAAGAAACTTTTTCAGAACCTCATTTTAAGCTGAACATTGACAGACAGATCTATACTTTGTTACTGAAGAGAAGTCTGATTCTTCAGATGCATGAGCAGTCACACTGAAATCACTCTTAGAAGAGCTGAAGTGCAGGAAGGAAATCAGCGAACCCTCTGTACACAGTGTAGAGTTACCAAGTTTGAAAGAGAGTGCAGAAATAACAAGAGTTTAGGAGAAAGGGTAAGATTAGACTGTATTTTTCATGAATTCAGTCTCAGAAGGAGTCTCTAGCGAAGTTTGGTAAACTAAAAAGCTATTCTAAAATGTTAACAATTCTTATCCTGGGTGTGTGGTGATGAGAATAAGTTTGGGTGAGTCTTGCTGTAGTGACTTCCTTAGAGTAACAGAATTTTATCCTGAAGTTCCCAGGAAACCAAAAGAGACTTTTTTCCTAAACTGTTCTGTTTTCTAATGCAAATTGTCTTCTGTACTTGTACTGTAGTAAAATATACAAGAAAATCACATATCTAGCAGTAATTTATTTTCTTCACAAGCTTACTTACCTGTTTTCTTTCCTTTGTCACAAGGCTCTTTCTTACTGAACAGAACATTAGCAGTTCCATTTATTTCAAAGGATGGGACACTATGTACATGGATAAAGGTTTTTAAAATGGGTCCAGATTAATGTGTAATGATTGTCTTATCATTATCACACATGACTCAGAATCCATGATTCACTGGAGTAGGAAGCACAAAATCCATAAGCTAAAGTTGCTTTATTTTATCTTCTCAAACCTTAGCGTTCGTGATGAGTAGGAAGAGACAAGGGCATGAACATTTTTATTCAAAACCGGCACAGCATCAAAATATGTCCAGAAAGATATTGAGGCTGCCTGTACCTTTTCCTTAGCACCCTCTGAAGTGTGAGACCTCACAGAAAAGTTATGGATTCATTGCAGTTTGCTGCCAAGTATAGGCTTTAACAGATTTTCCTGACATGTCACAGTATAAGTTGATATAGATACATTGCTGCTCATAAAGTAGCAATTATGCTTCTTATATTTTCTGCTAAAAAAGAAAACAGTATTCAGCCTGCCAAGATTTATCACTAAAAATTAAAAAAATTAGAAACACTTGTTACTAATTAGATAATTAGAAAGTAGATTAGAAACCTCTAAAGAGAAATGCACTTAAGCCTACAAGTACGCTACAATATATCTGTTTGAATTAATTTCTGCGGTATCATTAGCATTATGTATTAACTTCACAGTTTTGATTAAAATGTGTAATCGGAGGTACCATTAAGTCTAACACTTTGCATCTCACTGGATTTTTCATATAACTAATTAGCACAAGGTTGGTGTTCTCATTTTTTCCATATGAACACAGCATTAAAGAAGCACATCACTGATTATGTTAACGTGGTGGAACACCACAGAGATGAATTTTTCTATTTTCTAAAGGGTGAATACAATTACAGATTTAGTAAAGCAAAAAATCTGTGATTTAGTATGCTACCTTTTGACAGTTGTGTCAATAAGAAAGAATTTTGATAGTTGCACAAAGTAAAAACCCTGTTCTGATGCAAGAACTAAAAGTCTCTTTACATGTCATTTATGAATAATTTAAGA
Organism: Acanthornis magna; assembly: GCA_036785705.1. NCBI lineage: Eukaryota > Metazoa > Chordata > Aves > Passeriformes > Acanthizidae > Acanthornis > Acanthornis magna. Next base: position 504,988 of record JAWUZG010000004.1, on the reverse strand, counting down.
GGTCCAGTAATCAGAAATTACTGAATATTACTTATTACATATCAGTATGCTTATCAGTAAGCAAGAGTAGATACTTATAAGGACAGTGTTAAATGAGAGGATATTTTCGTGGTTTTAAAAAGGTGAAAACCCCCAAATTTGATGACACGAAATCTGAAAATTAGTACGAATAAAAACTTTGAATCCAGTCTCATATTTTTCCTCCCCCTATCTTCTTATGTATGTCACATTTCTTTTAATCCCTATGATTACTGTAACTTCTGAACCTTGTGTTGTCTTACCATTTATCCTCATCATTCTGCCTTCTCCCATCTTGTGTTTCATTAGATTTTCTATATCTCCACATATATATATATATGAATATGATTTATCCTACTGATTCCATCTGTTTTCTCTTCAAAATTAGTAAATGAAGGTCATTCTTAAGTGAACAGATTCATATCCATAAGGAAATAATAAAAAGAATTTACCTCCATTATTCATCTTTTATAACATGATGGGTAGTTAAAAAATAGCATTTTCCCCTCTAAACCCTATGAAATTGAATTTATATAATGAAATTGGTTTCCCCAGCAGTTGTTCACACAGCAACCATGCTCTTTTCTGGAGAAAATAAACTGCTTCCTGAGAACAAACCTGAGCAGTCAATTACAGTTTATGAGTTAAGCACCTAAATGTTTTCTTCATTCTTTTGGTTTGAAATGCAGAAGACAGCTTTTTCTTAAAAAGTTACTGATTTCAGACACCTAAGTCTCCTAAATACAAGTTAGATACCCAACAATCATTGTAGAAATGGCCACAAGGGCCATTTTCTAAGACAATAATGTTTCAGATTTTATGTTCTTAATTATGAAAGCTTGAAAAATTAACTAATTCCCCTTTCCCAACAAAAGGAGATATAATAAAATTACAGAAAGCTGGAAGCTAGAAACATCTTAGGATGGGATTAATTTATCTGGGAGGGACAGTTTGAAAGCAGCATTTGGAACTGATCTCCAGAGGGATGGAAGATATACTAATGAACACTAAATATTCATAAATTTTTGGATACGGCCACTGTAGTCAGTGAGCGTCCATGTATTTTACATATAATTAAGCTGTCATGTAAACAGATGCTAGGAAAATATCCCAGATTTAGTGTTTCTCTACTATCCGGGATGTAAAGAAAGCAAGATGAGCCTTATAAAAGAAAACAAGCTGTTAGAGTTTGAGTAAGAAATTCCCATTGTGTAACAGCAGGTCCTATTTCTGGGGTGGCCATTTCAAACCATGGAGAGAGAGGATTTTGCTTTCTTTTTGTTTTACATGTGCATTGTTTGCTTCCTGGTCCTTAGGTACCCATCTATCTCAACAGCTATTGTTTGATTCAGAACTCCTTCCTTAATCTGCAAATATGTAGGAGAAGATGTGAGAAAGTAACATTCTGAAGGGAATTTCTGTTGGATTGCTTCCATTTTTGTTTTGCTTATATTCTACTAAGGCAGTTCCATGTCTTGAAATACTGATATATTTGGGACACTTCTGTTTATTCTTAAAGAGACACTGAAGATACTCAGTGCCCTTTAGGACACATTCTTACTAGTGGTCTAAATTGCATACTAAATGTTATGTATATACATTTAAATTATAAGTGCATTTTGAATTCTGTTCTTTTTGACATTGATTGAATCTGTTTCAGTTCTTCTCGGCAACTGCCTGGATTATGTTGTTTAAATGTGGTTTTCTTCCTATCCCTGTATCCAAACCTTGTTCATCCTGGCCCTCATTTGTGCTTCTTTGTGCCACAGCACCTCTTTCATCATTTCACTTACAAAAAAAGATTAAACTATTCCAGGAAGTGGGAGAGTAATGCAATTGAATGGATATTTAGGAGGCCTGGATGTGCATGAATTGGCCCTCAGTAAATAGTTTGGCCCTATGCCTTCAGTCTTTAAAGCAAATTAAATTCTGAATGGCATTTCTCCAGGAAGCATGCTTGATGGAATCCAAATCCCAAATATTAAACATAGACTGAATCTCTGAAGCAGTTTTTTCCTTCATAAATAATTTTAGGAGGTATAAGCATTCTTTTCGATAGACAACTAAGGTTGCAATGCTCTCTTAGCCCAGAAATCTAAAATGCTGGACCAAAACTAAACTAAAAATTGATGATACAGAACTGTAAGGAATTAATTACTGTGTTCATCTCTGGCTGGTGACTGTATTAGACTTCTGTAGTTGAAACACAAAAAAACAGAATAGACAGAAAATATGAAACAAAATGTGGGTTTTTTAAAATTAATTTGTACCTTTAAGTCATCTTAAAACTTATCACAGCATTTCTCAGCACATATGGGTTTAAATGTTCTAAACAATTTTTTAGAGCAGCAAGAGTCAAGAGTTTTATGCAAAAGACCTGCTGTAAGAGACCTGCCCTAAGATCATTTTGTCATAGAGTTAAAATTACTTGCTAAAGGGCTCAGAATATTCTGTGTCTTTTATGAACTTGAGTGGTGAACAAACCCTGTTTTTATTTGAGTTTTCTCATTTTCTCTATTGAATGTGTGACCTTTTATATACGATGGAGTTGGTTGGCCCACATCTTAGCTGGAGCCATTACCCAGAAATTTGTGTAATATTTTCTCTCTATAATAATTCTGAGTGTTTGTATATGTATAACTCAAAGGTAGGAGCTCTGAACCAGAAAAAAATCAGAAGAAACTGAGGGCATATTAAATATCAGAAAATAATTTGATAGCTAATTTAATTTAGTCAGTACATTTGAAGACAACAGACTAAAGGTTAAATTAACATATAATTTCTTTGACAAAGTAATATTTCCTAATATCACTGAGTAGTTTTTAAGTGTAGCTTATTTTTTTCTGAGACCAAAAGGCAAAGATTCAGAGACAGAAGTGGAAAAACAAATATATATTTTAAAGTTTATTGGTGCAGCAACTCAAAAGAAGTAATGGAATTGTTTAGTTTTCTTTTTTTGTCTAAAACATTTTACCTATAGATGCAATTCAACAAAGCAAGCAAAGACTTCTCTTACCTCTTAAAATAGTATAGTGTTATGCAAGATGCACAAGCAAAATGATGATTTGTTTTTTCTGCCATGAAAAACTCAGATGACAGCTTTGGTTAGGTTTGGGGTACTCATTAGAAATCTGTTCCTTATCCCTCTGCTGTTAGCGGAATAGAAGTGCAGCTGAGCAATTAAATAGTTCCCCACCCCTGAACTAAGAGTAGAGTGTTGCCAAAGATGAGAGAATCACACACTGAGAGAGATGGAGAATGTGAAAGGCCATTTTGTGGGCACTCAGCAATTACAGCAGGTCAGTATTAAAGTACCTGCCCCATGAATAAGGGTGTTTATTGTAAGAGTACGTGTAAGCAGAGTGTCTGCTCCTCTAACGGTACCTGGTCAAAGGAACCACAAAACAAGAACATGAAGAGAGAAACTTGACTAATACACAGTAATGGAGATGGTGAGGAGAGCAAACCTGATCAGTGACACAAATTGGGAAGGATATGTAGGTTGTGAAGTTGTTTATTTTTTCAGTTGGGATGATAAGGAAAGGGAGGGAGACCAACACAGAGAGACATAAACTTTGGCCAATTAGTGTTAACAAACAATAATCAGGAGCAAACCTGGTCAGTCACTCTAATTGATGGGCTATCAAGAAACAGCAGAAAAAACAGGAATTTGCAACAGGTAAGAATGCAAACCTGAGGATCCTACATGTTTTAGGGGGTCTGTGGGACTCTGTCAGCTGATGAGGTGATGTGCAGGGAAAAGGAACAGAAAGAGGGGTAGAAAAAGGAGCCTAAAAGGGGTTATTTTTGTGGAAGTCTGTGCCAGTTACTACATTTGTCTGGCTGAGCCCCATGCCTGATCACTGCAGCTTGCCCTCATATCTTACTGTGTCTTTTCTTAACTCTCTCTGTGTAGTAACATTCTTTTGCCCTGTGTGTGCTCTTCAAGGACTCAATACCAGCTGCTTGAGAGACCTTTGCATGTGAAATGTGGTGCCAGACACTGGAGTCAGACTGGGGGTAAGGGCTCTCCTGACCTGTGGTGTCAGCTGCTGGAGACAGTGGCATCTCAGCATCAACAACTGAAGTGAATGGGGGATTTAACCCCAGCTACTGGGGTGGAATTCTATGATTCTATGCATTCTATGATTCTAAGACTGAAACAGATATCTCTGGGGCTGTCTTTTTTGTTTGTCTTGTTGCCATTGTTACAGAAAACCAGTGTGGATTTACCCATTGTGTAGGTTCTTAGGTTAGTATTCTGCTTTTGACTTTAATTCCTGGAAAAAAGAACATCTGGGGAGATACAGACCTAGGTGTCTCATCTCAGCGCCAGTACAAAATTGATTAAAAGTGCAGTGAAGGTGAGGTTGGCATAATATCTGACACAGTATCACATAGGTACAAATTCATACATGTGAAATGTATGCCTTTTTAACCCCTAAGAGGTTACTAAAAATTAATAAACAATAGATTTATATCCCCCTAATTGTTGTAATTTATGTCTTCTTTTCTGAAAATGGGGTACATACAATTTCATTACAATTAAGGAATAGCTAGAAGATAAAAGGCTAGGTCTTGTCACAGATTTTTAAACTGGTTAATCAGTAAGAAAGGGATCACAATAAAGGACGGCTCCCAGGGCCATAAGGTACAATGTCTGATCAGGCAAGAAACTACTGATTTATATTCAACACATTCTTTAAAGTTAGTAAGTGTTCTTATTCATATTTCACAATCAAGAAACTGAAATAGAGTGCTATGTCAAATTCAGCTCTTGATAGTTACAAAAGGTGTGACAAGTCACACTTTTACAGTCTTCTCTCTCTCTGACAACAGAGCTCCAGCTGAGACAGCAAAAATTTGTGGAAATTGTCCCACCAAAAGATTATTTTGATAATGAAAGGGGAAATATGCAGCTTTCCTCTCATGGTGCTATTAATCTAAGTAAATAAAGTAATAAATTGATTTTGTCTTTTTTAACCAAGAGCAGGAAAAAATCTGAAATATTTCAGAAACAACCTGAAAATTTCATTACATTTGAGCAATGGTATAATGTTAATATCTGTTTTATTTTATTTGAAAGTATGGTCTTCCCTGAGGGAAAAAAAAAAGTCAGAAATATTTTTAGTGACTAGAAGTCAATAACAAAATGTATGTCTGATTTACATTCAAAGTTCAGGATTTTTGGACAGAGTTAGAGTATTACACAACATGAACCATACAATTTGAGGCACACCTGACGACTTAGAAATCTGCTATGTCCAATATGTCTTTGGAGTTAAACCTATGGGATTCATTTTGTGTATATTTTAATTTCTCAGTTTCTTGGTAAATCCAAATTATATTTCTGCCACCTAATCTTTATTTGGCAAATAATTATAATTCGTATTAGTGCAAAGCACTACCCTCCAAGCTTACATCTGGCCATAACAGGTCATGTTGGAGCCTTTTCTTATTTGAAATGGTACTGGAAAGCACTTTGCAGATGAAGAAGAAAGGCTCAGCTGCTAGCACTCTAGTTATACAACCTTCATCTGATCTGATATTTGAAAAATATACAGTAATTCTTTTCCTTTTTTTTTTTGCATGATGGACTTTGCTATTATCCAGAAATGCTGCCAGAATTTTCTGTAGCACTATACCTAGTGTCAGCTCATGATCTGCCACAAGTATTGTTTACAGACTGTGTAGGGGATAATAAATGGCTTCCAAATGGTTTGACACTCCACAATATTTATCTACCAGTTGATCCGAGGTTTCTTTAACATTTGTTTCCCAAATATTCACCTGGAAATAAAAAAGACTTTGATTAGTTCTCTCAACATAAATCCATTGCTTCTTCATGATTCAGACAAGGAAAGATGCCATAATGAGTTTCTGAAACCAATGCTCATTGGTGCTGTGATTTTTCTGATTGCGATTTTTATTTCAGCAGGCTGTGTCCTTAAAAAAGGAAAGCATAAATAACAAATGCCTTCTTAGTCCCTTGTGCTGAGTTATTTGAATTGCATAGATCAAATAGGTCTGAATACTTCAAAAAGAGTTCACACAAATGTATTTTTTCTGCTAAAAAAGAAATGCTATGATTGCCTTGGACATTTACAGCTTGATTTTACAGCAAGGGAATATGTAGTCATTAAGACACCTGTTACTGAGCATAAAGCAAATAAAAATTATTCACAGTAAATGACAAAGGTTATCCTGGAAAATTCCTAGTGTATAAGGATATTGTATCTGTATCTCCATAGCTGGGATATTGATGCATGTTGGGAAGGTCAGCTGTTCTGTGGTTACTGATCCTGAATTTGCTATGTTGTTATTCATATGGCGTATGTTTGTTTCTTTCATAAGTTGTTTATAGACCTGGGGTCTCCAGCATAATCCTATGCCCTTTTTGTTATTGTCCCATACCATTACTTCTTACCCTGCATCCCAGAGCTCCATTTTCAAGGCCCTATCATATCAACCTATTTGCATTTAAACTACATTTTTAAGTCAACAGTGAATATTTCTATCCACACAAATCATCAATACTTTACTACTACTATTCATATAAAAATTGGGGTTATGCCACAAAATTATACAAAGCTGAACAAAGTGAAACAAATGAGGTAATAAGTACTTGGTCATTAAAAAAATTGTTGTTGCAGTTAAACAAGCTAAAAAGTGCTCCAGGCAGGCCAAGAGGAGCTCAGACACAGCCTGATGAGCCTCAGCCGAGTTGGTGCAAAGTCCTTGGCTAGTAATTAGTAATGGTAGTGCTGTATCTATGCAGCTAAATGGCTCCAAGGCAAGTGGCACTGTCTGGTTTGCTTCTTCTACTCAAGGGCTACCTTGCTGGCTAGTTCCAAACACATAACTCTTGATTCTGAGTCTACTCATGGAGCCCAGTGGTAGTTTACTGGAAGAACACATTGCCATTGCATTTGAGTGTGACTTTCCACTCAAGTTATGCAGAAGAAATTTAGACGATTGTGTGGAGGCCCAAGAGAGACATAATTTCGGTAGCTCAAAATTCAGCGTGCATATTGCTCTGTGCCATGGGGTGTAGTCTCTCCTTGGGGAAGAACACTTTGAATACCTACTTGTGCAAAGCCTAAGTATTGGAGGACAGAACAGAATGAAGGGGGTTCACATTTCCTCCCCTCTTGAGGGCAGGTCATGGACTCCCCATCAATGTATTCATGCTTTACTCTTAAAAAAGTTATTTTGGGAAGGGGTGGTTAGCTAAGATATCAGGAAGCAAATTTATGTTCAATCAATGTCGATGATGAGGGGATGAGTTCTCAAGCTTATTTGACTGTGTAGATGCATCCATGGGTCTCAATATAAGACCATGTATCTTCACTTAGACAAGAACTCTGAAGTTTTGAAATTGTCTGAGACATAGTCAACACTTTATTGACCTTTTCACCTTTTAACGCCTTTGTCAGACAGGCAGTGCCAGACATTTTATATATTTAGTGTATCAAATGTGACAGTGTTTTTTAAATTGCCCATACATTCCTATCCAGAGGTTCATAAATAATTTCAATTATTGATTTTAATGGTATACCTGCTCCAATTGCTGCATTGTCATTAATGATTCATTAATGTTCTTGGATTTCCTGCTGATACCAGCTGAATGGATGAAGAATATTTCCTGTAACATTGCAAAATAATCAAGAAGACAGAAAAAAGTATATATATTTTTTTCCATATTAATGAATGTAGTCTTGTTAAATACATTGTATTAGTGGAACTGAAAGGACTCTATCAAATGTATAATTTTAAGTGTATTGTCTTTTATTATTTTATTAATTTTAAGAGTGGTAAGACAATCAGCTTTAAAGAAATGTCATTGGTTAACACCCTGAAAGAAACATCATTTCTTCAGAATTGCTTGATTAAGAACATTTGGAAGAGTACAGAGACTTATTGAATAAAAAAATAATAAAATGAGGGAGAGTCCTGAGGTGCATATCTTGAGGAATTTGAAAGACAAAAATTTCTTAGCAGTTAAAGACAATAGCACTGCAGGAAATGCTAAGACAAACACCAAACAAATAGTCAAAGGAAACACTAAGAACTGGGTTACCTTTTGCAATATCCTAGTTCTCCAGTTATCCAGATTCAATCATGTTTGCCATCTCTTCACATCTTTTGTAGATATGTAATTATGCATTTTCCACTGAGAGCAGGAAGGAAAGGATATCCCGGTCTAGATGTGCAAGGTAGCTCTCAGGTAGAGTGCAATAGGTACTATGAGGCACTAGGAAAGAATACATGCCCTCTCACCTGCCCCTACTTTTAAAAAGGTAGGTGAGATAAAAATTACACTAGCATATGGAGTTAAAAACAAGATCGTGGATCTGTCATATGCTTGGAAGCCAGTGAAAATCTGAAGGTTTTAAAGCCGAGAGGGGAACTGTGGAATTTTGGAATAGACTTGACAGAATCATTTTAATTGGGATGCCTTAAAACCGACATTTCTGAAGTATAGGCAGAATAGCTGTCTTACATCATACTTCAGCATTAAATCCAACTGCTCACAAATCCCTAATGACACTTGTCATTTTTGTAGTGTGGTCAGTTAGTTATTATCCCAAAGAATGTCAGTCTACACAGGAAAAGCAATTTTGTTATTGAAAGAATCAATGGTCAAAACTTTTTGGCCTATTTTATATAGGAATTTTGGTTATATTAACAAAATGCTTTGACATATGAGGCTATCAAATCATCTTCCAGAAAATTATTTCAGGAGTTGCTTTTCCTCTTTATTGAACCAAATAGTATGTACAAACTGGCTGCTTTTCTGTACTCTGCTACAAATATGATTGTTCATTTCATGAGATAGAATTAAAATACTTTTTTTTTAAAATTTATCTGTTAAATTTCAGAAAACAAAGGCACATTTTAAATCTGGAAAGCATTATATTCAATAGATACTATAGTCTGCTTTTTGGTATAATTATTTATCATATACATCATGTAGAACACAATAGTCATCAATCTTTCCCCTAATACTTTAACACACTTAGCAAAATGTCATGCCCAAAATAGTAAGGCTAATTTTAAGATACAGGAAGTTAATTTACATAAAATCTAACAGTGCAAGAAGCATACTGTGATGTACTACCAACAGAGATCTTATTGATTTACTATTTTGGTAATATATTTTTAAGATTTAAATTTTGACAGTTCTTTCTCTCATATTTCTCATGAAGCAGTGAGTTTGCCAGGAACATTGCAGTGATGAATTGTCTTACAAAGATACTTTTCCATTAAGCTCGTCATTCATAAAAGCAAAAATTCTTATTCAGTCATCTCACAATATTATTTTTCCTACTGTTGTTTTTTATTTAAAACAATGTATCTTCTAGTAATTTTTATTGCAATGCAGTACAGGTAGCCTTATGTGAGGACATTGAAGTTATGAACATCATGAGGACCTTTCACTGAAAGAAAGCAGAACATCAGGAAGCTGCCTTTGACCATAATTAGACTGAATTAAGCTTGCATTTAGTATCAAGAAAGAAAACGTCCTTTATACACTAATTCAGAATAAACATTTCTATTAACAAATCCTCTCAAACTGTAGCAAATGTTATGTATACAACTTCATAACATCATGAATTCCATGCTCAGGATAATACTTCTGATTAGGAAAAAGCTTTAGCCTCTATCTCTGCCAATCACTGAAGTGTCTTGCAATGTTTTCAGAGGTACTAAAAAGTGTTTGTTTGTTTTGGTTGTTGGGGAGTTGTTGGTGAGTTTTTTGAGGTGCTCCCCACCCTCCCCATGACTTGGTACAACTTTGCTTGATTTATCTAAATCCTATGTAATTGTTTTTCATGTGACTTAGATCCTGGCAAATTCTAAATACTAAGCAATCTGAATTTGTTTACATATATGAAAACATTTCGAAGTGATTGCACTTCTCAGTATTTGCTCAACTCTCTAAATGGCATTATTTAATATATTTATGTATATATTTTTAAATATATAATATATATATATTTAATATATTGCTGTTGAAAATGCATGTATTGTATTGATTGACAGTTTTTTATCTTATGGTCAGTAAAAGTAGTATTCTATGAAAGATTTAGATAATATATGATGTGAGTGACAGTTGGTGCCAGTGCTGCAGTTCTGCGTGGCTGCAGTGTTGCAGGGGCGAAGTAACAGTCTTGTCAAGCACCGCAAAGATGCGGCCCCACATGGGATAGTCCCAAGGGGACCCCAGGCCCCTCCTTTCCTTGAACCAGGGTAAAACACTACAGTTCTGTTTCCCGGGTTACCAAGCCTTAAAGAGACAGTACAATAGATTGCAGACAATGTAGAGAAAATATGGGATATAATACACACATATTTTGGGTCATCCAAGTTACCTAATACAAGGGCCAACCATGTCCTGGAATACATCATGCACAGCATCACAGGTCAGACAAAGTAGGTGACTGTGCTGATCTACTCTGCACTGGTGCGGCCTCACCTCAAGTTCTGCATGCAGTTTGGGCACCAAAATATAAGAAGGACATCAAAGTATTAGAATGTTGAAAGGCCTCGAGGGAAAGAATTATGAGTAGCAACTAATGTCATTTGGCTTGTTCATCTTAGGGAAGAGAATTTTGAGGCCAGACCTCATCACAGACTACAGTTCCCTGAAAGACGGCAGCAGAGAGTAAGGTGCTGATCTACTGTCTCTGCTCTTTGGTGATAGGACACAAAGAAATGGAATGAAGCTGCCTCAGAGGAAGTTCAGATTTGACATTAAGAAAAGATTCCTCCCTGAGAGGGTGGCCAGTCATTATAACAGGCTTCCCAGGGAAAAGGTTGCTCATGGTACCAAGAGTGTCAGAGCCCAGGGAGCATCTGGACAATGCTTTTAGTCACACAATTTATTTTTGGGTAGTCCTGTGATGAGCAGGGAGCTAGACTAGAAGATCCTTATAGTCCTTCCAACTTTAGATTTTCTGTGATTTTATGAAACTTGTCATTTACTAAAGACCATTCTAAACATGTAGTCTTCATACACACACCTGGCTGTGGAGAGAGTTTAGTAGTTTGTGTGCAGACCAGTTCATGGTAAAAGAGACAAAGACCTGCTCTGGAAAAATTAAATTTATTATCAAAGACTTAGCCTTTTATTTAGCTTGTCTATTACAGACATTCTAGCCAAGACACTTCTATCCACACACTGGACACATAACTATAACAATTAAAGAGTTCTCAGCCAAAAGCCAGTTGTATCGAATGGGATTCATATGCCTAAAGAGAAATGTCTAACGCAATTTGAGATGCCCTACCATATCCTGTGTGGTCTTCCACTGTCACTTCAGAAGGATGTAGTTGTATCAGTTTTGCGTCTCATCTGTCTCATGTGAATATCTCAGATATTATAGAGATTCTAAGAAGGAGTAGATTTAGGCAAATAACTTACAGATATATAGTAACTGAATAACTTTGTAGAATCCAATGACTCAGGTAGACTCAATTCATTGTTCACAGGTAGGAATCTAGCCCCATATGAAATATCCATATGAAATCAAAGTTTTTGAAAAGGACTGAATAAATGCCAGAGCATGTCCAAGAGACCTCTTCACGCAGTAGATATATAAAGTTGGGAAACCAAATGAAGACCTCATGACTGGAAATCCAGTGACTAAATGAGTATCAAAGTGCTGAAGGTGCATGTAGATATCTCAAATTAGGAGAAAATTAGGAGAAAATTGAGTCATACTCATATTCTGAGCCAGCTGTTTGGGTTACCTTTATAATCAATGGAGACATTCTGGCATCTGGCATTGCACCTCTCTTCAGGATGCACATCTTTCAGCAAGTTTTGGAAGTGCTTCTGTCTACTAACTAGAATGTGGGAGAAGAAATCTAGCTAGATTAGTGATCTGAGAGATTAAATTCTACTTCAAGTGCCTCAGGAACTGTGGGTTTTTCAAAATCTAGGTTTTAATTGCCTGAATACAGGGCCCAGTTTTAGTCGCCATGACCTAGGACATATGACAGATATTGTGCAAGACCTATGGTAAATTTGAATATTTCTGAATGGGCAGGTGGTAATCAAGATACCCCAGGTTATCCTAAATTGTATTAGATGCCAATATTAAGGTATCTGAACTGATATCCTACAATCCATTTAAAATCATATGTCCTCATGCAACTAGGAAGATACGGCATAGATATGACTATATAATCTTGACCTATTTTAGCAAGTTTCAAGTTATGGCACACCAGAAATATTTTCTTCCTTTTGCATTTAACTAGTTATTCTGATGGATATTCAGAGACTGTTTGATTATCTTTGAACTTTCACTTTATGAGTGTTTATTCTCATAATGCATTGGAATATGTATTGTCCTTTCAAAAAATAGTAATTTTTTCTATCATAGTGCAGGAAGGAATTATGTACAGAGTCCGATTGGTAGTCATGGTAATTACTTTTTCTGTTCTTCACATAAATTAAAATTATTTTCCTTTTTTAATTTGATTTAATGCCATTCATTAATAACAGAAAACTCTTTTGTGATTAGTTATACAATTTCTCATTATCCTCTTCCTTGTTCCCTCCCTCCCTCCCTCCCTCCCTCCTTTCTTTACTCCCTCCCTTCTTCAAAGAGCTGTCCTTAAAAGTTCTAGTGACATGACATAAGAACAGAGCTGTGACTCCTTTGCCACTTTTCCTTTTTATTTGAAATGAAAGGAAGTGGTCTTTTTTTCCCTTTTTCCTCCTTTTTTTTTTTCTTTTTTTTTTTTTAAGTTAGAGAAAATAATCATCGCAGAATGTCCCTTCATCTAACATGGGGGCATGTATAATGCCACAAACAGCTAATAAAGGATGTCAAGGCAACAGGAATAAAAGCAATAGAAAAATCAATTGAGATTGCTTCTGCATCTTCACACAGAGCCCACAGGACAGAACATTCTTTTTAAAAATAGGTTGGTGAAGTTAACTTTCAGGTTTACTTAAAAAGCCTTAACAACTCTTTCCATAAAAGTTTTTACGTTATTCCTTTTATAGCAGGAAAATAAGTATTATATTATATTGTCTGCACTATGCATTCATTTCACTGTACAGATTCTTGTATATCTATGTTCTATCCACATATACACACATCCAAATAAACAGCGAACATATAAATGCCCCCATTATGACTGTTTTCTATACTGTGCTCTGTAAACAGTTCAAAAGTAGCACTTTACTCCTTCCATGCATTATTCTCATAATGTTCCTTTCTAAATATCATTCTGGTATGTTTTGAAATGTATAGAACCTCTAACTATCTATCTATCTATCTGCTATCTATCTAGAAATACATGCAAGGTAAGTGGGAATACTGTATTACTGCTTCGTCTATCTTTGACTATATCACTCCTATTTACTTCCATACGCTTCCTTCTATCTCAATTATGAATTGCTGATGTCAGTTGAAGTGCCTCAAGAACAGCTGACAAAAGGATTGAACATGGAATAGATTTCCAAACCATACTCTTCTATGATTCAAGATATGATATTGCATACATAGCAGCCCCCAAGAGGTCATTCTTAAGACAATTTGGTCTTTTTGATTATTCACTCACTTCAGGTTAATGCAGTGATAAGAAGTTTTTCAGTTTATCATTGACATCGTGATCACTCTTAATGAATTTGGAAATACAGGTCCACATTTAAATTTTGGCATGGGGATATTGCATAGCTACTGAAGCCTCTAAGACTACTAGGATAATGTAGCAATTATTAAAATTTCTTAAGGCTTCCAGATTGTCCAGCTGTGTTCCGTATTTTTATTTTTGCTCTCCCCTCAAAGCATCAAAACACCATCATTTGTAGTTTCTGTGCTACAGAGTAGTCATTTGCTAGAACAGAAAATAGCTCATATCATTTTTAGTTAATTTTTCTGGTGACAGCGCTATAGCTGAAGAACTATGGCAAAAATTTGCATAGGTTTTTCTCTCCTAGAACAGGAAAAGAATGTTTCTTCTGAAATGAAATTTCAGAAGGGATAACATACCAAATTTACTAATAATGACATAAACAAGTTCTCTTTTTCAGTCATCAGGCCAAAGAACAGAACTGTGCAGCACAGTGAGACATAAACACTGTGAATAAGCTCTTTTTTGGCTGTTTTTCAAACTGACAATTGCCTAAAAACTGGAAACATGTTCTACATTTGACTCATTCATCACACAAGAGTGAATTCTTGTAAAATTGTGCCTAATGGACAAGAATACCACAGCTCACAGTCAGAAGCCTGTTACGAACAAGTAACAGGCTTTTAAAACCATCTCACGCACTCATTCGTAACAATTCCTCACAGAATTCACTCTGGTTTTAGATATTTCTGTGGGAGGCCACACTGAGAAAATAGAATATTTTTATAATTTGTATCAAAACTACTTCAAAGCTCTTGTTTCTGCAATTAATCCTCTACATTAGATTACATAAAGATGCGCACTTCCTAGGCCTGTAAGCATTTTCTGGGAGGCTCAGGATATAACTGACCTCACACAGAGATGAACTCAAATTGATTACTTCTTGCATGCAGGAGGCACATAATTTTTTATATTCCGAATATCTTTTATCAACCAAAAGGAGTCAAAAGCCCTGTAAGTATATAATTTCTTTGTATATTAGCATACAGTGGGCAGACTCACCGCAATTTTTCTCAAAAAGGCAATTTTAGTAATCCAAAGTCCACCATTACATCTTAGTGATTTGCATGGAACACCTATATTACCATTAGGATTCTGGGAATTCATAGCTCCCCTCTCATTTTTGTGTGTGCGTGTGTATGTGTGTTTTTACAGAGAACAGTTTATCCATGACATTCAGACCTTGATTCACTAGAGATTTTGTCTGTGCTAGTTTCTGGTTTTGTAGATACCAACAGAATAAGAAAGTACATGTTTCAGTGCGCAAATAATGAGCTTGAGGTTTCTGCCATTGTTTTACAAGTGGATAAGGAGTTATGAAATATAAATTAACAAATTCAGATGATCATAGCCAAACAACTCTACCTCTGAGGTTCAGTGTGCACAAGTTACTCATGCAAACAAATCCTCAGTTTGTGAAGAAAGCAAGTTTTGTAAGGTACTTACTGTCAAGATAGGTCAATCAAGGCACAATTAGCTCTAATTAGCAATCCCACAGGCTATTAAAATTGTTTACCTTCTGTTGAGATAGGCACAAAAAGGTACATAATTTTTTCCCACTTGTGAAAACATCAAAGAAAAGTATTTCTGATCTGTACCATGAAACCAATTATAAATGAGGACAAACACAGCAGCAATATCAACAGAATTTAGGAAACCATTTGTATTATTAATTGCAGCATTTAAGCCTGTTGAGACAGTATATAATATACTTTCTCTGAGGCTCAAACTAAAGAGTCCCAAATAATTTTTCAGCTTTTTAATATAAAATTTCAAAAGGACAGCAGAATCAAAAGACAAATCTCAGGATTACTTACAGGTTCTATAACTATTGCAATTCTCATCTCAGTGTCTGAGAAAAGAGGTAGAATGATAATAATTTTTTGCTCTTATTCAAGTACATAAATTAATAGCCTTGTTTTCAAAAGGAAAAGAGTCTAGAATAGATCAACATCTAGATCTTGGTAATTTTTTTTAAAAGCTAATATATAATTGAAAATTCAAATAGGAATGAAAGGGCTAGAGAAAGCCGTAGTTTTCTCACCCAGTTTTTTGAAATTATATTGTCTATAGAGGGGAAAGCAAGCTTCATGAAAAGCAATGAACATGAATTTTACAAGTTAAAAGCTTATGTGACGCATTGCATTAAAATTTACTTTAGGGAGAAAAAAAGTGTTAGCTTCTTTACTGAATGAGGAAGAAATTGTTAAACTGAAACCTGCTTTAAATGAAGATAATTTCCTGTTCTAATTGACCTTTTTTTAGCTAAGGACCAAAAAGGATGCAGTTTGGAACAAGGTTTTTGCCCAAAAACGAGGCAGCATGCCACATACAGTGGCATGTTTCAGTTTATCTGTTTATCTGTTTTTCAGTTTATCTGTACAGTTTCAGTTTATCTGACCTGATAAATGTGCTCAGATGCTACTGGCAGGAAAGAATTATTTAAGCAATGATTTTAAACATATCCATGAAGCCACTTAAATTATACTTAAACGGTAAGCCACAAAAATAGTATTCCTCTGGATGCATTTAATGTAATTCAATATGTCCAGAGGAGGACAATAAAGCTGGTGAAACAGTGGGAAAGAATGTCCTGTGAGGAGGGTCTGAGAACTCTGGCTTTGTCTAGTTTGGAGAAAAGGACCCTGAAGGGTAGAAGTGGAACTGGAGGTGCTGATCTCTTCTCCTTGGAATCCAGTGATACGAAATCTAGGAATGACTCGAAGCTGCACCACAGGAGGTTCACACCAGCTATTAAAAGCATTTCTTTATCAAGAGGGTGGTCAAACTCTACAACAGGCTTCCTAGAGGGGTTGTAGATGCTCCAAACCTGTCAGTTTTTAAGAAGCATTTGGGCAATGCCCTTAATAATATGCTCTAAATTTTGGTCACCTCTGAAGTGTTCAGGCAGTTGGACTAGATGACTGTTGTAGGTTCCTTTCAATGGAAATATTCTATTCCATTCTATTCCATTGCAATCCATTCCATTTTAATATTTTTTTAAGGTAAGTTTGTAATCACCTACTCCATATTCATGATAATAGGTTAAATTCACTAGAAAATTTATTAAAATTTATAATTATTTTAATACAAAGAAATGCAATGAAAACTGCTAGCAATCTATTATCGTTGCAATAGAAAACTGTAATTTTAATGAAGTTCATTATTTGGCTTTCAATATTCATATAATGTAAAGGCATATGATTGGTTCTTCATTACACATTGCTCTTGAAGAATGAAAACTGTGAACTGCATCTCTAGCTATCTTACAAAAGTTTTTTTAAAGTTTTTTAATTATTATTATTATCTGAGAAATAAATATGCCTAAACAAATTCATCAATATTTAGATCATCCCACTATACATGTAGAAAACTTTACTGAAACCACTACACTTCATCTTTTGCATACCACTATCTTGGCTGGTTGGCACTTGCTAACGGAATTGTTAGGCTTCATCTAACATGATGCATGACTGATTATTTCTTTTTAATTAAAATAATACAATCCAAAGGATTCTAATCCCTTATACCCCTGACATAAATGAGATTACCCATACATTTGCCACACAGTGGATTAACCTGCCTGTCTAAATGTATGCTCACCAGAAAAGAGCAATTGTGTTAATGTATTTCATCCAGCCTCTCTGAAGCTGCACAGGAAAAGATGGGGCTTATAATGAGACCGTGAGATTTATAGATAAGAGATACAGCAGACCAAGGAGGTGGTAAAAAAAAAAAAAAACAACCCGAAATCCTGAGCCCAGTATTTCTAAATCAAGTAGGCTGACATCTGATTACATGGAGGAAGCTGTGGGTCAGGAATTTCTGGTTATCACAACTCGGGCAATATGGTACAAGAAAAGAAACAGCCTAGACAAAACAGTTTAGGCTTTTGAACATGAATTCCTAATCTATTAATTTTTCGCAAAAACTAATGGGAAGTTAATGAAACTCAAAGGCATCCACTGCTGGCATAAAAGTGCAAATCCTGCTGTTTAGACTGCTGACTGAAGTGAAATTCAACACTGTTATTTTCATCTATGTGTAGGTTTTGTGTCGGTGAAAACTACAAAGCTCAGACTAGATCTGACCCCAAATAATTTTGTTTTCAAAGTTATCATCAAAACCACTATGTTTAGCTTACTGTCTTCTGAAGTCAGATTTTAGGGGTATGAACTGTAAGAACAATAAATTTCCCTTCTCTCAAGAAAAGATAGCTCTGGAAGGAATTTACACTGTGTTTTATTTAATATGTGTTCTGGAACTCTTTGGGTAAAATGCTATGTGTTTCATATAACGAGACTGAATTGCACAGAATCTCTTCCTGCCTTGTATCAAAGCACTATATTTAAAGATGCTGTGAAAAGCACTTGCTGGACACAGTCAACATTTCTGTAATACAAGTAGGGAAGTTATCATTATTCTCCTTCTGTGATTCTGAGGGAAATAAAGAAAGCATTACTATTCAAATCTATGGCTATTGTCATGGTCAAATGATGTTCAAGCTTCACAAGTGTTGAATCCTTCCTTAAATCTGAGTTATACAAGTTAAAATTGGTCTAAATAAAATCTGTATAATTGCCACAAATAGGAGAATAGATAGGAATACCTTTTTTTATTTTTGATCTGGATGAAAGACTTGGTCCTTTTTGCAGAAATAAGGAAAAGACAAAGGAAAAGGTCCAGAATTCTCCTCCTATTTATTTTCAAAACTAATTTTTTTTCATTTGCCCCCTGTCTCCTTACTTCAGTAGAGACTGTCATGCTGAGGTTATTTCTGGTACTAATGTACTTTGCAATAGGCTCTCTTAGTGTGATCAATAAATAATTCAAATCTTGTAATCCAATTAGAAAACATTAATATATATTTTAACATTTATATATTATATAATTATAACATAATTAGAACTATTGCCTATTCTCTGTAGTCTAATAGTGAATTTCGAATAAAAAACTTTTGTTTCATACCATGGAATGAGCTGTTAGGTAACCTTGATTTATATCTTTCAAAAATAACTCTCAAAATATAATTTTAAATTATAATAAAAATCATTTCCATCTGAAATTAGCAGATTTGGGAGCTTCAGTTTAACTGTCATAATTAAGCTGAGAAAGTAGTTAATCTAATGAGAAATTCTTACTCGTAGGAATAAGGAAACGAGACTTGCTGGGTGGAAAAGACAAAAGCTGGGGAAGTTCCAAGATCTCCATCAAAACTCAGTCTTGAGAGCAAAGGGCAGGGAGAATCCATGTAAGTCACCATAATAATAAAAACCACTCTTTTATTAGTATTTATTTTGTCATTTTAATCTAGAATGTTAGGTTTTTGTGGATTTTTTTCTTAAAAAGAGTAAATTACAGGGGATGGCTGAGGTGTTAAATCACAAAAAAAGACAAAAAATTGAAACATTGAAACACCCGGGAACTCCAGCATTACTACTGAGATTAGTTACTGCATAATTAGCCTGAAAATGAGATACTGCAGCTAGCATCACTATTTCTCTTTTTACTGTCAGTTTATGAAGACTTATCTCAAATGGTAATTGCACATACTGTATAATTCAACTACAAAGTTTACATGGTAACATTGCAATACAAAAGTATCCAGTAAAATTAATTAATGTTACCTTTACAGTGAATAAATTATTACTACTCAATGTTTCCAGATATTTATTTTATTTCATTTGGATTTAGTTTCTTTTCTTAATTTGTTACTATGTTACACTTTTTTTTCTACTGCAGTAAAAAATAGTATTAATGAATTCTTCTAAATAGAAGATACTGTTTTTATGGAATACTACCATGATCTAGTTATGAGTTAAACTCCTGAGTTTAAAAAGTAGGCTTCCTTCCACCCATGATATTCCTTCATTCTTCAGCTGAAGAATGCTGATGCATTTATAATCCTTAATTATAGTTTTATGATAGGTAAATCCATGGATTATAGCCACAGGTAAGAAAATCTGTTTCTCCTGGTAAAACAGTTTTATCTGAACTCCTAATGAAATGCAGCTTTGAATCCCCAGAGCAGGAAAATTCTGGTGGTGTTATTGAGAAAATGCAAAAGTTATGAATTTGTTTAAATAACTTATTTTTATCAGTTAATATTACTCCAAGGAGAAGGCAAACCAAGAAATAATCTATTTGTCCTTGATTCTATAAACACTTTTGTAATCTATGTTCTTTGGACAGATTTAACAAAATATTGTGATGGATATTGAGAAGAGGATGAAATTCAAAGAACAGTTATTCACTATCTGATTTAGTTGCCTAAAATTAGACTGCAGCCAAGGAGCAGGGAGATTTGTACTGCTGCCCACCCTACCAATGATGGATTCACTCCCTGTGTTGAAGAAGGAAAAAATATCATCCCTGCTTCATGTTCTCATCTTGTTTGAATGTTCAGGTTTTTTCAAGTTTAAGTGACTCATCATACCCCATCTTTAATGGACAAACAGCTCCTGAGTTTGCTATCCAGATTTAGCACATATGTATATTTTGGGGGAGGTGGGAAGAGAGGAGAGAGGGTTCCAGGTTTCAGTCTGTTGTCACCTGGGGACATGGTTTAGTGGCAAACATGGCAGTGAGAAGCTAAAGGCTGGGCTCAATGATCTTAGTGTACTAAGTGAGGTTTTCCCAACCTTACCAAATCTATGATTTTATCTTTCTGCTCTCAAGTGTTTGTCACCATAGTATTTTTCATGCATTGAATTAGGAAGAGTAAGAACTCTTATGACAGAACATCCTTTTGGATTATGATTTGTACAGACACAAAAGATCCCATCAAATTTTCTTCTATTAATCTGCTTATCCAAAATGAGTAAAATTTCTTAAACTGTCTTCCTAATGCTGTGCATAATAAATATTTCTTCAAAATGCAGTGAGTGTTTAAGGAAATAAATTATATTTTTGAACATCAACTATGCACTTAAAAGTAGTTACAGTAATCTCCTTAGTCAAATGTTTGTCAAAAATAGGAAATTGTTCCATTTTACAAGACTGATGGAAAATTGAACTATAAAAGTCTGTCTACTGCAATATATCATTATTTTTGCATTTAAACTAATCATTAATTACTGAGTAATCCCTGGAAACAAAACATTCTTAATAGTTTTAATGACAATTATATAAAATAGAATTTGCAGAAGAATATTTGTAAGTGTTCCATTTAAATCTAAATAATCTTGCCTTAAGAAGATATTCAATTTAAAAAAGGCATGGGTTATACTGTCACTAGCTGTAGTATCCAATAATCAAACTTAAAATATCACTATCTCTATTTAATATACATTAAATATGCATTAAGACATACCTTATTTAGCTTTTTTTTTACATCTTTGAAGTTCTCACTCCTCAAGATTTGTAGTCAATGGCTTATTTTTCCTTAGTTGCTACCATCCAGTGTTATTTTTATACTACAGGAATTTATTCTTAAGCATCAGTTTCTTTATGAAAAATTTATTTTCAGTTTGTTTCCCCCACCTTCCCAAAATGTCAGGTTTTGCGAGTGAATGAACTTACAAGTTTTGACTTTTGCAGAGAACAGCAAGTCTTCAGTGTCCTTTGAATGTAGTTACTGGATGGGTTGGTAGCATAAGATAATATATCCCTTTTGCTAACATGAATTGTAGATGATAAGAAAACTCCTCCTCAGAGAATTTCTTTCTAAATTACTTTCAGTTCATTCATTACATAGGATCTTTGTTCAGGAGACGTGTATGACAGCTGATTTTAAAAAACCCTCCCAATTCCTTCTTATTTAATTTCAATAGCATTAGATTCAGAAAGGGGCAATAATTATTTCAGATGAACCTGAACAGATTTCAGATCTTAATTATAGACTATGGTACACACCCCTGTCTCTCAGACAAATTAGGAACGTGACTATTTTGAAAACCCATTGCCAATCTATTTTTTTCCTATTTACTGGCATAGTAGATACTGTAACCACCTTTCTGAATATTTAAGTTATGATTTTTCCAATGTTTATAATGTAAAGCATGCATACCATCTGGATGTTTTCATGTCATCCTTGAAGCTGAATCAATATCATTTGCTTAGAACAGTTGCCTCAGCATACAGATCACTTGAAATGTGAATGGTAGAAGTGTAGGAAATGACAGCTCTGCATCATGTAGCTCAGCTGCTCCAGACTTCGAGCACATCCTGGCTGATTTTTTTTTGTTCAGATTTATTTTTATTTTTAAGTAGAAATAAAATGTTTTTTTCAATTCAATGGGAATATTGTTACACACATACTGTTTGAAAAGAGAAATAAGGTCACATGCCCTACCAATTTGGGGGTGGAGGAAGGAAAAACTCCTGATTATTGCAATGCAAGTTTGCGTAAGTGAGAAACTCTGAATTTAGCTTTAATAATTTACTTGTTTCCCCATTACAGTTCTTTGTAAAATGACTTAAATGCAGAACATTCCCCTTAGATTTTCTGGTAGAATCCACAAATCAGTGCAGTATTCAAGAACTTAAGGTATTTCACTAGACCTACCACTTAGTAGCAAATGCAATTCTTTGAAAATAACAATTTAATCCAACTTCTAACTAATAGGCCCATAAACTAATCAGCTGGTCTGCATCTGTGAATATCATATTATTGGTTTGCCTTTGAGAAGAGTAGAGGATATTTGAGAAATCAATCATCTGGAGTACTGTATTTGTCCATTAATAACAGTATCACATTTTGATGAGGTTACAGACTTTTTGTACTAACTGAAATTGATGATAAGTGAGGCCATTCAAAGGAGATAATTCTTGAGTTTCATTTAGGGAAGTGGTACTCAGCTTTTAACAGCTGAGGAGCATGCAGCTGCTTAGGCAGGTTTCTCTGTGAATTCTTTCACCATTTTAAGTTCCTATGCCAAATTGATTCCTCTGTGGTGTTGTTTCCTCTTCACCCATTAATTGATCAAACTTTTCTCAGCAGATACAGCTTTTTCTGATGTTTAACACCAAAGGCACTGCGTGTACTGCAAATGATTTTTACAGAGATCATGTGTCACTAGGAGAGTTGCAACAATCCAAGTCTTCTTTTCATTTTATCTTTTTAATTGTTATGCTTGTCTAGCCCTAAAACTCTGTTATAAACACAAAACAGTTTCCTGAGTTAAGTTACCTTACATTTATGAAGCAGATAGCTGAGACTATGCCTGGAGTACTGTGGCCAGGTCTGAGCTCCTCAATACAAGAGAGACATGGACCTACCAGAAAGAGCCCAACAAAGGGCCACAAAGATTATGAAGAAAGTGAAGAAAGGCTGAAGGAGCTGAGACTCTTCAGCCTATAAAAGGAAAGGCTTGGGAAGATCTCATCAATGGACGTATATAAATACCTGAAGGGAGGTTGCAAAGAATATCATGGAATCATAGAATGGTTTTGGTTGGAAAGCATTTTAAAGGTCATCTAGTACAACTCCCCTGCAATGAGCAGGGACATCTTCAACTAGATCAGGTTGCTCAGAGCCCTGTCTGACCTGACCTTCAATGTTTCCAGGGATAGGGTATCTACTCTCTCTCTGGTCAACGTGTTCAGTGTCTCACCACCCTCACTGTAATGACTCATCACCCTCTTTCATCCCCATGTCTACTCTAAAGCTATCCTTGTTTAGTTTAAAACCATTATTCTTTGTCTCATCGCTACAGGTCCCATCAAAAATCTGTACTACGATTTCTTATAAGCCCCCTTTTAAGTGTTGAAAGGCCACAGTAAGGTCTTCCCAGAGCCTTCCCTTTTCCAGTATCCAGTTGAGAGCAACCCCAGCTCAGTCTTTCTTCATAGGAGACATTTTCCATCTCTCTGATCATTTTTGTGTTCCTCCTCTGGACCTGCTCCAATAGGTCCACATCTTTCTTGTACTGAGGGCTCCAGAGCTGGATGCAGCACTCCAGGTGGGGTCTCATGAGAGAAGTATAAAGGGGAAAAATCACCTCCCTTGATATTTTGGCCATGCTTCTTTTGCTGCAGTCCACAATACGGTTGGCTTTTTGAGGTGAAAGTGTCCATTGTGAGTTCATATCCAGCTTTTCATCTGCAAATACTCTCAAGTCTTTCTCCACAGGACTGCTCTCAACCCCTTCATCCCCTGGACTCTATTGATCCCAGGGCTTGCTCGAACACAGGTGCATAACCTTGCACGTAGTGCTGTTTAGGCTCATGAGATTCATGTAGGCCAGCTTCTCAAGGTTATCCAGGACCCCTGGATGGCATTGTTTCCCTCAGGTGTGTCAATGACACAATTCAGCTTGATGTCATCTGCAAACTTGCTGAGGATGCATAGATCCCAGTGTCTATGCTGTTAATGAAGGCATTAAACCATACTGATCACAAAGATGGAGCTAGCCTCTGATGCTTAGTGACAGGACCAGTGGTAATGGCAATAACTGAAACAGATGTTCCCTCTGAACATCAGGAAACACTTTTTCACTGTAAGGGTGACTGAGTGCAAGTGCAAGCTGCCCAGAGAGGTCATGGAATCTCCATTTTTGGAGATATCCAAAAGCTGTATAGTCATGGTCCAGGGAAACTGGCTGTAAGGGGCCCTGCTCCAGGGGGTTGGACCGACATCCTTTCCAACACCAACCACTCTGCGATTGTGTGATTCTGGAACTCATGATAGTCCATTCTTTCTTCTGAAATGCTGTTACTTATAAATGTTCCTGTGTAACATTCCTACTGGCCTCTAGTCCTTTCTAAAACTCTTCCATTCATTTTCAGACCTGGCAGAAATTCAGTCTTCTAATACAATTATTTTTTGTCAAATTTATAGGTGTCCTCAAATCTTCAGAGCACAATCTTTGCCTTTTGGTGATGCCCAGTTCTTTATTCAATCTATTTTGAGGGTAGTACTGCTTCTGCACTTCTTTCATTCCCTACTCTTTTAACAAGGAGAATGAGCAGTGTCATATTTCTCAGAACTGGTTCTTGAATTCTCCTGAAGGCTGATTGTCTTCAGGCATCATCCCCATGCAGACCTCATGTCATCTGTACAACAATGGGCAAAGACTTCTCTACAGAAGTCAAGACCTCACTGAGCAGGCAGGCCTGTTCTGTCAGTGGAAGTTTTCACAGAAACAGTTATGTAGGATGAACTGTATTTGGAATAATGGTCTAGAGAGGTGCTTTTCTGTGACAGCTGGATCATAAAACTACATAGGAAGTCTGACCACGGAGAAGAATTTAAATAAGGTCTTTGTGTATCTATTACCTTAACCACCTTCTTCCATTATCTTCCACAGATCATCAGGTACTCTGGAGGGCTCTATCGAAACTGACATATGACTATGTCACATAAATTCCCTCCAAGGTAGCCATTTAAACACACTTTGTTCAAAAAAGTTTCTAACAAGTGTTCTGCACAGTAACAATAGTTGCTAGAACTGTCATGGACTGCCGTTGACTTTGCACCTAGATTGCATCCCTTTTTTTCTCATTTCCTGCTTCACAGAAGGAATGAGCAGGAGGTCAAGAAGAACACGAATGAAGACAGAACTGTAGCTATTAGCAGCCAACTCTGTGTAAAAATTGCAGGGTAAGGTATTTGCAATATACTGTCAGAGTTATTCCCAGCCCTGTTTTTAAGTGTGAATGTGAATACATAGGAAGGAAGTGCTGTCAAATGGGTTAAGGTTTCTATATTAATATTGCCAGTTATATTCTGTCTAGAGAGAGTTATACAGTGTTTGCACACACACTATAATATATAAATATATAACATATTTTTGTCTATTATATACACAGGAGACAAAACCTACAAGCTAAGACTTGTAGGCTTTGTGTAAGAATAAATTGGGTTTAAATTGTCTTCACGTTTAAAAGGGAAGTCCCTCTATCTCTAGTATTTTGCAATCCAGTGAGTACTACTTTAATCTTACATTTATTACTTCATTAACTGCTTGAAGAGAAGAGTTTAAAACAATGATGTATTCTGACCCCCTTTCTGTTTTAACATCAGAACAGTAAATTTGAAACTAAAATGTTATTCCAAATAGAATTAACCACAGATGGTGCATTACCTTAATTCTTCTACTTTCTGAGGTGCAGCAGTAACACATATGTCTTTCCTTCATAATCAATGGAAAGGAAAATTCTGTCACTTCACTTCCTGAGCGATCTTACAAACCTCTCAGTGGAAAAGCTTTTTTTTCCTTACTGAATAAAAATGTAGCATGGAGTTCTGAGTTCCTTCTAAAAGTCAAGGTAAGATGTAAGCAATCTCATCCTTACAGGGTAGTAGGACTGACCAGAAATGTAGAATAGCTTAGGATGTACAAAGTAGTAAAGGCATGCCTACCTGCCCTATCATAAGGTGGTTTGTAACAGTCACATGTTTTATTTAAAGCTGTTATTAACATGGCATATATTAAGTGATGCCAACTGAATCAAAGAAATTCAAATATCACAGAACAGAAGTTTCCAGTTGGTAATGCACTTTCAGCTAATATTCCCCTAATAAAGAAAATTTTTAAATTAATATTATTCATATTCTTTCAAAAATATCATGCCATTTCAATTCATGTTACAAGCTTCATCTAAAACAAGGCTTGATCATGAAGCTACTTAAACACTCATTAGATACATGGAGAATCTGTCTTTGACTACAGAACTATATTTTACCAACTGCTTATATTGTTGTCTTATATAGTGTACTTGTAACACCATGTCATCTTTGCTTTATCTTGCACAGCTTTAGCACTTAAATATCCGAATTTGATATCTTTAAATGTTATATTTTTAAAATTAAACCAAATCTTAGCAATTCTGCAATCAAATTACTGCAAAATACAGTTATTTTACATTAAATTTTAATTAGGATATCTGAGTGGGAGAGGTAAAATGTATGGAAAAAAGGGGAAAGCTAATTTGATAAGACAGAGCCCAATAATTCTAAGAATTAAATACCTTTTTGGAGTTAAAGCCTACCCTCATTTTCAGAGGTAACATTCCAATATAGCTGTATTTTATGCACTTTTTTATGGATAAATGCACAGAAGAGAGGAGATATATGAAAACATGCAGCTCAAATCTCTCAGTGACATTAACAGAGAGTAGGTCAGATAGTTACATTAAAAAGCTGGTTCGTTGTTCTGTCCATTCAGTTTGATGTTTTGTAAACAACAAATTATGTTAAAAGGTATGTGTGTAATTTTTTAAACTAATCAATATCAGAAACTTTGATTTATGATGACTTCAACTTAGAAAAAGCATAGCTGGCAAACTGGTGAATGAACTCTTTAGACACTAATAAATCTCTGTTGAAAATCATCACTGGATTGTGAGTGTTTACAGTGAGTAGAGCAGGTTCAAAGTTTAGCTTTGTCTGCTTAGGCTCATGATACTTTCATGACTGGTGTTTGAAAATAGCACGATGGGCCCTGGCTGGTTTTTTTACCCACTGAACTTTGGTGTGCCAGACAATTTTTGAGCGGCTTCTGTTTCAAGTCATAACCCCACCATAAACTAACATTACTGAATATTTAGCTGTTATTAAAGTGAAATTGTGAATTCAAGCAGGATTTCAATAAAATGTAGTGTGTGATTTGAACCACTCTACAACCCTAGGGAATCAGTGACATTTGTACAGGCACAGGAGTAATGGAGAGAGATTATAAATACCATCCAATAGCAAAGGTGAGTTTGAATGAACTTTGTAAATTAGATATTATTGCCTTTGTTAAGTTCAGTAGGTGAAGGGAAGGAAGAACAATAAAATTTTTATTAAATTGTACTTACCCTGTCCCTTGCACAGAGTAATGTCATTGAATTAATCTTTCTTAACAGAAGCCTGATAGGACATTATATCCCTTTTAGGAAACATGAATTCCTTCCAAACTTGAGCGCCCCAAAATAACTCTTATTCCTTGTTTGTTTGTTTGATTGATTTCATTGGTCAGAATAGAAATTAATTTAAAATCTATTGTTTTCTTATAATTTTGATAAGTTTTAATGTCTGGGTTCTCTGTGGATCTAGATTGCACCATAACAAATGAACAAGAACACCACAAGAGAAGCATTTTACATACAACTGCAAATTCATAAAATTCACAAGTAGCTGTGTTCAAATGCCTTCTCTCTTTTTTTATTATTATTTTTTTAGAAGCTTCTGAAGATCCAAGAGGTCCAACACATGTGCTGCTTTTTCCAATCTCTGCTTCTTCACAGATGAATATCTGGGATTCATTGATAAATAGTAGGTTCTTTTTTCCTGCTTCTTTTAATTTTTAACCTTATAATCCAGTATCATTGTACATTTCATGCTGGATAAATTACAGAACATATCTAAATTACTAAATTATATTTGCAATAAACTAAATCACATTACAAAATTATATTTACAATCATGAAGTTATGTTTGCAAATTCACCACATCACCACATTATAATTACCATATGTACCAAAATGAATATCCATAGCCTGATTCATAATAGATAATATTATTCAAGGATTTGCACTAAAAGTTTCTTATTCTCCATCTTTTAATCTTTTCTTCTAGAAATTGCTTGAGGCAGAAGTTTTATATTGTAAATTATGTAACAAGTTGCAATATTTAAAAATGTATGTCCGATGAAATATCTATTGATTTCTTCCCTCTGCTACAATCTGTTCCTCTCTTTCTTGGGCTCCAAGTCTTTGTGCTTAGCTCTAATCTCTATAGGCACTGTGGTGATATAACGTTTATTTAGGATTTTTTAATAGACTTGCACTATTGAAATTCTATAGAAACTATAATTTAAAACTCTCTGGTAAGTTCTGATTAGGCAGCTGCTAATAGAACAGCTGCAACGTAGCCAAAAGATTGAGAAAAAATGGCTAAAAAAGCCAAGTTGGAAACTAAGTCTTCATGCAGACTAGTTTATGTAAAAATCCTCTGGGATTTGCATAATGGAAGGAGAGGGTCTCTGAGTTTTTCCATGAGAGCAGCCCAATAGTCTGACTAATGAGGGATTTGTAAAGGGATCTTACAAGGAAATTTGCTTTCCTCAAACCACGATTACAGCGTTCTTCAGTGGAAAGGAGAGGAATAATTTATAGATCAACAAACAATGTCTCGCGACTCTGGTAGATACTCTCACTACTGAATGTTGGAAATCTAATTTTGTGTGACTACTTCTACCAAAACCGCAAAATGGCTTCATGCAAAAAAAGAATGCTCATGCACTTTCAGTAGCTGCTACAACTAAACCGAACAGTAATTAGTTTTGGAGCCATATATTTAATTCTCTATTTCATTGCTAAGACAAGGTTGTTTATATTTCAACTTACAAGTCAAGCAAAAGGCATCTGTGATGCAAGTAGAGAGTGGCAGGACAGCTGAAACTCCTTTACTTCATAGTACTTGACCCATCAGTCTGCCTCCTCTTTTCTGTGAAAGCTTTGAAAGAACAGGACAACAATCCAGGATTTTTGGTTGGTTGGTTGGTGTTTTTTGATTTTTAACTACAAAAAAGAATTTTCTTTCCATTTCTTTCTTGTCTCTGACTTTTGGAGACATGAAGCATCATTTACACAAACTGTATTTCATTTGCCTTACACAGGCATCTGCACTTGAGGAATAGTCCTTCCCATCTAGAAAGGCAAGGGTCTCCTACAAATCAGATCTTGTATATGCAAGTGCTGTGTAGCTGTCTGAGGTAACCTAGAGTCTTTAAAATGTTTAATTATTTGAACTGTACTCAAAAAATCAAGGCGTGAGTTAGCAGCTGAGTTGCTGCTCAGAGAGCAGTAGTGCTGCAGCAGGAAAGCTGGATGTGAGGGATAATGTGAAGGCTAAAATTTCTTTTCTTCCTTCTCCCTTTCTACTCCATCAATCTCACACATAGTCCTTTATTCTAGAATTTCTAAACTATATACAATGCTAAGAACAGATTTATTTAATTTTAATGCTAAACACATCAAAATACTATAAAATACTACAAAGCCAGTAAGCAGAATGTCATGGATATATCTTGGTTTCACAGATGACATTGAAATGCGGACCCTTTTCTAAAATCTGAGAGGAAGTGAAAGACAGACACAAGTGACTATGAAGCAATCAGTGTTTGGCATGAGCTAATTCTGAAAAGAGAGCATAAAGAGCTCAGATCAGGCATTAGGCCAAAATGTAGAATGTAATCAAAAAATATAGAAATTATCTGGCATCCTATCTGGCATGTGAAAATGTCTGATAGGCTCTATTAAAACAAAAGGATTTTTGAGAATACTTATTTATAATTAGATGGAGATTTTATTTCACAGGACGTCTATTATGTTGCCTGAAGACAGCTGAATGGTTTAATATTTATTATACATGACCATATAAAATAAAATGCATCCAGTAGAAGAAGCACAATGAGAAACAGTGTAATTGTGCATTTAAAAAGTAATTAATTAATTAATTCTAACCATGTTTGCAACATTTTTGTTTCACTTGCTTGGATTATTTCAGCAAAGGAACTTCAGCAATACAGAGCACAAAAATGGACTGCAAATGTTGATGCTGGGTAAATAAAGACTAGTGGGAAGTTTTTGTAGAACTGCATACAAACCCAGTGAATAGGATTTTGAGGTCACAATCCAGCTGTTGCCAACTGGTTAGCTGAGTTGACAAATCAAGGAACACAGTCTGCACTACCTAGTATATATGGCAGATGGCAAATTTTAATTATACTCAATAAGTTGTTCAGAAGTAATTTCAGGCTATTCCATGAATTTGATGTGTTTCTGCAGATTAAATGTCCACATGGTAAATGCTTTAACTTTTGTGAAAGACTTGATTAACAAAGCATTGGGAATTATTCTTTCAGTTCAGATTTCTGTGTCCTTTGGTGTACTATGTCTAGGTTATATAACTATTGATGGTATTGATCAACTGCCTTTTGATTCTCTTTGTATACTATGAATCTCCTTGAAAATTAAGAGGATATATGGGTGGTCAGGGAATGTCACATTTAGGAGATGTTTTAGTCTTTTACTGCATCATTTTATTGATTTATTTCAATAGGATCTATAAATCCTGTGGGTTACTTTCCTAAAATGGGAAAAAAGAGGGGGAAAACCCCATAAGTTCTTGTCATAAATAATAATTTATTTTACCCTACATCATGACAATTTCACTACAGGATGGACTATCCAAGACAAATGGGGAAGTCTGGTTGCTTGACCTTGGCTGGAGGCTAGGTGCTCACCAAAACTGTCCTATCACTTCTCTTCTGAGCTGGACAGGGAAGAGAAAATACAATGAAAAGCTGTGGGTCAAGATAAGAACAGGGAAAGATCACTCATCAGTTACTGTAATGGGCAAAACAGACTCAGTTTGGGAAAATGAGTTTAATTTATTGCCAATAAAATCAGAGTAGGCTAATGAGAAGTAAACCCAAATCTGCAAACACCTTCCTCCCTGCTTCTAAAGTTTAATTTTATTACCAATTGCCTACGTCCCCTCCTCAGCGGCACAGTGAAAGAGAGAGTGGGGGCTGCAGTCAGTTCTTCACCTGTTGCTTCTGCTGATCCTTCCTGAAAATTTATATAACATAAACCAACTAACATCTTCCCATCAGAGTCCCACATGTCAACAAAATTATTGTGAATCATGAAAACTTCTAAACACATACACCTTTGCTATTTCAGTGAGTTATAGAACACAGAATTAATGTTGACATTAAAAAAAGCTGCCTACATTGTATTAATTTTTTTCCAATTTGGATCTTACTCATGATCAATCACAATCATAATTTTTAAATTGAATTATTTTTCAAATATAATTTCTAAATAACATAATTGTGAAGAAAAAAGATGCAATAATGCATAACCTTGATCTTATGTGTTTTATGTTTAAACTATTGAAATTATATTGTTTTAAGCTACTGTATGTATCATTTTAGTCTTATAATTCAGAAAAAAAAAAAAGAAAAATCACAACACAAAGAAACAAATGCAGAGTAATTAGATATTACTATGAAGTTCCTGAGCTTAATTCAGGGAAAACATGGCTTTGAGTGGCTTAAGGACAGTCCCATATCTGTGAGATTTCAATTTATCAGAGTATACTTCAATCTACAAGGACCACTGGTGACGCTGGGTCAAAATTTCAGAACTCTATCACTATGAAAGCAGGATGAATGGTTGCCAAATAACATCAAGCATATGCACTGGAGCAGTTGGCACTGATTTTCTGTAATATAAATAATTATCTAAAATACAGCATCATAAAAGAATCTCCCAATTATTCTTTAACTAATCTGGAAAAGATATAATCATTTTTAATTTATATTTTTCCTCAGGCTCAACCTACATTTAATTCTTTATTAAAATTTCTGTTTACCAAGCAGCAGTATTGACACAGTAGGATAAGACAAAAAAGTATATTTCCAATAGAGCATTTTAGAGTACTTTATGTACAAATTGAACAATGTTAGAAGAATTTTGTTTAGACTGCACTGATTTGGTTTTTATATGGGTATACATGTTTATTTAAATTGGTTTTCATACTACAACAGAAAAGATTCTTTTCATTCAGGCTGAAATCAGATTAGTTAACATTTTGTCTCGGCCTGGTAAAAGGCACAGCACAGAGTTCTGGTCACTGTATAAAATGTATTCATATAGTTTCCCTGTGACTTAAACGAAAGACACAAAAACATGTGCAGAGACAAGAATCTGAGACTCCCTTGTCCTAATATAGCACTGAACCACAGATAAATCTGACTTGCTTTTTCTCAGTTAAACCAATTCCCAGCTAAATAGTTGTTCAGCTTGATGGCTGGGGAAAGGAAATCATTCCCTCATGGTTTTACCTTGTATCAGCTGTATCTCTTGAAATGGCACTATCCAATGTACAAGGCAGCAGACTCTATCAAAAAAATTCTCAGAGGCAGATCCTGAAGGGAGTACTCTAGCTAGCTGGTGATAATACAGAAGGGTACAATGGTGACTGCCAGTGTTTGCCATGGCAACAATGAAGGACTGTTATCTTGCTTAGCAAAGAATATCTTTTTTTCTATGATCCTAAAATTTTTGCACTTTGCCATTAATGAAGAATTTTGACTCTACAGATGTACAAAGATCAATTACAATTCTAAAATGTTTCAATTTCTGTCTCAGGTATTTGATTTTCTTTATTCTCAGAATTACCTCTTTTTACAACAGCAATATTTTTAATAGTATTCTCATGTACACTGTTCTTAAATGGTTGCTGTTATTCTCCAAAAAAGATTATCTGAAAACATGTTATCATCACTACACAAATTTATTTATTTATTCTTTTTTATTACATAATGCTATCACAAAAATTATTTTTATTCATGGAGATATTTATTTTTGGACCACAATTGCTCTATCATTTTTTTTTGGTTGATTTGGTTTGGTTTTTGGTGTCAGGGGTTTTTAATTTTCTTGTTTATTTGCTCTCAAAAACTAGTTGGATTTCATTTATGCTATAAAATACATTTTTACCACCCATAGTTGTTGTTCTTCTTACTATTATTATCATCATTATTTAAAACTCATTACATCGTTAACGACTTCCATGTCAAAGACATCAATAGTGAAGGAATTTTGCTCACACTATGCACCTCAAAATCTGTCCCTGCTGCCAAATACTAACAAAAAATAGTCCATGTTATGTTATCCTATCACTTTTACCCTTCCAGTTCTTCCTCTATCCCACTTGGGCAGTGGGGAAGCAGCATAAGCTGTCTATTGGTGTTAACCTACTACAACTTTCCAATGTTAAAGACGCTTTGGCAACTGCCTCTAGAGAATTTCTCATGTCTATAAAGATTTGACCTCACATAATTCATATACTTTTAATGGAATAACTATAGGGTTGAGCTAATTTTTTTGGATGACCTATTTGATTATGAACACAGCAATTTCTGTTCAAAGTATTTCTGCTACTATAACTTATCCCAGTTCTCTGATTGAAATTATATATGAATACAAATGAGAACAAATATTCCTGTAGTACTATACACACAGATATGCCTTTTAAGAGTGTCAGAGGTTTTTTTGTATTTTTTTTAAAATAGTCCTTTGAAAGGGAAAAAGCTTCAGTATTGGCACTAGCATGAGTTCCATTCAGTAGATGTTAAAAATGCTAAATTTGTTGTAGGAAGTGCCTTACTAACACAGCTTAAGAATAATAAAAGCGTTACCACCACACCAAATGTTTACGAAGGTAGATCAGAACGATGTTATATAAGGATTTCAGAATTAAATGAAAGGACAGCCTAGATAGACAGTTTACAGTGTTCCTGAAATAAATAAACCATGCAATATCGTGTCAAGTTAAGACACACCAAGGCAAATAACATTGGCAAATCATACACAACACATTCTATATATACTTGTTAAAATAAATCTGAGGACACACTTAAAGATAAGTCGAAATGCTCTAAATATAGTAGGCATTTTACCTTCCTACATGAAACACTTTCAAAGCAATAGAACCAAGTAAAATACTAGGAAGGCTGAAGAATGGAATAACAACTGTTCATTGCTTGAGCTTTACTATTTATTTATAAAATAATTGCTATTAATTTCTATTATGTTATTTTGTACAAGTTGCTAACTATACAATTAGTTTATATTGCCTTAGTTTGAATAAGTTATTCAGTATACTGGTTCATTTTACAACCTGTAACCCCTGAAAGAATGGGATTCCATCACCGAGATGGAGATCATGTTTCTTTCCCTCACAAATCAAACTAATTTTATAAGTCAGTAGGCCAAAAGGCATAATCTTATTCCTTTTAGAAGAGTCTTGCATTAGGTTGAAAGCTGGTCTTTTCCAAGTAATAGTCACTTGAAAATAAAGCTTTGGGTTTTTCTTCTTTTAAAGAAGAAAATAAATTATTAAACTACTACCTATTAGATGTTAATAGATATTATCGGATATTATCAGACATTATCAGACCTGACAGATACCCTTTACAAAAGAATAAACATAAAAGTAGTTAAATAAAGAGTAGAACCAAAAATACAAGTGATTTCCTTAAGGTTTTCATGTTCACAAGCAAAGGAAAACATTTATTTATATTGTTACAACAGTTAAAAAAGGTTTTACATTGTAAAAAAAAGAAGAAATAGCACATGCAAATTTTCTTCCTTTTTTCAGAACTCATCGAAGAACAGAGAATCTGGAATAATTTGCTATCACTCTTCAAATGGATTTTATAAGAAGTGAAAATATGTGGCTAAAGCATGATGTACTAAATCTATTGTTGACAAGACAAAGAGACTGAGGGAGAAGGGTCAATACCACTGCTACAACATGGAGAATTCAAAGAACCTGCAGGTGTTACGATGCAGCAGTATCCTTGACCACAAACTTAACAATCTTCAGAAAAATAAATAGTCAAGAAAATGGGGACTTTATTCTTTGGATAAGAATTACCTCAGTCAAATTTATGTGTCTTCAGTATGTATGTAGACTTTGTGATATGGCCCACCTTGGTTCCATTTGTAGTTAACACAAAGAGGAATGTTTTCTCTTCATGGGAAAACAGGGTGTTAGCACCTTATCTAATGTATTTTAGGATAAAGTGAACTACATTTAAGAACTGTCTGTTCCTCTCTATCACCAGTAAGTGAATTCACACACTTGGAGATAGGAGAATTGGAAAATTATTGCAGGAATTTCATGAGACAGGAAAAGCAATTTTCTGTTGTCTAAACAAACCCTAAAACAAATGACATTTTTGTCAAAGTGCAGAAAGGAGAGTGCTGGAAATAAAAGCCTATTTCATTTGACTTAATTAGAGTTCTGGTAAAGGTATTTTCAGAGAAGGTAGAACTGGGTCTTACAGAAGTGGTGCTTTACAGACTAAGAAATACACTTGTCCCATAGCCCCTTTGCATATGGTACATAGAATACATCATGCATTGTATGAGGTTTGTATGGCAAGGTTTTGAGAGTAAGGCGGAGGAAGACGCCAGAGGCTTACTCTTTGTCAGATAAAGCCAGTGTCAGCCAGCTCCAGGATGGACCTGTTGTTGTCCAAAGCCAAGCCAGTCAGCAGCGATGGTAGCACATACATGATAACGTGGTTATGAAGGGAAAAAAAAACCTGCTGTGCAAACAGCAGCCAGAGAGAGGAGTGAGACAAGCAACTCTGCAGACACCAAACTCAACAAAGAAGGAGGAGGAGGAGATGCTGGAGAAGGGATTCCCCAGCAGCCCATGGTAAAGACCCTGTTGAAGCAGAAGTCCCTCTGCAAAGCATGGAGCTCCCATGGAACCTGCAGCCTCTGAAGGACCCCTTGCTGAAGGAGGTGGATGCCTGAAGGAGGCTGTGATCCCATGGAAAGCCCATACTGGACCAGGGTCCCAGTGGGACCTGTGACCCCGTGGGGAACGCACACTGGAGCAGTTTGGTCCTGAAGGACTGCACCTTAGAAAGAAGCCACGCTGGAGTTATTCCTGAAGAACTGTAGCTCATGGGAAGGACACATGTTGGAGACGTTTGTGAAGGACTGTTTCCATGAGTGGGACTGCACAATGCAGCAGGGGAAGACATTGAGGAAGGAGCAGTGGGCACAACACAGGATGAATCAACTGCAGTCCTCTGCTCCCCATCCCCTCCAGCTGCAGCTGGAGAGGAGGTAGAGAATTTGAAGGTGAAGTTGAACCCAATAAGAAGGGGAAGGTGGAGAGAATATATTTTAAGGTTTGGTTTTCTTCCTCATTACCCCACTCTGATTTGATTGGTAGACAATTAAACTAATTTTCCCCAACTTAATCTCTTTTGCCCATGTTGGTAAGTGATGGGAGAAGCCTCCCTGTCCCTAGTTTGACTCCTGAGTTTTTGTTATATTTTTTTCTTCCCTTGTCCTGATGAGGAGGAGGATTGATAGAGCAGCTCTGGTTGGCACCCGGTGTCCAGCCAAATTCA
Organism: Acanthornis magna; assembly: GCA_036785705.1. NCBI lineage: Eukaryota > Metazoa > Chordata > Aves > Passeriformes > Acanthizidae > Acanthornis > Acanthornis magna. The sequence goes on along the minus strand of JAWUZG010000004.1, from coordinate 468,437 downwards.
GCCTACCCCACCTATATAAAATTCTCAATCATTCAAAACCAGTACAAGCTGATCTTCAAAGGAACTTAAAAGGCATTTCTTATCAATGACTCCAGGCTAATTGAAAGTCAAGGCAACATAAATTCTTTCACAGATATAAATAAACTCTCAGTTACTCCCTTGATAATTGTGTCAAGAGCAAAATTTACAAAAAGACTGATAAGATCTGATGCTTAAAAGCTGGCCCTGTTTTGGAGTGGGGAGTTGGAAGAGATGACCTCCAAAAGTCCCTTTTGATTTAACCTACTTTATGAGCCTATGTTTCTATGATTTGAACATCGTCACTAACTCAATGAAGTCTTTCCAAATGCCATGTGAAAACTAAAATTGGAATGAGAAAAATAGTCCGTGATAAAATATTTCCGAAAAGAACTTTGATTTAAAAAACCCCTAACCTCTAAAATCTGGATAAATTTCATAATGGAAAAATCCCATTTATTGATTTTAGTCTTTAGTCACATCACAACAGATGACCTGAAAATTAGGTCATCATTAGTAGGTGGATAAGTAAATGTCCTCATAAATGCTTTTCAAGATCATAAACAATAAACTTGTAAAAACTAATAAATAGCATTTTGATTGAACAGTAAATAGTAGCCCTTGTATTATTACAAAGGAAAAGGTGTAAATCAATCTTAATATTTATCTTCAGAAAGAGAAAGGGGTACAAAAGTGGCCTTGTGACTGGTTAAAAAAAAAATTAGTCAAAAAAAATACAATATTATATGTAGCCCTGAAAACACAAGACTTTGTCAGTACATAAAGACACTCAAACACTAGGAGAGTGAAAATGGTCTGAATTTTGTATTATTTTTTCTCTCTCAAAATTATTTAAATAGCATTTGACAGAACAACCTCCTACTGACATAAAAAGTTGAAGACATAATATATGTATATTAAGTATATCCAGTGGAGATAATCAGGCATTTTACACTTAAAAACAATGTATAATCCTTTGTTTGGCTGTTTATCAGAGTTCCTGGTTTTTGCTTTGATACAACTTTGCAACAAAATTATAGATGCATACTACAGGCACATGTATGCTGCCCAGAGAGGTTGTGGAATCTCCACTCTTGGACATATTCAAAAGCCATCTGGACGTGGTCTTGGACTATCTGTTCTAGGTAGCCCTGCTTGAGCAGAGGAGGTGGACAAGGTGACCTCTTGAGCCTCCTGCCAGCCTCAGCCATGCTGTGATTTTGCGACATGTTAGTGGTCAAATGTGTGTGAATACATATAGATATTAATATAGTCACTTGTTAAGATACAGTGTATAAATTACTGGGAGTCACCACCAGTTTCCAAAGGAATACCTTCAAATAAAGACAAAACTTTCTGAGTATATGCTTTGATTAATATTTTCTAATTTCAGTCCTTGATTATGGTGCTCTGAACACGTTTATTATGCCTGCACTTGGGTAAATCTTATGTAAATTTTGGTGAAACTCATTTTGACTAACTGTTCTCAAAAGAGGATAATTGAAAACTTTGTTTTACAACTGATTTTGAACAATGTAGCTGATTTTTATTCTCTTTCCCTGACATTTGATTTTCTTAGAAGAGTTTAAGACATAAACATCCAGACTGCTTTCTGACAATTAGTTCTGTGGAATTGTGACTTACAAAAGTAACAATTGTCATACAGTATCAACCCTGGAGAATGCACCTAGTCTAGCTTCACGTCCTTGACAATAGTTACAATCAGCTCTTTAACAAAAATAGTGCAAGAAGTTAAACTTCAATGTTAAAAAAATGGATGTATTGCAATGAGTCCGGCTGGGATGGAGTTAATTTTTTTCACAGCAGCCCACATGGTGCCATTTCAGATTAGTGATCTAAACAGTGTTGATAACACACCTGTGTTTTAGCTACTGCTGAAAAGTGCCTGCACAGCACTAAAAACTTCTCTGTTTCTTGCTCTCCATGCCCCTGAAGGTATTTGGCTAGGGGTGGGCAGGAGAATGGTGTGGGACACAGCTGTGAAAGCTGACTCAAATGTACTAAAGGGATACTTAGTACCCTGTAACACCATGCTTGGCAATAAAAAGTAGGAAGGGGGGGAAGGTATGAAGCAGGGATCGTTTTTTGAAGGCAGGCATTGGTTAGAAATTGGTTGGACAACAGTCTGGTAGTAGGAAGTGGTCAGTGATTGTCTCTGCATTATTTGTTTTGCTTTGTTCTGTTTCTCTTCACATATTAAATTGTTTTTGTTTTGGCCCATGAGTTTTTATCGCTTTTTGTCATTCTAATTCTCTCCCTCATCCCACTGATCATATCCATTTCAAAAAGTCTTAGCTGTTTTAACAGTTCAACTCCGAGTTTTTGCATATAAAATTTAACTCTTGATTCTTGATAAAAATATTGCCCAAAAACTAAAAAATTATAACAAGTTCCCTGTACTAATTAGACATTAATAAAAAATGTTTCCACTGTCAAGTTTTCTGCTATTAACCATAACTGAGTGACAGGTTATTATTGTGCTAGAAAACAAAGTGCAAGGGTGGGTTTCACAGAGAAACAGCAATAACATTTCAAGATTTATGCTTCTTTTTCCTGAGCATTTCACTTTTATTGCATAAACAGTGGCCAAAGTGGAATATAGAATCCAAACAATGAAAAATATCTGCTGCTTCATAACCCCCCTGGAAGACAAGTCTTTTGACAACTTACAAGTCCTGAGATAAAGGTGACTCCATTAGAGTACTTTTCTACCCAAAATGGGCATGTCAAATTTCATGAGATAAAGGGCTCCCAATGGCTTAGGAATAGAATGCCTCAAGGCTGCTTAGAAACCTGTGGCAATATGATGGCAATGCAATAATAATGTGCTATTTGGTTTAAAGATTGTCTTGGGCCCCACAGGGTAGAACTACGAACACATCTGTCAACATGGATTTTCTCTCTGTCTTTCAGGGATGTGAAGAAAATATATGTACTAAGATATCTTTTGAAATAAAATTAAAAAATTCTTTTTCAATTCTCTTTGGATGCTGATTTTCACAGCCTTTGTCAACAGTGTTTTTTGAATATTTCTTTAAACAACATGGAGGTTATTTCACCCATTTATCTATATCTTGCAATGTTTAGAGAGATTTGATAATGTTGAATAATTAAAACACGGTGATTTGGATCTGGCTTCAAAAATATTGAAGAGGAAAAACCATATTTATAGTATAAAACTGACCAAAAATACTATGTAAAATGAACAAGTAATGGCAACATAAAGGGAAAGTAATTTTCACTGAGTGGCATCCTGTTGCATAGTTAAATATAGCAAGGCACTACTCAAAATATGGCAACATATTCAAATCCAAAAGATACTCTTCCAAGGAAATCTTGTGCATTGTAAGTCACAGACTCACAGAAACATCTGAAATCACTGGCCTGTTGTGTCTGCTTATTACTGCAGAAGAAAAAGGAACTTAAAAAAAAATGCTTCTTTAAGAAGATCAAAACTACGGACAGCATGCATTTACAGGTAATTTCCTTTTCCATGAATATAGATGCTTTTTCTTTTTATTTTTTTTTCCTGGAAATTAGAAGAGAAATTCGGGAGATTTTAAAGATAAAATCAATATATTCAGAGAAACTGGATATCTAGAAATGCTCCCACTGAACAACAGTCAGTTTCTGTGCTGTACATGGGACAGCAGCTTGACAGACTGATACACCCAGCCCTGATTGCAGGGGGATTTTCACTGCAGCTCCACAGGAGTCTTTCACATTTCTATGCTACATGGTCAGCCTCAATGAGGTAATAAAGTTAGAAGTGATACAGAACACCCAAGTAAGGTGGATCAGGGTCAGAAATAACACAAAAAAGAGAAGTCACCGTTCTTAAAATGCCATCCCTCTCTTTCCTCCCTTTCTTCTTTTTAACAGTGATTCCCTGGATGAACTGGCAAATGCTTCCAGCTATTTCCAAGTAACACAAAATTAAAAAAAAAAAACTGCTGGGGCAAAAGTTGGCTGGGTTTGCAAGCCCCCTCTGCATTGACATCTATAATTTTCAGATGTAAAATGAAAGCCTGAGAACAATGAGATTTACTCATAAGAGAAAAAAAAAGAAAAAAAACCCCAAACCTTAGCAAAAAAAGAATGTTGAAGCTGCTTCAAATGTAAAATACATGCCATAAAAACTATCTTGATTTTAATTCTTGAACCATATCAAATCTATGATTGAATCTCTGGCATCATTGTAGGTTTTTTCCCAGTGTATTCATATTTGAAATATTCTTTAAGATGACATTCTGCAATATAGTTCAAAAATTTTAGTGTTTACCCTATACTGTTTTATATTATTCTAATGTGCACTATGTGCTTCATGGAAGAAATAAGAAAATATGGTTTCTGTTCACAATTGCTTTTCATTTCCTTGTTATAATTATGCAAACTTTTTAAGGAGATGAAGAGAGAAGGGGATTAGAAAAGGAATTCAGAAAATGTTGCATAACTCAAATGCAACAATCATTTCATCTCTGGTTACTGTATTTCTGAGAAATGCACTTGCACTTTATACTGCTTTATACCACAATATGTTTGTTTCTCTGAATATTCAATATGGACTGAAAATGAGGAACACTTAAGGGTGTCTGCAGCAGAAACGGAGCTGTAGATACCATCCTTATTGAAGTAGAAAGAGGAGGATATACTTCTGACTGTAGCAAAATTGGGAGGATAAATTCCTATCACTCCCATTTGGTTTAAATATTGCTGCTGCTTCCTCATAAAGGCTACAAATACAGTTGTATATGTTTCAGAAAAACAAAAAACACCGTGGAGTTTAATGCATTCTGTTCATTCCGGAAGCTTAAAAACAAAACCCCTGGAGATAATAAGCATATAATTTCAAAAGTTCGTATCTTATAATTTCCTAACTTTGGAAAAATAATTCAGTAAGTCATGGAACACAAAACAATAAAAGAGAAACAAAAACACAGAAATGGAATATACAGGCATTGGGCATTGATACTTTCTCTGATAAAGCTTCAGAAATCGCAGTGCTAGTGAAAGACTCTGGTTGCCACAGAAGTTTTCAGTATTCTGGAAAAACTGCAGCTGTACTTTGAGTCTCACAGACAGCTAACTTCTGACAGCTGTGAATGGTTCTTTGTAAATGTAGACTTCTCTCTTTGACTCAAAGCTGAGCTTCTGGAAAAGCTCCAAAACAGTCACTCTTGTGTGGCCGAAAAATGCTCCAATTGCATGCTAGGAGATGGCATGGCAGACTTGGCACATCTAAACCTGCATAAAATCTGCTGATGCTCTATTTTACTTTCCCCGTATCAGGATTGCGAGTTGCCTGTTTTGCACTTCCTGTATACTTAAAACTAGGGAACATCAGTAGGCAGAAGGAGTACCATAGAAATGCAGGGTCAAAACACGTGGCAACAGACTGCTATTGAGTTAATGTAAACGGTAACCTAGGTTTCAAGGATTCAAGCACCCCATCGGAAAAATAACTCAAAATGTTTAGAGATGTTAGAAATCAAAATTCATTTTTTAACAGCATGATCAACATAGATGAAACAGGATTTGTTTCCACAGTATCTTTTAAATCAGTGTTAACTCAATTTCCATTAAAATATGTGAGATTTCAACAGTATTCTTGATAAGGAATGTAATTAAAAAAACCTGTCCTTTATCATGAATGTTCCTTTTTTAACCCCACAACATTTCAGCTTAGGGAGCCTATTGATCATATTCTTGATTTATTTTTCACTGTCATGGGAATGGCACACTTTGAGCGTGTACAAAAATCTCATCTAGAAGGGCAGATCCTTCTTTACTGTTCTGAGGTCAAATCAGTAGTGGGGAGTGTAGAGAAATTACCCTTATATTTGTGTACCCTGCTTGCAGGCAAAGAGCAAATGCAGCCACTGTATCTTGGGAACTGTTTGCTCTTTTCCTCTGTACTTGTGTAGCATCTTGAAGAAGGCAGATGAGTGAGGAATGATGCATATCTGCTGGGTAGCAAGCAGACACTTCCCACCCCTCCCCCCCCGCCCCCCCCCCCCCCCCCCCCCCCCGCCAAGTTATATTTGTAGATACAATCTAGGAAAGACATAAATAGGAGATATGTATTTAGATACTTTCCTATACATAGCCCACACACATGCACACATATAAATATATGCATATAGAACAGTTACACCTCTAGGGCCTTCATTTGCACCCTGCCATCTACAGAGCCACTCCTCTTGATGTTTGTCTTGAACTGATGCTGCAAGCATCTTCTTCTCTTATCGCAAAGCTATCAATCCTCAGTGGAGAAGAATCTTATTCAGGGGTCAGGCTGAACCTAAAAATCTTTGAGAGGAGCAGACTCAATACTGCCTTTGAAATATGATGTGACCATAGGCTATATGGAGCAAAGGCGAGTGTGTGTATTTGCACTTGTGTTGGGACTGTATCATATCTGCAAGACAGAAAAACTTGAAAGATAATAGAAGAGTATACCCCAGGAAAAAAATGCATTTAAGAATTAAAATTCTCCTGCTCTAGTACAATTTATTAAGGAAATACCATTTTTCAATATTTTTCACTATGCAGAAGGTATTTTAGAATGTATTCACATTTTTTTCAGTACATATTAACTGGCTGATTTTAAAAATCTAAATTATCCTCATCAAAAAGTTAATTCCAAAGAAGTAGCAAATTCCATGCTGTGAAACAGAATCTTAAAGTCTTATTCAGTTAAAAGTTTTGGCAATTATAGCCTGGTGCATTTATGAATCCTGACATTTTAATGGTGAGCAGCTTGCATAACAAGTGATCAGCTGGAAACGTATAATGCCACACAGTAGAATTCATCTGGATCTCAAAGTTCAACTCACATTAATCTTCAGAGTCTCTGGAATTGGTTCCTATTTACATGAGAATATTCAAGAGTCTGATAATTACGATCACTTATTCTCAACTGAAAATGTAAGATAGGCATGTGGAGTGGAAGGAAAGGAAATAATATCTGCACGTTCTATTCTGATAGAACCAAAGAGAATTTTCCTCTTGATTGCAAAGCTATCTTTTGAAGATCTTTGCAAACTCTGTGTTCTTTAAAAAATTACTTTTTAACTTGAAGATATAACTGCAAACATTGACCTTCAGTTACTGAGTAATTTCACATCTTTGGTAAAAAGTCACCAAAGGAAACTATAATCTTGTTGATCAGTTTTGTCAGCCTGTGAAGGATCTGGCCAACATTTGTAACACTATGCCAAGCATCACGATTTCATACAGCTCTTTTTATACTTGTTAATTCATTACACTGAAAGAGTAACCCTGCTCTGGTTTGTCTAGAGTTGAAAAGGTCATGTGGAACTACTCTATAACCAAATTCAATACTGCAAGCACTCAGACTAAAAAGACATTCCTGGAGTGGAATTCTGGGCTAAAGCTGCTCAGATCATTTGAAAGATTGTTAACTGACTACTATAAATGAAATAAGTCAAATGAAAGAGAGGAAAACTATTAAATGTTTATACCCATAACTATACCCATAACTATAAAAGCCTATCCTTCTACGCACAGTGCTTCCTCTGAGTTAGAGGAAATGTGATTTTGAATGTCAATTTGAAGAGACTGTTAAACTCATGTTATCAAATTCCTTGGTCAAAATCTCTTATTACTGAACTTTGGTATGAAAGGAGTAGTCTCACCACATTTTACAGCAAAATAGCATGATGTGAGGATTATACTCTTCCTGGAATATTCCTTGGATGAGATACTTGTGACAGATGAGCCAAATACTCTCTTTTTAATGATCTGTAAAACCAGTAATTTAGTATCAAATTACAGTGGAACTAAGAAACACAAAGTTGGAGAAAAGCAAAAACAAAACCAAAACAAGATAAAACCCAAGATATTAACTTAAGAATAGAAAATATGTTGTACTTAATAAAATAAATAGAGGATTTTTGGCAGAATCAAGTCTTATTAGGTGTTTTATGAAGAAACTGGAATAATGCCACAGTAAACAGACTAGCAACAAAAGAATAACAAGAAGATACAAAGTAAAATTCCTGTCAGCAGTTTTCAGAATATTGGAAGTATTAAAAAAAGAAAAAAAAAAAAAAAGAAAAAGCCACAATTCTTCAGGCAAAAGCTCCTTGATATTAGTTTAAAGCATTTAGGCTGAATACGCTGCAGGTCAGTACCAAAGCCAGTGCCTTTTTATAGCAGTTGTTTTTAATTGCTTTTCACTAATCAGTTTTATAACTGATGAAAGTGTAAAGCTAACCTTACCTTAGGTGTTTCCACCATCCTTGGGATTAGTATAAGTGCCATTATCTGGTTAAGATGTTAAGGGCTAGGATCAGCACAAGTTAGGTGTGAGGAGACATAATGTTAAGGCTGTCAAGAGGAGATATTCCTCACTCTCTGAACTGATATAAGCATCATAATGGCTATTACTTTCTGCTTGGATCATATATGTTGAAGGATATGACAGAAAAAGACCTCTTACAAGACCTTTCTGTGGTATATATTAGCCTGAAGTAAATACATGCTAAAGAGTTAAGTATTTGACAAGAGATGGTTTCTGATTCTCCATGCTCCAAAAAGAAATCAACTGCAGCGAAGTTAGTAGGTCAAAAACAGCACTGGGAAAAATCTCAGCAGAGCAACGGAGAGATTGGAAGTCAAGAGCTGCTTTTAAGACATACAACTCCTCAGCAACCAAATGTGAATTGCTCATGTGCATTGTGTTTCCTTTGGGAGATGTGAAGGAGCAATTTAAGGCTAATTAACTCTTAAACAGGCTTATTCTGAATTATAACACATCATGGAACATTTTGATATGGGTTAATAAAAAAAATTTCTTTTAGAAGAGTGACTCAGTCAAACATGATTTTTGTCTGTCTCAGAACCTTTTGTCCCTCAGATTTGTTAATTCATCTGGTCAATGATTAAAGACTTCCCACAGACAAAACCACAAGCTCAATTTTCTCATTACTAAACTTTAAAGAACACAACATAATAGTGCAGAACTTTCATGTAAGCTGCTTCCCTTAATTTCCAGAACTGAGGTAAGCAGCATGAATGATTACTCATTTTTAGTGGGTTCTGGCATAGCAAAAAATAGATTCTTGAACCTGAGTTTTTCCCATCTAGCTTTCAGCCCCAAATGAGCTTGTAAATGATTTTAGATCCTTACTTTCCCTGAGGGACAAAGGGACATAGTCAACTGAAGGAAATGGCTTTCTTGAGAGGATGATTCAGTTCTTAAGGAGGCTTTTAACACCTGTTTACCGTTAAGTACAGAGACAGCCTAGAGCAGATAAGCCTCCTTTAAATTATGCTCCAGTACCTATTTGCTGTGCTTGAATTTTTCCTGTAAGAATAGCTCATCTCCGACAGGAATGATTTCTTGCCCCTTCAGGATTAAGTGTCACAGAAGGCTCTTCTGAGAGGAACTATTTCCAGTTATACTCCAAGATACCTGAAGTCCACCTCAGCCCCCTTTAAGTATGCAAGTCCCTGAACTTATCCACAAGTTTAACTCAAGATATTATTTAATGTATGAGTTCTCTGAAGGTCTAACTTTTGAATCTGTTCTCAACAAACTCTTACTGGAAGTTATGCAAAAAAAAGAGAATAAACAATGACAACAATAAACACCACGTGATGCATTTTCTCAGATCCTAATATATCTGAAGTACATGTGAAACCTTTAGGCAAACACTTTAAAGCTTTGTAAACTGTAAACGAGCAGCTTGAATTAAGTTTCATTCATGAAAACAATTGAAAGCATTCTATCTTTAGTGGAAGAGTATTCAAGGTAATAAATATACAAGTTTTTCAGGTGAGAAAAGGATGAAGGAAAACAGTATGACATTACCAGAACTATTTCTTATGGATATATTTCTGGAATGCAAATCTTATTCCTATTTGCAAAACAGAAAAGTAAAAATATAATAAATTATGATACAATAATTTGAATAATAGATTTGTTTTTGTTGGTTTTTTTTTTTTTTGCAAAATGAGAAAGTTAATTACTTTTTACTCTACATAAGTAATATATTTCATACTTAAAAATACAGTCTTTATTTAAGAATGTATGCTGTAAGCAGCAGCATATGGTCAATGGCTAGAGATTATATATTTGTCATATCCAGAAGGGTCAGAAGGTTTTTCACAATTGTACTACATTCCTCCAGCTAGAATTTGGAATGAAGATGACACATGTGACACGCAAGTCAATTAAATCAGGTTTTGTCAAAAGGAGGAATGAAAAACAAAAAAATCTATGTTTTACAGTAGCATTTTTGGTGTTAGTGTAGCAAATTAGACTGTGGTAGTCAGCAGTCAGTACTGATAAATCACATGGCAGTTATTGTTCTGGATATCCTGTCACATCTGCAAATCTCATAGGCAAGTGATGACAGCATTTTTCTGTATTTTTTTTATATTTCCCTTCAGCATAACAATGACACTAATTCCTTTTTATCTTAGATGTGAAGGTTAACCATTGAGGTCTATTAAGTGTATGCAAACAAAAAATTGCTGGTTAAAAATATTATTAAGAACAATGGAATGTGTAATGAAAGAAAATAAAATACAAATTAGTAGAAAGCTCTTTTCATCAAATATAACTTGTTGAATAGACAGGAATTTCTATTAGAGGAAAACATAAGCAAAAAGCAAGGAAATTGATTTCTTATTATGGCATCTACATGAGATTTTAATCAATGCGTAACAGCAAAAAAGGGAATAGACAAAAAACCCTATGTGGTACAAAGGTCTGCTATCACATCAATCCTAACAGCTGTTTCATAATGCATATATTCATCCACGTCAATCTAACAGAAAAACAAAGTGGAAATGCATATTATTACAGATATAACTACATAAAATCAACTTGGTTGTATAGAATTTTTCATGTGCACTTGTTAGTGACAATATGAAATTATGTTTGGAAGAGAACTTACGGTTTTTCCTGTAATATTAAGTTTTAAAAAGAAATTTGCTAATGCAAGTCTGAACTTTGACACAATATCCATGTCATGATTAGTAACACTATATTTCCCAAAAAGCCCCATCTAGGTCAGTAAGACTACAGGTGACATAAAGTATAAATATATATTTATCTCTTTACAGTTATATTCAGGTGTCTCTGGTTTTATACATTGACTGACCATTCGCCAAGTATGTATGAAGCACACTTGATTTTAGGCAACAGGCACTAAGCTAAATGCATTACATCCCCACAATCAGTAGAGAGGGGCATATGTTTAGAGAAGACTTTGGGTAATTAGAATAATCCTTGAGAGATGCCCATCTCACATCACTACCTATAGGACAGTATTTAAGATGAATTGGCCCTGATTTAGACACCATGCATGGTTGCCTAGTAAGACTATTTCAAACCATGGTACTCATCTGCCTTTAAAAAGTAAGTTTCATTTTATAAAGCTATGTAAAATATTTCTTGCTTTTCCTACAATAGTTGGGAAATTGTTCAAGTGGAAGGAATTAATTTAATTTAATTTAATTTAGTACTGCATAGATGCATTTCAGAAGTAGGTAACATTTTGTAAAGGAAGACAGCTTCTTAACAAATCTTGACGCTTGCAGAACCTATATAGGCTTCAAATGCTAAAGTTCATCTTAGGCAAGGCAAACTTCATGATTTAGGCACTGATACCGTTATTAAAATTCTATGTTGCCATCCATTTCAACAATAAATTTGTATTTAAGAGAAAAAAAAAGGCTGAAGGAAGACATAAAAGGACACCAAATATTTCCAACATTTTACAGTATTAGGAATCAGATTCATTTTCTGGATGAGATAACGGAAAGGGAGCTCTGAGAAACAAATTAATCTAATAAAGTATTCAATATTCCATATGCAACATTTCAGTTAACTGATCTCATTTTCCTTCCATTCCTGAAATGAAGGCTGGGAGTAATATTTCCTTTCACCTCTCTTTCATCTACTTCTACTACCATGGCTTCAAACTTACAGGTAGCCAAGTATGGTTAAGTAATTTCCGACTATTCAGTTACCATTGGATGTCAATAAGACTGACACTCTCACTCCAAATTATTTTCTCTAAATCCCAGGTCATAGAACATCACTATGGATTGATACTATCTGATCAGATATGTCTAGTGGAAAATGTCATTTGCAACTTCTGGGTGCCACCATAAGAGCAATAAACATAGTAAAATCCTGCGTGGCTTTCTACTTAAGCTTTGTAGGATGTTTATGTTTCACAGGGATATGTTTAGAAATCTAGAGCTGAAACTACATTAAGACATAACTTTGACACCACCTCTATGCAGAAATAAACTGCTCTTCAGATTTTTTTCCTCTGAAGACTCTAGCTCTATATTGCTCTTTACCAGGTGTGAGAAGGCTCTTGTGTTTTATAACTTGTATGGTTTGTATTATATAAACAAGGATTGCAGGGCATTTTGATGTTCTTAACTAAGGTGCATCACATAGTTATAATGAATTTGTTTTCTTTTTATTAAATATAATATATCTTTAGCTTCTGGAAAATATCTTTATGCTTTATATAGGGAGTTTATAAAATAGAGTTTTAGAACATATATCACTTAAATGCATAACTTCACTGGTAAACTAATAAAACACTAGTATTACTCAGTTATTTTACTGATTATAAAACACAGATTTTTATTTGTGTTTTCCATTTGTCTACAATAATGTTTAATTAACCTTGCTGACAAATCTCATGTTCTATTTCTTCATACTGAACAATAAAGCACCACTTCTTCTTCCTCCATTGCCTATGGTAAAAGAATTCTAAGCAAAAGATAGGTATGAAGACTATGGAAACCCATCAAAATATCTTTAAAGACAGGTTTCCATTTTTTAAATAAATGTTTCTCATAGACTTTTTGATCTCTCTAAACTCAATCTTGTTAACTGGGGAGATACATTTAAATATAATTTCATTTAATTTAAAATAAACAAGTGGAAATCCAAAACAAACACCAGATTATCACATCTGTTTTGATACAAGCTGGTTTCACTTTGACTTTCAGTCAGTTTACTTCTAAAGAAAAACCAGTAATGTGAAGTAGGCAAGGCTGATGAAGAATAATAAGCTATGATTCCTTAATGTATTAATCAATGCATAAGTTTTCAGTGCAATGGACTTGCAACTCTCTCACTCTTGTGGTAAAAGACTATGGGCTCAAATTTTAAACCAAGACCATGACTGTTTTAAAATCAGTGGCGACATTCCAACAAAATGATGCTGTTAGCAAATACCTTTAAAATAAAACCTCAACAATTCTGTTTTCTGGACAATATCTGCTCTTATTGTACATGCAACCTTCTGATGTCAGAGAAAATGATTATTTAATAGTCTGAGGAGTCTGTTCAAGTATCCTACTTTTTGTAACTGAAAGAAATCTCTTTTAATTTTTACTTTTATTGCTATTGTTATTATTAGGCAACAACAACAACAACAACAATAATAATAATAATAATATTTCATGTAGTAACAGTTGCTGACTTTTATTAAACAGCTATCCCACTAAAAGAATGTTTGCATAGCATTTAATAGACACTTGATTATGAAAAGAATTGTGGCCTAAACCACATTATTTTCCATTACTAGTGATCTATTTAAACATTAATTGTAAGGGTTAGAGGGCTGTGCAATCCATCAAAGGCTCCTACTTCTTGAAACACCCCATTTATCAAGATGTTCTAGAGAAGCTAATCACAGTACGTGTTTCTTCATCACTCTTAGACATATATAACTAATTGTGTTTACTATGTGAAAATCCATTTTCTATATTGAATTGTATGAATAATTTAGAAATTATAATAAATTTACTGAAACTAAAACTAAAATTGATGTTTTTAGAAGACTGTTTCCCATTTTTATGTGTATTTATATAACTACATAATATCAAAAGGACTACATAACATCAAAAAGACAACATAACATCTACCAGCACATTATTATCCATTTTTCTTTTTAAAAAAGTTTGTTTTGAAATCTAACGGCACAATCATGATTTTTTTAATATTTTCTCTTCAGTAATGTGCAAGATGGTTGCCAAACAGAACTCAAAGTCATGAAGGGAGTTTACTATCCTCTTTTCTACTCCTCCCGCTCAATTTCTCCTCCTCCTTTAGTTAATGTTTCCATCAGGATTTTCCTGCACACATATAGGGACACCTAGTGGCAGAAACTGATGAAAACTCCCCTGTAGGAAGACCTGGAGGAGCCACCAGTGGTATGAAATTCAGGTCATGCCGAGCAGCCAAAACATGCAAGTACAGTTCATTCTGAGGTTTTTGCACTTTTACTGGAGTGAACCTACTTACTTTAAAATACAAAACAACAAAATAATTCTTGCTTTCCTTTAACACTCGTAACACACTTATAGTGCTTATTGGGTAGAATGGTAAAATAATAGATTGATTTTTGCTTATCACTCCGTAAATAAATTTTCATATTTATTTTAAATAAAGACAAAGCAGACTCAGTAAGAATCGGCCTGTCAACATACATACATGAATATGTGAAACTGACAAATGTATTACACGTATATTTTGTAAATATGTGTTTAAACATATGATGTAGAAATGCATAGGAGTAGCTTTGTTTTCTTGAAAAAGACAGATTAAGGATTTATCTTTTTATTGTATTAATAACTGTGTGTGCAAATAGGCTCCAAAAAAATTATTTCAATGGCAAAACATAAAGCTAAGCACGTGTATCCACCTATAGTAACGCAGGGTAAAGTTTACAGATACACACACACACATACATATATATACACGTACATGCATATATATGCATACATATATGCATATATAGATATACATACATATATATCTATTCTTACCTATCATTTACAGACTCTAGATCCAGTATTCAGAAACCATTAAGACTGACAAAGTTCTTGCTGGGTACATTCATGTGCCTCAAGGATCAACATTCCTTTCTATATTTCTTGCAGCAATCCTTTTCATAGATATTAAGAATTACATTAGTGCTGTTACTACTGAGTCACTTGGAAGTCTAATTTATACATAATCCCTGATTTTCCATTTCTGACTTCCCCTGCTTGTGTTGCTTGTGAGGAACAGTTCATTAGAAATTCTCATGGGATGCTTAGCTTCCCCAAAGCGTAGAGGGATGAGACAGGTCAGTCTCTATGTTTGAGGGATAGTGTACTGATCATATTCAAATTTCTGCTAACTAATGAGGTGTAAAAATTTTAAGCCCGCTCCTTCTATAGAATGTTTTAACCATTAAGGCGGAAAACACCTGGTAATTCTCTGAGTTTCTCCTGTTAAATCTGTTCTGCTTAGTGTAAGAAAACTAATGCAGAAAGAAAAGAATAACCTAACAGATTTGTACTTTAATGTTACCCCTGTATGTAAGGATATTAACAAACTTCTTTTCCTACTCTATTACTTCCACCAGAAAAACTAAGAAGCTATTCCAGAGGAAGTGTTCAGATCCAAAAGAAATCAGAATCCTTTTATTTCAGTTATTTTGGATAGATTTAGATACCTTACATTAGACATATTTGACACGAAATAATTTTAATTATTTGATAATCCTAAGTATAGCAAGGAGATAAGAGAAATGAAAAGTCAGAACTAATGTATAATGACAGAACAGTTTACGAAATTTCAGAGAGATTTTTTGCAGTATGTCACTTAATCCATGCCATGTCCTACTGAAAATGCTGAAAGTTTAGCTAGTATTTTTGAGATAATGAAACTGAGTAGAATTTGATTTTCATAAGAAGTAGTAATAGAAGCTGAATATTGCTGAAAGGGACTATCTATGTTTCTACATCCTCACAGTTGAGGGTCACAATATACCAAATATTTAGCTAAAAAAAAAAAAAAAAAAGAAAAAAAAAAAGTGAGATCTACAGAATTTTTAGTCTAGATAGTACTACCCACTGACTCAAAACCTTTAATTTGCAGTGAAGACCAAAAGTCAAGCCTCAAATCTTCCTTGGGGAAAATGAAAAAAAAGCAGGAAGAAAAGAAAAAAGGGCACTGCCAATGGTCTGTGGAGACCCCCTCAATAGGAAAAAAAATGTTAGAAATTCTCTGCAGAATGTTCTAGGAGTTAGAACATGTCCCACTATACAAAGGGGGAAGAAAGAAAGAGAGAAATTAACATAACTCAGAATCTAAATTATACAAGAAAGGGAGAAAACATCCTACCTGACCTGAGAGCCTGCAGTAAGCCCTGAGGCAGAGAAGAGATACAGTACAAGTGTAGGAAAAACATGTTTCAACTTCTTCAAAAAGCCCTTTCCTTTCCAACTTGCCACAAATGTCCCTTGTCTAACAGGAACTGTCCCATTCAATTACACAATTATTTTCTTTTCAAGTTCTATTTTAAAAAAACTTTGTTGGCCTGATTACCTATTTGGAAGACCTTTCCAGTCTCAGACAGTCAGTGAACTTCTTCCCTTTCCTATGTTTTATAATCAACATATAAGTATTTGATGGCATGCCAATATCACTATTCAGTTCAAATACATTCTGTCTTTTCTAGCATTTAAATAAAAATGCATTTGTAAGGACTCATATGTCCTTTCAATATCTATTTGGCTATGTATGCTCTTTTTTTTTTTAACCTCTCTGCTGTAGACACATTTTCCATGCCCTAATTACCATAGTTTCTTTCTGATCTTTAGACTTCATTTTAGTGTCTTCTTTGAATGTATGACTAAAACCATGCATAATACACCAGGAACTCATGAAAACGCACATCCTTTAAAACACTAATAACACCTTTGTAACTATTAGGACATCCTGCCTAATACATCATAGAATCACATTTCTCTTTTCCGTTTGTATAAGTGCTTCATTTATAATTGCAACCTATAACCCTTCTTGATTGACTACTAACTTTAAATTTCTGTAATTTTTTATAAATTTGGATCTCCCCAGTTTGCAACAAAAGTTTTCATTCATGAGTTTGTAGACTGCATTATTCAATTTCACATTATTTCTATCAGCCTAGGCCAAAACAAAACAATATATAGATACACATGAATTAAATTTAGAAATATTGACATGTTAAAATATACACACTAAGACTAAAATTGTGAATATTTACATAGTGTGTGTGTATATATATATATATATATGTATATATATTTACATATATATGTATCGCAACTCATCTGTTTATCAGAAATACCTATTTTTGTCTACAAATTCTGTCCAGACCCACTTACCTTATACCCTGATATCAATGCAAAGTGTATTAAAAAGGAGCTGATCTTTTTAGTATTTTAGGACATAAAATTCCTGGAACAAATACTTGTGCCATGCAGTACCAGATACACCGAGGATGTGATTTCTCCTACCCTGCTCCTACTTTCATTATATGTGAAAATTTACATATATTCTTACCAGAAACAGAGGCAACTTTTATGGTACCTATTTAATCTGGGCATACTTTATTCCTAATGTCCTTCCCATCCTTTACCATCCACCCCACTTCTTAGGCTCTCATTTTCCTTACATTGCTTATGAAGTTTTTACTCTATTTCAGGTGTCTGTGCAAGTTTTGGTATAACAAGGTTTCTGACCATTCTCAGTTTGGTTTTACGCCTTCTAATTATTGATGCAGATTTCTTCTTGCTAATCAGTATCTCTTCCATTCTCTTTAGGTTTTTTGCTTACTCTTAATAACTTGCTTAAGGCTTTTTCTTTCTGGGAATTCTTTTTCATTCTCATTTAGGTGGGCTATTCTTTTTCTTCCCTTCTCCTCCACTGTAAAAATTTAATAATATTTGCTTCTTTAAACATAAAGTAGCATCCGTCTAATCTGAATTCTTCCTCCAGTACTCCTCACTTAATTTTTTTTATTTCGGAGTTTGCCTTTCTGAAACACTGGACTGCAGTTACAGATCCTTCACATTCTTCTGTCTTGCAATTTCACATGAAGTAGAAAAGCTCAAAACCATCATATTTAAGACTATTTTCTATCATTATTTTTCCTGCAGATCCTATCATTTACTAAAACTTTGTCTAAGTTATCCTTGTCTCTTGCTTGCTCATTATCTGTTCCATAAAAGAAGCTATCCTCTATCATGTTCAACTTCGTACCATCCCCAGCAACATTGGTTGAACTTTTTGCTGGTGCTTAGCCATAAGAAATCACACAAATCTGCATGATCACACAATCTCAAGCTTTCCCCCCTATCCTTATTTGTAGGCAGTATTATCCAGATCAAATCTGTACCAGCAGATTCACAATAAATTGCATCCCTATTAAATATTTTACCTACTCTTTTTACTCAATGATTTTCACTCTTTTTGCTCAATGATTTTCATTCAAGTGGACACTATCTTATCTTCACCCTCAAATTTAACATTTTCATTGCACTATTGTTTAACAGTCTTCACTCCTTAACACATTTTAGTGCATTAACATGAAATTATTTCAACACTTCTTTTGTCTTTCATAAAGAGTGCCCATCCTTCTGTTCCAATATATTTCAACAACTTTGGAACCTCCAGATTCCTGTTTTCCCATGTCTGATTCCACATGCCAGACCAACTGCTCCTGCCATTGTTATAAGTTGAAATGCTACAGAAAGAGGGTAGATCTGTACACTTACAAGTTGTTGTAATGCATGTATGCCTAATATGCTTTAGTTGAGCTAACTCTACTCTTGCTCCAGCCTCGCTCAGGCCCCTCTATTTGTATTCCATATGAGGATTATATTAATTATTTCCATCTTTCCCCCTGAGTATTTCAGTTTAAAGGTTTTTAGGATTTCCCAATTTAGTGAAAGGTAGATGAAAGATAAATTAGCAAGAGGCAACATTAAAGAAACATTTATTTCTCACAAGTTTAACAGCATTTACTGTTTGATGTTTTTGTGCTTTGGTTTAAAATTACAGTTCTAGCTCAAATATTCAGATATAACTTCTCACTGCCAGTAATACTTTTGGACTAAGAATAAGAATGAATGGAACAACAGCATGATAATTCTACACAAATAACTATTTAAATCTCCCGCATGCTACTTAAACCATCTAGCAGTCTAACAACTTGGAAGTAAGATTTTATTAAATCAGACTTTCTACTTATTATACTTTTTAATATCTCACTAATACAGGATCAGAAAAATTAAACTGAAATGTATCTACAATGTTGACGTTAACATGATAGCTTTTAACATGATTTCAGACTTATGAAATGTCAGCTTCTCCAAAACAGTTTCAAGAAAGAGTTAAGCTCAGCCTAGCTGACAAGGTTATTTAAAATATCTTTCTCTGTTATGAAAAAAAGGTATTTACATGTGTCTAATTTTGTGTGTGGGAGAGAAAAATAGCATAGAAATACAGGCAGATGCTATAAATATGACAGACCTAAGAAATGCAAGCATATATGCATAGAATCCCATATATTCAAAATGCAGAATTATTAATTCAAAAGAAAGATGTTTTTCAAAAATAGCGAGGCCATAAGAAACTCGTGTAAGACATCTCTGTTTACTATCTGTGAATATTTTTTGTTCCGCTGTCATAAATTCCATGGTGCATATTAGAAAAGCTTAAAAGAGTGTACGTGGGGGGAGGGGGGGGGGAAGTGTATGGTGTGGTTTGGCACTTTTTTCCTGACTAAAAGTAGCACCTTGGAACTCAATCTAAAGCCATTCAAAATCTTGCACTGAATTAACTGGGTTTGCATCAAAACAGGAAAGTCAGTGATCCTTTAAGAAGATAAGTACTTTGTCCCACTGAGAAGATTTCCAAGGTCTTCTACAAGGTTAGAAAAATTACCTGGTCCATATATGAAATCTGTCTTCTATCCAAATACCAGGTTTTGCTTATTTCAGGCCTAGGAAAATAAGATTTGAGTCACACTATTTTAATGTTTGCAAAGAAGATAAATATGCCTTTTAGGGAAGGCTGAGCATTACAAAAAATATTATTTTTTACACTAATTTTTGGGTTTAGCATGTTGGGATGTTACGATACGAGTTAACAGAGCTCTGCTGAAGATACAGATGTGCTGAAATCACATACCACATACAGAGTATTGTTCAGTGTTTACACTCATACAGGAAAAACAGAGGCACAAATACATCTAGCATTACTTGTGAGTTAAAGCTGGATTCCAACCTGTGTGCTGTGCACATGGGATGTACTCCATGTATTCCTGTGTGCATAACACCTATTAGATTTAGGTACTACAGCCTAAACAGCACATAGCAACAATGTATACACAAATGAGAACACGCGCACATTTTTGCACGTGTGCAATTAAATCGCCTTCTAATTTTTTTTTTTTTTTTTTTATGATCAACGAAAAGCACAATTTCCCCGGAAATAAAACCCGAAAATTTATTCGGAAACAAACATCCTCAGAGCTACAGCCAGCCTTGGCACTGAAAACCCCTCTGTGGGCCGTACGCACACCTAACAACGGCGGTTATCCCACCGGGAACAAAGAGAACCAGCTCGGCGCCGCCTCCTCCGTCCGCGCTCCGCCGCGCTGCCCGAGCCGGGGGCAGCGCCCGCGGGGCCCCGCGCGGCCCATCCGCCGCCCTGCGCTGCCACCTGGCGGCGGCGGGAGGAGCCGCACCGCGGCCGTCTGGAGCTCTCGGGAGCGCGGCCAGCTAGCTCCGCGGGTCCCAGGGGGGATGGGGGGCGGCCACAGAACCTCTTAGACGCTGCTGGTGTATCCGTGCCCCGGCTCCCTCCGCGACCCGGGGTGGGCAGAGGAGAAAAGACAAGCTGAACGGCCCCGACACTCGCCCTTGCCCCCGGTGTCAGAGGATGCGCGTAGCGAAACCTGACACTTTGTTTCACCGCGACCACCCAAGTGTCCGCGAATGCAGCGGAGGCTCCCGCACAGCGAGCAGCGGCGACCGCCGGGTCGCCGGCTCCCGCCGCCCCCTCGCCGCGTCTCCGCTCCGCGCCGCCCGGCCGCGGCCAGCTAAAGATGCGGGAGAGGACGGGGCGGCTGCGGACCTCCGCCCGAGGGGTGCGGGAGCGGGGGCGGCGTCCAGCGCGGCGGCGGAGCGCGGGTAAAGTTGGCCCGCGCTGGCGAAAGTGCGAGCGCAGCCCCGCGGTGCGTGGGGCGGGCGCCGCGCTCGCATCGGCATGTGTGTGCCTGCGTGTGCCCGGGCGCTGGCTGCCCGTGCGGGCTGCGCGGCGCCCCACGGGGCCGCCAGCTGCCGCCGCCGCCACCCGGGGACACCCGCCCCGGACCGCGGCCCTCCCCCGCGGCCCCTTGCGCCCCCGCCCCCCTCCGCGCCCCCCCGGCACCCGCTCGGCGCCACCGCCCCGCCCTCGCTCTCGTCCCTCCGCCTCCCCGCTGCGCTCGGCGGCGCGGGCACAGCGCGGCGCTCCGCCGGCCGCCCCCGCCCCCGCCGTGCGGGCGCGCGCGCCACAGCGCGCGTGCGTGGCGGGCGCGCCCCCGCGGCTGCCCGGGCGCGCGGGCGCGCGTGTGTGAGTGTGAGTGTGAGTGTGCGGCGCGTGTGCCCGCGTGTGCGCGCCCCTGAGCGCGCGCTGTGCCTCGGCGCCGCCTGCGTGCGGGGGGTGCCCGTGCGCGCTCCGCACCGAGCTCCCCGGCGCTGCCATCCTCGCCTCCGCCGCCCCGGCGGCTCCGCGCAGCGCCCGCGCAGCGGGTCGGCATCTTCATGGGCTGCCACCATGCTTGGGCCCTGGAGATTTCGGGCGAAGTAAGTACCGGGGTTGACTTTTCTCTCGCTCTCTTTCCCTCCTCGCTTCCTCCCTTCCTCGTTTCCCCCCCGCCCCTTCCCCGCCGGGTCTTTCCGTGCTGTTGCTTTCCACCCCCAGTTCCCCGCCGTTTGCCCCCCTCCCCCGAAAGCCATTTCTCCCAACTCGGGGTGCTGCTCAGTTGGGTGGCAGTGTCCGGCTGGGGCTGCTCGCTCGCTGCTGCTGTCGGCGGTACTGAAAGCTGCTTCCAGCCGGATATGCAGTGCGGTAATCTAAGGGTTGAACTCTTCGGGGAAAAAAAAAAAACCACACACGCAAGAAAAATCCCGATGCAACCCCTTTCCTCTTCTCCCCTCCCCCCCGTCGCCCCCACCCCCCGCCCCCCCCTCAATCTGAACCTCTGTAGGGAGCTGGCGAACAGCAGCACACAGTCATCACAGAGGGGTTTCCAGGGCGGGATTGCAACCTTGCATATAGCCAGCTACAACTTTATTTTCTTTACCTCCCATCCCCCCCCCCTTTTTTTTTTTTTTTTTTTTGTCAGAGAAACGGAGAGAGGGAGAGGGAGGGAAAATTGTATTTGCCTCCTTTGCTAACCATAATTGAATTAAAGTTGTAAAATGCCTGGGAGTTTAACACTGACCGGGCAGGTTTTCAGTAGGTTGTCATTGTGGTTTTTTTTTTCTCCTCCGAAGAACTGTTGGTTAATGGATGAATGGATCTGATCGAGCTGAGAAAAAAATATGCTAGATACATGCCTTTGAGTAAGATTTCTGCTGCCTTTATGCAGTGAAGCCTTTTTGCTTTGAGTAATTCCGATCCAGTTGACGTCTGGTCAGAATTAGAGAGAGATTCACGGAGACTTCCGATTTCTTGCTGCATGATTGCCTTTGCTGCAAGTGCTAGTTTTGCAGCCTTGAACCTGATGCCACAGGAGATGTCTTGCAGTACTGAGACTTCTCGTTTTTTAGGATGCGTTCCTCCAAACCAGAGTTGTGTCATGAGGATTGGAGCTCTGAGGTGGACGGTAGAAAATGCCAGCCTGCTCCAAGATCCCAGCATTTAAGCCTGATGATTTATTAGTCTTCCCCTACCGACACACAAAATGCATTTATTTTCCCTATTCATATTGCTTTTAGGCTAGTAGAAGTAGAAGAAAGCCACGAGGAGTCAGACAGACTGCAAAGAAGGAATGGAAAGGATTTGTTTCCAGCTAGGTGGAATTTGGGGATTAAATTACTGACGTAGGTCAATGGTAGGGTTTCCCTTCTACTCTCCTTGGCTTTTAATCAGCCTGGGTGTCTTCTCCCCTAAAGGATGAAGAGTACTGACAGCCATCGCTGCTTATAATCAGTAACTCTGATGTTTGGAGTGTTGGCAATGAGATATTTTCATGAGACCTATTTAGATCTCTCCGCTTCTACCAGGCTAGTTTTGCAGAACATTGGGAATAAGCGCTATGTCAGATATGGATGAGACTCCGAAGATGATCTGCATGTTTTACATTTTTCACAAATTTTGGGTGAGTGGTTAAAACATTTCTTTTAAGAGTATGTATGTGTGTGTGTGAGAGAGAGAGAATGGAAGACTTCTGCTTGAAATGAGCTCTGTTACATTGTGTATAACTTGGGAGGGGATCAAAAATCAATATTATTTTCTTTTGTAAAGATACAAAATTTCTGTAATTGAAGAGAGCTGTTAAGTGCACTGAAGTAGGAGGTTAATGTATTTAATATCATTACAGAAGAATTCCTCCACAAAAGTCATCTGGGGGTGCGCACGCGCGCGTGTGTGTGTGTGTGTGTGTGTGTGTGTGTGTGTGTGTGCATGTCTGTGTGGGTGGGTGTGTGCTTTGTAAATGTATAGCTAGGAAAAAAACCACCAACATAAAAGAGTTTTAAGAAATGTGTGATGTGGAGAATGTGTCAGTATTGCCTCTGTTGAATTAAGATACCGTTTTCAGCACTGAGCATTTTTCTTTGGATTCCTACCATGGTATTCCCACCACCGGTTAAAAATCAAGGTAAAAGGAGGGGAAGACCTTGGTGCGCTGTTCAGCAGGGAGGTTCTGAAGGGAAGGGGGAGCTGGGTAATAGGGGAGGTGGGAAACCTCGTAAAATGGTGTTTCTTTTCTCTTAAATTAGAAATGTGAAACTGAACTGACAGCCATTTTATGTATATTTATGGGGCTCGTTGTAAAAAGGAAATCCAAAGAAGCATTGAAATGCACCCCACACAAACAGAACCGGAACAATTCCTACTGTGACCTCACCTTTTTAAACACCGCAGGCATTTGACTAGCAAGGAGTTGCCTATCAACCCTTTAATCAATGCATGTCATCCAGTTTCCGAAAGTGTGGGAATTAGAAGTGACAGGAGGGGTTTTTTTTTTGGTTGGTTAACAATCCATTCTCTACCCTACTGAAGACATATATAAACTTTGTTTCCATTTCAAATTTTATGGGGCTATGCTATTATGCTACTTTCTTTTTTTTCTCCTTATCCTTACAGGAAATAAAATGTATGCTTGCTGCTCTACAGTAACTTTGGAACAGGACCTCAACAAAAAAATGCATATCTGGATGCTGCAGACGATCGCGTTTGCTTTAACATCACTAGTCCTTTCGTGGGCAGAAAGCATCGAGTA
Organism: Acanthornis magna; assembly: GCA_036785705.1. Lineage (NCBI taxonomy): Eukaryota > Metazoa > Chordata > Aves > Passeriformes > Acanthizidae > Acanthornis > Acanthornis magna. Next base: position 444,078 of record JAWUZG010000004.1, on the reverse strand, counting down.
TTATGGGGAAATCTGTGATAATGCGTGTCCTTGTGAGGAGAAGGACAGCATCTTAACAGTGAGTTGTGAAAACAGAGGGATCATCAGCCTTTTTGAGATCAGTCCACCAAGGTTCCCTGTTTACCACCTCTTGCTGTCTGGGAACCTTTTGAACAGGCTGTACCCAAACCAGTTTGTCAATTACACGGGGGCTTCGATTTTGCATCTGGGGAGCAATGACATACAAGACATCGAAACTGGGGCCTTTCATGGTCTGAGAGGTTTAAGGAGACTGCACTTGAACAATAACAAGTTGGAACTTTTACGGGATGACACTTTCCTTGGGCTAGAGAGTTTGGAATATCTACAGGTTGATTATAATTATATTAGCGTCATTGAACCCAATGCCTTCAGCAAACTGCATTTGTTGCAGGTGCTGATTCTCAATGATAACCTCCTCTCCAGTTTGCCCAACAACCTTTTCCGTTTTGTGCCCTTAACTCACCTGGACCTGAGGGGTAACCGGCTGAAGCTGTTGCCCTATGTGGGCCTCTTGCAGCACATGGATAAAGTGGTGGAGCTGCAGCTGGAGGAAAACCCCTGGAATTGCTCTTGTGAGTTGATTGCTCTAAAGGATTGGCTGGACAGTATCTCATACTCTGCTCTGGTGGGAGATGTAGTTTGTGAGACCCCTTTCCGCTTACATGGTCGAGACTTGGATGAAGTCTCCAAGCAGGAGCTTTGCCCCAGGAGGCTCATCTCTGATTATGAAATGAGACCTCAGACACCACTGAGCACTACAGGGTATTTCCACACTACCCCAGCCTCGGTCAACTCTGTGGCCACTTCTTCTTCAGCTGTTTACAAATCTCCCTTGAAGCCCCCCAAAGGGACCCGCCAACCCAACAAGACGAGGGTGCGCCCCACCTCCCGCCTGCCCTCAAAAGACCTGGGATACAGCAACTATGGCCCCAGCATTGCCTACCAGACCAAATCCCCGGTGCCTTTGGAGTGCCCCACTGCCTGCACTTGCAACTTGCAGATTTCTGACCTGGGCCTCAATGTCAATTGTCAGGAGAGGAAGATTGAGAGCATTGCTGAACTGCAGCCCAAACCCTATAATCCTAAGAAGATGTATTTGACAGAAAACTACATCGCGCTGGTACGCAGGGCAGATTTTGTGGATGCCACTGGGCTGGATTTGCTGCATCTGGGCAATAATCGGATCTCGGTCATTCAGGACCGGGCTTTTGGGGATTTAACTAATTTGCGAAGGCTGTACCTGAATGGGAACCGGATCGAGCGGCTAAGCCCAGAGCTGTTCTATGGGCTGCAAAGCCTGCAGTACCTCTTCCTGCAGTACAATGTTATTCGGGAGATAGAGCCAGGCACCTTTGAATCTGTCCCCAATCTTCAGCTCTTGTTTTTGAACAACAATCTGCTGAGGTCTTTGCCAGGGAACATTTTTTCTGGTCTGTCTCTCTACAGGCTGAGCCTGCGGAGCAACCACTTCTCCTACCTGCCAGTGAGCGGGGTGCTGGACCAGCTGAAATCCCTGCTGCAGATCGACCTGCACGAGAACCCCTGGGACTGCACCTGCGACGTGGTGGGCATGAAGCTGTGGCTGGAGCAACTGAATACCGGTGTCCTGGTGGACCAGGTTATCTGCGAGTCCCCTAAGAAGTTTGCCCAGAGCGACATGCGTGCCGTCCGGGCGGAACTGCTGTGCCCCGACTACTCGGACATCGTCGTCTCCACGCCCACGCCGTCCCCGGGCCAGCTGCCGGCCAGGACCACCCCCTCCTCCTCCACCGTGCGCCTCAACGGCACGGCGGCGGCGGGGGGCTCCGCGCCCGCGGGCGGCGCCGGCGGCGTCAGCTCCTCGGTGCCGCTCTCGGTGCTGATCCTCAGCCTGCTGCTCGTCTTCATCATGTCCGTCTTCGTGGCGGCGGGGCTCTTCGTCCTGGTGATGAAGCGGCGCAAGAAGGGCCAGGGCGACCACGCCAGCGCCAACAACTCCGACGTGAGCTCCTTCAACATGCAGTACAGCGTCTACAGCGGCGGCCACCACCACCACCACCACCCGCACCTCCAGCAGCACCCGCCCCACCGCGGCGGCGGCGGCGGCGGCGGCGGCGGGGGTGCGGCGCTGCCCAAGGTGAAGACCCCCGCCGGCCACGTCTACGAGTACATCCCGCACCCCCTGGGCCACATGTGCAAAAACCCCATCTACCGCTCCCGGGAAGGCAACTCGGGCGAGGATTACAAAGACCTTCACGAGCTGAAGGTCACCTACAGCAGCCACCCCCTGCCACCCGGGGGGGGCGCGCCGCCGCCCCCACCGCCTCCGCCGCCGCCGGCGCCCGGCGGGGAGGATGCGCCGGCGCGCAGCCCCGCGTACAGCGTGAGCACCATCGAGCCGCGGGAGGAGCTGCTCTCGCCGGTGCAAGACGCCGATCGCTTTTACAGGGGCATTTTGGAGCCCGACAAACACTCCCCGTCCACGCTGGGTACACCCGGCTCCACCCTCCCCGACTACCCCAAGCTCCCCGCCGCCTACACCTACTCCCCCAACTATGACCTTAGGCGTGCCCACCAGTACTTGCACCCGGGGCCGGGGGACGCCAGGCTCCGGGAGACGGTGCTCTACAGCCCCCCGAGTACTGTCTATGTAGAGCCCAACAGGAACGAGTATCTGGAGCTAAAAGCAAAACTAAACGCAGAGCCGGACTACCTCGAAGTGCTGGAAAAACAGACCACATTCAGCCAGTTCTGAGAAATAGCCCCCACAGCCCCCCGTCCCCTCGCCAGTCTCAGCAGCTCCTTCTCTAGAGTATTTGTATTTAACAACCACACGCAAAACAAAGAAACGTAAATGCTGACCTCCCCACACACACACACCTCGCCCCCCTCCTCTTTTCCCCCCTTTAATTCATTTTATTGTAGGGTGAAGTGCCTTGGCACAGGACTTTTCAGCTTCGGGGAATGATTCTGAAAGGGTGTGCTGTTCAGTTTGGTTTGGTTTTGGTTTTTTTTCTCTTTTACTGTATTTGGAAGTCAGAAACCACCTATTGTGTAAAATGGGCACAACACTGGTATTGTGTGGGTGTCTATGAGTGTTTGGGGAAGGTGGCAGGAGGTTTCTTGTCAGGTCATATTCAGGTTGTGCTTTTTTTTGGGGTTTTTTTTTTTTTAGGCATTCTTTATTTTAGTTTTCTTTCTGGTTGAAGAGTACGGCGCACATTTTCCCCTTTTAGCCATGGGTGAGTCTAAATGGCTTTTATGGAGAGATTAGCACACCCTGACTTTAATACAAGGTTTCCTTTTTTTAAGGATGTGTTTGTATACTTTCTGGACTTTTGAATTAAAAAAAAAAATTATGATCTTTAAAAGGATCACTGTAGATGTGGACAAATCATTTAAGAGTGCAGAGATATATGATCCATAACTGGTTAGTGAAAATAACTTATTGATGAAATATAAAAAAAAATATTTTATTGTAGCACCTATTTTTATATGCACATTAGCATTTCTCTTTCCTTCACTATTTTAGGGCCTAATCTTGCAAATTTTTAACTCACTTGAGTATCTCTATTTGTGAAAGAAGTCCCAGCTTAGGCCTTCATCCTGCAGGCACTTAAGCACATGAACAACTTTACCAATGCGTGTAGTTCTGTAGACTCACTCATTGAGCAAAGTTAATCAAAAGCCCAAAAAATTAGGATAGAGGATGCAGAATTCATCTTACAAGTAAAACTACTGGAATGTTTAAGTGTTCCTTTTTTTTCTTTTTTCTTTCAGGATGGGGTCCAAAGTCTGTGGATTGCTTTAAAGTATTGCACTACATTGAGAGCTTTTTTTCCAAATGTGCTATAGTATCAGAAAGACCTTTTAAATCATTATAGATAATGCCAGTTATGACCAAATCTTAACAGACAATCTAGGACATAAAATCTGATCACAATAGAAAAAAAAAGTCATGTTTCTCTATTTCAAAATGTACCTTTTAGCAACCTCCTGCTCAGGAGTCTGGTTGGGCAAACTAGTGAGGGACATGTAGAAGGCATTCATTTTATCAGTAAAAAAATTTCATTTTTGATTTGTCGGTTTAATTTTTTCTTTTTTTAAAATTCTGTATAAGTTAACCAAAATAATGATTTTGCAACTGTTGTAGCCAGTTTATGATTGTTTAGTTGAGTACAATTGCACTTGTACAGATCCACATGTTTACTGGCATCCTGAAAGACCAAATGATGGACTGTACACGTCTCTATAAAATGTCTTTACCCCTTTGGGCAGCAGGCAATGGCAAAGATATTCATAAACACAGCATCACTGTAAGATGGGACAACTGATGTCTCATATGTATCCCAGCACATGTGATTTTTTAATAGTTTCTGAATAAACACTTGGTAAATATTTCAAATGTAACATCCTGAAGTAATGAGTATCTGAACTTTAAAATTTCTTGCCAAAATAATCTGTTTGTATGTTGGATTCTCTTTACTAGCAATTAAGGCTCATCAAAAAGATCTAACGTTTCTAGGCAAAATATAATGTGTTCTCTGTTTTCGTAACATGATGTGGTAATTACCAGCATATATAACATGGGTCAGAAAGCAACACAGGGATATATGTTTCAACAACATATTGAACAGGATAGTTTTATATTTACATTTTGTTTCCTTACTGAGGTGTTCTTTAATATATGGAACAGGGTAAGTGATATTTCACGTGTTTTTTCTTTCCTCATTAGGTTATTATATTTAATATTGTTTCCAGAGTTGCTCACTAGTACATCTTTTATTGCAAAAGGGTTCTGTTCTATTCTGCTTTTCCTACCCATGTACAATCTGTCACTTTCTACAAAAACAAAGCTATATAACTGGTCTGTTGGAATTCGAGAAAAATGTTTTCTTGGCATGTGTTCTTCCCTCTATGCCACCCACACTGAGCAAAAGCAAAAAAAAAAACCCAAAAAACAACGAACATGACTGTATTTAGCTTGAACAGTTTAGTAAGCGGAGTGTTATTTCAGTTTGAAAGGCAGAGTTGAGGAGTGTTCTTTTGTCACCAGAGACATAACAAATGGCTATTCTGTTCACTGCTCTCCATCTCCTGCAGACTTCCCATTGACACCAGTGAGAGGTGTGTGTTGCTGCCTAAGGTGCAGTTTTGGAGCCCTAATTTTGAATTGCTGCCTTTATAACTATTGCTGAAACCAGTGGCCTGGTTCTTCTTCCATTTAAGCTCTGTAGAGGCGTGCTGTTGTTAAATGGGTATAAGTAAGAAAATTTTCAGCCTCGCTGACTTTGCCAGAGAAAGGCTAACTCAGTAAGGATTGAATGAGAAGCTCCTGCAAACTTTGTGTCTGTTCATGTGTATATATATCTTTTCCGTGTGATTCTAAACTCATGCTTATGAGTTTGCATAGGTGTCAGTACAAACATAGGATAAGGTCCTTAATGTGAAAGGTACATTTTGCATGGCATTCTGCCACAAAGAGGCAGCATCCACAAATGAGTAAATGAGCAGGAATTGCTTGGATTTGTAAGAAATAGCTGAAAGAAATGACTTGACATTCTGTTTATGTTTGCATTCTGATGCTGCCATTTCTGAGGTCGGTACTGCTGCTTCCATGTGTTCTACATGCATTTAATAAGTGATAATGAAGAATTTTCCTGATGGTCTACACTACAACCAGAACAATTAATTTAACTATTTTCAACAACTCATCTTCAGTATTAAAAAATGTATTATAGGTTCCATTACTGGAGAAAAAGACTAAATTACATCAATTACCTACAAAAAGAGCATTCCTGAAGCCAAATCCTTAAAAAATGATACAGACTGAAAAATAATATTTTTAGTTAGTAAACATTCTGAAACATATCTGAAAGGGCTATTTGTGAATGAGGACTTCAATGGAAGTAGGAGTTCCCACTCAGTGGCTACAATGATATATCATCTGTGAATAATTATTGTAAGAAAAAGTAGACAGGAATAGAAATTAGCAAAAGAAGAGTTTAAAAGAGGATAATTTGTTTGAAGAAAATCTTTTGTGAAAGAACATGGCTTTGTTTTGCTAGCAAGATTGGTCAAACGTATGTGATGATCTGCTGAGTTAGTGCTGACCAAAGGGGTAATAGTGTAGGACAGGAAAACCCACCCTATTGTGTGAATTCTGAATATTATTTTAGCTTGGTTATCAGACTGGTTCAGGTTGGTTATTAAAGTGATTTCCCCCCTTCTTTTTTTCTTTTTTTTTTTTTTTGTCTTTTGACAAGTAATGTTGAGCTTACTGAATCATTCATGTGTCCTTACATTTTATTTCAAAAGTGCATGAAATTTTGTGATAAAAGAACAAAAAAACATGGAAGAGAATCCTGGTTTCTCAATGTAATTATTGGAAACAAAACATGATGAGACATTCCCTTCCCTTCCCTTCCCTTCCCTTCCCTTCCCTTCCCTTCCCTTCCCTTCCCTTCCCTTCCCTTCCCTTCCCTTCCCTTCCCTTCCCTTCCCTTCCCTTCCCTTCCCTTCCCTTCCCTTCCCTTCCCTTCCCTTCCCTTCCCTTCCCTTCCCTTCCCTTCCCTTCCCTCCCCTCCCCTCCCCTCCCCTCCCCTCCCCTCCCCTCCCCTCCCCTCCCCTCCCCTCCCCTCCCCTCCCCTCCCCTCCCCTCCCCTCCCCTCCCCTCCCCTCCCCTCCCCTCCCCTTCTTTTAGAAAAACTGATGTGGTACCTTTTGTCATATCACATAATTTAATTATTAAAATAATCTTAAAAAATGGTAAAATACCATAAAAATGAGCTTTTGACCCATGGTAAACACAATTTAGAAGATATATCTGGAAAGGCAGGAATAGGTAATTGTGGTTGTTGGAAAATATGAAGGCAAGATCCTGGTGTTGTAGGTTGTTTAGATCTCTGTTTAGCTGGAGCTAAAATGTCTGACCAGCATGTTGTTTCTTAGAGAAACTTAAGAGTCTGTTTAATGCATATGGTTCCCTCTCAGGGGGCAGAGTCCATTAAGGCACTACATCCTGAAGGACAGGGTAAACAAGAACTCCTTCATTTTTAGAGGGCAGGTTCTTTATATTGCTCAGTGTCTCCAGGGAACCTGAATAGCCTTTCATTAGGTTAAAGACTGGCATACTGAAATACAGTGTCTCCAAACCAGAGAAGGAGGCTGAAATCTTTTGCTCTCTTATGCAGAACTGAGAATGCTGTTGGCACTACTGGCATTAAACAAGAAAAATGGGGAGAGAAGAGAGAGTGAATGGCAGACACAATTCCATAGTTGTCAGCCTTCAAACAGTCTTTGCATTTCTATTGATTATTTGATTGTAGGGAACTTGTACCTCTATTCTGTACCATCCACTTACTCTGGAAAATGTAGGACCTCAAGCTAAGGAGTGACAAGAGGATGGAGGAGTAGATGAGTGAGGCGTTTCTGTGAGAGAAGTGGGCGGGATAGCAGCACTCTGAATGGGGCAGCCACACTATTTGTTTTTCCCAGCCCTTCTAAGCTTTGCAATGTGTTTTACTGAAATGAGAGCACACAGATCTCCTTACAGTCCAGCAATACTGTCTTACAGATTTGTGTCTTTCCATCTTTGTATAAATAGTATCCTAATATTACAAGTCTTTACAATTTCTTTTTTTCTGTTTATTATTCAGCTACATTTCAGAATATCTAGCAGTGTGATGATACTCCAGAAATGCTAAGCACAGTTATGCTTTAGAATAATTGTTTATTCTTGAAACATTGAACAGAAGAAATAGGACACAAAAAAAGGCACATTTAGGTCTTAGGAACAAGAGGCATTTAGTTAATTGAATATACAAAGAAATAAAATGTAATGAAGTTTGTAATTAAATGGTTATCAAATTAACTATTTAACTTACAGCTAATGGGCCACATTTTGCTTCTAGTTGTGTAAGTACACAACTGGATCCCATTGACCTGAGGAACTTGCAAAACATTTACGTTGCTCTTATGAGTCTGGCGTTTTGTCATTGAAATAAGCCATTCTTGTAGTATTTCTGCTTCGTAAAGTGAAAAATTTGAATACAGTAATGATAAACATTAGTAGTTCTGCCATGTACCTCCAAAATTAATCACATCTCTTTCCAATCTGCTGAAAATTAACTGAACACTGATGTGATATGGCACTATAAAGTTTTATCTTGAAACCATATTGTCCTGATTTTATGGGAAGTTCAGTTTACATCTACAGATATACATATGGCTCTTCAGAATGATGGACCATACGAACAGACAACATACCTCTATTTAATTCTGTGGACTTGGTTCTGAAACCTTGAATTAGATTAAATACCTATTGATAAAAATTGTTCCCTTTGTGGTGCTTTTGCCATGGAAGATGAAACTACTTTTGCTGCAATTTTCCAGGCTTATATTTACAGTATTTTTAAATTTTGCAGAAAACTATAGACCACATCAAACATAAAAGATTTTTTTTTTTCTGGTTGGGCACATGATTACTGTTTGTATATCATGACACGATTCTGGGTGATCTTCCAAAAATGTCCAGACAAAGATAAGAAAAAAGGTTGAAATAATAATTGTGTAGTTCAATATTTAATGTAATAAATTTTTTTTTTTCTCATGATTTCAACAGTATATCTGATTTTGTGAACATTAGATTATCAACACCTTTGGTAATTTTGTACCAATACTGTGGCAAAAAGTTTATATTTATATTTGAGGAAGAGGACAAAGTATGAGTTTGTTTTTGTCAGAGATTTAATATCAACTTTATTCAAAAATGCTTAAAGCAAAAGCACTGAGTTAAATTCTTAAAACTTGAAAGGTGACAATCTAGTACAGTTTTTGAATTTCTGAAAATAGTATTTAATTACCAACTAGATTATTATTTTAACCATCTGTATTTTTTTACCATCTGTATTTTAAAAAATAACTATGTATGTGTGTGTGTATATATGAAAGTGTATGTGTACATATATATATTTATAAGTGTGCATATATATGTATGCCTACACTTATATCTACCTATATTTCTTTAATTAAAATTGTCTTTACTGTGATGTAAGAATATTTCCATGGGAATTGTGAGAGCTTTTAGGCTTGGAATGAAGCAAAAGTTCATATAACATATGTAGAAGAAAAATGCTGTGTCCACAAAGCCACCAAAAAGTCAGTCCACTTGTACAATGCTTCATTTTTTTTCATATAGTAATGTAAATTTTGGGTTCGGTTTGCTAGGAACAAAAGTTCAGGCTCAAATCTGGTTTGCAACTGTTTGAATATGGATTGAGGGGCATTAATATTCCTGTATTTTAAAAAAAACCTCTACCTTTTACATTTGACATTATATCACATGGCAAAACTGGCCTGAAATTGACTTTCTGTAACTTTACTATTATAATATGGATCGGATGGCACATGGATGTCAAATCGATGAATAGGCACATACGAAATGTATTTGTGAGAAAGACAAGAGTTCTTACAATGGTCTCTCTTTTAGATATCTGAATTTAGATTTAAAATACTGAATTCATAACAGTGTTTAATTATGCAGTAATTATTACAAGTAATGACAAAGATTTGTTCCCTTTCTAAATGTTGAACTTAGGTGAGCTAATCAGCTTTTTAGTTACAACTATAATAAAGCTTTTAGACCCAATGGCAGTTGCTTTCTGCTAAGAATTAAAGCAGGGTTGTTCTGAGCATTGGTACTCTTCAGCCATGATACAGTTTTATCATTGTAAATTCTTTTTTGAAATATGTAAAATGAAACATTTTTAAAGCATTTTCAGGTTGTCAGTTTGCTAAGTTGAATGGAATATGTCATTAAATTCATCTCATATTTATTAATCATCCAATTTTAAGTAGTTTTCTCATAATTTTTTTTAAGCCATTCATACAACTCTTTATAAGGGATGTAATGATGTGGTTAAATGAGTTTATGTGTAGGTATGTTCAGTACTGCATAACCAGTTTTATAGTGTCTGGTAATTTATGGCACACCAAAATATGCAGGTTACAACAGGCTTCACATTAAGCTCAAGTTTCAAGAATATGTACGTTTTTCTGTTTTCAAATTTATAGGAAATGCCTGCACTGACATCAAAGAACTTGAACCACTTTGAAAGAATGAATATTCTGCTGAATCATTTATTCCCAAATATAAATATCTTCCTTTAGTGATGATGAAAAGTGCATCAGAGGAAAAAATGCCTAATCAGTATATTTGATGGTTTTGAAGTGAATGAAAATTCTCCCATTGATTTTCTTTTTTGGAAGCGTGTAATGTCTTCACACTGTATGATTTTTTCTTTTCCTGTTAGAGACTGTTTATTAGCCTACCATGCATAAGGAAAATCCCTGCTGCAAAGGTATTTCAAATCTCAACTGGTTATAACATCTCTATCAGTTACAGCTTTAGCTGTTTCTTAAAGTTGTTTTATTTTTATTAAATTATGCTTGGTCTTTTAAGGGTGGATTTTTTTGTTTACTTCCATCCAAACATATCATACAGCATAGTTAATACTGGTGGTGGAGATGATTTTAAAACACTGTATATTGGTGGCTTCTTCAAGTTTATAATGTTAATGTTTAAAAACATTCCAACTCTTTGAAACAGAGTTAACAGTTACACATTTTTTATTTTAATTTTCTGTTTCCCTGTTATTCTTTTTTCCTACATATTACTGAATCAAACTGTCTGGCTTTGCTTTGAAGGCTGCTTTTTATTTTAAGTACAGAGCACAGTTGTGTGCAAAGGGATTTAAGCTATTGTTCTTCAGTGTGTTTATTTATTTTGAAGAAAAATATTGTACTCTTCTAAACAGCTATTGATTTTCTAAGGAGATACACATGGTCTATGTTTCTCCTCTCCTTCTCTCTCCATTCTTACACTGTGAGGCAGTGAAGAGGTGTGTTTGGTTTTGTAGCAAGTTAAGACCTTAAGCAAAATCCTCATCATTGTCAAAGGAACCGATGTTTTAGATAGGATTTTTTTTTAAATTCTGCCTATGCCATAATTAGTGTGAAGTTGTAAGACAAATACACACTTGCATAAACAAGCATTTATATGTCTATCTGGGGCACCACACAGTTCAGATTTGTGTTGTTTTTTTTTTTTAATTTTTTTTTTTGGTTAATTTTTTTAAATGCACCTTGTCTCAAAATGAGGATTTGTCTTATAATTAAACATTGCTTATATAAGGAAGCTTTTCAGCAGAGTAATTTATGTAGTAAAGTTATTTCCTTATTGACAATTTCTGATTGGGTCTGAAATGTTTATTATAACTTTTTGGCATGACAAGTAATAGCTTCCAACAAGTAAATGGCAAGGTGCCATAATATCACATTGAACAGTAAAATCTATTAGGTTTATTCTGCAATATATTACTTAGTAATTTTTTAATGGTAAAAGTCTCTTAATGCATATTGTATTAATATGTACATTAATTCTTCCTTAAGAGTACTTTTTCCTGAAGAATAAGAAGTTGCTACTCTCTTGCAAAAAGGTGTTTCTAAAAATATGAAAAGTAGTTAAGATGATTCTAAATTCAACAGTTTTTAGAGATATAATTAAATGTATTTATGATGGGTAATATTTTTTCATCCACACCTAATTTTATACAATGAATGTGTTCTATAATTTTCAGTATATTTTATATACTGAGTGTTATCTGTAATTAAATATTTCTTAAGATTTCTTGTATTACTAAGAAGTTTTTGTTAGATTTGGTTAGGATCAGAATTTAATTATGGAGGGGAAAAAACCCGTCTTATCAATCCATCTTCACACTATTTATCTTATGAGCAATTGTCCAAATGACCCGGATTTATTTTTCTTTAATGTTAAAATATGTATTAATTTTGCCTCATTTGCTCTTTAACAGTTTGAGAATTATTTGCTGCTCTATATAATCATCTATGATGAAATACCAAAAAATTCTCATCTTTGGTCTGATCAATCCTATGTAATTTCAATTTACAGTTGCATAGTGAAACTGTTTTCTTTTATGTTTGTCTTAGAATTAGGTACCCTTATCTCCAGCTCTGTGTATTGATCTAAGGCCTCACAAATGTTCACTTAGTCATTAAAAAGCTCAGTATTACTTCACAATCCTAACAGAAAGTCATTTAACACAGCAATGAAGACAAAATTTCCAAAGTAGATTTTGATTCTCTGGCTACTTCCACATGTGAATAATTTGATTGATGTGAGTAATCTCACCAGGCTCAATCAGAATTTTTGTGTAACATACTTTTAAGTTTGGAATTTGGAATTTAAATATATGTCTGACATACAGGCTTATGACAATACTTAGTCTGAGTTCTGGTTTGGCTGATGGAGAAGGAAGTGTTTCTGAACCTGTTAGGATAATGATTACTGTTACAAAAGTATTTTCTTCTTATGAAAAGGTATTTTCTGGATTTACTCATATAGACGATATACAGTTAGGTGTGTGTGCATCAGAGAGCATTTTGATATGTTCAAAAAGACCTGAGGACCTCCAAATCTAAAACTAGTTCAGTTTCTGAAATACTTACTTTTTGTTGTCAGTTGAATGTTGCTGGCTTGAAAAGGTTACTGATAATAATGTTTAAGCTTAATGGCAGAAAGATTAGGAGGGTTAATGAATATTTTTATTTATTCAGATATTTGAACTGTAAAGATATATATAGAATATAAGTAGCTGTAGGCACTGAATGTCTTCATTTTGTCTAGTCTTCTAAAACAAGTTTGGTTTTTTTTTACTTGAACAAGGATTGCAGGATTTCAATGAATTATAAAGATGTTAAATATCTGTCATTCAAATGCTTCAATTAGAATAGCTATTTTTATTGTTGTTATTTTCATTAAGCTCAGAAAAAAATCAGATCATATCTATTTTTGGGACTCCCAGGGTTTTTAGGAGGTGAGTGAACAATTGCTAAGAGGCCTTGAACCTCTCAATGTTAAAGCAGGTTAAATGACCACAGTGGTTAAATAGGAGCTCATTTTAGTGAGTTCGTGATTTGGGAATATGGTTAATTTATATTTATCTCCGCTTTCTAAGTATCGAAAAGATTAACATTGTCAAAATTGTTTATTAATACTGAGAAAGAAACACTTATTGTCAGTGCAGAGACTCTGAAAGCTTGTATTTTTGTTACCAGAAGTTAAATCAGAGATTTCAATTTAACTGTCTAAATGAAGATATATAAAAGTAAAAAGATACAGAACATAGAGTATTTAATACCTAAAATATTGCTAAATCTTAAACTTTTGAACATCTTTTTGATATGTACAGCCTTTCAACCCTTGATGTCAGGTTTGTACACATAAAAGATGTTTTAGCTGTAGTTAGGGGAGCACAGTCAGAAGACAGTCAGGTATTTTGGTCTATCTTATTTTATCTAATCTTAGAAAAATCCTTTTTGTTGGCTCTTTTTTTTTTTTTTTTTGTTACACAAGCATCAAAATTCTTCATGTCAGATTTGGAAATTATGATGTCACAAAGTGTCCCACAGCCTGGACAAATAATAATCCAGTAGCAGCATTAAAATTGCTGCAGCAAACTGAAATTTGAAATTAAGATATGATGTTCTGTGACCATGGGAGATATTTGTGAGAGTGCTTTGTTGTCAGCTAATTGATAATTATGGCTTGTATTCTTCTAACACCTTTCTTCCCAAAGGATCCTAAAGTGCCTTACAAAATTAGGGCCTGTTCCTGCCCTAATTGAAGTCAGTGGGAGCACTGCCAATGGGAACAGCACTGGGCACTTAGGAAGCTAATAAAAGGTGCATTCAAACATCATTTCTGCCACTGAAATGTGTAATTGTTAAACTTACACAGCAATACTCCCAGTGGTTTAAGACAGGAAGTGAATATTATCATATACACACTGCAAATTTTAAACAGAAAGTATGATTTTAAAGGGGTACATGGTCCAAATTAATATTAGTGTTAATAACAGTGATTTTGGTTAAGATTCCTGTTTCAGTCTTCATCCAAACAGATTTTTTGGTTTTGGTTTTTTTTTTTTAAGATTTGAACATTAGTTCCCGTAGGTCTAATGACTGATATCGCTTTCATTATTCATATGTTGCATACACATATTTTGGAGCTCAGATTTGCATGGGTTTGGTGCAATAATTAAAATAATTTCAGAAAAATATAACATGGACATACAAGTATTCTTCTATAGCTATAGTATCCTTTTGCTGATTAGTTTTTAATTTCTACCTGAGAAAGCCCGATATTACTATCAGTATTTTGCGTATGTTTCCATAATTGTTCAATTTACATATTGAGCTGATTGCTGTCATATGTGAAGGACAGGATTTGATGTTTGTATACCTGAAATTCCAGTTGAAATTAAGCATTATAACACATATTCTGATATTTTTCTTTATTTTTAATAGAGGGACTTTTCCTATAAAATTTGTCAGCTACAAAAACATTAAGCAGCATGCATAGATAAAAAAAAAAAAAGTGAGAGCTAATGCAGATATTTGTAATACTATGAAAAGGCCTGAATTGTTTTTCACTCAGCATTTTTTTCTCAATCATTTATATTGGTGAATGAGAAAATAATTAAATTATTTAATGTTTTTAAAGTTATTACTATTTAACAAAGAGGAAAACTTAGCTGTTGGACTGTTTTGTTTGTCTTGAGTTAAATACTTTAAGATGGGACTGAAAAATAAGCAGCTCAAAGAATAACTAACCATCAGAAGTTACCTAGCAAAATAAGTAGCAACTGAATTCTTTGAATCAAATGAATATATGTGCTGTATATTAAAAAAAAAATGAGAGTACAGGGCTAAAAAAAATTCAATTCTAGACTTATTGATTCCTTCTAGTCTTACTCAATACTAAATCTGTCAGCAAATCACCAAAGATGAAGTTCTGCATTATTGATCAGACAGAAATTCTCTGTATAGTTCATTTGACTAATATATTTACCTTATTAAAACAACAACAGAAACAAACAAACAAAAAAAAAAACCCCAAAAACAAACACAACCCCCCAAAACAAAACAAAAACCACAAAACAAAATCCAAAACAGTTGTAATATCACTTTTTAAATAATCTCCTTGTCATACTGTACCTGCATAAAATATTTAGAGTCTAATTGAATACCGTGGGTCATCCCTGAACAAAAAGTTTATAAGGTAGTTCAAAAAAGAGGTTTCCAAAGAAATAGCAGCATATTGTATGCATCTGTTACATAGATACAGCTTTCAAGTAGTTTTGTATATGTAGAAGGCGGCACTCTTTTAGAACCTAGTTCATCAGTAGCTCTAAATGTCATCCTCTACTAGAAACACAGTATTTTGTAAACTTCTCTGACAATTAGAGCCTTGAAATATGAAAATTACTAAATCTATGAGGAATGAACAAGTGCCATGTTTTCTTACTTACATTTCTGGCTAGAAAACGCACATCTTCTCCAATAAGAATTTGACATAAATAAAAATAATTTGGCATAACTAGCTGTTACTAGCTTTCAGAAAGCTACAGAGAGATATGGAAAACAACCACTGAAGTCAACAGCCAATTAGTTTTGTTTTCTTTTGTATGTGTTTTCAATGAAAATATTACATTCTTAATACTTTTAATTAAGTCATTATTATGTCATAAATGTAGGTTACAGTATAATTAGTCAAATAAGGGGTTAAATCATCTTCACAACGTATGAGTCATTGATGTGTATAAAGAAAAAGCCTATGAAATCGTTAAGGATGTGAAATCTGGTGCCTGGATTCGGAGCTATTGATATATTGTTTGATACTGCGTGGTCTGTTTTAGGCACACACACACACAAAACCAAGAAAGAAGTAATTATGCATGTGCTGATGACAGGCCAGGAGGAATTTAGCACTTCACTCAAAAGATAGGATTAGATTTTATCCTAAGGATAGGATTAGTGTGTGATCTCATGGTCACTTAATAGGTTTCCTGATAGATCTTTCCTAAGGCCTGTTTCTGTAGTCCTTAGGCAGTCAAAACACCCAAAGAATTCTGTGCACTTTTGCTTAGCAAAAAAGTTTTCAATGTCTTCTGTATACTTCAAATTATTTAATACATATATATAATAAATAAAGGGCTAAATGACCGTTACAAAAAAAAAATTACAATGAAGTTTTATGCCCTTAAGTATCTGGGCTTAAATGACTTATGCAATACAAAGATCACACATCCATCTCATAAGAGAAATACATTAGCTGCTGTCAAATTCTGCATTCTTTTCTGATTTCCATCTTGCTCAGCAAAGCATTGTAGGATCCGACCTTTAAAATATTTTGTATTGTATTTCTTCACTAATAAATATTTTGTAAGACTTTACTGGGTGCTACAATACTTTTCATTAATTTCCATTAAACATGTTTTTATTAGCATATTTGTAACCATTATAGGAAGTACCAACTTTGTATAAGAAAGTGAGGTGAAGATACCTATTCTTTTTTTTCTTTTTTTTGTGGACATGCTCAATATAAACATAAACCCACATTGCTTTCCTGGGAAATTACTATTTTTCAAATATGTTTTAGAATTTGTTAAATAAAAATCTTCCTGACGAACAAAACTTGACTTTGACTAAAATAGAAAGTCATTCAATTTATCTAGTTTTATATTGAATTAAAGCCTTTGTCAAAATGTCAAAATTTGAACATGTATCACCAATTTTGAATACAAAAAACAACCCCAACAAAATCTGTTGCTAAACAAATGGTTGATCTAGACTGTTAGAAACCGCTGAATGTTATCCTACAGAATGCCCTACTTTATAATCTAAAGTTTAATTAATATACCAGAGTAATTAAAATTAGAAAATACACATTTTTGTGCACAGGCATCTCATATTTGCAAGCTATAGCAATGGATTTTTTGCCAATGCATTATGTTGTTTAGGCTTTAAAATAATTTATATAATTAATAATTAACTAATCCTTTAGGATTTGTTTTAATAGATCTTTAAAAAGCCATACTAAGAAAAAAAAGAGGCCAAGCAATGTTTTTTAATGGAATGTTTTAAAATGGGTTATTGTCAAATAGAATGTATAATTAAGGAGCAGATCTATAGCAAAAATATTGCTTTTAATAGTTAATATATTGCTCATATTTACATTTGCATGCTCTGGACAATTTAGCTTCCAAAAATTTAATAATATCACCACGAGCTACTTATGGGAGTAAAATTCTTCATATGTCTAAGCATTTGCAGAATTGAGCCTTCAATTTTTGATTGTTTGATCAAGTGGGAAAAATATCTACTCAGAAGTCACTGGAGCTTTTGAGATCATAAAACTGGTTCATGTATTTTTGTCTGACTCTTTGTACGTTATCCTTCAATGAACAGTAAAGAAAGCAAATATCAAAAAATACCTCAGAAATCCAGTGAGATACTTAACAGAATAAAAATCCAAAGACTGTCCTTAAATTGATAATATTTGTATTTTCAGTATTAAAAATTAAGCATTAGAATCATTAGATAACATCATGTATACATAACATTGTAACCATAGACACATGTATTTCTATGTATAATTTTCACTTTCATTTAGACAGCATCATAGGTGTACATGATATCTATGTATGCTCATATATGTATATAAAAGTCTCATGTACTTTAAAGCACATTAGACCTAAATTATCCAGCAAAGTGCCACCATAATGTATCTGGCAACTTAACTGAGTTATATTATAATGTTAGTTTACTAAATGCTGTCAGATAGTTTTCATGGTTACTGGTATATTTTGGGGGGAAAACAAACAAACAAAACAAAGAAAAAAAAATCCCAAACCTGGAATATGTAATGAGGACTCTTTTCATTCTGACAAACTATTCCTGTGGTGCTTAGGCACTTCACAAGAGAAGAATTTTTTGCAATATGATGCCTCCTGTGGTGCAGTGAGGCGTGAAGCAATACAAGAGGTAGATGGAACTGAAGAATGTCATATGAGGAAGTGCCACATCATAGGAAACATTCACAAGTGGAAGACAGCTGTTGTTATGAACTATTAAAGACATCAGCAGGGTGTTCATTTCTTTCAAGGTTTCAGAAGCCTGGGATGGCATTTCCTTCTATCTTTCTCCCTCTGCTGTCTCTCCTCCTCCCTCTCAAGGATGGCCTGCTACGTCAGACACCTTTCATCGTGTCATGCACTGAATCACGAGGGTTTTGCTGCTTGCTGCCCTCTCTTTTGCCCTCAGTTAAAGATTAGCTGGGACTGGGCACCATAGCACCAAAGAAAAGCTCTCATGCTTAAAAAAGCACTTCAGGTAGGATTAAAGAGAGATGACAAGCAGACATGCTGAAAACCTACTGAAATGGCTGCAAGCTGATATTGTTTGGAAGGAGATACATTTATAATTGTGTGCCTAGTGACATTAGAAATATCCTCAACTTAGTACAGTTACAAACTATATGATTATTAAGTTTAGACACAGTGATCACTGGTTTTCAAGGATGGATTAGGGGATGGCATAACCAAGAGAAAACTGGACTAGCAGTAACATTCGCTAATCTTATTAGACCAAGTGTTAGTCCTTAGTTATGTACACATAACTCCTGTGATTTTAGTAACTTGTTTTACTTAAATCAAAATGTAATTAGCCATGACTATGTTTTAACTTCTATATATATGTATATATATGTACACACACACACCCCCACACCAAAAACCCCCCCCTTGCATATCTTTCCACACTGTTTTTTCTTACAGCATTGTAACAAACTAGTGGTCTAAACTTTTTATGCTAAAAACCCCTTGATGGCTGTAACATCCAGGTTGTGTAATCTACAAATGATTTGCATAATGATTTCCTGTGAAGATTTATATGCAAGCTGTGGCCTTGATTTCTCCATGTGTCTTATACTGGTGAACTCCATTGATGCTTGTTCCTGCTCCTGATTTAGGTCAGATTAAGAGAAAGGGTGTGCAAAGGATGTGTCCAGAGTGAGTTAGTCTGCTTCTTGAGGTTAAGCACTTCTGAATAATGAAAAATATCTTTAAATTAAATTTATACTCTACATCTGGGAAACCTAATTGGGGCTATTGTCACTTATTTAGCATACAACATGGTTCAAAACCAACTGACACAGAGGTCACATACAGCAGACATAGAATTTCAAAGCATAATGGAGTTCAGATTCTGAAGGGCTCTTTTTCAGTATAGCTACATATAATGTGAAATTACCCCAAAACCCCAACAGCCATATAATAATACTACTATCAGGAGTAATATTTTCTCATAGATTTACCTCATTGAAGCAAATGTTAGTAATTAAACACCAGAGATGCTTCTTCATAATAATGTTTTCACTACTACAAATTCTTTAGAAAGAAATATCTGCATTACTCTAGATATCATGCAGAGGGAATTAAGTATTTTTATTTTTTTTAGTTGTGGTGAAATGTGAAGGGGTTTCTGAGCTATTCCTTCTACCAGGTTCAGGTCTGTCTTTTAAGAAGAGCTTTTTGTTTTGATTTGGTTTTTTTAATGTAAATGCATCTATTAAGGTATTTTAGTACTGAATGTCAAAATTATTGCATGATGACCTGCATTTAAAAACATGATATATGATCTCTAACAAAGCAATATCCTGATAGTTGCTAATTAAGGATCTTTTATTCTGTGGAAGAATGCTCTAGATAACTATTTCAATAGCTTTGTTCTCTCGTCATTATTGCACAATGTTTCTATTGCTTTCACACATTTGTTGGTATCTGCCAAGCAGAACCAAATTTAGCCTGAAGCCTGGAGGAAGATAAAAGGAAAATATATTAGGCATATGGATGATAATTTGGACGGGAAAAAAAGGTGTCGACAATTTTATGCTCATATTTTTGGTTACACAACCTATATGCCGACTTTTATATATACACATTATGTACAATTTCAGATGTCAAAGTTTACATCAACAAACAAAAGTTGTATATGCATATGCAAAATTACAACCAGAGTTTTGTATCCACCTTTTAATATAACACATACAGCAGCTTATGTAGGAAAATTGACTCAACCAGCAGGAAAAGTTCAGGTCATTTGGAAAATCTGGTGTTAAAATTCTGATCTTTATTAGAAAGTCTTAACATTATGTTGAAGAATAGTTCTCCACATCTTTTCTATCATTAATAGAACATCAAGTCTTTGCTGCATATTATATCTTTCTATGACACTTTTGATGATTATACCACTTTCCATCTGTAACAGGAATTGTATATATGTTACAAAGTTTTTCAAATTGTACCACCCCTTCAAACTAACTTTTCATTATCACTTCACTGGAATTCTTTTCTTTACAGTTATCAAATTATTTCCTTAATGAAAGTTGCTTTATTTTTAGATTTTACTACTTAATTAGTTCTAATTAAGTAATTTTCTTAACTCTGCATTTTACAGTTGATTGACATATCATGTATACTTTTAACTTTCTCTTCTGTGTCAGTTGGACCTGTTGCATTGCACAGATTAATGAATGCTGAATTGTTTGGAATAGCAATCCTAAAAGAGTACCAGAAAATATGTTCTTTCTCTGTTAGATGAATATAGCAGTTTTCTTTTTGCCTAGCTTATTCACAGTCCCTTTGCAAGTCAGCCATTGCAAAATGAAACGAAAATCTGATCTTATTAAAATTGCAGAGCTATAGTGAGTCAGGCTTTCCGAGTGTTCTAAGTACTGGTACTGTAGGCAATGTATAGTTAGAAATGAAACTAGTCTGAAGTAAAAGTGGTTTGTGAATTCTTGTTATATTTCGAAAGTTTTGTATCAGTAGACCATGAGCTGTATGGGTTTTTGTGATTACAGATTGTTATTTTCTGTATTTCCTCTTAAATGAGAAGTGCGCTTTATACTAATCACAGGGTAAATTCTTTGTTCAGATCAGTGTGATCTGCTCAGAGTCATAGATCCAGAATTACTTTATTTGAGCCTTTATGAGGTAATTGACTTCATGTAGAGATGGTCTAAACTCAATGCCTGAGTTCACTTCCTTCTTACTATAAAACTAGAGTAGTTCAGTACATAAAAAGTAGAATAGACTCTCCTCAGTAGATTAATTCTGCAAATATTTTTTATTTTTTAATTGAACCTGAACATTTAACCTTAAACTAAAGCTATGAAGGAGTCTTGAATTTCTTTCAGGAGGAGAATTGGTGGTTCCCTTTTTTAATTCTCTTGCTGTTATTCAAATAACAGAAAAGCGCATAGATGTGAATATTAATAAAGACACCATTCTTGGAGACTTCAGGACTGTAACAGCTTTGAATAACTCTAAGTACTACACAAAAGTTCAAGGTGGATTATTTTCAGTAACAAAGCAGCTTCAGTCAATAAATAGGAAGTGATTTTTCTTTCCAAGTTTTCAATTTTAAACCAAGAAAACACTTGTGGAAATCACAATCTGTTTTTCACATAGTAGCCAGTATATTAGGGATTATGTTTGCTGCCTGAGAATCAAGTATATTAAAAACTGGGCTACAGAGCTATTCTTGTCTGGCATTGCATGCATTAAAGGTGGTCTGTTCTCAACAGAATAGTATCTCAAGGAATTATCAGAATTGACATACACACAGTAAAATGCCTCCCCTGATGTGTGAGATATATTAAACTTGTGAAGACCAATGCTCCCTTGAATCTGTTGAAATAACTAGCTGTCAGTCACTATGGAGATTGGAGAAGAAAAAGCCCCCTGGTGATACAACTTGTCACATCTTTCTCCCACCTTTCTCCCACACTTGCACACACATGCATGCACAAGCATACCCACATTCCCAAAACAAAAAAAAGAAAAAAGAAAAAAAGTATGCTATTTCTGCTGTTTTATACAATCTAGTACTGTTTTTAAAATAACAAAAAACCCCCCAAACAAAAACAACAAAAAACACCAAAAGAACCATACTAACTGCCAAAAAATACTACAATCCAGTTTTTTAAATTATTGTTTATTTCTACAACTTTGGACTCTGCCAAGTGGAAAGACTGCTAAAACGAGGAAATTATTGGAGAAAAAAAAGTCTGAATATTTTTAACTATATTCGAATTACATCTTTCCTGAATGGTAGCATGACTATCTCAACCATATAAGGAGCTATTTTGAAGTGTGTATAATAATCAGAAAAATTTTGAATGAAATTTTGTTTTTTCTGTTGATCATTCTGTTGATAAACTCTCTGTGTGAATGTGCTTTGGTGCTGCTATCACAATACCATCACCTGACATAAATTTTTGCTACCTCATCCAAAATGATGTCTTAAAATATTTGTCATCTTGCTTGAGAAACTTCTGGGCAATAAGAGAACACTGTGAAACATTTAACTTTGATAAGGCATGACTACTTCTGGTAGTTTCTCAGATCTAATTTCCAAATGCTGACATTTAACATGTTCCCCTGTGTAACTTGCTGAGCCATTTCCAGTACTATTGATGGTTTTATCTAAAAAAGCCCCCACCCTTTAATCAGTGGTATCAGTTTACTTTTCAGAGCATTTAATTGTCTAATGTTCAAAGCACACATAAATCAAATAGTAATTTAAGAATTTAATTATGCTAAAAGCATTGGTAAATTGAATAGCAAAAATGGCTGCCCTGGTAGACTTGATTTGCAAAAAGAAAAAAGGGTAAACATAACAGACTCAAAGAAGTGGAAGTAGCAAGACAATATGTCAGGAAATCTTGAAATGTTTAACTACTATGGGAATAGAAATATCTCTAAAGTTACTGCCTTGACTTTTTGTAGAAAATAGGAAACAGAACCTTATCATTAAGAAAAAATATTCCAATTAAAACCATTCTGAAATACTAATATAATCAGTAGCAATAGGGTACATTTTTATCATTGTGTGGTCCATGAAAAAATGTACTTTGTTCTAAAAACCGGACATGAATATTGCATGTATTTTGGGCTTCACAGTGGAAGTGTAATTATCAGAATCAGACAAACATCATTATTTTCTAAGCAGAGTAGGAAACATTGGAAAGATTTTTCTAGAGAAGAATATAGAATTATTTTGCAGTCACTGGGAAAAATTAATTTAGTTATATCTTAACCTCTAATTCTTATGATTTTATGATCATATCTTATGTAATCTTTTCCAGTGAAATGGAAATGTGCCTGCTGAAGACAGTAGGAGTCATTATTTTAGACTCAAATCAATAATTCATATATAATATTTACTGTTATTAAAGCATTGCATTTTAGGCTGAATTCTGTTTCCTCCAGTTATCTCAGAATCACCCCATCCATATCATTCTTAGATATTATTTCCATCTGAAAAGCAGTCAAAAGTTGTTGGGGTTTTTTTTTCCTGTTTTGTTTTGGGCTGTTACTATGTTTTTAAACATTTTTATTACTCAAACATGGTTTGGTCACACAGACTGACTTCAAGCAACTTGTATAACTGTCTAAATGTAAGGCTTATTCTTTGGGAGCTAGAAAGTAGAGAGTTGCTAAATTCTGTAATCTTCCAGGGAATTAATCTCAATCATTTTCCAATCTACCTCTTTGAGGATGGATGCACAGTAGAGATGCTGGGTGAATCAATTAATCTTTGCCTCAGTAATGCGTGAAATTTTTAAAATATGGAATTATCCATCTAAAAATTGGAGTTGAATGTAATTTCTGTCAGGTTGTCTGTTGATACTACTTTTTCACTGAATTTTTTAGCCCTCTCTTTACTTACAAGTGCAGTTACTAGGAAATGGGCTTTTTAATGCAAGAAATACTTAGGTCAAGAAAAAACCTTTTTCTTGAGAAGTATGGATATTGCAAAAAGGGTCTTTGTGAAATTACGCTTTTCAAGAAAAGAGCTTTTTCACACAAGAGGGACAGATACTAGAAAAGTATGTGAATATTCTTAAAATTTTATTAAAATAATTGAAGTTTCACTTATGTTGAATGCAGGCTAATATGAAATGCCATCAGTTTCCAATATGAATTTGATATCCTTTCTTGATATAAGATTAGAAAGTGCTTTACTGATGCTTCCCATGGAAATTAGAAGCTATGACACTGTGAAAGTTTTGGAAATAGTATTTGGATAGTAATTGAATACTTAGATAAAAAAAAGAAAAAGTTTCTCAAACGTTATGTCAGCATTTGGGATCTTTCACAAACTTTTAAATCTGGTGAAGGAGGAGAATGGCACATGGTATCTTTTTCTTTCCTGCAGTGTCTAACATCATCATGTGTACAGAAGAATAGATCTATAACTATCATGCTACTTCTGTCTGGCATGTGTGTGATATTAGTCATCAGAAACAATAGCCCTGCTGCCATAATGGTGCTAAAGCAGGGGGAAAATATTTTAAATTGATAACATCCTTTTCTGACACAACTTTCATATTTGACACACGTATTTAGTTTTTCTATGGAATGCTGCCCTTCTTTGTAAGAACAGAGTGTTTCTTTTTCAAATTATTTTTTCCAACTATTTCATGCATTACTTTGTGTCATAACTTGATCATAATTTATTGATATCTGTATAAATCAAGAATAGCTGCTGTGAAGCACTGAGCCAGTTCTCTAGGAGAGAAGAATAAGACTGTATTTCTGGTTCATCATGTCATAGTGAAATGATGAACCAAAAGCAATTTCTATTATTAGAATCACTTCTATTATTCTAATAGATTTCTAATACTTCTAGCAACTTCTATGACTATAACATTTCTAAACCCCATGTTTCTCACATTGTTCCCTAAAACACCTGTTTTGTGAGAAAACCTAGTGTTTCAATAATCTAAAAAAACCCCTTAACTCAGTTCAGTTTTAAATATTTTCCCAAAAGAATACCACAATGTCCCTAACCGGGGAACAAATACTTGTAGTGGTGAGATATATCTGCAGAAAGTCACTGATTTACATTGAAATTATTTCAAAATAGCCAGTTCATGTGTTCTGAAAAGTAGCCCTGTGAGGTTTAAGAATTTCCTCCCCATCCCCCCAATATAGAATAGAATAGAATAGAATAGAATAGAACAGAATAGAATAGAATAGAATAGAATAGAACAGAACTATTTTGATTGAAAGGAACCAACACTGACTCACAAGTCCGGCTGCCTGACCACTTCAAGGCTGACCAAGTTAAATCATGTTGTTAAGGGCATTGCCCAAATGCCTCTTAAACCATGACAGGTTTGTGGCATCAACCAACTCTCTAGGAAAGCTATTCCAATATTTCATTAACTGCTTCCTAATGTCCAGAGTCTAATGTCAAGAAACAGCTCTAATGCCACATAGAGCTTAAAATATTTTATCTTTTTTTTTTTAAATTCTTTTAATTCTTTTCTTAATCTCCTAAATTTCATTAAGTGCAACCTAAGTTCAAAGAAATCTTTACTGCTTCATGGAGTCCTGTCATTGGTATGTGTTTCAAGCACATATTACAGGTTTTATTGTTTAATGTTGCAATAAGCTTAACTGATTTTCATTTCCTAACATCCTCAAATCTTAAATCAGCATGTTGACAAGCAGGCTCTTTATTTTCCTTCTCCCACTGTTTTAAGTCTTTATTGTTTTAAAATTAACTCATTGTAATACTCTTGTGATCGTGATTTTATTTTCCCATAGGAAGATGAAGAAATGGATTATTATCTAATGCCCAAGAGAAAGGTGGAGATATGGTTTTTTTATTGTTATTATAATTTGACTGAAAGTAGGAAACTAAGAACTAAACCGTGGAATTTAATAGCAGTGATAGTACTGAATTAGATAAAAAATAAGAATGTCCATGGTTAAGAAAGAATACATTTGGTAGAGTACAAAGAATTGTTTTTATCTCTCACTAATAAGACCTTATGTATCAAACCAAAACAAAAATAGGGAACACTACATAGAGGTCTACTGGCCTACCTAGATTTGTATCATTAACATAAACCTAAAATGTATTTATATCCCAAAAGAGCTAGCTTTCTACAATAAGCTTATGTAACATCTAGGCTTATTTGCTACAGTTAATGATGAGACGTGGCAATAAGCCTCCCCCAGTCGGAAAAACCCCAATTCTTTCAGGCTTTCCTTATAGGAGACAGGTAACATATGAGATAAAAACTGTGAACCACACCAAACTGGGGAAAACCAAGCTAAGCTTCCAAAGGAAATGATACTCTCGTGGAAGAAAAACCAGATACTCACAGAAAATATATGACATATTCAGTCTGAGAAAGAAAAAAGAGATGTGCAAAGGCATTTGAAGGTCTTCAGTATATTACATATTATACTCAAATGCTGTTCAGTTAGTATAGTAGTTATTATTTGCCTGTTTTTAAAAATTCATGAGATATTCCTCATTAGATAATAATAATTGTCTTTCAAACATAAATTAGAGGATAGATGCTTTAAAAAAGAAATTTGTGTTTGTGATATTGAAAAATCAGAGACTGAAAGAAAAATTTGGTTTTGTGTTTTAGCAGCAATCTATTTTGTCTTTAGAACTGGATTTTCCACAGGCTATATGTGGAAAAGTAAACAACACTTGCAAACTGAAAATTGAACATACTTTTAAATAATGTTTGTCAATACAAATATTTTATTCATAAATCTTCTATATAATATACTAGTAAAATAAAAATAATAACATGTAAATATGCCCAGCTTGTATATTTTTAGACAAATGAGACAAAGTCAGTTGAAATGAAAGGAAAAAGGCTGTAGAAATAATTAATTTATAACTCTAGAAGATAATATATAACAAGTCTGGGAAGGTATTTAAATAATTCCACTGGGAAGAAAAAGAGTAATCTGTATCAATCTTTCTTGGGGAAAAATATAAAACAAGGATACATATGAGGAAATTGATTTAAAGATCCATTTCATCCTCTGCTTCTGGGAAAAGGGATCCTATGATGCCTTGTATGATGCCTAAGATATAGAGTGGCAATGTATCTCTTTAAAGTTCAATCATACCTAGAGATTATCATAAATTCAGAAGCATCAGCAAAAATGTAGGAAATTCTTTCCTCAGTCTCCCAACTATCAGCACAACAGAACTGCATCTTCATCTCACTTGCACCTCAAAGCATAGATCACACCACCATTGTGTTAGGAGCTGTATAAAGCAATTCCTGCCCTAGACAGCTTCAAGGATAAATCAAGAGATGGGGGACAGATAAGACAATTTAAAAAAAAAAAAAAAAACCAAACCCAGAGAAGATCAATAACTTCTATTTTAAAATTTATAAAAATTTTGATTTATATGGGACTTTAAATGAATACACAGTATTAGAACCACCAACAATCACAGGCTTTAGAAGCTGTGAAACCTAAATGTAATTTAGGTGATGGTGTAATTCTAATGATAATGCTATTGCTTGGGCTTCTTTCTGTAAAACAAATAAACAAACTAAACTCTTATATCCACTATTTATGTGTTTACATTAACAAATGCAAGCACAAAGGGGAAAGAAAGCATATCTTAAAGCCAACAAGATAACTCAGTAATCTTTAGTTAATCAGATCCAATCCTAATTTACACAATTGTCCAATCTGGGTCTTGTTTGAGGAATTAAGTAAGACTTTGGTACTATGTGTAGAATTAATTTCACCCAATGAAAAGGGGCCTTTGAGAAGTACTTTTTCACCTAGTTGCTGCAGACGTTCTCTAAGTTTTAATAAAGATTATATTAGATCATCATTGGATAGGTTGGAAAAGCTACCTGATTCTTTCTTTTGCCTCTATTTATGTGATGAATACACATTAACTCTTTTGTTAACAGTCATGGAAATAAAAAGTTTAGGGAAATACTACCATGATTTAGCAGAAAGATTAAAATAAATAAATGAATGAATGAATAAAACAAATAAATTAAATTAATCAATAGCTAGTTTCCTGTAAAATATTTGAAATATTTCAAATGGAAAATATGAAATATTTCTTTCTGAGTCAGCTTGGCAAATTTAGTAGCAGTATTTTTTATTTAAATCTGCAGTTTTGATCAGGATAAACTTTATCAATACACCACTCTCCAAAGGAGATGCAGATATTTTATCTCCAGATATTAAAGCTCATTAAAATTGTCAGTTGCATATATATCTGTATATATCCTTTTATTTAGATTATTTTATTAGCACCTTGTTACCTTAGCTAAGCCAATACAACGTCATGATGTAATGGCACTTAATATCCTCACTCATTTTTATTAAATATTTATAGCCTTTTATAAAAGGTGATAAAAATAGAAACTCGTGTGTATAAAAAGAAAATATTTTGTCTAGAAAAATATGTATATTTTTAAATTTTTTAAAAGTTATGTATCTGAGGTACATTTATCAATTTATCTTCTTAATATCAATATTAGACATTGAAGTAATGTTCAAGTAGATTGTTATGGATTGTAAATTGATTGGATTTTCAAAATCTTCAATACTTACAATTTGATTTCTATATGATACCATTAATATAGACAAGTTGCACAGTATCACAGGAAAGAAAACTCTCATACATCCAGGTATGGAATTAAGACTTTCACATACAATTTAGCACACTGATCTAATGCTGATGTACCAAGATCACAGAGGAAAATGCCACTAATAAATCAGCAGAATTAAAGTGTGTAGTGCCTATGGGTTCACAGCAACATGCTTTTTTAGCTTGACATTAGCCAACATAAAGTGAAGGTTCTTACCTTAGGCCAGTCTTCTTTCACAGATAGTGCAAAAAGAAAATACTTCTACCAAATGTCCTTTTCCTACCCAGTACAGTGTAGCAGAGTAATGGAGATAGATAAAACTCTGAGTCAGGCATGAGAAATATGGCTCTGTTTCTGTGGATGATTATGATTAGATCTTTTGCAAATAAAATATCTAAATACTGTTAATGCACTATATGACATAAGCTGGTTTTACTAGAAAAGTACAGGTTTGCAGTCTTTGGCTTTATAGAATTCACAGTTACAAAGCAACAAAGCACCTACCTGGCTACTTTAGGATTTTAAGTGACCAAATCTTAGTCCGTTTACTTACATGTCCAAAAGTGAGTGCTCCCTGGTTTTGGGCTGGATGTACCCTGCAAACATCCCTGCCAGGGCAGGGGGCAGTCTGCCTAGATAGAAGCTGCCTGCAGCCTCTGGAGAACAATTTGCCTGGTTGGCCCAGTCTCCAGCAGCATTTTATACCTTTTTGCAGGCCAATGTATACCAAAGTCAATTGCAATCATCACAGCTCACCCGTCTCTGGAACGCATTCATGATGTAAGCATCCAGACAATTCCTCCTGAAACTTCCGTGCTGTGTTCTTATCTTAGGACAAATCATATCAGAGACAATCCTGAGGGACAGGATGTGTGTGGGGAGTAAGGAACCATGGGAAGACCCCGCTATCTTTCATCTCTTTTACAGAGAGAGGGAGCAAAGAGAATGATAATGACAAAATGGGTAGCTTTAGGTATTTTAAGGTAAATGTAATGAATTCCAAATGCAATGACTGCTGAGAAAAAGTATAAATTTCATCTCATATATGACTGGAACACTAAAGAATTGGAAAGAATTCAGTAAAAATTCTGCTGTTGATATACAGTAGAAGAGTTAAAAATTAATGTTTTCCACTGTCCCATGGATTCCCAAGGGCTATGGGAACTGATTTTAAATTCTTGCTTGGCCTGTCTGATGATTTATTTAGTGCTTTCTTCCATGCTCCTCTAAGGGAGGTATGTACATGGATGCAAAACATCAGACTGGAGTTCGGGTAAAGTACAACGTTTATGATACCCTACAAAAAAGGCAGTTTTGAAGAATTTGAGGTAATATTAATCCCATTTTCTGTTCATCATCTTCTAATGATGAATCCTTAAAAAAATCAATTTCAGAGTCACTTTAGGCTAGTATTCATTACTCATAGATCAGTTTTTCGGATGGTCCAATGTCACTAGAGAGAAGAAAGCTCCTGGAAGCTTCAACTGTCCTGAAGAAGCCGCCCTCACAGACACGTACCTTTGTCACCTTCATATTCAGTGCAGAGTAAAAGCTCCTTCCTACCAGGAGAGAGTTCAGTTGAAATTCAGTAATGGCTGGAGCCTTCTGTTTTTGCCAAACCATGTACTATGATAATACATAATTATAATAATACTAAAATGTTGCTATCTCTTGATCTTGTTTTGTCAACCTACCAGTCTGCTTTAAGCCAGAAAGACTGTATAGTTCACTGCATCTCAATTAGACAAATACCCATCTGAAGGTCTAGGCCCTTAAGAACATGACCTTGACTCGGTTAAACAATCAAAGCCATGCTTACAAATGTTTCTATGATGTGTCTTGCTGAATCAGAGAGTGGCCTTGTAATATGCTGGGAACACACTGCTGCACAACTCGAGGTGCCCTCAGTCATTTTTGTAATAAATAAGTTCTTGCTGCCTCAGCTGTTCTCTATTTATTTGCCATTTACTTGCTCCGAGGCAGCCCACTGGGAATCACAGGCTGTAACAGAGAGCCAGAAAAGAGATATTTTTTCTATTTTATGACCCCTGCGAAACAAAATTAACTGTTTTTCCATCCTATGTTATTCTCATAGAAAGTGAAAGAAAATGCAAAACATTTTGGTTTTGTCGTTATTACATACGTTAAGTCTCCAAAAGTGACTAAAAAACATCTCATACTTCCAAAAGTAACTATTACATTGTAGGATAGTTTTGTATTGCTTTATCTCTCTTTCTCCACTTTTAATTGCAGAAATGATCCTTAAACTTTTATCAACAAAAGAATCTGGGCAATCTGTTAAATTGACAGTTCAAAACCAATATTGTAACAGTTTTGAAGTCAAGAATTAATCAAAACCCTACAACAGAGGGTATTTTCTATCACACAAGAAGTGACACCTACAGAAAATCTAGAGTTGTGGCCTTTCCCAGATAATTCAGGTAAAGTCACATTAGGAAGTCCTGACTTTGCAGTAGACTACATTTGGTTTAATTCGCTTTTAGGCTTAAGAACTGTAATAAATCTGAATAGCAAAGAAACAGAGTGACATATTGTTTACATGTGCAAACTTTCATTTTGCAAACTGATCTAAAAGCATCCCTTTGAACTCTACAGTCAATAGAATTATGATCTGATTCTGTATCTCATTTTCATCTGTCTTTTCCCATAAAACACTTTTTTTTACAAATCTTTACTTCTCATACTAATTTTTTTCCTGAACAATATAGAGCATTTACTATTAATCTAGAGGACATAATGGTTTAAATTGTAAGCAAAAACATGGAATACAAATTAATTAGTATTCAAAGCAAAAGCACATAAAGCACAATTAATTGTCTTGCTCTCATGCACAGAAGTCTCAAACAAAGCTAACAAGCATCCTGTAGCAACAGTTTGTCAGTATTATTGTGGAACATTTTGCACATTTCTACCATCTTTGAGCAGGAAGCTTGTACACCAGCAGTTTGTACTTTGTCTATAGTGACATCTCTGAAATGTCAGCAGACTTTTTTGTCTATGAACATGACTTTCTGCGTCGTTTTGGGGTTTTTTAAGTTTTAGATTATTAGACAGAAGTATTTCTAAATAAGAGATCACCATTGTAGTGTCAATGCAAATTTTAGAGAATATATTAGGGCTGTCCTTTAACTCACCTAATTCCAAGCATCAGAAAGTCATCTAATTAAATTTAGTAATTTTTGATTTATTGGTAGTCAATAGTGAGAGGAAGATATTAAATGGGTCCTTTACAAAGATGGGTTGAGTCTGTCTGGATGGAAGGTGCCTAGAAAGTCACCCTATCACTCACCTCCTCAGCTGGATATGAGAAAATACAATGGAAATCTCATGGGTGAAGATAAGGACAGGGAGATTATTTACCAATTATCATTGCATGCAAAATAGACTTGACTTAGGGAAAATATTGTAAATTAATAACAGTCTTCTGCTGCTTGGGCTTTCTATGGGCTGCAGCTTCTTTCAAGACACATCCACCTGCTCTGGCATGGGGTCCCCATGAGTTGCAGTGTGGAAATCTGTCTCACCGTGGCAATTTCCAAGGAGTACAGTGTAATCTTGGCTCTTCCCCTGGGGCCCCTTCTTCTTCCAATTTTTTCTCTAGATGCCTACAGGACTGTTTATTTCCTATTTTCTCACCCCTCTCTTGTGGCTTCTGTTGCACAGCAGGTTCTACCCTTTCTTAAACATGCTATCACGGAAGTGCCACAAAGGTCACTGATGAGCTCAGCTTTGTCTAGTGGTGGGTTCATCTCATAGTCACCTGAAAGCGTCTCTGTCTCTGTCTGACATGGGAACATCTACAGGTGTCATCTCACAGAAGCCACATCTGCAACACCCCAAATTCTTTCACTTAGCATTGGAAGAACAGCCATATCCTTTAATATGTTAAAGCAAGAACAACAAAAACAAGCTATTTACCGTATTGCTAGATTTTTACTTTGATGCAGATGCAACCTTTCCCTTTCATTTTCATTAAAACAAATTCCACTTGCAAACATGGAAACATGAACCTGACCGAAATGTTGCATAGTTACATTTCAAAGAGTTAAAAGGGCATCATCAGGTTTTAAACTTTAAAGTTTCACTTCAAGTTATAATTCTTCATCACTTTATAACATCAATACAAAATTCAGAGAAATTTGGCTACCAGCTTACTGTCAACTTCAGCTATATTTCATCAGGAAAGCAGCTCACGGTGGTCAGGATACACTGTGCATTTAGACCATTTTTTTGTTTCTTTCTTTGTTTTCAACTGATTTACTGCGTGACTTATCCAAATTCTGAGGAAAGCATTTTCTTTTAAAGTTTTTAATTAATATTATTCAAAAATTGGAGCAAATGGATATATTTAACATACAAAAACACTTAATCTCTCTGAATAACTACTCCTGTGTTTTGCTGTACATTAAATATCCCACCAAGAGATTTGATGGAGCAGTTAAATGTGGATTATTCAATCCAGGAGCTAACTATTTGATTGGAAGTTATATGACCTCAACTACAACTCTAAACCACTTTCCACCAATTACACAAACAAGAGGCAATTTTTTATTCCTTCCAAGTGTTCATTCCAGGCTAGAGAACTGAAAAATGGAGTTAGTAATTTCTGTGTTTTAAACAGACATGCATTAAAAGACACTTTTGTAAAGGTCTAAACTACTGTTTTTTCTATGTTGATTAAAAAAAGGGAAAGCATTTTTCATGGGAGAAAATTAGCTAGCTAAGTTCTCTGCTATATGGCCATGAAAAGATCCATTATTCAATAGTCCTGCAAAGTACAAAACACTCTTTTAAGGACTGTAATGTCCACACAATCAGCAAACCATCGTTTGTACATTATTTTCATAATAGAAGCTTTCAGCAAAGAACTTACATTGATCAAAGTCAGACAGCATTTCTAGGTAAATTCTTAAAGTAAAAAAATAGAGTATAACAAAACATAGTATTAACTCATTTATTGACTCATATGAAAAAAGAGATGCAAGAGACACTTAAAACATCATCCATGGATACACTTGAGATATATCATCAAAGATACTGAAATTATTTATCAGTTTGTTATAAAAATGCAAATTGTGATGCATTTTAAAGTGGTTTTATTTCGTTTGAAATATACACTTAATTTTCTCTGAACAGGAAGGAAAGGCGAACAATCTTTATACTTATAAGAACAACAATCAATATTACAAAATAATGTAAGTTTTCAGCAGAATTAATTACATCAGAAAACAGGATGATTTTAATTTACAAATAATTAAGCATACCTATGAGAGAATCCAAATAGATTGAAAAGGCTAAATCTAATTCCATCTTTCTGGGCTGTGAGAGTTTTTGGCAGCTGCTACAGGGATTCATATTTGGACCTCTGCCATTTCTTCATATAAGCTATTAAATTAGTGATATTTGAAAGTAAAGTATTCTAAAAGTAAAATGATTTTGAATTTTAAGCTAAAAAAAGGGCAAAAGATGATTCCAAAGATTGAGATCTATGGGCATGCATGAAATCTTACCAAAATACTCTGAGCAGCAACTTTCACATCTTATTCATTGTCTTAAACATTCTGCAACTTTGATGTTAAATTAATATGGTAAAAGAATCTTCTGAATACACAGCTGATATACAGGAAAAGCAAACTGTGTATCTGAAACAGGCTCTACATATCTGTAGTTTTGATGGTGTGTCTGCTGTACCATATTTAGGAGAGTTCAGTAACTTACTTCTTGGACAGGATAAAACTGAGGATTGGCACAAAAAACAAAGAAAATCCCAAGCCCTAATAAAGCACATATTTTCAAGGTCTTATTTCCTTTTAACTACAGAAATCAATTATTTGCTTACTAGAACTTTGAAACAAATTGTCAGTGGATTCCTGCCACCTAATTTTAGTTACCTTGGTGATGAGTCTAACTTAGAAACACTTAATGAAATACAGACTTTCTAATTCATGCATCTACTTTGGATTTGTCAAATGGGCTAACCTGATCACCAGTATGTGTTGGGCTACCGTACTAGAATACTGACAGACCATGAAAAGACATATATGTTTGACTTCCAGAAGCTGCAGAGTCTGTTTCTGCACAGAAAATTAGGAATCAGATCAACTATAATGATATTATTCTAAAGGGGTATTTATCAATTTAAAGCTAAATTTTCCCCTAGACTGTCCAACAGGGATGCATATTTTTGGTCATGAATTAATATTGGAAGTACTTTTGGAAGAGGATGCAAGTAAGCAAACCTTAAAAGCCAGATCAAATAAAATGTTTTGTGTGAGAATCTCCTCTGCAAATTTAAGAAATGCACAATGTCAATATGACAGTTATTCAAGCTCCTTTATAGCCAGTGGAAGAAAAGTGACTTTTAAAAGGCACAGCATCCTAGAGGAGGATGAGTCTAACTGCACACAAAGCAACCTCTTCTTTCTACCAGCTAAACTAAAAGAAGAAAGGGATTTTTAACTGATTCATTCTGGTTAAGATTTCTGCAGTGACTAGATTAAATTTAATGAACGTATGTCTTTTAACAGTATTTGAGATGATCTTGGGTACCTGAGACTGCCTACTCAAGCTGGTAGATAAACCACAGGATTTCTCCCCCTGTGAACTGCCCATTGCAAAACAAACAATATATTCAAAGGCATCTTAAATTGCACTAAACATCTGAGTTTAAGCATGTTAATTTAACCTTTGAAAATAATTTCAAAGACAAAAATTAAAAGAGTGAGTTAAATAAAAGGATGACATCATAGCAGAAGAGAAAACATCACAAATGTTTTGCATGATGCATTTTTATGTGATAAAAAGTCAGAAGGCAAATGTCACATTCCTTAAAACTTTAAGGGATTAACACCTCTTGAGAATATTCCTTTAAACAAACGTAAAACTAAATCCTTAGAGTTGCTACTCCTCCACCATGGAATAGTTGTGTAAGTGGATTTCAGGGCTATAGAAGAGATGAGGTTTAACTGCCCCTTTTTTTTGTTTCATTTCTTTTGGAGGTGGTGGCGGCGATGATGATGGGGTGTGTGTGGTTTTTTTTCTTGTACTGTTCATTCCAGGAATTTAAACGTGAACAATCTGGATAGTCATTTAAATTATTTTGTGCTCAGCTATGGGCAAATAAAAGGCGCAATTCATTTGGCTTTTTAGGTTGCTCAAGAGCTTTCTTTCTGTAACTGCAAGGGCACTAGTCATTACAATCCCTCTGGCAGGAACATGACACAGCTTCACCGCAGGAGCTGTGCTTGACTTCTGTATAAGCTGTATGAGCTTTCCACAAGGCATAATCAAAGATTAAATCAGTTTCACAAGAACTCAGATTAAAAGTCTGGGTGAGGGTGACAAATTAAATGGTGATTAGTCTATCAAAGAAGCTTAAAAATTTCCACCTTTAAAAAATAAATTTACTGTAATGCTAAGTATTAAAAAAAGTCCTAAAAAAATATATGCTGGAGAACATTCTTGCAGTATGAAAAAGAACTAAAATTGTACCTCTTTTCATGCTTTGAGTTCTATAACTATTGAGTTGAATTTAAACAGTAAAATACATGTGAGGGGCTGATTATAGTGCATGTATTGCTGTGATATCTGCATAGATAAGTGATTATTATTATTATTAGTGTTATATAAAGAAAGTACAGAAATTTGTAAGTAAAATCAAAACTGAAAAAGAGAAGTAGTTCTGGCATCTTAAAATCATATTCCTTGTTCTGCAAAACTGCTTTTCATAGCATTTTTAATTTCATATGATCTTTTAAAATAATTCATCATTAGAAATATCTGTGTTTCATCTTAGTTTTGACATTTTAAATGTGCATGTCATCATATATTGGTATTACGAAGTATTGCTATGCTAGAAAGGTCTAAACAAAAATAAGGACAGAAATATATAAATTTCAACAATAAGATCTCAAAGAGAATATGTCCCTAACTAACTGAACACCAGAATCAGCTGGAATTAAAGTTTAGTAGAATTGTGTTCTAGATTTTGTTTGAGTCTTTGCTAGTCCCCTCCAAAATATTTCCATCATTTTGCAGGTTTGATTGAATCAGTTATGTCGCCAGGGTTGCTCACACACCTTTACTTAGTTACCAAGCGCTAAGTGTGGGAAACATTACATAAGTCCTTTGAACTAATTATTTTTTTTCTTTTGCTCTGGATGTTCTGAATTTCATATCAACAGATAAGAACACCTGATGGACAGGATGCCATGCAGAGGGACCTGGACAAGCTCAAGAAGTGGGCACGTGGGAATCTTATGAGGTTTAACAAGACCAAGTGCAAGGTGCTTCACCTAGTTCAGGGCAATCCTCAAGATCAACACAGGCTGGGGAGTGAACAGATTGAGAACAGCCCACCTGAGAAGGACTTGGGGGTGCTGGTGGATGAGAGGCTGGACATGAGACAGCAAACCAGTCGTGTGTTGGGCTGCATCAAAAGCAACATGGCCAGCAGGGCAAGGGAAGCGATTCTGCCCCTCTAGGCAGTTCTGATGAGACGTCACCTGGAATCTCACTGTCCAGCTTCAGAGGGGAGTGATGGAGAGACTTTGGTGGGTGTCTGGCATTGGTGCTTGCAAACTCACAGATATTACAAACACTTGTTAGGGAAAGGACAGTTTGGCCTGATGCAGCTTTAATTCATGTCAGGTGAACTGTATTTCTCTGAAGGTTGCTTTACACGAGTGGCTTTTCTGAAATGTTTCTAATGTTTAACTCCAAGAATGGGTGAAAACAATTTCCTTGACTGGACTCCCATCATTTCATCAGCATAGTACAGCTCACGGCAGACTGAAACAGCTTTACTGTCCTCACTGACTACAGGCTGACATACAAACACAAACAGCTCCAACAGCCTTATCCTATTCCCTTTCCTTGCTCATAAAGATGAAGGTCCATTAGTGCAAAATATATCCATATGTGTAATGTGGATTTGGCTGCCCCTAAAGCCATCTCTTCCCCAGGCAGGGCAAAGCCTTCTCAGACTGTCCTCTAAAAGTGCTCCAGCCCTGAGCATCCTAGTGGCCTCCTCTGGAGCTGCCCAGTTTATCAGTGTCTTATGTACTATAAACCCTAGAACTGGACACAGATGTAGTGTGATGAGTGCTGAGCAGAAGGGGATGATCACTGATCAACTGGCTGTGCTCCTGTTAGTACAACACCAGAGGCTGCTAGCCTTCATTGATTCCAGGACACACTGCTGACCTTCTTTGATCCTGTTTTCCCCAGGAGCCCCCAAGTACTTTACTGCCGACC
Organism: Acanthornis magna; assembly: GCA_036785705.1. Lineage (NCBI taxonomy): Eukaryota > Metazoa > Chordata > Aves > Passeriformes > Acanthizidae > Acanthornis > Acanthornis magna. The sequence continues at coordinate 406,418 of JAWUZG010000004.1, read as the reverse complement.
TGAGTCCCAGACATCCAATTCCCAGCCTGAAAATTGCAGCATTTTCATCCATGTGCTTTTATTCTTGAATTTCACAGTGTTCCCAGGGCCCTTTTCTTTGTCTGGCTCTCTCTGGATGGCAGTACAGTATCAGTGTAGTATCAGCTACACTTCCAGACTGCCATCAATCACAATGATGATGCTTCCTGTCTTCTCTTCCGGCCTCCTCATAAACAGGAACTAAAAGGAGCTAAAACAAAAACATTGAAAGGAACTAAAGAGGATATGTGCCAATATGGATTACCAAGGAACTCCATTTGTAACCAGTCCCAGTAACCTCTATCCTTTGAATCTGTCGATACATGCAGTTTTTCACTCATATGGTAGGCCATCCATCCGGATGATACAAATTGGATGCATATTGGAGACCGTGACAAAATCCTTCAGAAATTTAAGGTAGGAAAACTCTGCTGCTTTTCCCTCATGCAATGATCTAGTCGCTTCATCACAGAAGACAATCAGGCATGATGCGCATGATAGTAAATCATGCTGGCTATTCTGAATCACCTTATTTTCACTCATGTGTTGCAAAATGTCTTCCACAAACTGACTGTAATACATTTATATGATTCTGTATGACATCTGGAAGACAAAATTGCAATTCCTTAATTCCACGCAGGACATAAGAAAGAACCTTTGTGCTATGCTGGGGAAACAGAATTGTGAAATTCTAAAAAAAGAGAAAAAAATATTCCGCTAGATTGACTAAGCATAGTTAACAAAACAATACTAAAATCAGACCATAGAAGAGTCACATTCAAGTAAGTTTTACCAAGTTTGAGCCTGTTTTAATGAAAGGAGCAATGTGAATAAGCTATACATGTGCAACTTAAACATCTATGTGCAAATAGAGAACACTAGAATAAACATTATTTAAAAGCATTACAACCTTAAAAGGTGCAGAGACAATCTTTATTGATGGTTTATAAAGCATTTCATTTTATATGGAAAGCACTAGTAATGAAGGGTTTAACTTTACATGATCACACCTGTAAACATCAGTGAATGGAAAAAGATAAAAAATGGGCCTAGCAGGATTTGGAAACTGCGCTTCCACCTTAACATTGGGAATACATTTAATTAACAAAAGACATGGGCTGATTTAAAACAGCAGCCCCATATTTAGAAGCTGACATTAAAAAGACCTTTAGCCATATAAAAATTTAATATCGAGCGGATGAAGACAGGGCTTCTTCCTGTAGATAGTTGAGATTGCTGAATATAATACAATGTGCTGGATTTATGTTTTAGGAAATGGAAATGTTAACATAAATTTAAGAAGAAAAATGTCTGAAAACAGTCTCTGTCACTGATTTAAATTATATCAGACACCTTTTAGTGAACAAAGACTGTCCTTAAAAAAGTGATGATTGGCTAGCCCAGAACAGTGATCACTCAGGGAAAGACTCTGACAAATCTTTTTTCATGTAACACTTGAGTACTAACTTAGCATAACATGAGCTGATGCATAACATAGCAAATAGGTTTCAACTTCATGATGTATAGGTACCAGATCTGAGAAAAATATGTATCATTTTTGTGTATTCACATTCTGACGGGCTCACCAAATTCCCACAGAAATTCAGCAGAAGCAGCTGAGGAAGCCTTTTCTTTTTATGTAGCAGAAAACAAACTTCAGTTCTGCGTACAGACAGCCTGATGTCCCAGTTACTTGAGTTTTCCTACCTCTTTGTTCCATTGTGTTAGAAGTTTTCCAAATTTATCTTTCTTCTCAAAATAAATTACATTCTTGTTTACTTGTCTTTACTGTAACTGTTTTAGTTCTCTAAATCTTTTCTCCTGCTTAGCAAAATATTGTCTATTTAGAGTACAGCAGCATAAATTACATATATTGATAATGGTGTGAACCAGACTGATGGTCGTACAAAATGCAACAGGGTGGAAAGAGCACTTTCCACAAAAGAATAGTTAAACAAGTGAAGAAATGAGGAGACTGCTTTACTGTTTTGGCAAGTCTCTAAATTCTTATAAATTGCAGAAATACACTTGACAAGTCACCTTCTCAAAATGATTCCTGTAATTGGTAATGAGAAGCATTGTTTTCTGTTTATCTGGACTCCATTCCAGGGCTTCTGCTCCCTTTTAACTATTATCCAGAATGAATCAGCTTTGGAGATACTCCTCTCTGATTCCCATAACAACACAGATTTAAAGGAAATTTTCTTAATGCATTTTTGCAAGTTTTCTCTAGTGCTGTTAATATTTTGATTTTTTTTTTTTTGTTTTCAACTTTTTGTTTTCTTGAAAGATGTGCTTATTTTTTCTAAACATATTTACTCCACTTTCACTCTAGATTTCAGTTGCTAGTCCAATTACAAAATTTCATTTTCTTGGTAGATATTGGTTTGACTTCAAAATTTCTATGTTTTCATGGATTTTTCCTACTTTTTAAGGACCTTCTCTATTTTTATTCAATTTTAAATATCAACACAAATATAATTTTATATATATTTTTAAGGCTACTACACTATTAATTTTATGTCTTCTATAGCTGCTTGCGATGTCACTGGTGACTCAGTAGCTGACTAGATACGAATGAATACCTGGCGTTTGCAGGTTTTTGTGATGTCAGCTGAGTAGTTATTAGGGCAGGAGCTGGAAACAGCTTTTTCTTCAGCTTGTTTTATGTCATTGGTAGCTGGGTAAGGGATAGGATAGCAGCAAACCACCGTCATTTTCATTGGTAGCCCATGGAAACAAAGTTCTAAAGTTTTATTCCAAGTAATAAAAATGGGAGAAGATGGCATTCAGTCTCATACAGAAATTTGGCAGTGTTACAGGATTGTGTGGATGCAGCACAGTCAGCGGACAGAATTAGAGGCCTTAAAAAAACCCTAAAAACTGAAACATTAGGACTACAGCTATTTGCTTAGACTTTGCCAAAACGAATCTTCCCTAAAAAATTTTCAAAGACAACTGCCCTCTACTCTTTCATCATCTCTGAATCTTCTTCAGCTGGGGAAAAAGGGAACCTAAAATATTACTGGGTTTAACACTAGCAGGAAATTAAACTCCAAATAACTCACACCTCTTCCCCCACCCCTTACAATAAGGGAGGGAGCAAAAGTAGCGACTATGGGCTGAGACAACAATTTACTAAAAGCACAAAACCACACCCCAGTGATGACCTTACCGGTATAAAATGACAACCTGGTCATGCCTACGCAGCACTAAACTTTGTCCCTGACCTCTGCAACCAGGAGAAAAATTTAAAAATAAATTCAGTGCCTTAGTTCAATACCTTGGATTCCATCCCTTGCCCCTGTATGTTTTAGTGAAAGTAGGGTTAATTCTATTAAAGATTAAAAAAAAATTGATTTTTCCTATTAATTTATTTTAAACTTGCATTATTTTTGGATATGCTTTCCAAATAGGAGAATTTGGTTCAACATAACAAGCAGCAGTCTCCAAAATATTATTTGCAGTGATTAGGAGTACAACTTCTTTGCAGTTTAATGGAACTGAAATACACAGTTAACCTGGACATGTTGTGGATGAATGCAGATATTCACAGAAGAAGACAAGTCAAAGCTGTCCTAAAAGCCTACTCCTTCATTAATGATCTTCCATCAGGCTCATGTTTCTGTAAGGGTATCTGATGCTGTTCAGTTCTAAAAAGACAGAATATATTCACTCATTCTAACAGAATAGTGAAAAGATATGACATGCTGTAGCAGCAACTATCAAGACTTCTCATTCACACAGCTTCATCCTTGTGTTAGTCTAAAAAATAATTCCTAGAAATCTTTGTAAAATAACTTCTAACCCTCATTATGAATGGTACACTGATACCTAAGGAAGTTAATTACTTTGCCTCAGGATATACACTCAGTAGCAGAAGTAACAGTGATTCAGTTTTTACTGTACAGCTATACTACGTTGCCATCTTTCTTTCCAGATAGAAAGTCTCTTTTTGAACATAGTTCCACCTTATCTGTATTTTGAATTTTCAGGATAGTTCAAACCGAAGAGAGAGTAGTACAGATGGTACTACATCCATGTTACTACATGAAAGAATAACATAAAACTCTGGAGCTTGACTGGCAACTCCGCTTAATTGGACCTCTCCAGCTTGACCACTCCAACATAAATCTTATGCAGTATGGATGCCAACAGGCTTCACCACTTGATCTTGAAGTCTTTTTTTTCCACTGAGAAATTTAGTCACATTGTCTGAATTCAAATTAGGTTCTAGCAAATTCAGTATTAAAAATTCTGTTGACACTATATCAGCACTTTCAAGAGTTTACATGATATTGCTGTTAAAATCTGTATCCAAATAGAACAATTTTTTTTTTTTTTTTGCCGTGTATTCCTCATTTACATTACAGCAGTCCTTTTTGTGCCGTCAGGATTTCCCTTTGGTGGGTACCATGTTGCATATTAGCATAACTAGAAGCTAGTGTGCGTTGCTCTTGCTCCAGCATGGATTTGGGATACATCCCATCATGAGTGAGCCTGGAACTGGTTCTTGGTCTACATGTTTTAATTGTATTATTTTAGAAAATAATGGAATAGGCAGAATGGTCATTGATCTAAAAATGTGACAGTTTCAATAAATGCAGATAATTTTTTTTTTGAGTGCCTATACTGCAATTAACTTTCAGAGCAAGATTAATTTATAGGAATTGTAATGTTATATTTAGGACTACTGTAGTCAGTTTGGGAATCCAAGGCCTGGAATCTATTATAATCTCAGATTTTAAGTAAATCTGTTTCTTGCTTTGGTGGTGGCAGTAAAAAGCTCGTAAATGTGAGACATAAAAGATTCCATTATATTTTCAAAGATCTAGAGTTCAAAATATGCTTCGTATCTTTTAGTGAGGTATTATTTCTATGACTTCCTAAACTCAAGGAAGAACATAAAAAGTGAACTTAGTCCATGACATACAGATGACTTTACCTTCTAACTGGGGTAAAAATGCTAGGCTTAAAGTTTCTACAGTCACTGCTGAGCATAAGACTCTCAATTGCTCTCACAGTAGCTGTTCTTCCTGTTTCTATGACCCGAAGCAGGTCTGCACCTGCAGGAGCTTCTCAGCTACAAGTCTACGCTGTAGTGTGCCACATCAGTCTCTATTTCACTGCTTCACATCCAAAGGACCTTCAAAGTCAACATAGTTAAGCCAGCAAACTGTGTGCCTGAAGTTTAATCTAACTTCTGAAGTACAAAGTGACAATAATTTTGGAACAAAAAAAAATAAAATCAGTGGAATAAACCAGAAAGAATTTTCAGAAAACATACAGCTGTTTGGAATCTTCTAGAGGAAAACTTGATGATAAAGAACAAAAAGGATGAACAAGTAGTAATTTCTGGGAATTGCTGGATCCTGAAAAAAAATTTTGAATCTTTCCATATAATTGTTCTTGCACAAATACTTTTTAATTGCATTGTGAAATGGAAAAAGAATACTTGTACTGGAGACAAGACAGGTGAGTCTGAACTCACTGGCAACGGTTTCAGTGAGTATTAGATTAAACTTATTCAGGAGGGGGGAAAGTGGAGGATTTTCAAAGCGAGAAGCTGTACTAATGTGATACCTTCCTAAACCCAGCTAGTAATTTGTTGTTAAACTAAAGCACATCAGAAAGATATCCATTATTATTTTAAAGGCTGTAAATTGTGGGAAAATTCCCATGCAATAATAGCTTTCACTATTAAAGGTTTATGTTTTATTTCTAGTAAAAGCTCTGCTTATTTCAGCAGGGGGACATTAGATTTTATAATGCTTTCCCTGTTAATTAAAAAAGATCCTTCCACCTTCAACAGGAACCTCCTTGTACAGAGGTTTATCCTATCTACTGTAAATGGGTCCTCTATCTATTCTATGTATAGTGCACATTATACATTTTTTCAATCTGCATTTTGATAACTAGATAATACTCCTATTTTTAGGCCCTCTCAACCCTGCTTAATTTTTTACATCTTTCTTAAAATATGGACATACAGTACTGAAATAATTACTTAATCAATGCTGTATACCATTTCACTGTTTAGTATTTCTCTTTTTAAAAAGAAAATGACATATCTGATAATTTTGCTACAGGAAACTCACTGTAGACTGATATTAATCTGGTGAAGAACAACAATTCAACATCCTAGTCAGACCAAGTCTCACTGGATTATTTATTTTCCAGGATGCCTATCCAGGCTTCACAAAAGCATATAGATTTTTTTCAGAAAATGAGAGACATAAATTATACTTTTCATCTTTTCACATCTCCAAGTAACTTAAAAAAACAAGCTTATGCAAGAGAAATCACAGCTATTTTTCACATGTGTAACTGAAATATATATCTATATATATTTAAAAAAAAAAAAAAAACTTGAATGCATAAATCACTTTCTAGTCTGTAGGGTTACAAAGAAACGTCCCTATGAGTAAATTACTCAATAATTGTCTAATCTGGGATTTTTATACAGCTGGTACTGGTGAGAGGTGGGAGACAAACTGAGAAAACAGCCAATTAGTATTCCAGTTTTATGTAATGATATGCCAAAATTTAACCATAAGAAGGAAGTTTATCAAAGTCCTCCTGAGACTTTATAAGCAGACATTTTGTTTTTTAAATCTGCTCTGCAAGTCAGAACCAGAGACAATGTCCTGAAAGAATACTTCCTCTTTGTTGCAGACCAGGTCTTCAGTATATTACAGTATGGTTACCCCTACACTACTTCCCAGGAAAAAAAGAGTTTTAATATTGCCAGTGCTTTCTTTCTCTTCTAGGTAAGTGGAATGAGAATAAGAACTTACCCTTTTTGTTTTCTTGCACAGTTTAAAATGAGTTTCCTCTGATCATGTAATCATGGTATCCATATTTGCATTTTATCTTTTGATCTAACTAGAATTCCTTAGCAGCACTTTATAGAGCAAGGCTCATTTGGAGATTCTAATCACTTCATGATCTGTTGCAAAAGAGGCATTTCACTTCTAAGAATATTATTTGACATCTTCAAAGTGTAATATCCAGAATAAATTCTCTTGGAATCTGGGATACTCTAATATCCAAGACAGCTGGATAAAAAACTTTAAAGATTAGTAGGTTGATCTTGGCTGGCTGTCAGACCCCTACTTTCCTGGCTTCATCTGAGACAGACTTAATTGTTCTTAGTAGCTGGTACAGTGCTCTGCTTTTTGGATTTAGTACAGGAACAATGTCGATAACACCCTGATGTTTTGGCTGTTGCTAAGTAGTGTTTACCCTCAGTCAAGGACTTTTCAGCGTCTCATGCTCTGCCAGTGCTGAGGTGCACAAATGCATGAGGGAGCACAGCCAGGACACCTGACCTCAGCTGGCCAAAGGGATATGCCATGCTATAGAACGTCATGCCCAGTATATAAACTGGAGGGAATTGGCCAGGCAGGGTTGATCACTACTCAGGGACAGACTGGGCAATTGCCAGGAGATGGTGAGAATTGAGCTGTGCATCACTTGTTTCTCTAGGGTTTGTTACTTTCTCTCCTTTTCATCATCACCTTCATCATCATCTCTTATTCTTTTTATTATTCATTGTAATAAACACTGCATATATAATACAATAAAATAATATCAATTAATATCAATTAATATCATATCATATCATATCATATCATATCATATCATAATGTATTAATTATTGTTTGCTTAATCTTTAATATTTATACATAGGCAAATATTTTATAATTATTGTAACTATTAGTTTTATCCATTATTTATTATGATTATTGTTAATAAATACTTTTATAATTACTTAATAGATAATAATGTTGATGATGATTATGATGACGTTCTTATCTGAACCCATGAGGTTCACCAATTCTTCTCCCTTCCCCAGGGAGGTGGAAGAGTGAGACGAGATTGTAGGGGTGTGAGTGAGCAGCTGAACAGTACTTAGTTGCCATCTGGGATTAAACCAGTATACCCACCCATGTGCTCTCTCTCATTCCCTATCTTCAACAGGACAAGAGGAGAAAATAAGAGGAAAACACTCATTGCTTGAGAGAAAAGGAGATCACTTACAAATTATTGTCATGGGCAAAACAGACTCAAATTGGGGAAAATTAATTTAATGTATTACCAATTAAAATACATGTGAAAGTAGAGAAATAAAGACAAAAACTAAAACACCTTCCCCCACAAGCTATTTCTTTTTCCCAGGCTCAACTTCCATCTTTTACTCCCTACATCCTTCCAACAAGTGGGACTGGGAGGGTGGGTAATAGGTGGTTATGGTCAACACCTAAATATTCCTCTCTGCAGCTCCTTCCTCCTCCTCCTCCTCCTCACTTTTTTCTGACTGTTGTGTGTCCACTATGTGTCATACATTCCTTCAGAATAAATTTGTTTCAACATGTGCCCTCCATGGCCCACAGCGCAGATATCTACGCTGATGCTGTAAGTCTCGACTGGCTGCAGTAAAATATTTGCTCATCTCCACAGGCTGCAGTTCCTGTAAGAAGATGAGATCTGCTAGATCTGCTCTAGCATGGGCTCTCAAAATGTGGCAGTTCCTTCAGAAAATGTCCACCTGCTCCTCCACTAGCTTCATTGTGGATATCTGTTCTGGTGTGGGCTTCTCCATGGGCTGAGGAGAAATCTCTGCTCTGGAGTCTGGAACACTTCCTTCCTCTCCTCTGACTTTGGTATTCACAGGGCTGCTTCTCACATTTTTTTCCAAATTTCACTCCTCAAAGCCTGCTTTTTGGTTTTACGGATGATAAATTTTCCTCAAGACACCATCAGCTTGGCCGATGGGCTCAGCTGAGTGGCTCTGCTGCAGCCAGCTGAAATTGGCTGGGTTCAGGCAGCTTCTGGCTTTATCCAGACCATGCCTACAGCCACCCTTACCTAATCCTTGCCTATACTATGTAAGGACAGCTATACCAAGTTTCTACTCAACACAGTCAATGAAGTGTACAGAACTTGCAGATGATAAAATGTATGTATCTCATTTAGCAGAATAGCTGCCTACACTCAATGACTGATTGAGTTGCCTAAATACAGGTATTTAATGCCTTCCAGGAGCCCTTAGGATATTCCTGGCTGATATTCTGATGTTGATCTGAGAAAGATGTGGATCTCTTCTAAGACTTGTGTGTGATTTGCCAGTCTCTTGAAGGTAATGGGGATGTCTCAGATGACACCGAGGTCCCAGCCACTGATTTTACTGAACAGAGATTCAATTTGTTTGCCTACATGCAGACATTTAGTGCCATCTGCTGTGTCTTAGGATATCCAAACATCTGGGCAGTCTGGCAGATATGGTTCAGGATGACTGCTAGCTTGTGTTATTTTGGAGAGACTGTTGGAAGACAGGTGGGATAGCCCAGGAAATCTCTAGGCACTGTTGCTCAGGCAAATAAATCTCATTGCGGTCTTAAGAGCAGACAGAATCAAAAGCTTAAGCTTAATAATTTAATTTTGTTTAAACCTTTTTGCCATCACAAACTGACTGAATCACCTAGAGCTACTTCTGACTCTTATGATATCTAAAGCATTTGTATAGAACAAGCAGATGTTTTACAGGACCCCCAGGAAACCCATCACATGCCAGGAGGTAGGCAGAAGACAGGCTGGACAAGCTGGTGCATGTAGACACTTGTAGGTAAGGGAGTATTGCCTGTTATGAAATTTAACACATCTTTTGCATGACAACCACATGTTGTCCTCAATGCCTGACTGATACTGCACTCAAAAAGAAAATGGAAGGTAAGATAGTCACCCTGCCTTCATTTCCTCTTTCATTGTTTTGTCTCAATCCTGCAAAACTCCCTTGTAGTCCAAGATTGTTGTGCAGCCATGAAGGTCAGTGCAATTTTAGATGTTCCTGTGGTGTAATGAATAAACACAGCTGAATTAATAGAGCTAAATCAATTAGACTGGATTTAGATAACAGACTCTATTTCTAATTTCTAAACACAGCTACATATACAGTGCCAACACTCAGTAGAGTATTTAATTTTTCAAATTTTGCTAATATGCAGCTTCATCAATATACCGATCATTTCATGCAAGGCAATAAAAAATAGATATTTTCATCTCTATCTGTAGTAGTTCTATTTCTGTTTGTCCATTTATCTTTAGAGATTACAACAATCAGCACTTCCATAGAAAAATACTCTTGAAATAAAAAGCGTAATCATAATTAGCCTGAAAGGACCTGATGAACAAACCCTCAAATGGTACAAACACAGTCCCTCTTTTTATTCTTTTTATAAAGAATTAATTTTATCCCCATATTTCTGGTCACTGACATGATGTCATAAGAATAGCACTGATACTATTATCGATGTGAACATGCAAGACACTTGCAGTGCCGTTGGGTGCAGACACAGCTACTTTTACAATGATTAAATTCTGCCTGTTCTAGAGAAAAGAAATTCTGAAAGAAATAAGGTATTAAAACCAGTTTCAAAAATTGTCTATTTCTTTGGGTTTTTTAAATTAGACATCTTACATTTCTGAGTGTCTTTAAAGCATGTTCTCCAATTCAATATTCAACATTTGTGGCATATTTATGGTGGATTTGGTTTTAAAATTAATAATTATTAATAATTTGTAAGGATAAAATCAAAAGCAGTTTTATCTCTCTAGTTTTAGACCTAAGCAAGAAAGAATGTTGAAACAAAAAACAAACCCAAAATTTTTAAGAAATAATTTTTTTAGCCTTTTCATCCCTTCAAGTCCTTGATCACATAGAAGACATTGATTTTTTTGAAACAATTTTTTGTTCAGACTTCCTTCCCAAAACTTTTTAAAAGGTATGTGTGCATGTGTTTGACAGCAAAATGTGGAAAATTTATGAAACCAAACTAATATAAGATCTAATCTTTTTTTCTGTCCTCTGTGCAAAATATCTTTATTAATGCTTCAACTGATTTCAGTCAAATCAGATTCACTGGTGCAAGTCTTGAAATCATTCTTATTCTTACAGCTTCATGGAAGTATGCAATTCAGTAGAAGTCAGTTGATTTAGCTACTAAAGCTGCAAGATGCCGCAATACAAAACCGTCCTTAACAGCCACCAAAGTCCATGAAGGAAAGGACACAGAAAGTGTCCTAACCATTGGGTAATTTTCAGTAACACATTGTAGGTTTCTAATTCTGTTTAGGGAAAATGCCTTAGATGAAGACAAACACAATTTAAGAACTTGAATTTGTAAAGCCGCAAGACATTTATTAGCTCTGTTGTGGCTCTTACAGCCTTTGGCCAGACAGACCTGTGTTACGTATACATGGATGTTTCACTCTGCTTTATAATATGTAGTTGTTAGGTCCCAGATAATACTGTATATACTAGTTAAATCTTTCCCATTTTTATGTGCCTGGTTTAGGTTTCCTCATATGCTGTAATATATTGGCTTTTAACATCCATTTTTTCCCAATATCAATGACATTTTTTTCACTGGTAAAGTTTACCACATTTGCTTGCAAATGTTAGACAATATTTTCTCCATTGCCAACTGTCATGCAGTATATATGAAAAAGAAAAAATCTACAATTTCATTTAAAAATCTACTTCAATTCCTGCAAAATCTTAGCAAATCTACATGTGTATGATTAACATAATCTGTGTTGTTGTACATAGGGAATTGGATTCAATCATAGAGGTGTGTCAATTAATCTGAGCAGATCACTCTCCAAATTCCACCAAGTCTATAGATCACAGTGAGACTGTTTCCTTAGGCAGGGTAGAGTTTTCCATTGGTATCGTAGGCCATTTAACACCCCTGTGGCATCTCACCTGAATTTAACTGCCATTTCAGAAAGACATGTGTAGTCCTCTCTTACATCTGCTGAGTGCATATGCCTTGGATGAACGTTGCTTAGGAAATTTACTTATTTCCGTTAACTGCTTTGCTCATAATGAGAGCTTAGACACCCAGCCTGCAGGCAGGCACATAAATTTAGCTGCCTTGACCTGAGTTCATGGTTTAAATTGTGGATACTGGAATCCCACCCACAGCAGGAGCAAGTGTGGCAGTCAAAAACCCTTTTTTTTTTTTTTTTTTTTTTTTTGCTAAAAGGGTTGTTTTGTTTATAAATTTGAGAATGGTCTATTTAAGGCAGAAAAAACTCCTAATTAATAAAGTTGACTTCTCATAATAGAAAACTTCTTATAAAACAAAACTTCCTAGTTCCTACCTCCTCTCCTTGGTTTTGCACTTAACCTGTGTCACTCTGACTCCCAAGGCTGCTGGAAGCGCAGGGTACCCATGGTGGGTGGGCCTCCCCTTGGCCTCGTGTTCCCAACAAAGGGCTGTGTGTCCTTCCCCCCTGGGCTTTCTCAGGCCATTGTCCCCAAGAGAGCAGCAGCTCCTGTCAGGAGGCACTCCTTGAGAGTGGACTGGATAGTGGGGAGGAACCTGCTCCAATCTCCAAATACTGGAGGAGATCTGCTCTGCCCTTGCTCCTGTTCCTATCCCTGACCCTGCAAAACAATGTTCACTAATGAAGACTTCAGTGGGCCAGGATAGGTGAGGAGGGCACAAAATGCAAGAAACACAGATATCATGTGTTTCCTTTTCAGTAAATAGCTGCCATCGTTTATAGCATTGTTTTGTATAACAAAAGTCCTCTTTTTTTTACAGAAATGCAAGAAAAAAAGCATGGTTTTGAGGTAAATGAAAAAAACCTCAAGTGACAATAGAGCCCAGTGAGTAGGAAACTAGAAAGAAGCAGCCTGAAAACCTTGATCTATTCCTGTCTGTGCCATTTATCTCCTGTAGATAGCAAAAAAGGATTCTGCATGTAAGTACTGAAGTTAGAGCACATATAATCATAAGAAACAGCCTACGTAAAGACTCCTCCAGAAAGTGTTTTCAAGCAACTGAACAGAGTTTAGGCTGCTGACACAGGCATGTAAAATTAGATTGCTAAAACATATGGTGTGAATATATTTATCACTTTCAATTTTGCTGCTTTCCCTTAATTTTTAGTGGAACCATTAATGGCCTATATTCCCTGGAGGGTATGTAGCTAAACCTATGTATGTTCTGTTTGCCTAATATAGGACTGAAATTGAATCTAGGCATCCAAATTCCAGGCTGCGAGCCTGGGAACACCTCAGCAGCTGCTAATCTGAGGTGCATCTCAGCCAAATGAGCACCACAATATTTTGGAATGGAACATTTGTTGTGGCACATTTGCCACTCTTACGACAATGCCAAGCACATCAGTGTTAGATATACCTAAGCAAATTATGAGTACTTTTGTGTAAATCACCAAAGGGCCTGGTATTTTCAGAGGATGGTCCAATGATGCTGAAAGGCTCAGGCTTTCTATAATATTATTAATAGAAGTTTCTAATGCATTTGGAATAACAGGCAATTTATTCAGATAAATCTTTTTGCAGGACTCTTTTTTATTTTTTTACAACTGAAAACATTTTCAGGAATTCCTGAGTTCCCACATCAACCTGAGAGAATTCAAACTCAAATATCCTGGGACAGCTTACCAGACAGATTACCAGATTCATAATTCAGCAAGATGAAATCAGTCTTAATAATAAAGCTTTTTCACTGTGATTAACGTACTTCAGGATACATTTGTAAAAATTAATGTAAAGAGGTATAACTAGTACTGTGCAATTAGATTATTTGGCATAGACAAAGAATTTGGGCTTGATCTCCTGTTTGTGTAATATTTGTGAATTTCATCCAGTGGTCATGGCATCCAAAGCTACACCTGGGTATTCCTATTTGCTGGAAACTGTCCACTTCTTAATTTAAGAAAAGATTCATAGAATCATAGAATCATTTAGGTTGGAAATGGCATTTAAGGACATCCAGTCCAACCGTAAACCTAACACTGCCAAGTCCCTAAGCAGCACGTCTACAAGTTTTTTAAATACCTCTAAGGAGAGTGACTCGTTTTCTTCCCTGGTCAACTTGATAACCCTTTTCATCAAAAAATTTTACCTAAAATCTGTCACAACTTGAGATTATTTCCTCTCATCCTGTTGTCTGTTACTTGAGAAAATAGAGTGACCTCTACCTAGCTACAACCTCTTTTCAAGTAGTTGTAGAGAATTATAAGGTCCTCCAAGGGTTTCTTTTTCTCCAGGATAAACAACTCCAGTTCCATCAGCTGCTCCTCATAAAAGAAAATATGAAAATATGAAGATCCTAAAACCAATTTAAGAAATAAGTTCTAGTGCTTTGGCAACATCTTAGTGAAAGAAACTTTTCCCAACAATTTGAACCTGATCAGACTCATGGCCAGTGCCCCTTGTGTCCCCTAACAAGAAGAGATGAGCAGTGCTGTCTTGGTAATGATCCTTCAAGGGCTTGCAGGCAGTTTTAAATTGCCTCTTAACCTTGCCTTTGTCATACTAAATACATCCAGCTCCTTCATACACACGTTCTTGGATATGTGCCATTTTTCAGACTCCCTCAATTTTCTCCATCCCTCTGAAACTGCGAGTGGCAAGCAAGAGTGATACAGTGTTCCAGTTGTAGCTTTGTTAGCACCGAGTGGACAAAAATTTTTTCTTTTTTGGTCAGGTACAATTCTCTCAGTGAATCATGGTACGCCTTGTGAAGTTAGTTTTTATTAATTCATCGTTGTTCACAAGTCATATTTCACAGAGCTGGCATTCAGCTACTTGTTTGGCATGCATTATTATTTGATGTTCTTCTGCTTAGGACGCAGAAAATGGATTTTTACCTCAAGGAACTTCAGTTTTCCATCAGTCCAGTCCTTAAGTTCATCATGGTATTTCTAGGTCAAAGATCACATTTTGTCTCGTTGCTATGGTTGCTGATAAAGCTATTGAAAAACATGTGCCTCACTATCAAACACCAAGGACTCCACTCATTCCCAGTAATAAACAGACATGAAGCTATTGATTTCTGCCCTGTAAGATCAGAAGCTTATTATGTCAAAAGCATTCCAAAAGCCAAAAAATTGTTACATCTACCACTGTTCCAAAATCCACATAGAAATTTCATCATAGAAAACAACTGGAGTTATTTAAACATGGTTTGATATTATGAAACCCTTGCTGGTTAGTCTACATCCTCTTGACCTATATGTGCTCCTAAAATTAATTCCAAGGCAATGTCATATACTTACACAAATCTAGAACATATCAATATGTGGATCATACGTGATTGCATTCTGTAGTGAAGTACTGGCTTTATGCATGATGGGAAACCAGTGGTTGCTGTTTACTTCGGCTTTAGCAAGTTTATTGACACTCATACATTTCTAGAAATATTGGTGAGATATAAGCTGCATAGGTAGACTATAAGGTAAGAGGAAAAGTAGCAGTGACACTGAGCTCAAACGTGTGTAATTAGCATTGCAGTGTCTAGCTGGTGGCTGATTACCGGTAGCATCTGTTGAGGTCAATACTAGTTTATTATATAACTAGAATATGGGACAGACTTTATTTTCAGCAAATTACCAGGTGATGTGAATTGTGTTCCTCTGGAAAGAAAGGCTACTATTCAAAGGATCATCATCAGGTTATAGAAAAGAACTGAGAAAAACCTCATGCTATTCAATCAAAGCAAATGCACAACTCTTCACCTGGACTGAAATTACCAATGCAGCAGTAAAGCTGGGAACTGACTTGTCTTTGTTAAACTTCATTTGCCCAGATTGCCCAGCCCTCTAAATTGTCGAGGTCATTCTGCAGACTCTCTCTGCCTTCAAGGCAGTAAGCAGCTTCTTCCAATTTAGTATCATCATCAAACTTACCTTTGATTCCTATGCCCAAGTCATTTATGAAGATGTTGAAGAGGACAGGGCCTAAGGTGAAGCCATGCAGAACCCCCGTAGTGACAGGTCACCAATCTGATGTCATCCAAATCGCTATGCAGCCAGATGCTCACCAGTCACATGATGTGTTTATCCAGCTGTTTGCTGGACTTTTTCTCCAGATGGATACTGTGAGCACCATTATCGAAAGATTTACTGAAATAAAAAAAAAAAAAAAATTACATCAACTGGCTTCCTTGATCAGCTAGGTTGGTTCCCTTGTCATGAAAGGATATTAAGTATGACAAGTAGAGCTTTCCCCCTGTGATACCATGCTGACTGTGACTGATGACTGTATTGTCCTTCAGGTGTTTTCCAGTAACTCCCAGAATAGCCTTCTCCATAATTTTTGCCATCATTGAAATGTGGCTGACAGGCCTGTAGTTTCCAGGGTCATACTTCTCGCCTTTCTTGAAAATTGGGAAAACTTGAATCGACTGGGACGTCTCCAGATTCCTAAGACTGTTCAAAAAATCATTGAGAGAGTCTTCAATGATTTTTGAATACTCTTTGAGTATTTTGGTTGAATCCCATCAGGGCCAACGGACTTAGAGGGATCCAGCTGACACAGCAGATTGCACAAAAGTTCATGGTTGGCTGGCAGTTTTAATGGCCAGATCACTTTACTGCAATTTGAATTATACTATTTGCCATTAAGAGATATTTATATAAAAGTGCTCTGTGAAGTAATTTATTGAATATGCATCCTTTCAAATACATTTCTAAATTATTATTTGAACTCCATTTTTGAGATGAACATGATTTTTCATTGCAAGATTTTTAGTGCTGTTCAAAAATAAAGCGAATTTCAATACACTGTCTACTTTAATAAATATTTCCCTTTTTTTCATGAGCATTTATTGTTATTGATTGGCATAGAGATAGCAAACTTCAACAGGAATATTTCCTACACTTAAAGCTATTTAGTAGTAGGAAAAACTATTTAAATAATTCAGCGTATTTCTCAGCAAAAGACCTTTCAAAATCTTTTGAAAAATGTTTGTACTTATGGCTCTTTAGTGACAAGGAAACCACTACAGACAACATTTTAGCTTCTAGAAAGAAAATTGCCTTAAAACTTCATTAAATATTTATATTTGTCTGCTTGCCTTGTTGGCATTTTATGAATAAGCAAAAGCAGATCCTGAAGATTTTCATTCCACTGAACAATTTTATATGAGAAATTTTCATATACTTGTAAAGCAAAAAAAAAATTAAAGGCCTGAAAGCTGGAACATAATAGACAACTATTGCTCACAGTGTCTATATACTTATAATTGGTCTCAAACTCTCATCTGTAATTTGAATAATATTATTCAGAATTACAAAAATAAAATAATAACCCTTGCCTGCAGTTTTGAGTTATACATCAATGATTATTTGGGAAATCATATCAAAGGGTTGGTTTTGTGAGTTTGGGTTTTTTGTAAGAGATGAAAGACAACTATATTAATTCTATAATGAAATTATGTGAAACTCAATGGAAAGAATTTAGTATAACTTCATCACATATGATTCTGAACCCCAAATTTCTAGACAATGAAGTTGTTTCACCTCATGTTTCCTTTTTCAAATGCTCCCATTACTGTATTCAGTGTACATTTATTTTCATATGGATATTTACTTAAGTTTTGTAGTTATGGCAACAAAAATATTTAAAATACTGCAGATCTTACTTTGATGATTTTTTCTTTTGCTTAAGAAAAGAAGAAAAACACCCACCAAAACACACACACAATACTGATCAAAACTGAATTTTGAACTTACAGAAAATGCTGAACAGAGACAAATTACTTGGCTGTAGCTGCAAAAGCACATAGCCAGTCATAATGTTATTAATACCATAACTCATTGCTACTAAAGCAGTAAAATGTTGATTAACTGTAACCTTAGAAACCCACCCACATCTCCCTCCATTTCCCCAGCTCAGCTACATACAGAAACAAGCAGGTCACAAGTAGACCCTCCCATAATCATCAACACATTTTCCTTTTCATTCCATCACTCCCCCATAACCTGAAGTTTTGCTTGTATTTGTGTAACATCAATTCCTTAAAAGCTATTCATAGGGAAAGATATGCCTATGCCATAATACTTACAGCTTTTTTATCATGTATAGTCCCATAAAATTGCATAAGGTGCATAAATCGAGATTTGATCTTTTATTAATTATTCGAAATTCTTTCATCTGCTTCTGTATTATTTTTCTTTCTAATTTTTATCTTAAGTGTTTAAACTGACGTGACAAAGTAGAAAAGTTATACCAACAATTAAGACTCAACCTTTTTTGAATATGTGTTTCTGGTTTATTTTCCTCTAAGCTTTGCCCACTTAAATTTTTTCTGTAAAAAATATTTTTATCTTGAAGGACTGATTGTTCACAGATCGTGTTTGTAGTTTAGTGCTGTTACTAATAGATAGCAAAGGCAATACCTTATTTTACAATTGCAATAAGGTACAAATTTTACAGCTACCTTATTTAGTAACTTTCATTTGTTGTTTTTCTATGAAAACAGAACTTGGGGAACCCAGCCTAAAGAAAAGATGATCTTAAAAAATCATAACATGACTTTTAGAGAACAAAATTATTTGACCATTTAAATCATTTAAATCGCCCTTCCAGTTCCTAAAAGGGGCCTACAGGAAAGATGGATAGGGGCTTTTTGCATGGGCAGAGGGTAATAGGACAAGGCTAAACTGAAAAAACAGAGAGATTTAGATTGGATGTTCAGAAGAAATTCTTTTCTTGGAGGATTGTAAGGCACTGGAACAACCAGAGAAGCTGTGGATGCCCCATTCTGAAAGTGTTCAAGGCAAGGCTGGATGGGTCCCTCAGCAGCCTGATGTAGAGGGTGACATCCCTGCCCGTGACAGGGGCGTTGCAACCAGATGGTCTATAAGGTCCGTTCCAATGCATGCCTTTCTAAGATTCTATGAGTAATTGTTATAGAAAATAATACCTACTAATACTGTTGCAAAAGAGGTAAAAATACCAAGTAAACAGATGTCTTCTCCCAGAAGTAGAGATTAACTACCACTGTACCTCTTTTCAAGAACACTAAACTTTAATTGGTGAGGGCAACGGTGCCTTTGAACTTTTAACAGCAGGCACTTGAAGACATTAATAAAGTAATTGACACCTGAGTTCAAAAGCTTTGCTGCGTGTTGTAAAACAGGCTTTGATCTTGAATAATTTTTCAGCCAAACAGCTTTCCTATTTTCTACACAATGTGAATGAAAAAACATGAAATATAAAACTAGTGGTTGTACGAAAAAAAAAAAAAGTTCAAAAACAATAATCTTTTTTAAACTGTTTTATTCCTTATCCAAAAACCTGAAGATGATAAAAATATTCCCAACAAACAAACAACCCAACCCCAAGGAACAAAACCATTTTTTCCAGTAGCATTTATCTTGTTTCTTTCTGGTTCATTTGTTCACATGAAAAAACTAAAAATAATTGGAGTGATACTTCTGTTGAATAGTCAGTATAAGGCTCTGTTGCAGTGGCAGGGCATCTCTAGAATGAACATTTTTGTCTCTTTTTTTGCTTTCTTTTGAACTTAAATCTTTAGTTAAGGATAAATAATTAATTAAATCAATGTTTAATTGATTTATTTTTTGAATTCTGAACCCTTTGTGAAGGTCAGATCATTTTGCTCTTTTCTGATTGAGTGTTTCTTTCACTGCCTTCAACCATTTTAAAATAAAAACACTATATATTTCTTCTTCTCAGGAACCCAGATGTTTATCTTGGAAGTATGTACTCTCTTGTTTCCACCTTTAGTCCATGTATATGACACCTTTGACTGGAATGGTTTCAGAGATTTATCTTTTTTCCTTGTTTTTTCTCCATTTTACTATTTTCCTTTGTGAATTATATGTGGTTGTTTTAATTAGTGGTTGTTTTAATTAATGTGATTGTTTCCACATCTAGAGTTATATGAATTATCTTTGTAAATAATGAGCTCTAATGCTGAATTCTTCTGTCAAAGCTAACACTGGTCAGGATATCCATATGCCACACATACACACCTGTGGTAACTTTATTATAGCCATGATAATTTATCTGGCTTTTAATTTAAAACAACAGGAACACAGGAGGGCTGAGATTAAGAGGGATCTTGAGATCATCTAGTCTACCGGCCCTGCTCAAAGCACAGTCAGCTGGCAGTGCAGAGAGCTGTGTACAATCAGGTTTTGTGTATCTCCAGGGATGGAAACGATATGGACAACATGTTTCACTACCATTGTACAAATAGTTAAATAAATAAATAAATAAACAAATAAATAAATACATAAATAAATAAAATAACCTTATATTTCAGTGAAATTTTCTGTGTTTTGGGCTTCTGTGCATGGCCTTTTTTCCTTTCTCTGGGTGCGACTGAGAAGTTTGGCTCCCTTTTTCACCAATCAAGTATTTCCTGAAAATGAAATCCCATAATTTGACTACAACATTCATACCATTAAAACAGCAGATTTCAAGACTACAATTTTGGTTTATGGAACAGTTAATAACATTTTTTTTTCTGCTGCTTATCTACACTTATTGAAGAATCTTCTGATTTTTTCGTAAAGCTTTTTTATAGGAAAAGTTATTTTCCTATTCAGTCTTCAGCTAGGCTTTAAATAGTCAAATTAACTGCAGAACTATGCTTAGATTACTTGAGCTTCAGGTAAAAAAAAAAAAAATACAAAATACAGCAGAAAGGGAGAGTACTACATCAAGTTTCCTAGACTCCTGTATCACTTTTGTTGTTTTTCTACATTATTATTCAAATCTTTTAGGTTGGAAAAGAACTTTTAGGATCATTGAGTCCCACAATTAACCTAACACTGCCTCGTCCACCATTAAACCATGTGCCTAAGCACCACATCTACATGTCTTTTAAAGACCACCAGGCATGATGACTCAACTCCTTTCCTAGGCAGATGGTTCCAGTGCTTGATAACCCTCTCCATGAAGAAATCCTTCCTAAAACCCAATCTAAACCTCCCCTGGTGCAACTTGAGGTAATTTTCTCTAGTATAGTTGAAGCAGGTCCCCCCTCATGCTGCCTCCGCCTCCCAGGCTGGTCTGGCTCCCCAGAGGGATGAGCTCTGCTGTGGGAGGACCCTGGGGAGTTTGAGTGCCTGGGTCCGCCCCTGGATCTCAGGGAAAGGAGTGCCCAGGGCTCAGGATCCGCCCACCTTTCCTGAATCTTCTGTTCCGTTATCTGTATCATTGGTTATCTTGAATTGTACCCCTCCCTCTTTTGTTATTATTGGTTATGTAACCCTTATCTCCTCCTCTTATGTCTTCCCTGATTGTTTACCCCTGTCCCTATGTAAGCGGCTATCACGGGGGCAGGGGTGGGATTCTTTCCTTCCCTCGGGGGGCGGGGTGGAGATTCCTTCTCTCCTATCCCTGCGGGGGCAGGGAGGGGATTCCTCCTTCCCTGTACTTCCTGGGACGAAGACCTTTGTCCTTCCCTTCTCTCCCTCCTGAACACCTCTACCCTGGACCTATAATAAACGAGAGCAAGGGGAGGATAACCCTCTCCTGCGAATCCTTCACCTCACCATCCTCTTTATTTATCAATTACAACATATAGTCACATGTTACTTGGGAGAAGAGACCAATGCCCACCTCGCTACAACCTCTTTTCAGGCAGTTGTAGAGAGCGATAAGGCCATCCTGAGCCTTCCTTTTCTCCAGGCTAAACAACCTCAGCTTCCTTAGCCATCCCTCACAGGCCTTACTCTCTAGATCTTTCACCAGCTCTGTTGCCCTCCTCTGTTCCCATTCCACCCACTCAATGTCTCTCTTGTGGTGAGAGCCTCAGAACTGGACAACAGCACCTGAGGTGAGGCCTCACCAGTGCGGAGCACACAGGGGAAGAATCACTTCCCCAGACCTGCTGGCCACGCTATTGCTGATACAGGTCAGGATGCCATTGGCCTTCTTGGCCACCTGGGCACACACTGGCACCCTCAGGTCCTTTTCTGCTGGGCCACTTTCCAGCCACTCTGCCCCCAGCCTGTGGCACTGCCTGGGGTTGTTGTGACCAGTGCAAGACCTGGCACTTGGCCTTGTTAAACCTCATACCACTGGCCCTGGTCCATCAATCCAGCCTGTCCAGGTCTCTCTGCAGAGCCTTCCTACCCTCCATAGCAGAGCAACCCTCCTGCCCAACTTGGTGTCATCTGTAAACCGTGTGATTGATTCCCTCCTTCAGATCACTGATAATTAAACAAGATTGTCCCAAATACTGAGCCCTGGGGAACACCATTGATGTTATGTTGTTTATAGAATATAAAGCAGAAGATATGGTGAGAGAAATTATATTTCCTTAAATATGGTGGCTTTTAACTGTGTGGGACTATCAAAGCAAGGCTAATATTTTCATAAGAAATTACAATAATTTTTTGTTGCTATAGAAACCTCTGTGGGGGGTTGTTTTTTGTTTGTTTTGAAGGTGTCAGTGAAACCAGTATGACAAAATCAACACTGTTATCTGAAAAAAAGGAGGCATTCTGAAAATGTTTTACCAAAATAAAATTATTTTAAATAATAATGAATGTCACTGTACCAGTGGCAATGAGGAGGCAATAAAATAGAAGCAGAGACTAGAAGCTGTTTGGAGAAGCTGTGATACCATGTAGTGGAGTATCCATTTCAGCTGTTGCTCTGTCTTTCAAGCAATAGAGCTACATACTGCATCACCCTGCTGTGGACAGGGAATATGTTTGCATATAAGCTGTTCTGACGTGCTGGGAAGCGGTTGGGAAGATGCTGTTGCTCTCAGATCTCAAAAAGGAACTGACATGGTGATACCAGCATGTTTGGGCTGTCGGTCCAGGTGTTCTCATGTAGCCAGAGAAGGGACCAGAATTACCCCATTTCTGGTCCTCCTGACTGCCAAAGCAAGCCATATGTTTGTGTGGTATGGTTGGAAGAGCAAGCTTTCCTAATTTAGCCTGTGATGATCAAGTGCAGAGCTGTCAAACAGGTCCCCTGAAATACTAGCAATCATGTAATTTTCACATTTTACTTGGTTTTCTTTTCAATTTATTCACCCTGTTTTTCTTTGCTCTCATACCTCCCTTTCTCCCCAGCCCTCAAGGCTGTGAGATGTTGACATCCAGGCATCTTTGGCATCTTTGTTGTTTTGCTGGCTTGTACCACTAGAGCGAGCCCTTTTCTTGTCTGTAGGTTGAGATCTTTGAACTCCTGCTGGATCTTGCCCCACTTTTGTGCACCTTAGATATCAACCTTTGAGGTCATTGTGCCAATGATATGTTATTGTATAATGTCCCACAGTCCTCAGCTGTGATACAAATTCCATGAGTCCTATCAACTGTAAATGAGGGATCAGATACAACCTGCCTGTGATATCCAGTGTTCACCAATGGTGACAGTAGTTGCTGTAGAACAAGCATTTAGCGCTTTTGTATTTTTAACTAGAAACTGTCCTCAAAAATTTAGATTTATACACTGCATAACAAAGGAGTCAAAGTAAGCATTTTCCATGGTCCTGCAGCTCTCACTTGCAGTTTGTTCTTTATAGGCGTTTCTTCTGTATGCTCATGTAATCATGGACTTCTGACATCTTTTAAGGAAAATAATGTGATTGCTGGAGAGTCTTGGTTAAGATAAAAGCCACTGGACATCCCAAAGCAAATAAAATTTCAGGTGCTTTCTCCGAAACAGGAAAAAAAGAATGTTCTTAGATGGGTACTTGGTTGTGAGCACACACATTCACAAACACACATCAGTGGTATGTCTGTGTTCCAGTGGTATGTATGTGTACACCACATACATAGGTGAACACATTGTTTAGTTTTATATGCAAAAGAAACTATGGTAGCATGCAGAACATACTGTCAGGTTTTCTATTAAAAGATGATTTAATGGCAGATGGAAAAAGGGACTGGTGCCTTGGTGAATGGAATGGAGAAGCCAGGCAAACCTTTACAAAAACTCAGTGTTGTTGCCTTGATGTCATCCTAGAAATAATCTTTCAGCATCTCCAGACCTGCGTTGCATATGCCCAGTGGCACTACCACCCCACGTGGGCTGAGAGACTACGTATCACCTTCATGCTGGAATTTGTTTGGGTTTGACTAGGTGTTTTTCCTTATAATTCACCACTAGAGCAGGGTGAATGAACCAGGTGATGTCCAGAGGTCCCTTCTAACCTCAGACATTCTGTAGTTCTGAACACTCTCAAAAGACATACCGATGATTAGTGATATGATATAGTATATGGTCTGTCCTCCTCACACTGCTGTTCTATAATTTGATTATTTTGTTTGAGACTTTTGGGACTAAATCTGTGTCTTTGGTTTGGAGACAGAACAGCTGAGAGACACAGGAATACAAAACTATTAGGGTGTTAGATAAAGTGAACAGGAGTTGTTATTCACCAAATACGATAATATTAAACCTAGAATAACCACAACAAAAGCAGTTTAAAACAAGTAAAAGAAAGTATCGCTTTACACAGCAAGTAATGAACTGTTGGAACTTGCTTCAGTGTCAGCAGGTTCAAATTCATGCGTGAATGAACAAATAAAGAACAAATGTATACTGAAAGGAATGGGCAAAGAAAGACATATTAGAATCCCCAATCCAATAATCATGAACTCAGAGAACGAATGATGGGAGTGGATCAGAGATCAGATCAGATGGGGATCAGGCTTGCAGGCTCTCCCTAAATGCGTTTCTGATCATCCTTACAGGGACAGGTTGGTCTACACTTATCTCTCCAGGAAAGCATGAGTTACATTATATTCCTATCATTGATCTCCTTTGAGAGTCATAATTCTACTCCCAAAACTTTTAGGAGAAGATCAAACAAAAGATGTGATTAATAAATGTTAAAATCAAAAGGGAGGAAGAATGAGTATAACAATGCAACAGAGGTCTATATGCGAAATATGTTTTTTTTTCCCCAAGCTTAAAAAATTATTGTTTAGATTATTAAATCCATGAAAAGATTTTTTTTTTTTTTCTATAAATGACATATGTCATTCTTGATTTGTGCTAGCCTCAGGAGGTCTGATATACACCATCACAGCAGGACTAGAAAGCAAGGAATTTTTCCGAGAAGAAATAAACAATTCTGGTAAGCTAGCTCAAAAGATAGCAGAACAAGCTCAAGAGATAACAGAGCAAATACACTGCAATGCCATACAAATTAAAAATATTTCGTTTACTTACAAGTTTCTTGAAACATGATATATTCTGTGTTTGGTTGGTTGGTTTGTTTTTTTTTGCCTTGTGTATTTCCTGTATCAGTAAGGGAATTTGTATTATTTTGTTCCTACAATGTAGAAAAATATGTTTTTAAAGTTCTTCTCAAAAATAATTTTAAAATGACATAAAAAGATTTTTGTAGCACTAATTTAAGATGATAAGCAAAATTCACTAATGATTTCTTTCCTTGTGGCCATACCAGGCTTATGCCTTAAAGCCATTGCATCTATACTGTCATGCATTCTCTGGAAATATGATATGCAAATGAAAATTCTAATTTGCTAAGGACAGATGAAGGCTGGAAATTTTTGATTACTACCCTTAAGAAAGAAATGAGGAAGAAAAAAGAAGTATACATAGCAAAAGAAATTCAGTCAAGTGCAAAGCACATATCAGGGATAAAATGAAGGAAAGGATAATACTATTTTAAGGCAGAAAAGTCTTTTGAAGATAAAATGGGAACAACTAGGATAATATTAAAAACATTGTTTGTGTCTCTACACAAAAAAGATTACAATACTGAGCCCCTATAGAGCAGTTTCTTAATATAATTACTAGGTTGATAATAGGGAAATGGTAATGTAAAATAAGACATGGGTTTGGATGCATATATACAAAACTGAAAATAACTTTCATATTCAGTGAGCTGTGATGTCAGCTGTTTTGTGCATTTCTGGCAACCTGGCCTTATTGTTCCTTCAGTTTCCATACAGCGTGATACATTTAAATCAAGAATTTACATCAAATATTTGCATGTATCATTTTAGCTTAAGACAAAAACAAAACGGGTGGAATTTCTGTGATTTAGGCTTACATTTCAGCTAACTATTAGATCAGTCAGTTTCACTGTATAACTCAGTCAAAGAGGAAATACTGGGAAAAAAATTACAAAATGATGAAGAAAAAATGTATTCTGGAAATCTTCTGGGATTAACATGTAAAGCAATATTTGCACTTCTACCATAAGCCTAGGATCAGATCCAGTGAAATATTATGTATTTAGGGTTGTGCTGGGTTTTTTTTAGAAATGTTGTAAAATTTAATTTTAACCTATATTCCCCCTCCTCTTTCCAATTTATACATTTTCAATCTTTTTTTTTTTTTCCTGCAATAAACGGTCTACCATCATAAATTTGGGTGCAGTTTACTGGATGCTTCATTCACCTTGATTTCTCTAGTGGATGAGAATTTTAATAAATCTGATTTAGCTAGCTACCACAACTACATTTACATTTGCGTTTGCTTTGTGCTGTCAAAGTGGTTTAACACAGCTGAGACATCCCAGTGAGCCTAACAATGTGTCTTTATTCACAACTTAGCAAGCCTCAACCAGGCTGATGTCTCTGTGCAAAGCACTCTGACAATATACAGGAGGTGATAATCCCAGCTCAGAGAATTTTGTAACGCAAAAATTAAACCATAATATCAATATAAAACAAGAGAGCAGGAAGAGAACAAAAAAAAAAAGACTTTTTTCCCCACATAATTTTTTAACTTAATAAATCAGAGCACGTAAGTATGATGCATTAAATACATGCTCTGTACCTATAAAAATGGGACAATTAATCAAAGTATAGACTCCATTTCTTTATTTCACTTTCCTACATTTCCTGTATTTCTTTTCAGCTGTCAGCACATAAGTACCATGCAATGTACTGTAATAATGTAATTCCTTCAGCATTTCTGTCTTATCTTGAAAAATGCAAGTTTCACTTTGCCTAGTAATTAATCTTTGAAGTTGTTGATAGCTCCTTGTACAGTATATTTACCAAATAATTGGAAAGCAGTTTTTAATGGAGTTGGTACTTGCCTTACAGCTTAACATCAGGCATGGAAATAACAAAGAAAGAGGCTGAGTCCACAAAGTGAAGTTTTGTTGTCAACAATGCATTGTTTTTCTTTTTGAGTAGTGAAATTTCACCAGACATGATATCTAGTTCAAAATGCCACCATATAAATGACAGTATAACTAGCTAGAATCTGCCTCTATTATTACTGGACCTGAACAGACATTTTAACAATTTGCAATGAAATTTAACGTAAATAATAAAAAAGTTCTTTTGTTGTTTATTTTTGGTCATATATTTCTTTCAGGTTTATTAATAAGTTCTATAACGTTTATTTATAATGGAAAGTGAAGACTATTTCTGCAGATCTTTTTATATCAAGAAAAGTAATAATACTCTCAAAAAAGTCGTATCTCTTAGGTTGCTCTGAAACGTGCAGTGTATTTCCTAACCTCTCTGTATGTCACTGCCGCACACCACAGGCTTTCCTCCTGGCCACATTTCCAGCATTCTCCATGCCCTAACAGTATGTGACAAACAGGATATCCTTGGCTCCTCTGTCGACTCTTTTCCGTTAGCACTCTCTCAGACTTCACCAGTTTCCTAGAGCCCAGTAAGCAATGCTACAGGTCTTGTCGGCCCTGTGTGTGATCTGCTCCCAGAGTTAGGGGGTGACGAATGAGGGGTGCAGCTGAGGCACAGAGCTCAGGTCCTTCTGGGGGGACTTCACCAAGTGCGACATTTCAGGCACACACATTCCAATATTACAATATCCATGCCAACCAGGCCAGGGGAAACTCTACAGCAGACCAAACTTCTGTTTGGCATGTCGGATCAAAAAATCAGAAATCCATAGTTGTGCTCCACACAAAATAAATTGAGATGTCAGCACAACAGTACTGGCAGCGGACTTTGCAATGGAAACTGCAAAGGAGATTGTAAGGAGAGCAAGGTCACATGAGCTGTTCCCCTGCAGATTGCCTATGGATTATCAGGTCTGAAATCTCCCAGGGGTGTATATCACACTTTTCAGTTGCAAGCATAACAAAAAATGAAGCATGGTAGAAACCACCTTTGAAACCATTGAAGCTCCAGAAAATTGCTGCATTAAAAAGTACCTTATACTCTTGCGAGGTTTTATTTTTTGTCTTTGGGGGAACAGATGTGTGTACATCTCCTTTTATAATTCAGCCAGTGTATTTAAGGTTATAAATTCTGAAACATTCACTGAGATGAATATTTCTTAATGTATAGAGTTTTTTTCATGATTTGCTTTCAAAAGATGATATCAATAGAATGTTGAGAAAGTAGTGCTGACTTACAGCAGGAGGTGAGCTGCTTTGTCAACAGCTCTCCCACCCCCACTTAATAACAAGTAAAAATCAGACAAGGTTGGCAGAATGACTGAGAATCAACAGATTTGGTTTCTCATCCTTTGTCTATGAGGCTCACATAAAATTGAGTGAAAAACTGGAATTATTCCTATATCTGAAATTACACTTGCACAATAGTGAAGTAAAGCCAGTACCCTAAAATTGAACAGTTACTTCAACAAAATGCTTGCATTTGTCCTTTCAGTATAAAGGAAAAAATAGAGCACAAGAGGCTGAAAGGATTGTACTTCTATTTTTTCCAAGTACAACCGCTCAAACAACTCTGGTCTGAGAAATGAATATTTCAGAAAGAATACCTAGTAACATCAGAGACTGATGGAAGTGTCTGAGTATGAGGGATAAAAAAACCCAGTAACTCTGAATACTATAGTAGAGTTGCTCTGCTCAGCAGGTAACTACTGAACTTTCGAGTACCATTCTCACAGCTCCCAAGTGACTCCTGACCAAGGGAGAGAAATCTGAGGGAAAATGTAAGACTCTTTCTGAGTCTGGAACAAAACGAAACAGGTAGCTTGAAATGGATAACTTACTTTTTTTCAAAAAGAGAATAATGCATTGAACATATGCTGGAATTAAAAACGAGACAAAACAAAACCCCAGAAAAATCACGTTTTCCTTTCTGAAGCCTTTCTTCCTTCTGTTTTGCAACATTCCTCTGGCTTCCTCCTTAGACCTTTTTTGATATTTGTTTTCACAGAATATAATCTTTAGTGTGAAGCCCTTGTCCTAAAGAAACCTCTCAATATTTTTTAGTCCTTTCTCATATTCTTCATGCTTTTCAGTCCTCTGATTAGAGAAGTGTGTGTCTAATTCTTCAGGAAAGCGTGGGTTCTTCAACTAGGACTAAAAGATAATTTTGCTAATTAAATTAGGTTAATCAAAAGTGTGAGCCTAAACATCCACTCCTAGCTCCTTCTATATCTAATATTTCGCCAGTGCGCTCCCTCCTTGCTTAAATTATCTTGCCATCACTGCCTACATTCATGTTTTTTGGGGGATCAATAAGCTCAACACTTACCTCAGTGTTAAACAGACTTCTAAATCTTAGGCTATACCGACTTGCAATGTGATCTAGACTTTCCTCAAAACACTTCTAGTGCACTTTTTAAAGAATAAGTCTACCAGGAAAAAAAGGAGGAAAGAAAATTCAGTAAATCCCATCCATTACCATGTGGTCAGAAAAGTGCATTTTGCTTCACACCTTTGTATTTTAGAGTTTGTTTTTTGTTTTTTGGGTTTTTTTAAATCTGTACTATAGAGTTTTTTATAACTAGAGCACTCACCATGCCTTTGATGTTCAATACAACCTACAACCTAATGGAAGCTGAGCTCTCGGGAAGATGCCGCGTAGAATAACATTTTAGCCCTGCCCATAGTGCTCTAGGCTCTAATCCCCTCTGAGCAAACCTAGAACAAATCGCTACAGATTTGGGAGAGAGACAGTCTACAAGAACACTTAGCTCTGCTGTTCTTGCCCTGCAGACCAAAGAGTCAATTAAACTTGCTGATTTGTCAGTTGAGTTAAATGAAAGACCATGCTTGTAGAATCCGACGAACACAGAAAAACATATTTGCCTTTTCTGAGATTACAGCTCAAATAATAGATAACTTGCTTTATGAAACATAATGTCTTCTGTGTACATGAAAGTCTTTGACTTTTTCAGAAAGTTAAGAGGTTATTATGTTTCAGTAACAACGGCCATGATGTTCAGACTAGAACTCTAGGGAATTAGGTTTAGTAGCCAAACCATAAAAACCTATAATATGTAATTTTAGCAACCTTTATTTATAAATTAAGGACACAAAATTTGAACTGTATTTCAATTTACAGGTTTGCAGCACAAAGACTTTCTAATCTTGTTTTTGAAATATAAAAGGTAGAAGTAGCAGTATAAACTAGAATTAATGTGTTTATTGAACCTGTTCTTACTGAGAGCCAAAAATTATGAGAGACAAGCTGATGAGTGTAAGTTGCTTGAAAACACATCATTAAGTTATGAACAATTTTATCCATTATGTTCAGAGAGATATTGTTCATCAATCATTTATGAAAGTACATAGTATATTTATTGGAGAAGTGAAAAACTGGGGCTTTTCTTTTGTAGGTGGAATTATTTGCTGATTAGAATATTGTTGAACAGCAATGAAACTGATGTTATCTGCAAACTTGACAAGGACATATTCTTGTCACCTCCCCCAGGTATGAATGAAATATCTCAAACAGGAAAGATCCCCACTTTACCAGCCTCCAGGTAGTCTATGGCCCATTAAATGCCAGCCATGTTTTCACCAATGTTTGTCCTAACTAGACAACATACATTAAAGCAAAAGTGAAACTAACAGCAGGAGACTTTGAGATCTCATTAGGTGAATTACACCAGACTTAGAGCTTGAAGTCAGTTATAGGAGAAGATGTGTGAGAAAACAGCATCTATGAAGTCCTTTCCAGCTATTGCAGGCCAGTGGTAAACTGCTCACACACAGCTAGAAAAATACCCTTCCTTCTGGTTTTACCATCCACAAACCATTTAAAATAGACCTCAGTGTGGGAGATAATCATTACATACAATGTTGTGTGAAACTGTGTAGTTTGATACTACTCTTATCACTAACTTTATTTTACAGTACAATATAATCTGCCACTTACCTTTTTATGAGCAAGTCGCTTTTAAAGTATCTGCACATAATTTGGCATAATTTTATGCAGTTCAGCATAATATGATTCAATTGGCAGTCTTTGCTCTATGGAGATGATTTTAGTCTGAAACGTAATTACCACAAGTCCCTGGAGGGTGTGGTCCTTCCAGGTCAAGGATAAAATCATTGGCACAAGAAGCAAGAAACCTGAATGAATTACCAGCAGGTTTTTTTAAGTTTGATGTTGCTAAACAGGCATGAGTATCTTAAACTTGTTGTTTATTGTTGTCTCTGAATTGCAAGTTCTCAATTTATCAAACTTGCAACTGTTTTAGACACTTTTTAATTTTAATAAGAATGTGATACCAATGAAACACAATTATTAAAAAACCCCAACAAACACAAGCAAAAAATACCACAAAAAACAACTCATTGTGAATTACTAAGAGTAGAATAAAAATGCAAGTCCTATTAGAAAAAAAAAATAGTACCCAAGGAGAGAAAAAATAGAACCACAACAGGTTTCCAGTTACTGATAATCTTCCAGCATACTGTGGAGGTGTCAAAGAATGCAAAAGCTAAAGCAGTTTGAGATGATTAATTTAAACTAATGCCACACATATACAGTGCTCATATCTGTCTGAATTACTTCACAAGGTCTTTTTGATAGCCAGCATGTACAGATAAAGACACTTGGGGTGCAATTTGTTTATGCTGTTTTGGGTTTCTCTATTACGAGCTGCGGTTTTCAGCAGAGGGTCCATCCTTTTGTCTACAAGGACACATCTCAGGGACTGGATAAGACAGAGTAACCTGGTTTTGTCCTTTTATTGTTGTTTCTAAAGAAGATATTATTATGTGTATATATATAAATAAAAATTAATATATTAAAAGTGGTAAAAATACCTGGACTCAAATTTTCAAAACACACAGAGAAGATTTTGACATCCAATATTTTAGATTAATTTGCCCCCTTTGAAAATGAGGTCTCTAAATCTACCCAAAGGAAAACCTTTCCACTATGTACTGCCCAGAAAAATACCGCACAATGGAAATAGTAATAGTCTTAGGGTATAGATAGGAATTTTTGCTAATTTTCTTATCCAGTAGATTTCTTCAGTACAGACAAGACCCACCTTAATTGCTGAGAAACAGTATAGTCATTTTACTAAACAATTTTTAAAGTAGTCGAGGGACTCATCTCACCTATATTTTTCTAGCTGTCTTGGACATTGTCCTTCTAGTGGGTCTGTTCTTCCCATCACTGCTGCCAACACTGAAAACTTTACACATATTGCATTTTATTTCTCCACTCATTGTTCCGGATGCTGACTTCCAAGCACCTCTTTATATACACTCTGGGGTAGTTGAAAGTTTAATCTCATCACAGCCCCGTCCATGACTATTCACATCCATCTTGCTAATGAAGCAAGCTAATCTCCTCAGTAGATGCAATGTTACTCTGAATTTAAATTCCAAATACAAGCTGGAGAAAAGAGGCAAGAAACTCTGACAGACACTCACTTCCTCCACTGATGCCTTAACAGTTTGATCAGGGAAACTGCAGCATTTGTTGTAGAAGCAGCCAGGGCCCATGAGAAAATGTAAAACCAGTTAAAACATTATCTAGTTAAAGCCAATTTGTGTCACTTAAAATCACAGACACACTGGACCTTAAGAAATGCACATTTCAACATGTGAGCCCTAAAGTAAATGTAAGAGACTAAGAGATTGGCAAGGATATGAAGCATGAGGACAGGAGTATATGTTGTAATACACTCTGTTAAGATTTTTGGCCTCTTACTGGCGCATTTCAGAATGTAGCAGGGACTGCTCTGAAATGAACAGTAATCTTATTCCTATTGCACATAACAGAACATTAAACACATTGATTACTTTCAACAAGCAAGCTCACTTCAAACTAACAGCTAATAAAGATGAGGATTTCAACAGACTCCTCTGGAAATCGAAGAAAACACTGAAAGCGTAAAAACATTTAAGCACATTTTTAGGTACTGTCCTCTGAAAGAATGAGCTGAATGCTAAACTACTTCCAATTAGAGTCTGAACTGTGTTACAGGTGGTAGCTCCCGTTCATTGATCTTCAATGTGCTGAGATATGGGTAGAAAAAATATGACAGAATCTTAGTCCTAAAGAGGTTGTAATGTAAACAGTGAGACAAAGGGAAAAAATGGTGTCTTCCTTTGATAGACAGGTGTCTGCTTAGGAAGGTGGGAACCTTCCTTAGAACAGAGAATGTGAATCCCCTTCCCTCCGAATTATTATAACTTTAGAATCAAGGGCTCTCAGGCAAAGGTATGGGAAAAGGAATAAGAGGTTTTTTTACTAGTATCTATAATGAGGTAAACAATCAGTAACAAAAAAACAGTAAACAAGGTAAAAAAAACAGTAAACAAAACCAAAAAACTCGTTGGCAAATGTCCCTGGGCTGTCAGACACTTTCCCGGTTGGTGCAGTCACGGTCATGGCCAGCAGGGGCGCTGTTGGGCTCCTAGACCAGCAGGGCAGGTGCGATGACTCCCGGGAAGCTGCAGATGGCGCTGTGGCGCGAGGTTGGATCTGTGTCATGCACGTAATGGCCGACGGGCTGGACCAGGGTGGAGCGCAGATGGACAAAGCGCAGCAACGACATGAAACGGCCAGGTGGGCTCACCTGAGCCAGCCAGCAGAGGAGGCAACAGGAGCTTCGCAGCTGTGGCAGGCAAGGCATGGGGCGGCAGCAGGCAGGGCGAGGAGCGGCAGCAGGCGGGGGATCTCATTCTGCTGCAGCGCAGCTGGGAAACGCGCCCTCCCGGAGGGTAGAAGGGGCCGGGATCCCGTCCTCCCCCGTCCCAAGTGACAACTCACCCAACAGGTAGAGAGAAAAACCAGTGCAAAACTGGGCCTTTTCTGCAGTTGCAGCCAAAAAGCAGAGCCGCCTTTTTCCCCCTGCTCTCTCCTCCGAGAGTTGTGAGCGAGTGAGTGTCCCCTTATCAAGTCTTGCCATCTCTTGTTCCCGTGCCTGCCTAGCCAAAAAGTCTTTGTCTCTTTTGTGAGAGTAAATGTCCTCCAAGTACCGATCGTTACTTGCCTAGCAACAGAATGGGAAAAATTCCACTCCCCCCCAACCTCCAACAAATGGTTAGAGAAAAGGAACGTTCATCTGATCAGGAATATATCTTTTTGAATCACAGAACTACAGTCTTCTGGTTTCCTGGTTAGTTCCTAGAATACAATATTTCTTGCTCAGTAATCCCCCTTAAAAAAAATGCAAGGGCAGTATCTGGAAAGACTGATTGTCAAACAGGGCTCCCTAGACAGGGACAAGGCATTACAAATGAGATCTATGGAGAGGGAGAAAGAAAAGATGATGGAAGTATCAAAACAGTATCTACTTAGTATCTACTAAGTGACTGTAGTCCTCATCTTAGACCTCACTATTTATGAGAGTTTTGAATAAGCTCCCTACCTCCAGTTTTTCCTTCATCCCCGAAGAATTTTGCTTCACAGCTAATTTTCACTGTGAGCTAAACTTCTTTTGGTAAAAGATAACATGATAACATTATGCTAAGTAGTTCTTCATGGAAAAAACATTTCAGAAATTGGATTTTGTACAAATTCAGTGTTTACCAGGATTCAGCATTAGGTATTCTGAAGACTGAATGCAGAGGGAACAACAATTATAATCTCATCAATAGAAGAATCAGAATTATTATCTGTATGTGGTTAAAAAAAATATTTTACATTGCGCATAAATGGACAATTTGGTATTCCTCTACTTTGTGTTAACTCTATGTCTTAGAAAACTTGCCAAGTAATGAAATACTGGCATTTGCAAGAGTGGTTGGATATCTGGCAAACTGCATATGTTTGAAGAACTTGATTCAGCTTTAACTTGCAGCTGCTGCTTATACAATCATTCTGCTGTGTTTGTAGGTCTCTGATGTATGCAAAAGACTGATTATAGTTTGGCACAGCTCCTGGTGGTTTAACCAGGGGGACATTTCCCTTAATCTCACCTGGCAGTGAAGTTGCAAATGAGCCACAATATTTGAGTCTTAGCAACAGTGGTTTGTAATCAGCGATTCCAATTATGTGATGAGGGAATACTAATTGACCGCCAGCTGTCAGAGCAAATGGGCAAGAGAAAGTTATTAACTTTCTGTCTTGACCCTCAAAACTGTAATAGAACAGATATAGGTAAATTTGTTTCTCTTTTGGAAATAAGAAAACAAGATTAAAATGACCTTTCTTGTTTGGTCAAGAGAAGACTATAATTTAGCTTGTCTAAAGAAATATTTGGGAGGGACTGAATATGACCATGGTAGGTCAAGAACCAACATCCAAAATCCTTTATTAACTATTAGATGTGTAAAAGCCCTGCACTTATATTTTGAGTACTGTAGCTTTACATAGAAATACTCCCATTTGTGATGGGATAGATTTATAAATATATATGTCAATGAGTAATTAAGACAAAATAGAATATATCACCATGAATTTTCAAAATAACTTGCTGTGTTGTGTCCATCAAAAATACTCCTTTTCTTTCCACTATCAAGTTTGTGACCGTGAATTAATCATCATAATAAAGTGCCTTAAATCTCTTTATAGCATGAAACCTCTTTTATGTATGCTTGTCTGATTATCTAAGCAATATATGTTTTCCATTTTTTTTCTTCAGAAACTATCTCAAATTATTTTCCAAATTAGTCAGCTTGACTGATATCAAATTGTATCTCCTCAAGTTATTATACTGCCCCACAGTATATTTAGTTCTCACACCTTCTCTTGGGATAAGATCTTCTGCACAAAGTGCCAAATGCCTTTCCTGTGATACATCAAAATATGTCTTCATAGAGTAAGCCAAAACTTTGGCTCCTGAATATATGGTTCATACAAAGAAATTAAATCCACTAACAATGGAGATTTGAGCTACAGTTTCCAACAAATCCCAAACAAAAAAAATGCTTTTAATTGTCACAATGATGGATATAATTCAGTTTTAATAACTGGCATTCAGTTGGTTTGAAACAAAACTAGCATTAAATGGCCCTATTGGATAATTGTCCAAAGAATGACGATAACGCTGTGTAAAAGGGAAGTAGAAATGGCTCAACTTAATTGTTTCGATGGAAAAGTTTCTTAAAAAAAAAGACCACCACCATTAAAAGTATTTTTCTCCTTTAAAAAATGTGTAACCTAGTGTTATCAAACAGACTGTTCTATGGTTTGGCAAAAAATAAATATTGAAAGAGAATACAAAAATTGTTGTTAAAATCACACAATGATTTTTTTTATCTTGCCCATAAATAAAGGGATTCAGATAGTGATTTGTGTTTATGGCACAGAAATAAAAAGGTAACAGCAGAAGGAAAAATAGTTGAATACTTGAAGATTTTATATTGTGGGGAAGACTGAAATATTATCTGGTATTGTTATTCTGCTTGCCAGTACATGCAATGGTACATTGCATCCTCCAATGAACACACTTCTTTGGAGAGATGTACAGATATGCAAAATTAAGCAGGATATGCAGACCCCCTTTAAAAAAGAGATCATCAAGTGTCAGAGCCTGGAAATAATAATCTGTCTTAAGACATCTTGGGATGGTTGGAATATGAGTGGTAGGGGTGGGTCAGGCCTTGCTCTGGTGAGGTGGTGCCCTGCCCCCATCACCCCCAGCCCCGCAGTGTCTGTCCATCCTGACACACTTCCCTTCAGTGATTGGCAGCCCTTCAGTGTTGCTTGACCCAGCCCCTGAGTTGGCTGAGTGACCAGAAGTCCCACCTGGAAGGAAAGCTCACAATGGGCCAGTGGTTTAAGAAGGGTCACCACAAGGCAAGCATGTTGATTTTTATCCCTACCTTCATCTTGCAGTTTTCTATCTGTTACATTGCTGGAACCCAGGAGTTGGTCGCTATATTTCTGTTTTTCTATGTCTTTCCTGTCTTCCTGGTTTTCTCTCTTCTTCTTCGAACTCTCTTTTCATAGAACAAAACACTAATGGGTTTAAAGGTTGCTAAATTGAATGGGCTAAGTGGACGCTAGTGTTTTGAGTGACGGTGTTTTTATGTTGTACTAAATCATTTGCAAAGGTTCCTTATTTTCCATAGTTTGCCATTAAACTTTTGTGTGATTTTTACCTCTTGAGAATATCTGGTTGGTGTTTCTCCCTTGCATCTACCTAGAGCAAAGGAACCTTGGTTTAGCCCATACATTAAGTGTCTGGAGTGTTACACCAAGCTATTGGTCAGGATCTAGGGAAATAGGATACAGAGGGAAATTCAGCTTTTCCAAGATATTTGTTTTGCTCCCACTTCTTTATTTTACTTTTTTTTTTCAGTTTTGCTTTGAAGCAGGTAATACCTTCTTTGATTTTAGCACTTCCCTTTTTCCTGTGATTATAGTCCTTCCTTTATTTTCTTCTGTTTTATTTGAAAGTAGTAAGTCTCACAATGACAGCTATTCCTGTCACTTTTTGTGTGTTTTGAGTTCAGTCATAGGTTGATAATCGTAACTCATGCTAACTACATTTTTTGTGACTATGGTGGGTTGACTCTGGCTGGCCACCAGGTGCCCACCAAAGCCACTCTATCACTCCCCTCCTTGGCTGGACAGGGGAGAGAAAATGCAACAAAAGTGTCTTGGTTTGAGAAAAGAACAGGGACAGATTGTCATCACAGGCAAAACAGAATGGACTCAGGGAAATTACATTAATTTACTACCGATCAAATCAGAATAGGATAATGAAAAATAAACCCAAATCTGAAAACATCTCCTACCTACCTTCCCTTTTTCCCAAACTCAGCCTCACTGGTAGCTTCTCTATCTCCTTCTCCCAACCAGTGCAGAGGGTCTGGGAATGGGAGTTGTGGTCAGTTCATCACACATTGTGTGTGGTCACACACACACAGTTCATCACATGTTGCTTCTGCTGCTCCTTCCTCTTCACATTCTTCTTCTGTTCCAGTGTGGGAGACAGTCCTCCATGAACTTCTCCAACATGAGTCCTTCCCAAAGGCTGCAGTTCTTCATGAACAGCTCCAGCATGGGTCCCTTTCACAGGTGAAACAGGCTGCAGTTCTTCAGAAACAGGCTGCTCCATGGGGTCATAAATCCTTCCAGCAAACCTGCTTCAACACAGCTCCTCTTTCCACAGGTTGACAGGTCCTGCCAGCTGCCTGCTCCAGCATGGGCTCTCCGCAGACTCATAGTCTCCTTTGGGATACATCCACTTGCTCGTGAGTGGGATCCTCCATGTGCTGCAGATGGATCTCTGCTCCAATGAGGACCCCCATGGGTGCAAAGGGACAGCTGCCTCATCTTGGTTTTCACCATGGGCTGCAGGTGAATCTCTGCTGAGGAAGCTGAAGCACTTCCTCCTCCATCTTCACTGACCTTGGTGTCTGCACAGTTGCTGCTCCTCCCACCTTCTCTCTTCTGTCTCCAGCTGTTGTTGAGCAAAAGATTTTTCCCCATTCTTAAATATGTTGTCACAGATGCTCAGCCTTGACCATTGATAAGTATGTCTTGGACCCAGCTGTCATTGGGTCTATTGGACTTAGAGGAAGCTTCTGGCGTCTTCTCACAGAAGCCATCAATGAAGTCTCTACTGCCACTGAATCCTTGCCACGTAAACTCAATACAGTTTGAAAGAGACTGCTCAGAGAAGAAAGTAGATTGTTATCACCTGTACAGATCTAAACTTTGTGTGAATAAGAATGAATATAACTGGAATTTGAAATACAGATTTTTCCAAAACCTGGGATGAGAAAATTCTGCATAGTGGAAAACATTGGATTCATGTAATTAACTAAAGTGGGTTTGGACTTATATCTAGTTAAAAAAGAAATTAAAAATTATTTCTTTAGCTTTCAACATTTTTTGTTATAACACTGAGCATTTAGTGGTTAAAAAGTGTATTTTTCAGACCTGGTGGTCTCTCAATAGCCAATGGAGTACCAGTAACAACAAAACAGCTGTTCTGTCCATTAAGCCATTACTGTTGATATTTTCTTTTTGCTACAATGGTTAATATTTTCTTGGTTATAATTTGCAAAACAGAATTCTAGAAGCCTCAGGGTTCAGCTAACATATACTATAATCCTTTCATTTAACATGGAGATTGTCCAGCTGAGAGGTAATGCAGTAAACATTTATAAAAATATTCCTGCTCAAATTTCTGTGAAATATGAATGAGTCTGGACCTCAGCCAGCCATGTAGAATTGTTAACGAAATTCCCTAGAGTTTTAAGATTTCAGGAACAACTGCTCTAGTTTTTGTTGTGAACCCAGGAATAATTACTAGATTTGGATCTTTGTTTTGATTCCCTTTCATCTTGAGTTTTCTCTTGAGATATTGCTTGTCCAGTATATAGGAGGTAAAATGATGATGGAGAGA
This sequence comes from Acanthornis magna, assembly GCA_036785705.1. Taxonomy (NCBI): domain Eukaryota; kingdom Metazoa; phylum Chordata; class Aves; order Passeriformes; family Acanthizidae; genus Acanthornis; species Acanthornis magna. Next base: position 367,144 of record JAWUZG010000004.1, on the reverse strand, counting down.
ATGGATTACAAAAGGGAATATTTCAGTAGGCAAATTTATGAAGAGGAGTTAGATAATTTCTGATTGAAATAGTTCAATAAATATGGTAAAATTATGCGTATAAGAAAATGTGGCTTTATTTTCAGAGAGTGCAAGTTTCCCTGGCTTTCAATTATGCCAACAGCTTTCTTGAGTGATTCAGCATTCTGAAAGCCAAACCATATTTAGTTACTGAAATGTAGATTTATATACAGGCGTTTGAGCACAGTGTACAAAAACACATCTTGTACGAACTCAGTCATCTCTATTTCTAGTCTTTGCAATTAACATTCTTTTTAATGCTGTATTTCTTACATTTTTATTTCACAAATTGTACGTAACTGGGGCTAGGATTGAATTAATTTCAACTGTCATCATGAAACTGACTGAAATGTCTAAATGAGATCATAGATACTTCTCAATCTGAAAAAGGGAAAAGCTTCCTATTTTTCCACACTAATAATGGAGGCCTTCAATAGAGAAAATGCAAGATATAGAACAAAATGGTACATAATGCAACTGGTTTTATTCTTCCTTTTCTCCTTCCCAATCATGCTTAAATGAAATTACATATTCAGCATGTGCTGTTGTCAATAGCTGAGAACTCTGTGGGTGCTATTCTAAGATGACAAGCTTATATTTATGTATGAGTATCTCTCTTCTAACAATACATAAGGCAGGATTAAGACATAGGATATTTTAACAAATAAAAAACCCACAGAAGTAAAAAAAAAATAAACACTCTTTACATAAACATCAGAATTCTATTTTCAAATGTCACTTGGTAGTATATAGAGCTCTGACTATTAACTGCCTGTACAAAGATTCCAAACCTTGACTCTTATTAGTGATACAAACAACAGATGATATCCAGGTTGTAAGTCAAAAACCAGAAAAATTCTTGTAAGCAATATAGAAATCCAGTAGAAAACAAAAGATGCTGCTTTGTCTTTCTTAAGAAAGCTCTGTTCTGTCTTTGAACTAATTCTTCTAGTCTATCGTACAATTCAAAAGCAGAGAAATGTGAACATTCCTTTTCTTGCCGGAGCACTGAGGATCTTTCACCTTCCAGAGCTAGACTTTTTACACTCTTAAACAAGATAATAAACTTCCTTGAAGTCTGTGACATCATATGAAAACCGCACAGACAAGATGAGTCTCTAAGAAGCATGTGCACATTAAAACTGGATTTGATGCAAGAAGGAGTGAGAGGCGCACAAAAGGGAAAAGAAAAAGCAGTGTCCTGACTGGAACAAATCAATATATATTTTAAAATACAAGATTGTTCTTAAATTTATATAGAGATAAGATAAAAAAGGAAGAGAAATAAAAAAGTTGTTTTCTGCAAACACCATTTGGTATTTACTGATAAATTTCATCCTTATTTTTCCATGAGAAGCATTCCATGGAATGAAATTTCACTAATAAATTTGTACGTATTAAAATTTTTAAAGAACTTTAGTTGTGTTGAAGGAAGAACACATAAAAACTTTCCAATAGATATTTGCACTAGAAGAAAATACACCATTCCTCACTATGTAGTTTGATTCCAATCTTTTTTTACTAGATATGAATATGAGACTTTTCACTGTCATATAAGAAAGTAAAATTCCTTTCTCAGCAAATGCTCTTGAGACCTAAAGTAAAAGTAATTAGATGTATGTAGAATAGCAGCAACACACTGGTTTTCTATGAATATCGGTTCAGATAACTCAGCTTCCCAGTTAACTCATGGGTTCTAGCCCTGTAATTACACAAATTTCATAAATTTTCATTCATTCCTAAAATGGTAATTGGGATGGATTAGCTAATTTCCTCCAAAAATCAACAACCCAAAAGCAGGCATAGTTATAACATACTTCAAGCCAATCTCCCAAAAAACCTTTGGTGTTCTTCTTTCTCAAATCTTAAAATACCTTGTGGGTTTTGAGAGGTCAAATATCCCACTGCTTCCTCATGTCAGACTCAAGGGCATGCAATGCAACAACTCTACCATTTTACAAAACCACCACTTTTCTAGGGTGTAGCACTTTTCCCATATTATTTCAAATAATTAGAAATAAGGGAAAAACAATTTGTTAGACTCAAAATAGTAATATTTTGAGGATGCAACACACGAATGATGGGGAAGAGAAGTTTAGAAATCAAGTGGTGCATGCGACATTACCACTGTGAAGGTGGGCACAGCCTTTAAAGGAGGTTTAGCCCCATACCTGGTCATAAACTCTTACTCAACACTTGGCCTAAAGACTTCTTACTTCTTGTAACTACATGTCTCATATATTTATTCACAATTAATAGCTTATATCTAAATGCCCTCAAGTTGTTGAAGGGTGATTTCTTATCATGTTTGTAAATCTTATCAGATGCTTCCCAAGCTTTTATGTTAGGGGGTAAGAGGAGAACAGAAGGGGTCTATGATGTTTTTTTCTCTTACATCATTATGGTGCAGTGTTATAATACAGGAGTACTATGTTATTATAGAGACTGCACATCAGCCCTAGGAAGAGCGGTTGCCAATACCTATGTATGTAATGCTGCATAAATCAAGGATATATTTGATGTGATCTGTTAGCACAAATGTGAGACAGGGAGATGTACTTGTTACTAGATGGAATTTGTAATTATCTTGTGCTCTGATATATTGCGAAATCACAGATCCTGTCTTATTGGTTGAGTAGACTTGAAGATTCATGTTTTACACCATGGCACCAGCCTTGTTTGCAGTGACAACACTTAGAGTGTGTAACCTAAAACTATTTCTGATTAGTTGATAGATTCTTAACCAGGTGCCAGTGCACAGCAGAAAGTTTGCTGAACAGTTAGTTGCCAACCATATGCTTGGTGCTCATCACTGTGATTTTACATCAAAGGGGAGATACTCTGAATTAGGTGGATACTCAACATTTCAGATATTTATAATTACACTGTGTTAATTCACTGTAGTCCTGCCTCCTCCAGCAACACTCAGCACAGAATATTGTGCAACGGTGCCATGGTTCCACAGCAGAGGGTTAATTACCAGATTACAGAATTAGCTTGCCAGTTATGAACTGCTGGACAGGTATGAAGCTACACTGCTATTATGCAAAATTATTCCATGAAGTAAGCCCCGAGGCAAACATTCATTCACATTCACATTCACATTCACATTATCTTGCATTCAGTTGTTGTTCTTGTGCTTCTCTTGGCAAACCTGACTCTTGTTAGCCCAGTTTTTTAGTTCTTTCTGATGCTGTTGCCCCCCTTTGTGAACATGCATACACTCTCCCCACCAAAAAAAAAATTTAAAAAAAAAATCTCCATTTAGAGAATGTGGTTTCATTGTTGAATACTTCCTAGACTCAGATCTCTCTCTGCCAGGGCTCCAGATTTCTCTGTATGATTACTTCAGCGTGGTCAAGAATGTAACGCTGGGAGTAGATGCATAGTTCATATGGGAAGCAAGTTGTGAGGGAGAGGCCTTGGGACTGCTGATATATGGGGCAAAGTTGTGATCATCTCCAGGTCAGTTGAGATGTTTCACTGTCTATTCATTCTTTTGCTCAGAGCATTTAAATGAGTTTGCTTTTGTCCAAACAAATTTTGCTGTGGAAACAACTAACCTTTACATATATGGGCACAATCCCATTTGTGCAATTTGGCCTGGACTTGACCCTAAGACTGACCCATTACTCTCTGTTATTTAGCAGCATAGATGTAGTCAGCAGGAGCAACACACTCTGTTTCCCACCAATAAGTACTTTGATCTCAAACGAATCTTAGAAGGGACGTGGGGATGAAGAAAGGAGTTGCCTCTATGCAAGGAACTGTGTTCTAAAATAGAGGAGTTATGTCACCGAATTATATGTATAGACAGGAGAAATGTTCAAGGCCTCAGCTATTGATCTTTGGCAAACATACAGAAATGCAATTGAAATGAGTGGGCACTCTTAGGCAGCTTAGGTATTCTATTCAAACTGTGAGGTATTGAATTACATCCTAAAATAGAGTACAGATGTAATCCTTTGAAAGTAACAGGAATTCTGTTCTGGAAGAAAATATCCCTCTATGTGTGTTTTTCCTCTGTGTGTTGAGGGCACATCATCTGCTCTAAAACAGCAAGTAGAACCCAGATCATTATGACAGAAAATAATCAAATATTAAAAAAAAAATAAAGCCACAGTCTATTCTCCACATTTCTTCTTGGTTATATGAGTTTCCTCTCTTACTGCAGCTTGTTCTGATGCATTTCCTTTTTTGTCCCACCTTAAATCTCTGCTTCTCCCATCCAGTTCTCCCAGACTTATTAGACTCAACCCAAATGGCAATGATGTTGACAAAGCAAAACCTGCCTTAAAGAAGATCAGATTTGACTCAAAGAGATTTTCTTCAATTTCTGCTCAAAAAATGAGTCTTGGTCTCTATGACCTGTCTCAACAAATCTTGGTTTCTATTATCTTCTTCTCTCTAAATTGCATCTTCACATTTTCTCAACCAGAGGACTTATCACATGTCAAACCACCTTGCCTTCTCACCTATGAGTGTATAAAATTGAGCTGCTTCTCAGTGCACTGGAACAGCTGTCTCTAGATATTTCTCTATTTTCCACTGGCCCTTTACAAGTTACAATTCTGTAACTAACTGTTTTCACAACACAGGGTACAGTGACAGCTTTGGGACACATTGGTGAAGAGATGTGAGAGCAGGTGAAAAGGTGGTTTTAATGACCTGTAATGGTAAAAATCAGTAACTCAGTATGCAATTGAGGACTGCCTGTAGGAGGTGTTTTGGGGGGGGGGGGGCGCGGGGGCTAAGCTATGCCTTCTCTCCTCTTTCGAGAGCCCTGTAGCCCTGTTCTATTCCAGGAAGTGTACAGGCACAAATTGCATTGCCAACAAACTCCCTTCTCAGTCCTTCAGTCAGTGATCACTGGTGAGAAAGAACAGCAAAATCTATCATGTCCAAGCAAAAGGAGCTTATGATTGCATTCCTTAAATAACAGTTAAAAAGGGAAAAATTTCTTTCTAGAAAAATGGAACTAATAATTTTATGTGTATGTCCAAAAAATGAAGTCTCTGCCATAATGAGTGTAAGTGTTGGAAGAGAAAATTCAACAACACATAAATAACCATGGATAGAGCAAGGCATGAAAGGCCATCCAGGATCATGAGAGGTTACACACAGCTATTGTAGAACTTTGGTCTTATTAATAGGCTGTGGTGAATGAGTGATTATCATCACTGAAAAAGGTATTAACGAAAGTGTTTTAATACGATGTAAAAGTCCAACATAGAAGTTTTACGTCATGGTTCATTCTATTATTGTAGGGCAACAATCATTTGAACAACATATCAAAACTATCAAAACTAGGCACAAATCTATTACCAAGGCACAAATCAAAGTTACCCCACTACAAGGTTATGCATGATATTGGTTGCTTACCAAAGATCTGTTGTCAGTAAAAAGTCTCTCTGCCTTGAGTAGTGACCTTGAGAGGCATCACAGCTCAGGCGGAGACCACTGTCATGAATGCAGTCTGCAAGAGAGCTCAAAGAGGGCTCACTGAGGCAGTCATATTTATAGGAAACATGGCTGGCTTGTAGGCAGATGGGAAAGGTATGGATGAGACTCCATGTACCCACAGCTTTCTTTGTGCCTTGAAAACTGAGTCCTAGGAGATTCATCCATTATTCGTGAGTTATTCACATGATCAGCATTCCAAGCTCATGTGCATCAATGTTCACTGTGTCACTCTGCTCCTTTTTGGGTTTTCAGAGGACACATTGGAACTAAAGGAGCTCTTGTCCTGGCTATAGCTCAGGTTTTTACCTCCTTTGGAGCCTGAACCAAACTCTCACTAGTTTGGTTAAGGGCTCAAATGTACCTGTCACATAGATTAGAGCTTGTGTTGAAAGCTTATGCAGTGAACTAGAGCAGAAAGCAGAGTCAAACATAAAGAGGCATATATTTATGAGCTAATATTTCAAAAGTACAAAATAGATACTTTCCTATTTGAACAGCCTGAGGTGATCAGGAATTTTGCATAATTAGCTTACCGTTGAATTTTTCATACTTTGGATCTCTCTCAGTTCATGGGTTTTCACAGTCAAAATCTTATTATGGGCAAAGGGAACAAATTGAAGCTATGGATCCGGAAATTTATTTTTGTCTAATTAAATCTTTAAATTAGTACAGAAAATTCTCATTGATAATACCCTTGAAAAAGTTACACAAGAGAACACCAACCCCTCTTCCTTGGTTACCCCTATCTGCCTGTGTTCCTGGTCTCTGCCACGTCAGCACAGGGTGGTGGCTGCCACAGTGTGGGTTGATGCTTTGCATTCCCTGCCAATAGGAGTGGAGTGCTTACAATGGGTGCAGCCCCTTTGGGCCCAGGACCCATCTTGGGACCCTGTGGATCTGTTTGTCTCTTGCCCTGGAGGTTTCTTCTGGGGTCCCCATGGGGAATCAAAAGGTGCCTCCTCACTTCCTGACACAAAGGACTGTTTCTCCTGCTCTGGGTTTGTCAAATCCTCCCTTCCAGTAGTTTGGTAGTCACTGGCAGCTCCCCATGAGCAGCGCAGTGGAGGAACCAGCTCTAAACAGCTTCAGCTGGCTACAAACAGCTAATATCCACCCCCCAGAAGTGAATATCTGTCCTTGTGACACACCTGCCTTGCCCCACTTTACACTTCTCTGAACTAGAAAGAGGAGGAATGTGACTTGCTGAGTGCAGGCCAAGAGAATGAACTGCAGTGGGCAGTGGCTTCTAATGGCTGTGGCTCTCTGGGAGCTTCCACTCTGTCTTCTGCTTTCTCTTTCTATCTGCTCTCACAGACTCTGTGCAGGATCCTGAAGGCAAACAATATCCTAACAAGGGAATCTGGTAAATCTCAGTCTTGGAGGAGTAAGCCCTCCTTAGCCTTGGGTAGGCAAATGTAACTTCCCCATCCACTCCTGGCTTCATAATTGCCAACCAAAGAGGCCCTTATAATAACCGGGGTTGTCAGTGACTCAGGGGAATGACAAACTACTCAGCTCACTGACGCACTCAGCGGTTTTAGTACCAGCGGTGTACTGCCCTGCTTGCAGACAAGACTTGTAGAAAATGCAAGCATCTTGCCAGTTCTTTGGCTGTGATGGTCATAAGGACAGCAGAGTATTTATAACAGCCTCCAACTCAGCATAAAAATACTCTTTCTGTTGCTGGAATACCATTAAAAAAAAAAAAAGAAAAACAGTAGCAACTAACCCCTTTTTAAAAGAAACGGTCATGGAAAGAATATGTTTTCCCTAACACTTGTGGAATAAGCTCACTGTATTAAGACTTTCATGTCTTTATATGTTCCTTTGCCTATTGCAGATGAAGGGCTTCCCAAAACATACATATAACCTCAGTAAAGTACCCTAAACTAATTTACAATGGAGTAATAAACACTGCAGTTGACAAAAGAAAATTCTGCACTAATTGTTCGTTAATATTCAGAGTTCTTCTATTTCATGTGCTCCTTATCAAATAGTGTCGTTAGACACCTATTTCTATAAACAGAGTCTGCTCTTATCTGCTGTAGGTCTCTGTCAGTGCTGATCCTCTCCAATTTTAGGCAAAGTTTGCAACACTGTTTGTACTGTACTTAAGGAACCGTATGCATATGGGATGGGAACGAGTACGTGCTCATCATAACAAGAAACAGCAAACTATGTAATAGGACATAGTGTACTCTCCTTGAGCTTATCCTTGGTAGTAGAACAGGGACAATGTTTATTCAAGATTTCAGACGTCGCCTTATGACAGGTCCTTTTTTGACAATGTTGAGTCCTGTTCGTTTTCATAGTGTTCAGTTATTGCTGAGCCATCCTTACCCAGAAGCCAACAGAAAATGAAATGTCCTCTCACTGTGTACAGAGAAGCTGCCACTTATGACAACACCATTCCCCATGTCTTTTCATTTTGCTGTGTGATTGGCTGATGGCCATTTTTGACACTGTCATGCCAGGTCTTTTTAGACTATCCTCTGACTGGCTCCCTATTTCCTTTGTCACCCTCTAGGAAACCCAAAAAGGGGCCCCTGATACAACCACTGTTACACACTAGGAAGACAGAGATCCTGTGAGCTGGAGTAAGAGGCCCCAGTGTCTGGGTGCAGCCCTGCAAAATTGTCATGCACTATTATTGGGGCAGACTTGGGGCTCTGCATGGTGCTGCAAGGCACAGGCAACTCTGCCTGCAAAAATTGCAAATCAGTATGAATTTTCTATTTCAGAGAAATGTGTGCATGAAATCAGTAAGAGAAAGACCCTAAGAGGCCTAAAACACCATGTGGACCTGGAGAAATGGCCAATGGGTTCATGAACTGCAAACTGGACTTTGAGGTGTCACATGGAGACAGTGTGGGAGATCTCCTCTTGCCCATGGTTTTTGGTGTGTTACCACTACCTGTAAGACCATAATGGGTGCTGTGTGTCCTATCCCTAGGTCAATGGCCTTACATAACATTTCAAAAAGCTCCAGCTGACTAATTGGGGAGGGACAGAAATGTGCTGTCACTTCTTTGCATCTGTGCCTACAGTAGGTGAAGAATGGAAAATGGTCACAGAATGGACAGCAGTGTTCAAGGGAAAAAAGGAGGAAGCTTGGAGATCACTGTCAGACAACTCCCCACATACCCTGTGAAAAAAGTGTCTCTATATTAAATTGATTTCCCTTTGTTTCATTTTGTACATGTGTGTAGTGCAAGCATGTTGGAAGACATCTTTACATCATTAACTTTTGTAAAAAGAGATTCATTATACTCCTGGGGAGGTGGGAAGCTTTGGATATAAATCCCATTTCTGAAGCTGATATAAGGTGAACTGCCAATCTGAGCAGAAGCCAAGCGGCATTTTGGTGCGTAAATCAGGATCCTTACAGTTTACAGACGGTTGCAAAAAAGCACTTAAAAATCCAAGATGATTGTGGCAGAGGAAACAGAGATAGATTTACTTGATTTGCAATAGTTTTTATAACAAAATGATGGTGTTATATACATCTTAACAGTGATGAACCAATGATCTTAATATGCTTGGACCATTTTTCTGAAAGGCCAAACAGATTCTGATATAGTTGTGGCTTTTGAAACTGGTGTCAGGCTATTAAAGCAATAAGAATTTTCTTTCAGGTTACAAGAAAGGTAGAACTGAGTGGTTGTCTAGGAATTGTTAAAATGCAAATGATATCTGTTGTGATTTGACAAAAGTTTCTGCGTAAAGTGTTAACTGCTCTGTGAAACTGAAGGGCAACCACTGTGAAAACCAGTCATAACCATCCAACCAACTAACATACAGCTGCATGTGTACTGCAGCTCAGTCTGAAGAGGTAAAGACTACACTTTTATTTATCCCATGTGGATATAACATGTGTTCCCATGTGATCAGTTATTCTGATTCTTGCATCAGTTCTAAAAGCTTTGATTGATTGAGAATGCAGCTGTGATAAAAATTTGTGGTCTGGATTTAATGCAAATTCTCCACATTTTCACTGAATCACTATACTAGCTGGTAATCCAAGATGTTTAAAAACATGTACCTAAAATTCAGTTTGATTTTGTTTCTAAACCACTTCCAGCCACTGAATTTAATTACCTTTCTGTCTTCTAGATTAAGAAGCCTTTTATTATCAAAAATCATTTCCCCTTGAAGATACTAAAATTCTTCCAATTAAATTGCTTCCTAACATTTCCTTTAGTAAGCTAAATAGACTGAACTCTTTAAGTCTCTTATGCATCTGTGAGAACACAAGTTCATAAGAAGACTTACAGCAACTTTATTTTATCAAAGTAAATGTAGATGTACAGGCATTGAAGCAATGGTGAAACAGATTTTCCAATTCCTTCCCCTTAAAGCTCTGCATCCATTTGCTTTCAGAAAGTGCTCACTGAAATCACTGATGATTTTTAAGGCTGCCACAGTTATTTGCCTTTCTTTTGAACAACTAGTGTATTTTTCTAGATGAGATTATTGTCCTTGGAATATTTTTCATTTTATCATCTGTTATCTTCACTTTTTCTGTATTATTTGTTTGTTACAAAAATTGATTTAGAAAAAAAAGTCTTATGATTACATTGCACATTTTTGTGACAGTTATTTTTCTCTGCATCCATCTCTGTATTGGAAAATATGAACATATACAGCTCAGCATCATTTTATATATTCTTCCTCTTCATCAATAGCAAGATATAGTTGAAATAACACTGATTTATTACTTGGAGAAGTATGGGGTGACAGGACTTAAGGAGTATATTCAAGTCATTTAGTTTAGCGGTGTGTTTGCTTCTAATGTAGCCATCCATCTTTTTTTATTGTCCAGGTACCCAATGTAATTTATGTTACATCGTCACTTCCCAGAAATACAGCATATTTGGTTCCTCAATGAACTATTGTATGCCCAATGCAGCAGATAAGCTACCAAAACATGGAATATCCTCACCTACAAATATCTACAAACATATACAGGTTAAATAACAACTCTCATATGCAAAGCGAATGTATTTATATATTTTTCATGTTGAGTTTTAAAAAAAATCCTGAATCTAAAGGTGGTAGAATCAAATAGTTAATGGGTAACTAAATGTGATTCAGAATATTATAATAAATTCAATGTTTTGTAGGTAAAGATGTGTTCCAATAATGATCTTCAGATTCAAAGTGAATAATTGATAAAGCTCATTAATATTTGTATCTTCTTCCTTTTTCCTATTTTTTAAATATATTATATGATAGAGTGGTATATTGTCTTGCCTTCAAACACTTTATTCACGTCATAACACTAAGTAATTGCTGACTTACAGTTTCTCAAACTTGATGAGGCTTTTTTCCTTGCAAGCAAAATAAAGCAGCAAATAAACAAAAATTGCTTTGATCAGAAGAAAGCATGTGTTAGGAAAAAAAAGTCAAGGTAAGTGAAAATTCTACAAAGGAAACTTTATAAGAGTAGAAAATTGATATATTTATTAGCAGAGAGAGAATTAGAGACATTAATGGATAATAAAACCATTGTTTGCATAAACAATGACTAGACACAAACATATTAAAATGACAGAGTAAAAGAAATATAATACCCACCTTATTTTAATTTTGATACTTGAGCCTTTCCTAATCAGGCAAAGGAGCCAATTTTTATGTACAGGGGGGTTTATGTTAGTATTTAACTTAAACAGTCTAGATCCTGGAATAAATTGTCATTCCCACATTTTTTCAAGTAGAGAACAATATTAATGTTATAAAATAAATTAAAATGAAATATCTTCCTATTTTCAAGACCAAAAGTATTTATCATCACTCTAGATTAATATTTCTTACTACAGTATGGTACAAAGACAATTAATCATAAAAATGTTCAGAGCTAATTTATTCAAAGGCAGGGATTTACAAATTATGATCAGATCCCCAAAGTTTATTGAATGCATGTAATTTTTTTTTTTAGATTTAACATTTGAATTTAAAGTTGTTGATCACATAACAATAATATGAGTAATTATGTTTAACTAAATTTCAAAGTAGAATAAAACAAGTAGCATTTCAAAATTACGTCCTTCCTTCCAATAAGCCCAACTTTTGTAGCTCAAGTAAAGGAAGATCTTAATTAACATTTATTTATTCAATGGCAAGCAATGAATTTGCAGTGATGAAAGCTTGGTAAAAGAAATATACATGCCACAAGAAAACTCAAAAACTGTATTTATAAAACAGGAAACAACTGAAAGCAAAAACATGGGCTTTTTCCATTTTTCTCATTCACAATGAAAGCAAAATAATACTACTATTTTTGAAAACATACAAAAGAACTTACATATCTGAAGAGGATTATTGTATTTGGGAATGCCATTCCCAAAGAGAATGCCACAGAACTTATCATACAGTTGTAGAAACACCAGCTGGAAGGGATCTTGGGAGGTAAAGTAGTGTAGTCTGCCACTAACTCTGAGATTGCAATAAGCACCAGATTAGGGCAGCTATGATTTTTTCTAGAATCTTGAAAATATTCACAAATGGACATTCCAAATCTTTCTGCAATGCCTAGAAGAAATACATTTGTGAATATCTAGTCTGGACTTCCATAATCACAACCTCTGTCTATTCTACTCTGTTATGTAATTTATATTAATAAGAAGAGTTCGCCTCTGTCCTTTTGGTAACTGCTCTTCAATTATTTGTTGGCCATTTTTATATCACCCTTCAGCTTCTTTTTCACTCGTATGAAGGCACCTGAGTGCCTCTACCTCTTTTTGCAGGATATTTTTCTCTAGGCTTCTGACCACCTTAGTATACTTCTGTCTGGACTCTTCCAGGTTCTCCCTGTCCCTGTATCTGGAGCTGGGCATAGCATACCAACTTTATTCTTCAAGAGAAGAAACAAAACATTCAAGCAGTTCTAAAGCAGACTTTGAGAAAATGTAAGTTTTTCTTCATATGTTTCATTGCTCAAACAGAACAGTGCTGCCCTCTGGTCCACTGCATTGAAGCATTTAAATTATTAAAATTACTAAATTACTGACAAAAGGCCCTAGAAGTCATGACCAGGATTAGAATTAGACTGCAGACAAAAAACCCAAAGCCCATATTTTAAACGCAAGGAGACTAAAAATACTATTAGTTTTTTAGTTATCATATTCTTGGTTCAATCCCTGTAAGATGAGCTGCATGGTATTTTCCTCTACAAGCATACTGGGAAGAAGTCTGGTTCAACACAAATGGAAGCTTATTTGTGCAGGTGGAACAATCTATCTCTAGAGGCCAGATAACATCTGTCTGTCTAAAAGCAAGCCCTGCTGACTGATATATGGAGTGGTGAAGCTCTTAATTCACTTGCTCTTTTTTCCCCCCCTATAAATGAGGTGAAATGAAAGAAATCAGCAATAATTTGGAAGAGAAACAAAATAATATAATTGGTTAAATCCAATTAATATAAGAAACAAACAAAAAAAATCATGTATGAATTCTGAGAGAATGCTGCACAGAAATGGAGTTGGAAACTTTGAAAAATAGGTATCTTCCAAATTAATCTGGTATTTTGGAGCTGTTTCAGAGTAGCGTGAATACCAAATATTAACAGTGTTTTGTAATTTAAAGTCTACACAACCTTATGTATGTATTTTTGGCAATGTTGTGGGATGTTAATATCAACATTTTTAGGCATTTGAAGAAATCTCAAAAATACATTGCTGCATATTAAAGTTGTTATCAGCACTTTGGCACTAGTTCTTCTCATGCACACAATATTATTCTCTTGCTGTTTACATAGGCTTAATTTATTCCTGTTTTCTTTGTTTGCCTGATTGTTTGAAAAGCAAGGAAATATGCAGATCTGTAAAGCATCAGATGTCAATCTCAGGGAGAGAATTTATAACATGATATTATAAATTATCCCTGCTTATACTGGGAAAAAGCAATGATTTGATTATTAAGATTTTTCAGGCACATGTGTTGTCTGTGCATCTGGTTTAGTTAAATAATAAGACCAAACAGGCCAAAGTTTTCAATTAAAGGCAGAGTTCACAGCTGTTTTCTGTGGTTCTGATCTTTCAAATACAGTGACAACAAAGCGTTAATTCATTTGGACAAATCATCTGAATAAAGTTACTTATGTTACAAGCCTAGACTGAGGGTGTTAAGTGGATCATAGAAGGTGCTGCTACAGCAAAGAAAGGAAATTACCTCTTTTTGCTAATACCCAAGCAATAAACTACAAGTAGTTCAGCTCATTCATGTCTACTAATTACGGCACAGTTCATTTTGAAAAAGTGAACCATTATATAAGCTTCATAATGAATGAGAATATCAGAATTTCATACCTGTGTATAGTTATTGTGTGTTGTCAAAAACCAATATTCATATTAAGCAGGTGCAAGAGACAGTAGTTAATGTTGCCACAAAATTTCTTTTCCATCTGAATAAAGCTTTCTTGGACTAAAGCCATAAATTGATCTGAAAAGAAATACTGCTTTAAGAGGTGTAAGACTTAAATAAGCATAAAATATTTAATACGAAATATTGGAGATTTGGAAAACTCACATGTAGCCACCCATGATGGATCAGAGCTTGAAAGATTTACTATTCTTTCACAAACACAGCATTTCCTGCTCCTTTGCTTATAACCAGTTATGTCCGGTGGTGAGGGACTGGGCTCCCTGTTCACTTTTCAGATAGCCTAGGATTTAGACAAGCACAGGAACAGATGATATTGATGGTCTGTTTTATACTGTGGGATGCTGTGATGGAATTGCAATACACTAAAAGGGAATTTTGTTCCCTTTTTTCCTTAAAGCAAGCACTCCTCAAAACACCAATAAGCTGCCATTCTGGTTTTTAGAGCACAAAATAATAAACTAAGGAAAGCTACTCTTTAAACAGAGCAAGTCAAATTTTTTGTGTGAGACATTAAAATAAAACTAAATGTCAGACATTAACAATTCCCCATATATGCTGAGTCACTCCTCTCATCTTGCTTTCTAATACAAAAGTTTTTAGTGTCTTCCTAGGTTGAAAAACTCCATGTAGTCCCATCTTTTTTTCCTAAGAAAGCTTTCTTTTCATGATCTCTGAGACTTGGCTCAGGTTTGGGCTTCTCCCTGCTGCATGCACGCACTCTGCATTCCACAAGATACTGAAAATTTGCAGTCTTGCTGTGTCTCTCATCTTCTTCCCCCTTCATTGAGAAACTTCTCCAGCCTGAACACTCTCAAAGGAATGAGAGTCTCCAAGGAATGGAGGTCTCGTTGCCATGTGGAGCAAAACCCAAATTATGGTTATATACACTCAATCACATCATCTTTAACTGAGTGTGACACTACACTTGGAATAAGCTAGGAATCCATGAGTCAAATGATTCTCTCTGACAAAAATACCTTCACTTGCGCAGTCAAAATTTACTGTTACAAAAAAAAATCAGGCACATAATAAAAAATTTTTTTGGTTTTGCAACATAACATGTGGAAATCTGAAAATGTGTTAATGCAGAAATTTGTTAAAATGTGTGAAAATAGAAGACTTACAAAGACGCAAAGATGAGTTCAGTTTTTTTGAGTGCAAATATAAGGTCTACCTGATTTTAAGGTACTAGGAGTTTTTGTACAACAAACTATTTAGAGGATTAATGACAATCTCAGAGGTAACAGAAATATGTAAAGCAATACAGAATTTTGTTTTTCAATCAGTGTTGATGACACTTGGAACTCATTTAATTAGTAGCCATAAAGCAACTCTTTTTTTCTTAAATCTTAATTTTCTGTGGATATGTATTTGTGTAAGAACTCCTTACCATCCATCTTATATTTCTGTGGTTATAGTTGCAAAAAAGGTCTCAATATAAGACCACATTTTGCCCAGAGGTTTGGAAGAAGAAAAATAAAAGCAATGGCTGTACATATTTGGGGTTTGGGGTTGGATTTTTTTTTTGCAAATTGGTGTTCATTAAAAGTTGGGGTCTTTTCAGTTTCAAGAATTGCTAAACGATTAATTACTGCTGAATGCTTCATACTAACAGTAGGATTAGATATTGCTTGTTATGAACACTGTTGAACAGGTAGCTATGCAAAAAGACCTGTTAAGCAATTCACAATATGTTACATAAAATTTTAGATGTCTTTTCTCGGAAGGATTGATTTATGGTGGGTTTTTTACGTAAGAATGTGAAAGCTCATTAGTTTGATTTTATTAATACACAGCTTTAACCTGGGCAAAATTTACTGATGAAAATAGAGTTCCTAGGATGGATTTAGCAGGTTTTTTCATAGTAAAAGGTAACTAACTACTTATAAAGACTCAATCTCCATTTTTATTTACATTCATTTTAGTCTATTAACCAACAAAACATGTCTTGTTCACTGCATAAAATTGTTCACATTGAAATTATTAAAACATATGAAGTGTGTCCTAATATATTAAATAACTTCTTCACTCTGCATAAGTTTTATTTATTTTATAAAAACATATTTATGGATGTTAAAATTTATATAAAAAGCTTGTTGCTTATTATCATCTTGTTGAATAAGTTCTGGACATCAGTTTTGACAGCAGTGGTATGATATTATTCATATGACCAGTTACATTGGATGAATAATGAATGAGAAACAGTCATAACAAGTAATTTGCTGACAACCCTTAGGCTGAAAATAACTGATTAAAGCTATTTTGGGAATACTGATCAGTAACAAGAGTAGTCAGAGAAATCAGGATGAATTTGTGATTGATTCAGGAATGAAACATATCTATCATTCATAAAAAATCTTGGGTTCCTTTTGGAAGCTTGACCATTAGTCTTTAAAGATGTTTCAGGTTCATTTGTGATGGGAAGAAATTGCATTTCCCAGTGCCCTGCTTGGTTTCTGATTGATTTACATACACTTCCCCAAATAATCTGTTAAAAAGAAAAAAAAAGAAGAAGAAAAAACAAGCAGCATAAAACCTGGAGTTAAGCCCATCATTTGGCAGTAAAAATACATCTTTCATCCAAATACCACAACATTATTGTTTGGATAGTATTACACAAAATTACAGCTGTTTACTTTTACACAAAAACATGTCAGTCCTACAGGGAGCGCTGCCAGACAGGAGGGTAGAGGAAAAAGAGGAGGTGGGAAATGCTATTGGTTGCTGGGGAAACCAGTATCATAACCATGATGCTTTGAAAAAAACCACTGAAGGACAAAGTTTTAAATATATTCAAAATTGTCTTTACATGTCCAGTGTTTCAGTGAGATGATCCACACAGAATGTTGATAACCCAAAGAAATATAAGATGTTTTCACTCCATCATCAGCTTCAAACACCCACTTCTCCCACCCCCAATATTTTGGAAACCAAGTTTGCTTTTCTTGGTTTTGGTTTTTTTTTTTTTTTGAGATCTTTGAGATTTTTAATTTATATGAAAATATAGAACTGTATTTCAAACAATGAATATTGAGAAAATTAATCTTGAGCATGGCAAAAAAGATGAGATGTCCATAACAGCTGAAAATCTCTCATATCCTGAACAACCAAAATGTACAGGTTTGTGTTCTTAATGCCTTCAGTGCAGTCTAGATTCAATATTGCAATTTTTTTGCAATTTGGCTTTGTATGAGCTGAATCATTTGTCAAAACCTTAAGCATAATAAATCATTTATCTGTCAGTTTCTTTAAGATTTTTGATATTATGGAGTCACTCAAATAGGGAACAACTATCATAGAGTATTAAATTCATTAACATCTTGGACATACTCAACTATGAAAAGTAGCTCAAGGAAATAAGAGAATCAATTCTGAGTGCATTCTGACAAAAGGAAGGGTTTAGCCTGGATTGTATAATATGCAAGTTAATAATCAATTCACAAATTTTAATTCAGTCTGGGTTGTTCAACTGATTTGCAGCATGTACATTTCAACCTGCATTTGTTTCATTCTTTTTCATGTTGTACACTATGAAATGCACACAAATACATGAAAAAATAATAAATAGTTTACACTAATAACTACTTGTAAGGATGATACTGGGAGCACACTGGAATTTTCTAGTCATTCAAAAGTGAAACATTTTTCCCCAAAGAAATGGAAGTGGAAGTTCCCTCAGATGCTGTCATAGATGTGAAAAAAAAAAAGCTATATACTTTGTATTTGTAAGATATGTTATTTTCTTCATTTTAACACCTGCTTTTTCTTTTTTTTCCTGTATTTCCAGGTTTACAAGAAAGCTGTAGGTTATCAGCTGAGATAAACTCCAATTACAGCCCTGTGCAGATTGTTTTCCATTCTTTAAAACACAGCCTGGAGTTTGCATAGAAATATCAAAAGTTTGCAATGCATTTTGCATTTTCTTTGAGGCAGGCCTCACAACAGTGTGCCTCGCAGTGATAAGCAAACTCTGCTGGAGCACATCAGTCCTGTACAGTGAAACCAGTCAAAGGTTTAAACATGTGAGTCAGGGAGATGAAATGGAAGCCATCAAGTATTAAGCAGGTTAAATAACTTCCAAGAACACCACTTCTTGTTTTACTTGAGTGTGTTAACGAAGTGCATTTTTTCTTCCTGCTAAAGAATATTGATTTAAACACTTTTATATAGCCCTAATGCTGTATGCAATGGAAGATTTTGCCTTGTGAATGTAAACAGATAAATATAGTTGTATATTCAATATATAAAAATACTACCATTCATTCATACTTTTGGAATATTATTTTAAAAGACTTAAATACTAACACTGAAGTAGGTATAAAATAAAAATTTTGCCATCCTCAGCTTGTTGTTGCATTTTTAATTATTCTTTTTCATCTATACACAGATTGCTGGAGGAAGATGCTGGAGTAAAAGTGTGCCATGAAGATGTGAAAAATATTTTGACATTAGTACATTTATAAGAGATCCATCACATTTTAAGGGAAAATTGTTTTCATGTACCACCTTTTGTCCTGGTTCTGGTCACTAGATAACCTTCTATCCAGGACTGCAGTGAGACCTGCAGTGAGGAAATCCATCACCATGTGCCAATCTGCCTCTACTGAATTTTAATGAAAGGAATCAGGTAGACCAGTTTTGGTCTGTGTTGAGGTTTCTGTCTCTTTTTAGTCTTGTTATAATTGCAGTTTTTAACTTAATGGAAGGTGCCAAATTTCAGCATGTTTCCAGTATACAATTCAGCCTTTTTTTCACTGGTGCATGATTTTTAGAGGATTCTAGAAAATATTCTGGTTTATATACATTACCTTTGCATTGAAATAAAAAATCATGTGCTTGATCATGATGTGGTGGATGATCACTATACATGAAATATTTGCTAGGAAACATTTTCTTCTTCTCTGTCTCATAACAATACTTTGTCAAAAAACACCTTGTATTCCTTTTATTTTCCTTTTCATTCCCAGATATTGTCTTTTTGGCCCATGAAATGTTTGAATAAATACACAGCCAACCATGTCCACTACCCAATTTTTCAACAGCTGTATTCCAGGTGAAGTGCACCAGGTTCTTTTACCCTTAATGTGTCACTGCTCCAACTTGACACAGTTTGGCTAAGTAAACTTACACAGGTTTTGTAGGTTTGAAAGGATTGTGCTGGATGATTTTGTCTTTAGCCAACATAACCATATCTCTGTCATTCAGTAAAAAGCAGAGATACACCTCCACATCCAAGGCTTGTTTTCTGCGGCATGCCACTCCATTAGGAGGTTTTGGATCAAGTCTACTTACAGGAACAAGTAACATTTGTATTTTGGTTATCACATCAAAAATCAATTCAGCAGGCAAAGATCCACACTCAGTACAGGTTTTTGGTTTTGTTTTTTTTCTATTGTTTAGGGATTATTGACATGCTTTTAGTTTCCTTAACAGAATCTTTCAACATAAATTTTTCATACAAAAGACAGAATTACACAAAATTAAGTCCCGTAGCACAATTCCCACCTGTAGCAAATGTATCAATGTATTGATGGGTGAAGAGTTTGCAGAACTAAGTAACTGTATGTGATTTTAAAGCATCAGTATTCCTGGTTTCCTAAATCTTCTGTCTCTTTTCCAGGATCTCTATCTCCAATATCTCCAAAGGTTTTAGGTTTTTTTTTGGTTTTTTTTACTTACTATTGCCTACAAATTTCCACTTGAACCCAATTGAGAAACATGTCATCTGAGATCTGAAAATATTTTGCAGATGGATATCCTCTAATTTTAATTCCAAACATTTCTTCAAATGCTGCCAATAACATTAAAACAAGGTAAATAAGGTCAGCAATAAATCCTTGCTTTCAAATTTGCTTGTATTCTGGGTTAAAATTTTTCACTGTTTTTTCACATAGAATTGTCTCCTGATTTTCTATTGGATGCAGGCCAGTCTGCATGGACAAACCCAAATTTAGATCAACAGATTCTGCTTCTGTTAAGCTATGCCCTATATAAATGGCATGGGGTTTTTTGCTTATTTTAAAGTTTTGAAGTTTTGTGTGTGTGTGTTTTGATTTTGCTTTTTTTTTTTTTTAAACGTTTCAAAAGTAGTCTACTTAACTATACAGACCCCCTCCTTTCAGATTCTCTTTGCTGTGTTTCATTTCTGTATCTCTGAAGGGTATAGTCCACATCATTAGTTTGGTAATGGTTTTATAAGTGTTTTTATAATTCTTTGTAAATCTTACCATCTACATGAGGACAATACTAGCTAAAGGTTGGCATCTTTGCCTGAAAACACTGATTAGTACTGCACAGCTTTCCTCCTGGCTACTCATTTAGAAAAAAGGTTTAGCTCAGAGAATCTGGAATGACTGGGGATTCCAGCTTCACCAACATGACTCACATTTATTCAGGTAAACTTCTTTATGTTTTCTGGTAGCTGCTGCATTCAGTGGAAATATTTCCTAATAGTAGCCAAATGGTTTCATAGAATAATGAAACTAATGGTTCAACAGTGCATTACTTATTAGATTAGTGATCAGAGCCAACAACATAAACCAAATCCAAACATAATGAAAGGCAATTTTATACTAGCAATTTTTATGACATAAGCATAATAAGAATGTTCAAATTCATGCAAAGTGCAAACCGCACTGACCGACATATCTAAAAAAAAAAAAAGTACAGAGGTAGATTTAGATTGATTTGAATAACTAATTGAGGAATTACAATCCTGCTATATCCAGAGAAATCCAGATAGTTTCACAGCAAGGTGATAATTAATATGGAGAAAGGTAGTCCTGGAACCCCAACCTCTATTTGTTCTTTACTAGACAACTCCTCTAGCTATGCAGTTATTTATGTCATCTTCAAATCAGCAATTGTGTAGTGCAAAATGAATAAAGATAACAGGAAGTAAAGATTGAAACTCTATCTCAACCCCTGTCAAGGTGAGAGAAAAAAAATTACAGTGAGGATTTATTTTGCCTATTTTCCTATTCTTGCAATGACTTTTGTATTGCTGGCTACAAAATTGGCTAGACTTATATCCTATCTTAGATTGATATATAAGGGAAATAAACAGAAATGAACCCAGAATATTATGAAGAATAAGTATCTGAGGCAAGTAGTACTTATCAGCTATGTGAAGAAAATTCTGGTTTTAATATATTATGAAGTATCAGTTTACATGTTCCTTATGTCTCTTTCCTTGTGCTGATACAGGTCAAACTTTTTATCCTGCTTCTACTAATGTTTTATTACTTTAACACCAACTCTCACCGTCTTTGGAAGGCATTTTTATATCATGACCACTGTATACCCAAATTTCACTGAAGTATTTTAATTTCATTTTCATTTCATTTTCATTTCATTTTCAGTATAACATTCTGTGTCAAAGAACAAACCAGACAGTTTGAATTATTTTAAATAAAAGAAAGAGTGATAGAGAATGGACAATGAGAACGTGACTAGAGAGAGCAAGTACATAGAAATTTCAATGTTACAAAAGTCAATTTACTGACAAAATTGAAAATTGATTGCTTTACACTATATTTCTCAGTATGGGGGATAATAAAAATCAGGAAATAGAATATATGTTAATCCATACTGTTCTGTAAGAGGAAAAAAAGTAACTGTATTCAGTGATACATTGTTTTTATAGAGTTTAGGTGTAAATCTTATCTAAACCAACAAATTTTGTTTCATTTTTTAACTGGTGTCTTCTAATGCCCACACTGTATTCAGTGTCAAGCATGTGAATTTTCTTCCAAGATACATTTCCCTCCTTTAATTTCAGCTCACTTAAGAGTTCTTTGCTGTGAGGAAGAAACAAAATGTTTCCATTTTTTCTCCACAGCTTTGCATTGTAATACAGTCAGGAGGCCATCCAGGTTAATCTGGAACTACTCTGTGGCTTATCCCTTCCCCAGAGAAAAGTGGCTACTCTGGAACAACACTTGATTTTTACTTATGAACTCTAGAATGAAGAAAAGGTTTTCTTTATTTTATATTTAAAGACCTAGGCACAGAGTGACCTAATTTTCTTCAAGAAGAATCCTTAAATAGCACTTAAGATCTAAATACTTCGAAATCTCAAGACATGGTTTACACAATTTCTAGATTGTTTTTTTAACTGTCAATGTAGATGTGTAAAAAAAAAAACCAAACTATCCATAATTAGGCTTACATTACAGATTAGAAGAAAGAACCTGATGTTTTGGGTAATTGGCATCCAGTCCAAATGGGTAAAAAGATATAATGTGAAATTAAATAACCTGTTTTCTTTCTAAACAAGATTATTTAAAATAAATATCTAAAGAATATATTTAGTTCTGCTACCTCCAAATTTGTCCAACAAAATAAGACGCTTGCATTTTGTGGCCAAGATCTTAATGGAAATTAGCTATCATTGCCCTGTCAAATCTGTGTGAAAGCCATTTAACCGAGCCATAAAAAGTAAATATTATGATTCAGATACACCTATATTTTTTGTTTTCTCTGTATAAGCCTATTCACCTTCAAAATGAAACTCACACATCACATAATAAGTGGGCTTTTATATAGTTTCTCTCTTTACTGTGAATAAGTCAATAAACACTTTTTTTAAAATCTTCTATCTATAGCATGAAAGAAAACACAAAAATGGTCAAGGAAATATTATATATGGTCAGGGAAAACTGGGAAGGATGGAAGTGACTGGGCATTTTTTTTGATTACTCCATAATGCACAAATAAAATCACCTACAAAATTAAAAACTAGAGACTATATTAACATCTTTTTGTTATTTTCTACTCTTTAAGTCATTCATTTTGCATATCACAGTACTGAGTTTTAATTCCTATTCATACCTTAGCCTCAAAAATTCTTGAAGTAGAATAAACGATCTCCTTTTTGAGTAGTATACCCCAGGAGCAAACATTACATAAATATTTATTGGAAAAAAAACCCTGAAACCACCTGCATATATCTGTTTAGAAACTGAATTTTTTTTCAAACAACTGAAAGCTAATTCTTGTGTGTGCTCTTTTCCATTTTCTCCTGATTAATTTTTGGGTTTGGGTGCTTTTTTAATATTGGTATTATTACTTTTTACTGCATTGCAGCAGTGTAATTTTAAAAATATTGAGTTACAGTGTTTTTTAACACTGGGAAGAGAGAAAACTGATATCAAATACCTGATTCATATGAAGACTATATGATTTAAAACTGGCCAAGTACCCTAAGTGGAGACCTTATGAAATGGGTTTCTACAGACATCATCCATTTAGCTCTTCATTGTAAATAGAGAAACAGCTGTTTGCAGAGCTAATTCAGGATGGGTAGGGACAGGTGGGAAGAGGATAGTTCCTGTAAACAATTTTGGTATTATTATTTTGTGAGATTTTGTAGAGTCATGGAGTCTGAAGCAGACAGCAGTGTATGGGTAGGAAATAATTCCCTTTCTAGAAAAGAAATTCCTTTTACTAGTTAAGCCTCAGAACTATCAGAGAACAGTTAAGTTGAAAAAAAAAATTTCAAGTGAGCTAAAAAATACCTCATGAAATGAAAGGTGTATGGGCTATAACAGATAATTTGTTTCTCTGTCTATCTTTCTGTTGTGGTGCTAATAAAACCAGAGTCATCTGTATGAGGTAACAAGAGTGAAAAGCCTGAATACACAGAAAAGCAGAACATGAATGATACCTATTTTTTCTCATATTCAAATATCCAGTTGAAAATAACAGGTTTTGTGGAGTTTTTTAATCATGATCTTGTTAAAATAAAAAATGGTGAACAGAAAAAAAGCACAATCTTTTCTCAGTACAGATACTTCCTTCAATTATTTTTAATATCTGTGTGATTTAAGAAATTTTAAATGGAGACTTGTGCATCTAGAGTGGTTTTACTCCAAAATTTTCCTGATAAATTGTTCATTATCAGACTAACACTGTAATAACTCTGGACTAATACATGTTTGAAATTAATTTTAGCTACATTTAACTACACATAGCTACACCTACACAAGGAATTACAATATCATGAAACTGTAATATGTCAATGAAACATGCTTCCATACGCTATGAAAGTCCAATAAATATGCTTTGTTTAAAAATATTCAGATTTAGTACCAGATCTTTAATTCGTGATTGTATTAAATATTTATGTATTGCCCTAATACCTGCACTGTTCAGCTGTGCCAACACAAACTCTGTTTACTAGTAAGGATAATTTCCCAGTGTTATACAGTTCCTCCAAACCAGAGTTCTTCAACAAATATATAATGTCCCAGATCACATTCCCAGCACATTTAATTGAATTGTTTTCCATTTCATTCCACCTGGAGTCTCAAAGGGTTATAGCAGCTCAAGAGTATCTGACAGTACTCAGCCAAGAATGTACCTGATTTTGGTACATTAACCTTGCCAGTAAGGATAATTTTGCTCACTCAATGCATTGAGATACGATCTTCACAAAATGACAGAAGATTACGGTATTTCTAGCTTCAGCAGAAGAGGCTATGAATGAGTAACTGTCATCCCAATGGAATATGCACAGAGGTGAAACATTTGTTCGACTTATGAACCAAGGAGCACTAAGAGAAATAACAGAATCACAGTGCTTGGTTGTGATTAACACATTATTGGTTTAAAATTCACCAATTCTTGTTCCGAAGTCACAGAAGAGTGAAAATTATTATGACATAATAAACTGAGACAGTAGTGATATTAAACTTTGAGAACATTATTCAGAACTATTTCAGTAAGCGTACAGAATTTTCCACCCAGCTTGCCATATGATCCAAGACTAAAATGAAAGTTCAAACTTATAATGCACTTATATGGGGAAATCAATTAGCTCTCCAATACATCTGCATGGATTTTTTTCCAAATTCTTACTCTGTGTGGATTTTAATAATCTCAAAGTGTTTGTTAAATTAGCTTCAAATGACTTAGTGAGAAAAAAAATTCCAA
This sequence comes from Acanthornis magna, assembly GCA_036785705.1. Classification (NCBI taxonomy): domain Eukaryota; kingdom Metazoa; phylum Chordata; class Aves; order Passeriformes; family Acanthizidae; genus Acanthornis; species Acanthornis magna. The sequence continues at coordinate 342,304 of JAWUZG010000004.1, read as the reverse complement.
GTTTCTAATTTAATTTTGTTCTTTGATTTAAGGAAGAAAAATGTGGGAAGTCTGAATTTGATTCTTTTCACTGTAGTGAATATGAAGTCCTAAGAGTATGTGACCTCCACACACTACCTATAATTTTTAAAATAATAGTCTATTAGTTAAATTTTTCTCTGTCTCCACAACTAAATACATCTTCCCAAACCAATTCTGAGACATTAGACCATTCAAACAAAAAAATGGGTTTTGCACAAGGCAGGTAAATCTCATACAGGATTGACATAGATATCTGCTCATTATATTTATTCATAACAACTATTTGTAATGAAACTTGCTGTGAAAGAAAGAATGCCCATGAGAGAAATATAGTATTTCAACAATTTCTGTTTATACAAAAAGATTCTTTCTACAGATAGACAACTGGAGAAGAATCTTATATGAAGTACTTCACAAGTTTGCAAGCTCCTTCTCCACACTCACTACAAAACAGATGACAAGAAACATTGCTTTCTAGCCTGATTTACATTTTCTAATATACTGGAAAAATAAATAGATTTACTTAAAAGACAATTTGACTGCAAGAATTATGACATTACATCTTGCCAGAGGCATAAGTCATGCTGTCATTAGGCTTTAGAATCTTTTCTGATTACTTGTGTATCACTTGAACTGTGTTTTTTAAAAAAGATCTATTCCAAAATTAATTTTCTGTATGCATTTTGAGATATTCCTTTTAGATCTAGTTTAATATTTTTCATCAAAAGAACTTCCCCTGCATTTTCAAAGGTTTCTATGAGTTACAGAATTCAGCAGAGAATTAAAATGCAAGTTTACAGAAATATTTTGCTTCACTAAGATTAAAATGTTTCCATTTCTTAATTGATCAGCAATATATATTTTATATAGTGTCAGATAAAAAAATTCAAAGAATGTAACATAAAAAAAAAAGATACTGTAAAAATGTGGCTCAGTGGTTTGAAAACACAATATTCCAGTATATTTTCTTTCTTTTGCTCCATCAATGGTGGTTGTTTTTCGCTTGCTTCTACCCCAGTCAGTTTTCCAAGTGCCAGAATTTCCACCAGAAAACAGTTTTCTGCTACCTATAATTTACATTAACTCCTAAACTTAAGATGTCCACTGGTGCAAAAGTTATGATTGGATAGGAATATTTGGTAGGGATGCTTAATTTTAAAAAAAAATCCAACTAATTTGGGTTTTGGTCTTGCAAGTTTAGGTAGGGTAAATGTATGACTAAACTGTAGTAGAAGCAGCATTCATTATCTACTACTGTATCTGGTTGCTGTGCTTCCCTATTATGACACAACACATAGAGTAAATTTTGTTTGTTTGTGGGGGGAGATTAATTTTCAGACATGTCAGGTTGATTACAGAAAGAAGAAGATCATGTTGGAGGTGGTCTGAGAGTGATTTAGAAGGTCTGCAATTTTTTTAGTCATTTTTTTTTCTTCAGAACACTCTTTTGACAAGCAGAATTATTAATATGGCAATTAGTGCTTTTTTTTCTTTTTTGCATATTTATGCTTTTTCGTTATTTTATACAAATTAAGTCAACTGATATTCATTCTTCATAGATTTCAGTATGTCTGATAATCTCTCTGTTGATATGGTGTTCCATGAAGAGACAAATTTCTGAGGAAAGCACTACCTGGTTTTACCCATTGAAGAAGCATATTAGGAAAGATGTAATTTCCCATGTGCTTTGTCTATATGCTCCTCAGAGGGTTTTCTCCTTTTCCCTTTCATTTAATTAGATTTTCATTATTAACTTTTTTCTCTCTTTTTTTTTTAATGGACAGTAAATGGAACTCTGTTAAAAAGCCAGTGAAAGAGGAAAAAAATGTCCTTCTGCTGTAAGATGGATATTGATTTTCCATCCAGCAGACTGTATTTACAACTTTTTGCATTATGGAAGGTGGGAATACAGAAATTAAACTTCCAACAGTTGTAATGAAAAATACGGAAAGGTAGGAAATAATGATATAGTGCACACATAAACATCTGCAGCTCTTGTCTGAATCAGAGTACACTCAAGTCCTGCTCTTGAGATAGCTTTGGGTTTCAGCAGTGGTATGTACTCAGACCTTGGTAATTTCCAGGTTTCTTAGTGAAAGTCATGCCAAAGTTGACTCAATTAATAAAGAAATGTGAAAACTTTGTGGCAATTAGAAACAAATAAACAAAACCCAGTTCTAGATTTCTATAATGAACATTAATAAGCTCTACTCTGAGAGGTTTTTTTGGTCAGGAAAAATAAGGTAAAGAATAAATTCTGATTGGAATCATAAGAAAAGCAAACTCTGAGCTATTTTTTTAAAGTTTGTAAATAAGTAAACCACAGTTGCTGTAAAGTTGGAAAAACTGTTGCCTATGGAAGTCTTCCAATTTTCTTTTTCTGGTACTAATTTTTTTTAGGGTTTTTGTTGGTTTTTTTTTTAGCAATTTAGAAGCAGCCTGGAACATGAAGGTGCCTACAGTGCCAAAGAAAGCTGACTACAGATGTGACAGACTAGAAGTAGTTGATCAGATAGCGCATTGGTCCCCATTCATCTCCGTTTTCATTTTTCTGAAAGGACTTCTGTGTTCAAACGTCACTATGGAGACATTTTGTATGTCAGCTATTTGCAGATAGTCCTCCCTTACTTAAGAAAGATGGTTTCCACTGCCTGCATTATGATAATACACTGGAGGCATGCCCATTCAAATCCTCATGCATATTTCTCACATGATGAATTTTTATTGCAGATTAGAAGTGACAAGAACAGGCTCTCTGCCTTAAAAATGCTCTCTATTCATTTACATATATATAACCCAAAGCCTTTCTTTTGTGAAATGGGCCAGTAAGATACCACTTGAGTCCCTGTGCTTTATATACTTCTCTCTTAACAGTATTAACCTGATTATTTTTATTATTACTGTGTCCTTAAAAAAGCTCTTTATAGAGGTCCTGAAAAATATCTGGGAGTAATACTTTGTTCCTGGTCACCTGGAGCAAAATGATTTGCATTTACAAAGTTTACTGATGCAGACTGGCCTGATCCAAGCTGAACAGTGTATGAGGTGAAGTTTGATTCGGTATTATGTTACAGGTTTACTTTGCTACATGCCTACATTGCTGCGGTACCCTATTCCTGTCACACAGACCTTTTACCTACTCTCAGTAGTTTCGTGTAAACTCATTACACACCTTCTCAGGAAATACTCTTGCATCGTATTCACAGTGCAATGAATAGACATGCAAAACAAAGAGAGAAAAATTACTTTATTTAAAAGAAAAATAGAATCAAAACTTGTTTCATTCCCATTCCCTCTTACCATGCAAGCAGTAGACAGTATGTGATGCCCAAGAGGTCAACTCAGTTCTCAGGGAACTGGGCAGGAGTGCTCTGGATGTCTGGCCAGCACTTGGCCTCTTCAACACTCATGTCCAGATGTTAGGATGGATCCTGGGCAATGATGTGGAAGACAAGGGAAGACAATTATCTCTTCACATCCTCTGGGTTAGTGACCACATACACGTTTCAGATTTACCTTTTTTTTAACGCTTCCAGAGCTGGCAGTGTATCTATCCTGATACGTATGTGAGCCAAGTGTCTCCCAATACTGTCCAAATCCATGTGTTCTACGAAGCTGCAAATAGATGTGCAGGGGTGCTGAGGACCTGCTAATCTGGATGCCATTGACACAGGCATTGAGGCTCTTTCTCTCTGCGTGTTCCTGCTGGTGTCTCCACATAAAGACATTTACATTTATTCTCAATTCACACCAATCTTAGCCTTCCTGATTCGATTATTTGTATCTTTACAGAACCTCATTTTTTTTTTTAATTTCAAACAGCAGTTCTGAGGTTATTTAAATCCTTCTGCATCAAACAATCTTGCCAGGTATATGTGTGGTTGGGGAACAATCCTGTAACTGAAAGATGAATAAATTATATGGCTGAAGGCTCTGAAAGTGTTGAAATTTACTTGTCTTTTGCCAAAGGTGGTAAGAAAACTGACTCACAAATCATCTCATTTATAACTGTACCATTGAAGGGATCTACCTGTTTTTTTCCCTAGAGTGGGTGCAGTAAGAAACCTAGAAAATATGCCATTTGAATAATAAATACAAGGGAAATAGGATGTGATTCAAAATGACAGTGTAGATGTACTGGTAGCACAAATCTAGATTTACTTGTTGATATGTGTTACAGAACAATTTGGATCTTTAGTCCTTCAAGTCAAAAACCTCTTGTACATCATTCTCGTCTTTCTCTGGATATTGTACATATGTGGGGGGAGAAGAAGTGTTTATTAGAAGAGAGAATATATGAGAGAGAGGATTCAGTACTAGACAAAATATCATTTAATTATGAAGTTATGGCCAGGACTCACATATATGCCTGAAACTGAAAAAACAGAGATGGCATGAAATTACATGGGCATACATAATAAATGGATATATCATAGATAGATAGATAGATAGATAGATAGATAGATAGATAGATAGATAGATAGATAGATAGATAAGTGCTGCCCTACAGTTAGCTTAGACAAAGAAAAATAAAATAAAAATTAAAAAACCAACCCAAATGCAATAAAAACGAACAAAATCCCCAGACATATTAAAGAAAAAAATCAATGTCCAACCTCCCTTTTATATTAGACATATACGACTTACAAGTTTGATTATTCAATTTTTATTACAAAACTCATTTAAATCACCACAACACTAAACCTAAGAAAAAATTACCATGTCAGAGTGAGCGTATTTTTAAATATTGTTAAAGAAAGGGCAGAGGTTTAAGCTCAGTGTGGTCATGATATTTTATGTTCTTACCTCACTTCATTGTTTGTCATCAGTACTGTAATCATGAAAATCCCAAGAAAAACATTTTTTGTTTTAGAAAATGAACACCAGTGTTACCTACATTTAAACAGAAAAGTGTGCCATCACAAAAATTAAACTAGGCAACTGAGGTAACATGCAGAATCACTTTTCATTTTGGAAGGGAGAAAAGATCTTTGGCTTTTAGTCACATTCATTCTTCATAAATTCAGGAAATGTACTGTGCGCAAGGTTGATTTGAAATAACAATGATGACACCAGCACTTGAAGACATGTTTTTAAATATCAGAAACACAGGAAATTCTTGGTTGAAATCTGCCTCTTCTCTATTTAAGTCACATGGATTCTATCCTAATTCTTGTCATAAACCCTAATGGCAGGCTAAACATGAAGCTGTATTTAGGTGTGATAAACATCACCATTTTTTTCCAGTGCCATGAACTTAATTCAAACAAAAAAACCTCCAAAAACAAACTAAAAAAAAAAAAAAAAAAAACAAAAAACAAAACCAACAAAAAAACAAACAAAAAAAAACCCTACCCAAAACCCCACCAAGCTGAACTAACCAAGCAATACCCCAAAAAACACAAGAGCTATGTTTAAGCTGATATAGAGAAAAAAAAATTGCCCCCTCCCCAAATTATTGATATTGATGCAGAAAAAACCCCTTAGTCCTCTATACAATGAAATCAGGAATTAATGTTTTATTAAGTACAGCTCTAGGAGTAATACAAAGAATTCTCATTGTGCAAAACAAGAGACAGCTTAATATTAAGTCCTAATGAATTCCGTTTCGTTGTGTAACAATGCTGCATGCCCAGAATTTAGGTTAGTATTGAAATGGGAATACTGCTTGAGATTTGACATCTGAAATTGTTTACTCATTTGTAATTTAGGTGCAGGGCAGAGACACTGTTTTTCTAACACATTGAATTACACTTCAGGTACCACCAAACTTCAAGGTAAGAAGTGTAAATATTAGCTGAACTGCATACTGAGAGTCTTGATACAGATTCCTCACTTTTCATTTTTTTGGATAGTCATCTTTTTTGAGTTCACTACTTACTGAGAACGCATTACGCAGGCTTAAAACATGCTTCTGATTGTCTTTGTATTTTGAAAGTTTAAAAACAGCAAAAGAGATAATGGCTTTTCCTGAGAGCAAAATATTTTCCAAACAGAGAACCCTAACAGAAAAAAATTATAGATTTGGGTCATTTCTTCCTTTTGCACCCCAGTCGTTGCACCAAAAAATAAGATAGACCCATGGGACCAACAAAAAAGAAATCAATCAAGAAAAGCACTGATGCTGAAACTCAGACCTAAGTAACCCCTGCATACAGGGAAAGGGGAAGGGAAAAGGAATCCTAGAACACAACTCTTTACTGGGGTACATGCTTCGGTGTTTTTAATTAAAAAGCCATCAGATCAAATATGTGAATATCAACAGCAGTCATAAAACAATTCAGAAGGAAGAACAAAGCTAAAAATAGTTCATACTGTGGTCTATTGCTTTAACAACTGTACTGTTATATAAAAGATTCTAGACAGTACAGCTTTGCCTTGCCTGTATAATTTAATAGATTTAATTGTGGCTATTCTGCTTTATAGTGAGTTCAATTATTACTATATGCATTAAGAATGCTCATTGAAGGCCTTTAAACTAAGATTTCTGAGATGACTCAGATGCAAAAAATATTTAGCTTGTCAACACCATAAAGAAAATAAACCTCATGGTCTGTGACCATTGTGGTGGCATCTTCAAATTTTCTGGTTGTTATTTAATTTTCCATCACAAAAAGATATGTACCTAGATGGTGAAAGCTACACAGACTTTTGGTGAATTTTTACATTAGAATGTTACCCACCTTTGGAAAATTGAGTGAAATTCTGTGTAATACTGAGGAAAATTAGGTGACAAAATAATTAAGCAAGTACAAAGACATACATTTGCATAAATATAGAGCCAACAACTTGAACAATGTAACTAATACATTAATATATTTTTCTGTTGGCACATTCTAGGCTGCTTGAACATCACAACCAGCAAATTTTCTCCTATTCATTCTTACCATAGATTGGATTTACTGTAAACCAGAAGTAAATCAATCATTCCTGAGCCCTCCTCTAATTTCTTACCATTACCTTCAGTTCATTTGGAAAGAAATGTGAAACACTGAGTCTTTTATTTATATTACAGCTTTCATCATTGAGTAACAGTATGATATGTAGTGGAAGTATGTGAAGCTTTTCTTTTTCCTGTTTTCAAGAAGGTAACAAATGCAAGGGGAAAATCCTGAGAGAATGAGCATTGCTTTCAGCTTCTCTCTCACACAGTAAACCATCCAGTACAACTAAGTCATAATAAAGTCTTTGGCCTGCTTTCAAAATCTGTGTGTAGTTAAGCCTAGTCTTCCTTGGGAGCTGCTAAAATTACAATAGAGCCTTTATTATGCAGACACTTTAACTCATTTCAGTAAGACTGATTGCACAGTGGGATTTTACTGACATGCACGATATGAACAGAAATGTTTCTTTGGGCAGAAAGTTTGGAACACTTTTTTATACATAATTTTAAAAGATTCTTCTAATAAAATAGTATTAAATTGTCTTTATGTCTTAAGAATACCAGGAAGACAGAAGTTGCTCAATGTCAAATAAAAGAAAGAGCAAATAGCCACTGACAGGTTTGAGTGCTTGTATTTTATTACACAAATCACAAAAGGAAAAGCCCAAATGACAGACAGAAGTTCTGCTATGAACTAAGTTGGTAGTTTCCACCTAGACGTTTTCTTGAGCAACATGTGAGTGTGCATGCACACAGAGAGTTCTGCTAATTAAGGTAAGTAGAAATAAGTGAAGGAAGAAACAGAGTAGTAAAGGGCTGCCAAAACTGTTGCACATTTTTGCTTGAGTGGGTATAAAATTTGCTTTCAAAAATACAGAGGAAGGAAAGAAAATGAAAGTTAAGGGAGCTTCCTCTAACTTAGAAGCTAAAGTTGTTAAAGAGAAAATAATTAGGTCTGAGATGTATAATCAAGGATTATTCAACCCCATGTAAAGAACGATGTTTTATCCTACTTTAAAAAAAAAGTATAACAGAAAGCAATACAATGCAGTACAATGTAGAAAAATAAAATACACATGCATGTAACAAAATATTAATTATAAATAAAATTAAAATATATAGATAATGCTTATATATTGCAAAATAACAGCAAGGAAAGAATATATCTCTGATAGGAAAACAATTAGTTGCTGACCAATCTAGAGTGAACAACTTCAATTGCATCAGGCCAAAAGCAGAAATTACTCAAAAGCTTTTACTGAATTTCTGAAGTCTTAAGCTATCTTGAAAATTGATAGTTCCTTCAGAGGACAAACAGAGCCTAAATTTTTTGCAACAGGTGTCAGCTGAAACACAGTTAACAGAAACTCTTTGACAGCAAAACCACGTGAAGAAATTTCCATCAGGGGCCTTTCTTCCCATTAGCATACAACAATTCCTTTTCATGTATTTTGATTCAAGGTTTTGTGGGGCCACATTACAAACTGGATTTCTAAAATAATTTGGATGTAATTATTCTGTGGTAAATACATGCAAACACTCTTCAGTTTAATCTTACCCTTGAATTTCTCAATTGGCAGGTGAGGAGAACTGACGCAGAAGTGTAAAAAAAATGAGATTCCAATGCTACCCTATGGAGCTGATTTTTAACTAGGAGGGGAAGCCACGTTACAGCAATTAGAATTAGTGAGTGAAATTCTATTTCTGTCTGTATGGTAGGTCCACTAATGTTAATATGGACCTCTAAATTACCTAATATCTACCTGCTAGCACAGCAATACTGGTGTGATCCAGATTAAGCATAAACACAGAATCATGTTTCCATTAATTCAATCAAGCATGCAACATTGAGTTTATGTCAAAATATTTCTTGTGTATTGACTTTAAGTTAACTATGGGAAAAGAACACAAGCCCTGCTTAAAATGTACTGACTCAGTGTCCTGTCCTCAATTTTAACAAATGTAAAAACTGGTGAGGTATCATAGAATCACAGAATATGCTGAATTGGAAAGGACCCATCAGGCTCATTCAGTCCAACTCCTGGCCCTGCACAGGACATTTTTGTGGCATATAAAAAATAACATTATTGATTCTTCATGAAAAGTTGATAGATTCCACCTAAATTTAGACAGCTGAAATGTAACTGTCTCTATCTAAACTGTACGTATGTGTGAGTATAACTCAGTACAGCTTGAAGGAGGTGTTGGCAATGGAACAGAATATTTACAATAAGTATTTACTGATTTCTCTGTATTAGCTACAAAGACGAGCCTTGGTCAAATGTAGTTATTTACACTGTAGTCACTATAGCTGGATGAGATTAATCCAATCCTAGAAATGCAAAATCTGATTTAGGCATAAGTAAAGGTATGGGGCAGGAAAATGTCTGCTCCTTTAAGGGTATCTGGCCAATACATAATAAAGGAGGTCTTGGTAAGAACAAACCTGGTGAGTGGCACAAATCAGGGTGTGAAAAAAGATATATTTTAAATTGGGAAGATAAGGAAAGGGAAAGAAATACAAAGAGGCATAAACCCAGACCTATTAGCATAAACAAAATATAACCAGAAAAAAACCTGGTCAGTCCCACTAATTGAGGGGTTATCAAGATACTGCAGGTAAATCTGCACTTTGCAACAGATGAAGGTGCAATCCTATGGGTATGGGATGCTGAAGGATGTTGTGGGGCTGTGCAAACTGATGAGGCAATGTGCAGTAGAGAAATATGCAATAGAAACACACAATATGTAGAATATAGAGAAGTCTCTATTTGTACTGTGTAAGCATATCTATCTACAGTATTTAATTTGCGATGTCAAGATATTTTAGTCTTTAAATATGAACTTAAATATAAAAAGTTTAATTCCTCAATTCATCAGAAATGGAATTTCTCAGTACTTTACAATTTTGAAGGTACCTTGCCTAAACAGAGGTGATCAGCCTGGAACACCGTGTTTCTAAGGGAATAAAACCATAAGCATTTTCTTGTGTCTGTAAGAAATTTACAGGACCAAAGACTGCAACATTGTGTGATCTACTAATATCCAGATTTTCCTCTATCTTCCATATTTCTGTCTGAGAAGCTCTCACCTTGTTACAAAATGTTTTGTTGTTAGTTCCCAAGTATCCGATTTTTACTGCATTGTATTGCTTTTAACTCAATTGTATTACTGCTGTCCTTTAGCTGACCCTGTTTGTATTTCCTTTTATTGGTGTATCCCATTTTTGTGTCATCAGCATATTCTCAATCCTTTTGGGCCCAGGGCACTATATAAAATATGAACTAAATATAAAGCAAAACCAAATCCACATATTGGACTTGTGAAATCCTTCTAATAGCATACTTCCTTACCAGTCATTTCCTTTTCAGTAGAGACTGAATGGTTCATCTATTCTTACATTAATCTCAATCTTCATCTTAATTAATAACACCTCCCCTGGCAATATATCAACTGCTCTACTGAAGTCCAGATAAAGTAGTTTAGTTAAAGCATTGCCTTTGTCTGAAGAAAAAAATTAGAAGTTTTCTTAACAAAGAAACATAGGAGGTTAATTTGTTACTTTGATATATCCCCTCTCTTTTTTATCTGCTATTTAATTCATTTACTTCAATTTCTTGAAGTAACTTTTCTTTCCAAATTTAGCTATTTCATTCACAACTTCCCTCATGTTTTGATCTTTTTATTACACAGTGATTGCATTTTCTGTTTATCTGCATTACTGAACATAGTGATCCAATGTATTCATGTAGCAATTTTCTCAGAATTCTGTAATAAAGTAATATTAAAGCCAGTAGTACATGGTTAGAAAAAATAAACTTCTAGGTTCAATGATATTGGACTCTGTGTCCAAAAAGTCTTTATTGACTGGTCAGCTGTCACTGGGTTCAGCTTTTGCTGCCCCTGGATAAGCTTGATTTTAGTGTGCCTATATTAACATCTTCCTGTTTATCTCTTTAGGTTCATGTGTGGGGTTTTGTTGATTTTTTTTTGTTGTTGTTGGTTAGGGGTATGCTGTTTTTGTTTCTGTTTGTTTTTGTTTGGGTTTTTTTGGTTTGGTTTTTTTTTTTTTTGAAGGGGGAGTGATGTGTTGTGTTGTTTCGTTTTCTGGAGTCGTGCTGCAGACTGTCTTTACAGCAGCAATCTTACGTCTGTCTGCAATTTGATATTTCTTATCTTGCATGACTCTTCTCAGCAGACTTTCTCTATCAAAACTTGGCCTTGGATCATTGACAGGTCAATCTCCGGGAGAAGGAAAAGGTAGTTTCATAATATAAATCATTTTATCAGGAAGTAGAAAGAGACATAAAGTGAATCAGATGAATCCTACTTTTAGTGTAATTGACTACTTTTTTCCTTCAGCTATGCTTCATGGGTAGGGCAACCAGCTAAGAAGTGGATGTCTGCATCAGGGGCATCTAAGCCAGGTGAAATGAAATCTCTTCAAGCTCTCTGCCTTTAACCCTTCAAAGGAAATGACCACTTTACACTTACAAAAGAACCACCTAATCTCCACAAGTTCTTGCCACTTTAAAACCAGTCATTTTTCGTGCTCTCAGTTAACTGTTTATATCACCAGGATTAAATAATAGCTGCAACCTGTTTTAGCAGTTGTTTTAGCAGATGGCCGAGAAGGCCAGGGGCATCCTGAGGAAATGGCCTCAACTTGCTCCAGGGAGAGGTTTAGATTAAATATTAGGGAATATTTCTTCACTGAAAGGGGGGTCAGGCATTGGAAAAGGCTGCCCAGGGAAATAGGATATGGCACTTGGGAATATGGTTTAGTGGTAGTTGGACTTGATGGTCTCAAGTCTTTTCCAAAAGAAATGACTGTGATTTTACGATCCCTGCCCAGGCTTGAGACTAAACAGGCAGTACCTCAAAGGATACTCAGAGATCCTAACCACATTCCACTAATCTATTTCCCCTAGGGAAAGTTAGGAGGGCCAATACAGTAAGCAAAAAACTATAGGTGAAAATGAAAGTTATGTGTTAGGCAGAACTGATCCAACTCTGACTGTCACACCTAACAGAAGTTTTGACTTGCAATAGAATATCTCTCATACTGTGAGGCTTTAGGCTTCACATTTTGCATCAGTATTTTTAAGGTTATCTTGCCAAAAAGGAAAGAAAACTTTTATTTGAAAACTAAAAGAAGACTGTAATACTGTCTAACTAAAAATATATTATATTCTGCAATATGCAGAATCAGTGAAAAATTTAGAAAGTGATGTACTAGAATCAATAGAAAAATAAACTAATGCAGTGATGTCTTGTTGATATACAAGAAAATTAAAAAACATTATTTGAGAAAGCTCAAAGATTTATCACTACAAGCATTTTCTGTCCTCTGTGTACCAGATCTAGCAACTGACTGTAATGTTCCAGAACTCCAGTCAAAATTATACTTCACCTTTATACACACATGGGTGCAGACATGGGATGGTTTTGTGCTATCAGGTTAAAAAAAGATGAAAAGACAGAAATTTTGTAGCATTGCAAAAGTCTTTGTGTGATGGGAAAAGAAAGGGCAAAAGCTTAAAACTGAAAAATCCATTAAAGCACTATTAAAGTTATTGAGAGTTTCACCACAGATTTCAGTGGCTCTGAGATGTTGTTAAAAGAAAACTTCAAACCAATATCCCTACTTTTATTGTCTTAATGAAGACTTCAGAAGAAAAGGTGAGTTTATAAGCATAAAAAGAGTTTGCACTTATTAAACTGAAATGTATCCAGTGGCTTCTCAGTTAAGGACAATCCAAACTTCATTTTGTTTGTTAGTTTGGAGTTTTTTTCTTTACAGGTATGAAAATCAGTAGCAATAATTACATAAATATACATATAAACAGCAGCATTATTGTTACTTGTCTGAAAAGCATCCCAAGTTTGCAGATATGTGCCATTCAAAACATTGAAAAATGGTTTCAACAAAAAATTGTTAATTCCAGCAATATATATTTTTAATAGAGTTTTGGATTTTGTTTGTTGTTTTGAAGGCTTGAAATGTGGACTGAATTTTCTCCAAAAACTTGAAGATTAGGCTACTATAAAAAGAAAACTACATGAAAATTATGATTATCTATTTATTTTGGCCTGTGTGCTATCATTATTCCAGATGTACGAACCATGAAAACAAAACAATTCAAGTGAGTTACCAGGATTTCATGTGGCACCTTGAATTATACGGCTTTATTATGACTCTCCAACTGGCCCACAGATTTATATACATACCCATGATTATGGGCATATGCTGACATCTAAACTACAAGGATGACAGCCTCAGGATGTGTGAAACGTACTGATTATTACATGAGCATATTTAGATAAAATTACTCATTTCATATCCCATTATTATGACTCTGAATAGGAAATACAACATTAATTTACTGAATGTATAAATAGCTCATAGTGTCATAATTCATTAGATTTATCTCATGGCATTTTTCATGTGAAAATCATATTATATTTATTATATTATCCATCGTATAAAGCATGATTATTCATCATTAGTGAATTTGATGGTCACTGTTTTCCCTGAATTCAAGGAGTTCTGTGTTTCCATATATATGTGTTATGTGAAACTATATATATATATATACAGGCACACACACACATATGTATGTGTTCATATGTGTGCATGAACATGCAAATTCTGCTCTGGAAATATCAGTACAAAGGCAAGTAATCTTGTAATAAACAATGAAACAAATGCTGTCTCGTGTTTCATTGAATGCAATAGAAAGATGAGTTAGTAGCTTGACCAGCTCATCCCCCTGTAGGTCTGTTCTCTATAGAGCATTTTGTAATGACTTAAATGCTTAGCTGAAAGGGAATACTTCTTATCCTAACTTAATGGATCTAAAAATCATTATAATAGAACTCAGTCTGAAAGCATTATTGGACAATCTGTTTCATACTGTGGGCCAGAAGGGAAACAGTATAACTTAGAGGTAAAATATAGTTCTTATTATCCACCTTTGCAATAATGGAAATAATATAAAGGACATTATATCATTATTAAATTTTCTGTGTAAGAAATATGTCTGCATTTTCCTTTGAGGACACTTATCAAATTATTTATTATCAATATTAAACAACAAAAATGTGCTATATCATTGATATTTTCACCTACCGAAAACGCTGGGAAATGAATTTGAATTTTGCTTAAAAAGCGTGTGACTACTCAACATTCATTTCTTCATTAATATAAATGCTGTCAGGTTCTTAGAATATTTCTTCTAGTTCTTACGTGTATTTTAATAATTTGTTATATATGTATAGTTGTAAATACTCAACCCCTTGCTGTAAATTATACCAACCCAGGGTCAGGAAGTTACAATTCAAATATAATGTGATTTTGAACAAAAACTATGCAAAATAGAGAAATTGTTTGTATTTTAATAATTTATATTTCCATAAAGAAACCACTGACAAGCCTTCAGACCTTTAACCCAGAATCTAGGAGGCTGGTTTCATTCCAAAATCCATTCAAATGTATTTCAGCTGGGTTTGAAAATGTTAGCTGCTCTGAGCAAATAATATATTTTTTGTCATGTTAGTGAAATATCTCGAGTTTGGAGTTTTGGTTTGAGTTGGTTTTTTTCTTCCCCTTTCTTCCATTATCATAATTAAATAGGATGTAAAGTTCTCTTCTTATTCGGACACATTTTCCTAACAGCTGTAGTAGTCAAGGTCTAACGAAATACCAATATCCTTGCTTTACTTTAATTAAATCTCAATTTATTGTACCCAAAGTTCAGATAGACCAAAAAATAATAACTTACCAGAGTCTGCCCATTAGAATTTTCCTCCCCTCTCCAGCTTCATCATACCACCAGCAGTCGTTAGAGATAGATAGCTCGATAGGTAGGTACATTCATAAATAGAGATACATGCTACAGTAACTGCATTGATAAATGAATAAATTTCTGACTATGAAAATGGTATTTTCAGTTGATCCACTGATCCAAAAGGAAGTAATAGGTTTCACTTAGTTAGGTTTATTCTGAAAAACCTCTTGTCTGTGTCCTACCTATTGCTCCACCAATACTGTGGATCATTAAAATAATTTATGTGCTTATGCTTCTTCCTCTACAATATTTTTGGTGATATTTCTTTCACCCATAAGGATTGTCATATATATAAAATATCTTCCAAATATGTCCCATTTTTATTCACTATATATTTTGCAAGACATAAGAATAGAAACCATTGAATATGGTTACTTCAAGACCAGCTGACGTCTCAGCTTTACTTTTATGAGTAAAATGTAGACTATAGGTAATGGAATGAGAAACTTTGAAAAGACTATAGGCCAAAAGAAAATTTTATCTCCTTGAAAAGCAAGCAGTTCTAAAAATTATTATCTCCTGCCTTTCGGAATTGGTAATTAAACAACTTTCTAAGTGAATCAGTATAGTGATCTCAGGAACACTATTGAATTTCAGCGCACATTTACCAGACTAAATTCAAAAGAAAGGCCTATAACAGAGTGTAAAGGTATCATATCAAGTTTTAGAGCATCATATGATTTACTATAACTTACAAGATACCCAGTAACATGGCAATTCACCAACACAATTCTTGAAAAAACCAAAAATTCATCTTTTCATAAGCAAATAACATCAAATTTTAATTTTGAAAACAAAATCCCCAAAGAAAAAGGTAGATATATAAATGCAATGAAAACGATTGCAAGAAAAGTACTTTTTGCTGCATTTTATTTTATTTGAACAGTGTAACATAGAAAACTTTTTTGGGCAATGATAGAGCTGCAAATAATCAATACTCTTTTTTAACTGTTGTCAGGATTCTTTGGTTGCTTTATACATATATCTAAGATAGCAACATTTCATGTTCTGTGATGTTCTGATTTTATTTCAGTCCAAACCATAAACTTCAGTATGGAATAGATTATAAAAATGAGAGGAAGGTCAGTACTTCTATGTGAATCATTGTAACAGGCTAAAGTTTTCACCACTCACAGTCATAGCAGAGCTTCATTTATATTTAGAGTTTAAAATGATGCTTATAGTCCAGAAAATATTTTGCAGACCATTTTGAAGAAAAAAAATTCTTCAAACCCTATTAATCTTCAAAGATTTTGATTATCCTTCTTTCTAATTTCAAAGTGAGTGCTCCAAAAATAGATATGACCCCAGCTTATGTTCTCTACACTTTGATTAATATTGAACAGCTAGATAGCCAAAAATACCAAATGTACAAGGTCAGAGAAGTAGCCAACACCTTTAAGTAAAGGTAAGACTTGCAATTCAGGTACAAGCTGTAGTATTTCATGTGTTTTGAAGCAATGTGATTTTTCTCCGTTTTTTTTATTTGTACTAATATCAAATAGTGATGGCTATTCAAATACATTAGACCAATCATATATTAACACAATCACTATTTGATTGCATTACCTATTTTGATCAGCAAGCAGAATATCTAAGCTAACAATTTTTAAAAAATCTATTATTTCACTGAGTAGCTGGTTAATATAATAAAGTAACTGACTTACTTCAGGCTTGGTGCTGTGACCAGTTCCCTGGGGAGCCCATTCCAGTGCCCAACCACCAGGTGAAGAACGTTTTCCTAATATCCAGCCTAAACCTCCCCCGACACAGCTTCATGCCATTTCTTCAGGTCCTGTCAGTGTTCATCACAGGGAAGAGATTAGCTCCTGATTTAACTGAAAATGTTACCAGTGCTAATTACCTTCTCATTATGCTGTTTTGTCATTTTATCATTGGTCTATTTGTTTTTAAAGAAAACAGTTTTTACTGTTTTACTTCCATTTTCATCAACATGCAGATTCTGATCTTACTTATTTTTGGAGGTACTTATTTCGCCTTTGCTGCAACACAAAACTTTTTGTCATGCATTTTGTCATGTCATAAAATCTATCATTTATTGAATTTATGCTTATCTTAATCATACATTCTTAATATAATCATTCCAGCATTCTCATTTATCATACATCTGATAACTGAAGTAAAGTATTATCTTTACCTACTAATATCATTCCTATGCAGGTACTAGTATGGAAAGTAATACCATCTTAATCATGCTATCAGTGTCTTGATAATGGTTGATAACCTTGTTGCTTCCTAAGTGAGCTACTTTTTCAATCACTCAGATCAAGGGATGTCTGTTTGTGTATCCTTGGGATTTTTTAATGCTAGGATAGTCTTTTAATGCCAGACATACATCCTGAATAAAAAGAGTAAATTCCTAAAAAAGTTATCCAGCAATTAATAAATTTTGAACTGCGATAAATTTTTAAACTGTGTTAACAAATGGGGGAAATTGAATGAGCAATTTCAATCTTTTCTCCTCACACCAAAACAGAAAAAAGGGCTAAAGAAAGTTCCTTTATTTACAATATTAACACTCACAGGAATATGTGATAAGGTTTGATAGTGTCAAGATCCTGAAGATCAAAGACCCAAAAAACTAAAGTTTCTCCTGTTTGAGAAACACTTTAAGATACATTGCATTGTTCAGTGAACTCTGTCTCAGTCTAGAACTTTGCCTTGAGGAATTACATTCTAGAAGCAGAGTCCATGAATCATTCTTTGAAGTAATGATCAATGACTGAGAAGTCAAATATAAATCCCAGCTTCAGCAGTAATTATCAGGCTATCTCATTTATTTAGTTTGCCAATATCCTACACAAAATAAATGAATTAGCTATAATCTAAGTTTATTTCAATTTCTGAGGTCAAGTAGATGCTGTGAAATGCAGTTTTGACTGTAGCAAGATGAAGAAATGCATTGATTTTTAGATACACATTTTTTGTAAATATAGCATTTCATCTTCTTTTTTTTTCTTGTTATCTATTTGGGGTTTTCATGTATTAAAATCAAGGATGATATCAGAAACTTTACCCATATTTTAATTTTCTCCTAGCAAAGATAATATCAGAATGTTCAGTTAATTAAGAACAAAAAAAGACCTGATAATATCAGACTACAAAGGATACAACTACAATTTATACTATCTCTGTGTGAAGCAGAGAAGTTAAGTTACAGACACTCTTGGAGGCAAAAAAAAAAAGGAATCAGACAAAAACAGGAAAAGTAAAATAAATCTAAAATAACTTCCTTTCCAAGAACCAAAGAATTTCTAGATGAATAATAGGTAATACTGTTCTGAGATGGTGCTTAAATAGGTAAGCATGTGAAAGCGATCTGCTAAAGTACTGTTAAATTCATACCAAAGCACTGTTAAACTTACGTAGTTTTTCCTATTTTTATTTCATATGGTTTGAGTTTTGGTCCCAAAATCTTTCATTTCCATAGTATAAAAAATAAAAAAAAAGGTTATAAAACTAGACATTATGAAACCTTTTGCAGTGCAAGCCTTCTTAATGAGTTCAGGACAAAACAGTACATAAAGTCATCATTTTGCTTGTGAAAATTTATGCAAGTATGTTAATTATGATTAAAAAAATTGACCAGTTAGAAATTATAATTGAAATTTTAAGTTTGCAGTTTGGCTGCTCTGAACAGTTTGACTTTGAAAACTCTTGAATAATGATATTAACTCAGTTGAAAGGGAGGATTATTTGTAAACTAAACATTGAAGTTAGAAGATAAATTCTTTCCTGTGCCACAGTTTTTCTTAGAAACCTCAGCAGTAACTTCACTTTTTCTCACAAGGAAAGCCATGTTTATATACAGAGAACATTTGGTGTAGCATACCGTAATAGAAAAACTAGTGATTAGAAATGGATGGATTTCATAATAAAAAACAAAACTCCTTGATGGAATTCCTATTCCTATACTGCAGTCCTTTGTAGTGGTAAGCATTCTAGCCTCCACAGAAGTATCAAATGCCCTTCATTCTAAACCCTTTTAAAAAATATTAAAATAATTTATTTTATTTTCAAGATACACAATTTAATAATTCAACCACATTATTTATTTTAACTTTAAGGAAAATTACACATACTTGATTCCCAAAGAATTTAGGAGAAGGAATGCATGAGAAGTTGGTTGGTTTTCCTGTAGAGTACACTTGGATCTTAGGATATTTGTTTCTTTAAGCTTTTTGGGAAGTACAGTGTTTCAGGACGGCATATTCTTTTGATTGTGCACAACAAGCACAAACAACTGCACGTGTTACTAAAAATTGTAATGTAGGAACAGCAAGCCACATACTTTATCTGTCCATCTCCACAAATAGGAAATTCTTTTCCTAATCTATTATTTTACTTTTACTGTATATGACCTCTTTTTTCTCTGTTCATTAGACTTTCAAGCCCATAGTCCTCTCATCAAACCCTTATTTTCCTTTGTGCCTCACTAGAACACACCACTGTTCGCCTTTATCTCTTTGCAGTGCCATTCCACTTTCTTCATTCAGTCCAACCAAGATATGAGTTATTTCTCCTGATATTCTGCTGTGGCTAGTCTAACCTCAGGCATCATACCTTCCAAGTTCCCACAGCCCTGTTTTAATTTGAAAATGACAAGGCCTGTCATTGGTTAGTAATATCCACAACTATCTTGCAAGGGTGAATAAATGAGAATTTTTTTTTTGTTGTTGTTGATTAAATTTTAAGGGGGAAGTCACTCAAAATTAACTGTGTGAACATCTTAACGACCCAGCCACCAACTGATCATTGTGTGAATTACCATCACTGTCACTGCCCACTGTTGTTCAACTGCTATGCACAAGAGCAGCTGTTTGGAGATTTAGGAGGCAAAATTCTCTTTCAAGTAATGTGGCAGACAAAGCAAGATCAAGCGCAAAAGGTTGAGGAATCTATTCTGTGGTTTGTATTCCTTCAGTTCTTTCTTTTTAAAACTTGTGTGATAATAGCAGAGCTTGTACTCAGATCCTCAGTATCTCTTGCCATTGACTGATCACGTTCTCTTTCAGTACACGCTCCTTTTCTGTTCATAGAGTATAGAAGGTCTTGAAAACCTATGTTCCTCTAAAACATAACACTGCATTCCACATATGTGGCTTTAAATCCTCTTTTTTTTTTACGTTTTTCTTCTATGGGTTTTTTTCCTGGAATGCTTTACTTTGAAAATAGAGTTGTTCGGCACCACTGATGTACCCTACTTACGAGATTTATAAACACTGATTGTTCCAGCTGATAGCTTGCAACAAATTCAGAGGAAAAAAACACTGTCCTTTTCTATGTTCCTCAAACTGTGACACTGAAAGGAGGAAGTGAAGCATTGTTTACTTTTACAAGAAATGTGCTTACCTCTTTGTTTCCTTCCTCTTTCAGGAACTGTTACATTTCCGCTAGTAGTCTGTGAATTAAAAATTCCATTTTACCGGCTATTGTCAGATAATCCCTTTTTCCTAATATTTAACCTTGGGAAATAATTTTAAAAGGATTTAAAATATATGTTCCTATATAAAACAAAGCACAAGTAACAAGTCTTGATATTTAACTTGTTATATCACCTGGAACAATATATGTGAAAATCTGAACTTCTGAAGAATATTTTCATATTTTTTCATATTTTTGTTAGAGGATAGGATAGAGAGTGAGAAACAGAGGTGGGATAGCCTTAAGGCGAAGATATCTAAGAAAGAGAATAAAATGCCAGACAGAGAGAGAAGAAAGGAACAAAAAGAGTGAGAAATGGCTGACTTTTTTTTAGATACAGATGTTATGTCTGATTCAGGTGGAAGGGAAAACCTTGGTAAGGAAGAACCACCCAACATCTATACTAAGAGTCAATGCATTTTGATGAAGTATCTTAATATTCACTGAGGCTCAAATATGAAACTGCCTGTACTGTGCAACAATTTTAATTATTAAGTTGATGTTAACATGGCTTATTCATGAAGTAGGCCCTAGAGTCTTTTTACACAGATAGTTATTAGTCAGTCTTTGCCATTTCTCTTACAGAAATATTATATAGACAGAGTTTGTTGCATGTCTTTTTTGTTCAGGAGTAGTTTTACTAGTTCAGATTCTCAAAAAATTTCATATAAATGTCAGATACCACTAGGAGGGCAGAAAGAAACTGAAAATAACATCTACAAACACAAAAATAGATAAGGGTACCGAGTGAAAGCAAGGAGATTAAACTTTGCACATAGATTTCTGGAAATGTCATTGCAATTTCCAGAATGAATTTTTGTCTTTCTGTAATAGGAAGCAGAAGTGCTAAAAAGAGCAATGAGCAAAAGAGCAGTTTAAAAAAAAACCCGACATATTTATAGATCAGACTTGTTCAAATACTTAGCATGAAGTGAAGAAGTACAGACCATTTACAAACCTGTCCTGATGAAGCTTGGAGTTGATAGTTAGATTGGAAAACCTGAAAACTGTTACTTTAAAATATCAAGAATTTGAAAGGGAGAATAATTTTTAGCAGCATCTGAGGATGGGAGAGGATCTAGTCAAAAAAGACTTCACAAGCAAAAAAAACAACAAAAAAGCATTACTCTGTAAGATGGGAACATTAGAGAATAAATACTGCTTGGAATTACTGAAACATGAAAGTGTATCAGCTGGACGGAAACTTTATTCCACACAGGGGTCCATGTTGCTACTTCTGAGCTGCACACAAGTATCTATCTTAATGTAATATCTTGAGTTACAGTAAATGAAGAAAAAAGGCCATTATTGAGAGCAGGCAGCCAGCAATTTAATTACATGATTGAAAGGCTTTTCTACAGTGGGTATAAGTGAAAGGGGTGCAAACATAAAACTAAATATTGAAAACATGTTTGCTGTTATTTTAAGAAATGGATTACATAAGCAGTTGCTGAAAATATTCCAAGTTGGACTAATTAAGAAGGGTCAAGAAACCTGCATAGTGGTAATGTAGGTAAGATGTGATGTTAGATGTGCAGATACATAAATAGGCAAACAGAAAGAATCATCATTGTGTCAGAATACCATACAAAATGTTGGTATAACAGTGGTATATGCTGTCAGTGTTTCACGGCATTGTTATCGGTTTTATTATAAATGTTGAAAAAAGGGAAGCCACGCTTGAAAAACATTATGAACTTCTATGCTGAAACAACTGGCAGGGTAGGGAAGGGTGGCTACTGTCTATCTAACTTCATTGAAGCTTTTAACAGTCCCCCATAAGATCCCATTAGAGAAGATGATGGAGTACAGGCTGGACACTGAGCTGGATTGAAAACTGTCTGAATAGAATTGACCAGAGGTTTAGTTGGAGGCTACCAGTGTAACCCAGGGGTCAGTATTGGGTCCAGTCACATTTAACATCTTCGTTAATGATCCAGGTGATAGGATAGAGTTTTCAGATGACAATAAACCTGGAGGAGCAAATCATAAGTCTGAGGTTGGTGCCTCGGGAGGGTTCTCGACAGTCTGGAGAAAAGGGCTGAAAGCAACCCTGTGCAGTTCAACATGGGGAAGTGCAAAGTTCTCCACTTGTAGAGAAATAATGGCAGGTACCAGATTATGTTGGGGGGCAATCTGCTAGAAGGCAACTTTGCAGAAAATTATCTGGGACTCCTGCTAGACACCAAGCTGAACATGAGCAGCAATGTGCCCCTGCTGCAAAGGAGGCCAAGGTTATCCTGCACTGCATTAGGAGGAATGTTGCCAACACACTGAGGGACTTGATCCTTCCCCACTTTACTCAGCAGTAGTGAGTGGACACCTGGATTCCTTTGCCCAGATCAGGGCTCTCCAGTACAAAGGAGACATGGACATAATGGAGAGTCCACTTAGGTAATTAAGAATCAGGAAATGTCACACGTGAGGGAAGGCTGAGAGATCTGGGGCTGTTTAGTGTAATTTACTGACAGTGGTGCCCAGTGACAGGACCAGAGGCAAGGGGAACAAAATGAAATACATGAGGCTCCTTCTGAGCATCAGAAAACACTTCTGACTGACCACTGGTACAAGTTGTCCAGGAAGTCTGTGGAGTCTTCCTTCTGTGATATACAACAGCTGTCTGGACATGGCCCTGGGTAACCTGTTCAAAGGGGCTGTGCTTGAGCAGGGAGGTTGGCCCAGGTGACCTTCTAAGCTTCCTTCCAATCTCAAGCATTCTGTGATTCTGTTACTCTCTTTTGTTGTCATTATTTCTGATTAGTTTGGGTTATTTTGTTTTTTTATTAGAAAGAAGTTTAAGTTTGCAAAAATTGAAAACATTCTAGTTTCAAGTGCAGGCTCAAGACAAATTAGTCTAGATAATAAATATCATATATGTATTTCCTTCTCTGACATTCTTTCAGAGTATTCTAATTATTTGCCTAATATTACATTATATATCACTGCCACCTCAAATGTAAATTCCTTGTCTTGCTTAATTAATATTGCAGAACATGATACAAACATTCAGGAGTAAATTACTAATTGTAGCTTCAAACAGTGGTTGTGCTCTCTGGAATCAAGGACATATTGCTTTAACAGTAAATTAAACAGATTGTTAGTGTGCAATAATGCAACCCTCTCTATTCTGTGACACAAGAGATGTTTCGGGAAGGACAAAAAAAGTCAGTCTGGGCTTTTAATTAAAGATTTTTTCACAACAAAAAATACAAAATATTTTTAACACACGACTGTAATTTATATGTTAAAATTTTGTTTTAATCTTTTTGTAACTTTTTAAAATGCATTGCATTAAAGCTAATGTAGTCTGTGACAAAGAATAAGAATGAAGTGAGAAAATAATTGAAGATACATTCTGATGGTGAAACATAATTGGTTTTGCTGATACTATGGGTTTGAAAGAGTTTGTTACTCATGTATATGTTCTGAGACATAGGAAAGCACCTTGACAAAATCTAAGTTAAGGAGAATTGCAAATACAATCTTAATTCAAGATTGCATTTGCAAGTTCCAAAAATGAGCTTACAAATTTCATCCACAGAAACAAGTATACCTCTTTGTTTATATAAATCTGCATCATATTCTCTTTTAATTGCACTTCTTATGTTAGCATGCAGGTATTGGACACTCTTTAGTATTTTAATAATAGTTATTAAACTTTTCCTTCTTTCTTTGCCCAGTGTTATTAACTTCAGAGCAATTTTGTAAATTGCAGAAAACTAAATATCATCCAATACAGCACTAGAATATAATTATGTAATATCTGTATTTCATCTTAACACTTTTCACACTACTCTTTAGAGCTAAACATTTCATGAATGGGTCCCTAAAGACATTTAGTATCCAAAGGCTTCACAAAATGTTAATAAATTAACTGAAAAGAATGTAAAGTATATTATTGCTATAGAATTACTTCGAAACTCATCACAGCTTTGGAAACATATTGACTGATCAAGTCATAAAATTTATCCTAGTTCAGATTAATGTTGTGAAAAAGATCACTGAAGGCAGTTCACAAATATGAACAAAGTTAATTTTATTCTAATAACACTGAAAATAATTGCAGATAGACTTTACCAGGATGCTCTTAATGGAAGGTGCATGATTTTCTGACAAAATATCTATTTTCCATAAGGTCTGTAAAAATTGAGTCCACCATATCCATTTATTTTGTGTATATGTAAAGACATAGAAATATAAGGAAAATATTTATATCTTCCATTAGGTAGAAGCTGTTTCTTTTCACTTTAATAGAGATGCACACACAAAGAAAGTCCGCAGTTACCAGTCGGGGTTACATATCTTATACATGAAAGGAAAGATTTTATTTAATACATCTCTGACATTTTTGCAAATCTTGGGACTGAAGTCTTTTATTCCCATGGCATATGTCACTGAGGAGTTCTAGATATCTCCAGTTTTCCCTCCCAACTTAACTCTTAGAGCAATTGCAGCCAGGAAAGGGTGGTTCACTCTCCACGATCAGTCTGCCCTGGCCTCTTTCCTGAGGCTTCCAACAGGCGCACAAAACAAACAGGTTGGTCTTTTTAGGGGATCAAACATCTGCTTATTAGCAATAAAGAAGAAAACCAGCTTCATATCTCTTCAAGAAGCAATGTCACATTTTCCTTTCCCCCTCCAATTCCACCTTTTTAGGACTTCTCAATCTTCTTCATAGAGACATAATATTATAATAAAATTATGCTTAAATTTTAACAAATTAAGTCAGAAGAGACACAGGGTCAACAATAAAAAAGTGCAAGTCCAGATTCTATTCCTTAGGCTGCCAAAGGAAATGAGTGAATGCACCTTTTCAGCTGCTTTTTGTTTAGGGGTTTGTTTTTACATTTCTTCGGACACTGATACTGTTTATCTGTTCTTTGCTAAACTCTGTAATACCTGTTACAATGCCTCACAGAACATACAAGGTAGATATTTCTGCAAGGGAGCCAATATTACACATTTTTACCAGCATGATCTCTGTAGTTTGGATAATCACTGAGGGTAGTTTTGTCTACGTACTGAGAGCCTTGAGCTCAGATTTCAGCCAGAGATCCATCCATACCTGGCAAGGGTGAAGTAGATTTTAAGACAACACAATAATATTTCTTGCCATATTAAACTCAAAATTACAGCTACTGCTTTGCACGTTTGTGGTATTTTAGATACACAGCAGTTTGTTTGTTTGTTCTTTAAACACTTTGGATAAGAGGTGGATTTGTTACATTAATCATTTATTCCATTTTCAGTACCACTGTAAACTGTCCTTTTCATTCAGATCCTTTTGTATTTAGTTTCTCCCAAAGGAAAAATGAGTGAGGCATTTCTCTTTAGCAGAATGTGGACTTTAGAGTGTAGGTGACTTGTTTGCTTGTTTATTTCTTTGTTTTTAATATGGTGTAGAAACTACACAGACAAGATAATGAAGAAATCAGATTTCACCCTTTGATCAAAAGCAGCATACAGCATTAGCAAAATTAAAATAACATTTAAAAAAGGAACAGAAGAAAAAAGCAGATATTCTTTCTATGCCTTTGCTCTTACATTTAAAATATTTTTCCTCTTAGACATATAAAAATTTATTTAAGCCTTTATTTAGTAATTGTGACAATATCAAACAGGCTTTCAAATTTAGAATGGCCGTTACTGAAATGTCAGCTTTTATGTTCGGTTGCAACACAAGAAATATTGGTATTCTTTCGTGTTCTATCACATCACTCTTTGGTACTTCTTAAATACATTTTATGAGAAGAGTATCATTACTGTATCTTAAGGGATTTAATATTCTCAGGAGTATAAACTACCGTGAGAAAACAAGGGTTCTCAAGGGACACAAATTATGTACAACAGAAAGGAAATATTTAATTCCAGAATGAAAACCGACAAATTACTGAGCCACTTGAAACATACTTCTTTATTCGTACAAATGAGTCTCTTCATATAAAGTAGTTCATTACAATGAATAAGACAGCTGTAGCACTTTAGCCATGATGGAAACATTTCTTTTCTTTGCAAAAGATCATTATTGAATATAAAGAAGTAGTGTAGGGGTAATCACTACTTACAGATCCTTGAAATCTCTTGATATGTCATCTTATACACAATTTTAGCTAGATAGCGTGTTTGAAAAAATGCATATTAAGTGTGAAATTAATCGCAAGAGTACTGCAGGGAAACTGTAGAACTCCAGTACAAGTCTGCATCACATCTGATTTTTAAATCTCCAGTCCATGTTTACAGTAGTGACTTGCAGAGTTTGCTCTCCATCTTTCATCATGATTCAGGTATGCAATGCTAAGTGATGTTCCCCAGCAGGTCCAGCCCAGGACTTGGAGCTCAGTTCAATGTCAGGGAACCCAGGGTGTCTGCTCAGACTGAGCGATATGGCTGCTGCTTTCCTCTTTGCTTAACATGTATCTCAGAGACTGACACTCCGGGACACAAATCCACACACACATACTCATCCCACATGCACCCCACACCCATGGGTCCCCCCAAATACAAGAAAGAATGCTCCACTATCTCAATACCTTATCCCAGACTTGAGAACCCATGCTTGACAGGTGATCCAGCTTGACCTTTGCTAGCAGATACCCATGGACACCCAAAGTCAATTTGTTAAGATACAGAAATTCACACCCAGCAAATTATACCAGGCACGTGGGACCTGTGTTCCCACTCCGGCTGATGCTGAGCCCCTCACTTGCCTCATTCGTCCCAGTAGCCCCAGCAGCTGGCTTTGGGCACACTCACTGTTCCCATCTTAGTGGCTGGAGGTTAAAGAATCCCACTGGCTCCAGTAGCTACTGATGAAACTCCGCTGACTTCAGTTACTGACACCTCAGACCATGGGCACCCGCAGCCACAGTCTCACTCCTCGCACCACAAAAATACACAGAATATAGAGTGAAATTACACAGAGAGAGATAAGAAAATATTTATTAAAATTATATGAGAAGACAGGACAGACTGCAGTGATCAGGTGTTGCTCTCAGTCAGACAAGCATGGTGATCCATCCTGTTTTATACATGTCTGACCCTTTTTATACATCTTTCCACCTGATTGCCTCTCTGTTCCTCCTTGGCCCCCCTTTCTCTGCAGTCTGCCTTATGAGTTGATACAATCCTAGAGACTCCTCCCAACATCATGAACCTTCAGGGCTGCATCCTTATCAGCTGCAAAATTCAAGCTGGTTCTCTTTGAAGTGGTTCCTGCTGTTTCTTGATAGTCAATTAATTATTATGACTGATGAGGTTTATTTCTTTTCATTTTCTCCCTGGCTGCCAAATAAGTCTGGCAGTCTATGTCTCAATCTGGGTTTTTTTTACTGTCTTCCTCTTGCCCCTGGTCACACATTTTGATCAAGGTCCTCAGTCAGGTGATCCTACCCAACTAAACATTCTCACACTCCATCTTTATCAATCATGTATCTGACCATTTTTGTTTCTTGTTTGTTGGTCAGATTTGTGCCCCTCTGTGTTTGGCTTCCTCCTCTTTTGTACCACCCCATTGACAATGTCCTTGGTCAGATAACTGCAAGGGAGCTCCTCTTGCCGTCCACATACCCTAACACTACATGGAAGTCTAGGTGATAAATACTGAAGGCTGTTTTAAAAAAAAAAAAAAATCACCATGACCAAAATCCTTTCAAATTTCTGACAGAGAGATGTTTTGAATGGATGTACCATTTATTGCTGATCCTCTTGATATGAATTTCAGAAGAAGGAGCTCTGTTAGAAATGGGGTAAGACAAGAAAAACCTTGCTGTAAGCAGCTGCTGTGACCCAGAAAGACCCCGATCAGTCAAGTATTTTTGTTGTCAAAAAAATCTACCCCCTGGACTTCTGTAGGATTATAGTATTTCTTCTGGCCTTCATGAAATTTCAAGAAGATTAAAATTACATTCTACCACTAAGAAAAAGCAAAAATTTTAAGTTAAGTCTTTATTTTACTTTCACCTTGAAAAATAGGTTTTCTGGACCACCTCAATGATAATGAAAATGTAACAAATAAAGTCAAGATTTCAGACATTTCCTTGTAGAAAAGCACATGATAAAAAGTCTAATTTTCTTTTTTTTTTTTTCCTTCCCTCAAGGTAGGTTTTATTGTTTCCTGCTTATATGATTTAAATAAATTATGCAATAGTGTTACAGTGAGCAGTGAGTATTAATTAATTTTGGAAGTGCTTAAAGGTGCAAAAAGTTTACATATTTTTAAATCTTATTAGTAGTAATTTTTCAATCAATTTGCTTATTTGGTAAGTACTTGCTAGCAGAGAAAATGTTCTGGAAAGAGTTTTCACTGAATGATCAAAATGCTTTTCTACAGAAGGCTAATGATGTCCTATACAAAAATATTGTAGTTCGATAATACTGTGAAAGATGTGGCCTATTCCCTGCAAACAGCATAGATGAGTACTGTGATATCTCCTCATCTGAATGTTTTTGTTCACTTTTAAAGTCCAACAGAAACCCAGTGATTCAGTGATAAAACAAAAACTTTATTGGGGAAAATTTTTGGTAAGTCCGTGAGCTAGTCTTACAATCAAAACATCAAAAATTACACTAATATTTTATTTCAAAAATATTAAATTTTAAAAGTATGAATTCACTTGAGTGCTGTAACTTATTTAGAATTTTTTAATAATAATCAAATGTATAACTATATATAATCAATGTATTTAATAAAATTAATATTATGTGTTGAAATAAAAATAATAGTAGATAAAATGTAATAAATAGATGCTTTGTAATGCAGTATATAATTGAAAAATACAATATATATGATAGATATTCATAACAGAGTATAGTTAGTAATCTTCATACACCAATAGAATTGAAACAAATCAGTACCATTTGTATGGAAATAAGAAAACCCATAAAAATACATGAAACCTAATCTTTATTCAATACTAGAGTTATACTAACAATTTAATTTGGGCTTACTAGCATAAAACTGGAATAATGTAACAGCGAACTGAAGAAATACCCAGATAATGATAGAAACATTACCCACTGAAAATAACTGCAACATTTTACCTCTCTTTGAGACTCCGGTTTCTTTACACTCTTCTGTAAATATTAGCACTTTAGTGGTATCATTTACCCATAATGAAGACCGCTTAAGATGTCCTAAAATAGGAGTAAAATGCAATTTACTTCCTCTGTAACACTCCATTACACCAGACCAGTCGAAATGATCTTCAATCTTCATGGAAAACTTGTTCAGATAACTCTTTCCTGTTATGAAAGAATTTGTATTTCTAAACTATTTTTCATATAATGAGTTTTCTTTTTAGTTTTTTTAGGATGGTTTGTCTTCATGATATGCTGCTGCTTTCAACTGCCGAATTTACTTTTTTGTTAAACTCTGATATTTAAAAAACAAACTTACAGTTTATTAATTATGTAATATTGAGTTCTATCTTGATTACACCTAAATTTAAGCACCTTAAGTGAGTTACCACCCTGGAAATTAAAAATGTGGGACTGTAATAATTGTTCCTATGAATGTGTCTTTCCTTATAAATTGGTTAAGCATCTTAGGCTTACTGCACTCTAAAATTAAATACTCAAATGTCTAAATTTAAAGGATAATTTATGTAGTTAGAAGGAAGGATTGTTTATTTGTTACTGTTTGCAAGAGAAGGTTCCCCATTCTGCTTTTCTAAAGATGTGGATGGCAATCAGTTGATCTTCAAGTAAGGACAGAATTAAAAGTATCCCGAGTACTCTTAATGAAACTTTGGAACTGTCATCTCTGAAAAAGGTACTTTTGTACATTAGAAAGACACAATGAAGTGTGGGGGAAAAATCAGCATAAAAAATCCAAAGGAAAGAAGTAAATATCTAAATGCAGGTCAAGATTTCTAGGTTACTTCTGAATAACAAGTCAATGTGAATTAGATATGTTTTCTTAACCTCTCCAGAAATACTATGTATTATAAAATTTGGCAATGGTATCAGCAAAAGTTTGAAGCATTTTATCATTACATGCTAAGAGCGCACAAAAGCTAGCCATGAAGTAATCTTGTATACTCTTATTTGCTTACCACAAGCACTTTTCCCTTCTATACTAAGGGTGGACAGCTGCACTGCATGGTCTTCTTATTGTATCTTTTCACCCGTTTTCTTCAGTGCAAGGCTCTAGAAGCTAATTTTGACAGATGACGGGACAAAGCTTGCACATAATGGGGAAGCACCCAGGGTACAATGGGGGAGTTGTCTCACACCTCTTGAGAAAGTGGGATAATTGAGGGCCAGTCTGAAGTGTCTGCACATAAACATGCAGAATCTATAAAATAAAATCTAAAAAAGTGTCCTGAGATGACAAGCCAGCTCTCATCAGGAAACGGTCAAGTAGGGAGACAAACAACAATTGGGAATTGAACAAAAGCACTATTGGAAAACTGAAGACTGGAGGAGGAACTGAAAAAGGTAGAGTGGACACAAAAAGATTGGAACTTGTGGCAACCATAAGTCTGCATTCAGTAATGGAATTATGATGTAGGAATTATAGCAACATGGTGGGACAAATGCTTATCCATTGGGAATGAGGTAAATAGATATAAAGTTGTTCTAAACTCTTCGTACCTATAATGAAACTTACAGAAAAGAATTATGGAGCTACCCATCCTTCAAGTAAAAAAAAAATCATCTTAAGAATAATCTATCCAGTATAGTAAAACCCAGTAGTCATCCATAATACAATCATGATCCAATCATTATTTTCTGCCTGCATTACTAATAAAACTGATAGAATCAATAATTTATGTTGACCCTAATTATCCATTTGAAAAAATATTTTTATTTTGGAATTTGTCATCAAATTAATTCGGTATCCCTATTAAGTCATGTTGTCTTGTTAAAATTTCTATCAATAATTGCACCATTATCATTCCTATGAGGGTGATACTTAAGATTCTTCCAGTGATCTGTAAAGCTTACTGTGTCGCAATCACCTTCTTGCTCCCCTCAAAGAAGGCCAGGTTACAATATTTTTAATACAGGTATTACTACTCTTTTCATGGTGTATTTGTGGAGGTATAGTATGCATGTTAACATGTTCATAGATGTCATGCTCATCTCACCCCAGAGCATTCAAGCCCAGCATGTGATTCTTTTCTTCCTTTATATATATGTAGTGAAGGCAAATATTTTCAGCTTTAATGGTGTCATTCCAGTAAAATTAGGTGCTTGAATTTGTTTTGTTAAAATAGAAATAAACACATATGCACAGTATTTTCCAGAATATCATGATGTTTAACCCCTTTTATTAGCAGAGACATAAGTTTGCCCGTAGCAGCATATGCTGTGTATATTCAGTCTGCACTTATGTATTTTTGCTTAGGGAGACAATGGACTGCAGGGTAGATTAAAGCCAATGCTGTACATAAGACTTTATTCTTTTTCCTTCTCCAAAGGCTAGTTTCTGTTTGGATCTAACAAATTACTTTTTTTTGGTTTGTTAGTTTCAATGAGGCATTTGGAGCTGTTTTATTCAACCTGCTTGAAAGGCAGGTTGTTTTTTTTTAACAGTTTTACACATCTCAGTGAACAAATGTAAGTAGAACCATATTTATGAAAACTGTTTAAGTTGAATAAGGCATAGGTACATTAAACTAGGTATTATTTACTTTGTCTCTTAATATTTAATTGAAATTATGTAATATAAGTGTGATATCTTGATTTTAAACAAAAAGTTCTTTTAAAGGAAAGTTACTATTTTATCATGGTCAAATTCCTAATGAAACAATCACACTTCAGAGTGGAAACAGAATATTCGTTAAATTTTTTCACAGTTTCTATCATTTACTAATGAAAAAATAAAATCAGGTAAGATTAATTTTTTTGTTATGTTTACAAAGAAGAGGAGATTGATAACTCTTAAAAGTAAGAGAAATCAGGACACTTCAGAAATAACAACTAAACTAATTGTTTGCAAAAAGACAAACACCATACTACGTCTAGCATTGACAACTACTTCTCATTAGTTGATCTCTGCTCCTATTGTTTATTTCTTTTGACACAGAACATAAATATATTTTTATTAACTTAGTCATTCATCTATTTGCAAGGCCTAATCAGAAAGAAAGAGTTGGGGAGAGGAAGGCTTCTTATATTTCTAGCTGTGCCCACAACTATGGACCACTAAACAGGAAGATAGCTGGGTTTACTTTTCTGTTCATTCCATATCAGCTTCAGAAGCAGCTGTTCTTCCCTTAACAAAAAATCTATTTGCTGAATTAGCATACGGTGCTAGGCATTGTCACCCTGTTAGGCCCAAACAACTTGCTCGAGTGCTATGCAGTCACCCATATGAGATAAAGAAGTAATTTTTTTTCAGGAGATTTGCTTATAGCATAGCCATCTAGAAGTTCTTGTTTCTTACTCTGAACAAACCATTTTGTCAAAGAAACAACTTTGTAGTGATCTTCATCTTACTCTGAGAAAGGTGTCTACACTGGGACACAGAAGTTGTACTGTGGGGGTGCCTGTTTCTCTCCAATGAATATAGACATGTAGAATGGCTAATTAAGAAGTAGATGTTTAAATTTTCAGCATTTGAACTCGATGACATAAGTCACAACTGCAGTGTCTGAAGAAATATGAAAGTTTTTTAGCAATCTAAAATAGCCTACCTAGCTGCCCATCTACACCATTTAACACCAAACTGTTAAATGGACAAGTGATAAAAAGGCAGTATTTAATGTTCTTTTCTCACTGTACTTAGTCTTAGCAATGACCCAAAACCCAAAAAAAAAGATCATTTTTTATGGCATTAATAATCATAATTTCCTGTTACTTTCTCTAGACTTACATTAAATTTAGTAACATCTTTATAATTGACTTTGTATAGAGGGCACACTAGAGCAAAGACTAGGTCATGAAGTCATATTCTTGCATCAATCTGTGTATAACAAAACCTCTCTTTCCACTCTATCCATTTAGCAGAAATGTTACCTGCCACATATCAAGCTCAAAATGTATTCAGAACTGTAAGTTACTCTTTCACAATGTTGACTCTAATATGAAACATTACTCTTTTTTTTTCTACTTTAGAAACAGAAAGCTCCTTTTGCATTTTTGGAGGAACATTCAAGTCATTCAGTTTCAGTTGTGACATATTTGAGTCTCAACTTGCACTTGATTAAAGCTCTATTAATCATTATTAAAGATTTCTTCATGCAAACAAAATAACATTTAAATAATTTAACTTATAATTGTTCACTAATTGAGTAATAAGCAGTTCACAGAACTGTTAAGTATAAAAGTGTAAAAGATATGTACATTGGGAATAAAGTTTTTTGCTACATAGTTTTGGTTGGTTTTAATACATACACCTCATAATGTGAATGATTGATATAAAATTATATTGCTTGCAGGAAATGAGTTTTCATTAATTATAATTCAATTTCTTCTTGGTTCATGTAATATGTTATCAGAGGAGAAGGAAATTAAGCAGATTTTCTTCTTGTCTCTTTAAAGTGTCCAGAAGTATTATAGGTCTATAACTCCTACATGCTTTTTCACATTTATGCAAAGATCCTGTCTTTATAACAAATCCAATAACAAATCTACTTATAAAAAATAAAAATCTAACAGTAACATTGGTAACAAAGTTATTGTATCTGTATTTCTGGAAAAGTAATATATTTTACCATATTTTCAGTGAACTCATAAAACCAAAATAAAAAAAGTGAGTCGCTGTACAGAAAATATGTTACAGAATTTCACGTGTAGTATTTTTCTCTTGATGTATAAGCTTTAAAAAAAAACAGACCAAAACAAAAAGGTGAAAGTCTGGGTTCTAGATTTGCCTGGATAATTTAGTGGCCTTCTGTGAAGTAGTGATTGAATCACTGGACAAGGGAAGAGCTGAGGATATCATCTACCTGGACTTCTGTAAGGCCTTTAATACATATTATTCTTTCTGCTGAATTGGAGAGATGTAGTTTTGATGGATGTAATAATTGATGGGTAAGGAAATGGCTGGTTGGCTGCATCTAAAGTTTCTGCCTACAGTTCAAGGTCTAAATGAAGATCAGAAGCAAGTGGTGTCCCTCAGAGGTTCTTACCCTGATATTTTCATCAATAATTTAGTGGAGTGGACTGCAAGGGTGCAGATGACACCAATCTGACTGGCGCAGCTGATTTACTGAAGGGAAGAAGAGGCATCCGGAAGAACCTTGACAAGTTTGAGAAATGTGCTTGTGTAAGCATTAATGAAGCTCAACCAGGCTAACTGCAAGGCCCTGCACCTGAGTCAGAGTAATCCCAGGTATAAAATCAGGCTGGGGGATGAAGGAATGCAGCTCTCATGAGCTCAATGCAGCTCTCCCAGTATCTGAGGATACTGGTGGACAAAAACTGAACCTGTTCTAGTAAATTGCCTTTGAGACCAGAAAACCAGTGGTGTCCTGGCGTGCATCAAAAACAGTGTGTCCAGCAGGTCAAGATAGGTGATTCTGCCCCTCTACTCTGCCACTGTGAGAGCCCACCTGCAATGTTGCATCCAGCTCTGGGTTCCCCAGCACGAGAGAGACGTGGACCTGTCAAGGAGGGCCCAGAGGAAAGCCACAAAATGTATCAAACAGCTGGAACACCTGCTCCTATGACGACAGACTGAGAAAGGTGGGGTTGTTCAGGCTGAAGAAGAGAAAGCTCAGGGGCGACTTCAGTACTTAAAGGGGGCTCATAGGAAAGATGAGGACAGACTTTTTACCAGGCCACGTAGTGACAGGGACAATGGTTTTAAACTGAAAAAGAGTGGATTTTGATTTGATGCAAGAAAAAAAATTGTTTACTATCAAAGTGGTGAGACACGGGAACGGTTTTCCCAGAGAAGCTGTGGGTACTGCCTCATTGTAAATGTTCAAAGTCAGGTTGGACAGGGCTCCAAGCAATTTGACCTAGTGAAAAATGTCCCTGCCGATGGCAGGGAGGTTGGACTAGATGACCTTTAAAGGTCCCTTTCAACTCAAACCGTTCTATAATTTAGACATTAAGGCTGGACATTACAGTATAGAAGACTACATGTGGTCTGGGTACTTAAACTGAACTCTGAAGCTCTATAACTAATAGAGATCTAGTCAACAGTCATTGACCAATACTGATAATAATCAAAGGGTATATTTAAAAGAAATTAGAAGTCTCAGCTCCTACAGAGTCTATTTTTCATTTGACCTTGTCTGAGAGTGTGTCATGCAAGTGTAGGTATGCATGGCTTAAATGCAAATTTGCAAAACTGGTGAGACAAGCCTATCAGCTCCCTTAACCTCATGCTCCATCTGCCCAGAAGGATGCATACCCTGCCAAAAGGGTATGCATACTGCCTTGAAATAGGCATTTCCATCAGACCTGAGTGTGTGTATGCCAAAGTAGAGAAATGGCATTTCCAGTGTTTCAGCCTGCTTATAATTCTCCTAAACTGAGTTTTAAATCAAACCAAATTTTTGATGTGAAAAAAAAAGTAATATTCTAGTCCCACTTTTTTTTATTTTTAATCCTTTATGTGTGATTAGTTTAAAAATTAAGATGAACCTGCAAATTTTTTTTTCCAATCAGGATGTTTCAACAAAACATATTTTAAAAAAAGATTCAGTTTTATCTTGTGGACAGGCTGGGGAGATTTCAAGCAGAATAGAGGTAATATGTATGAAAAGATAATCTACCACACTTACAGCAATATTCTATTTCCATTGAAACAAGATATGTGATAGAAGGCTACACTAACAAAAAAAAAAAAAAAAAAAGAGGAGGAAAAGGAAGTAGAAATTGACTAAGAAAAGTAAGGAGATGATGGACTACATATTACCCACAGGTCAAGAACTGTCAGATCAGTATTAGCAGCTGAAATGAAGTACAGGCGGGCATGAAGTCCTCCCAGCAGCCACCAGTGCCACAAGGCATCTCAGAAAGAAATCCACACTAACACTATGGCAGTTACTTTTTCCACTGACCTTGACAAAATACAGTAAACTATTTGCACTGTCTGCCACAAGAGTATCATTTCAGAAAGATGGAAAGAATTACTTGTGGCTCCCAGTATTGCAAATCAGGCAGAAGAAATACTATTGAAAAGTTTCACTACGTTAAAACATTTAAAGATATTGGTAAATGTAATCAATAGTTTTAATACGTTATTCATCACATTGTACCTTCAATTTCCAAATTCACTACTGTGAAAATATTTTTTCCTGATGAGATTGTAGTTACTCTCAGACAAAATTCTGTAAGTTAAAAGCAAAATGATACTGTCCCAGAGGTGTGAGACCAGACTTCATGCACAAGACTCTGTGCTAGTATTTTGTTTTAGTTTTTGGTCCAGCTATCAAAGAGCAGTTGCTGGATTAACATTGTGTCATTGTCCCAAACTCACATTTTCTGGAAGAGAATGTTCTGTCATTTTACCTACTAGTGCATGAAATAGAGATGTTTTCTGAACCTGGGGGGCAAATAATCAACTTAAGTACATGTGCTCACTTAATAAATAAAAAATGCAAATATTCATACTACCATGTAAATTGTCTGTATAAACTAATGTTGCTTTCCTGTGCATATTTTGATAATCAAAACCAGAAAACAAACTCTGTTAAAATCCTGTCCCATAACTCATTGACTACATGGTCTTCAAAACATCCCAGTTATAGGGATTTGCCTACACATAAATTATTACATCTCTGGGGATTAAAAGCACACGACTATAGAATATTTAGATATGTGATATAATTACCAGTTGAGACTGAAATGAATGAGTAGTAATATTTTTATCTGACTTTAGACTTCCATTTAAGCAGATTCTCTGAACATTTCTTAGTTCCCTCCTTCAGTTGTATTCCAGAAGCAGATTTTCCATTTCCACAGACCATTCTTTTATTTACTCTTCATTTTTCACATTTGCAAAATGATAAACAAAAAAAACCTCTCAGTAGCATTTCACCAACTATTGGAAGAGACAACTCATATATATCCACAACATCTTTTCACATCCTTTCAATAATTCCCATTTTCCTAAAAATTTCCTTTTTTTGTTCCTAATTGATGTGCGGGAAATAATAGCTAATTTAAATTCAGGCTTATGAATCTTATCAAACTGCAAAAACTATGAGAAGAAAAAAAGGCAATAAAAAAATGAATAGTACTTTTCTTGCTGTACACATTTTCTTTATCCATGTTTTCTTACAGTTAATGGAAAAAGGGGAAACTGCATCAAACCAGTATAAATTGTAATCTTTACCAATAAACCTCAGAAGCCCATTGCAATTTATGTCAAGATAAATATGTTCAACCACAAATCAAAACCACAATACTTTTTGCTAGTCTGGTCTATCAGCTATGGCAGAAACATCTAATTCTATAATATCGTAAGACATTTGGTTCTAGAAGCATCAGTGCTATTCCACTTTTTATATTATGTTTTCAAAATACAGAACTTTGATCATGTCTTAGAACAGAGCTGTCATCATGATACCCGCAATAATCATAAATGATTTCGTATTGCTAACTCAGAACAAGTGGTTAAGTTGCCTATGGTTTTAAAAGTTTATGTGTTGATAATACATTGCAGAAACTTGAGAGTTTTACATATGATTTTTTTGAGCAATTTTATAATATTTTGCAAGCTGGAGTTAAATTTTCATTCAAGTTAATTAATTGTGCCTGCATTTCAGCCTGAAGACAAATTGCAAAGCCATTAAAAATTAATTTCAGATGTTTTTGTAAAAGGAAAATAGAACTGTGAATGGGTTTAGTCTCTTCTGATTCAATAATGCAAAGGAGAGAAGGTTCAGAGGTTTTCAAAACTCAATTTCCTCATTTTAATCCCAAATTTATATTTTCACAGTCGGCTTACTAGACATTCATCTGTTTTGTTCCCAAAAATACTCATTATGTTACTCTACAGTTTGATGGTGATTTAGGATTGGCCATGGGGAATTAAATAATTATTTTTATAAGGAAAATCTTCAGTTTGGTTAGTATTGGTTTTGTGCCGAACCAAAGAAAAAATGTACACTTTTGTGAAAAAATCAGAGTATCCTCATGGTTAAAGCAATGGGCTGAAAAGAATTATGATTAGACATTAGTAAGGATCTAATTTTATTTGAATTTTGTTAGTCTGACTCTGAGCATAACTGGGCCCCTCCCAGAACTTAGCAGGTTATCTGTTTATCTAAATATGACTTTGAGTTAAGGAGGGACATGTGTGTTTCCACTTTTCTCCCACCCTCTAAAACCAGATAGTTCTGAACATGATGACAAGCTTAGCATTAAATGTTTAAGGAACTTGTGCCTCAGCAGAAAGGTGGAATTTTAAATACCTTAATGTTAGAGGGTGTTGGGAGATTCAGATGCCAAAATTCTTATTGAAATAAAATTTACTTCTCTCTTCAGAATTTTTTCTATTAGTTTCAGTAGAAATGTTCGTGTATGAGTACCGTAATCAAGTGTTGAGACAGTTTTTCCACCAAAGGAACTAATTCCATAACAATTAATTCCCTACATCATCTTGTTCTTTGCCTTCATCACTGATCCTTGCTTCATATTGTGTTCTGCACTTCATCTTTGGCAGACTGAGACACACGTTCTTCCTATAGTGTATAAATATTAAAATTCAGCTTTAGGCTCATGCATGAATAATACAAGAAAATTATAAAAGAAGCCCCTGGACATAGCTCAACAGATGAGGTAATAACTTGAGTTCTGGGGAAAAAAAGAAATTGTACTTCAAGAGAAAACTATTTTTTGCTAACAAAAGAAATCACTGCAGCTGAACATTGTTTTACAATTTTATCTATAAGCAAAAAGAGTTATCTGCATTTTTTTTCAAAGTTTGGCAAAAGGGAAAATGGTAGATGTGGAAGGGATTGTTGTCTCATTCTGTTTCAAAGGGAACTCTAGATAGTGTAACTAAATTTTACCTTATTTCATCATTTTTTCTTTTAAATAAATGCTTTTTATCACTAATTATATGTGGAATTTTCAGCACAGTGAATATTTCTAATGCTGATGGTAGGAAGGCACAAGGGAGTTGACTCAGAATATGGAGGCAATGAGATGTCAAAAATGATGTTAAATCACGTGTTGGAGCCACAGTTATCTTCTTGCTTTGCATTAAAAAGGAAGAGAACTTCCTCACCCCTTCCACCTCTGAAATAAAATAGAGGTTGAAAAACCACTTTTCAAAACAACATTGTGGGAATAAATGAGATTTTTGACTGAATGAAAAAAAATACTTATTGATAATATACACTAGGTTTTGGCACTTGCGAAAATTTTGTCTTACATTTGAGTGTTGTTGAATAAAAAGTAGACTTGACAAACCAACACTTCTCCTTTAGTTCATGCAATACTAAATGTTATCTTACATGTAATTTTTATTTTGTACATTTATTTCCTTAACCTTGTTATGACCAAAATGAAAGATTCTTACAACATAGAGAAAAAGTGAGAGATTCTTGAAATGACAAGGGAACATACTTGCAGCAGGGAGCAGATTTATAGCCAAAACTAAAAAAGCAGAGAGAAAAATATTTTCCTAGGGACTTGGAAGAGACTACACAGAGAATACAAGTTACTATACTAAGAAACAAAACTAGAATTCTACCATGAAAAAACAGAGAAATTTTTAAAAAGTATGAAACTAACAATCTTAAAATAACAATATGTTGGAAAAAAATAAAATGCCAAATTTAAAATAAAATTCTCTTTTGAATTAAAATGTTGGATCTCCATTTTATCTTTTTTTTTTTTTTAATTCAGCAAAGCTATGGTGAGGCGCATCGTAATTTAGAATAGACCTGCTACGTTTTCCTGGCTTGTATTTAAATGTATTTAATTTAGTAAGTTATTTTACATGCTGCTTACTTATCTCCAGAGTTGTGGTGTAGGAAAACTTCTTAAGTGTGCTGATGTCTAAAACAGATAAAAATTCAGAAATTCTTAAATTCTCTGTATTACTATTGTGGTTCTGATATACAGTTCCTTCATTAATCTGTTTTAACATTTCCTAAATAGCTACTGAATTATGAAAATCAGTCAAAAGTTTCACCAAGGTTGATGGATTTGATAATAGCATACCATAAAGAAGATTTGGGAGAAATCCCCTCACACATTTCAAGGTTTGAAAGGAACCTTTTTCTTTTATTCCTATCTTTCAAAGTATAAGATCTCTATAGGTATTAAACAAGTCCAGAACACCTTCTACAACCTTAGTGTATAAGGTTACTGACTGTCTGAAATGGATGTCAGTCATGTTTTCGCTTTGTTTGAGATATTTACCTTCACACTGAGGGCTCTTCAGTAACACAGAATGAGTTTCTGTTGAGTCAATATATTTGTCACCCTGAGGAAGCAAAAATAACACGTGTCTTCCAAAATTAAACTTTCCCCATATGAAAGCTTGATGTGATAAAAAAGGCTCTAGTTTGAACAGTACAAATATTTTAGTTTCCCACCAGGCCCAAAGTCTTGAAAAAATTTTAGAAAAACAGCCAGAAATCACAATTACTAAGGGTTCCACTAAAGACTGGCTTTTATAATAAGTCAGAACAGCAAAACAGAACTTTGAGCCTGTTCTTCAAGAATAAGTATTTTAGTTAACCACAGACTTGTTACAAAGCCTCTCTTGGAAAAAAGAAAAAAATGATTTCTGGTGCACCAAGCTAATAATCTTGGCTTGAATATAGTCTGCTCAGGAGGCATATTTTGAAGATCAGTTGTGGGGAAGAAACAGATCCTTTAGGTTTCTGGTTTGTTTTAGGCAGTACATATAGATAGTTAAAGCTCTGCAGTCATGCTGTGTCACTCCAAGACATGGCTTTAGCATTTCCAGCTGAGAGATTGCTGTTATTCTCCTTTGGATGTTTTTCCTGTCTACTTGCAC
This sequence comes from Acanthornis magna, assembly GCA_036785705.1. NCBI lineage: Eukaryota > Metazoa > Chordata > Aves > Passeriformes > Acanthizidae > Acanthornis > Acanthornis magna. Next base: position 301,221 of record JAWUZG010000004.1, on the reverse strand, counting down.
TGTGGCCAGTCACGCTCCCATTCTCATCTTGAGAAGACTGAAAACCTCCACTTGTACCCTTCCTTCCTTCCTTGTTTGGTTTGTTTGTTTGGTTGTTTGCTTGCTTTGGGTTTTTTTCCTACTTTCCACAGCCGATATTGAAGTATAAAATAGTATAATGAAGGGAAACTGGAGAAACAAACCAAAATCTCTCAACAAAACAAAATATTAACATTTTCAGAGAGAATGGAAAATTTGGGTATAGTTGTTCATTTAGTCAGAAAATATATTTGTGAAACTTTTGTTCATTTTAATGTGATTTATGAAAAAACCTTCGAATTAGATATTTTAATTTACTTTAAAATGCTAATTAATTGCATTAATAAAAATACCTCAAGGTTAATTGTTTGAACTACTGAGTAAGGAGACTGCAAAGATTTTTCAGAATACTAGTGGCAGCAAAGGAACAAATAGAACCAATGATTTTGCAGTTAATTACCATATCCAAGAAAAATATGCAGATAGGAGAATAAGTAAGAGAAGAAAGGAATGCACAGGGGAGAATCAGGATGAAAACTAGATCTAGTCAGTTCACTTAACATCCGGAAAGGACTTAATGACAAATAATAGAAAATTGTGAAGGATGTTGGGAAAAAGGTGCCATCATTACTTTGGTCTAACAGTAACTATAGCAAGTGATTGTATAATGGATGGTTCTTAGTTGCAGTAGTTGACTAAAACAGCTTTTCTTATTAAAATGAAGAAAAAATATGACTCTTGACTAATTTTAAATGATTTCAGATATACAGGCCTGCAGATTACAGAAATAAAAAAAGTTTACTATGAGAAAACAACTTTTGATTGCCTTCCTGAACATTTAGTTGTTTCCAAAAGACTATGAGAATTCATTTATTTATGTATTTATTATTTTTTTAATGTTTTGTTGTTAAAAAACAGAAAGTCTGAGGAGGAAAATGCTAAAAATATTGTACTGTAAGTAACAAACAAATTATCATGATCAACTTGCTTTTTATGAAGCTTAATTTCTGCTAAACCTTACTATGCTGAGATTATTTTTAAAACCCAGCAGTAATCAGTTCAAATAATTAATGCCCTACTCTATCCTGGAAGAACAGAAATGGCTTTCATTGATGTAAATGTCAAGTTTTCATTAGTTAATTTTATTTAGCAATAAGTGTGAGGTAGAAAGACAGAAAGAAATAGAAAGCACCTGTCAGAGAGAAGGAGTGAAAGCAGAAGATAATCAGCTGGACCTAGATAAGATTTAAGGTCCCTCCCAACCCAAATTATTCTGTGATTCCAGTTGAAGGGACTCCAGAAGCAACATCCACAGCTGCTTTCTGCTGAGCAGGCCCTTGGCAGGGACAAGTGAGTAGAGGGTGTAAGGCTTTAGCAACAGGGTCACCTGGAAGTTCTCTTCTGGTGGATTTTTCTGTGTGAAATAGATGTGAAAATAGTGAAAAGATCCTTTATAGCACCTTTCCGGACACACAAAGCCTCTGAAGGAGCAGTCGTTCCTCTCTGCCCATGCCAAACACACACTTGCTTTCTAACACTGCTTGATGTCCTGGCCATTGTCAGCATCAGAGCATGGCTGTGGTGGCTTCCCTGTCCAGGCTGTACATCCCTGGTGCAAAGGTGTTTCCACCACAATCTTTGTCAGCCAGGCTCAACGTGCAGCTTTATGTTGCCCTTGGAGAGAAAGGACAGCCCTATCCTCCCAGCCCAGCTGGGAACTCCCATGCTGGTATTGGTGGCTGAGCAGTCACTCCTCACAGGTGACCACTGGGACTTGAGTTTGAAAATACATCAATATCTCTGAGAGATAAGAAACAAAACCTGTAGACTCTTTTCTTGTGCATTACAATATTTTTAGAAAAGATACAAAATCTTAAGTAATTTGAACAGTGTTCTTTCTTTGGTAGTTTCCTTGGAACTTATATCGTAATTACAACATATTGAATATTCATGGTTCTACATCATATACTGTAATATAAATATACAATATGTAATAAATATAAATTATTTGCCAATTTTACTTATTAAATTTTATCTTCATTTTCATATTTTTACATTTCTTATTCTTTTTATTCTAACTACTCTTCTTTTCTTCATAATTTTAAAATTCTTATTCTATTACTCTTCATCTTCTATTTATTTTTAAATTATTCTTATTCTTACTTCTCCTTTTGTTCCATGTTTTTTTAAATTTTTCTTCTTTCTCTTCTTCATCTTCATCTTCTTTGTCTTTTTCTTCTTTGTCTTCCTCATCATCGCCTTCAACTTCTTTCTTTTTATCTTCATCTTCCTATACTTTTTGTTAACCCCACCTCCCATTTGTTATGAGAGAACCGTGGGTGTTGCAGTCCTGCAGGGAGGTTCTGGGAGCAATCCCTGCTGTTGGTGCCTTCTCTGAGCTTCTCGCTGGGCTGTGCTGATATGCAGGGACACTGGAACAGCTCATGCAGTGCCCACAGCGCCCGCCTGAATCAGGAGGGATGTTTCTTGGCGGGAGGTGGCTGCCCACTGAGGGCCTGGGCTCCCAGCTGGGCAGGCGAGGGGCTGGGGGCTCTGTGGGGCAGGTTCCAGGCTGTCCCTTCCTCTGGCTCCTCAAAAGCAGGTGAATCTACATGTCTAATGAGGGCTTGGCCTTCTACATGGGGAGGCGAGGGGCTGGGGGTGCTGTGCAGAGCAGGGACTGGCCTCTCTTCCATTTCAGCTGCAATTATTGCTTCCATTTCTACAGCCATCCGTTGCTCCAGCACATACTTTTCCTCCAGCGGCTGGCTCAGTGCCTGGATCCCTAGCAGAGCCTTACTCAGGATCTCACTGGTGATGTTCTGGTCCATGTGCAGTGGAGCCTGGCTGCTGGCTGGGCTGTTGAACGGGACAGTGGGTAGGGTCTGTGTCCCATTGATGTCCTCTTGTCACTGAGGACAGAAGAACCTGCCGCGTTTTCCTCCTCTGGAGCGAGATGCTTGGGGGCCTCCTCCTCCTCAGCAGCTCCTGCCAGCACAGCAGATGCCAGCTCAGCCACCATGGGACTCCCCAGGGCAGAAGAGGCCCTGGGCAGGACACAGGCTTCCATTACTTCGAATTTGTTCAGAGATATATTAAACCATGTTAATGCTTGTATATCTTTGCAAGGTACCCTTGAATTGTATGGCTACAGAACAAGCAAGGTACTAAAGCAGGAAGCACTTTTGACATTCTCCTTTGAAATTCCCTAATTACAGAGTTAAGCATGTAAGATCATAGAACTGAAAAGACGGTAGAAGAAGTATGACTTTAATCTCTTTGTTAGGTCACTTGTGCAATTGCATGGAGGAAACTTCAGCCAAAATCCTGGAGGCGTTCACCAAGTGTTCTTCATGTTTCTAATCCAGGAAGAAGAAAACAATTTTTGTCAGCTTTCAATTATAATCTGATTTTAATATAATTTTAATAAATGGGATTACTGCAGATTTAAACTAGTGTCACAAGATTTTACCCATATTTTATAAATGTGCTCTGTTCATGAGATTAATACATACTAAGTGGCATATATAAAGCAATTAGTGTATTAGCATACAATTTAAAAAATTTATCTAATAGAACTTGTTATTGAAATGTCAACAAACACCAAAGAGAATGATAGAAACAAAAAGGAAACACTAGATGCTTGCCAGTAAGTTTGATATTAAATGTTGTAATCACAAAATTGCTATATTTTGGGTTTTTTTAAGTAGTATTACTGGATTTCTATGAGAGGAGGGAGTTGTCTGTTTCTTTCACCCTGTAGTATCTGGCAATTTCCTAAATTAAAATTAAAATCTTTTCTCTAATTATGAAAAACCTTTGTAAGAAAAATGTAATACATTGCCTCTGTTGAGCCAATATTTTGCAAATAAGACTAAAACTAAGAATACATGATCTTGTAAATCATTAGGGGAAAACAAACAAACAAAAATCATCACCCAAAAGCACAAGTGTCATGGGTATCCCAAAGTGTTATTGTATTCCATATCTATCTGTTCCAAAAATTGTTACTATCTCTTTCAGACTCGGCATGCCTGGAACCCAAATTGTGGGGCAGTCAGGAGTTGCTGGTCCCTTGAAAAGGCTGGAGCACCCAAGCTGCTTTCCTCCTTTACCTGGTAGCATTTGCTGAAGGTGGACACTCTGCTTTGGGGAACAGTTTTCGGAGTGAGCTTTGCAAACTGTATCATCAGCAAAGCTTGAGCCAGTCTCTTGGACCAGGTCACCCCATGTGGGACTGACAGACAGGTTTTTCCCTCCCCGACATACATGCAGTGTGGAGCACATCAGCACCAACACGGCCGGAATCCCTTCAGGCCTGATTCTTTTCAGCAGCCAAGTCCTTTCCCTTTACAGGTGCAAATGGAAAAGTGCAAAAGACTGACAGGAACTCATTCCTGAATCCTCACTCTTATCACAGAGACAAAAGTTCTTAACTTTGTTGAAGGTGTTAGTGACAGAAGTACTCCTGATCATAGTGGCAGTGCTATTTATGGCAAATATACTTTGAGTTTTAAAACATTATTTCCTTACAACATGTCACCTGCCATCATGCGGTGTAATCCAATGGTATTTCTGAAATGTTGAATAACCATTATAAGGTACAAGAAGATGTATGACCACAGATGTCTAGAATAACTGGGCAACAGTATCAACACCAGTATAAACATTAAGAAAAGTGCAGTACTAACTTGGTTATTCTATTCTTGGTACCCATTACTCCTTTTTCCAGAGGTTGCTCAGTTCTTTCTCCATTACAGTAAATTACATCATAACAGCATACCTTCTGATGCATCAGTGACCTCATTGATTCTAATAAAACATAAAGCTATTAAAAGGTCATAATGGAGACTATAAACCTGTTTGCTCTGGTTTTCTTCTTTTTCAGAACTCCCTGTCCTGTAAGAACAGAGTCAAAAACCTTGTGGTAAAAGGGACCTTTACAACTTGAGTATAAAAAATATGGTCTCAATCTGTCAGACATATCTAAACAGAACTAAAACTAGTTAACTCATCTTGCCACCTCCCACAAGTCCAGCTTTGTTATGTATCTGTCACCACAAGTAAGACTTTATTTCTGAAACATGCACTGACTCTTGCAACTCTATGAAGTGCATGCTAATATTGTGCATATACAGAATAAGGTATTATACTAAAGGATTTACACTTTTAATCAATTTTAATATTTTTAATTAAAATCTGAGTAATATGTATTTAGGACTTAATTTACAAACATTTATTTTAAATAATTTTTTATTATTCTGACCCATGCTGTATGTTACAGCAATAGATCTTTTACTGTGTTAAAGAAGAGAATTTCTCATGAGTAGAATTTCTTGAAACTTTACAAATAAAAAAATGAATCAGGATACACATCTAAAGGTGACTTGTGAAGCTCCATATTAATTTTTTTTTTTTAATCTGGTTGTATAAATAGGTTTTTAAGCAAGATAGAAGGAAAAAAATTGTGTTTGGAATTCAGACATCTTTGTCATTCTACAAGTAAGAATTATGTATGTGTCCATGCGGCATATTACTGATTTTGCCACAGAAGAGAAAAAATACCTAGCAGGTTCCTCAGAATTACAAGTTTTTCCTAAAAATTTCTCTCAGAATAGAACTCATATTTCCTGAACTGTAAATAAACTATGATATGCAAATTAAAACCCCAGACTGAGAGGATGATGAATGCTTTTCCTATGAATTTCTATCTGTGGGCTTGTTTAACTCTTAACAGACAATTTAACTGGTATTTTCTTCTTCTGCTCTCTATTACCTCATAACAGTAACAATGAAGGAACATCTGCATACACAATTCCTCATTATGATCATAACACTTATCAACACCAGAAATATATACCTACCCATGTTGCCTTATTACAGTAGTAGTATACATCACTGTCCAGCAGTGTATCTCAGGAGCTTACAATAGGACTTGTTCTATAATGAAAGTCTTTAAAAGCTTGACTACTAACTCAAGTCAGTATTTCTCATTCTACTGAAACTTATCTTTAATTAACGGGTACCATTCTACAGACAAAAGTACATCTGCATTAGAAATCTGACATCCCTCTATGAGATTCACCTTTTAAATGCCAAAATGAAGCATAAAAGGCTGTAAGAAAATAGGTTTGCATGATAGACTTCTGCATAACTTTTCATTAGGTTAGACCAGAACTAAGAGCACTTTTACACAAGCAGTGTTATTTTCATGGTAATGATGTGAAAGTTACTGCTTCTAGTATATTTCATTTAAAATTTGTATGATTTTGTTTTCATATATTGATTCTTTGTCTTTTTCTTGTTAACAAAAGGAAACTGACTGGTTAAATCTGATTAAATCTATGCAAACCAGATGCCTCTGCCAAACCACACAGGTCTCAACATCCAACTAGACAAGAAAAAATGTTTTCATTACAAACTGAAAGCCAAAAATCCATATCATATTATAAATCTCATAAAGATATGACAATCAAGTAAAAAGTGAAGAATAGCAAAAGAAATGTAACAGTTCTGAAGTTCAGACAACTGGGACATGCAAATGTATTAAGTCCTTCCAAAATCAATGAGAACCTGTTGTAAAAAAATATTTGCATGAATATGCATATATTAGATTTCTTTCTAAATGTGTCAGCACACGGTACTTTGGTTACTATTACAAAAAATTTTAAGATATCTCATAATTATCATGTAATTTCTTATTTAGGTATATGTCAGTTCAATTCTACAGTTAAAGAATTGTTATCTATATATTAGATATATTTACCAAACAAATATAGTTGCATAAAAGAAAAAAATTAATTACATTACTGTTTTAAGCTCTACCTTTTTTCATTCAGAATGAATGAATTCACACTTTGAATTACTGACCATTTAGATTCTGCCAGTATTCATAATTTTGAATTTTCCTTTAAAGGTCTGGTACCTCATAGAATTGAACATTGTTTGACATTTCTACTTCACAGAATCACAGAATAAGTGGAGTTGGAAGGCACCCTTAAGGAACATCAAGTTCAATTCCTGGGCCTACACCATCTCCAAGAGTCACACCATGTACTCTGGAGTATTGCACAAACTTTTTATTAAGTTTGATTAATTTGACTAAGGCCAGTTCAATGTAAACATTGATCTCATTTAGAACTATATGATAAATTAGTATACCATTGCTAGAATGTTACTATGAAGGTGCTATAATCAAACTGCAAATTATAATATAACTGCAATGGCTCAATAAAACAACAATAGCAGGCACAACTGAAAGGACCACCTGTGCCACAGTCATAACTTTATTCTTTGTACAAGGATATCTGGAGATAGTGATCAGTAATAGAAGTGTAACACGAAAATGTTACCACCTTATATTGGATTCCACCTCTGATCAGTTGCAGCCACATCCCTTAATATAATGCCAAATAGACAACACAGTTCCTGACCCTGGAATTTTCAAAGGTCCTTATATTTCTTCTATTTTTTCCTTTTTAGACCATTGACCACCACTCATTTAGAATGAAAATTTTCTCTAATTTTACTATGTGATTCTGACATTTTCACTTTTCTACTATTATTCAAATAAGTAAACTTACTCAATATGGCCTAATGTTTTGATCCAGGCAATGTAGTTTTTCTCCACATTACACTAGATTCATATTTCTATTTAATTCAGTGGAGTTTAAAAAAGGTAAAAAGATTCAAAGAATTAAAATCTTACCCACTGTAAAAAAACCCCTGTGTTACTTTATACACATTACAGTATGATTGCTTGAATATTTAAAAGGATCCAGGCCATGAAATTGCAAGTGTTTTGGCTTTGAAGTTCCTAACATACAGTGTTTTGGCAATCCTTAATATAAATCAACATTCACAGTAGGAAAAATGTCCAAATATATAACTAGGCAACATTTAACTATTGTTAAAACATATTGTGTGGATTCTGAATGGGGAGGTAAATGGTGGTGTATTCTCATGCTATTTACTGCTCACTGTGTTCCCCAAGAAATAATGATCAAGTCTTCATACAGAATTCTGGGGAAAGGACTTCTACATGACTAGAGCCCAGCACCATATGACATTAAATTGCAGGTCATTCGCAAGCTATTGTCAATAGCAGCTTTGAAATCTAGGTCTAATGAAATAGTTTGCTTTTTCTTTCTTGGCCTCCCCTTCTCTAGACTAAAGATCCATTGTTCTGTGCCCTGAACTGCTTTTGTAACCCCAATTTATATATTGATTATCTCCTCTTCTGTAAAATCAAGCTTGTTATCTACAGATCTGGAAAAGCGTTGACACTTCCATAAAAGCATCTGCCCTGATTTCCTGTCCAGTCTCGGGTATGTGCAGCATCCTCTTCCAATTCTATTTTTAGAACATTTCAACATGAGATGTCTAGGACTTTAAACTGTCTGTTCACATCATTGATTTGATGTGGTGTTTTCATTGTATCAATTAAAAATTCTATTCAAGTGGATTCAGGTCTAGCATTTAAAACTTTTGTTGTTTTTTTTTTAACCCTAACACTTGAATAGGTGTTTTATGTGAAATGTAAGGAGGCTATAGTACTTAAAAGATCAAAATATCCTTTAAGAATGTATCACATCAATTTGTTTAGCACTGAAAATGGGAAATATACACAAAGAACTTTTAAATCCTTCTTTATAAATGTTCTTTTGTAACAGACATTGCATAATTGAATGGAATAATACAGAAATTGAAAACTGATTATAAATGAAGATCACATTTCCTAGTGAGAGTCAGAGTGAACTCAGAAAGCTGATCGTTCTTAAAATATCTCTATTTTATTATCATCCATGTTATAAAAAAAATATTTCCATTGTCTGAGATCTGTGTACAAATTCTACGTTCGTTTGGTCTCTGGAATTAAAATCACAGAATCACAGAATCACAGAATCACAGAATCACCAGGTTGGAAGAGACCTTCAAGATCATCGAGTCCAACCCATGTCCCAACCCTCAACTAAACTAAACCATGGCACTGAGTGCCACATCCAATCTCCTTTTAAACACGTCCAGGGATGGTGATTCCACCACCTCCCCAGGTAGATCATTCCAATATTTTATCACTCTTTCTGTAAAAAACTTTTTTCTAATATCCAACTTATATTTTCCTTGGCGCAACTTAAGACTGTGTCCTCTTGTTCTGTCAGTTGTTGCCTGGATAAAGAGACCAACCCCCGCCTCACTACAACCACCTTTCAAGAAGTTGTAGAGAGTGATAAGGTCACCTCTGAGTCTCCTTTTCTCCAGGCTAAACAACCCCAGTTCCCTCAGACGTTCCTCACAGGGCTTGTGTTCCAAGCCCCTCACCAGCCTTGTCGCCCTCCTTTGGACACGTTCAAGTGTCTCCACATCCTTCCTAAACTGAGGGGCCCAGAACTGGACACAGTACTCAAGGTGCGGCCTCACCAGTGCCGAGTATAGGGGAAGAATGACTTCCCTGGACCTGCTGGCCACACTATTTCTGATACAGGCCAGGATGCCATTGGCCTTTTTGGCCACCTGGGCACACTGCTGGCTCATGATGAGTCGACTCTCGACCAGCACTCCCAGGTCCCTTTCTGCCTGGGCACCGTCCAGCCACTCTGTCCCCAGCCTATAGCGTTACAGAGGGTTATTGTGGCCAAAATGCAGGACTCGGCACTTGGACTTATTGAACTTCAACTTATTGGACTCTGCCCGTCCATCCAACCATTCCAGGTCTCTCTGCAGAGCCCTCCTACCTTCCAACAGATCAACACATGCTCCCAGCTTCGTGTCGTCTGCAAACTTACTAATGATAGATTCAATACCCTCATCCATGTCATCAATAAAAATATTAAACAGAACTGGTCCCAGCACAGATCCCTGAGGGACACCACTAGCGACTGACCACCAGCTGGATGCAGCACCGTTCACCACCACTCTCTGGGCCCGTCCTTCCAGCCAGTTCTTAACCCAGCAAAGAGTGCTCCTGTCCAGGCCGTGAGCTGCCAGTTTTTCCAGGAGTATGCTGTGGGAAACAGTGTCAAAGGCTTTGCTGAGGTCTAAATAGACAACACCTACAGCCTTTCCTGCATCCACCAGGCGGGTTATCTGGTCATAAAAGGAGACCAGGTTGGTCAAACATGACCTACCCTTCCTAAACCCATGCTGGCTGGGTCTGATCCCCTGTCCATCCTGCAGGTGCTGTGTAATAGCACTCAATATAAACCGTTCCATAACCTTACCTGGTACTGAGGTCAGGCTAACTGGCCTGTAGTTACCAGGATCCTCCTTCTTACCCTTTTTATAAATGGGTGTCACATTGGCCAGCTTCTAGTCATCTGGAACCTCACCAGTGAGCCAGGACTGTTGGTAAACTATGGAGAGTGGCTTTGCAAGCTCATCTGCCAGCTCCCTCATCACCCTGGGATGAATCCCATCTGGTCCCATAGATTTATGAATATCCAAGCGGCTCAGCAGTTCCCTGACTGCCTCCTCTTGGATAACAGGGGGAGCATCCTTCTTCCTGACACTATCTACCAACCCAGGAGGACAGTTGTCCTGAGGACCATGTGTCTTTCCAATAAAGACCGAGGCAAAGAAGTCATTAAGCACTTCCGCCTTCTCTTCATCTACAGTTACTAAATTCCCTTCTGCATCCAGTAGACAACAAAGGTCAGTCTTGCCCTTCCTTTTGTCATTAATATATTTGTAAAAACTTTTTTTGTTATCCTTTACAAAGGTTGCCAAATTGAGTTCAAACTGAGCTTTGGCCTCCCTAATTTTTTTCCTACATGCCCTAGCAGCTTCCTTAAATGCTCCCTGAGAGACCTGACCCTCCTTCCAAAGATGATATACCCTCTTTTTATTCCTGAGTTCCTTCAAAATCCAATGCTTTACTCAGCATTCTGCCTCATGTTGTAGGTCCTTGTCCTAATTACCATCTTCAGTAGTTGCATTTTTACCAGAGGGAAATACTGCACAAGAATTCAAGAGCCATTGTACTCTAGAAATACACTGATCAGCCTTATAAAATCCTTATCTGTACTCCATTCTAATTCACTGAGCCTCCTGTATAAGTCAAATACTTTTCACATAGTATGTATTGTTCATGTAGCAGGTATTTTCCTAACTTAGCTGAGCATGTGCAAATCAGCCTGTTACTCCTTTTGTATTCATGCATTCATCAAATTCCCACATTACTTGTAGGAGAGTATCTTGTCCGGATACACGTTGTCAACTCGCAGAAAAATGAAATATCAGTTCCCTGCGGAGATGGCTTTGTGAGTGTTTTTGATATTCTGCAGGAAAATAAGTGGCACTGTTGTACTTGAAGTAGAGTTCATGCTGCATTGCTTTAGCAGATTAGTACCCAGCTCTTGCTTTGCAAGGGAGTTTACATTTTGATTGAGTATTACAGGCTGAAGATTTTATTGTAAAGGTAAATATTACCTGTGAGGAAATAAAACTTACTTCTGTCTTTTGTGTGTTCTTAGCGCATAACTGAACACTGATCTTGTTCATGTTTTTGAGCTCATTCTTCATTTCAGATGAATGAGAAGGGCAGCAAGCTTTCTATATATCCCATTATGTATTTTATATTTTCCTTTTCCCCCCCTTGTTTTTTTCTTCCTCTTGTCAAGTAATACAGTAAGACTTTAAACCAGGAGACTGCACATCCACATTTATGTGCATTCACATATCTACTTCATATATAATTGTTGAATCCTTTCTAGTCAAATGGGAAAAAAAGACACTTCTAGGCTAATAGCATTCATCTGCAATATTATAACTCTGCTTTACAGTAAGGTTATTGTAGTTGTCTATGCTTACTAAGAAAAAATATTAACCTGATCAAATGAAGGATAAATACAGTACAAATCAAAACTTTTCCACTTTCAAGTAAGCAGAGATGTAGGAATAATTTTAAGACCTAGACATAGGATCCTAGGGTGAAATTAGTGAAATAGATGTAATTGTGTGTAGAAAATGGAACAGTGACGGAGTGGAGGAAAAATAAGTTAAAAAATGTTACTACTTATGAAGCAGATGGTTACTGTAAAATTTTGGGTAATGCTATGTGTTTACATTTCTGCATAGTAAGCATTTCCACATCATGAAAGGCAATTGCATGGGTCACATTGTTCACAATGCAATGAAGCATGCAGATAAACATCTGCCCTGGGACAGAGCAGAACAAAATATTAATGTGGTTAATGACTTATTTTCTTTTTAAAAAATTCCAGAAGAAAAAATGTGTTAAGTGTGTACATTGACAGTAAAGTCTATTCTCATCTATGTTTTATTTCTAGAAGCAAGCCACCATTAGTTTATCTTTAATATATATTTATATAAGTTGGGTATACTAGGGGTTTTTTATTGTTTTGTAGCAAAAGAAAGTTTAAAAGACTTTGAATCATGCCTAACTAAATAACAAAAATCCCTAAAACTGTGTGCCGCTTCCCTTTTATTCCAATTCTTTTGTCTGTCCATCTTCTCAGTGGAGACAGCTTTTTATTACAGAAATGCAAGTACCTACAGCAACTTCTAAGTTCTGAAGTCAAAGCAATGACAGTCATTATCATATTTAACTCCATAGATCAAAATAACCGAAGGACAAAAATCTCTATAAAATTGTCACTTTTCTTAGAAACTCCCAAAATTCACAAAAATACTAGTTTTATAATTTGGGGTTGAAAGAAGCAAGAGAGGAAGACATGTAGGCTTATAACTAATCACTTATTTGGAAGACTCTAGTAGAAACTTTTAAAAGTAATTTTAAACAATTTTTTTTTGTGTGTAAACTAGGTAGGTACTTTGCAGTATGAAATTTTGTCAGCAATTGTGTTATAACAAAATTAAGATGGGCATGTACATAGTCAAAGATATACAAAATCAGAAATGGATCCATGTATGTTGAAGGTAGATTCCATCCCTCTTTAGACATCTACAGTCATTTCATATCTAAGATAAACACTTTTGAAATCCTGTGTAGACAATGCAGAAAAAAAAATTGTTTTCAATTTTGCAGCTTTTTATTAGAAAAAGTTTCTGTTTTATTCTGAGAAAATATGCTGAGACATGACTTTTCCATTGGCAGCAAAGAGAACATAAAATGACACACATAGATATAGATTTAAGATGTCTGCTCAGACTAATCCTACCTCTGGTCCTTATTTGTCCAGGATTTCTATATTAACAATGGATTTACAGAAAGTCACCAAAAGTATGTTCTCGTTATATGATTTTTGTAAATCTCTGGAAGCGATGACATTATTCAGTAGCTCTAAACAGTATCCTATAGTGCTTGAATGCATGTATCATCACAGATGTTGGCAAGTAGAACTCCCATTCCATTACTATTTCACCGTCATCCTTCATTCCTTCCATGCCTTCCACTTTACTATTTTAATTTTATTTACTATTAAAATTAAGAGGGTGGCAGTGGCATATTGGAGAGAATGACTCGAATGATAATCTACAACTTATTGACATCATATGTCACTAATTCTAAATTGTTTGTCTTTAATTTTTTTTCTTCTTTATGTAATGTAAGGAGGAAAACATTTGGCAAGGGCTAAACTGTTTGATGCATAGGTTATAATTTTTTTATTTTTTTTTTAAACCAAAAGCCAGTAGTTCTAAAACTAGAAAATTTGATTATTGGTCTTTGGTATTTTATACTTGAAATTTTATCATTAAATCATCAAACAACAAGATAATTGCAAAAGCCAGTGACATGAACTATTAACTATCTTCTGAATATTGGCACCATTACTTCAGACCATAGCTCTGCTTCTTAGCTATAGGAATTGAGGCTAACATCAGAGGTCCCTTCAAAAAAAGAAAAGTGAAAAATTAACCTGCAGTCAATTTTGGATTTTAGGCCAATAAACATAAAATGTTTGACCCAAATACAAGCCCCTAGATTTATGCACATGCTATTTTTTGAATACAGAATGGTTTTTTACATCATGATAGCTAAGTAGTTTCAAAGAAAGTGTACACTGAAATTGTTGCTTATATGACAGCTTTCGCAAGTACTAAAATGATGAGATTACTTACATATGCATTATTACTACAGAAGTCTTTTGACTAAAACCTTCAACAAAAGCAACATCAAAAGATATTTCCTTTCTGTAATAGTAGTGTACACCTCCTTTACATTATTTATTTTCAGTCATGATGTTTCATGAATGAAGAATCAGGCCAAACCTACATGGGCTAGCTACACATCCTTGTAACTGATTTTTTTACTTCAAAATACACAAATATTTTATTACACAGCATTTTTTAATTTTGTTTTTTTATTTTAGGGGGTTTTTAAAAATATTTTAGTACCAGAGTCACTTCTTTCAATATGTCCCTGTCTGTACTGCCTACCGTCTTAATTTCTCACATATTTTTATTCCTAGACTTCCTTATGCTCCGCCAAAGATCAGTACTGTCTCCTTCCCTCCCCCACCTGCCTTTTGGTATATTTATATTGAAATTGCTTTGGTTTGCCAGAATGCCGTAAGTTCTTGGTGTACATAACCAAGGTTTACTAAGTCTTATTCCAATCAAAATACTTTAATGAAATGTATTATTATATTTTCCATTAAAATTGTCTTTATCTTGTGAGGAAGAGTGTGATTTTTTAAATTAATATTTGGTCCACAGTCACCATGCCTAACTCTACTTAGTAGCAGTGGCACAGGGTGCCTTCTAGAGGGCACTCCTTGCTTTCAACAGAGAAAACCAATCTTTTCTAGAGGGAAATTTAGAGCACCTGTATTAGCCTCTGTCTCTGGATGATTCACCAGAAAAGGCTGTCATTTTCTCTTTTTTCACTAACCTCATTAGCTACCTTCATTAAAGAACTTCAAACACATAGTCTAAGTACAGTCTGTAAAAACAAGGAAATCTACTTTAATTCTCCTCGCTAAGAATGCCCACAGTGTTGTGGATTTGTATGAATTAAGGCAGATTTTTGCCCTGGGGAAAAAAAAATGTGACTAATGCTAGTGCTAATGGAAGTTTCTTACATAGATAGCTGTCTGGCTCCTTGCTTTATGATTATCTATAATTGGAGCATCAAAATTTTATTCAAATGGCAGTTTCTCTTATTATTTATTTTGAGTATCCTGGACAAGAAGATAATTCTTTTCGACTGTGGGAAAACATAAGGAATACTTTCCTAGTAACTTCTTAAGAGCACCAGCCCTGTACATAGACAGACATGAAAAATCTGCAGAGTTTGATAGGATTACTTCTGAAGTCAAGACATACCAATACTCAAGCTGACTATGTATCATATAGCCTTCCTTAGATTTTCCCTTTGCATCTCATAAAGTAGATTTAATTGAGTCCATGAAGACTCTTTAAATGCAGGGTAGTGTCCAGGTGATATATTGCCTATATAAAATTAATGTCTTTAGGCAACCATACCCTGCCATATCCATTCAAAGCCCACCATAAGGGATATGCCAGTAACACTGTAGCAAATATTTGATTATTGTAAAGACTCAAATGGGGATTGGTATCAGCAGATGCTGTATATTGATTGTACTGCATTGTTGTGCTGTACAGAGTTTATGAATTGCCTAAAATAAACTTGAGAAAGAAAAACAGAAACAAAATTTAAATTACTTTGAAGAAAAAAATGAAAGAAGATGCAATACTGAATGAACCTAGAGGGAAAAGTCACCTGAAAACACTATTTTGGGTTTGTAATTAATCAGAAAATTTTATGGAATTCTGTATTTACAATCCTGTAAAATATATTATTCATTTTAGAGGATAATAGCAACAAAAGACATCTTCCATTTTTCTGTAAACAAACTTTTCAAAAGCCATGCATTAGCTACAAACATCTTTTCCTACACACTTCTTGAGGAAACATCCCATTTCTACTTCACAATTGCCTATACGTGAGAAACTCATTGGCATTTTATGTGAGTTCAGAGTGATAAGGCATTGTACTCTGTGAAACATGCCCCAGTCCAGACTTTTTGACAGGAAAAGATGCTTTTCTACTGATTTGAATTTGGAATTCTGAATTTCTATAAATACCATGAAAGGGCAATTTTATAATATAAACACAGCATAGAAAGTTTTTAGGCACGGCCACTGCCTTATCAGCAAGATTCTGACAGTAGCAAATGTGAAACTCAATTTTGCACAAAAGGACAATCACACAGGCAGCAATTTTATTGTATGAAAGAAGAAAGCATTTGGAGAATGCATTTAGTTTGCTAAGATAAGAAGTCTCACATAAACGGCACTATTTCCTTTTGCAAAAATCTCAAGTGTGCTATTCTACTTAAAAAGGAACTGAGTTAACCAATCTACTCTAGCTCTGCTCACTGAGGCACTGGAAGATACATGTAGATGTTAGACTGTACATGAAAAATTAAGGAAGGAAATGTGCAGATGTGACAGGCCTTCAGATTTTTCTCTCACAGCTTTTCCAATCAGTCAGAAAATTATCTCTCTTTTTCTGGTAGTAAGTACTGTACATTACTCTGCAGCAGCAATGGCTTACTAAAGGTTTGTGTGGTTTCTGTTGTTGAACCAAGCTCATAACCATAGTCAATTCATTACAGGGTTTATGTCAGTCCAGTGATGTGGAAAACTACGCTACTGACATGGAAGGGTCAGATACTAGATAAAATCTAGAAGGATATGGTCTGTGAAATCTGAGTGAGAAGAGAGTCTTGGTCTCTTGAGAAATGACAAAAGACACACTGACGTTAGTATGTTTCATCCTCTGATCTGACCACAGCAGATGGCACTGGCAGTAGCTCTAGAGAAATAAGACACAAAAATAACATTTTTCAAGGGAGTTGCTTAAGAATTACTAAGAAACAACTCTATAGGTAATAAAGTATAGTTTAATTGCTTGAAACTGTTGTAGACAGATTCAGGTTCCCTTGTTCATTTTAGATCTACATCTAGCTGGGAAATATTGGGGACAGTACTAAGGAAAATAAGTCATTAATTTGAGGAAGCGTTTGTCAGTTTGCCTCAATTGAGTTTCTTCATCATTTTTGTAGCCTATCACAACATAGAGGAAATAAACATTAGATCAAGCTTTTCAATTAAATTAAAAGGAAGATTCACCTGTATGTCAGCATTGCATTAATTTCATCATAATAGTATGGAAATTCCAATGCTCTGTCTTCACATATACATATATTTCTGTGCTTCCACTGTTCGTTTTCCTCATAAAGGGATGGGATGGGGAATAGTAGCTACTTAAGTAAATCTGTGAGTGGTGAAATGTTAGATTTGGCACATAAATCAGAACTTAGTCATGGTTGAAAAAAACAGGTCTGTTTTGTATCTACATTTACACAGGCAAATTGACTATTTCTTGAATGAAACCTCCTTAACCTCATTTAGATATCAACACTAAGTTTATTTTCTGATGAACCTCCAAATTCTACCTTATCTTTCCAAAGAAAAGCTGTTCAATCAGTATACTAATTCATCTTACCCTGATCAATACACCAGCTTTCTGCTGCTCTGATGATGTGCAGATGCAGTAGTCATCTACTGTTGAGGAAATAGCCTTTTCTCCTAGCAGCTACTGCCACAGTCTGACAAATCTTATCAGAATCAGTTAAAAGTCTGTCCATGGTAGAGAGAGATATCTGAGCTGTGGCTGTGAGGCACAGTCAGTGCAGCTTGGATGGAACTCATCTTAGGTCCCACCTTCAAAAATTCTCAGATATAATATATAGTGTTGTAAATACAACTGTGTCTTCATGTAGATAAAGTATCCAGAAGCTGGGTTAGGGAACATAATATTCTGATTTGCACTACTGCTACAAGGCAGCATTTGAAACTTTGACCTCAGTTCCATGCAAGCTATTTTCAAAAAAGGTAAAGGTTTTCGACTTCAAGTGCAGATTCTGCAAGCTTTATTTTATGTGGTTAATGGATCCCTGCTAAAAATACATCCACTGGATAATTTAAAATATTTTAACTACTGAAATTAAGTTTATATAAACTCTATGACTTGTTTTCTTTGACAATGAATCCTATGTGATGTGAGAGACAGAATTTTTCATTCTTTCTCTAATTTCTCCACATTCTTTTTTCAATCTGCTGGATGACATAAAATGAAAATGAATTTTTACTTTTTAAAGAAAAAAGAATCCAAATTTCTTGTTTTGCTAGTAATCTTTTCATTTTTCAGTCAGCACTTGTTACAGCTGAATCATGTCAAATGCAAAAGCTGAAGTTCCCATAGTAACATTGACATTTCCACAAGCGATAATAAAGCTTTTAGAGTACCTCATAGTACTGTTTATCTCATTTATGGCTTTAGTTTTGCACTTCATTTTAATCTGTTTTTAGTATTCTTGCACTATTTCTCCTTTGAGTTATATTAGTTGTTATGAAAATAAGGTTGTAGATAAAGAGGAAGCATATTGCTATCCACAAGAATTATATAAAATCAGTTTGTCCAAATTCTGAAATGTGCACTTTGAAATGTGAACTTTCTCTGAATAATAAAATAAAAATTAACCCCCCCCAAAAAACCCAACCCCCCAAAAAAAACCCAAAACCATACCCAACCAAATAAAAAAAAAAATCACCTTCACCCAAAAAATAAATCAGTAGTTACTACTGTGTACATGAGACCGAAAGAATTGTCTTCGAATAAAATAAGTAATGCATATTGTAATAAAGTCTGAGCATGACATACTGCTCAGTGAGTGTAACAAAACATCTTTAGCTAAAAACTGACTTAGAGAGGATTCAAGCTTCTTGAGATAGTAATTTGAAGATGCTGCTACAATTTAAGTAAAGAAATCTTAAGGGAAAAAAAGAAATCATATATTCAAAACTAAATGCCCCAGATTTCTTCCCTGCTGGTGATGCATAATGATAATCACAATGAGAGATATCTACAGCATGGAATGTAATATATGTTTGATAAAATTCTGTCAAGAAGAAGAACTTGAAAGTTTATAAGTTAGAAAAGGACTTTGGACTAGAATTTCACCATTTCAGGAGTTGATGTTTTATAGAACAAGGAGAAAAAGGAAACGTCTCAGTGTTAGATTGATAGTGCATGATACAGAATGGTTGTGGGGGGCTCATGATGCCAGATTTAGAGATGTGAGAAGGAAGAATTGCATGGCTTATCTCAGTACCCATCATTTGAGTTGTTGCCTCAGGAGAAGCACAGAAATCACAGAATTACACAAAAGTCAGGTTTGGAAGGAACCTCTGCAGATCAACTAACCTAGCCTTCTGTTCAAAACAGGAATTTTGGTGAGGTTATCCATGACACAGTCAAGCAAATTCTTAAATCTTTCCAGTGGTGGTTTTGCTTGGCCCAGTTTTTGCTAGTGAGTAGGGTAGGGTACAAATATGGCTCCTGTGTGTCCTGCATGAAGATTCTGGAAGTTTTTCTCCATATCCAGCAGAGCCAATCTCAGATGGCTCTGAAGATGATGGGCATGCTTCTGGCCAAGCCTGGGCCAGTTAGAGATGTTAGTTACACCTCTGTGAAAACATATTCAAGAAGAAATCAAAACAATGTGAGCATGCACTTCTTTTTAGTCAGAGGAGGAGGAGGTGAAAATATGTAAGGGAAAACAGCATGGAGGCACCAAGGTCAGTGGAGAAGGTGGGGGAGGAGATGCTCCAGGCACCAGAGCTGAAAACCCTCTGATGGCTGTGGTGAAGACCATGGGGGGAGCAGGTGGTCCCCCTGCAGCCCATGGAGTCCAGGGGGATGCAGAGAACCCTCCACAGCCAGTGGGGAGGTGCCCAGGCCAGAGGAGCAGGTGGATGCCTGCAGGAAGCTGTGATCCAGTGGGAGTCCCGGTAGAGACTGAAAGTTGCAAAGGCCTTGCAGGAGAGAGAAAGGTCTTGCTCCCGGGATGGAAACAGCCTGGCCTAGGCTCAGAAGTCTGCACTCTATGGACAAAAACCTCGTGCTGCAGCAAATTTGGGTGGATTGCTGTTCATGAGATTGGACCCATGCCAAAGAAGTTCTCAGAGGACTGTCTCTCGTGGGAGGGACCCCATGGCTAAGTAGTGGACTCTGCTCTCTGGTGGGCTGACCCTGACAGAAGAAAAACACTCATACCCTGCCCCCACCCAGGAGCTGTTGGTTAGAAGGAAGGAGGGAGTGGGTGAGCTGAGAAATGGTGTCTTAATAGGAAGAGGGGTGAGCAGAGAAACAGTGTTTGTAGGAGAAGAATTGTGGTGATGGACTAAGAGAAAAAAAACCCCATACCCTGCCCCTGCCTCAGAGCTGTTAGTTGGAAGGAGGGAGGGAGGGAGTGGAGAAATGGTGCCTTAAGAGGGGAGGGGGGTCAGTGAAGAAACGGTGTCTTAAGAGCTTATTTTTACGTCTGATTTATCCTCTGACTCTGTTAGGTTAATAAATCAGTTTGCAACTTTAAGTTTTCAGACCTGTTTTTTGCCCTTTCTCTGTGCGTTCTCCCATCGGTGGCTAATCTCAACTCATGAGTCCGGTGTGTTTGTGTTAGTTTTTTTTCTTCTCCTCTGCATGATTGCGGCAGGAGAGAATAAAGAGAGGGAATGTCGTAAGTGCCTGATATTTAGCCAAGGTCAAACCTCGACAGAGATTCCACCACTTCTCCTGGCATTTTATCCCAACATTTAATTGTCCTCTAGTTTTGTTTTAGTAGATTGTATTTTTTTTGTTTGTTTGTTTTAATATACAAAAATATATATACATACATGTTCAGTCACTTCAGACATTTCCCCTCAAGCCACTTCTGGTCTATGGCTTATTGTTTTGTCACTGTGGACATTATGAAGATCGTAGGTCCTGGAAGACTATGATTATATCTCCCATGAACTACTATGGATTAATCTGACCCAGATGCAAGACTTCTGCATTTCCTTCTGTTGAACCTTATGTGATTTCTGTTGGCCCAGTCTTCCACTTTTTGCTACCCCTCTACCTAGCTGTCCCCTCAGGTTGCTTTTACTAGCAAATGAGATGACAGTTTGTTCATTGCTATCAATGAAGGCCATTCATAGAGATATTGAGTAGTATTGAACCCAATAGTATGTCTGGAGGGACTCACTCTTGGTTACTGCCATTATCCAACATCCTTTGAACTTGTCTGTTTAACCAGTTTTTCATAAAGGTTACATTGCATCCATCTGATCCATCTTATTAAAAAAAGTTGTCAGTGGGAGATCATGTCAAAAGTCCCTCATTCTTCCCTTCATCTCCTTACCAAGTTGTTTCATTATACAAAGCAATCAAATTGGTTAAGCACAGTTTTCCCTTGTTAAATACTTACTGCCTTTTTCCAGACCTTCACGTGCCTGGTAATTGCTACTGTGGGGACCTCCTCGAGCCTCTGGAGTGAGACTGACTGCTCTTTCCTGGATTTTCCTTTTTGAGCTTTCTGTACATACGCACAGTATTTGTCCTCTGGTCCCAGTTGTTTTAAACATAATTTAAGCTGTTTTACACTAGACGTTGTGGGGGTCTTTTTCTACATTTGCAATGTACTTTCCATCAGTCTGCTGTCTGGAAAGAAACATAAATAACACCAACATATTTGTGTATTTCAAGAAGCTTAGAAAATTTTTTTACTGAATCAGTCAGCCTCTATCTGACTGATTGCAGGTAGCAATAAGAATCACTTATCTTTTCCTTTCTACTGTGATGTTAAAGCCCTGAACAATGGAACAGTATTTTCTACTTACTGCATGGAACACTATGTGCATTTTTCATTTTGCCAATATCCCATGTGTAAAGAAAGGCATCAGGCACCTTGCTCTTGGCCAGATGGCAAAAATGCACATTTGGCCATTTTCCTACTTTTTGGGTTGCCTGTGTTATTTTGTGTTCTGTTTCCCTTCTACTTATTTGTTCTTGAATGTGTTCCCCTGTGCCCTTGCTTTGCCATAAAATTGCCTTTACTCAAAGCAACAGCAAGCTGTGTGTTCATGTTGTAGAGGTTTGACACTGTTTTCTCTCAGTGGGTTTCCCAGCACCTGCTGTAATATCCATAATCTAAACCTTCTCTTCCTCCACTGTTGAAGTATTTTTTATTTTTGGAATGTAAGTGTCAACAGATGTGATTGAAGATAATGAGACACGGTACCACTGTGAGATTACAGTCGGGAGGGTGGCAGGGGGAAATTGTGCAGAATAGATGGCCCTTTCAGGCTGGCTATCTATCTGTAATCAGGCTGATTTTCAGTATACTGTCTGGATTAAATGGGTAGATTATTTTTGGTCAATCAAGTCATTAAAAATTAACAAAACCACTCAGATATAACCTGTAAGTACAGACATGGAATGGAGAAATTTAGTAATTTACTAATCTCCATTAAAAAACATTATGTCATGCCTGATGCAATGCGCTGTCAGTATACTAAATACAACACAAGTAATTTGTTCAGCAGTTCAGGAAGATTTATGCTGATTTGAAAAATGAAAATCAAATTCTCATCACTTAAATTCTTATCAAAGCAGTTTCTATCACGTTTGACTCAGGAAAAAGGGAAATAAGAGATTGTAATTATTTGATAATGCTGGAAGCAAGTACAATTGATTAGGGTAGTGCAGGATAGTTTAGATTTTTTTAGCTCATTAGTTCAAGACTGGAGGGTGTTGTCATGTTGTCATTGCTGTTGCATGCAGCACACAAATGTTGAGATTTTGCTTTGACAAAGATGTGTCTACTCAAGCTGAACTGTAGTTGTAAGCGGAGAGCACAAACGGAAATATTGTGTGATCCCAACCTTTATTTCTGTGGTGTATTTACTCACTAAGTTGCAATTCATTGTAAATGTGACCCTCAAAAGCCATCTTAAGAAGTCAGAAATGCAGTTTAGAATTTGAGCTTCAGTAGACAGCAAAAATAGAAAAACTGTGATGATATTTTTCAGATATTTTCTGATATGATTTGCTCCTATCAGATATTAGACTTTCAGGTGTGCTATAAATACTTTTACTTTTGTTAAAGGCAGTGGTTTCATCTAGAGAAAATTACTTTGGAAACTATTACTTTTGACACACAGTCAAAAGAATTTTTGATGTAAGTGTTATGCTGAATGCAGGACGCAACCTACAAACACACACACCTGAATACACACTGAGCAGTATTTCCCCCTGTGAAGTATTTCCAACCAGTTGATTCTTTTACAGCATTTATTTTTGTTATTGCATGTGGCTGTTCTGATTTGGTATAGAATTACTTTTATTTTCATATAAATAACTGAATTAGAACACAATGACATGAATTCTAACTCATAACTCTTCAGCTAAAACTGTGTTGCCACAGCATTACCAAGCAGTAAATCACACAATAAAATCTCACAGTATAAGAAAACGTATAATTTCTTGTCTCTAGATTTTTCTCTATGTATTTCTGTGATAGAATAATTTTAGTTTCCAGTATCAATTGCACAATATTTTTCATTAGCAGCATCTTGTACTTTTTCTAAGCCAACCTGGGAATGGAAATAGAGGAAGAAATTTAAAGACAGGACAGATTGCAATGCAGAGTTTCCCAAGGCAACATAATACCAAAGTCCTGATGGAATGAGGATTTACTCACGCACATAGACTTGTTCAAATGTAACTCTTCAGAGAGCATGGGTCAGAGAAGGCACAATGCATGGCCTGTGTACAGATTTTACATCAAGTACCATCTTTGTCTCTTTATCAAATGGAGGTATTTTTGCACTCAAATCCAGGTAATGGATTTTAGTTTTGACTTTATTTTCTAGCATTTTCCAAGCTGCACAGTAGCTACCTCTGTGGATTTAAGCATCTGTGGGTGGGAAATCTGTAGGATCATTTGTCAAAAACGCATTTCAAAATGGTTTTGTTTTGGGATGCAGGAGAAGTCCAACATTTAATCTGAAACAGCTGTAGGCTGAAGATATTTTCTCCTCCTACTCTCTAAGCATTGTGGGAGAGTTATTCCACATTCCTGCAAACACCCACTCATTCTTAATATTAATAAGACTACTCTTGGTAGAAATACATTATAGTAAAATTAAGTATGCTCAAAACAATTCAAAGATGGTGTGTCTGTTAAAGCAATTTCACTGAGTCAATTGGCTTAACATATCAAAGAAAATATAAAATAGATAATTGTGTCAGTTATACAAAGCATGAATGCCCTACATCATGCTTATTAAGCATTATACAGCAGGATTTCTTCTTCTTTGACATTAGAAAATCAGAAGAAAATGCAGAAAAGTCAGTATATGAGATAGCACAGAAAATATTTCTACAGCTGGGAAGTGTTCTGATCTGACCATGACATCTCATTTATAAGCTGGGAAAATTTTAGTGGAACTATAATATTTTTCAAGCAAGTAGAAAGAATTTTGGTATTGCCCATCCAGTCATCAGACAGTCCCTGCAATTAGAATGACAATAGTGACATAAAGCATGACACAGATGGTGTGTTACCTTTTAGACATGGAGTCAAGAAGACAATTCAGGGGCTGAAGAAAACATCATCCAGAAGTATGGGCATCACCAGGGAGATGGTCATAAATAAACTGCACAAAATAAGGTATGCTGCACAGGAAAGCTACTTATGGTGTATTACAATGAGCCAGAGTCATGGTATTTGCACAGCAAAATAGGAAAGGAAACCCACCTGAGAAAATGGAAAGTCTGGAAAAGCTTCATGAGCACACAAAATTATCTCCAAGATACAACATACACAAGCAAATTAGATGACCTAAAAAATCATCACACTTTTCATTTAGTAAGCCTCGTGGTAAACGACAGACTCTCAATGCTTTTTCCGCTTTAGATGCTTGAAATGGGATCAAAATTTGGAGAATTTCTGTAAGGATCTAAGCAGTTTCATTTCTCACCAATGTCAGTGGGAGTTAATGAGTCTCAGTGTCATGAAGGTTTGTAGCAACAAATTGCTGCGGAGTACTAACCCAGTATCAGACTATTTGGTACAGTAAAATTTGATGCTCAAAAACCTAAAAATCTTTGCAGAAACCATAACAAATAAATTTTTTTTTTAAAGTACATTCTATTTATCACCTGAAGCACTGCATCTAGGTCTGGAGTCCACAATATAAGGAAGATACGGAGTTGTTAGATGTAGTCTAGAGGAGGGCCAAAAGATGACCAAAGGGCTGAAACACCTCTCTTGAGAAAACATTTTGAGAGCTGGATTTGTTCAGCATGGAGAAGAGAAGACTCCAGAGAGATCTTTTTGTGGCCTTTCAGTACTTGTAGGGGGCTTACAGAAAAAGAGAGAGAGTGACTTTTTACAGTGACACATAGGGCAAGGAGAAAACTTTTTAAATTGAAAGAGATTTAGATTAGGTGTTAGGTCTTTACTCAGAGGGGAGTGAGGTACAGGAACAGGCTGCCCAAAGAAGTTGTGGATTACCCATGTAAGGAACTGTTTAAGGCCAGATTGGATGAGGTTTTTAACCTGTTGTCTTCCCCACTCATGATGCTGGGATGCTACATGATCTTTAAGGTCCCTTCCAATCCAAGTCATTCTGTTATTCAACATACAATACTTTTAAAAGTCATTATCATTACAACATTTTCCCATTCTATTAATGGTAAATAACATATAAATAATATAATCTCAACTATTTTAAATAAAATGTGGGTTACTTTTTTTTTCTTTTCTTTTTTTTTTTTGGTCAGATTCTGCTATTCAGCACTATCACTTGACATTTCTATTGTGAAATTCATCCAAGGATATGAGAATGCTTTATAAACTTGAATTAATTAAATCCACATTGGTCTCATGTGGATGTAATGGAACAGAGGAGTCATTTTATATGTGACTTAAATGCAAACACCTTTACGGGGGTATGTGCCAGCCCTTTAAGACTTCATAACATCATTAGGCTGTAGATTAAGTCAAGTGATTAATATTTAACAAAAAATACGGAATTAATGTGTTTATGTAGAACCTGCTTACTTGATTTAATGAAAGCACTAAAAATTAGTCATAACATTTTATGTAAAGCATTTGTTCTTTTATTTGTTCCTCCTGCCTCTGGGCAGACAACCAGCCTACAGAAGGAAATCCCTCTGAATTTATAACTCTTCTTATTGCTAATACTTATTAAGGTATGTTATATCTAACTTATCCGACTATTATAAGGTGATAATAATGAAAATATTTTCATGTTTCTAGTTTTTGTATTTAAAAGATTCTACAGAAGGTTAATTCCTTCACAAAAAGGTTTACTTCAGTTCTATATTAATGCTACCTATCTATATTTATCTATCAATCATACTGTAAAATTATTTATATTTTAATTAATTTCTGATATAAAGTAAAAAGAAAAACCCAACACAACTGTTCACTTATAGAGAAGGCAAAATTTATTTCATTTTAGACAGCAATTCCATAAAAACTTTTGCAGTAAAAGTAGAGATTTTCAAGACATCATAAGGGCATTATATATCCTAATACATGAAATAAAGAGACGTACGGAACACACCTATCTAAACTAGTTTAAAAGCCTAAGAATAATAGAGAATTAAAAAAATTGTCTCCCTGAACACATAGCATGTGCTGGGTTTTTTTTTTAGAGAAGAGGACCTTTGAAAATCATATTCTGCAGCTAGGACACAAAAAAGTCCACAGATTGACCAGACTTGCATACAATTTTTTAAAAAATTTTCATGTTTATATTTAAGTCATATGATTTCAATCCTTAAGAATACCTTAGAGTTTAAATGATGTAGTGTCCTGAACTTATTTCCAAACACTCAAAATCCAGATTTTTTTTCTGCACCATCCCTGTCCCTCCTTTATTGTCTTAACACTGACAAGCAAGCAAACATAATTCTGCTTTGTATTCCTTCCACTCATTCATTTTAATTAATCTCACAAGACTGCAGCTTTGAAATATTCATTTTTCTGTACAGTAAATTAATAGTTATTATTTCAGTTATAAATGAAGGAATTGAAAGCCTGAAACTACTGAAAATTCTGTTGGAATTTAACATAAGTACTAGAAGACAGAAAACAAACTCCTGAAACATATTTTAGACTTGCTCAAAATCTATTGACTCTTATGTCAGCAGAAATGAAGAGGAATGAAAATTTTCCTTGTGTTTTATCAGTTTCAAAAAGTCAGTACAATAGATCTAGAGATGGAAAGAAGGAAAAAACAACATCCAATTTTGGATTATTGAAATGCCAGTGACATGAAATAAAACACATAAAGGCTCTGAGTAACTTGAAAATACTAAGGCAACAATGATTTGAATAAAGGATAAAAGTAGTTAGGGAAAAGAATTTTCTGGACAAAAGCCACAGAAAATGTTGTTAATTTAGAGGGCTTAAATTCTTTGTCTCCACCTCAGACCTAAATACATTTTTTTCTGTTATCACCATGAATATTTTGCTTGTATTAAAAAAAAAAGTCTAC
Organism: Acanthornis magna; assembly: GCA_036785705.1. Lineage (NCBI taxonomy): Eukaryota > Metazoa > Chordata > Aves > Passeriformes > Acanthizidae > Acanthornis > Acanthornis magna. The sequence continues at coordinate 273,834 of JAWUZG010000004.1, read as the reverse complement.
ATATTACTTCTAATATCACAGAGCGAGCATACGCATAAGGAATAACAGTAGGCCATCTACGCAATATTTCAGGCTAGTACCAGTCACTTCAACTATATATAAAGAAACGACATTCTTCCCTCTAAAATATGGACAGAAATATTCATTTGCAAGCATGAGTATTTAGTTTTAGCTTGTTGGCTTGGTAAGTCATGAGGTGGGAGAGTGCAATGCATAATCATGCTGATCATGTTGGGAAGATGGTTTGGTTTGCACTTTGACAGCAGTTCAAAGCTCTGTTATCCTAAAACAAATTGGACTGTCGTTTTGGAGAACATGTAGTCATGGTCGGCAAGATTAGTAAGCAATATATGACACCTCCTCCCTGCTGATTTTCTCCTGACACCTTCTCTTTCTTGTACTTTCCTCCATGGGATGGGATGGGATGTTATGTTTTATCTCTGAGCTTGTTCTTTCACACACTCACTAATGTTGTACACACACATTTGATCCAAGCTGAAGCTCTGCCTGTTTCTGTGGTTGAGAGCATTAATGACCATGGAGAAGGAATGGTTGGGATGGCACGTAGAACCTCTAACACCTTTTGGGTAGGAAAAGGAGGACTTAAATAGGCTGCAATTCTCCACTTCTCTTAACATCTTAAGGGAATGGGGGTAGGAGACAGGTGAGAGATTTATTGCTCTCTGTTATCCAACAATGCTGTATTTTGTGAGAGGTTTTGTTGAGGGGTGGGGTGGCAGCCAGTGGATGTTACATTTGAGTCTGCAATTGGAACCAACAAAACAGCTTTGGCACCTCCATGCTAAAAAAATCATGAGATGTGTCAGGGAAGGAGTAGTGAAACCTCAGTTGAAAAATTCCCTCTAAGGAGAGAAAAGAACTGAGGGCTCTACTGAGAGGATGATTCATTCTACTGACCTTCTCAAAATCCTGCTATGGCCAAAAGGGGGAACATACCATGTATATAGAACTAAAACATCAGTCAGTCCAACCAACATTTTAAAGAGAAAGGCCTTGCCTCAGACACCATCAGGCCACTGCTGCTATGGCATTCACACTGCTCCAGGGGTAGAGAAGATGGAATCAAAAATTGGAATTATATTTTCTGTTTATTGTAAATGGAGAATAGGATTATGTCCTCTTATAATGCTACAGCTGAGTACCCAATATTAAGTGGGATTAATCTAATGTAAAATGTTTTAAAACTTTAGGGAAGGAGAGTGCTTGGGGTATTTATATATGTTGTACTTCTGTTTAAATTAACACATTACATTAAAAATGTCCTTTCTGTTAAGCACCATGAAGATAAGACAAGATATTTGCATTTTCAAAGGAAAACTGAATTTCTATTTTCTTACACTATGGCTCCACAAACTGGCCTGCATAGAAAATGGAAACAATGAGTATTTTCTGTCCTTGAAACTAGGGAGATTTTATTTAGTATCTTCACTGTGAGCAAGTATTTTAAAGAAACACTGCAAAATTTATAAGAAAATTTAACTGGCATAGCTGAGACCTTAGCATACATGTTTGTCACATCTTTTTTCTGCCCCCTCCTGACCATTGAATGCTTAACCAAGTAAATTTAGTATTCAGTTATCACACATTTGGTATCTAGTAGTATTAAATCATATATACAGAACCTTTCCTTGGCAAGCTGGTTTTGATTTTGGTCCTCTCGTAGGCTGTGACAGGTGGAGAGAGATACTGAGAGCAACACGTGAGCATCTCAGGCTCCCTCCAGTGGAGTCTCCTGAGCTCCCCTTTCTCTGTTGCTAAGGAAACAGGACAAGCGTACAGCTGCCGCTCCTCTCTCTGAAAACCACAACACCTAAAATGTGATTAAGAACTGTCTGTTTTCACATTAAGGAGTCATAAGTTTTAAAGCTTCAAGCCCAGGTTTCTCTGAAGCATAATGGAGAAAGGAATAAATTAAAGAGTGGGGGAAAATTCTTGCTAAAAATGTATCAAGCAAGCTGCTGCTCTTTTAGTTTAGAGCTATGTATAAATACAGCTATTTATAATCTGCTGCTGCAATCATTATGTCAGTATATTCAGTGCAAAACTCTTTGCAAATAGTGCTGTGACTCAGAAGACACAGAATATTTTTCAAGGGCAAGCACTGTATAGCTTGGTTCTCCCTTATATCTATGAGAGTTTTGTGACTCTGACTCATTGGTCTCCAAGGTTGCAATTAAGAAGGGCATAAATAATGCTACGGCCTATCATTATTGATACTTAGAATACATTATAAAATAAAATCTCCTCATAATGTCACAATACTGCTCTAGAACTTTTCTTGCCTCACATAGCTCATGATTATGAAAAGATGTAATAAGACACTTAGGTTGATATATATGTATCTGTAACTGAAAAGAAAGGACACAGTAAAGCTGAGCCTTTTGCCTAAGTTCAAAGTCTCAAACATAGATAGGAAAAAGAAAAGTCTTATAATGACAGCAACATGTACAGCTTCAAGGTGATCACAGCATTCCAAATATTACATTAAACAACATTAATAGTAGAGGCCACTGAAGATATAGATTCCTTCATAGTTCTTAAACTTTAGCGTGACAGAGGTTTTCATGTTCAGTCTGAATCATTACGTGCATGTATATTAGGCACAAATTATGTTGCATCTACGTGGTCACTATTAAATATGTATTTGTGCACATGTGTAAGAAAATACATGCACATGACCGTTATACAGAGACACTAATTATTAACAAGCAGGGCTTAAACTGTTCAAAAAGTTGACTTAGTTATTTTGACAAGTACTTCCAGGAAGAAAAAAGCAAACGAACAAACAAAATCCCATAAACATAAGCAGTAAAGAGAACATGTGAATATTCAAGAACTACTGAAGTGCTAGGAATTTTTATCCAAGGTCAGATGCAAGCACTCTAGATGTTGTTTGAAGAGAAAAGCAACAAGGCTGTTTTTTGGCAACTCCAGATTACATGCGTCAACAAAACATCAAAGTTCGGATGAACTCTAGATTGCAGAACCATTCTTAAAGGACTATGGGAGTGAAAGAGCAAGCACAAACAAGTATTAAACAAGAACAACGAGATTTAAACAGGCATGGACATGACCATTTTGCCCAGTTTTGTTTCCTTTATTTCAAAAAGTAACTTCTTACTTTCCCAGTTATTCTTTAATGACAAATTTCACATCATCTTGGAACTCCATTGAAGAGCAGCTACAACTGTCTACCAAACTGTTTCAATAAGTCATAGGAGGGCGGTTTTGAAAAAATCTCCTTATCAAACCACTTACTGTGCTTGCATAATGAAATTAATGCTGTTCTCATGAGATGGATTTCTTCTGTATGTAATTGAGATAAGATATCCAGGAGCATATCCAGACACAAGTGAATATTGAGTCTGTAGAATAATCCAAAGTTATTTCTGATATAAATAAATTAATACATATATAAATAAATTAAATAAGAATGGTGTCTAGTGTAGACATCTCAGGACAACACATTACACTCTATTTTTTTTCTATCAATCTGCTTTACATGCCACTACAGGTGTAGTCTATAGGAACCAAAGCAGTTTTTCTCTAAAGTCACAGTAAATTTCATGGAAAGTCAGTTTAGGATTATATATATAAATGTATTTTGGTCATAAAGTATGCTAATGCATTAATATAGTGCAGTCTGTAAAGTCTAACACCAACTAATGATCTGGTTCTGTGCATGATTTTCTATACAGAAGATGCAGCAGTTTCCTCAAATCCGTAAAATAAACTAACTTTGAATGCTATGTTGTTTTTCTAACGGATTAAACAAGGATTTTAATGAAGATGAATTTCCTAGTTTTGCAAATTTGATTTTTTAAGTATGAATTCTTATTAGTTCTAAAAGTTGCAAAAGCATTTCCTCAGATATGGCTTTATACTCTGTATGTCTAAGAAATTACTGATTTAAAACAATCCTGTTAAAATGATAGAGACAAAGCTGAAATAAATAGAGCCAGCAGATAAAAAAAAAAAACTTCTTATAATAAATTTGCTTGAAGAAATGAGTAAATGAAAAAATTCTTGTCCTGAACACTAATTTTTCTTTCTTCTACACATAAAATAATACAAATCCAAAATGTCTTTCACACTGAAATGGCATAGTTAAAAATATTGTTAAATCCAGGGTTTTTTGTTCCCCCAATCTTAGTCTTACTTTGGGCTAATTTGCTTTTATTATAATCTGTTGTAACATTTGTCTTGACAGCTAAACCTTCTTGTAACTCAGAGAATAAAAAGGATGTCTCAAACTGCTTCTGGTCTTTTGTACAAAGGAGTAAGCAAGGTGTCTAGTAGAAAGGCTTTATAGATTTATTGTCTCAAGTTATTTTTGTAAATATACTGAAGTGCTGTTGGTTACAGTGATCACTCCAAAAGCAAAAAATAGGAGACAAAGACATTGCAACACCATCTGGAGTGCAGTCAGTAGGACTGGTTCTCTTCTGAGTCTACAAATCATTATTTTTTAAAGAGTATAGCAAGAGAAGTGTTTCCTCCATGTGTTAGGAAGCTCCAACAGATGACATGTGGGTCTAATAATTCAAAGATCAGTGTGTTTCCAGGCATTTCTTGGCAGTTTGAGTTTCAGACTCGACAATCTTATATCCATCAGTATGTAATGTCATGTAATTTTCCAGGTTTCTCTAACTGATAGCTTTTGATTAAATTGACACAGTGGTTTTACTGAATTTTCAGACCGAGATGCATTGCTTTGTCTTGCTGATTATGTAGCTGCTGATAAAGAAGTTCCACTTCAGCAGTTTCAGAATCAATAGCAAGAAATGCAACTTCAGGCCATATGCTTGCTCCTTACTTTATTACTTTCCTTTTTGGTGTTATTGCAGTCTGGGGGCTCCCTAGATATCTAACATGGTACTTTTTGATCTTTTAAAATGTCAAACTGCTGCCAGGACACTGCTGGAATGGGTTTGCTCTCATCACTTCAGAGGAAAAGCAATAGCAAAAGGAAACCTGGAGAGAAAGCATTTTCTCCTTACTGATTTTGACCTGAAGGGTGCATGCAGCACACATCTGTTTTCCATGGAAAGTATCAGCCAGCATATTCACTGATTGCTCTTACTTCTTAATGTATACTGAGTAGCAAAAAACCAAATTAATTTTCCTGAGAAATTGTTTGCATTATGCAGACCTATCTTCATTTTCCTATGTTGCAACATAAAAGCTTTGCCTGTGCCTAACAGTGAAATCGTATCCACAGATGTTGCAGAATCAAAAAAGAAATCAAAACCACCTTCACCTCCTCTTGAAGATTTCTTTACATAGTTACATAAATTGATTGCATAATCCAGCTGCTGTCAGCTTCAGTCTGGGTCTTGTCAGAAGCATTTCTCAAAGTACCTACTTTGATGGAACCTTTCTATTTTTTCCCTTCCTTTCTACTTAGATGACACTGTCTCTCTCAGTAAGCCTTGATAACCACTTTAATTTTAAACGAACAGAAGAGACACAGATATTTAGGGAGAGGAACCAGGAAAGAAAAAAACCAACAAAATTCTAATTGAATATATTTAAATCTTAAATAATAGAAATGGCTTATACAGTGTTTTTGGACTATCAATTATATATACAATAAAAATACTGTTAATGAGATCTGAAAAGTAAGATCCATTCTGAGAGGTGTTGAGAAGTATCCTGTTTCTCACTCCTTTCTCTAGACACAGTGTGACTCTTTTCATATTTATAAATGTTTTAAACTTTTAGTTATTGGGAAAAAAGAGCACTCTGTAGATGACAAAAAAAAAAGAGAAAACAGTACTTGATCAATCAAGACAAACAATTTTATTTTAGGGGAAAAAGTGAATATGTAGAGATATATTTTAAAACTTGATTGTGCAGGCAATTTTGTCTGTGGAACTTCTTGCTGTGATCAGTTTCTATGCATTGTCATAACCCACAGGTAGGGGCTGTGATGTTCATTATAAATTCTTGTCAGGCTGAACATAGACAAATACTGGATATATGTCAGGGAATCTTATCTTCTTATTATACCGCCACCATAATTCCAGCAATCAACCCACTATTTAGACTGAAAAGGTGTTAAATAACAAGCTTTTAAATATATACAATAGTCTTCCACAAAACTGGAGGCAAATAAGCCCTACATTTTGTATGGTACACTTCAGTAAGTTCTCAATTCCCACAACAAACTCCCCCAAGGTGCTGGCTTGCAAGCAGCAATACACCATTACACAAGCTCTCCCCTCCCACAGCAGAGTTCAGTACGGAGTACAGAGCAGAACTTCACAGCTGTGCTCTGCCTAGGAAAATCAAGGGAAGAAAGCAAATATCGCCAGCCCTCAGTTCCTGTGTTGGTCTGGCTGTGGGGATGGTCCAGAGCTGAGGCAAACAAAGAAAATGAAAGAGAGGAGAAAAAGAGAGAAGAAAGAGAGACCAAGAAAAAAGAGAGAAAAAATAGCGAGGGGGCCTGATCTACTATCTTTTATGGTTGCATTGCTGTAGATGCACTTTAGCTGAGCTACAGATTTCACCTCCAAGACCAGCCTGCCACCCCCTGGCTCATCTCAGTAAGCTTGGCAGCATTCCCTCCCCCTTTCAAACAATAGTTTAAAGGCCTCTCCAGCAGTCCCTGACTCATAAGTCATAATCCTTTTCCCCCTCTCAGGCAGGTGGACCGCAGCTGTTATGAGCAGGCTTTGTGCCATGTAAACTACCTGATAGTCAAAATCACCAAAATTACCACAAAAGCACTATCCTCTCAGTCAGGTAGTAATCATTCTAGTTTTCCTGTTCCATTCAGTATTCACCCCTGGTATTGAAAGGAGTGAGGAAAACACAACCTATGCACCTACTGCTTTGATGAAATATCCCAATACCCTGGAGTCCCCTCTGTTCGCCCTAGGACTTCTCCCTTCAATCTCATCACTACCAAGTTGGAAAACAGGGGATAATAGTCACAGGGCCGTGCCAGGTCAGGCACTTGCATGTATATAAATAATTTTTAAGATTACTTTAAGAAAAAATGCTTGCTTTTGCAACACTTCAGAAACAGGTTAAACCCTTTACTTAGTCAGAGGAAACAAACAAAATAATCAAATAAAATATCATGACGGGTAAGAACAACTTACCAGCCCCTTAAATGACTGAATATTATCAGGTATGAAAACCTAACTAATAGTCTATGCAGATGATTATCTGCAAACAATGAGTACTAAATAGCTTATCAAACAGAAGTAATTTGGAAATCCATTAAAAATCCCAACCCACAACCTCATACCTAGCTGTATTGGACATGATTGATTCTTTGCATGTCAGATAAATCTAAGCAAAAATACAAGGATATATGAAGGATACTTCTTGAATAGTATATTCCTGCTGTACTCCTCAAAAGATGAGGTTGATTCATCAACATGCCTTCTTCTTTTCCATTCAATAAACTTAAGAATTTCATGTCAGCAATCATTAGCCTAAAAGGTTCTTTCAAAGAAAGTTGGATAGATATCTGGTCCAAAATCTTTCTATTATTACACTAATTAGATTGTGGAAATGCCTTAGATTTATAGGGCAGAAAGAAAATAGGAGTCTTTTAGGCAAAACAAGAATATTGCCTGATCAGAGCCAGAATCGACAGTTCAACTATGCCTTTTTTATTTATCCTAAAAATAGACATGAAGTAGTCCTCCCAGAATACACAGAAAACAAATCTAGATATATTAAACAAGCCTTTGGATTTTTTGTAGAGGGTATTATATAGACTGAAGGAAACAACCTCCTACCTTCTCATGTAATTGATAGAGGGGAAATGCACAAAATTAAATTTGGTTTTCACTGAAATCTCAAGAATTTTCTTGATTGGTTTTCTTGTTTGTTTGGGGGTTTTGTTTGTCTTTTTTTGTTTGGGGGTTTTGGTTTGCATTTTTGTCTGTTTGCTTGTGGCTTTTGTTTGTGTTTTTGTTTGTTTATTTATGTTTTGGGTTTTTTTCTGTAGTCACAGAGATGTTCATACTTGTCTTTCTGTCTATACCTTGATTTTTTAGAGTAATCAAAATTCAGCTGCAGTTCCATCATTTGCAAGTTCATTCTTCGCAGACTAATAACTCAGCACAGCTAATGCACAGCATTTACTTGAAATTAACTTCATAAAAATATATAGCAGGCTTAAGTAAAATTAATCAAGAAGCTATGTGTTAGAGAAAAGTTTATGAAAACATAGAATCTGAATTGAAAGCATCAGAACTGACTCTCTTATAGGGGTTTACTGTTATCAAGGTGCAGAAATGTGCACTGGGAGGGCATGGATAGCAATGAAGATAATACATGTTCGAGAGTGATGAGATTATTGTAACTGACTTAGTACAACAAAAAAAAAGCAAGTTTCATGACAATATTATTAACCTCTGAACAAGTTTGGTTTGATTTTTTTTCAATTACTAAAAGAAGATAAAGAAATGGATCTTTTGATGGTGTTGAGGATGTTTTTTAAGGACCCAAAGTGGAAACATGATGATGAAGAGGACTCATTGCATAATTGAAGTGATAATATTGTAAAAATTGTGTAATACATATTCTCCATATTATTGGGAGATTATTTTATGGGATTTTAATCTGAAATGCTAATCTAGTTATTTTAAAACAGAAATTGGTTTAAACCCTGAATGATGGCATACTTTTATAACAGTGTATGTTAAGCATTGAATAATTGTGTTGCTTTTTATGCTCATCTCAGTTCAGTGTTAGAAGGTTCACCACAACTTCTTGTTTGTTAAAGTCTAATATTTAAATTATTATTTTGAGATGTCTGACAATCATACTATACATTATACATTCTTATACATCATATTATTGTATGTTATTGTATAATTATTATTTATTTTTACATTTTCTGATAGGGAATCCTGAATTTTACATTATCATAAAGAAGTTTAAGCTTTCTCAAATTAAAAAAAAATATAATCACGTACTAATCTGTGGAATATAACAACAAAAAAAACCCTTCTAATGCAAAAAGGAAAATAAAAGCTGTTGAAGAATAGAGAAAATTTATATCTAGTGTTTCTTAAATGCATTATCTTCCATTGTTCTCACATGAATATTTGCTTCCAAGGCTGAAATATTAAAAAATGTTTTGTCTATATAGACAATAATTTTTAGTGGTAGATCTGTGAATAGGAGTGCATGAGCTACTGTATAAGCACAAAGATCTTAAGCCGCTCATCTAAAATAGAATTCAGTTTCTCAAGGTCTTTCAAGTCAGATACATTTGTACTTCTTGCAGCATAGCTTGATAATCTACCATATGAAAGAATCTATGATTTTATTTAGGTGGACTTGAAAGTAAAAATGTATCTTTTATGTTGTGTACATGTGTCAGTAAGAGGCTGCTTTTTATGTTTGAATTTGGAATTTTACTCAGAATTTCCACTTCAATATTTACTTATTTTCTATATAATGCTCAGTTACACATAATGGCAAATAATAGTGTGGACAATATTATTTTCAATATTTTTATTTACAATAAAAAAAGGAAAAGTCCAGAGTTTGCTCTTTATACAATTTGAAGTTCATTTGAACTTATTTTACACTGCAATTGTGTTCATTTCCAGGAATTCCTCTCATGTTTTGACATCTTGTCAGATCATTGTTCTATAAATGTACCAGCTTGATGAAAGCTGGTTTTCCACCCCCTGAAACCAATCTTTTGGTAAGTTCAGATTCTGCTAACTACAGATAATTTTTTCTTTTAACGTAGCTTTGCTGATGGCATTCACTGTTGATTCCAATTAAATAGACATTTTAGATCAGGACTAATTTTTAGATTAGTATTTTATAGTGGATGTAAGAAAGATGTTTGAAGGAGTTCAGTCATTAACAGTGATATTCAACTTGTGATTCAGAAGCCTAACTTCAGAAACTTGATTCAATTGCACACTTGAGATGTTCATTTCCATCTCTAGTTCCACTTGAAAAGCTCTATGATATTTGAAAGTCCAAAGAGGCTGGAAGGTACAAGAGAGGACATTTGGGACTTTTCCTCTACTTCTGGGGCTTGACTCAGCTGCTGTCACTTGGATGTCTGAGTCACTTGCTATGTCCTCAGGTATTTTAAGTGTCTTGAAGGTGGTTTTTCAGGTTTGTGAATCTCTCTAGGAACAGTAGGTAGGAATTAGACAGACTAGAAAATCTCTAGTCAGATTAACCTCAAAATTTTGGCCTCCTTGATCTCCCTTTATATGTGAAATGATATTAAGTTAAAGTTTGCAATGTGTTATTGTACATAAAGAAACATATCTGTGAAGGAGATAATATGGAGCTGTCCCAGAGTGCATCCTGCCATTGTACATAATATTGTTATTTTCAGAATTTCAGTACCTTGATTAATCTATGTATACTATCATTAATAGAAATGTTTGGACAACAGCATCTTCAAAGTTAATTTGGAGAAAACATGCATATGATTTTATGTATTGATCTATTTTAAATAATAAGTTTTTAAAAGCTTTGATATGTCAATGAGGGAGTTCTAAATAACAATTTAAAAAGTAAATGATGAATTCACAGCTATCAAGAAGACAAATTTGGAAGAAACCAAAATTTCATGTAAACAGGACCACATTCTCAACTTTGTTTTCCAAAACAGTATTTATTGTGGTAAGGACAGCACATTTTACAGAAAATATCAAAGAAAAAAGTTAATTTCTTGGGTCTTTTTCCCCCAAAATAATTAATTTTCCATAAATTTTCCCTTCTGACATAATTTGAAGAGAGGCTGAACAATAATTCAATCAATATATTTTAGAAGAACATTCAAAAAAGGAATAATAACACCTTTTTTTCTGATGAATCAATTTTGTATTGTATCATTAAGAGTTGATGGATTGATATTCTTCAGAAATTTGGGCTTTTTAAACCTTGTAGGTTTTACCTTAATTCTCATTCAAGCATATTTAAAAAAAAAATTACTGGAAATTACGGTAAATGCACTTAGACATATTTTGAAGATTTGTTCTAAAAACAGAATGGAAAATACTTATATAATAAAACACTATCTAATTTTTCTCATTATTTAAACATTTTAAAAATCCATTTTGTACAACTCTTTAAAGCCAATGTTAATGCTAATAGAATAGCAATAGTAGTAATAATGTATCCAGATCTTTATTTTTGACCATGATGACAAATTTTGACTCCTAGGATGTACCTTTTTCTCTTTTTTATGTATAGTTGCACTAATGGATTTTCAGTTTTTTATTTGCTTATTATTTAAAATTTCTTGTTCTGTTATTTTTTTCCGAGTTATTTAATGATGGGAGGTGGGATTAGGAAAGCCACTTGCTTTTTATTTGTTTACTATTTGTGATTCTAATAAGTACCTGCCCTTAGGCATTTTAGGGTCACTTTTCATGACAAAATAGATACTTAATTAATTCCACCTCAGTTTTTCCTATATCGTACAGTAAAGTTCTGACAATAATAACTGCTCTGTTTTGGTTGCAGGCATGCATTCATCCAAAAGAATTTATTAAGAAACAAAACACCTGCTTATTCTGATGAATAGGTGTAAATTATATGCACTCTTCTTTTGATTCAAAGATGCAACATCTAATTTTTATGTCATTTAATCATATTTTCATGTTCAGATTTTCATACTTGTCTAGTTCTATTAAACATGCACACAAATTTTCTAACTAATAAATATTTTAAACAGCATATATATTCATTGCCAAGCCAAGCAGGATTTGATTTGTTTTTTTTAATTTTATGCCAGCATCCATGAATTTAGGCCCTGCAACTAACATACAACAAAGCATGCCTCACTGTCATGAAATTTAAAGTTACTTAGCATGGAACTTAGTATGGGGTACTTTAGTAGAGTACCGCAATCTGGAATGCAAAATCACACTTTTTGAAATAAATATTATTCGTGATCACAAATATCTTTCACTTTTTAATATGAAAATGAGAGCTTTATCATTTTTGTCTGCTTTTTGATGGTGTAAAATTCCCATGAAAAGGATTGTTTTGGCTCCTACAAAGAAACAGTTCTAAAAGCGCCAAACAGTGAAGTTTCTTTATATCTTTTTAAGTTAAATACTTTTTCTCAATATCCTCTTGTTGTTAGAATCCAAGAACATGATTAATTCTGCCACATGGTTTTAAATTTTCCAGTTTATAAATTAACTGAGCAATTCCCCCAGTGTCAATATATAGGTACTACTCAAATATATTACTCCTGTGATTATGATTAAAGGAGTAAGCTTTCAGAGTGTCACAACCCATATTTGAAATTTCCATACAACTGAATATTCATGTGAATATATAGTTATTGTCAATTTTACATATCTCTAACTGTTGTATGAGAATATTGATGGCCTACAGAGGAAGGATGGCCAATTGATGGTGGTATCAGCACTTATGATTCATGTTGCGGTTTAACTTGGCTTGTAATAGTTCTTATAGAAACAGGTTCATTATATTAATTAATTAAATTATTTTGTTAACGAAAAGGCATGAACTAGGTGTCCAAGAAACACTACAGCACTTTTTTGGGGTCTGATTTTTACCACGCCGGTTGACTCAACCACTTTCCTGGGCAGCCTGTTCCCAGTGCTTGACAACAGTTTATCTGGAATATAACAACCAGTTTGGCATTCTTTTCAGTAAAGTTATGAAAGTATTAGAAATATTTGGTTTTTTCAAAGATACATATTTTTACATCAGTAAAAGAGGGAACGATGTTTTGTTGCAATAATTAAATTCAGTTCTGTTTCCTGATCTGGTTAATTTTTTTGTGTGATTAGGATTGCCATAATGGAGACTGGTAGAATCATGATATGGAGACAGAATAATTATTGTGATACAGTCAAACTTTGCTGAGTTTTTAGAGCTGAAAGGAAGCAAGAACAGAGTGTCTGCCAAGTTGTGTTGACTAATGCTGCAGTAGTTCGACTTCTGGGCCTGGATTCCCTCTTTATGCGTATATATGGGCAAGAGGAATTTGTGGAGCATCTGATATTTGCAGTTCCTCTTTAGTAAATACCTGCATTGATCCTTTGCTTTTTGAAGCAGCAATGACAGCACATCATTTGACCATTTGTGGAGAAAGAAGTGTCTTCATAAGGTAATGCTAACCTGTTGGAGAAACACTGATGTTACTAATAGCCTTGGCAATTTAACTCTAACTGAAGCAACATCAGCTTTGGAAAAGAATGGTAACTCTGAAACAAGGAGAAAATTAAGCTTCTAGGGCATTGTAAAGTAGGTGGATATTGAATTCTGTACAGCATGGTAGAAATGCCAGTAAAGAAGTATATATAAATTCCGTAAAAACCATAAAGTCTCCTGTTAGTGACAATTAAGATTGTTGTGATACCAGTGTGAATGAAACATCAATTAAAAAAGTACTGGAAGAAAGTTTGGGTTGACTGAAAGGAAAGAAGGTTGGGCTGACTGCACATCTGTTTGCTCCACAGTACCTGGAAGCAGCCTGATTAGGTGGTTTAGATGTACTTTGACTCTTTTCTGTCTGACTTAAATCTCTTTCTTTGTTAAGCAGACACTTGGCTATTTTATAATATCTGACTCAATTTCCACTGCTTGATCTCATCTATTCTGTATAAATATTGAATTATTAATTAGAAAAAAAAGTAGGTTATTCCACATCAAGCAAGAGTATTGTGAACCCTGGGTAAAACTAGAGGAAAATGGGGATTAACTGCTTTGGAGTTAGGTCTGTTTTTTTCTCCTTGAAAATATTGAAAGTTCCCTCATTAAAATCATAGTGGTCAATAAGAAAATTCACAAGGGATACACTTAGCCAAGCTTTCTGGCCAACACTGCATAAAAGCATTCGGGAAATCACAAAAATTTTCCAAGAGTGGGAAAATTATGTCTCTCTAGATCAGCACATTACATTTCTATTGCTTGGCAATAAGGCAACGCAGCAAGTTTACCAGCACAAGAGGGACTTAATGCCTCTTGTGAAGTACTCATGTTTTGCTTACAGTTCTGCAGAATTTGAGCTAGTATTTAAATACCATATATTATATTAATTTCTGTAAGCCTTCTGTCAGCATCTGACTGTCATCAGTAATTTCTAGATTCATGATCATATCTTTCATGAAAATATTTTAGATATATATCTAGGATCTCCAACGTCTGAAATTGAAAGAAGTTATGTGTCCTCCTTGATGGTTACCTTTTTTTATGTCTTTATTCCTTACTTGGTACCATAATCTCCTTGCTATAACTTTCTTCAAAATACTAGCCAATAAACAAAGGGTATGAAAATTCATGCAAAATTCAATGTTGGGGTTAGGTCCACAATTGTGACAAAATAGATATATGAATTATCATGTATAGGGTTGACTCTACAGTAACAGTAACTGCTCATGTATATTGCTTACCCAGATGGACACCTGGTTTTGCTCATGGAGTTGCTAGTCTGGCCTGTGGGCCAGTCTTGGTGCCTAGTCTTATTTAGAATCCAATCCTTGTGCAAATTGTTGTATTAATTACAATTTTCTCATTTATTCTGACTGAGACTATATTAACTCAATGACTGTATAAGAGATCGTGACTTTTCTGTCTTCACGTGACTACCTCTAGACACTAGTGTAGCTGTTTTATCCAGGAGTGTCTACAAGCCTCATAAGCTCTGTGGAGCTCCTCAAAGTTGAACCTCCAGTGGGGGAGTTCCAAAATCCATGTCTATAGTCATAAAGACATAGGCAACTTTTTTCTGACTACTCACCTGAGGATAAACAACCTTGCATCGAAAACTACTTTAAATACATATTAAAATATAGTAATCCATCGGGCAGAAAATTCCTTCCAATGTCAAGCTGGTAAAGATTAACTAAATCTAAATCAAAATGCTTAAAAGAGACAATCGGACTTTTGACTCATTAAGACCAAAATAGCAACACTAGAATATGTTAGTAAACCATTTTAAAATTAAATAAAACAGAAAAGGGAATGCATGAGGAGATTCTTGATTCTGTGTAAGTTCCTGATATGAAGAATTCTGTCTCATTTGTATGCAAAAAATAACTACAACAGATACAAAAATAATTAAAAAAATTAAACAAACCCCAATATAGAACACTAGAAAACAAAGGGTGTTGAAAAAGTGACGGTAATTTATATAATAATAGCTGAGGGTGGTGAGTGGGGGTGGGAAAGTTAAAGCAGAAATTTAAAATCTAATAATAGTAATAGATAGGATAAATTAAAAAAAAAATTACATGCCCCAAATAAAATATGACATAAATCCCCATTATAGCTATAATGAAATACTGAAAAAAAGAGGCAAACATGGAGAAGCAGACAAGAGAAAAGTATTTTTAGTTGAATTTTGAAACAGATGGAGAATCATGTGGCTACAAACCCATTTAAATATATGGCACTTTAAAAATTCGGGAAAATGTTGGTGGTGTTAGACTGAAAATAGATATCTATATATCAGGACAAATTAAATAAATATGAGAAGTGTAACTTAGATGGTGACCTGAGGAAAACTGGGGAGGGAAGATGTATAGGGAGAGGGAGGGAGGAGGGTGAGAGAAATGTGTCTTATAACTGCTTACAATTCCTTTATGTTGGTTAGTCTTAGTTGCCAAGAAGCTGAAAAAAATATACGAGGTAGAAGTTAAAATTATTCTATGTCCTGCATCCATTCGAAGCTTCTACTTCTCCAGAATCTTAAATGTGTAATTTATGGTAATTTTGCTCTTTCTGAGATATTTTAAAGCCCTTGTGGAAAAATTTACATTACAGTTAATATCTTTTAGGACATGAACAATCACAGCAAAACACTTTATACTGTAGACAGAAGGAGGCGTAGTTAGGACCCAGAGGTTATTCTATACCACCTCATATCATTTTCAGGGAACGCGGGGAGCTCCCTTCTGGGTCAGGGTAGCGTGTTGGATTGTCAGGGGTTTTCCGGGGGGGCTTGAGCAGTAACAAGTCTTTTCTTGCACCCTCTGTCATTAGCATTTTTTCCATAACTATTTGCTTTCTTATCTCATTGCTGTTGGGAGGGGAGGGGAGGGGAGAGGAGGGGAGGGGAGGGGAGGGGAGGGGAGGGGAGGGGAGGGGAGGGGAGGGGAGGGGAGGGGAGGGGAGGGGAGGCATGACCAAGTAGCACATGGTTTGGTGTGGTTTCAGTGGGAACATTAAATTGGATAAATACCATTCCTAAACCATGACATTTTTACTGTCATATTTCTCTATGTATGCTTACTGAATCTCAGGACAATAAGTTATTTTTCTTGCACCCATAAATTCTTTTCTATCTGCTAAGCAAAAAGAAGTCTAGATCTAACTTTTTAACTGTTAGTATGATTGTAGAGTGCTATTCCTGATACATGTTTCATTGTTATTAAACCGATTTTTTGGTATTACTGCATAAAAGTTCCATTTAGCATTAGGGCCAATTTTATTGAGTACCAAGAATAAATTTGTGGTGGATTCACTTTGGCGGACTGCCAGAGGCCCACCAGCTGCTCTCTCCCTCACACTGCTCAATAGTACACAAGAAGAGAGTGAGATGGAAAAGCTCATGGTTTAGTACAAAGACAGGCACATAACTCAGTAATTGCCATGACTCAGTAGTACAGCAAAACCAGACTCGACTTAGGGAAAATTAATTTAATTTATTGCCAATTTAAAAAATAGTAAGATGGTGAGAAACAAAGACAAAAACGTAAGCATCTTTCCCCCATCCCTGCCTTCCTCCTAGGCTCAGCTTCATTCTGTTACTCCCAGCTCCTTAAGCTTTCCATTCCCAAGCAGTGCAGGGGAAGATGATGAAGGAGCTTGTTATCAATACATAACACTTCATATCTGCCTCTTCTTACTCTTTACACTACCCCCTGCTCCAACGTATGATCCCTGACATGGGATAGAGTTCTTCAGAGAATGACTGATCCAGCGTGGGGTCCTCCAAGGGCTGCAGAGTGGTTGCCTCCCCTGATGTGGTCCTTTCCATGGGCTGCAGTGACTACCTGCTTCACAGAGGTCACCACATGCTGCAGGGGGACAACCTACCTTATCAGAAAAGAAGGAAAATGTACATTTCAAACAATACATTGACATATACCTGCATCCTTTTCAGAGACTGAATCAGCCAAAGTATACATTTTTAAACATTAATTTAGAAACTGTAGGAGTCAATTGCCTTTCAGAAATAAATTAACTACTACTAACAGCACAAAACCTCTTTCACAGCATCTAAACTTTCCATCAGAAATTATTGGTCAAAGATTAGATCTTACTGTGAAGGTGTTTATTTTAATCAAATAAAATCCTTTGTATGTTCATAAGTCTATCAATGTGAAATGGTCCATGCTTGAGATGTGGGAAATGGAACTGTATATAAATCATATCTGTCCTTCAGGGGATTTTATTTCTGACTCATGTTTATGCCCAAAAACTATTCCTTACCATTTTCATTGCTGTTGTAAATGACTGCCTCTTACAGTAAATGATACCTTATCGAGACCAAGATGTTTAAAAATATGATTGAGCTGGATCAACATGTTGGATTTGTTCTAAAGGAATTAATTTTAAAGATATTAAAGTGTGCATTGAGAATATTTAGTATTCATCTCTCCATTCTCCATCCTGAATCCAACTTGCACATGTGCTCACCAGAGAAGGACATGAAAGGCCAATATTCATTTGGCACTTTTCCTTTAAGCTTCCTCCATAGATCACGTATTTCCAATGTTATTCAGTTTGAGGTTATGGGCACAGAGCTAATGTGAGCGTTGTACAAAAGCCAGCTAAACCAGAAAGAACAATGCCGACTACATGCCAGTGTTTTCATTTTCTGATCAAATGTCTTACAGTTCCAGAAAGCCAGAGGCATTTAATATGCCTGTCTGGCAAGTAAGATCAATATGCATGTTTAGACCATCTAGGAGAAGCAAGAAATTAATGAAGATTCATGTATCAATCAATTCTTTAAAAGAATGAAAAGTAAATGTAAAACATTATGTTAATGAAAATTTAGGTTCCACAATTTAAAGCTGTATTTTATGTTATGTATCTTTGGGCATAAAGCTAATTTATCTTGCAGTGCACATGCTTTCCAAGCAACAATGAAAATGATGATGAACCTAGGTGAAATAAGGTTAAGACTGTCTACTTCCTATATTTCAAAACATTTTCTCTAATTTGTTGCAAGAATAATCTTAAACATTCTACAAAATTTATTCTTTATTTCTAATTATATTCTGTATTTTACATAATAAGTCACTAGAACATTGCATTTTCTAGCAGAAGCTGCTACAAGGACCCATATCAGTACAATTTGCAGATTCCTTCTTTAAACATGAAATGTACAGCTTAAACATCTGAAAGATCCATTGTCCTTATTCAAATAGACTACACCAGAGAGAATTTTTTAGGCCTCAGAAAAATTATTGCCATCTTATTGATAATGCAAAAGTATGACTCAAGTGAGCAATAGTGAATGAGTTAAGCTCAAAACAAAACAAAACTTCATTAAATGTGTGTAGTTCATACTGAAATGTCCTAGGGAAAATAATCTCAAGCAATAAATAAATACTGACAGCCCTGTATTTATGAAGCTTTTGGAGAGACAGAAGTGTAGTGAGAAACACTTGTGTTGAATATAAACAGCCTTAAAAGCTTTCAGAGAAAATTGGTGTACAATGTTATTTGGAAGAATGGAAAACATTTTTTGGTCAATCAAAAGGGACCATTTTACAAATGCACTATTGGACTAGAGGCAAAAGGAAGAAAAGTGGCACTGCAAATACATCCTTGTTTTGTGTTAGAAGCCATAACAATATGTCTGTTGTTTTAGAAACAGACAGAAAATTTAAGTAGTTTACTAGCAAAGCAAACAAATTTCTGTTATGGACAAAACCAGCGACGAATGCTGACTGTGTAAGAAAAGTAATGTATTCTTATAGCAAGAAACCATTGTAAGTGAAGAAACTAGCATTTATTATGTTTTAGTGCTAAAAAGACATTACAGTGTGGTGTCTTCTGTCTTGAACTGCTTTCGTTTCATTGCTGGTTGTTTGATATCAGTTTCCATCAAAGTGTGTGCTCTTGCTTATGACAAATGGATGGCATGAGGTCATAGTGCATGCAGCAAAGAACATAATGTACGTCAGTAAGAATCAGAGGTTTTGTCTTAGTTGTAAATTCAAACAACTCAAATTGAAACTCTGACTAAGTCCCAGTAGAAACCAAGGTGATGATATGTACTAATGTATTTAAACCTTCTTGATTACAGACTTTGGAAAACAGAGCCATGCAAAATTAAAATAGATCAAACAGTGCAAAAAATTTTTGGAATTATAGTATTAGCAAAACTTCTACAAGTGTTTTATTTTGACACTCTTTTGCTATCTAGGAGAGGTCCTTCAAGATGCTGTGCCCAGGGGAGAGTCCAGATGAACAAATCCTAGCAAGAATAAAGCAAAACAAGTAAATAGCTGTAGAATACATTGCTGTTTTTCTGAGGCCTATTGTCAATCTTAGTGTTCCCAGAAGGCTCCTGAAGAAAATAGATTCTGATGATAATTTTAACATTTCTCCAGTTGAATTGGTGAATAGATCTCTGTAGTACAGACATAAAATTGTTGAAATGAGAAGTCCTGTTACGAAGATGCAGTTTTAAAGCTGGGAAAAGGAGACAGCCGTATGAAAAAGTGCCACCCATTTAAATAAAACAAAACAAAGGAAAACAAAGAGACAGAATACAAAAAAGGCTAGCAGAAGCAGTTAAAGTTCATAATTTAAATCAAAGTGGACAGAGTTATAGGAGACTTGCTAACAGGGACTGGTTTTGGCTAATAGCTGGTCATTTTCCCCTTCTCTAGCCCCTTAAATGGCAGTATTCTTTTCCATAAACGGTCTGTGGTATTTGCTGGCATGTGAAACACAGTTTGTCCTACATGACTGGCAGTCCCCAGTTCCTCCCAGAGTACATCTATCCCATGCTGTAGCATGGAGGAAGTCCGTGTGTCACTAATTTCCCTCGCTGTGTGTTTGCTATGCACTCAAGTGTGTCACTGGTGCACTTCATGGTTTCCTGATTTGTAGAACCAGGGCTGAAGCCCTGGGGAACCTTTGAAAAAGTTCTTCTTGCAATGGGGTTGTTCAGTCATTTAACACTTTGCTATCTGTACCTCAGACTAAAAAGTGCCATGAGCATCCTTGCTGGTAATGTGGTTGTAAATGTATGAAATCTCAAAGTGATCAACCTCATGTCCTTCTCTCTTTGTCTTTCTTTAGTTGTTAATCAAATGCATCTGGAATACACTGTCGTGTTTTCATAATGTTTTATGTCCTACTCATCTTACTGAACATGCTTTATTGTGTTTAATTTTGACATTTTAATTCTTTTCATTCCCTCAATAAATTCTGTGTGATATGCAACTGTCGTAAATGCATAATGGTTTTTCTGTTCAAATGATGTGATAGTAAGGTGCATTCAAAATATGTCATAGTTAAGCATGACCTTACATTCGTATCTGGAAGTGCAAAAGGAGAAAATGAAGTTATGTGTGTATGGCAATAAGATCAGCCACCCAGAGAAAGGCAGGGTCATACTAAAGAAGAAAGAAGATAGAAATTATTTGGAATTACATTTAGACCCTAGAAGGTCAGTAAGACTGTGAAGAGCATTATTTGCTGTTTTGTTGCCAGAATCACTGGGCTATCATGGGTTAACAATAGCTTCTCTGTTGTTGATCCATTAGCAGAATATTCCTCATGGCCAGCTTGTTTCATTGGACTGAGCAGGGAGAGATGCTCTGCAACAAAGTCACAGAAATTGCCAAAACAGAATATCGGGGTGGATTTTTCCCTTCATAACATTTTTCCAGGTGCTCATTCCACTTTCACAATCATAACTTTTGGGTTATTGTTTTTGATACTCATATCAGCTGGAGCTTAGACTGATTTTTTTTATTTGCCACCTGGTGCAGTATCTACTGACTTCTTGTTTCTTCTCCATCTCTTAGGAAGTTAAATTGCTAATCACAGCTGGGTTCAGCTCATGAAAGAATAAAGTGCATTGTCATTAAAATTATCATAAGAGCAAGCAAGCAAACAAAAATACTCCTGAAAGCTGTAGCTGGGAGTTTCTTCCAACCACAGTTAGTAACAAACAAACACAGCCATCTTCTCTTTGTTGTACATTTGCCATTAGCTTTCTGAAGAGTAAGCAACTCCTCAAGTTACACATTCTGACATATTGCAGCACCTGTGTAACTTTCAGCCTTGAAAATGTACCATTCTAAACTGATAAAAGCAGGATCGCAATATTCAGATATACTAGATCTTTTCACTTGGTCTGCCAGTAATAGGTGTACTTCCTATACTGCTTTTATATTTTTCCTTGCTCAAATAGTGGTCATAGTAGCAAGCTTTACTTAAATTGCCTCCGCCAACACTAACATCTCCTCTTGCCCATGATCCTCTCATAAAAATTTGGCATCTATGCATCATCAGAGAAAAAGAATCACACACTGAAAGCATGGAAATGGGTCCAAAATACACTAAAGAAACTGGAGAGATAATCACTGGGCTTTGAAAAATGTCAAAAATCTTCATAAGACTCATAGGGCCATTTCTAAATTTCATATATTTGAATGTGAATGAGCAATGCATCATATAAGTGATTTATATTTAGGTGGACAAAAACTGTGTTCAGGTTTTATTCATATTCCACGCATTCAACTTACTCTGCCCAAATGTTTACATATTTAAAGGATGTTTCCTGAAGCCTTGGTCCAGCAAAGCATTTTGTTTACCTTACTCAAGGTGCATAATGTGAGCTGTAAAAACACTTGTCACTGATTTATACTTATACTTTACTTCATGTATGCTTACTAGGTCAGTGCATATGTATATACATTACAGATTTGCTCTGTACAAATTACCATGTTTTAATACTACAAAAATTGCTAATTAATGTTTCTCTCTGTGTTATTAAGAGTTACTTCAGCAAGAGCTATATTAAAAGAAGTCCAAATTCTATGCTTCTGAGACACAGGCTTTCAAACCATAAAGCTGTAGGAATCAAGATAACATTTTAAACTTATTTTGTCTGTTAGTTCACTTGCAGACCAGCAAATATTCTTACTTACAAAAATGTCAACTGAATAATTTAAAAAAAAAAAAAAAATCCAGAATGTTTTATAGCTAATTTCAGATCACCAAGGACACCAATCCTAAATCCAAAATATAACTTACTAGTTATGGTAGGCTCCTTGCAGTTCCTTTCTTGACAAGAAAGCAGTCAGATACCAGAAGTCTTATTAAATAGAGTTTGTGCATATCAGCTAAACAGAATTGAATGGCAAAAACTAACTAATATTGCAATATCTAAGACTGTTTTGCTGTGTGAGCAACACTCTGCAAAATGGGCTACAATAGTGCCAGTCTCATTAAGGATTCATAGTTTGTAGAACAATATAAAACTCTGCCAAGAAGCCCCTGTAAATAAGTGTGGTTAAGACCAAGCTAAATACATAAAGGTGACATTGGAATATCCTGAAAAAAGGAATCTTTTGGGCCTTCTCACCCTTTTCTGTATGACAGATATCAGGCTTCAACATAGAAGTGAAAAGATTACTGACAATTTAAATTGATTAGGAAATGATAACACATTATTCTTTAGTTCCCTCTAAGGGATGGAAGTTGTTGTTTGTGCAGTTATCTCTAAAGAGATGTTCTCCACTTGTCCTTTCTTGATAATCTAAAAAAAAAAAAAAGTGAACATACTAATTCTATCTATATTTTAATACACTGAGTTTCAGTGTTTAAACTGCAAATGGCATCAAGCTGTGTTTTCAATTAACTTTTAAAAGGAAACCCTGCAATTACTGTGGCTAGGATTCCCATCAAAGAGGACTAATGTCAGCAATCTGTTTCTAATTTTACAATTATATCAGAAATCTTTTTAAAATGGAGTAGACATTTCGCATGTAGGAGACAAAACACTTAAGATGTGAAATTTGGACAGTTATACTGTTTTATCTTAAAGGCATTATGCAAAATTGCTGGCCATTTATTTTTTTTTTCCTAAAACACCTTACAGCTCATACCAAATTCTTCTGAAATTATTTCATGCTTTGAATTTCAAATCACTTCCATGCAGTTACCTCCATATACATTTTTTTGTCCAGTTATTTAAAAAAATATATGTAGTTGTTCCTTGTTGCCTATTTTTTTTTTTTCAAAGATGAACTTATTTTTTCTTCATGTCTATTTGTTTTCAAAATTGTTGCCCTGCTTTCCCCAGGAACAGAAACTATCTTTTTGTTTTGTTAGAGCATCTTTGTAAAAAGACAACTGATCACCTTTCAAAGCCCTAAAGAAAAAAGTAGTTTAAATATTTCTGTTTGTTTCCCTTGAAATTTTACACTTACAATTCTGAATTAAATATATGTGAAAAATTAAAACTGATGAAGAAAATAAGTTCTTTGATTTTGTAAAGGTATTTTGCAGGAGAAGGGGTTTTAGCTTTGGGAGGTTTTTTGGTAGGTTTTTGTTTGTTTGTTTTAGTATTGAATTGTTTGGGATTTTTTTCCTGAGCTGAAAGAATATTGTTTTTTCCACATTGTTTTTTTAGATGTGTTGAATCCAAGGGATTCTGAGCACTCTTCATTTACCCTTTATGAGGAGACTGTACATGTGGAAAAGGCCACTCACCTGCAACACACCCTATACCTTTGGTGCAGCGTAGGGATGGATGGAATGGCACATTCATGCATTATGGATGTGTGTATGCATACGAAGACATTCTTGGGTTTTCCAAATATTTTGAAACATGGAGACAACCAGCAAAAGTTAAACAAGAAAATACATAAATTAAAAAACTGAACCAAACAAGCAACTAAGAAAACAACAAGAGAGAGAGAAAATATATTTTTTAAAACTGAGGCACATTCTGCAGGTAAGGTATATATTAATAAAACAAAAAAAATTCATAATGAAATACTGTTTAATTATAATGCAGTTGCTAATATGTGTAGACTGTGTAGTGATAGGTCTAAAAATCATAAGGAACTGAGTATAAAACAGACTTACAACAACAAATTTGAGTACAAAAACTGAGTACAAAACATTACAACAACAAATTTGCCTTAAATGTATAAGACTACAGTCACGTCTTGATCTCCTCTAGACATGTTAAGTGTAGTCTTTACTATATCAAATACACAAGGAGTGATCAATATTTTGTCCTCAACAACATTTACACAGCTTAATACCTTTTAAAGTAGCTGGTCATAGAGTTTAAGTAGGGCACACCTTTGAAGGGCACTGAAAACTAAGGTAATCTGTCAGTGTTCTTCAAAATATTTTTAAGCAGAAAAATGCAGTGCCTTTTCAGTAAACAAGCTGTGGCATGTACAAAGATCAGGAACACCATGTGGGTAACAACTGAAAACTGAAAAGGGTATGAGTATTCTTTAAACACCCACGTTCAATATGTGTAACTTTATGCAAGATGGAAATCACAGGAGAATCACACATTATCAGTTAAGTGAGTCACGGCTGATAGAGACCCAATACAAATGTATGACAAAGCTGAACTAAAAATTGTTTAGTTATGTGGGTTTTCTCCTATATACTTGAGTGAATATTATACTAAGGGGAAAAATATATATTTCTAAGAGTTATTATTTTAATAATCTCTCTCTTAATCAAGAAGAAAATAAATTAGTAGTTGGGGGGTTTCAAGTGTACCTTAACATTATTTTAGTAAATCTATACAATATATAACCAGTAACCAAATTCCTCCAGTAAAATAAAAAATAGTGTAAAGAGAGATGATGGGACAAGAAGTTGTATTTGATAATAAAAACTTTTGACTTGGTTTTTTAACGATAAGTATTTCAATATTTTTCAGTGGCTATAAGGTTAACATATCTTCAGTAAAAGCATATCCAAAAGTAAGTGTACCATCAAAGTCCTTTCAAATATCCCCTTCCGGTATCTCACTCACTTGTCACTGCATTTCTACTCTGACATCCTAAATGAGGGAAAAGTGAAAAACTGGTTTCTCACCTCTAAAAAAGGTTAGTTAGTTGCTGCTGAGGTCCTCACCTGAATGTCACAATAAATGCTTCCACTTAATGCCTCTGGTCTCCCCTCTCTCACCTCTTTTAAGATATTTTCTTGTTTAAGGCATTTTCAAAATGGTCTCTCAAGTGGCAGAAATAACCTAGCATAATTGACTCTAACAATAGGTTTTACGAGTAGTTGACTTTTTTTTTGTTTCCCCTAGATAAAAAACTTATCCCTTGTGTTCTGGTTTTATTTCCTGTCAGCCATCAACATCTTTCTGATTTTATGCACATTTATTCACATAAGCAAATTAAATAATTGTGTCTGGAATTTCAAAAGGACAATGGAAATGAATGAAGCCAAATTGAAATAATTGGAAGGACGAAAATGTTATTTGACTGCATACCTTTAATCATAAGTGAAAACTTTGCTTATCAGAATACAGATGCAGTGGATAATGAAGCCATGAAGTCTAAACAGTCTTCTGAGACCCTGTGTTGCACGCAGAAACTTCCTGCATTTGCCTGATATATTTATTACATTTTTATTAGGAGAATTGCATCATTATCTACTTATAAATGTTTTAAAAGTTTCTAAAGATAAGATAATCAGCTAATTACTTCCTTACACTTTCAAATAATTCAGTAATTCTATATTAAACTTTTTTTCAGTGTATTCTAAAATCTGTTTGGGTTTAAAAAACTGTTACTGGTGTTAATTCATAGACACTTCTTAATTAGCATAAAGCAGTCTCTATGTAAACAGACATATATAATAAACTGTGATTCTTTAGATTCAGATGCACTTTCCTCAAGTAGCCGTGTTTCATAGAGGGTTTTTTTCAGTTTTGAAGGTCAGTCAAACTTTTCTCCAGTTATTCCTGTGATACTAAGTCTCATATTATTCCAAATACCTTCCCTTGTGGTAAGTAGTGTGCATAAGAAATGTGCCTTTCTATGTGACCAATTCTTCAGAATCGATTTCATCATCTGCTAAATTTTATAGCAATTGATTACCAGTTTACAGTAGTGGAATACCTAAAAGTAAGAAAATAAGAAAAATGCAACTGAAAAAGTATTTTTAGGAATTAGTTTTTTCCTTCTCCAATGTCTCTAATCTCTTTTAGATAAAGTCAGAGTTTTCGTTGGAGATGCGCATCCCGGTTTTAGACACCTCAGTTTATTCTATCTGACTTCAGCTGTTTTCATTAAAATAGACTATCTAAGCTCACACTGAGTTTAATGGAAATCTGAGCTAAATCTACATGTGTACAGGTTTCTAGTAATATTTGATAAGACTTAGAAATCAAAATATATCCACACAATAGAAGCAGATATAATAAAGGGCTTATGGCAGACCCATGGAACAACAGCTTGGTGCCAGTTCTGATTTTCTGGTGTATCACAAGCAAATTTCTTCAGGTATAGTTGTGTACAAAAACATTGAAGATTCTTTCTTAAAGAGAGTTTTCAGCTACTATAACCATTACTAGGATAATGTTGCTAACGTAAAGTCAAAGGATATTGTTTTCAAATGAAAGCTGAGATTCTTGAATTTTGTTTATGTTCTGTCATGCTGAATAAAATCCGTATTTCTAATAATATGGTGTTGATACAACATGTTAAGGCAGATGGTGTTACTTCCTACCTTAAACTCTTGGATTCAGAGTATTTATTTCTATTAAAGTCTGAAGAAATGACACTAAAATTTTATGAAGCTTGAGATGAAAACAAGGGAATCTACAAATGTATTGCTATTAAATGATTAATAATAGTATCATTGATTATTTATAGATATAAATATCAATTAAAATATCTGTTTTTTCCTGTTTTGGTGGTTTGGTTGGGGGTTTTGGATTTTTTGATTGTTTGGTTGGTTTTTTTTTTGAGCAACTGAGGCACTTCTCTATTACCTTTTGAAAAAATAAAGAAGAAATAACTAGAGACCTATGGAAAAAGTTTTATGGGATCTTACAAGATGATAAGTTAGAAACTCAATTCTAAATGTGGACATGCCTATTTTTTTAGTAAGCTGGTATGTTCAGAGTAATTTCAACATAGATTTCCTGGTTTCCACCGCAATTAGAATTGTTTTGTTGCTTTAACCTGAAGACTTTTTTTAAGCATTTATCTTGGGTTCTCAGCCTCATTAAAACATTTATATTTAATCATAGACTAGAACACCAGAGAAACAATTGAGACTTTTATTTATCAGACATGCTGACATCCTGCATCTTCTCATTAGCATGTGATGTTTATATTTTGGTGGAAACACTGGTATTCACTGTTGATATTGTGGCCTGATGTTTTAGTTTCTGTAGAAATACGTAGGAGTAAAATCAGCCTAGAAGTGAAATTTTTTATTTGAATTAACAACACTGACATTCAGACATAGGCATGAAACATCAAAAAATACTTATATGAAGTATTTTTTCTTCATGCAAAGCGGTGCAAGCCACTATTTTCCACAGCCTCAACCCACAAACAAGTTTAATAACTGCCCAAATCTTTCTAATCAATAAAGAAACTAATTTTGGCAACAGTAGAAAATGCCTCTACTGTAATGCCCAATAGGACTTGTTTCAGGATTTTGAGTTCACTTCATAAAAGATTGAAAATTATATCAGAAAGCAATAACTTCTAAAAGCAACAGATGCAGGCTGCATTCAAATGAATGACCTAATACCTTTGTTTTCTTTTTCTCCTAACATACTGGTTTAAGTAATAAAATTTGGTTAGACAGTGATGAGTGAAATAAAAACTTGTCTCTAAGGAAGAAATGTGACAGTGAAATGACCACTTTTCTTCTAAATTTTAACTTTCATTTAATAAACTGCAAATAAGAATGACGAACAAAAGAATTTCATCAAATAATTCAGACAGAACTCCGCAATGCTGTAATGTGTTGGATAATATGAACACAAAAAATTGCAGCAAACTGTAATACATTCAGTTTATGTAGTGCTGGCACATAGCTCAGACATGATTTACATTTTCAAATATTTACTTGGAGTACTGTGATGGTATGATATACAAACTACTGAAACCATTAATCAGGGCATTTGCTTCTGAACACTGATATTAGCTCATTAATTTTCCTGCAGTTTAAATGTGTTCCCATTAAGACAAAATTTTGCCATTAGCATTAAGTGTGAGTCAAAAGGTTGATATTACAACTTCACTTACAATGTGTTCTATGAATGTTCAATCTGCAGGCTATTAAGCAGAGATGAACCAATCAGAGTTAAAAATCATGCACACTCTAAGTCCTGGCTGGGTGCATTTGATTGCAATCAAGAATCATCTGATCATCTAAGCAAGAGTGCTGGAAATAAAATATACTCTGAATTTTGTGATATTTCACTTAAAGGACGTATATTTCTGTCTTCCTTCACTCTGAGGGTTTTGAGTCTGGTTGTTTTCCTACTCATGCAATGATCCTTAAAGAAAAAATAAGTTATGTCCATAAATGCATCTGTATGTCATGCATGAAAGTCAAAATACATACAAGCACACCAAACAAACAGATTTAGAGGTAATTATAGTACTAATGGAAAAAAAATAGTTAATTTATAAATTATATACATTTCTGGGTTTTAACATGTACTATGACTAAACTGTGCTTTTGCCAATTCTTCCATCTAGTTTCTTTAATTCTAACTTCGAAACTTTTAGTAAAGAATAAAATATATTTCAGACATCTTTTAACATTACTTTATATAAATCCTGATAATTTTGTGACTCTATAAGTCATAGAAATTGCAATAAAAAATATTCTGATAAAATGTATTTTAGTTCACAGACATCATTTGATGTTAATTTTAGTTTCTGTTTTGCCTTCCTGACTTTGAAGTGAAGATTTATTTTTAAAAACTTATTATATAAAAAGGGTGTTTTTACATCACCACTGTCCCTCTCATCTGTAATGGTGATGTCTTAATCTGAATATGATTAGCTATATCCTTACTATTAGGAAAAATAATTCTTACAATAAAGTACTGCACTAATATCTGTCTTCCTTTCAAGAAGGTTAACAAAACTCCTGTTTCATGTATATTTTTATTCAGGTATTATCAAGCAACATTAGAAGTTACTCAGAGATGACACTTTTTTTTTCTCTGTATCAAAAGCATTTTTGAAAGAAAAGGGAATTGATTAAAGAGACATTATTTAGTCCAGGAGGAACTGAGGCCTGACAGAGAAAACTACAAGTATTCTCAGAAAAACAGAAACAACACTTGTTTCCCAAATCAATTATTTTTATAGGTTGGTTAAGATAAAGCTTGGGTTTTTTTGGGCATTAAACATGTGGCACAGAGTGCTAGTAGCACAGTATGTTGCTCAAAAAATAAAAGGAGAAAGAGGAACATAAACCCACTTTTGTATTAATATCCAATTTGCATATGTTTTTTAATCAAGCCAACAATTCTTCTGTGTTTTACTAGTAATTCTCTCAATTTCTTCCAAAAAATGACTTTGACTATATAATAACATATTTTACTACTGATTATTAATTTTGAGGGGAGTAAGTAAACATGGACCTGTTCCTCTTGCCATCAATCCTCGAACTGTGCTGTTATACAGTCACCTGCAGAGTAAAGAGAAAAACAGGACTTTTGGTGGCAACTCTTTCCCCTCTGTTGCCTTCCATTCTACTATGGATTAATCTCAGAAGTATTTATCTTTAGTAATCACAACAGGATATTGCATCACTAGTTATGTAGCAGATGACTAGATACATGAAATAGGTAAGAAAACCCCTTCCAAAAAAAAAAAAAACCAGAATGTCAGAAACATTCATTTTAATATGGCAGATTGATTTTGAGATGTTGTGTATTAGCTTTAACGCAAATATTTTCAACCTTCATTTTAAATTCTGGAATTTTCAAGTAAGAAATTATTGTTATGAATAACAACCTCCAGGTAATCCTTTATTTTCCAGGTCAGAATACTAACATGTTTAACCTCCTCTGCCAAAATCATTAAATGTATGAAGACCAAAGGTTAAAAATTATTAAAGAAAAAAAGAAAAGTGGGTAAATGATGGTAAGCTGTAAAAAGATGACTTTTTTGGATATCTCAAATATAAGTTTTTAGTTTAAGCAAACATACAGTTAAGAAAAGTAGCTTTATTTGCTTTTTCGGATTATTACAAATGCAAACATATCTTTATCTTGAAAGAGTTGTCTGCTGCTACGTTTTGGGAAAATTCTGCAAAAGAGAGCTTTCAATTTTATTAACTAAAAGTATACTATTTATTACGAAAAGGTAATAGTGACAACAGTATGAAAAAGAGATTACTCAACAGGAATACACAACAAAATTAACACTCCTAACTATCCGGTTTTTAACTATTCTTTTCCACAAATCCGATTTAAGGTAAATTTCCATCAAATCCCTGAAGTACGTGTTTAAATTCAGCAACACATCATAGCTTAAATATTTCCATAAATATTTTAACTCAGAAAAAAGAACAGAAAAAAAGCATATAATATTATTGAAAAATAATGGTTATTAGGTAAGATAATTCAAAACATTTAAGGTATAAATTTTTCAAAATGTTCAAGAAGCACATGAATTTGCAGTGCACATAACCTTTAAAAAGTAACCTGTTGTGATATTTCTTTTATATTTAAATTTGAATCAATTTCTTAACCAAACCACATCTGACTTCAAAACAGTAACTCCCTGAAGACAACATCTGAATTTTTTTAATTAAGTGTTTAAGGTGATACTTCAGCTTTTAAGTATACATGTTATTTAATCTTTTATCAATTACTGACAATATATTTATTATTAGAGTGAAACACTCTAAAAGACATTAATGTTTTTAATAGGCAATCATTATTCATCATTTACTGAAAGTGAATATTATTCTCCTTTTAATCAAATTGATTTTGTTGATTAGGTATAATTGGGTATTTGCTAGTAATAGTTCTCATGAGTTTTTCCCTTTTTTATTTAGATGCTTAAAAAATCATAAGTGGAAATTGACTGACTTCATGCAGATATCAAAATAGAATCTATGAATTATAGCCAGAAAGGTGTCACTTTCGTTCCTTTATTACAAAGTGACATAACATGACATCTTTACCTACAGTTGTTCAGTTTTAAGGTGGACTGATTTCACCTTCCTAATCTTCTAGGAAATAGTCATAATATTGAATCATCATCAAAGAAAAAAATAATAGAATAATTTAATTATTGGAGTTGGAAGTAACCCCTAAAGATCATCTAGTCCAACCTCCTTGTCATAAGAAGGGACATCTTTCTCTAGACAAGTTTGATCAAAGCCCCATCCAACCTAATCTTGCACACTTTCAGTGATGTGCACATCCATAACATCCTGGGCAATCTGTTCCATATTTTCACCATACTCATTGTAAAAAATGTCTTCATTATTTGCAAACTAAATTTACCCTCTTTCAGCTTAAAAACATTATCCCTTACCCTGTTACTGCAGGCCCTGATACAAAGTCTGTCTTTCTTATGTCACTTTTCAGTATTGAAAAACGGCAATAAAATTTTCCCAGAGCCTTCTGTTCTCCAGGCTGAACATCCCCAACTCTCTCAGCGGGTCTTGAACGTTATCATGTACTGCTATTCTTGTACAAAGGGAGCACTTACAAGGCAGTTCAGAATAATATTTTGTTGTAGTAAATAAAATAAAGTAATAAGGCGCCTGGCTGTCCTGACTGTCCTCGCCCAGGGCGCGAGCCTCCGGGCCACCACAGCCTACTGTGGGGATGACTCCCACCGAGGTGGGGCTGCTCCTGGCGAGTGATCAGCAACGAGGTGCCTCTGGTAAAGGAGGCGAGACAAGACAAAGGGTTGCAGGAGGGAGTCTCCTCCGTGATCTCCTTTATTGTAGGGTTAGGGTGCAGGGTATCCGGGAGGAAGATTGGCAAAGGAGAGATCCCAAGGGCTGTCCCCTGGGCAGCCAGTTATAAGGAAAAAGGGACAACCAATAGGAGAAGGGACAAGGGGAGGGTGCAAGGGTCCGGGATCCAATTAGAACATAAAAGGGGAGGGTACAACAAACAACAACCAATAACATAGCAAACCCATCAGAAGGTTCGGGAAGAGGGGGGTTGGTCCAGAGCCCCAGGCACGCCTCCCTCCCAGAACAGGGGCAGATCTCATGCCCCTGAATCCTCCCCTAATGGGGAGTCACACTCCAAGGAGGTGGAGCTGGATCAGGAGACAGCTGCCACCAGGGATGGACCTCCCACAATATTTGACTCAGACTTTGTATAGATATGGATTAGAACCAAGAAAGATGATAAAATATCAGGCTTGCTTATTTTCCTTAAAGTCCACAGTGCTCTATTGCATCTTCCTGTTTTATTCCAGCAAAACCAGGCATGGCTATACCCTTTTTTAAAGTAGCTTCTGTAACTGCAGAAGAATTTCTGAATTGTTGCAGCTCATAATGTATATGTGCAAATGCAACATAAAAATTCTCAAGAGTATCGTGCAATAACCATTGGCACATAGATTTTGGTGAAATGAAAAGACAGAACACTGAAGCAAACCCAGCTCTTCCATGAAGAGAGAGTTTCTATCCGTTTGCTGAAAAGATTATTTTGCAGGACTTCTGGAAGAAGAAACTCAAACCAATAGAGAATTTTTGATAAAGACAAGTTGACGTAAATCAAGAATCATCATTTTAAAAATAACACACATGATTCTTTCCAATTGTGATCACATCAGAACTGATTTATCTATATTGTAAGAGAGAACTGAGGAGGACATGAACTGTACTGTTCAGAACTGCTTGTCCTCAAAAAGGATTATTCAGCTCTCTAAGTCTGGCTGCTCATCATACAATGAAAGTTGTGCTGATGTGAAAGTGGTTCTGATGATGCTTCACATGTACATTCCGGCAGCTCTATTTCATTTTGCCACCGATTGACTGCAGACACTTTACACAATTTGTCTTAAAACTGTTAAATTGATCAAAGCCCAATAATGTCTTTCATTGCATCTTCAGCTACTAATTCTTTTTGATGATCAAGGCAATGAATCAACTGTAACTTCTGGAACTTGTTTAAGCCCTGTGCAAAACCTTATTTTTATTATCCATTGTTAGTCATTTCATTGATGTCTCCTCTGTTGCATTTCCAGAATATTTTCCTTGAGAAGTTAATAGGCTAGGAGAAATAGAAGCAGGCTTGAATATGGTTTCTCGCTTGATGTGTAGTTATTTTTTTCCTTCATTCCAGATCTTTCAGAAAGACACTATAAAAATTTTTTTAAACATCCATTTTCTTAATAATCTTGTCAAAACACTAAAAATACCAGAAGAAATTTAATGACAGAGACATTATACTACCAACACACACAACGTATTCCAGATGCAAGACCGACTTTATTTCCAATAGAAACAATAAATTGATTAAATATCTTTGACATTTTATCAATACTGTGGAAATTACTTAATGTGTGAGCATATGCTATAGAAACAGATATCAAAGAAAACCGAAAAAAGATTGAGAAGAAATAAGAAGTAAGTTCCCGTTATTCTCTTGGGAACAAAACTGACTGTTGATCATAGGTCTCAACTGAGTTTGGGAAATTTTACTGTATTTATGGGAAAATGCATATATTAATTATAAGTAAGTAGGTATACATGTGTAGACAACCCAACATTAAATGGACTTCAAAAATTTTTCTCTTTTTATCTTATCTTTTCTTTTTCATGAAAATTCAAAACAAAGAAAAATAAAGGCTGTTTATTTTGCAGAGGCACTGAAATTCACTAGAAAGACACCTTGAGGTTCTTTGAACACAAGAGACCAATTCTGTTGTCTAAATATGGGTATCTAGAGTTATTATATGAAACATATATTTATTTATTTATATATATAGAACTCTGGCACAGGAGGATAAGACTTCAAGGACCCACACAGAAGAAGCAAGAGTTCACAAATAGAAACAACAGCATCTGAAAAAGTTCTGGATTTTCATTTTTAAGCATCTTCCTCATACCCTGATGTTTATATTTCCAGCCGATGAGATGACAGAATGTTACAAGTACACTTATTTCTGTCTCAAACCTTGTTTTAGTTCAAGATATATAGTGATGTATTGTATAAGCCAATACACAAAAAACAATAACACAATTGTTTTCTACTTATTTGAGTGTTTTGTTCCAAAAAGGATCACACAATCATTTAGATGAGAAAAGATCTCCAAGACCTTTTGACTGATCACAACCTTGTTAACTAGACCATAGCACTAAGCGCCATGGCCAGTTGTTCCTTGAACACTTTGAGGGATGGTGACTCCACCACCATCCTGAGCAGTCCATCTCAATGCTTAACAACCCCTTCCTTGAAGAAATTCCACCTGGTGTCCAACATGAACCTCTGACGCAGCTTGAATCTATGTTCTCTTGCCCTGTCAATGGTGGCCTGGCAGAGAAGCCAAACCCCCACCTGGCTACAACCTCCTTTCAGGCAATCGTAGAGAGTGAGAAGGTCACCCCTGAGCCTTCTTTTCTCCAGGCTAAACACCCCCAGCTCCCTCAGCTGCTCCTCATAAGACTTGCTCTCTAGTCCATCCACCAGCTTTGCTGCCCTTCTGTGGATGCACTCCAGCACCTCAAAGTCTTCCTTGAAGTGAGGGACCCAGAACTGGATGCAGTACTCCAGGTGCATCCTCACTAGGGTGATGTACATGGCTAAACATGTAGTGTTCTCTAAATATCTTTGTTAGAGTAAAAATGGATATATTCACTTTGAAATAAACCCCTCCACATTTTAAGGGAACTCTAAGGAAAACAAGCAGTTTTTATTGGTATTTATGACCTAAAATAAATTGGACAGCAAGTAAAGAAAAAAAAGTTTCCTCTGTTTATTTATACTGGGTTTGGCTCATCTAAAATGAGATAGTGGAAGAAAAAGATTTTTGTCAACCACAATAAATGAGACAACCTAATTAATACATGTACAATATACTCATGGAATTACCTTCAAGTAATGTTTGTTAAAACACATTAAACAAGAGTCAAGGCTAATGATCACAGATCCAAATAAATAGCATTGTCATACTTACATCAGCATATTGATGACAAACATAGTATAGTGTACAGAAAGTAATTTCATGCTTCACTTTCTACTTATTTGCATGTTTAGATAAGCGATTAATGTCCTTCCAGCTGTTTCTGGATGTTGTAGATCCTGGGAGTAGCACTTTGTGTACCCAAACAAAATTAATTAAATGCTGCAAAATACTATACTTGTTGGAACAGAATTCCTAAAACAGATGCAACCAGCCGTAATATTCAAATGCAAAGGTTTGTCTGTCTCAGTCTCTAGATGCAGTGAGTGGGAAAAAACTAGTGAAAAATATGAGAAATATCCATAAGGATATACCCATAAAGATATATCCATAAGGATATTTCTCTAGAGAAATCCTCAGAAACTGCATGAAATATAGAGATTTCCTCAGTTAAAGGATTTGTCTTTGGAGTTACAATATATAGTAAAGTCAAGAGAGACACAATTTGCAAGCTGATGCTCTTTGCTTACGGTAGCTGAGTTTGGTTGACAGCTGAATTCTGCCATAGTTAAGAGCACCAGTTTACCACACTCTTTTAGCAAACACAAAATTGCCTTATCAAGGTGTCATGCAATATTGGCCCCTGAGGAACACCACTCATCACTGCTTTCCACTTGCACATCGAGCTGTTCACCACAGTTCTTTGTGTGCGGCCATCCAGCCAATTGCTTTGAATGGTCCATCCACCAAATCCCTGTCTCTCCAGCTTAGAGACAAACATGTCAAGTGGGACAGTGTCAAATGCTTTACATGTCCAGGTAGATGATGTCAATTAATCTTCCTTCAACCACCAGCCCTGCAAACCCATCGTAGAAGGCCATCAGATTTGTCAGGCATGATTTGCCTTTAGAGAAGCCATGTTGGCTGTCACCAATAACCTTTTTCATTCTTCCAGTCCCTGTCTTTCCCTTCTGTGTCTTGGTGGTGTGTCTGGAACACATGAAGACCAAGGAAAAACAGTCATTGAGTACCCCAGCCTTCTCCATAAAGAAGATAAATGGGTTTCCACTTTCCTTCTGGAGAGGGCGTCTATTTTTCTTAGTCTTCTTTTTGTCACTGGTGTGAAGCGGGTCTGCCCCTATGCTGCCTTCGCCTCCCAGCCCAGCTTCGCCTGCCGTGGGAGGACCTTGGGGTAGAAGCTTCTGGGCCCCCCCCTGGACTGAGGGGTAAGGCGTGCCCAGGGCTCAGGACCCGCCCACCTTTCCTGATCTTTCTCTACCTTTAGTTGTGTTATTGGATGATTTGAATTGTACCCCTCCCTCTTATGTTACCATTGGTTGACGTATGTTATCCCCGCCTCCTGTGCCTTCCCTGATTGGTTACCCCTGTCCCCTCTTAAGCAGCTGTCACAGGGGTGTGGGTGGGATTCCTGGCATCCTGTCCCAGAGGCAGGCAGGGCAGAGATTCCCTCTCCCCGTGTCCCTCCTGGGATAGAGTGGAGTTGTCCTCCCTTGCTCTCCTTTATTTAGGGTAGGGGGTAGAGGTATTCGTCGTCGTCTCCTTTATTTATTTGACTAGAACACTGATGCACCTATAGAGGCTTTTCTTGTTGGCCTAGATGTCCCTAGTCAGATTTAATTCTATCAGGGATTTAGCTTTCTTGATTGATCTTGCTCAGACAGTCTGTCTGTAGATTTCACAGACTACCTGTCCATGCTTCCACTTCTGTAGGTTCCTTTCTGTGTTTGAACTTGTCTAGGAATTCCCTGTTCATCCATGCAGGCCTCCTGCTGTTTTGGCATGACTTCCTCCTTGTTGGGGTACATTGCTCCTGAGCTTGGAGGAGGTTGTCCTTGAATATTGAATATATAGAAAATGTTCATCTCTGAAGAAACATCTAGTACATTATTAAATATTTCAAGCAAAAACACAGTGTCACTCTGCCTTGCCTTACAACTCAAAAATATACCCAAATATTCAATAGTCAATACCCAATTAAAAAAAAAATTGTATGTAAATATTGAGCTCCAGCATCTATAACTTGTTATGTACAACTGCATGCTCATTGGGAACACTGTAAAATCCGTTCATACAGAAGGGAAAAAGATATATAATAAAAGGAATTCTTTGACAAACCAAACAAGTTAAGCATTTTTTGCAGAATTGTTTAAAAAATGTATGTAGATTGAACACAATAGTCCTTTTGCCATGTGAATTTACATCCTATATGCAGGGCAATCCTTCATTCTTTTCAGCTTCAGCTATGATAATTGTAAAGCAAACTCTCATGTATACCAAGGTGGATTACAATGCCTATCAGGCACTTATTCTTGGAAGCAAACAACAGAAATTTGTCAGAAACCTGAAATCTACTTAACACAAGGCATCTGTGGCATCTTTTAAATATGCTGATTTAACGCTTGACAAAATCAATGACCGTCTGTCTATCTGCTAAGGTTTAAATAAGAAAACAATGGGACTGCATGTAAGGTAGACAAGAGGGGAGAAAAGAAATAAAATCTTCTCTTGTCTTGCTGCAAGTCTTATTGGTATTTCCCTGTTTATACAAGAAACACCTGTAATCTAACATGTAGAGATTCCTTTAATGGGTCAGCCAGTCTAATTTAATTACCATATTTCCACAGGAAAATCAAATCTGAGATATGAAATTTTGGGACAGGCCAGTAGGAACATGACAATTTTTTTTCACATGTTAGCTAAAGACGGTGTCTAACACACCTTCAAAGTAAAAATATCAAGATAACAAAGTAGAGTTGCTGCGCACTGCACAAAACTTCTCTTTTTGTTCTCTGTGTTGCAGTACTTTGAGCTACATGTTCCTGCTACAGTTACTACTTTTACATTTAATACACAAAAAATTTCAGTTTTAAAAATTATTGTTAATGTCTTTAATCTTAGTGATTAGTCTTCTTCTATTCATGCTCACACACAGACTACCACTGATCATTTTTAACTTGGTTCCTTAACAGGAAGAAAACTCTAGTGCTGGGCAGCAGCCAGTCTTGTAAAACTTGAAGGAAAACAGATCGGAACTAGTTGCTCAACTTCCTTGTCTGCATTTGTATTGGTTGCATTCTAATTAGTGCTATTTATTCTCTCTTTAAAAATGCATTTCAGAAAACTGAGCCTGTGATCTTACATATAAATTTTCAGTAATAATTGCATTCCAGAACTGTACTTTGCATAAATATGAAATAATTTAAGTTGAGAGGGACAACTCCCTAGCCAGAATAATGTAAGATTGTATGACATTGCTTAGAGCTGTGCCCATCTTTCGAGGGATGGAGATTTTACAACTTCTTTGGGCAGCCTGTTTCACTTTTTCACAACTGTCACTATGATTTTTGCTTGCTTGTTTGGTTGGTTTTATATATTTTTGAAATTGTTTTTGTTGCAACTTGTTTCCTGTGGCCCATTACCCTTTCACTGTGCACCTCTGAGAAGAGTTTGATTTTTTTTTCTCTATTACTAGTCAATAGGCCTCTAAAGACAAGCAATCGCCTTTTCTGAGGACAAGGCAAGGGAATTAGGACTCATCTTCTTCAGAATGAGCAAACCCAGAGCTCCTGATCTCCCCATCCAAGCCTTCAACCATCTTTGTGGCCACTTATTAAGCTTCTTCAGTTTGCAAATGCTTTCCTTGTATCTGACTGTTTCTGAGTGTGTCAGTACCAGGCACTTTAGCAGATGAATTCTTATGAGTGGTGAATAGTGAAGAATAATTACATTCTTGCACCCAATGGCTACTTCTAACTGGGTACTGTGCTCTCCCTGACAGTGTCCACTGTGGAACTGGCCTTCCCCAAAACAAGGGTGTGCTGCTGACTCTCATCCAACTTGGTTTCCATCAGGAACACCATCTCCATTTTTGCAAAGCTTCTTTCGAGTATTGGTGGGTAATCTCCATTTCACTGCTATTGTGAAACATACCAAGACTGACTTTGTTCATAAACTAAGTGGAAATTAAGTGCAATTTGCAGAAAACTGTAAGGGAAACAGGCTTATCCCTGGTGAAGAAATGAATTAATATTTTTGTGAAGAGACAAAATGCACTTCACCTGGATCAAATTGTCCAATTTGAATACAAAGAAAGCTTAATTTTTTCTATGAAACTACTAAGAGAAATTAATACATATGGATAAAGAATGTGAGACAACTGGACAATTGACATATTAGAGGAGCAGCCAGAGAAAAAAAATTATAAACTAAAGAAATTAATAGAAGATAATAGATGAGGAATAAAAAGATGAACTGTTAAAAGACATTGAACAAGAATAAAATGCAAGAGTTAAGTCTGAAAACAGAATACAGTAAATTGACAAAACAGAAATTCAATACAGGACAAACAATAAGCAAAGAATGCAAAGAAGCAGAAGAATATGGGAGCAGAAATGTGCCTCAGGCCATGTGTGATGAGATAAAGCAGATGACTGGAA
Organism: Acanthornis magna; assembly: GCA_036785705.1. Lineage (NCBI taxonomy): Eukaryota > Metazoa > Chordata > Aves > Passeriformes > Acanthizidae > Acanthornis > Acanthornis magna. Next base: position 234,308 of record JAWUZG010000004.1, on the reverse strand, counting down.
GACCTGAACTGAAGATGTTGGCAGTGAGAGACAAGTGTTGACAAATTACTAAGGATATGAAATGAATAAATGACGGAAAGAACATTTTGAAAAGCTGTACAACATGCAATTACAGGAGCTGGGATATGCCTGGAAAACATTTTCTCAGGAGAGATATACCTCAAGAAAATGAAGAAAAGTAAATCTCAGAATTCTTGTAAGAAAAAGCAAAAATAACAGTGCAAAGCTTGACAAGTATGAATGCAGGAAGGGGAAATAATGTGGACTAAAAAATGTGTGTCTTCTACAGTCTTACAAGAAAAGATGAGAAATACAAAAATTGCAACATCCAGAAGATATTTTACATCAATTATGGAAAAGAGTAAGCTAGAGCAAATTAGAAAACTCATCTACAGGAAGGGTTAGAAGAACAAGTGAAAGACATATTGAGCATTAACTTATTCATTCTACGGGCATTTACAAGGATGTTGAAGGTGTGAATGACAAAGTACGTCACTGACTTTTCCAGAGGGGTGAATAATACAGATCAGATTCTTGTGATAATAGAGATTCTGGAAAATATCATGTGTTAAATAATACACTACAGTAACTTCACAGGACTCAGACTTTAGATTACATTTCAAATACTAGAATACAGAACTTAAGAATGAGTGACATTTTCAAGCAGATAAGCTTGTTGACACAAAATGTCTTTAGAGAATTAGTGGCAGCAATAAGAGCAGATGAGAAACTGACCAGATTATTACAGGCTAACAGGGGACACTATCAAAGATTCTATCAGATGTGTTCATTTTAGTGATTAAAGCCAGAAAAAGCTTTTGTACTGGGAGCCAAAATAAGAAAATTGGTTTTATGTGAGAAGTAAGTGAGACAACCAAAGGGGAAACCTTAGACATAGAATCATGGCTCTGTTCAAAAAGTATTTACAGAGAATCAAAAGACAGAATCATTAGTGTCTTGAAGAAATTACTTGAAATCAAGTGCTGAATTAAAAAGAGTTGAACAAATCCTAAAAGTCATATTTGTTGAAGTACTCAGGAGGAAGAGGTTCTCTTTTGTTTTTCTTTGACTTTGAACATCAGTAAAATGTAAGACAAGTCTGAATTGAGCAAGCTTCCTAAAGATTAAGAAAATTCCTTAAAACTTCCAGCATTCACTACTACAAAGAAACATTCCATTGATCATAGTAACAGCAAAACCGCAAGAACAAATTTCACTTCGGTTTTTACATTTGAAGTTATTTAGATATAAAATCCTCAGTTCCTCTATAGTTAAGGCAAGCTTGTTTGAATACATGTTCTTTACACTTTTAAAGATTTCTATGATTAATAAACTCCACAAAATTTAACAGAGAAAATCATGCCATAAAGACAAGTAGGAAACAAGATGTTTAAACAGAGTTTAACCCTCAAGAGCACAATGCACGTTCTTTCAGAGCTAAAAGAAATTGAAATTTTAACTTTATGATGAAAAATTTCTCATTTAATATAATAATCCTCCAATTAAACTATTTTATCTTCAATATTGTTTCCTTTGTAAGTCTCCATCTCTTCTGGAAAATATCGAGACCAGGACTAAAGAGGTAGCGGTCTTGCATGGACTTCACAAGAAAGAGGTCCTAAAAGTTGGTTTTGTTGTGCTTCCTTCTCTGCTACTATTGTCACTTGGTCAACTCCTATCAACTACTTGTTGCAGTATTTTAGCAGAATCAGATGATTTCTACAGCCATTGAATGTCTTTTCTCTATGCTGGCAGCCAGCAATGGGAAAAAGCCTTTAATTTTAAGGCATGAGGGCTGCGGGTCCTCTAGAGCTCTGAGATGGTCCCTTTCTCCAAATATTACCTAGAGCTCCATCAGAAATCCTCAATGTGTGTAAAAAACAGACTGGCTATTTCATGTCAGAGTAACATATTTTACCTCACAAAGGAAAAAAACATGATGAAAGTCTTGTGGACCAAAATCAATTACCATCATAGGCAAAATAAACCTGGCTTGATGGAAATTAATTTAATTTATTGTCAACTAATAACAGAGTAGGATAATGAGAAATAAAACAAAAGTGAAAACACTTTTCTCATCCTCCTTCTTCTTGACTGTCTCAATTGTACTGAAAAATTTTCTACCTCTTCCTGCCTTGAGTGGTGCAGGATGGATGAGGTTGGAGTCATAACACTTTGTCTCTGCCGCTCCTTCCTTCTTACTCTTTTCTCCTGCTCTAGCATGGGGCCTCAACCATAAGATAGAGTCCTTAATGAACTTCTCCAATGTGGGTCCTTTCCACAGGCTGCAGTTCTTCAAAAACTGCTCTGGGATGGGTTCCTTACAGGCTACAGCTCTTGACAAAAACTTGATCCTGTGTATACTCATCACAGGCCTTGGCTCCTGCCAGAAGCAGGCTCCAGCATGGGCCCTTCATGGCATGCTGCTTCTCAGGGCACATCCATGTGCTCTGGTGTGGGGTCCTCCATGGGCTGCAGGTGGATCTGTGCTCCACTCTGGTCCTTCATGGGTTGCAGGGGTACAACTGCTTCACCATTGTCTTCACCAGGGGCTGCAGGGGAATCTTTAGTCTGGCACTTGGAGCACCTTCTGCTACTCCTTCTTTGCTCACCTTGGTATCTCCACAGTTGCTTCTGCCACATTTTCTCATTGCTTTATCACAGAGCTGTTGCACATAAGGTTTTACCCTTTCTGAAATCTGTTGCCACGGGGGCTCCACCAGTATTGTTGATGGGCTTGGCTTTGACAAATTAAGGGTCCATTTTGAAACCAGCTCTGTTGGACACAGGGGCAGCTCCTGGTATCTATTCACAGAAGCCATGGCTTAAGCCTCCATTCTGCTAGTAAAACATTGCTACACAAACCAAATGCAGTAATAAAGTATATCTTAAAAAAATTAGTATGTATTGGATGTTTGCTAAAAGGATGTGGCTAGGTGGCAGAGAGAAGGTTTCCTGCTTCCAAAATGCTGGCCAGTGCAGTGGAGGCTAGACAGAACCTTTTATATATAGTAACTGAAACCAAAGATTTTAGAGGGACATGGACCAAAGAGATACTAAAACTGGGGTAATAAGGGAGTCTATAGCATTAATGAAAACTGGAAGAAATGGTGCATAAAATATATATATTGTCAGTCCTCAGATATAATAAAAAGTGGTTTTCTACTTTGAATATTTTAGCTCTCCACACCTTTTTTTTTTCCTTGTTAAGCCCTTAGTTTCTTCTGATAGGTGCAATTTAATTGAGTAAAGCCTTTGATTGACATACATAATGAAAAAGATCCATGATTCCTGGCCCTGAACATTGTCACTCTGTTGTTGATGCAGGATAGCAGCGAAGGACACGACGGGGTCTGCTGTTCTCATATGGAACTGCCAGTAGTGCACCAAGCCACATTCTTAGGATGCTTGGAAAACAGCTCTGACCTCGGCAGGGTGGTGAGGAGGGAAGGGGATAAAGAAAAATTTATAAAGTGCTGGGTGGCTTCTCCTACACCTACTATAAAAATTCACTCAATCTCAGTGACAATGAGGAGAGAAAGGAGAGATTGGTATTACTTGCAATATCTTCCCCTCTGCCTTTCCTTTTTCGATAGCTCTGTTCGACTCACACCAGAGCTATATTTCATTTAACCACTTTAATCATACCAGAGCTACACAGGAAGCAGCCTGCAGAGAGCCTGGCCAGAATGATTTACTTTTACAATGCATCACCCTACAGGCTTAAAATGCACAAAAAGTGATTTTAGCAACTCCCAGTGGGATGCAGGCAATACAGATTTCATGTTGTAACACAAGAGGAAGAGCAGATATAACTGTCTATACTAACTCTCTCTAAGCAGCCATGGAATCTCTGGCTGAAGGAGGATTAACTTCTTGTCAGACATTAAAATCTATAATAAGAAATATAATAACTGAATGGAGTTGGTGGGTGTTTTTGTTCAACAGAGAAGGGATCTAGAAGGTCTGTTAAGAATCCAAAAGCTTTGAAATGGGAAACTAATTAAGGGCTGTAAGTACTTAACTAGTTAAAGGCTAAGAGAACTGTGAGTTAAGGATGCAGATTTATGTGTTTGAGAGGGGCTAATAAATAATGACAAATAAAACATGATTAAACCATTTCTGCTTATGATAAATGATATAGCTCTTTTCCTGAGTAAAATTTCACTGGATTCCTAATTCATTGGCCAAATGGACTGAAAAACAAGTATATAACTAAGACTGAACAAAAGTTTTCTTTTAACTGGGCACTTTTCATAAATGCTATTGAACAGATGTTTTATAGAAGTGCTTTTGACGAAGTCATCACTGCTTATTGTGGTTGGCTTAAGAATGACACTTCAGCGTCATAACAATATTCAAGATTTCAAACTTCATCTACATTTTGTATAGGAGCTCTTGTTCTTAAGACAGAACAACCATGACACACTATGTTTGGGATATTTTCCTTTAGGTTGCTCACTTCCTTCTCTTTAGTGAAGTCCAGTCTGAATATCCAACCCGTGACAAACTATTTGGGAGTGAGAAGCGATGGCAGAAGTCAAAAAAAGATTCTGCCATTTAGTTTACTGAAATAGAAAGTTTAAAAAAAAGAACAATTCTGATTTAAAAGCTTTGGTCTAATGCATTGTTCATTTCCATTTTATTTGCGCGTCAGAAAAAGAACCTTTTACTGAAAAAATGACAACAAAATCTGTACTCTGCTATTCACTTAGTGAGCAAACATATACAAAAATATTTAATTTGCATGCAAAACCATTTGGGAAAGTACATAAATCTCTTTAACATTTATTTGGACACTAAGAATGTACCTAGACACAAGTATGTGATTTTTCTCTCACCTAAAATGAAATGGTTGTTCTAAAATTAAATGATTGCACCATTCAGGTTTGTTTCTTCATTGCTTTACCTTATCTAGTAACAGACAGAAGTACCTGAAAGTCAGTGAAAGTGCATTTTTTCGTGATTGCATTTTTTATCAAAATGCAGACTAGGAGTAGTAAATATCTGCTAGTCCTAAGATTACATCAATAGTGGGAATAATCACAGCTGTTCTACCGAATTATTCTCTAATGGCAATATCAAATATTGAAATAGGGCTGCAAAGAGATTTAGAGTTTTAAAATGGCAGGTAAGCGCTAAACTATAAAGTGATCAAAAAATTATATATATATTTTTTAACTGAGGAAGCAAAAATAAAATTTATTTATGTGTTTTTATTATCATGTTGCTTGGTAATATTTTGCAGAATTATAAGATTCCCTATTTAAAAAAAAAAAAAAAAGCAAACAAGTTGTTCTCTGTGCCATAGGACTTAAAAAGCCCATTTTCTCTTGAGTTTATATTCATTATTATCTTCACACTCTGCTGCAACCAAATGCCTATAACAAGTACTTATACCTAAAATAGAATTTTTCCCATGTGCCTCAGTCCATGTTAATGGATGTATGTGGCTTCTAGATCCTAAGCTGGCTGAGCAAGCAATTGAAGATCTGTGTCTGCTTTGGAACAGTGCTTCTGCCTGCCTGGCAAACATATGTCTAAAGCAAAATAAAGAAGGACTTATTTGACCCAATTTCTTCCCCAGTGCGAGGATAATAATAGCTTCAAGCTCTACTTTAGTTCTTAGGCCCTTGAAAATATTTAGAGTGGGATTTAGGTCTCTAACAGCTCAAAACAGCTACCTTAATGTGGGCAAGTACTATCTACTAAGGTCCTCAGGATATCTCAGAAAACAGAGCAGGTTTGACACAGAATATAGAGAATACATCAACAAGCTTCCAAGTTAGTAGCTGGAGGTCAAGATGGGTAATTTAGGACACTCCAGATGGTGTTGCATGCTTAGAGAACACCTGAGGACAACACTGAATATAAGAATCTACATGATATCCAGGTCTCTCAAATCTTACTATAATTAGCAGAGATAATCAATACAGTTAGCTATAGCTGAAACTGGAACACTGGTGTCTACTATAAAGTTAATACTTCCTAAAACATTGGGCAACAATTGAGAGATTTAGAAATTTGGGAGTCTAAATTTAGATATTTATGGTCTGAATGATGAGTCCATCCTTATTATTCAATTCAGTTGTGTGTCTACTGGTGGGAAAAAAATTATTATCAACCTGGCCAGCCTCGTGATGAGAGTTTTGAAAAAGGTGCATCAAGAGAGGGAGAAAATGACTCACAGTCAGGTGAGGAAGCAGAGGACCAGGCTAGTAAGCAAGGGATGAAAGATGCTGTGGAATTAAAAGATCTTAAAAATAGTATGAAGAAACTACAATTCGGACTAAAGGAGGACCATCCTGAGCCTATGCGCATAAATAGAGATATGTTGAGAGTACATATGTTATGAGGGAAAGTCAAGCCACCACACCAACCAATCTTATTTATTTAATTATTTATTAAATTAGCATTTTAGTGGTCCAAACCTTTATCTCACGTTATTTGTAAAGTCTCGTGGCAGGTTGACCCTGGCTTGACGCCAGCTACCAACCAAAGACACTCTATCATCCATCTCAACTGGATAGGGGATATCCAGCAATATAATATAACAAAAAGGCTGGTGGGTTGAGAGAAGGACAAAGGCAGATCACTCAGCAATTACTGTCATAGGAAAAACAGACTCAATATAGGGAAATTAATTTAACTTATCACCAATCAAATCAGAGCAGGATATTGAGAAATAAAAACTATATCTTAAAACACCTTAGCCTCACCCGTTCCTTCTTCCCAAGCTTCAATTTAGTCATGAGTTTTCTACCTCCTCCCCCTCAGTGGCAAGGAGGGATGGGGGCTGAGGTTCATCACAGGCTCTCTGTGCTACTCCTCCTTCCTCAGGGAAGGACTCCTCGCAACCTGTCCCCGTTGTTGCATTGGGTCCATCCCATGAGTGCAAATCCTTCAGGAGCAGACTGCTCCAGCATTGATCCCCCCGGGGATCGCAAATCCTGCCAGCAAACCTGCTCCATTGTGGGCTCCTCTTTTCACAGGTCCACAGGTCCTACCAGAAGCCTGCTCAAGTGCAGACTTCCCATGGGGTTCCAGCCTCCTTCACGGCACATTCACCTGTTCTGGCGTGGAGTCATCCACAGACTGCAAGTGGATTTCATCTACGTCGTGGACTTCTGTGGGCTGCAGGGTCAGTCTGCCTCCCTATGATCTTCACCAAAATCTGCAGGGGAATCACTACTCCAGCACCTGGAGCACCTTGTCCCCCTCTTTCCTCACTGATCTTGATGTCTGCAGGGCTGTTGCTTTCACATATTCTCACTCTTTTTTTTTTTTTTTTTTTTGCAGTTACTTTTACTCAGCAATCTTTTTCCCTTCTTATATACATTTTCCCCAAGGCACAGTTATTGGTGGGCTTGGCTTTGGCCAGTGGTGGGTGTGTCTTGGACCTGGCTGGCATTGGCTCTAGCAGACATAGGGGAAGCTTCTGGCAGCCACTCCTGTTGTTGCCCCATTAACAAAATCTGTCTGCAAAAAATCAATATAAGACTGCAGGAAAAATGAAAATACATGACAGGATGTTCTAGAAGGTATTCTTTTCCATATTACACAGAGATGACAGTAAGGTTGAGTGGCAATCTGGAGAAAGCTCTTTTTCCCTTTGAGGGAGAAGATTCTATATAAGTTACCTAAAAAAGGTATTCATTTTTTGAATGCCTGAACTTAAGTGAGATAAAAGTCAATGTTAGTGCTTAAACTGTTATGTAAGTCGCTATCCCTGAAACTAAAGTTTAGAGTCAGATTTGGCCCACTGCATGAAATTTCTTACCCAGAAAAAAGATTGAGGGGAATCCCTTTGCTCTACAATCAAGATGATTTTTATTTTTAACAGTATAAAATATTCCGCTGTGTGACTTTAAGGACTTTCTCCTTGTTTTCCCAGAAAGCAAATTATTTAAATGGAATTCAGAACTAGATCAACAATGGTAGATCTTTCTTCCAAATACTACAGAGTGTAAGCAGTTATTTGAACATTTCGAGATTATAATCTTGCCCTTTACAAACATGTTTGCTAGATACAGAGGGCCTGTTGGCTGATCATTTTCTATCACATCTGTTTGGATGGCATCATGCCCATTCACAAGCTCATCAAACCCTTGCCCAAGGGCAAAGCTACTAACTAAGCAAGCACTAGTTAAAAAAAGGACAACCAAGAAGATACAGTAGACTAATATACTGTAAGGTAAGGAAAATAGGAGGCACCATAGATGCTTCAAATATAGAATATCCCTTCATTATACTGAATGTGAAATTTGGAGGAATGACAGGGCTTTTTTTCTGAGATAACAGTAGGGAGTTGGTCAAATGCTATCTGAGATAACAGGCAACACTTTGCTAAATGTATCATGGTAGGTGCAAATATGTGTACAAGTAAGTACAGAAACAAATATTACCTTTGCTAGCAAATTTTGAAAAGACAACAATGGTGCTACTAGTAAGATCAATAAGCAAGCAGATGGTAATACATGTATTTGTAATATTTCACTCAGCTAGCATTTAAAGTGCTTTAATTAGTTCAGCTGTCCAAGCCTCTTTCTCCTCCATGTCATCATTCACGTATTATGTCAATAGACAAGGAAATATTAAATTTATTATCGTTATGGTACAGATGCAAAAAATGGGACGAAATGATAGAGGTCATGAAACAAGACTATAGAAATGCATTGGATAAAGTACAATTTTGTTTCCAGTCATGGAATATAATTTCAGGGGAAAAAAATGAAATTGACAGAGTGCTTAAAGCTACAGTATATAAAAAAATGAAGATTGATCTAGATATCTAAAGATTTAACAAAAACAGAATAAAATGGTGTTTATAATCACAATAATGGGCTGTAATCACTCCTTTTTTAAAGTTATATTAATAAATAACACAAGAATTTAACAAGAACATCTAAATTCCATTCTTAAAGGTATTGGGGATAGTTACTAATTGGAGAATAGTCCTGGGTAGGAAAAAAACCTGAGGTTTTCATTCCGGTGTTCTCTAATTCTTTCATCATCCAACAACTCTCTCAACAACTCTTTTACTTGCAAAGTTAGTGAACAAAAAGAAAATGTTTCCAATCCTGGTTCTCACATAAACCTTTCTGAACTTCCTACACATGGAATTTTGTATTAAAAAATAAAGAAGGGAAGTGAGAAACTCCATGAATACTTTCTGAACATAACAAGCTTATGTTAATTTTTAAGTCTGAGTCTAATTAAAATTAATTATTACATTAACAATGATTTAATGAATACAGTACTTACTTTTTTCCTTTAAAAAATTCAGCTCTTTTGTCCTGGAATGACTTTTCTGTGTCTTATGATAAAGTTACTTGTCTTCTTCAACACGAAGATGTACACATGTTATTCCATACAATTTCAGTTTGCATGGAGTGTCTGCAAGTGTGTAAAGTAATTTCACTTCTTCTCTAGTTTTTGCCAGTCCAAGTGCTGGCTGGTAACCAAAGCAGTTCATTGTCATACCTACATCAGTGATTTTCTTCATGAAAATATTTGTACATTTTTTTTGTAAACAAATTTGCAACTTAGATTCCTTCTCTCTTCTCTTCTCTTCTCTTCTCTTCTCTTCTCTTCTCTTCTCTTCTCTTCTCTTCTCTTCTCTTCTCTTCCCTCTTTCCCTTCCCTTCCCTTCCCTTCCCTTCCCTTCCCTTCCCTTCCCTTCCCTTCCCTTCCCTTCCCTTCCCTTCCCTTCCCTTCCCTTCCCTTCCCTTCCCTTCCCTTCCCTTCCCTTCCCTTCCCTTCCCTTCCCTTCCCTTCCCTTCCCTTCCCTTCCCTTCCCTTCCCTTCCCTTCCCTTCCCTTCCCTTCCCTTCCCTTCCCTTCCCTTCCCTTCCCTTCCCTTCCTCTCTCTTCCCTTCCTCTATCTTCCCTTCCTCTACCTTCCCTTTCTCTATCTTCCCTTCCTCTACCTTCCCTTTATCTTCCCTTTCTCTATCTTCCTCTTCTTTTCCTTTTTTTTCTTCTTCCAATATGAACAATTACATATCTAAAAGTTTTAACACGGGTTTTACCCTCTCTGTCTATCTATATTACTTATTGCCAGCTAAAAAAAATCCTTTTAATCTCTGCCTTCCCTGAAATATCTTTGAGACTTGAGATTCTGTTCTTAGCATTGAAAAAAAAAAAAAAAGGATATCAGTTTTACTGAAATGCCGCATGGAAACAATTTTGAAATGTTTGCAGATTTTTTCCAAGACTACTTTCCAGCTATCCAAGAGCAGAACAGGAATTAGAAAACATTAAAATAATGTTTTACAAAGAATTCCTAGGGTATTATTTTATTCGGGGATATGATACGGTGCAGAGATCAGTGATAATGTGATATCTACCTGTGTTATAGATTAAATAAATGACAAAGAAGTATACTTGATTTGCTGTAGGGCAATGGCTCATATGTTTTATAATGCAACAAAAATAAATAAATGTATAATTTATTTTGTGCATGAAAAGTAAATGGAGGTAAACCACATACCATAAACATTGTTCAAGTGACATTTGAACAGCATAAAACAGAGAAAAGAGAAAATTCAGCCTCAGGGAGGAAATAACATGCAAAATCCTTCTGCAGATTGAGAGAATATTCTTTGAGTAGCCTTTCAGAGGGTAAGGAATAAGACATGATTATGTTAAAACATTATGAATTCGTACAGTCATCTGTCTGTTTAAAATGAATCATGAATTCATAGTCAGATGGGAAAGAAAATATTTACAATACTTTGATTGCCTTGTCCTGATTTTTTTTTCAGACACTTTTTCTTGGTATGGGGACAACAGAAGAGCAACAGTGATAAACCCTAAATTAGTTTAAAGTTCTTCCAAACCCCCTCATAAAAACCATTGTTCATACATTGCAGCTAGAGGTACATTCAAACTTTACAACCTGGGTTTTGAGTGCTCCACAGTCACACATCTTCTGGGAAACTTCAATGATTCTCTTTTGTACAAATCATATTTCTCATATTAATTTTTGGAGGAAAAGTATGTAGTGATAGTCTGCTAGTAAGAAACTGTGAAAAGATGATGTTTCCAGATGGTTCTCCAGAACTAGGGCAACCTTCTGGGATGCTATAAAACAGACGCACATACATTCAGTTCTATGGTCAAAATAGACAAAAAGAAATCTTTATTGTATATTATCAAAATATCTCTCTTAAATATTCCTGGGAAAAAATGCAACCCTCTTCAAACAGGTGCATAAAATGCCCTCTAACACATTGCCTTTTCTATTTTCTTTCCCTTAAAAAAGCTTTCAAAATGAGATGACTTCAGCTTTTTCTTCATTTTATCCATTAATTTTAGCTAAGAAAAATATAGAACAGAATTGCCTTTTTCTTCTGCTTGCTATGGATACTCAATACAAAAGAAAATGTATTGAAAGAGATCATTAATTTAAAGCTACTTATTTAATCTGTCTGTGGGTCAACCACTGTGTGATCTGTGAAATTAAACTGACAAAGCAAAGGGGTAAATTCTATCCAGTAAAACATTAAAATAATTTCCAGCTGACAAAGAAAAAGAGTGTAGAAACTTTATTTATTTTTAATCATCTGAAATTTAGTCATACTTGGATATCACGACAAAGCATGCCTTCTTCATTCATTCCTGTGGAGAAAGGCAGGGCTTTCTTGCCCAAGGAGGCTCAAAATGGTTAATCCTCTTGTGCATATCTATAGCAACATATACAGAGAGTCTTAAGGTCTAGATACCTGTATTTTGGTAATGTTTAGTTTAACATCCAAATACATATTTGAGAAGTACTCTTTAAATGCATTTTTGTAATTGAAGAATGAATTTTTAAATGGAGATGAAGATGATGATGGAAGTGTTCTGTAACATGCCAACTGCTTCTCAGTTACTCTTGTAGTGAAAAAGCAAGTGTTATGCGAGTAAAAAACCTCTAGATTGAGAAATGAAATACCATGTTTAGAGGAAAAAATCCTCTTAATATATTTGAAAATTGCAAGTTTAAATATAGGCAAGCCATATCCTTGCTGAACAGAAAGCTGAAGACATAAAAGATGTGTTTGATAGCCAAGAGGTCTTGAGGGTGGGAGCTAAGCAGGTTGGTCACAGGAGCTTTGCATTTGAGTCAGAGAGGAACTGAGAGAGTTCTGAAACAAGAGTTTCAGAGAGAACAAGAGAGAACAGAGAGTCTGAAACAAGCAATGTTACCCCAAGGAAAATGAACAGGAATCACTTTTAAACAATCTGTTTATGAACAAAATACGATTTTCCATAAAACAACTAATTCTGTTACAATTAATCTACTGCATCTCTTTTTAGACAAAATTAGGAATGTACCAATCAGTTATATGATAAGCTTGCATACACTTTCCAGGAGCAATGAATTTTAAACTTAATTAGCCAAAATAGAATGGTGATTTTTTTTCTTTACTCTCCCTTATACCTTTCTCAAAATTGAACTCCAACATTATTTACATTTCATAGCATATATATCTACTTTTCTTTTTGTAGTTAACAAAATTGCAAATATTTTACACTTACAGAATAAACTTAAGCTATTTATTTTATGTTTAAACTATTGTTTTGTTTAAGATTGAACAATGTGCATTTAGCTGTGCAATACACCTAACTTGGGCTTCTCAACAGCAAATTGTACAAAGTCTTGTCATATGAGGGAAAAGCACTTGATGACAATAATTTACATTGGGCTTTCTTTTGCTGAAATAACCTATTTTTCTCTGAGACTGGACTTCAAAATTATACTTATTATCCTGATAGCTTGTTTTGTATTTGCTTTGATTCACATAATGTCCAAGAGACATCCATCTTTTCTGAAAATAGATTTAATGAGAGCAGTCTTCCAATACCTGCTGTTAAAAGATTTTAATCTTAAGCTTCATAATAATCAGACTACCCAGCGGATACCAAGAAGTGTAAAACATCTTCTAAAAAAGTGCTCTATTTTTTGCGTTTTCCTACTTAATTTTTTTGAGTTTCTGAAATAGATTTTTTGAGAAATTGTTCAGTTGGTGGGCATCTACATAGTCATTTATGTAAATTTAGAACAGCAGCATAAACTACACTGTCCAATGCATGCATGCAAGCACAACAGTACTTGCAGGTATTGTTTCCTCAGGTTTTAAGCAAGAACAGCATGATAATCCATTGAAGATTTGTTTCTAAAAGCAATAAATTCTGAGACATCTTCAATTAAATGTTTCTGGGAATTAAGTTTTCTTTTTTAATAAAGACTTCCTTGAATATGCAATGACTACATAACTAGTTAAAAACAAAATTAATATCACCAGGGAAAAAACCTTATTAAACAGAATATTTTTTTTTACTTTATTTAGAAACAAAAATGTTTACATCTTCTGCAGTTTTTTGCATCAGCCACTAAGATTGTCTCTCCTGCTAGGAGCCTAATATTGCTAAAGAGACACAATATTGAATACAAATATAAATATAAATATATAGTCATCAGCCTCGTGTAGCTACCTAAGTATGCTTGTATTCTGTGTCATCCATTTTTGTAAACTGTATCCATGCATGCTCATCCCCAACATTAACCCCCTCTCTGTATGTGTTTGTCTGTTGGTGTCAGAGTCTATTTGACATATTCAGGGCATGATGAATTTATTCAGCTTACACAGATTGTTGGCATTAGCAGCAGATCTGTTTTACACCCAACACATTATATATTTCATTTATATTGTGCTAGTGATATGTGTACTACAAGATTGACAGTTCTGGTTGTCCTGTGGCCTTGTCAAAACCGCAATTTCTGAATGTGTCAGAAGTCCTCAAGTTCCACTGAAACAAAATTTATACGTAGAAAGAAGAAGAAATATCTTGCCAAACATGAACATATGGTAGGCTTAGTCTTATTTCCTGTGATCTTATTTTCTCATTGAAAATAATGAAGCTGAAGGACATTGAGTGTGAATTAGCTTCAGAAGTGTTACCTAGGAAACTCTTCACGTCAGAAATCACAATTATTCCATTCTGCTTTTCTCCATTTCAACAGAATCATAGAATCATAGAATTATAGAATCTTAATGCTGGGGAAGACCTCCAACATCGAGTCCAACCTTTGACTGAACACCACCATCAATGTCAACTAAACTACAGCAGTAAGACTCACATCCAGTCATTTCTTTAATACTTCCACAGATGATGACCCCACCACTTACCTGAGAAGCCCATTCCAATGCTTAAACATCCTTTCAATGGTAAAATTCATCTTGATGTAGAACTCGAGCCTTCGCTGGCCCAGCCTGAGGTCATTTCCTCTAGTCCTGTTGCTAGTTGCCTGGGATAGTTCTACTTCACCCTTTCTCCCCACATCACAAACCCAAGATAATATCAAAGCCTAATTTTTTTCAGGATACATTTAGGCAAGTCTTGAAGCTCAAAACACTTTTATTGAAAATACAAGCATTTAAAAAAATAATTATTAATTCTTAAAGCATTACCCTAGTATAATTTTTCATTCATCTTATTCTAAAATAGCCTACCTAGCCTCTTATATTTTCTTTCTCCAATAAAAACAATGCTAAATGGTAAAGGTATGTGGAATTAATGGGCTTTCAAGAAACTGAAGGCAAAACCAGGAATTTGCAAGAGATGAGAATGAGAACCTGGTGGTTCTACATGCTGGAGTGAGTTGGTGGGACAGTGTCAACTGATATTCAGGCAAAGGAAAGCAGGGGCAAACAGAGATGAGGATAAGCATATAAAAGGGGTTGGTAGTGTGTAAAACGGGACTTGTCAGTGTGCTTGTCCAGCTGAGCCTTGTGCTTGATCACTTCTGTCTGTCCTGTCTTCCTCTATCTTCCCGTTAAATGTTTTCTTAACTGTTTCTCCCCATAATCTCACTCTGTATTCTCTGTGTGTGTGTGTGTGCATGTGTGTGTGTGTGTGTGTGCGCGTGCTGCAAGTGCACAGGGGAGACCTGAGTGTGTGTGAGTGAAATCTGTGAGTAGCAACTGGAGTCAGATGGGCATCCCTGGCCATTGGGATCAGCTATGGGAAAGCAGCAGCTGCATCTATAGCTCACACCTGAGTTTTGGAGCATGGGTCTGACCTCCAGCTACTGGGGCCAGAGAGATTCTGGGCTGGAACAACTGGAGAAGTGACAAAAGTCCTAACGTTCCTAACACAAACCATTCTCATCTTCATTGGCTTCTGGATGATTAACTGTAGAGGTATTTATGGAGAAAGAACAATTGCTATGGTGAAGTATAAACTTCTACTAGTGCCCTAGTGTTCTATTCCCAAAACATTGATGCATTGGATTTGTTTGCTACATGGATGATCTTGCCACAGTAAAAAAAAATGAATCATACTTTATAGGTGGAGTTGTCAGTCTACAACTGTCAGTCTAATCTGTGCTTTAGGTAGTGTACTGGTCCACATAATTAGTCCAGTTACAGAAATTCCTGGTTTAGAGCACTGCAGTAAACTGCAGTAACACAAGTCCTCCTCCATGGAGGGATGTGAAGTTTGTGATGGAGTTGTCTCCTTTCTTGGAGAATCATGATTCTGATGTTAACATTGGGCCTTACTTTCTTCTTAGTCTGGGGGTCATGCTTGGAGATCCAGGTGTGCATTCCCTGCCCCCCATTGCCAGCTTTCAGGGAGTCCTTACATGGGAGGGGAGCAGAAGGGAAGAACAAGCTCCAATCAGCCAAGGCTGCTCTGGCCATCTCAGAGACACCTGCCCTGTCCCTGTTGTGTCTGGTGATGGGATGAGAATCCTGCTGGTCTTTAAATCTTCAGAATCACACTGATCTTGCTTGAAATCATGCTCACCACTTCATACGTGGAAAAAACTGCAATAGTCAAACTATTCCTTTTGTTTTCTACAGTTTCTGTTCTGTTTTTCATAGCTACAAACACAGAAACAGAAAACTGTTTCCATGGGAATAGATTAAAATTTGTTAAGAGAAATTGAGTTGTGTATTTTTAGCATTATAGCACTAATAGACTGATTCCCTAGTACTGAAAAAAGTTCACAGAAATAATCAACCTACATTATTATTTTTGTAAAATTATGCATCATCTCTTTTGGGTGGATGGGGGTGATTTTAACTACATGGGTCCTCTGACAGCAGAGGTTTGCGTAGCTCTCATAAGAGCTATTCTGAAAACGGATTAATTCTGGTTAAAAAAAATCATTGAAACACCTCTAAAGCTGGAATAATTCAAGATTTATGACTGTCTTTGTCCTGTCTATAGGTGCAAATTCCCTATTGTATGAAGCCATGCAAGGATAGCTGAACCACAGCACTCTGACAGAGAGAAAATCTATTAGTTTCCTAAAGAATATTATTACACAGATCAATTTTTCATTCCCTGTCTTACCCTATAACTTTTCCCAGAGACTAAATCTTTAACCAAAATTTATTTCTATTGTCTAAAGGAGAAGAATAAATGATTCTTCATAGACATTGCTCCTTGCTTTTAAGGTCTGAAAACTGGATATGCAAATAGGTTCTGCCAAATGCTAGTGGCAATGCACTATATATGTACTCTGAATTTGAAATTATTATTTGCCAGCTTTTATTGTCGTAGCAACCAATTCACTTCAATTTGAGATTTGTACTACTTCTAGCATGGCAACTTGCTGAAGTCTGAATATTTGACCTTTTACCGCTACTAATTTCATGCATCCTCCTAAATACAACATATAACAACAAAGGATTCTTCATTGGACGAAACATCAGACAATACCCTCATCTATTCAAAAGGATTTTTTTCTATCTTAGGCAGTGCAATATTTCTGCAGCATATTTGTCTAGGTATTTATTTTTCAGACTGACCGGAGGGGAAAAAAAGGGGAAAAAAAATATGGAAAAACATAGTTATGTGGTAAAATATCTATTTACACTTGGTGGAAATGCTTCAGTCTACCTCTGCAACTATTTTCAACTGAGTACAAAGAAGAGCAAGAAGCTTCAGGGAGATAGGAATTTATGATCTTTAAATTCAAAAAGCTTATATTTCAAAAGTAGCATCCTTTATTCAAGGTACTTATTTTTTTACAAGTGCCTGAATAACATGGAAATTTTTGATAAATACATATAGGGTATTTTTATGTTTAAAATAATTACCTTTTGTGTGAGTTTAATATAATTCAGATAAAATAGGATGCATTTTTATTGTTCACATTTTTATGGTCTTATTATATCAGAAATTCTTTTCCTAAAAAAACTACATCCACTACATGATGTGCTTTCAATATAAAACACATTTTGGAGACAGTAACTGTCTGGGGGCTTTATTATTATTGTGAGAAGAATGTTTATAGGCAATATAGATTGACATTGTTTAGAAAATCATGGATCTTCCATTTGTGTTATATCTTGAAAGAGATTAAATCTAAGTTGTTTGCAATCAAGTCAGCTTAATAGGTAGCTGAATCGTGATAGATATCGGTGAAAAATTCTCTGTTACCTTTAAGATTTGATAACATGTCTCTCTTAGATTTCTCTCATAAAAGGAAGTGATGTCACTCAGAATTAATACAAAAGCCAGCTACTGATCTGTCATTGTCATTAGCTTCCCTTGGCTTTGACATACTGCCTGGTAGCGTATTTATCAGACAAAGGTCTTAATTAAAAGGGAAAGAATGCTGTTGGCTGACCAAGGATACAGACCATTTAATTATTCAAAAAATATTTGTCTATTATTATTAAAAAACTTCACAGCCTTTCCAGCATGAGGTAGTTTCAGGTAAACATCCTGAGTTAAGTTCTTGTTCAAGCATTGCTGTCGTCACGAAGAGTAACTTACCTCCCTCAATAATAAATCTATCATAATTTAGCAGGAGATAGTAGTTTAGTGGCTGTAAAGAAAAAAAGAACCATAAATTTTCTCTACACAGTTAATGCGTCTGAAGAAATTGATTGGCTATGAGTTACCTGTTGGCGGTATTACAGTGCTGGTGAAGTAGAATTTAGCTCGAGTTCATTACCTGAGACAGAGCAAATCCCATAAGCCTGCATTAAAACTGGAAAGTGACCGTTTCTAAGACATGCTTCTGTCTATGATTTTTCTGTTTTCTTTAGAAGCCAGTAAGCCTTTCTCCTTCCCAGTACCACTCTTTATATAACCTAATCAATATCATTCTCAATAGGTAACTGATATGCAAAAAAATCTTGATGTTTCTTAGCTGCATGAGAGGGAACTATTTTGGACTCATCTATTGCCCAGTAATTTCAGAATCCACTAGGAATTCAATGAGTACATTTCCCCTATGACATTCTCTTGAACCCTGATCTAGGCGGGTTTACAACAAATGTATAATCACATCTTTAGGATGGGAAGATTAGAAAAAGGGAATATATTGGACTGACTTCCATGACCTGTGATCTTTCAGTGATGGCTCTCTGAAATTATCATGGCACTCTAGGGTATTGACTTAGATATGCAGGACATGGATAGAGATGGACAAGCAAAAATCCATATCAAGGTCTAAAAATTTTGATAGATTATCAGGAGGATCATTTACAGGAACATTGAGGTTTTAGTATTGAACTTTAGGTGCCTAAATTCTACTGTTCTTAATTTGTGGAATTTTGTTGTTAGGACATTTAGATGAAAAAACAGATTTCATTCCTATTCACTTCTTTGGTTTTGGTAATTTTTTGTTGGGGTTTTTTTTCAGTCTAAAAAATGTAAAGTATAAACTGCAAAAAATTGACACCTCAGGTCTACATATTCTTAGTTATGTGCTGAACTCATTGGAAAACTCACATTTCTTTTAGTGTCTTCCTCTGAACTCTCATGTGTTCTTAACTTCACAGTGACCCAGTTTCAAAAAGTACTGCCTGGCCTGTCTGCTGGTAGTTGAGATTTTGAGAATTTTTTTTTTCCCCAGAGAGATCCCAGGTGTCCTAACTTTCGCTGAGCTAAAGTTCTGTAGAAATATATTTTCTTATCTGTGTTGATAAGTCTCTTCCCTTCAAAAGGCAGTTTGCTGTTTTAAACTCCAGGTAGAAACTAACAACACAAAACCACATGTGAAGGGCCTGTTTTCAACATCTTTCTGGTTTCTTATTTTTCTGATAGGTTTTGCTATACATTAAGTCAAACAGAAACATTTAACATTTTATTTATTTCAGGGAAAATGAAAGATTCTCCTCAACACCCTGATGGGGCCCTCAAATGTTTACATTTTTCTGCACTGACAACACTGATTTATTAACAACTAAATTAGAAATGCAAAGAACTAATAACCAGTGGAAAAGTAAACTTTGATGTTACAAAGCCAAAATTAGAAAATTCATGTAGGAGGTTTAAAAGGGTTTACAGGTTTGTTTTACCTTCAGCTAGCTCCACCCTTTCCAGCCTGAGGACCTCAAAATGAATCTCTAAGTGTAATCACAGAGTCTTCTGCTGGGAAATTCAGGCAAAACCCCTGCTACTATTGCATCTATTATTCTTTTCAACAGAAAAGAAAATGTACAATTTTGGTCTAGTAGAAAGTTTTTTCAAGCACAGATAAAGTTTAAAACAAGCCACAGCTGAAAATAAGAAGAAATTATTTGGTTTTTTCCCCCCTCTCTCTTCTGGAATTATTTTCTGGCTATGAACCATAGTGTAGGTGGATAATGTGGCCATAACAGAAACTAATTTAGCAATGTGAAACACTCTAAGAATATGTGTACTTCCCCTTTCCACCTATACTCTTTCAGGATAGGGAATGAGGACACATTGTCCCATTTTCAAAGTCAGAAAAAACTCAAGAAACTTATAAAACACTTTTTCTTCTTTAGTAATGCTCATACTCAAAGGAAGAGATGAACTAACAAAAATATTTACAATGAGACTTCAGAAATCCTATGGTATTATTAAAAAATCAAAACCAACAAGAAAAAAAACCCCCACAAAACAACTAAAAAAACCCCATGACCTATATAAACCACTTTTCATTTCAATATGATGTAAGTTAGACACACTGAAAGAAATTATGAGAGGCCCAATAAAGAGTTTAGATCAGATATAAATATCTTGTGATTAATTATACTGGCAACTGGTATTAAACCTGAGAAATAAAAAAATTCCAGAAGAAGAGGAGAGAAAGTATCCTCTCTTTTGACTTTTCCTGTGCTGAAATGTAGAAACAAATGGTCTTTTATTTTTAATACGAAAGAAGTTAGGTGAGGAAGTTTTAAAAAATTTTAAGATATGAAGTGTTCAAGGATTTATTTTGTGGAAAATTGAAAAATTCATTTCAATAGTGAGTCAGTGAGTTTACAGTAATTAGTAAAAAATTATGCTTAAATGCATGTGTATCTTCTAATAGCTGACATATTTTTTACAGTGGGTTTTTCAGTGACCTTACAGCCATACTCATGAGTGACTGGCCAGTATGAATAAAACCACAGCTTAAAGGCTACCGAAGAAATATGGGATTATATCAGGGACTCCCAAAACAGCAAGAAGATGCTGGCAGCAATAGCCTTGAAAGTGCAAGCATGGGACAACAGACGAGGTCCCAGGCTATAATCACAAATCACTGATGATTAATTAATGATCACCACAGGAACACAGCCTTGGCAGCTGGGTGGAACCTATTTCAGGGTTAAAAAGAAAACAGAAATGAAATCTCAAGCATCTGTAAAACACATCATATAGAGTAAAACTTGGATGCAATATGTAGTTTATGGATAAGAGAGCAAAGAGGAAGTAAGTAAACTGTATTGACAAATATTTTCAGAAATTATGTAGGCAAATCCAAGCATCGGGAAGAGGATTAATTAATCTACTTTTCCTTTAGACATGTTATGTCAAAAATACCTGAAATACATGGGTTACTGAAAATACAGACCAAAACGAGATCTCGAATCAATTAATCCATACAGCAAGGACCGACCTTTACACAATACTTAAAAAATATACATTCATTATTTGACTGTGATCAAAGGTAGAGTGCCCACTTTCCTCTTCCCCGCAAACACTTGTGCATTGTTACACTGTGAATATATTTGAACCTAAGTTTTGTTTCCTAAGCTTTGTTATGAGATAATGTGTGACAGTGACAACTATGGAAAATAAAATGCTATATTACATATTTTGTTCCCCCTATGGATTAGAATAATTTGTCTGATAAGGAATGAAGATGGGTTATTTTTGCATTTTTGACAAAACTATCCTTTTTCTTATGTTACTTAGTTTAAAGCGGATTTTTTAAAATAATATATTGATAAGTCATTTCCCAGATAAAAATTAGGCTGACAGATACATAATTCCTCCAGACCTCATTTTCTTTAGTTCTTAGGGCATGCATATTCTTTTTCTATAAATTCTATAAAGTAACAAGCTTTACTTGAAATAGCCTTTTGACTAGTTCTGTTGCTTTAGGGTCAATTTCCTTATGCTTTGTTGTATTTGAGATAACATAAAACTTTTGTTGCTTGTTCTTTCTTCCTTCAGGCCCATATTCTTATCTCCCTGTCAAAATTATTTGAATGTTATGCAGTATATGATTAAAATTAGTCTTTTTTTTTTTCCAGTGATGGCTGAAACAAAAAAGTGTAACAAGCTATTGAAGACATTTCCATATCTACTACAGTTTTCTTCTCCTCTTCTGTATTGTATCTGTACACTTCTCTGTTTACCGACAAGAAGAAGGTTTCCTTGTTAATGCCTTTTTTACTAATATACATGAATGCATCTTTCTAGCTTTCTAGCTTTAGCATCACTTACTCAATGTATTTCTTTTTACTGATTCTTTACAGTATGGTTGTCTTTTGACTTATGCAATCTCTTTTTGATACCCCAGTCCCTGACCAGCTCTTAATGCTTTCATTTCGATATTACACTATTTCCTAACAATAGTTTGTCTTTATGTAATGGTAGTTTGTCATTTTGAGTTAATATACCTCATTAAATAAATTCTAGTTCCTTTCAACTATTTTAGCCCACAGATTATTTTTCTAGCAATTCTATAAAATACATGCTTTAAGTATTACCTAAAACTGGTATTTAAAAAATATGGAGTTTATTTATTCAACACAAACTTCAAAATGAACACTTAATTCATAATATTCTCATTATGTTTTAAAGGGATTTCTTTGCATTTAATTATACTTCAAAGTACAGAAGCAGTTGTCATGGAAAGAGTTGTTAGGCATCAGAATAAGTTGCCCAGGGAGGTTGTGGAGTCACAGTCTCTGGAATTGTTCAAGAGGTGTCTGGGTATGACACCTGGGGTTATGGCTTAGGGGTGATTATGGTGGTGCTGGGTTGACAGTTGCACTAGCTGATCTTGAAGGTCTCTTCCAGCCTTGATGGTTCTGTGATTTTGTAAAACCTATAGTTTGAAAAAAGATTGTCAGTGTTCTCATGTACCTGATACTTACTCTGCCATTTCTGAAGTTTTAAAAGCCTCATTGTTTTACTATTTCTATTGTTACTTTCACAGAATATTCTTGAGAGAACAAGGACTTAACATCTCCAATATTATAGTAATAAAGAACTATTCTGATATTTTTTCTAAACAAAGCACTTGTAAAAGAAAAATGACAAAACAAAACCTGATGCTATTACCTTGTTTTAAATGACATTTCTAAACAGATGATTCCAAATCAGCATTTTCCACTAACTTACTGCTATGATCATCACATACTTTTCTCTAAATGTTTCTGTAACCTCACCAGTGAATTTCCTAAGACACTGGTGGCTGCTCATCTTAGCAGCCTTTTTGAATTCATTTCATTCTATTGTGGAACAGACACACGTTGCTTTTCAATTAACATTAAGGATAATCCCTAATCTCTTTAGTTACAATGGTGGGTGGCAGACTGGATTTGCTGGTAAAATACTATGATTTTTCAAAAGAATGTGGAAAAATAATTTTAGTGTCACTTAGGCTTTTAATATTAATCACAGGAATAAAAATTCAGGCCATCAAGCTTATTAATAAAAAAAAGTTCTGCCATAATCATTCCAGGGAAACAGAATACATAACAGAACAACAGTTTGCAAACCGAAAACAGTACTTCCTGCAAGATTTCCTGAAGACTTGAGATATTTTTACTGAACAGGTGTTAATGTGCACTAAATAATGATGTCCATAGAGCTATCACCTCAACATCAACATCCATACAAATTAATTTTTTTAAACAAAAGAAAATGTAAAATATGCTTAAATTATTGGACCCACATTTCTTTTTCAGTGCAACTTTGTTCCTTCTCTTATTTTTCTCCTCGCAGCTGTTTCTCAGTACGAGAAAAAAGACTCTTTGAAGTGATAGCAGCACATCTTATATCTACTGACAAAACCCAGAAGCAATCAGGCTGACATGGCTACTTGCCTCTTGTTTATTATTAAAGTATCTTTTTAACCTTTCTCATGTCCCTACTTGGAGTCATTTTTCCCCTGCAATTTAAAAAAAAAAACATTCATTTTAAAAATAAGTAAAATTTTTCATCCTGTCTTGCTCTCCCTCCACTTCTTTGTTATTTTACATTTCATTCTCTCCTCGAGGGCTTTATATCTCTGTGTGGCTATACGTACAAAGCTTATACATAAAAGCTTATAAGTACACAATGTGTTACTTGATTATTTAATACACAGACCCTCCTTTAGAATAACATGTTCTGCAGGTATTTCAATGACTTTTAAAGCATACACACCTAAACTGTGAAGCATTATGTCTGGTTTAAGCAATGCCCATTGTTTATAAGGAAAAGAACAAGTATTTCAATGTATGCATGTCATTATCTCTTTGAAATAACTGTTTAAGTAATATGATAAAGAAAAATGTTATTAAAACCTTTTGATTTACTCGTTGACAGAACTAGGACAAATTTCAACAATAATTTGGACCTAATTAATTATGACATTTTGCCTTTTGTCATGACTGGCCCTAGCCACTGGGGTAAAAGAAATCTGACATTGAAAATTTGGATAGGCCAAACAGAAAAACTGTTAAATTGAGTAGTTCTCTAATTTATTCAAATAGTACATACATATGTATTTGTTCTTAGTGAAGTTAAGCAGATATATTTTGTTACATGTAACCTTAAATGCACAGATAATTTTTTAAGGGACCCAGAGCTTCCATAATGCTTTTAGATACTCAGATAATTCCCAAGTCAGGTAATTTTGTAG
This sequence comes from Acanthornis magna, assembly GCA_036785705.1. Classification (NCBI taxonomy): domain Eukaryota; kingdom Metazoa; phylum Chordata; class Aves; order Passeriformes; family Acanthizidae; genus Acanthornis; species Acanthornis magna. Next base: position 210,200 of record JAWUZG010000004.1, on the reverse strand, counting down.
AGGTTATGTAGCACCTTCCTTAATTTTTTTTTTCCCTGAAATTTCTTGAGATCATTTGAATTACTTATTACTGAAATACCCATCTGTGAAATCATGAAAAAGGGTGTATGTAAAACACAAGGGTTTCATCGAAGCCATCACAATGGTTAGTTCAAATAAAAGGGTGTCAGTTCCTTTCTTTGAAGGGAGCTCCCAAAGAACCCAAAGGGGTAATTCCCTTCCTTTAACAGACTACTATAGGAGATGGACTCTTAGAGGGACAGAGTTCAAACCTGAATCTTTAACCTTTCAGATATATGACTAGGTTTCAGGAAGAATTTCTTCACAGGAATGTTTGTCAAGCATTGAAATGGGCTGCCCAGGGAGGTGGTGGATTCACCATTCCCGGAAGTGTTCAAGAAATTACTGGACTTGGCACTTAATGCTATGATCTAGTTGACAAGGTGGTGGTCAGTCAAGGGTTGGATTCGATAACGGTGAAGGTCTTTTCCAACCTTAACAATTCTATGATTTTAGGTTGCCTAATGCTGTGTTCAGTCTTGAAAACCTCTATGACTAGAAAATCCACAACCTTAGGATATGTCAACTTGTTCCACTTCTTGTCTGTCCTCCTGGTGGAAAAGTCATTCTTGTATTCCATTTGATTCTTTGCTGTCACAATTTATGACTATTAGCTCATTCAAGCTCTGACAATCACAGAATCACAATATTTGAGGTTGGAAGGCACCTCAGGAGCTCATCTGGTCCAACACCCCATGTCAAACAGAGTCACATAGAGCAGGACGCTCAGCATCATTTCCAGACAGTTTTAGAGTATCTCCAATGAGGAAAACTACACAACCCGTCTGTACAGTCTGTGCCAAAGGCCAGTCACCATCAGTAAAAAAAGTGATTCCTGATGTTCAGAGAGAATCTCTTTTGTTCCAGCTCTTGCCTATTGTCTCTAGTCCTGCCACTGGGCACCACCAAAAAGAGCCTGGCTCCATCTCCTTGCACTCTCCCTTCAGGTGTTATATTGATGAGATTCCCCTGGGCTCATTTGGGTAGAGTTTATTACAAAAGATGTTGTCATTCTGGTGCTCTGTACTCTCTTCTGCAGCTGTAAGAATGAACTGCCCCTGTTCTGAGCAGATCTAAATTGTATTCCAGATCTAAATTGTATTCCATTCTCTTAGCCTTTTCCTATATGAGAGGTTCTTCACTCCCTTAATGATCTTTGGGGCCCTTTGCTGGACTCAGTCCAGTAGTTTTATGTCTCATGTACTGGGCATCAAAACCTGCATATAGTTCTCCATGGACGGCATCCTCGGTTCTCAACCCATGTGAAGGATGACCTCCTTCACCTCTGTTTTTTTTGAGACCCCATCTGGTGCACTGCATCCATCTTAGTGCCTCCCAGCACAAGAGAGACATCGCAGGTCCAGAGAATGTCCCAAAAAATTATAGGAGTGCTAGAGCACTTCTGCTATGAAGACAGACTGACCATTTGGGTTGCTCATCCTGGAGATTTCAATCCTATTTCACCTGCTTATGACACTTCCTAACTTCAGGCGATGTTGTTGATTCTTTTAAATGAGTTTCCAGATCAGGGAATGGATCAACCATACTGACCAATTTTAGTGTTCTTTTAGCAGCACTACCTGTAGTAATTCTTGACAGTAGGAACTGATGTTTGGAATATAAGACCTTCCTTACAAATTTCAAGGCTTTGAAAGAATTATTTCAATTTGCATTTCTCACCTTCAACAGAAGTATAGATTTCAACATATTGTATGTATTCAAAAATATTCCTTTTCCTGTAGCCTTCTTTCTCGAAATGCCAGAACTATTATCACAGTTCCAAAAAATATTTAACTTAAAACAGGACAATTTTTATTTCAACATATTGAACTGTGGTATAAAATAATGGTTTGGAACTTTTTTACAGAATAGGTGCATATCAAAAGCACACATAAAAGCCACACCTGCCCTTATTTTGATTAATCTAATTTACCTTGAAGATTGTGAAAAACAAAAATATATATTAGGCATTACTAAAATAAGAATTATCACTCTATATTTTACAGAATAATATAGAATGTTATGCATGCCATGAAATATTAATGCTCTAATATTTTCATAGCTTTGAACAGAGATAGTATCTTCCACAAAAATAAAAATTTAAGTGCCAGAATCTGCACTCATTTGCATCATTATATTTTAAAATTGGCTGTTAAAAATCACTTGACAGGTGTCAGAATCAGTGCTTCACTCTCTCAAAGTGTATTATTAATTGTACTAGCATAATGATGACACAAAATAGGTAGTAACTTCTGAAAATATTAATATTATCTTTCTTCTTTGGATCCTTTTGATGGATTATTCTATTAAATGCTGATATTTTACTATCATATTTCCTTATCAGGTGCTCTGGACTACTTTCCTGAAGCTGTGTGAAGCAGAACATTTCAGAGTTGAAGGTTGCAAATAATCAGTCCAGAATTTATCTTAGAGGCTCTAAAAAAAATTAATAAAGAATCACCATACACCTTTCTATAGAACAATTTTAGAAAAAACTGCAGGAGATACAATTTTGCTTTTTTTTTCTGAGTTGTTTGCTTCAGTTTCAACCTCTTGCTCAATGCTATGTGAAACTGAGAAAACAATACTTAAATCTCAAACAATTGAATAATCCAATTTTCTAGATTGGCTTTATTTCTATCTAGTTGGCTATACTTGTACTGAATTCAAACAGAGAAACAGAAATACAGACTGAAATTACAGATCTTCCCCTAAAGAGAATAATTGAATTTTAAACTCCTCTCAGCTAAAAGTATATTGAGCATCCTACATATTAGGAGAGAAGACAGTTTCTAGTAAAAGCAACACTATTTTCAGTGCTCTAGTAATTTAAAAAATTGTTTATTTTGTTCTTAGCTAACTAAAGCAAATATTTCCCAGACAGACACACTATATACTTGAGAAGCCAGATGGCTCCTGAGTACCCAAGAACTACATAACCCTTATAATTGTCTATTAACACCAACTTCTCCTCTTTTGTCACTCATAGCCACCCCAAAATTAAGTCAGGAATACAGTACAAATTTTCTTAAAAGATGTAGTCTTATTTTACTGGATAGGACCCTAATCACAATATATAAAGTGTTGAGTTTCTGAATCTTGGACAGTTTCTATGTTTAACTTAGGAAATATAACTTAGGATCTGAAATACAAACTTAGGATCTGAGAGTATATATAAAAAAAGCCCAAATCAATAAGCTATGCATTGACATACTTGCTTAGGACTTGCCTTTCCAGATTCTAAAATTTTGTATTCTTTATTTGTTGGTGTCAGTGCTTCAGCAGGGTGCATGATGTTTGCTTCCTTTTAATACAGTTTTTCTATATGGATGAAGACCACCTCCTAAAATGTAAAGTCCATGGGCCCTTCATCCCCAATCTGAGAATCTCCAGCCATCAGACCTCATATTTCTGAACAAATACTCTACATTCTAAGTTAAATTCGTCCAAAATGAAACAAATATTTAAATATCTAAGGCTACAACAAGACTTTAAACAACTAAAATCTACTTGGTAACTTGTAAAGGATGTCGAAGCTCAAATGTATCAATCCATGGCACCAAAACCAGTTCAAGTCATCAACTAGTTGCTTTTCTTTAAGCCATTCCAAATCACAACTCTTCTATATCTATGCTTTGAGGAGTTTAGAGAATCTAAATCATCCTTGCAAATTCCATTTTCAGAGCTGGACTAGCAGCTTTCAAGTACTGAAAAATAATATTCATAGTGCTTAATGTTATTTTGCCTATATTTATACTGCCAAATTTGTAGCTCTGAAAAGTTTTTCTGAATACTGGTTTCTTCCATTTCTGACTGTCTCTACCCACTTGTGGTCCAGATATGATTTGTGTAGAATCTGTCTCCAAATTGTCCCTTTTATTTTTCCTTTTCCCTTTTTTTTCCTCCTTTTTTTCTTCATTCTACATAAACATAACACATTTATTCATCTGTACTGTGATCATATAAAATATTCTCTTTAGTGTGTGTTTGAAGGAAATTACAAGCCTGGAAACCAGTTATTTTTAATTGTGGTAGTGCTCTCTCACTGCATAAGGTGATAACACTAAATCCATTAGAAATATTAAAGTATTAGCCCTAAAATGTATTGATACCTGATGAAAACACTATTATTTTGCTTGGCATTAAGAAATGGAAACTGAAAATTCTTATCACTGTGACATGGAAAGTATGTTGGTACTAAAATTACGTTTATAAAACCAATGTGCTGTGGGAAGACAAATTTAAAAAAGCACATCTTTCAAATATAAATATGTTCGTAGGGTCATAGAATCATTTAGGTTTGAAAAGATCTTTAAGATTATTGTATTCAGCTGTTAACCTAGCACTGCCAAGTCCACCACTAAAGCATGTCCCTCAGAGCCACTGCTACACATTTTTAAATACCTCCAGGAATGGAGATTCCATTCCCACCCTGTTCCAGCACTGGACAACCCTTTCAGTGAAGAAATTGTTTCCTAATATCTAATTTAAACCTATAGTGCAGCTTTTCCAACTCAGAATATTCTGCGATTCTGTGACTCATCTTGAGGCCATTTCTTACTTGCTTGTCAAAGAGAAGAGACAGAACCCCACCTTGCTGCAATGTCATTTTAGGTATTGTTAGAGTAATAGAGTCTCTCCTCAGGCTCCTTTCCTCCAGACTACAGAACCCCAGATTCCTCAGCTGCTCCTCACAAGACTTGTGCTCAAGTCCCTTCATCAAGTCCGTGTTGCCCTTCCCTGGACTTGCTCCAGCACTACAATGTCTTTCTTGTGGTGAGGGGCCCAGAGCTGGACGCAGGACTTGAGGCCTCAGCAGTGCCAAGTACAGGGGGACAATCCCTCCCCCGGCCCTGCTGGCCACACTATTGCTGATACTGGCCAGAATTCCATTGGCTTTCTTGGCCACCTGGACTCACTGCTGGCTCATTTTCAGACACTGCCAACCAACACCCCCAGGTCTTTTCCACTGAGCAGCTTTCCAGCCGCTCTGCCCCAATCAGTGTTGCATGGTGGTGTTGAGACCTAAGTGCAGGACCCAGCACTTAGTGTTTTTGAACCTCTGGCCACTCTGAGAAGGGATTCAAAGGAATTTAAAAAAATCAAACCAAAACAAAAAAATTAAGACTCCAAACAACATTTCACACTGTGCCATAACATAATCTTTAATCTAGTGCAGCTCCTTCAGTGTTTAAAAGCATTTTGTTCTGTTTTATTCCTTGCCATTAATTTTCTCTGAAGACCCTATGAAAACCAGACATGATTTCACTTGTGCTACAAATTAATGTCACAAAATTTACAATACTCTTTCTCTTTTTGTCTATGGAATAAGCAAAAGTGATGACTCCCTTACCAAGAATAGACACATACATACATTGAGCTTCTGATATATGAACAAGAATAAAAACATCTTTTCTTTTTATTTTCTGGCTGTACACATGCATGTACTGTTATTTAGGCAAAGAGGCAAGTATATTAGATGTGGCTGAGATGGAGTTATTTTTCCCCAGAGCAGCCTTCCTAGGGCTGTTCTTTGGGTTGGTTGCTGCAAAGGTGTTGGTAACCCACCAATGTTTTGTCTTCTGCTGAGCAGCGCTGGCACAGCATCAGCACTGTCTCTGCAACATTCTGTCCCCCTGGGGGTGGGCACGATCTTGGGAGGGGACACAACTAGGACAGCTGACCCAATTGATCTTCCAAAGAAGTAATAGAAATGTTACTAACAAAAATGCTTACATTAACTCAACCAATGCCACTGCAAGAAATTAGTTAATAGAATTAATTTTCAATTTTTGGAATTAAAATTGAGAGAATTTTTGCCTCCTTTTTTTTTCTCTTTCTTTTCTGTTTTTTTTTTAATTTTATTTTTTTAATTAAGAGTAAGATTGAACTAAACATTTACTAATAATTTTAAATTTTCATTAAGATATTAATTAATATTCCAGGACATAATTACAAAGAATGTTAAGCATCAAAACCACAGACTTTAAGAATGAATTTGAAATAAAAAATAAAGGCTTCAGAATATTAGTAAGTGAGGTGCTGGACAAACTCTTCCATGTGCAGTTCTGGAAGCAGGAGATGTTTCTCCACTAGCCCTCCACTGGCAACAATCACCTCTGCTGTTTTGGCAGTGGTAGGTACAAAATTTTGTGTTAGTAAAGACAAACTAGGCAGTAATTGGGCAGAAAATCACTGGGCCTGACCAAATGGTGATTCATATGGTGGAGATATGAAAAACAAGGATCACTTGTGCTGAGGGAGATGGGTTGTTTAATTTATTAGGTACCATCTGGGAGAACAACAAGCAGCAGTTCCCTCCCTCCCATCTCTTCATAGTAAGAAAAGCAGCACACCCCGTTCTCTGGCATGCTACCCTGAGTATAGCTGTATATCTCTCCTTTCCTCCCTCTCTCTTAGTAAAGAAGCAGCAATTTGACACCACAGGTACAATTGCCTTCTCATTTCAAGTCACAAACTTTCACTGCAAAAACAATACCATGAGAGACTGGAAGGATTGCTGGCTTGAGACATTTCAGGGGCAGGGGTGGGGAAAATGGCAGGTCAACACTTGCCCTGGTGAGGCGGTGCACTGCTCCATATACCACCCCCTGCGCCGGGACAGTATCCCAGCCCTGCAGTGGCCGCCAACCCCTGTCATACCAGAGGCAATTCTCCACACCTGCCCCTGGAGCCCCACCCCAGCTCCCTAGTAGTGAAATTACCAGAAGCCTCACCTGGAGAAAGGGCCCAGGAAAGCCAAAGGGTATTTAAGCCAGAGTACAAGGTGAGAACATTGTCTTGACCCTATCTCCTTTGCCTTTTAGATCATTGGGAATACTGCTGGAAGTGGTATCTATACTTGTTCTTTACCTTTTCACTCTTTCTTCTTTTTCTAATTTCTTCTTCTTAAAGTTTGAGTAACCTAAGGCTGAATGGGCTTGGAATTTGCTAAGTTAATGCTTTGTGAAATGCTATATGTTAGATGTTGCTTTAAACTTTTGCCAAAGTTCGCTGATTTGCCAGTAAAGTTTTTGTTGTTTTGACCTCTTGAGGAATACTTAGTAGATATTTTCTCCTGTGTGTCTGGCTCGGGGTGCATAAAGGAATCTTAAAACCTTTTAAGAGACTCCTCAAGTAAGCTCTGGGGCCTTACAGATACCAATCAACTTTAAGTCCTAAGATATGAGTTCTTCCAGACAAAATGTGTAATATTAGATTCACATATTCAAATGTGAGGTATTTTTGAACTTGGCTGACTTTAACAGGTTAAGAAGTGTTTATATGATCCACTCTATCAGCAGTAGTGTTCAGGGAATGTTTCAGTAATGTGGTGGGTTGACCCTGCCTAGATGCTAGGTGTGAACTGACTCTAGTCTATCACTTCCCGCCTCAGCTGGAAAGAGGAGAGGAAAAATAACTTGTGACTTGTCTGTTGAGATAAGGACAGGGACAAATCAATCATTGATTATTGTCACAGGCAAAGCAGACTTGAACTTATTGAAATTAGCTTAATTTAGTATTAATCAAATCAGAGTAGGATAATGAAAAAACAAAACCAATTGTTAAAATTTTCTCCACCCCTCCCTTCTTCCTGGGCTCAAATTCACTCACAGTTTTCTCTACCTCCTTCCACTAACAAAACACGGAGATGGGAAATGGAGGCTTTAGTCAGCTCATCATGTTTTGTCTCTGCTACTCCTTCCTCCTGAAGGTCTTCCCTTTCCCCATTATGGGGGTGCTCCTGTGGGAGAGATCCCCGATGAGATTCTCCAACATGTGTCCTTCTAATGGGCTGTAGTTCTTCACAAATTGCCCCTATGTGGATCCCTTCCATGGGATGCAGTCCTTTCTCAACAGACTTCTCCAGCATTGGGCTCTGTGGGGTCAAAAATCCTGCCAGTAAACCTGCTCCAGTGTGGACTTCCCATGGGGTCGCAGTGATCTTAGGGCATCCATGTGTTCCAGGCGTGGGGCCTTCCATGGACCGTAGGTGGACATCTGCTGCACCATGGGCTGCACCAGGGGACAGCCTGCCACACCACGCTCTTCACCATGGGCTGAGGGGAATCTCAGCTCTGTAGCCTGGACCGTGTCAACTTTCTTCTTCTTCACTCACGTTTGTGTCAGCAGGGTTGTTTCATATATTCTCTCTCCCCTCTCTGGCTGCTTGTGATGATGTATCTTCCCCCTTCTTTCCCGGGGCGGGGGGGGAGGGGGAAGCTCTACAGCCTCAGGAATGCTGGTTAGGCCTTGGTCTTTGTATAAAAAGTTAGGCAATGAAGCATCCCTTGACTGTATCAGGAACACTTGCACAGGTTAGGTGGGAATTGCACTGAAATGAAGGACAAGAGAATAATAGGTTATCCCTGACAGCCTTGAAACATTTGCTACCTGAACTATTGTCCGGGGGAATGGTACCATTGTTGCTGGACAACTGAAGTCAAACGTGTCATAACCTTTTAAACAGCAGATCTCAGTGAGGCCCTTGGAGCCATCCTGGACAGCAGCAGGCTGCGAGCAGAGCTCCCCTCTGAGAGGAATGTGTTTCAGAGCTTGTGAACTCTCACATTCGTGAAAATTGGAGGACTGTCACCAAGAGATGACAGTGTTGCCTGGGCTGATACCCATGCAGTCTTCAAGGCTCTACCCTCACGCATTGGGAAGTGCAAAGACATTCAGTGTATTTCATTGAACTCACAGGGAATTTTTAACAGGTACGTGTGTACATCTTTGTGTGTGTATGTGTGATTAGATTTAAACACACTATAGGAAGTATAGCATAAATACTGCACTCTCAGATTTATAATTTTCTCTCTCGCAATTGTAGTAAATTCTATTGAATAACTTTATAGATGTTAAATTAGTCAATTGATTAAGTGCTGTTAATGCCTTCAGACATAAACCATTGATCAAGTCTGACATTAGATTCACAAGGGTGTCCGCTCTGAACCTTATGACTCAACAGAAGGCTCTCCATTTTCCCTTTTCACCCTGGCCATTTTCCATCCTTATCCTTTTAATTCCTGTTTTTTTGTGAAATTAATTCTAAATTGATTATAATTTTATTTTGTATCCTTCATCATTATAGGGTAATGGAGGCATCAACAATTTATAAGCTTTCCACTAAAGCATCCTCATTTTCTATTCAAAAGAGAATAGAAATTTTTTATACAAATATAAGGGAAAGTTAAACAAGCTGTCTTTTTCACTATGTTTACTGAAAAAAGCACCTAAAATATCACTAATGAAAGGTTAATAACTTGTGTAACATAGGCATCAATGTGTTAAATCTTACATATTCTATTAAGCTTGGACAATTTCTATTAGTATCAATTGAATGGCCTAGGTTGGTTGTTCACAATGTTTTTGTAGCTGAATGTAATTTAAAAATTAGAGAAACTTTGAGTCCTGATCTAAACCACTCCTGCTTAAATTAAAGGCGTTACCTGATAATTTATGGATGATGTTAAGAAAACCAAAGCTCAGCTGAATTTAAGATTTGCAAGGGATAGCAAGGATATCAAGAATGTCTTTTACAACTTCGTCAATATTGAAAGGTTGAACAAAGAAAATGTACGATCAGTGCGGAATGGGTCAGATGTATTTAGCGACAGTGGACAGACGCAGTACAGCTTTGACTCACTCTTCACCAAGGACTGCATAATTAGTTGAAGGGTTCAAGGAGAAGGAGAACAACCAGCAGCAGATGGGGATTTAGTCATGGTTTGCTTGGGACAACTAGACCCGCACAATTCCCTGACACCCTAAAGGATGCATCAAAGAATGTTAAGAGAGCTGTCAGAATTCCTTGTGAGGCAGCTTTCTACCATCTTTCAAAGGTGTTGGATATTAGAAAGATCCAGACACCACAAGTGTTGATAAGTGCTGAAAACCACCTAATTGACATTCCTAGGAGAGCACTGAATAACATTAATAGCTCTTACAGAACATTTTTCATCTGAAGATCTGAAAGATCTTTGTATTGGACTAGACAAAGACCTGAGTTTCTTGGTCTCACATCAGAGCTGACCCTGCTTTGAGCAGAAGGTTCGACTCAAGATCTCCTGAGGTCCTTTCCCACCAGAACACATCTATGAGCCTATGATTTTAAAAAATACATGGTAGATAGTTTCCATTATTTTGGAACTACCTAATTTTTTTTTTCTTTAGTGTTTCTGTGCACGTAAATTTCAATTCTCATTAAAAATACAGTATTGCCACAGGTAATTTAGAGTAACTAACTGACTTGGTAAGAATTGGTGGAGAAAAAGTCCAAAGCAAGATGTTGTGATCAGCATTACAAGTTCTTTCTGAAATCCTGAATGACATTAATACGAACATAAGAGTGGGAATTCATAAAAAGAAGTAGCAATATAGATTTTGTTGGCCTTTAATTGCTCAGTTCACTTAAATTGAAACAGACCCTTTGACTAATGAAGCAATGCCCCATGTGACTTGGATCCCTCATGTATGAAAATAGATGAATTGAATTTATTTTCCAAAGTTATGTTTGACTTACTGTAAGAAGTTCATTAGATGGCTGGACTATTTGTGTACAATAATATTTCTCTTCAAAATATTTTTTTCCAGAAATACACATAACCAAGAAAACCAGTATCTTTAGCTGCCATAATGCTAACTTACAAGGAGTGCTTAGCACACAATTTGGGGGGATGACATTGTTGGGACATTTATGCAGTCTAAAGTGGTTTTGCAGAATATAGAGAATCCTAGTGGAGTGAAATATTTTGCACAGAAGTAAAAGCAAAAGAATATTTTTTTAGCAGACAGCCAGATAAATGTCATTTTTTGAAGTGGTGTTAGGTAAAAATTATTTGAAAAGATTTCATCTTCAGATATGCACACATCAAATGTCTAAGCTCCAACTATGATCACTGTGAGCTGTTAAATTGACCTACATTATACTTCTGAACCCAGTTAGCTGTGACAGGAGTCCGTTCTTTAAACAATGTTTCCTAAGGCCATGTTAGATGTCCTAATTTACTCCATCTGGCCTCTTACTCCTGCTCCAGAAGATCATAGGTAAACTGGGTCCTCTGCTGTATCTGCAAGCTCCATATGATTGCATTGAATAACATAAAATGTCTCAGAAAATAGTATCCAACATCTGAACTTAGGGAACTGAATCCCATTTTGAACATACCAACTCACTCTATACACAATTTAGTGATTTTGATGGAAATTTAATCTAATTAATGTGTTCGTGACTGAAATATGAGATAAGTGAAATAACCTGTGGCAGATGAGCACGTGTAGGGATTTGACATACTTGAATTGTGGTAAAAGTTCCACCGGACCTTGCAGTAAAGCCTCTATTTTTGTTTCTTTTTTTTTTTTTTTTGAAGAAGATAATGAGACTTAGCTTCTGTTAGATAGCACTCTCAGAACTTCAGACAAAAAATGTTGAATAAGAATTATTAGAATTCTTCCCTAGGGATGCCAAGTAAAGACAAATTCTTTTATTACCAATCTCTTTACTAACTATAGTCACTACAGAACAGAAAAATGTAGGCTTTCTTTATACCAGTTATTTCAAAGGAATTTTTTCAAAATTTCAGGTTACAGTGTTTTATAGTCCAACCTTGGTGTCTACAAGTTTACCCAAACCAGGCAACACTTGCTCCAAAACACTGTGACATCAGTAACCATCAGGGCTTCCATAAAGTTATCATCAGTCTGTTAGTTTCTTACCTGTACATGCTCCTGTTCTATATCTTCTATCTCAAGTTAGAGATATTTGTGCTTGGTAGTCAGAGGCAGCATGCGAACTGAAAGAGAAACATACATTTTGATACATCAGGATGCATGTATGCCTGTGAAAATGCACATGCATACACACATACATTTTTTTTTTCTAAAAATATAATATTTTTTCTTCCTAACTGAACAATGTAGATATTTGAGATTAATAACTGAAGAATAAAATATACTATCAAATAAATTTTGCTTACAGCAGAGAATCAACATACAACTTGTAAATTTATTTTCTCTCTCTGGAGCATAAGTTTTATTTCTCTTCATAAACATGTTTCATGGAAGTGGACAAGTTATCATTTTACCGTCATTCAATCCACCCTTCTATACCTATAGTAGTGATGGTTTGTGTGCCGTTCCAAAAAACCTGGTAATGTATTTTGAATGTATTGCAAAATACATCAGAAGGAAAGGCCAAATAATTTTATATGCCACTTCACTGCTGTGTTTATTCTGATAATGAGATTTGAGTTGAAAAATGGAAAATCTCTTCCTGCTCATGTTTTGCTAATTAAGAATCTAAAATTAAGCTAGAGATTTTAGATATAAATTCAGACAAGTAAATGTGTTAAGAACAATAATGCACTTACACATGTAAAATTATCTCTTTTTCTTATATGCTCAATTTCTTACACTTTCTGCCCTCTTTCTTTTGTCTTTATAACTCTTTGTTTCCTTATTTAAGTTTAGCTTTTGAGCGTACATTTCAAGGGCTGGTTTGGGATTTCTTCCCTATCTTCAAATGCCTGAAGCCTTTTTAAGGTAAATCCTCTTAGTTCAGCATTGCTATGGTAGTCGAAGGGATGACAAGTCTTTAATTACAGCTGTCTCCATTGTACCTTTTACATATGTTTTTAATTTCTCAGGCATTTCCCTTTTAATGCCATTTAGTTATTCCATTATTGCTGCTAATTTTGCTCATTTGAGAAGCCATTAAGAAATACTAAGCTAATTAAATAAGATGGATTTCAGTGGTAAAGGAGATTTATTTTTTCATTGTGAGGGAAGAAGAAAAGAGGAAGATTAAATAAATTAATCTGCATATTTGTAACATTATTGAAGGAACAGTACTGAATATATATTTATGAAATTATTGCTTCCTAATGAAGAGAACAGTGGTCTGATACTCATAGATGAGATTTTGATTTGTTTGCTTGACTACCTTGGGCAAAGTACCTCACCTTACTATGTGTCTTTCTTCTAGTCTGTTAAATCAATGTCGTTTCAATGGCTCAACAGTTTTAGTTGTTTTTAGCTAAATTGTGTTAGTTTTTCACTATGGAATCCAATTTTTAAAGAAATTACCAATGCATCTACTTAGATCACACATTCTGAAAATTTGTTTGGATGCTGATAGGTACATGAATTTACATCTAGATTTGACTACTGGAGGAAATTCAGCTTCAATAAACAAAAGAAGAGCTATTTTTTTCAGTACTGAAGTTTAATAAAGTTTGTGAAGTCTTAGATTCCCATTACATGACAAACAATTCAACAAAATTATTTTTCTCACTGCCTATTTTACAGGTGATGGCTGATAATATTACATTCAAGAAATATGGATGCATGAAGCATCCTCTACATCTCTGGAATGATGGAGAAATTATAAAATGGAGTGAAAAGTTAATTACATTAGCATTTTAAACATCGAACTAAAATGATCTAAAATTTTGTGTATTATCCCTTGACAAAACTCCAAAGTAAATTCTACAAGTTTTGCAGTTGGGTCCTCTGCCACCTGTGAACATACACATAAATCTATGTCTAAAATAAGTTCTGTGCAACCATAGGGACCTAACAAGTAGCAAATCAGTTTCAGAAACCTATTCTTCCATCTCAGGAAACATGTTTGATAAAGACTTTTAGGGGGGAAAAAAACAACAAATTGAATACTGATGTAAATAAATGATGTGCAAAAATAAACACTCTTTAAAGATAATTAAGACATATAAGAACCTGTGTATGTTTCTAATCAAAAATGATGGTAGTTGAATGCTTTTAACTTCAAGAATTCTATCTAGCTTTGTACTGTCAACTTGACGACAAGTGCTCACACTAAATATGTTATTAGCAGGGTTTTTACAAGCTTTCTTCTTCAAATTAAATGCCATTACCTTGAGATCTCCTCTTAATACATGTCGAATTCCAGTAGAACTTCAACAAACATTAGACAAATTTCAAATCAATGCGGAGTCGATTGCTTTGCTTAGAAAACATCAAGAGAGCCAGCTTGTCTATATATTTAATAGAAGGTCATGCAATTAATTGAAGGGGAAATAGGTACGTGGAAATAAGAGCATGTAGAATCCTCTCCAGGAGCAAAGTTCTTAATAAATTATTTACTTCTGTTGGTTGTGTCATTGGTGACAGTACTAGAACAAAATGAAACCATAAAACTGTCTACTAGTGGTGGCTATAAAACTTTTTAAGCATGCACTCATCTGTTTTGTCACTAGTAAGATTTCAAAGTCAGGGAATTAAAAGATTAGGAAAAGGGATTTGCTTCAGAATCCTTAATTTGATCATCATTTTTGTATAAATTCTGATACCACCTTTATTTGCATGCACTTTTCCCATTACATCCATGATAAGGATAAAGTTTATTAATAAATAGCTCCTCAATTCTCTTGTTTTCCCAATATTACATTCATTGCTGTAGGTTTTATTTACCTTATGCTAATCTAGAGCTGTTCTAAATTCAAAATTATTATTTCACAGATAATAGAAGTTCTTCTTTTCCTTTTATTACAACAGTATGGGAATACGCTGGTAATTTGGCAGCATATATTGTGGCTACATCACTGTGGAAGAGGTATTACTACTCTGATTTTATGAAGAGTGAAGACAAAGCCAACAGCATTATCTTCAACTGCCCAATTTAAAAAAGCTATGATGTTTTTTCAGACCATTTTGTGTGTAGCGTTCTATATATTCAAAGTCCATTGACTCAGCACTTCTACTAAGTGGGCTATTGCTTTTTCATTAGTACACCATAAAACAAAAATTATTAGAAAGCTCCAAAAGATTGTTTGCAGTACAGTGATGACATTATAACAAGGAAATAGTTATAAAAAGCCTTAGGTAGCCATGTATCATTTAACGCACACTTTAGGTGCTGAAGTAAAGAACAGCAAAATTCTCATGACTCATTGCTAACCCATAAGCCAGACAGAGCATTCCTCTGAAAAAGAACAATCTAGAAAATCTAGATTTCCTTAGATCATTTTAGACAGTGTAATTTCCCCACAACAATCCTGTAGCTCTGGAAATTTTAGATGTGGTACACAAATCAAGTTGATATATCCAATATCACTGTTTAAAGAAGTGAAGAACATGGTACATTAGGATCAAGTTAGGGGTCATTTAAATTAACTGGATGTACATGAGTGCATAAGACCACATGTTATTTAGAGGTGCTGAAATATTTATGTCACTGGGAGGTTGCTCTCTATCATTTCTGAAAAGTCATGATAATTGATGGGTGGGGTGCAGAAAGAGGGTATCAATGTTGACTTCAAGGAGATATAAAGGAAGATTCAGGGATGTATAGGCCAGATAGCCTATCTTCAGACACTGGGAAAATTATAGAGTGAAGTCCTCTTTAAAGCTATTCCAAGCACATGAAGAGCAAGAAGGCGATGTTTAGCAGCCAGCATGAATTTACCAAGGGCATATCATGACTGAACATTCTGATTGTATTCTGTGGTGTGTTGACTAGTTTTGTGTATAATGGCATAACAGAGGGTGACGTTTATCCTAACTTTAGCAATGTTTGTCATTCTCTCTGATAATAATCATATTACTCTGAGCACACTAATAAATACTAAGGAAACTGGTCAGCATCATCTGGGGCTTCCCACCCACACACCCCCTACCTTGAGCACAGGACCTCCATTTAAGCTCAGTCCTCCATTTTACTTTCCTGTCTGAAGTATGTGGGAAGAATATTGGTTGCTAACATCCTCTATCCATAAACCCTACTGAAACAGAGATAAAGCTGTTGCTTGCTTCTTAGCCATAATAATCTGCCTGATGATCACTGGATTTGTTTCTAACTCTGTGGATAGACTTCTTGGTTTGACTTTAGGTCAGTCTCTTCACCATAATCTTGCTTGATGATTTAGACTACTGGCTGGACTTCGTATGCTATATTATCTTTTCTGGCTGTCCTTGAACTGTTGATAGAACCTATTCCTGTCACTGTTCTGTTTCTCTGCTCCTGGCATTGTGGCCTCTTGGTGAAGTCATTGCCTGGCAATGTGTGAGGTAGTCATGAAAATCAAATCTCATTATTCACAGTTAATGATAAGAGTATATGGGAGTGTGACAATATCTATTCCAGCAAGGTTATCTGATCAGAAACGTCATAATTGGGTGGATAAAAAAATGGCCAATGCTAAACATACAGAGACATAAATGTGACCAAATTATAATGGAGACAATGACAAGAAACACACCTTGCTAGTCACACTAATTGATGGTCTGTCAAGAAACCACAGCTAAACTGGGGTGAAATTCCTATCACCCAAGTAGGCATGAGGCAATCTGTAGGATGATACAAGCTAGTGGGAAGGGGGGGTAGGGAAGTGAGAAAGGAGGAACAAAGAGGCGCTACAGACAGCAAAAGGCATTAAAAACCACAGGTCACATGTAAAACAAGGACAGTCAGTATGCTTGTCTGGTTGAGCTCTGTGCCTGATTGCTGCAGTTTGTCCTGTCTTATTAAACATTCTCATCACTCACTGTGTCAAACTATCCTGTGTGTATGTTTGACTGCAAAGATTCAGTGCAAACTACTGAAGGGACTGGCATGAGAGGGTGTTCAGCTACTTGAGTTAGTAAACACTGTGGGTCCCTCGGACTGCGGTGTGAGCTACTGCAGCCTGTGAGATGTCAGCATCAGCTACTGGAGACAGCAGGCACAATTAACCTCCAATGACTGAGACCGAAATGGTTTGTGTCTAAAAATCAACTATTGGGGGAACCAGGGTGAACAAGACAGGTAAGGGGCTCAGAACCAGCCACTGGAGCAGGGCTGAATGGCCAGAGGCCATGTGTCTGGTGCTGACTGCTGGGAGCAAGTGACTGTATCTTCACCAAATCAGGTGCACGCAAGTATTTGTTGTCAAACTTTAAGTCTGATGTGCTCACGAACAGGTAGACCTCAGCTGCAGGCTGGGGGATTTGTGGGGTGGAGGGTCCGTGCTGATTTTCAAGGGGATCAATCAGTGTGGGGTGCCTGTGTGAGTGCTGCATGTTTGCAGTGAGCATCCACCTGCACCACCCTCATAATAGCTGGAATGAGGGATTGGTAAAAGGGGATAGGATCCAGCCAGGGGTGTCAGGCAGCAGAGGAGATGTGCTGGTGCTTGGAGAATATGTAAATGTGTGTGTGTGTGCTTGTGAACCTGAAGAGTGCTGTGTGTGCTCTGTGTCACACCTCCTGCCTCTGCCAGGCCAAAAGGAGGGGAGGTTGTGACTGTCCAGGTTTGTGTCTGGTGTGAGTCCTGTGTATGGCTGCTGGTGAACGCTGAGCCTTGTCTGTGGTCACTTATGTAACCAGCCTTGTGTGTGTCTGGGACAAGTGGTCAGCTCTGCTACTGGTTGAACCTGTAGGGAAGGCAACAGCTGCATCCTTCAACCTGGGCAGAGAGCCCAAGTCTCCCAGGCACAAGGCAAATCATTATTTAATGAAGAGTAGTATATATTTGGTCCTAAATTCATGTCACAGGGCTATACATCAAACTATGCCAAAAGAGACAGCATCATTTGCAGGACTGGACTAGACGGTCTCAAAAGGTTCATTCAAATCCAAACAATGTTGTGATTTGGCAACTGGGTTAGCAATACAGCAAAAATTTTGGTGTAAAGGAGGCCTTAACTTTACAAGCAACTAACAGTGCAGCTGAAACCTGAAATTCCTATATAGATCTTTAACACTTAAGATCTTTTTTCATATCTATAACCAGATCTACCGTATTTATAAAGGATGTTCTGTAGGAACATTATTCACATGAATTCATTAATTGCAACTTATGTCACAGTGTTACCTTAGAAATGTTGGGCAGGAATCTTCAAATTTAGCAGTCCAGAGGATGCTTTCTAATTTAAAAGGAACAAGCGCATATGATAACCAGAAATACACAAATGACACCAAACCTGTGTATTCATGGAAACTCTTCAAGTAAGCTTGTAAAAGCTTCTCTGCACTGCCATAGTGCAGAGAAAAATTACATTATTCCAAATGTAATTAATGCCAAAAATTGCAGGTTGAAAATGTTCACTAATGGAGCTTTGCAGCCAGGTGTTTTAGTGTTAATGCATCAGGGTAAAACACAGCTACTAGTTATAACAGAGTATTTTAAAATTACTTTTTAGTTAACCAAAGGGTTTATATGGGTGTATATATATGGCATTTTCATTTTGCTTCCTCATAACAGTAATGTAAAATGGATTCAACAGCTGCTTGCTGCCCATTCTGTTAAAGAGTTCACAGTCAGTTTGATAGTATTTTCTTAATGACTAAGTAATTAGTTCCACTACCGGTAAAAACAACTTCTGAAATATTTTTTTTCACAGATGAGAGTACAAAATAAGACAGAATTACACAGTAAAATTCTCCAAGAAATATAACCATATTAATCCTATTTCTTTATATGCCAGAGAAGGTAGAGAATTATGGTTTCTACAAATGATTGGTAGTCAATTTAGAAAATACAAAGTATAAACAGTATTTTGTGTGAGAACTTAAAGCTATGCTATTCATAGGAATTATTCTTTTGTTTGGATCTACTCAGAGTACAATTGAAAAGAGCAATTCTAAGTGAGTACATTCCTGCAGTAGCAGTATCGAAAGGCCTTTTACTTCCCCCTCACAAAAATTCAGAAAAACAAAAGAAATTTAAATAGTTCCATGGAAATATAAGATTGATCAAGCAGTAGAGAAGGCTGACCAGAGATATTGTGCACTCTCTGTCCTTGGAAGTTTCCAAGACACAACTTGAAAAATTCTGAGCTGCCTTATCTAATTTTGCACCTTGATCCTGTTTTGAGCAGGGGGTTAAAGTAGAGATCAAAGATCTCTGAATTACTTAATAATGGTATGATCTTATGAAGTCTTTACTATGTGATAAACTCTTTTCCCCCTAAATGCATCAGCTTGTCACAAGAGCACATTTTTGGAGAGGGTCTTAAGTTTTGAAGTGAAATATTGAAACATAAATGTGTGAATATACTCCCCTGTGCATAGAAACTGCATCTCTTTGAGATGAACACAGCGGTATAAGATAGAATTCTGACAATTTGAAAAAAAACTTTTTGGGGAAAATATTTAACTTCTATGCATTAACAAAAATCTGTTGGATTTTCACCTGCTAACATCAGACTGGTTAATTTGACTCTATTACACTGTTTAATTGCAACCTACATAGTCTAATGAAATAGCTATTATATATCCAAAACAATTTATGGCAAGAAAAAGAATGTATCTAATATAAAAGATTACTATTTTGGGAAAAGTCTCCTTAAAATTTTTGCACATGCATATGTTATACTCTTTTCAATATGCTTTACATATGTTGGGTATCTACACTTTGCAAACGTTGAAACACCTTGCTCCTAAGGCTCTGTCCTTCAGTAAGTATTACGTTACATTTCATGATTTATTGTAGTCCTGGTATCTCAGTGTCATGCTGGTTTCACATGCAAAAGGTATGTCACTGACCTTCATTCCTATTCTAAGATCCTTTGCAGCAAAACCCCATGATTGTGGCATCTCTAAGTAATAAATCTATTAATTAGGATAAAACTGGTATCGGGTGGACTTAAATCCAAATGAAAACATGCATTTATGCTTGTCAGAATCACTAGCAAAGCATAAACAGTCTTTAACTGTGACCGCATAGCTGAGTACAACATAAACATTTTGCAAAAGTAGGTGAGCAATCTGACCTACAGTGGGTCAAAGATATGTATAATTGCATTTAGGGGGCATATAAAAATGTGTGAACAGTGACCCATGCAGCAATTTCAAGATACAGAAAAAAGGAAAAAATAAACACAATGGACTGCAAAAGGCAGGACATCCTGCTGAGCACACCAGAAGGATGACTGGCAAGACTGAAAAACAAGGCTAATCAGCATCAGAAGCAGGTCGTGAAGGAAGGGTGAGTGAACAGCACAAGAACACCAGGCATAAGGAGGGAAAACTGGGGTGAAAGAGATGATATACTTTAGTGCACACTTCCTTTCAGCATCACCTCTGCTGCAACATATACCCACAGCTAATTTAGAAGTGTTAAGACCTAACTGTTTTTGTATACAGCAATATAAATAGTGATAATGATTAAGAATTAGCCATTAGCACAAAATGTGTTGATAATAAATGGCTTTGTTCTTAAAGCTTTTTAGCTGAACTCAACCTAGTCTTCTAAAAAGTCTTGTCACAGATACCTATTTCCAAACTGGAATGTGTGTATTGATATATACACCACTCTCTCACACACACTTACTCAGTTTCATCATATAATTTACTCTACACAGGCTATCAAGTTGTCATTGTCACTAATTTTTCCTTCAAAGTATCAAAATTACTATGACAATAGGTTTTATACCACACAACAGCAGAAAATGAAGCATGACAGAGTCCTCTCTACTTTGAAGGATGTGCACTGCCTGTGCCAGAGCCTGCTTTTGTAGGTTCAGTTTATACACCGCAAAACAAGTGTGTTTAGTATGTTCAATAGTCTAAAGACTTTTCTCAAAATGTGGACAAAGCTTACATTTTTAAGAGACACACAAGTTAGGTAGTATAAGTCTCAGTATACAGATAAATAGAGGAAGCAATTTTTTTTTAAATACTGTTTAAAGAAGTAACTAATCCTTTAATAGATGTTATTTTGAAATGTATTCACTTCTTTTTGTATAGTACTACAGCCATTATAAAAACTTCTGCTTTCCTGATTGTAAAGTCTGTGATATTTCTGCAGTTACTTATTTCATTACTCTCTTCTCCGCAATGTATATGTAATTGTATTTGGTATAGATAACCCCAAATCACAGGAGTCAATACCTCACTGAACTGTTATGTTTTCAGAAATACATTTAAAACATTGTTTACATAGATTCTGAGAATAAAGAGATGTCACATTCAAACATGCTAGATGAGTCCTTCGAGGCTTAGAGGTTTAATGTCTCTGCAACAGAGACTTACTAGCAAAAAAAAAAAAATTCCAGAGCTCAGAGTTCTGGCTTCTGTACTGCTACAAAGAAATCTGAAAATTCTGAAAGAAAAGTCATACAAAAACAGTGTAATAAGTCACCTTTTTTCAATTCAAGCATCTAATTTGGGATTTAGTTTCTTAAATAAACCCAGTAAATAGGTACTACAATGAGATAAGTCCTTTCAAATATGAAATATTTGACACAGCAGTGTTATATAAACTTCAACAAACTTTCAGGGTGAGAAGAGAAAAAAACTTCTTTCAGGTGCATGCAGTCAAAATGGTCTGAGTGGATATATCTTTTGCATTACAATAATATCATGTATTGCCTTTCTTGAGAGCTGATGATTCATCAGATACCTAGAGCTACAAAGAAATTGTACCTTGTAGTATTGTATATGATATAGGCAATTGTAGCCAATTACCCGTGTCATATTTAACATTCAAATACAAGTTACTGCAACAGATTTCTGACCATTTTAAAAGTAGTTTTAAGTGACTGGACAAGTGAACTTACCTTGTAGAGGCTGCCCAGAAGCAAAGAAGAGAGAGCTGTTAAAGATGATGGGTCCTACAAACCCATTAATCGTGCTTGGACAGAAAAGAAAGCCAATGAAAAAAGAAGAAGGAAAACATCATTAAATAATTTCAGAAAATAATTACAACATATGCCCTTGTATACCACGATCTCACTCAATAGTGATAAATGTGCAACTAAGACAAAATGGAAATGTGCTTTTGACAACTGGAGTTTCCAGCTATGAAACATGTATTTCCAACTCTGTTAGCTCCAATATGCCCCAAACAATTTAGTCCACACTGTTAAAATGGTTAGTAAGAATTCCTGCTGAGTATGAACTAAAGCTTGATTTTCTATTAAAGTTTATAGCCACTAATGACAGCAAAAGTATTAAAGACCTTTTACAAAAGCCTAGCAAATGATAATTTAAAAAATATCCAACCAAAACCAAAACCCCCAAAACTTTGCTTCGGTTTCTATAATGTTCTTAAGAACGAAAGGCAAGGATGGAAAGACTAACTCCACAAATGTAGCAACCTAAGTCAATGGCTTTCCATGAGCAGTATTTAGAGACTGATACATCTGAATACATATTTCTGTTTTGAAAAGGATCTCAAAAGGTTTGGCAGTAATTTACACCTCTGGCAGAGGCAGATCATAGAAAACAACCTTATGCTTATGAGATAAACTTGCAAATAATATAATAAATATTTCAATTTACACATATACACAAAAACCCCTCTTCTTTGTATCAGAATTGAAGCTGTATTCCAACTAGAAGTGATTTTGTGTAAATATTTTTTCTTTCAGTTGTTAAACAAGTTGAAATATAAATACTTTGAAACCAATTTTTTTCAGACAGTCTACTATATTCTGTTTTGTCTTCAACTAACAAAACTAGATGTTAGACAGAGAACAGAAATTTAAAACAAACATATCATTTGGTGTTTGAATTATTTAACATGCCTCTTTATGTCCTTCTTCATCCATGTTCAAGAATACATTAGTGTCTGTCTCCAGCAAGATGAAATATCTCAATTTTTGACTCAAATTGCTCCAAATTCATTCTCCTGTATTTTGCCTGAATCATTAAATAACTCTAGTCCCCTCATGTAATTATATTCTTTAGAGGAATTTCTTTTTTCAGAAAGAAATCTTCCATTTCTAGTTTTGATTATACATACTAGAGCTTTTATTTATATGTTTGTCAGGACAGCTTGCCGTGTTAAGCTTTTAGGATCAAAGTCTGTTTAAAAACCTGTAAAGCTGAGACAATATGTATTTTCCTCTCCATAAAGCTCCTTTATTTTTTCATATAGAGAGCAATAATAGTTTGCCTCCATTATTCTTAAAACAACTTCCTTATGATCAGTCTTCTGTTTCTTTTAATTTATCGTGTTCTGTTCTCTGATATGCATCATAATAAATCCTGCTCTCTCCTGCTATCATTGAGAAAGAAACAGGAAAAAAAAAACACCTCAGTTAGTTGTTTTGGTTTTTTGGTTTTTGGGTTTTTTTTCATAACTGCAGTATTATCAGTCATATCTTAATTTTTCCAAGAAGACTGGAAGATAAAAGGTCATCAGTGCAGGGCAATCAACTGTGATACATCTTACTTCTGTCTTCACCTGTTAAGGTTCTCCTTTCCTCACTAACCCTGTTTTTCTGATCTGTTCCATATTGCAAATACAAGGACAGGTATTCAAACCATACAGTAAAGCTGTGATTTAAGTAATTGTGAGACATCATAGACATTTGGTTTTCAGGTAGCACAGTCTCCCCCTACCCCTTTGCCAATGTAATTATGAAAATTGTATTTATATTCTACCAAAGTACTTAAGGCAATAAATATTGGTAGAGAACAAGATGCTCTATTATTTTATTATTATTGAATGCTTCTATTTCCCTAGCTTCTGCAGGGATAAGAATAAAGACACTTGGATTCTCTGAGTTGCTTTCTGGAATACTCTGTGTGTCATTCTTTCTTACACGAGTGACTAACCAAGGCACCATAAACTACATTAAGGCGATAGAAGTGCTCTTACTCCACTCCCCTGGGACTTATTGTCCCAGAATGTACTGCTTTGATTTGCAATAGATTTAATTTTCTTCATAGTAGCTTTCATGGTGCTGTGTTTTGGATTTGTGACTAAAACAGTGTTGATAACATGCCCAATTCTTAGTTATTGTCTGAGCATCAAGGATATTTCTGCTCCTCACACCACCACACCAGTGATCAGGCTGGGGGTGCACAAAAGGTTAGGAGAGGAGCAAGCAAGGACAGCTGATCCCAGCTGAAAAAAGGGATATTCTATGCCATATGGTGTCATGATCAACAATAAAACTAGGGGAAGAAGGAGGAAGGGAAGAGCAGGGTACATTTGTAATTACAGCATTTGTCTTCCCAAGTCACCATTACATGTGACGGAGCCCTGCTTTCCCAGAGATGGCCTTCCAATGGGAAGTAGTGAACGAATTCCTTGTTTTGTTTTTCTTGCATGCCCAGCTTTTGCTTTACCCATTAAACTAAGTTTTCTCACTTTCATTCTTCTGATTCTTTCCCCCATCCCTGCTGTGAGGGGTAAGCAAGTGCATGAGAGTATTAGCTGCCTGCCAGGACTAAACCATGGCAAAGATCAACCACCTTCAAACTTGAATTAAAGTGACCACATGGCAGAAAATTGGTTCAGGAATAGGTAAGTCAGAAAAATGTGGGATTAAGGAAAATAAATAAGCATCATATTAGTAACGATAGAGGCTGCAAAAGAGAGCCACTGTGGTTACACCTGTGAACTAAATAGAACCAAGGCACTAGATCCAGTGTATGACCATTCATTGTGGTTTTCTGCTAGCACTCTTCCTGACAAGGTTTAAGCTTTATGCTAACTAGAGTTCTCCTGTAAGAAAACAGCAGAGATGGGATGCCTCTGTTCTTCGGGGGTAAAGGGTTCAGCCACAGCAAAGTAGCAGTACCATGCAGATAACAGCGTGGTAAACACACTAATAATGGTACTAGTGGTACCCTAACTATTCCCTTAATATATTTATTTATGTTATTAAAACATTATTTAGGCTTGCAGTAACCTCCTACCTTTATGTATTAGGCATGGTCAATTTGTCCACATAAATATTTTGTGGCTTGTTTTGAAGTACTCTTGCCTATATTTGCCCTTATGAATAAAACACTGGCATAATCAACCATCCTAATTCACCTTTGGCTAAGTTCCTGACCTTAAAGTGAGGAAGGTCAAAAGCTTTAATTGTTCATATTCCCCTTTTAAGAACTAGAGCAGAGTAGCATGATTGTGTAGGAGACTAAAGGTATGAAACACTGAAATGCTTTTAGTATCATAAAAATCCAGCTTCATAAAAGTCAGTCTGAATTTATCCTTAAAAAAATAATGCATGGAAGAAGTTTAGAAATGTTAGGAAAGAAAAAAATTGACAGAGAGCCATTTCTTTATAGGCAGGATCCACCAAAATGAAAATGGAACATGCCTAATGGAACTTAAGTAATAAAAAAGAGATATAGAGTCTTAACATTAAAAATTATGCGAAATCTGGGAAGTTTGGATGGCTGTATAATTTAGTAATTTTGAAATTAAGTCATAAAATGAAATATTTCAGAAGAAACTATGAAAAAAATAAAGATATCAAAAGCATCAAAATAGGTTCTTGAAGCAAATCCAAATTGTGTTTCTGTACAAATATTACCTGACTAAAAATGTAGGCACCTTGCAGAGCAGTGGTAAATGAAGTAACAGGAATTTTTATAAACATTTCAAGTATTGTTTGAGAAGAATCATTGGGATGCTCCAATATGCTTCAACAGAAACACCTTACAATTTGGTGTTTGGTATATATGGTAAATGGAACAAGCTAAGATATCACATTATGTCTTGAAAAAAAGAAATGCAACGTATAAATTTATTTTAGTCAACTTTCTGATCCACCATTCACATGGAATTTTTTTGTTGCCTTATATGTAAATTCCATACCTAAATCTGGAGAATTTAAGTATTAGCATTATACTATCAACTATATCAAAAGAGCATTTTCAGTATTTATAAATAGTTCTAGGCAAATAGAAAAGAATAAATGTCAACCAGAATTACGTATCTCAGCTACAGGGTCACTGAGAAAAATAGTCTAACTGTCTTTGAATACCAATGGACCCTAGCAGCCATTAAGTTATGGCATTGAAACAGATTGTAATAGAAAGTGGAAGAGAGATGTTCTGCGCCCTCAAGGGTATGTGTCTGTGACTTTTCAATGCAAAAATGGATAATAAGGAAAAGACGAAGCCATAAACAAAACACAGAGAGACATAAATCAGGCACAAAAATGGTTAAGCAGGCAGTAACAAGAACCAAAACTGGTGCGTCAGACTAACTGATTAAAGTACCTGAAATGTGGGAATGTTTATTCCAGTAAAATTATCTGATCAAAGATTATGTCAAATGGGATATTAAGGAAAAGGAGGAAGTCATAAAGAAAATACAGAGAGAAATAAATCTGACAAACATGATGAAGACAAAGATAATAATCAGTCCTTACAAGGCACATTAATTAAAGGGCTGTGAGAAAACTACAGGCAAACTTGAGCTTTGACACTGGTAAGAGTGAAGACCTGAAGGTCTGTGATGTAAGAAAGCTATATAGGACCCATTGGATAGGCAGGAGAAGCTAGGATGCAGGTAGGGATATAAGACCAGTGCTTGAGGCATTCACAAATGTGTTTCTTCTTGTGAACCTGTAGAGTGTGATGTGTCTGCCTCTACACTGTTTCACTGGTGCCCTCCTGCCTCTGGCAGCCCAAGAGGAGGAGGGGATGTGGTTATCTGGGCTTGTGTCTGGTGGGAGTTTTGTATGTGGGTACTGTTGAAGGCAGCATCTTGTCTGTGGCCATCTGTGAGGCTGGTCCTGTTGGTGTTACGTGTGTGTCTGTGTCTGTTGGTGTGCTCTGAGGCTGGGTTCCAAAAATTAATAGTAAGGGTCCTGGGCCAGAGGTTTTGGAGTCCGTGGCCATTTATAACATCCTTTCCAATGAATTTTCATATAGGTGATGATTTTTGGAGTCTCTAAAAAGCCAGAAATTTTTTCAAGATGTTACTAAGATATCTGTATATAGCAATTATCATGGAATTGTCACAAACCATATTTTTGTGTAAGAAAAATTGCTGTGAAATGCTTTTTCCTTTATGGGAGGCAATTTATTTTTTCATCAAAAAGTCAGAATCAAGGATTCTGCCAGAGAATCAAAAAGGCATGAGAGGTAATCAGAGTGTAAAATAGGATTTCAAAGAGTATAAAACCAGTGGAAATGAAGCAAAATTAATTATGTTCTTCAAAGTTTATGAGAGAGGCTGGTAGAGAGATTTGAACATTGAAACTATTTTTAGTGGGGATTAGTCAGTATTGCACCTGGGTAAAGAGATTTTAAAATAAATAACTGAAAAGACCAGTAAAAAAAGAGCTAGCATTTGATGGTATATTCAGTGAGTTCTAGGGGCATTCAAATATGAAAGCAGCTTTGCAGAAAAGAACCTCTTGGTCCTAGTAAACACACTGAACACAAAGCAGCAATGCACCCTTGACGCAAACCAAGAGCCTCCTGCATTACATTAGAAAAATTGTCATCAGCAGTTCAAGGAAGATTATTCTTCCTCTCTCCTTTGCATTGGTGAGGCCAGCTGCAGTGCTGGGCCAGGTTCTGATGTCTCCAATACGAGACATGGATCTACTAGAGAGAGTCTAGGAAGGGCCACCAAGATGATGAAGGAACAGGAACATCTGTCACATGAGGAGAGGCTGAGAGATCTGAGACTGTTCTGCTTGGTAGAGTGAAGTTTTGAGTATTTATGGGATTTTTTCAATATGTACAAATATCCAATGGTAAAGAAATAAAGGAAATAAAGCCATGCTTGTCTTAGTGGGGCCCAGTCAGAGCATGAGAAACAATGGACAAAAAAGTTATGCAGGGAATTCTTATACATAAGAATTTATTTCTTTTTCTTATGGTGATGGTGGTTGTATTGGATGTACATTTCAAGATTTTGGGAGTGGGGTGGGCTGCAGGAGTGGCCTCTATGAAGAGTGGCCAGGGGCTGCCATCTGCCAGGCACACCCAGTTTCAAACAGCTCCAATGCACCATAAGGCACAGTGGAGCTGTGCAGCCAAGATGATGGTGCCTTGGAGAAAACGCATTTAAGAAAGGATAAAATGCAGGAGCAGATATGTGGATGCTCAGCTATCACAGGGAGTGAACCCACAGCAGCAGTCAAGTGCTGGAACAAGTAGCTGAGGGCTTGTGGAATCTCCAACCTTGGAGACACTAAAAACCCAATCAGCCAAGGTCCTGTGCACCTTACTCTAGCTGAACCCCCTTTGACCGGGGGTTGTAGGCTAGATCATTTCCAGAGGACCAGACTGAATTCAACCATCCTGTGATTCTAAGAAATTATATATGGCCCCAGGCCTCTCTAACTAGAAAGCAAAAGTATGTATAGACTTGTGTTTTCAGTTCAGAGTATCTAAAATGATATAAGAACATTTTTGGGTTTTTTGCAGCTGATCAGAGTAGTGTTATTCTGGTATTTATAGTAGACATTGCAAGGGAGTTTGAGATTAAAAGTTTTCTGAGACAAGATTTGAGGAATGTGAAGGATGTTGCAAAGATAATGTCTGAGTTTCCCATACTATGGATAAAGATGATCACTAGAACGACCTGTCCCCAGAAACATACTTGAGTTTTGTTTAGAACTAGTTCCTTAACTAAATCCCAGAAAAACAATTAATGTTTGTAAGATATGTCTGACCAAAAGACTGGAATATCTAAGTGAATGGGGAACTTGTTTATCTGACATACAGGCATAATCCACCATGCACTGTGGCTTCCAGCAGCCTGATGAAAAGAGTACCTCACAAATTACAGTTTCAAAAAATCATGCCCCAAGGAAACTGTATAGCTCTTCCTATCTATAGATGGGCTAAACCAAATAGCCATTTGTTCTCTTATGATAATGTGTAGAGTTTGGCAGCTTGGGCTGTCTGTCAGAGAACACATTTTTTCTGCAGGTACAGCAGTAGGTACCAGTAGGCACTGGTAAATCTGACCATACACAGATAAAGATAGATGGGGGGATGCTTTATACTAGATATGTTTAGTTGTGCACAAGTAAAATAAAGTTTTTCATAGATTTTATAAATTGGCAAAATGTACACTGATTTTTACGATGACGAAGAAATATCCTTGCTGAAAAAGCCAATGGTTCATTTAAGCAACGTAAAAACCCAAGAACTCTAGCCATTTTCTCTGAACCAGGTAATCACATAAGCCAAAAGTTGCCCAAAATTCAGGGTGATGCAGACAATTATGCAGAACTTCAGCTCTGTTGTCTCAAAAACATCATTATATGGAAATAAAGTCTGAGAAAAGAAAGACAAACCCTAATAATCAGGGACTATTACAAGCATCCTATTACTGTGCCTACATAGTTAATCCATGCTTTCAAGTGTGCTGAGTTGTATATGCCCTATTCACTACCACTATTATTACCTACTCATATTTCCCAACACACCTACTATTATAGAATGTGTAAATCTATATAGAATCATAGAATAGTTTGGGTTGGGGAGGACCTTTGAAGTTCATCTAGTCAACCCCTTAATATATATTATAGACTAAATCCTATGCTTCAGAGTTTTTCACACACTTGTCACATTAGGTCAGAATAAACCAAGTTGTTAAAAAAACCTGATTTTAAAAATAGCACTGTGATGTCTCAAAAAAGTGTAAATTAAGAATTTTAACTTTTTGTTTTCTTGATTCCTTAGTAATACAATGTGTGCTTTGAGAATTTGATACAAATTCTCCTCCAGTGTTGAAATGGAAGAATGCATCATAAACCTCTCATCCAGGTGACATATTAAAAAAAGGAATTAAAAAGCCTAAAACATATGTTTCTGAGATACTGTATTTTTTCCTCAGAAACAAATTACTTTAGGAAGGGGGAAAAAAAAGAACAAGATTTCAGTGATATCAATAAAATCTTCAAAAGCTAGTCTTTATTATTCATCTCCAATAAAGTTTTTGAAAAATTAAAACTTCTGCAATCCTTTTTTTTCCAGTTCTCTGCAATAATATTTTCTTGGTGACATGAATAATCTAATGTTAATAATATATAACTCATTAATGTTGCTCTTTCAGGGAAATAAATCTATATGACCACAACAATCCTTGTCAGTCATCCTTCACAGATCAAGATATTCTGATTACACAGCTTATTTCTTAAGGCTTCTCTTAGGATTTATTTCCAGATAAGTTTATTTATGTACATAAGAAGTTTGTCACTTATTTAAGAAGTTGCTATAAGGCTAGAAGACATTTTTAATGAGACACACAATACATGATTGTTTTCATCATGCAAATACTTGTGCAGCAAAAGGAAACAACTTCAACCATTTTCAGAAACAGTGTCCTAAATCACTCTGACAGTACAACATGTGATGGGAATACTTTTAAGGGAAAAATCACCATGGGCTCTTTACTGTCAAGCATAGCAAGACAAAAGGTTAGTTCACTATGAGGAGAAACTGGATAATAAAGTTGAGGCATAGGCCCATGTGAAATAATATGATTTTCTTGTATAACATTGCAGTGGTAAAAGATTTTCTGTATATTGGTAAAAGTAAGAATGTATACATATTTTATTAATAATCCATATTAACTATTTTATATATTATTTATTCTGAATATATATTGAGATTTTTCTATGTGGCCAAATCAATGTAATGCAGTAATAGAAATATATTATGATGTTGTGTACCATACAATATATATGTATTCAGAGAATAGAGATGATAATAATTATTAGATTACTATAGCTTACCTTCCAAATAGGAAAATAAACTAAACTAAAATGTTACAGTTCTTCTCGATTACAAATTCAGAAGTACACTATACCACAGTGACTTACTTGTCACAAATTGTTTCATGTCTTTATATAAGTGCTTGAATCAAAAATTCTAATATATTTAAACACTGCTTGCAAAAATTTGTGTAGGCCAGCAAGCCTTGAATTGATCAAAAGAATCAGAATATTTCAATGTGTTTCTTTAATTTCATAGGTAAAATAACTCTTTAAAAAATGAATTTGCCTTTGTGCTATTTCTGAATGCTGCCAGAGTTAATTATACTTTATCAATGAACAGTAGGCAATGTACTTTTTGTGCAATATGTGCAACTGAATATATGAAAAGATCATGAACCTTATGATATTGAACTAAAATTCAGAAAAAATAGGGAGCTCTAATGAATACTAATAAATATTTTTGCAATTAAACTCAATTACCATTAGTAATATAGGGAGATGTTATTTTTCCATGATGTTTCAACACAACTTTTTCTATATGCTAATATTTCCAATACAGTATTGCAATTAATTTTCAGTGTCTGTAGATAATTCAACACTGAGATCAAAATTGCTGTCATTTTGTGTTAATTTGTATTTTCACACAACACAATTAGAAATTCATATTGCTATATGGTGAAAAATAATGGAGATGATAGAACAGAAGAAAAAAATATTTAAATGGTTATAATATGTAACGTTGCTGATCAGTACAGCCCTGCTCAGTATTTTTGGGTGTTCTAGTCTAACTAAACAAATGCCTTCCAAAAACACAGCAGATTTTACTGGCTTTTAAACTATTATTCACTCTAGTACATGGATGTTAATACAATTGAATATGGATTTGTAAACTGTATCAAACCATGTAGAGGAATGTTATTTGGGTATATGTATTGAAGCCTTCATATACCATCCATTAGCAAGCTGGTGCATGCACATAGGTACATGAAATTGGAAGAAATGGTATGCATTCCTACACAGTAACTAAATGTGTTCAGTTACACAGAAACTAAATACCATCAAAATAAGTTGTTATATTAGTTACACATACAGAGAGCTCTTATTTCTTACGTTTACTTGGGGAAAAATCTTCCTGTTGTACGAACACTGAAAGTTTAAAGGTTGTTTGTCCATACACCTGCTAGAAAAATTTAAAGCAGCTCACTCCTTACACAAAATTCCACTGTGTGCTGAACTTCAGACAACCAATTACTTTTACATTGCCTCGATTCTTTGTGGTTTATGATTTGACCTGCTCTGTCACTGTATTCCATGCTGCTGTCTCATAAAAAAGATGGAGAACTAGAAACCTGAGTCAGGGAAAAGGGTGAAGGTATGTAAACATCATAATATTCTGTGAAAATTCAACTGAAATTAAAAAAAACCAAACTTTTACAATTAAAATTAAAGGCAGGTAACAGATAAAGAATTATACCCATAAAAGGAAAATAATAGCTCTAGTAGTTCTTGACATAACTTTTGCTGTTGTTACTGCTTTGAGTTTTGAACTGGAAACCAAGATTTTATCTGTCTTCTATTTTGACATAAATTGCATCTGTATTTTTAAATCAGATATATTTAAAAATCAGATTCACTAATTTTCCTTTGGAATATTTGAAGTAGGGCTCTAAATTTGCTATCTACTGACTGTTTGTTTATTTTTTGATGTAATATTTCCCCTGTGAATTCTAATGTGAGGTAGGCCAGATATGAACTTGCAATATTGAGTGCGTTTTATTCTTCTCTTGACTTCTTTCTAAGGTGAAAATTATGTGTGGCAAGAGTCTCAAATACGTAATGCAAATATGGATTTAGTTGTGTGTTCCTTCTCTAAAAAGTCCAAAATCAGAATATGAAAGAATTTTTTTATCTCTAAGTTAGAAACACATAAATCTAGTTACCTACAAAGACACAAATATTGCTAGAACAATTGTCTCAATATTTCCCAACAAATAATTGGGAAAAATATGTGGTAACATGAGAAGACTGCTAGGCCAGAAATCTGATTTTGGTCCTTTTACAAAGAGAGCTTTAAAGCAATTAGTAAATGTGTTAAAATATAATAAAAAAGGAATAATTAAAAAGTGACTTTTCATTTACTTAATTGGTTTCAACAGAGACAGACATGTTGAACTAAATGCATACATTATGGATTCAAAACTTGACGAGATTATTAGAGCTCTCAGTGTTAATTACAATTTTAATTTTCCTTAATAGTAGTAAAGGTCTAAGATAGAGTCCTCGTACAATAGTATCAAAATGTTAGTGCAAAAAGTTCTATATTGCTGCTGCAAAAATACTCTCTTTTAGGACTTACCTTTTAAACTAAATTGCACGTTTGTATTTATATATTTCTCCTACAGATGACTTCTTTTCATATACAATGTTGATCTAAATATGTCCTTACCAATGACATCTCTTTTCCTCCCTAATCTACATCAGCTTCCCGTGAACAAATTCATATAATGTAAACTTAAAAGCAGTGCTGTTTTCTTCAAACAGTATACAACACCTCTGCATGATGAACTTCTAACACATTTAAGTAATACTAAGGGATATTTAAAAATTTAACCCTTTCTTCTGAGAAAGAGAAACCAAACAAATTGCGATAAGTATAAACTAGAATGCATTTATTTTTTCTAATGGAGATCACACATTTACACCAACATAAAGTCAATGGTAGAGGTAATTTAGGTTACTTCTGTTCAGTATTTTATGTATGCATATGTGCTTCAGCCTGCCTGCGTCAAATATGATGTATTTATTTTTCAAATTACTTTTTGTCCCTTTCTCACAGAATCGTGAAATGGATTGGGTTGGAAGGAACCATCAATGGTCATTCAGTCCAACCCTCTGGCCATGGGCAGGGATACCTTCCTCTAGTTTAGGTTGCTCAAATCCCCAGCCTAACTTTGAACACTTCCAGTGATGGGACATTAACATCTTCTCAGGGTAAACTCTGCCAGTATTATACTAACCTCATTGTAAAGAATACAGCCAACCTAAATAGCCAATCTATCTCTACCTTCTTTCAGTGTAAAACAAATGCCCTGTGTTCTTTCACTACGGATCCTCTTAAAATACCTTCTCTTTCTTATAAACCCTCTTTAAGAACTGAAAGGTTGCAATAAAGTCTTCCCAGTGCCTTCTCCAGGATGAAAAACCCTCAGCCTGTTGTCATAGGAGAGGTGCTCCAGCCTTCTGGTCATCTTTGTGGCCCTCCTTCAGACCTGCTCTAACAAGCACATGTCTTTTGTGTATTGTGGATTGTAGAACTAGATTCAGGGCTCTATGTTCAAGCACAGGTGTTAGAAAAAAAAATGCAACATCTGAAACAGAAAACACTGATTCTTTGTTTTAGGAAATTAAGAACAGATTTACAAGTGCTGTGGATGAGCTGGGAACGGTCATGGATTACCTGCTTAGGTTTAAGCCATCAACACATTTTGCATGCCTTGAAGGAGTATCATATGACTGATGGAGGATGGACAAGGTTTTTTAAGACTTCTTGGGTGCAATATGGAGATGCTGAGTTATGGGTATCACAAGGCCCTTTTGCAAACAGATGGAACAGAGGTCACAGAGCATGCTGTGTTTCAA
Organism: Acanthornis magna; assembly: GCA_036785705.1. Taxonomy (NCBI): domain Eukaryota; kingdom Metazoa; phylum Chordata; class Aves; order Passeriformes; family Acanthizidae; genus Acanthornis; species Acanthornis magna. The sequence goes on along the minus strand of JAWUZG010000004.1, from coordinate 176,108 downwards.
CCTGCTTTCAAGCCATCCCACTGAGGACCTGAAAATATACCTAGAAATAAATATATCTTCATTAACTCAAATAAAACCATGTTTCCACTGTTCTAGCTGTATCTGAATTCAACTGGTATTTACAATATAATGATATTAAGCAGAAATTGACTTCTGTGAACACAGAAAATAATGTATATGGACAAAGCTTAGTTTAAATTGAAATTAATACTATTATAATTTCAGCCTAATTTAATAGGTTTTGCTTAAAATGAATCAGGCTATAGTCACTGTTTCTCACTGCACACACCAAAATATTCCTCTTCAAGCTGATTTCCTTTCATGAAATTATTGGCAGTAAAGTATGAATCAAAGTATTGTAAAAATCTTAATTGCAACTTAAATGCTTATGATGCATCCAAATGTCCGCTATTGCTAATGGAATTATTGCTGCAATTTGGTTTTGGATAAGAAAAACTAGAAAATTACTTTGATCTCAAAAGTTATGTATTCCTATTGAATTTTACTTTGGTAAATCTACCTTTCCTTCTTAGCCCTAAAAATCTGATTTGCCTTGTAATTTGTTCTGAATCAATTGACACCACTGTATCCAACCTAAATTTTGCTGGAAGCCAAGACCATGGATTACTAAATTACAGAAAGGACAGTCTAAGGAATTCACAGTGGTATTACTAGAACTTTTGATAGAGACTACTGCAAATCTGAGAGCTTGACACTGAGGGTAAATGACAGTATTACTATTCTTCTGATCCAGTCAGTGTTATTTTTGTTGTGTGAAATGTAAAAGCACAATCCCTTGCAGTATGACATTAGGAACAGTATGTGTTCTTAAATTATCGCTTACTAACAATTTCTGCTGTTTTGTTTGATGCGTAGTTTGTTTTCTGTATTAAGGTCTACAGAAACTATTTTTCTTTTTTAAACTTTAACTATACACTGGGGAAAAAAACAAAACAGTGTCTTCAGAAAATGTAGTAAAGGATAATGAAATTCTCTGTGGGTCCCATTTTTTAAAAGACAAACTATGATTATATGTCCATACTTGTACCTCAATTGTTTGAGATATTCTTAACTGAAAAAATCCAAAACCAAACAATGGACACGATTCATCCTAACTAAGCTCCATTCCTGGAATCCTTATCTAATTGATTACTAGACAAAAGAGTTTTTATCTTCACAAGTATTCACCCCTCCTTGGTATTACTTTCTGGGTTCTTTTCATATGTATGACTACATCTGCATCTACATCTACATCTATCAATAGATATTTCTGAGATTGCTCTCCAATCAGCCTTGGATAGGCAAATAGTAACTATAGAAGGAATAATATTTCTGCTGTTTGATAAAGACTATTGAATGGAATACTATTACAACAGATATTCATAATCTCTAAAAATTTGGTCTCATTACACCTTTGAGAAACTCACATAGCCAGACTTCTTTTGTCATCATTAAAATTATAAATATACTGAATTTTCATGTCTAAAAATCCAACTTCTGTGATATCAGATCTCTGCTCTCAGTTAAAACAGACAGCAGAAAAAAGAACTGGGACTGTATTTATGAATAGCTGTTTTCATTCTGTCCTTGAAAGCCTGCACAGAAATAAAACTAACACTCAAAATGCAATCATGCATAAGCCAATCATGCTGTGTAGCTCGAGGCTAGCAGTTCTGCAGGTATGAACCAAGGAAACACCACCTTCTTTGTTTGTTTTCCATGAGCACATTGCTGCTCTTGCTGGGGCCTCAGAAAACCATCATCCCCACCTTTCCTCGGGGCATTCAGTAGTTGACAATAGCAGTCACTCATTCAGATGGTACAGGCAAAATCCTGGTAGCTTCTGTGCCTTGTTAATGATTCCAGATCATAAACACTGCCACTGCTGACAGATGTAATTACTCATGGAAATCCACTTCATTGTACCCTTGTGTTTGCCTTATGAGTATCATAAATGGGCTCTTCTCAAAAACCTGACATTCTAGGAAAGTACAGCCCCAACTGAAAAGAGATGTGAGAGCTGACAAGAGATGACAAATGTCAGTAGTTCAGCTACACTGTTGACAGGTCTGTCCTTGTTAACATCAACAGTATCAGTAGAATGGTGAAATAACCTATTACTCACATGCCAAGGTTTTGATGTTAAAAGCTTCCCACTCCCCTGTAAATCTCCCAGTCTCTCCTGCCAGCTACCTGTCCAACACCACTCCCACAGACACCTTTTTGTTACATTATTTTTTTCCCCCACCCATATAAAAAGGTGAGATAAAACATACAATTTCTGAGGTTATAGTGTTCTAAAAAGCCCCTACATAAAAAGTTCTGCCAAAATCTTATTACAGGATTATATCTGTTTGTTAGTGCACACAAGAAGACTGTAGAAGCTATGGACCATACCTGAAGGACAAAGGACATGTGCAAAGAAGCAAGTTTCTCTCTGTATGAATTTGTGTACTTGAAAAAAAAAGTTTAAAAGAAAGAACAAAAGAAAGACCTTTATAATTATTTTCTTTTTAAAGAAAATAAGACATTTTTAAAAAACTGAGTTTTATCTTGACAAAAATAGGTGAAAATTGGTATGTAAAATATTCATAATTTGCACAGATTAAGTGGAGTGTATGTATATTCTTGGAAATATAGGATTTCTCCTTTTCACTAAAAATAAATCTGTACATAGTATCATTCTAGTTTTCTCTGTCTTTTCGTGTCTCTTTTTTTCCCCTCCAGGTAGACCTCATTGTGGAATTCATGATAAATCAAAAATAAATTTCCCTAGAAGTAACACTAGTTCTATACAATTTTACTCTATTATTGGTTGTCCATTTAAATCTTTAACGCTTTAAGCTCTTAAATCTTCAAGCACCTAAATCTTAAGCTCTTAAACATGAAATTTTGTGATGTTTATTTTGGTAAGGTAGAAAAGTTCATTTTACTAATGTTGCCAAACCCATACAAAGTAGCTGTCCTACACTCTTCATGGGCTGCATACAAATATCTGCCTTCAAAATGCAAGTGTCCTTCAGCTTGGTGAGAACATCTGAGTCCAGCTTCTACAAAGATGTTTTAGAGTGTTTCACTTATGCTTCTGCTTACTGAGATGAACACCTCTTCAGCTGGCATACTTCATTTTCACGTGTAAGCATGTCTAATACCACTCAGATGCAGCACAAAGAGGATTCCTGCCCTGTACAGCCTAAATCAAACATGACATAACAAGTCAGGCTTATGAACAGATGTGGTGTATCTGGAGGGAAAACAAAGGACAAGGCTGAAAAAAAACCGATCAGGCTGTTTGTCAGTCATTTACACAGTTTGATGTCTCAGATTCTTCCATCCTACTTAAAAAAAAAAAAAATCCCCCCTTATTTAAGGTTTCAGAGGTTGAATGCACTTTCCCTCCCTGTGCTAAGCAGGCAGTGAATATAAAGTAATCAGGTAGTAATACCCCTGTAAAAGTCACAGTATGTTTCCTTCTAATATGGTTACTTTATAACTCAAAAAAAAAAATAGCCTTTATTACTTTCTAATGTGTGAGCACAAGTTTTATTTTTGTTACTGTTTGGATGTGTAAAATAAGAACGGTCTCTTGGGGTGTAACTGTATGACAGGGTGGTAGGTTGACTTTGACTGGCTTCCAGGAACCCAACAGGCAGCTCTGTCACACACCCCGCGCCCCCCTTTGCTGGGAAGTCCAAAGGAGCCTTGGCACAGACCTTGGGTAAGAGCTGCAGTGCACTTCAGAAAGACTTTGCTGAAGCAGACCCCAAACCACAGAGGCACATGCCTGTATGTAAAGGCAAGTATTGCCAAATGAACTGTTCACTGCAACAAAGTCTATGAAGATGAGGAACATGGAGGTGATTTTGTTATGCATTTGTACAACCCCTTTGCAAGCCGGCAGTATAGAGGTGGAGGAAGTGAAAATGCATTGAAGTAGCTAAGTAGCTATTTGGGTCTGGAGTCCAATCTATTAAAAAATTAATGAATCAATATAGAATTAACATGAAACATTTTGGTTCTTCATTTTCATGATCTTCAGCTACTGTTGTTTGATTTTGTGCTGCTTTATCCCTGTAATGTGCATTGAAAATAACCAGATTATTTGGGATTTGATTCATTGGGATGTGTGGAGAGCACTTCTAAGAACATTTGGCATGTGTAAATTTTTATATATCATTCTACATAATTAAAGTTTGAATTGGAAGGTATTATTTTTAATTTTTTATTTAAAATTGTTTTTATTCTCCACATAATACTAGAATGATATTTATGGAAATCTCTACAGTTATTGTACCTACAAAATACCTTCAATCGTTAACACAATATGTCTGCCAATTAATATTTGCAAAAACTTTTCTTTTTGTATAAATGAATTCTCACAAAAAATCAAGTAACATATTATTACAAACGTTAACCTTGATCTGCTTGAATAGGTTCACTTTTCCATGCAGTGGAACAGCATGACATAGAAACTTCAGTAGATCTACAGGATCTTTCACAAAAAACTGTCAGCTCAGACAGTGTTACTATTAAACTATTGTACTATTAAACATTTAATTACACAAGTTCAGAAAGAAATTTTAGACACAGAACTAGGAAGACTGAACTATTGTTGAAGGTATTTCATTTACTTTGGACATTTTTCTCAGATTATAATGGGCTAAGAAGAGAAACCAGACTATAACAAGGGAAATATCATTTGTTTACAAAAACTCAATCATCCTTCTAGAATTGAAAACAGAAGCTTTGGCATCCTTTTTGTGATCTTTATATTGAAACATCCCGCTAATTATTTTTCTGCCTTGTCTTGTCTCTACATGCAGCAGAATATTTGGTTTATAGGTAATTTTTTTTTTATTTTCTCTGCTTTTCAACAGCAGAAGAAAACTGAAACATGAAATAATTTATATGAAAATATTAATCTCTACAAATACTTGAAAGCTGGAAGCCTTAATGAGATGGAGTGATCTTGTCTGGCCTCCATGCCACTCTCCCACTTCTTCTCTTCAGTGGGAAAGGGGAAGAAAATAAGAATCTCATGGGTTGAGACAAAGACAATTTAATAAGTAAAAGCAATGGTACCACATAGAAGCAAAGAAAACCAAAAATATTTATCATCTACTTTCCATCAACAGGTGATGTTAAGCTACTCCTGAGAAGTAGGTCTTCATCTCGGGTAGTGGTTGCTTTGTAAGAAAAATGCCTTAGCAATTAATACCCCTCCCCCTCCATTTGGCTTTCATTACTGAGCATGATGTCATATGGTATGGAATCTGTCTTTGGTCAGGTTGGGTCAGCTGTCCTGACTGTGTCCCCTCCCAGCTCTTGCCCACCCCAGCCCACAGGTCTTGGGGGGGAGAGAGGGAGGGGTGGGGAGACAGCACTGATGCTGCGCCAGTGATGCTCAGCAGCAGCCAAGGCCCTGGAGATTTATCAACTCTTCCGGCTACAAGCACAACACACAGCTCCATGAAGGCTGCTATGGGGGGGATTAACTCCATCCCATCCAGACCCAGTACACGTAGTCAGGACACTGAAGGAATATTAGGTGTTTGTCCTAACTCACTATTAATTTATTAAAATGAGACATTATTTAGATTATCCATAAAATATATAGGAAAGATTATGTAAATATGACAGATTCTGGGAATTATTTCCTGGGTTTACTTTGCTTACTAATCCACAGAATGTAATTTTCTCCCACACTGCTCCTACCTTAAAGGAACTACTGTAGTTTTGCAATCTCTTCCAAAAATGTCTTTAAATAACACTCATATTTTAGTTCTTTTTTTGTAGGGTCTTATTGCTTAAATTTTTCTGACAGCTACCAAATGCCTTAGAAGTAGGCAGCAACATATTTGTTTTTCCGTATCTGTTATTCACAACAAACGAAGAACTTCATAGGATATATTCTATAAAATCAAAATAAGTTTTTATGTAACAATTTTCATTCTTGTTTGTCAAAGTGCTTTTAAAATCTCTAAAAAATGTCAGTTCATTTAAAATGTACTGAAATTATAGTGCAGAAAAGTGACATGACATATACACTGATATAAAATTGCTTTATCTATGGTGTTTCCAAAAACTGTGGCCCAAATGAGCCATCATTAATATTAAATATATTAATATAACCTGCATTTCTAGTGAAAAAGATACCGTAATTAGGATCTACCTTTGACTGATATAATTCAAGAGTGTTACTTTTGTCTTTAATCTTAGCAAGGTTCAAGTTCTCTGATATTGCTTGTGGTTATGAAAAGTACAGTTCTGGTCTTCTTTATGATCATCTGCAGGGAAATTTGAGCAATATATAATTGAAAAGGTGAGCTGGTGCAGGATATGTTTTTTTTTAATGTATTATGAGTACATTGGAAGTATTTTAATATGAGTTGAATGACTTTTCATTTAAAGGTAAGTACTTCCATCAGCCTGCTATAAATTGTACAACTTTATTCAAATACTTCATGAATTCAGTTTTCAAATATTCAGTCAAAGCAGGCAGACATCTTTTTGCCTTCTGAAGGTAAACAGTGAGTTAGAGCTGGTCTTGAGAGAAGGATCAAGTTTCCTGTATGCTAGGTTTCTTGATATTTCCCTCTGCAATGCTGCTCCTAGAAGATACACACTTTCAACCTTCCAGAGTATGAGGGCTTTTTACCCTTCTTCTGTGAGTATAGGTCTCCCAAAATAGTTACATAGTTCTTCACATGTTTAATGGTGTCACTGAAAAGGATATTGGTATGTCTTAAGGACATGAAGTAGGTTTAACCTGTTAGACTTTTACAAAAACTATGAACTCTCTTAAATAAAAGAAATAAGAGGGGAGAAATAGGAAAGAAAAGGGGAGGGGAGGGGAGGGGAGGGGAGGGGAGGGGAGGGGAGGGGAGGGAGGGGAGGGGAGGGGAGGGGAGGGGAGGGAGAAAAAGAAGAAAAAGAAAAAAGAAAAAAAAAAGAAAAAAGAAGAGAAAAAGAAAAAAGAAGAAAAAAGAAAAAAGAAAAAAGAAAAAAGAAAAAAGAAAAAAAGAAAAAAGAAAAAAGAAAAAAGGAAAAAGAAAAAAGAGAAAGAAGAAAAAAGAGAAGAGAGAGAGAAGAGAAAGAGAAGAGAGAAGAGAAGAGAAGAGAAGAGAAGAGAAGAGAAGAGAAGAGAAGAGAAGAGAAGTAAAGGATAAACAGCACCAGTATAGAATAGTACAACTGAAAGTGCAAGAAATTAAACTCTTAAACACTGACTCCATCTTGAGCAATAGAAGCATTAAAAAAGTAACATATCTAGTAGCTTATTTTTAAAATGTGTAAGCATCATTCGTGCTCACAGCAAAAGAATCTTCACAGAGCAAAGTAAATAACTAGATTACTTCTTGATTACTGTTAATCAAATCAAATAATTTTGCTTTAAAATCATGGCTCTTATTGTCTATTGTGTAAATAAAGATAACATACTTAGCACTTTGAAATTATGAATAAAAAGCCCTATAGAAATCAACTAATTTAATAAGTTCTACTGAGACAGGAAAAGTCAACATTTTTACCTCCACAGGGAAACACATTTATTTCCTATATCCATTCTGGAAGTAATACCGTATTTTAAACAAACTATTGAAGAGTTTTCACTGGAAAATTGGGAAATTTCTAGTTTCACTAGCACAGAGGTTGCCAATTTACACATTTCAGTGAATGTATGCTAATTTATACCAGCTGAGAATCGGCCTTTAAGAGATTGTAAATTTGTTTAAAGATTATTCATAATCCTGGATGATAGGAAGGGTGGTTGGGAGGATTATTTCAGTCATTTTAAGATGTTATTAAACCAAACACATAGACTTTTTAAAAGTCTTTTAACAAAGGGTTGCTATTTTTAAATGACAATTTTTTGTTGTGGGAAGAGATATATATATACAAATAAATTCATCTCACAAGGAACAATTTAGCCATTTCCTTAAAAAAGGAAAAAAGAGTCCGGAACACAGAGGGACCATAGCCCAGGTTTCCTATGAATTTATACATACATTCAAACAACTATGAGAAGCGAAAATTATCTTAATCAACATTAAGATACAAGCTCAATATCTAAGTTGTTATTAATAGCACATAAACCCTGCTAACCCCTGAATTTCTTCACAGTTGCTCTGATATCTTGTAAAAATTCTATCTTCCTTAAAGAAAGTTTCTCAGTCTACAAATCAGAAAAACTCTTCAGATGTCATAGACCACCTAAAATTTGGAGGGAAAGGAAAGGAAAGGGAAAGGAAAGGGAAAGGAAAGGAAGGAAAGGAAAGGAAAGGAAAAGGAAAGGAAAGGAAGGAAAGGGAAAGGGAAAGGAAAGGGAAAGGAAAGGGAAAGGAAAGGGAAAGGAAAGGAAAGGAAAGGAAAGGAAAGGAAAGGAAAGGAAAGGAAAGGAAAGGAAGGAAAGGAAAGGAAAGGAAAGGAAGAAGAAGGAAAGGAAGGAAAGAAGGAAAGGAAAGGAAAGGAAAGGAAAGGAAAGGAAAGGAAAGGAAAAGGAAAGGAAAGGAAAGATTTGCTTTTTCATTGTCCTCAGTCCTTGCAAGCGCAATATTAAAGATGTGGATTTATGTACCTGCTACCATTCTGTTCACGGCAGAGCATTTCAGGCTTAGAGTTCTCATTGTCAGTGGTAGCTTTCCAATGCTAAGAATTTTGTGAACTTATATTGTTATTTTGGTGTGAAGGAAAAAAAATTAAAGGGAATACTCTAGGGAATACCTAGGGAATTTACCAATATATATAGCCGAAATGTTTGGCTTCTATGGTGAAATGACTGACCATGAGCAGGACAGGAACCATGTTATTTGCTTCCACTCTAACAAGGTTTTCAGTGAGTTCTCCCATTGCCTCTGACAAACAGGGAGGAAGCTTCTGGCACCCCTCACAGAAGACACCCTTGTAGCCACCCCCCACCCCCACTACAAAATCTTGGCTGTGCAAACCACAGATCCTGACCCATAAATTCTCAGTCATCCCTTAGAAATTAAATATACACTCCAGCTTGTCCACATAGGGTGCAAAACTTTATCCAGCACTTTAGTCACTGAAGCTGCCCCATTCTATGTCTTGCATCATAATCATATTGTGGTTCTGTGACTGCATGCAGTCTTTCAATTCTTTTTCCTGTGCTTCATATGTTCACATACACCCACAGAAGACAGGATTTAGGCTTTGCCATTTACCTTGAGGATGGAATGCTACACCATCTCATCTTCTATCCCCTTCACCCTGGCCCACAGATCCCTTTAATCACAATACTAGAGTTGAAATAAGAGACATAGCAAACGTCTCAGCATAGCAAATATTTATAACACATTTTATTCTAAAACAGCTATTGAATTTCTAGAACTGGCTTGAATATTCTTTTGGTTACAGAGGTATTGAAACAAGTATTTTCAAATGCATATTTCATTCCGGGTCCAATAGTATTAAAGGAGGAACAAGCTCTTCATTAACTCCTATTCATATATAGAGGAATGATTGTAAGCATTTACCTTTAATAGAGGTTTCACGTCCGTAGGTTCTCCCTTGTCAGACCTACTGTCTTACAACCCAGTTAAACAAGCAATTTAAAATGTATCTCTGACCTCAACATTTGTAATTACCTAGCAGTATGTAACTGCACGATAAGGGCATGTCTCTGTTCAGCATTCAGTCTGTTTTGGTCTTAAATCTAAAGCACCAAATGTTCTCACACATTGAAGAGAAGAAAATATTTCATACTCAATACCTGTCTGTTTCAGCAGCTGGGTACCTAAGCATTATAATTAGATGAGATTCTATTTTCTTTCTCCTGGGCTTGTGCTTGAATTTCACATGTATATCTGTTTCTTAACACTGACACTGAATTTCATAAGAGAAGCAGCCTGAAGCGCGCAGCAGGAGAAATGCAGGAAACACAAACAGCATATCGGAGCTCCTCAGTAAAGGTTCTTGTTTGATTTTCAGCATTTTATAAGCAGTAGTACATCATAGTAAAGCTCAGCAAAACAAACATGGATATAGAATACAGCTGCCAAACTGCTCATACTAACTTTTCTCATGTTTCTCAATGTTAAATAAACTGAACCTGATGGTCCTCAGGACACTGGGAATTCCTCATTCCTGGTAGGCTAGAGCTCAGTTTGGCACACACTTATTCTCCGGGGAATCACAGTCTGCTACTGTTTCTATCAGTAGATCCAGCCAGTAAATATGTTTTCTGCAAACATGTGTGCATGTGTATACACACACAATTACACACACACAGACAAAAAGATATATGCACAGAAACCAACACAGTCCAATGCCTTTAATGCAGCACTCATATGAACGCAGACAACACTAAATCTTGTTCTTCCCTTCCTGTTGATCAGAACTGAAAATAGACTTGTTGATAGACACCGTTACTCAACCCACACTCATACTCACATTCACAGATCTGTTAATCATTAGCCCAGGTTTTACATTCACCTAACACCCATGTGATCCACCCTGGATCCTAGGTCCTCAACTCATTCAGAAACGAAGACTCTGGGTCTTTTCTAGGCTCTTCCTACACACTGGCTGGTTCTGCCATTTCTCATGGTGCTGTCTGAAAGTTTAATCAAGTTATCGTTTTCTAATTTGTTATGTTCAACACTTTCTTGTGCTAAGCTCACATTGTCACATTTTTCATGTTACGTTCAATTAGCTATATACCAGGTCAGGGCCTAGTCATCTGCCTACATATGTTAATACTAATATTTGTTTTCATAAAAATCTATGTGTGTGTGTTTGTTTTCCTTTAATCATCTTGTTTTGAGGTAGACATGGAAAACATTGATGTGTATTGATAATACAGGAAAAGACATGCCATATATACTAAGCTCATATTGAAGTAAGCTGCATGTGTTTAACATGAAAAAAAAACCCAGTTGTTCCCAGTAAAACGTCACTAATCTCTCTTTCCCCAAATGTGTGGTGAAATTCTGATAATAATGAAAAGGTAGGGATGACTGGACATTCTTTTCTGGAAACACAATCAGAATTAATTCTTTTGTACAGAAACCAATGTCTAGAGGAAAGGCGCAAAGGCTGCATAAAGAAAAATTTCATGAGAACTTAATTTAATATTCTTCACAGTCCAAAGCACCATTCCCACTTCAACTCATTCTGAAAGCACGGAAAGAAGAAGCAGTTCATTGAGCTCAAGTAGTGAATTTACACATTTAGAGTGGGCAAGCACTTTTATTATTTAGGAAAAGAGACAGTTGTATCTTAGTCGCTATTTCAATCTAAGGGATGGGAGAGCAGTCATCTAAGTGAGAAGGTGAGTCAGACACTGCTTTTTTGATGGACAAAGTTTTCTCTTCTTCCATTGCTATCATGAATATGCAGGTACAGTAGATGCCAGAAGACAGCTGAGGGGCAATAATGGGTGACAAAAGAGTGAAAACAGTTCTCAGCTGCCTTTTCTCTGGAATAGTATTAGCTGTCATTTAGTTGCTCCTAGAAACACAGGGTTTGCTCTAGGAGAAATTTGCTGACTCCCTGGAGATTTGTCTCTGAGTGACACACCAAAAAGCCTAAATAGCAGCAAAGAAGAAATTTAATTGTCAGTTCATAGGGATGATGCTTGGCAAGCAAATGATTCTATAAAAATGGGCACATAGGAAATGTTACCCTGATAACAAACAATAATCATACCTTTATTATCAGCCTATTTTCTTAATAATGAAGTAGCAAAAGTCAGCCCTACTTTATGTAACAGTGGAGACCACAGTTTACAACTATTTTGGCACGGCTGCACCTTCATGTGCTTGTGATCCTGTCGCCATCTGAAAACAAAACAAGTAAATATTTCATAAGACATAGATGTATAGTGTCAATATATTCAATGTAGTGGAGTAATGAAATAAATTGTTTTCCATTCCCCGTGCAAAAAAACAAAAAAAAAAAATCAGTACACAAATTGTTTGCCACTGCTATTTCATCAAGTTCAACAAAGAGACAATATGAAAACCTCTTTTAGATTTAATTATTTATTTTAGTTTTTCTTACTCTAAAAGTAAGCATCAATCTTTTAAATTCCAGGAGCTGCTGTTGTTCATAGGTCAACAATGGTTTTATTGTATTCAGCTATCTTGAATTATTTTATCAAACTCCTCAGACCATCCCTTTTGGGGGCTTTTTTTTAATATAGTACAAACAATTCTGCACATGTTGTCTCAATTTTTCTTCATTTTTTAAATTTTTTTTTTACTTGTTTAATTTATTAATGTACTATAAAAATTTGAACATCAATAAAAAATAAAATCAAACAGTTTATGGTGATAATACTGTAATTTTCATTTTGTGTGGAAACATTTCTGTCTGTGATACATTTGTCATTGAGGAAATAAAACTAATTTTGTCTTTATAGTTTACAGAGCTGAAAGAATAATTTGTATCACCCTCATTTACAAAGCTTCATGATTGCTGGACCTAGCTATGGATTTAATTATTTTTAAATATTTTGAGCATGTTTTTGAGAAAAACACAGAATTTTTGTGTAGGAGATCACTTTTTTCTGAAGAACAATTTCACCATTAAGAAACTTTGGACCACCTTCACAATTGCAAAGTTCTTGAAAGAAACTTAATGTCTCACACATTATTTCTATATTGACTGTAAATAATATGAAGAAAAAAAATAAACTAAATGATGTTATCATGTTGTAGTTTCCCACTAAAGAATGGAAAGGTTCTATTGCTTTATTCCAAGAAATCAAATTAATATATCTATTTTGAGGCAATAATCCTTTGTTGACATATATTCTAAGTAAATCAATGATATTTTATAGTTCTTAGTTGAGTCAGTTTAGTTACTTCCTGATTTGGATCAAGAGTTAAAGAGAATTAAATGAATATTAGTTCTACCCTATAAAATTCCAATAAACCTTATTCTGACAGAAAGTCTATGGCACTTGTAAGAAACATATACATGGATGGATATGGCCCACCTCACAAGACCAATCTATAAGTAACTGCTTACAAATCAACATAGACACACGAGCAGAATTATCAGATGGACCAATGTTTATTAGACTGAGCATAAGAACAGTGTAATATTAAGAAAAAAAAGACATAAAATAAGACAGTTCTGCAGAGAACTTACAGAGTGTAGTTATATTTCCTGTACTCCATCTGTGTATATAATTAGCTATGAATAGCAAGATTAGGCTTATGCTAGAGCTACATGTGAGGACTTGGGGAATTTTCCATCCCTTCTCAGATGATTTTTTTTTTCAAGCAGTACAGCATTTATAGGTGCATATAATGGCACACATTTTTTTCTGAGTTAAAGTTTTCTGCATGCATGTTTAAAAGTTGGACAAATTTTCCAGCCAGTAAGAAAAATCAGGTAACGATGATTCTGTGATAAAAGTGTTTGTCTGCAGTCTTTTAGGTCAGCAGTTTGAGGACTCAGATTATGGAAAATTTCAAATCCTTTCTCTGCCAAAGGGATTTACACAAGTTTTTGTAGTTTGAGGATTCTAGATAAACTACAACAGTGCAAAGATTAGTGACTTCTTTTCTGCTCTTGCATCTTATCCACTTTTTCTTCAGAAATTCTCCAAAACTCTTTTCAGAGAATGTTTCTCTTTGGTCTAGTAGGCAGAATATTAATTCACAAAACAGAGAATGGCTGCATTCTAGCCCCGTGTAAAGCCAATATTTTTTATTATTTGTATAGAGTGGAAGAGCTCCAGCAATACAGTTTATACCAGAATTTGTGCTGGTTCCTGTCGTATTGATTAGATAATTTAACTGTGTAACTTGAACCTATGTATATTTTCATCTATTCAACAGCAAATATATTCTGCCACTCTCATCCAAACATAAACAAAATAAACAAATAAACAAAACAATATCAGGTATTTTAAAATAATTAAAGTCCTAAATTATCATGCCAACCTATTTAAACTGCTTGAACTCACACTGTGTGACAGGTTTGTAGTCTTTAAAGGCATTTGTATAAGAATCCATGCACGCTCTTTCCTTTTTCACATCTACATTTTCTTTGAAGTGTATTTGCTGATTCTACATGCTTGTCATAGCTGAGGAATATTTAGATCTTACTTGATGAGTAAGATCTTTATGTTTTGCTGATCTAGTACAACCATTGTGCAGATTCAGAAGACAGGGTCTGTCATCTGCTTCTCTCATGGTAGTAAAACTCTGTGCGATGGTTGAAAAAAATGGCAACAATTAATATTTTTATAATTAAATCAGGTGAAGGAAGACAGTCCTGAGGAAAATAGTCACCTGTCAGTACTTTGCATCTTACTGACAGGTTGTCTTACACCACCTAGCTTTTCCTGCAGGATATGCTTATAACCTTTCAATTTGAATATTAAAAAAGCACAAAATAGTGTATATACATATTTCTATATATACATTATATATATATTCATATATGTATATACAATTATATACCATTTTCCTCAAAATTCCTAATGCTAGAAAGATGAAAATGTAATTAACTGTCTTCAGAAATGTCCCTCATAAATAAAAACATCTGAATATTATTTCAATATGAAAATTCTATTGGTAGATCACATCCTGATTGATACCTGTCATAAACATCCTTGATAAATTTATTTACCATCACAGTTTTCATTTCTTTAGACTTTGCCCTCTGACCTTGTTTCATTTTCCTTAATTCTAGCCACCTATTCAAAACACATAATTTGGGATTCTATTCATCATGAACTCACTCTGTAGTTAGCTGAATGTGAAGAAAGAGACTTTAAAAAGCAATTCAGAGTTAAATATATCAACATCTAGTGAGGTCTATCTCATTCAACTTGTTAGGGAGGAAGCTGAGATATACATATTCCTCCTCAGTGACTATCGGCTAAATGGTTGTTCAGTAGAAAAACCGTCATTATTTTTTATAACTTCAGCCAAATTATCTTTTATCAGACAAATACCTTTCATGCTCTGCTAATGGCATCATAAACTTAGCAACTACTCCTTATATTTGGGTTCCAAAACAGAAAAGGACCATATTTCTATTTTACTGAGGTAAATAACCTTTACAGACGAAATGTATTTCCCAAGATAACCACAAATACAAATCAGAACTCCAGACACACAAATTGACCAGTATGTGTATGTGAAGTATTCTTTACCATTTTGAATTTGCCTCACTTAAATCTTACTGTCCAGAAAGTGTAAGGTAGTTACCAAGTTGTTTCTCACTTTGGAAATGCCTTCTTGAAGGGATTGTACTAGATGCCCAACTCCTTGTCATGGTTTAAACCCAGCTGGCAACTAAGCACCCCTGGCAGCCACTCACCCATCCACTCCATCCTGGTGGAGTGCAGTGGAAAATAAAAAGTAAAACCTGTAGGTTGAGATAAGAACAGTTTAATAATTTAAACAAAAGTTAAAGTAATAATAGTAAATAACAATAATGATGATAATAAAAGGAAAAAAAACCAAACAACCAAGCAAGGAAAAACAAGTGAGCATATTTATCTCAAGCAATTAAGCAAAGGGTTCAATTCAGTCTCAGATGTAAAAATTGTAGATTACTAAATCTGTTTAAAAATGCTAGACTGCCTTTATAGTCAAAGGCAAAACCAGATGTTTCAGAGAATGGTTTGTATCATTTACATCACCTTCTCACCTTCTCACAAAATAAAATTAATCACCTCAGGAAGACATTTATTTTTCTATATTAAAATAAGAGAAGCCAAGTTAGGTCTCCTACTCAGGCTTAGATATCTAATCTGCACATCGTCAGGTTAAAGAAGATTAATACCACCCATAAACCTGAGGGATAAACATAAATTAATATCTGATATGACCACTAAAAAAACATGTCCATATAGTTATGAATGTGTATGTGATGAAAACACTGGAAGATAATCAACAGAATAAAGACATCTAGGTAAAACTCACAGGCCTCTGTTCTGTCTCTGGTGCTACTTAGCTCTTACTTAGTCCCTGCTTTATACCATGTGTCTCATCCCTATATTTTCCCAGTGAATAAATACAGTATAGAAGAATTTCAGATCCATCTGTTCAAGCAGTTATTCAATAGGATTCTCTGTGAAACTGCCCTCAGGGACATGGAAGCAGAACAGAGCTGGCAGATCTTTAAGGACACTTTACATAAACATACAAGAGCTCTCAAACCCCAGGTGTAAGAAATGAGGAAAGGAAGGCAAGGGCCTGGCATGGTGAGTAAAGACCTGGTCATCAAACTAAAGGGAAAGAAGGAAATCCACAGGAAGTGGAAACAGGGACAGATATCATGGGCAGAGTGTAAAGATGCTGTCAAGTTGTGTTGGGCTGGTGTTAGGATGGCTGAGGTACGTCCAGAGTTGAACTTGGCAAGGTACATAAAGAGTAATAAGAAAGGCTTCTGCAGATATGTCATCCAGAAAAGAAAGAGAAAAAGGACATGTGTGGTTGACATATCTGAGGGAAAGAATGCCATCCGGAAGTCCTGGACAGGCTCAAGACGTAGGCCCAACAGTGAACCTCATGAGGTTCAAGTCCCTGTGCAGGGTGGGGCACCTGGGTGGGAGAAAACTCCTATATCAATCCAGGCTGGGGGATGAACAGATGGAGAGCAGCCCCTGCCGAGAAGGACTTGGGGGTGCTGTTGGATGAGAGGCTGCACATGAACCGTTAATCTGCTCTTGCAGCCCAAATCCAAACGTGTCCTGGGCTGCATTCAAAGCAACGTGGGCAGCAGGACCAGGGAGGGGATTCTGCCCCTCTGCTCTGCTCTGTGACATCCCACCTGGAGTGCTGCATCCAACTCTGGGGTACCCAGCATACAAAGGACACGGACCTGTTGCAGCTAGTCCAGAGGAGGGTCACATGAATGACCAGAGGGATTAAGCCTCTCCAGTGAAAACAGGCTGAGAGAGCTGAGGTTGTTAAGCCTGGAGAGCAGAAGGCTGTAGGAAGATGTTCTAGCATCCTCCTTAAGACAGGATTTGTAAGATGAGGAAATTTATTTTCAGTATTGACTGTTGCAATAGAACAAGGAGTAAAAATCCCTTCTTACCTCAAAAGTTGATTGTGTGAAAATATATTTTCAATAAATCTGGGCTTTTCCAATTTTATGATTACCTGTGTTAGATTTTAAAACTTTTTAAATATAGTTGAAGAATGCTTTATCAAGAATTTGTCATTCTGCAGACTGGTCATTTGGCTACTTATTGTGGCTATTAATTAAGAAAAAAAAAACCAACCAAACAAACCAAAACCAACCAAATAATAAATCCTCCACAAAAATCTATTTGTTATCTACAGGTCACCATCATTTCCCTAAGATGTGCTTTTTCCCTTTCTTCAAGCAAATAAAAGCATTGCCACCAGCAAGGGACAGTATCCATGGCCAGCCAATAGCTTTTGGAATGAATGCAAATTTTTGCTAACATTTGGAATTATTTTCATTCTGTAATCATTCAAGAAACAAATCTTTCTGCATTCAGCCTCAGAAAAATTGCAGTCATAGCTTTTCAAGATTTCCAGTGAACTTTTTCCTTTATTCCAGGAAAATGTTCGACATTATTTAATTATTTTTTTAATAATAAGTTACCTCTATTACTGAGTTGCTAAATGACTGATTTGTAATTTTGTAATCAAAACTGAATTTGAAAAATTTAGAGATTAAATTTTTCAACCCTTACTGATTTGAAATTAGCTTAAGAGAAGAACTAGTTTTTTATGTGAGACAGGTATCTGACCTAGCCTCAGTAAATAAATATCACACAGAAATTTTTCAAAAGGAACATAACAAAAGAGAAGCACCACATGAGATGGGACCCCTCACAGAGTTGTTCTTGTTAAGTGGCGGCCAAATTCGCAATTACTGACAATTTAACGGTTATTGAGCCTAGAATTTAAAGTTCAGTACCCATTATTTTAAAATTGCTATCTTAAAAATAGTTTTTCTTAAAAATTAGAGAAATAAAAAGAAACAAAAACTCAAAGCTCACTAAAGGGTAGTCTATGACACACTATCTTATCAAATATGTGGTCAGTTGTCATCAGAGTGGTTTTTTAGAATTGGCTGTGTCTGTACGCAGTGGGACTAACATTGGATTAGTCACCATGGCTACTAATAGTGTTGTTCTTTCAGGACAGATGGGATCATCACACTGGGATCCTAGTGTCAGTAGGTGACCATGCTGATTTAATTTTTTTTTGTCTGTGTAGTTCTTGTTCCAAGTGAACTAACATTACCACTGTGCATAATCCTACATCTTTTTTTTGTTCCTAGCAGACATGCTCCTGGAAGGGTTTCTCCCAGCCTGCAGAAGTGCTGTTTCACAGTAAGCATGGACCTGTTGGAGGTAGATGGTAGGATAAGTGTGGATGAATAAACGCTGTTGAAGTCCAACTGTGGTGATAAAATCAAATTACTCCCCCAAAAACCTTTCTGGCAGACGCAGGTTGACTGTACTGAAAGTAGAAAAAGTGTACAAATCAGCTAGGAGAAACAAAGAATAATTTTCAGTGTATATAGATTCTAAAATATCTTCTTAGAAATCAAGTCTGCCTTTTTATTTTCTGTGGAATATCCCATATCTGAAAAAAATCTCAGGCAATTATAATTAAAAAAGGATTACAGTTTTGGGTTTTAAAAAACTTTAAATTGTATTTTTCTCTGTTGTCAAGTATGACTGAGATTTTCCAGAATAGAAATCATTAACCAAGCTTTGGATGAAAATTAAAATTATTAATATCTCAGATCCAATCCATTTTTTTCAATAAATAAACATCATTTCTATTTTGTCCTTTATTGAACATTTTCTTCTGCATAATGTTATACGTATTACATCTATGTCAATGTAAATAAGAAAAATCATATGATTTTAAAACACAATAAACTTTGCAGAGTACCAAATTACAAAATTTAATGAGGTTTTTTCCAATCTTTTTAGTTCTTTTTGTGAATGGTAGGTAGCAGAGAAGCTTGATATTGCCTCTGACTACAGGGAAGTACTCAAGCTGTACAGCAGACTGTGTTTAGCACAGCACTTTTACCACACCACAAAATATGTTTGAGGTTATTGTGTTTAGTAAATGTGTAAGCAAACATATATTTATCGCAGAAGAGATTTTAGATGCAAGTAGAAGTGGCAAACTGTTTGGACATGTTTTTAAATTATGTTTGGATCTGATTTTATTTCTATAATTAAATTACTATATTGGAGTGGTTCAGTGTGATGTGTAGATGTTTAATGTAAAAATAACTATACCTCACTTTCAGATGCTTCCTGAATAGCTTCACCATTTTCATATGCATTTACTCAATCCTTTTACAGCAGCAGAAATCAATCTACAGGCAGCATTGCAGAAGATTCCTATTAGAATGCTTGTCCTTTGAACTTCTTGAAGAAACAAGACCTTGAAATTGTCCGTAACGCTCTTCATTGCAGATTTTGGGGTTTTTTGCTGATGGTTTGGGTTTTCCTTTGAGTTTTGGTGCTACACGTTGTTAGATATCAGAGGGATATGTATGGATTTTAATTAAAGATACATTTTCTTTTATAGTAGAGTAGCATGACATGATCTGAAAACAGAAAGAAACCTTAAAATATGTCTAAAATGAGGCAAATAAGAACAATTGAGTGAAAATTAAAATTCAAATCAATAAATGTGTGAAAAAAGAGGCTTTAAAAATTTCCTTTAGTTCAGCAAATACTGCTCTAAGTTTCCTTCTTATATAAGGAATTTGAATGTCAAGAGGGAATTAATTTGGTGTGCATGTAAAGACAGAAGGAGGTTTTTAATGTATATAAACCCAAATTTAGGATATGTGGTTTACACATATATAAATATTTATAGACTAAATTGTTACTGCACAGAGTTCATAACTGAAGAGCCTGTAGGACTTCTCTGAGACTTGAGGACCTGCAGAGTGAAGAATAACCTGTTTGGAGAAATGTCTAAGATGAGTTTGAGGAAGCACAGAGAGGAGGTCAAGGATGTAATGGTGAAAAGGACTGATGATTGCATAGAAGAAAGATGTCGTATCAGCCTTCCTGCCTTTTGCTATTGAGACAGAAAAAGGGAATCAGAACCCTGGGGAAAGTGTGGTGTCATACGCTGTACTGAGGGCTTGACTGAATGTAGAAGGAAATATACCTGAAATTCTGGAGAGCAGTGCAAAATTGAATGAAAACAAGTAAACACTGGAAATAGGACTATAGTCCAATATCGGATGGGATCGGACTATAGTCCAATATGAATTGAAGGTATTTCAAGAGGAACAGAAATGGTAGTAGAGATAGAAGTCAAAATATGATCCATGAGTAGTCATGAGTAAATGCAGAATGTCTTAACAAAACATAAATCAGGGAAATAAAAACCCACGAATTATTAAACATGATTTCAGCAATCATTCCCAATCTTTCTGCCTCAGCCTTAAACCAGACATGAACAATACTCTTGACAAATAAATGCACAGTTGTTACAAAACTGTATTAACCATGACAAAAATTTGGAGAGGTAAAACAAGTCTTCTTATTTTATGAATGGAGGCTAAATGTAATTAAAGTTTAAATATAAATATACTTTATGGTGAAAGCTGAATGTTTTTAGACTATTTAGTTTGATAAAATTTCATTCAGCTTTAAGGTTGATTAGTGCTTAGCAAACAGGAACAAAGAAACTCCAATAAAACCCAAGCAACATAGGCTAAAATGATATCATCTTAAAAAATTCTGTCATCATATTTTAATAGAGTAACATTTATGAAATCTGTTAAGAGATATAGTACTAGGCAAGATTCCAAGGACAGACTTTAATAATGGCAAGATGCTGTAGTGTGATAGGATTCTACTTCCATCACTCTGTTGTGTCTTTAATACATTTTAATGGTGTCATATTAGTCTTACCAACACTTTTAGTCACCAGTGTTTGAGACTACATCAGAAGATATCCCTGGACATTACAGGTTCTAGATGTTGCTCAGCCCTGAAGACTGTGTATGTGTTTTCCTTATCCCAGGTTCATTAATATTGCATGACAAAGCTTATGCATGACAAAACTGTTTGCAAAGCAAAACATGTCTCAGTTTTCAAATAGCACACTAATAAGTATTCAGAAATCTTGAACTTAAAGTGACGAATAAATGAAAAATGTTCATAACAGACAAATTACTACAAATTTTATGAAAAAAGATAATGAAGAAATAAAGACTTGTTATAAAGTAGTGAAAACCTATGCCAGTTCACTTACTGCAACAGCCCTTCAAACCAAGCCCCACATATTGTAGCATACTTCACTTGTGTCTGAAAGTCTCTGCCTTTTGGTATACCTCTTGGACTGGTCCATTGCTGCTGTTAGGGATCTTTTGGGTAATATCCTCATTTCTAAAGAACTCGTAGGTTTTTATTTTCCTGTGTGGGAAACAAGTAAGATAAAATGGGTGAGAACTGGGATGTGATTGATATATTCCTGACACAAAGCTAGGATGAGACTTGAAAGGACATGCAGACTGAAGACCTGCTCTCATATAGAGGGAGAACTTTTGCTTATCTTGACAAAGCAAATCCATGTGGCCTTGTCCTGACACTACTTTTGGCACCTTGACAAACAGTAATGATTAGTCTGGTCCCTTGGCTTGTTTCTACATGGATGTGTCTGTCTAGCTATCCATCTGTGTGGTGTGTGCATGTGTGAACATAAATATTCTATAAATTTCTATAAAAATGCAGAGGAGGGGCTGTTAAAAGAAACATCCAGAAAATTCGCCCCCCAAAAATCTGAGTACTTATATCAATATCCCACATCTACAAAGATATTCCACTTATTGAAAATAAAATACAGAATAAATTACTGTATGACATACTGTCCTCGTCTTCTAAAAAAAAACCCAATCCCAAAACCAAACACAAATAACAAAGCAAAACAACAAAAAAAAAAAAAAGGCAGGGGGGAGGTCTGTGAATGTAAAGACATTTTTAACAATATATAATTTCTTCGAGGATAAAAGTTTTGTCTTGCACAACTGAATGGGACAAAACAAAGGTTGTTTTTTCATAAATATTCAGTTTAGAGTCCTATTTGGTTTAAAGAAGCCCTGACTTCTGACTTGCTGTGTGTTCTAACAAGTAAAAAACTAGTCTATGATAACTTCCAGAGGAATGAGATATCCAGTTCACTGTCTTGAAGTTACATTTTAGTAGAATATCTGATTCCCAATGTCTGCATCACTTGACAACAAACCTGCCAAAATAGCTGTTCTTGACATTTTTTAGTATATTAAATGGGATGAGATAATTTTTCAGAAATAGAAGTATTTATGACTAATTCTTTATGTGAAAATCTGTGACATTTTTTGAATGAAAAGGACGAAATATTTCATCTTTTTAGTTTCATGATCAATCTTTTGTATTCTACTTCCATTTTTTATTATACATATTTTTATGTTGTCTTCTCTCACAAGTATCAGGAACAGATAAGGACTGCTGTCCTCATTTTCTATACTATCAATGCAATGTTTGTCATAGAGTGCCAAAGGCATTCTTTGATTGCTATCTGAACCAGATTTTATCAACATCTTCTGGGCATTTAGACCATGTCTACACTTATTTATTAATATACATCACAGCGCTCCACAGAGCTCTGATCTATGATCATACTGCCAAGCAGCTGCTTGGAGCGTGCCCTTATCAGCTTCTCAGTTGTTTCCTTGTATTTCATTTCACTTCATTTTAAATTTGTACAATACAAAAATCTACCACTAGAACTAGTTTTCTGTATGTGAAATTCTTTAGCTGAGACACAACTGGTACCTACAAAGGGCAGGTTGAGTTTCTAGAGTTACTAATGGATATTGGCTCTGGACACCACTCAGAAACCGGGGGAAAAAAACTGTCTTGATATTCAGTATTTTATAACTCTCACTTTACAGACAAAGAACAAATAAAAGTAGCTCATTGAAGGGAAAGAAAAAATTGACAGTAAGAAAGAAAAGAAATAATATGTGATAACCACAAAAGTAATTTTTGATATAAATCAGTGATCAGAGGATTTAATTCTTGATACGTAACTAGCTAGGAACGTTCCTAAATTTTTGCATTTTTCAGTAAAACTATTACAGCTGCAAAATCACAGAGCTCTGTCAGCTGTCTTGCTGGGTAGCAAAGTCTCATGAAATCTGCTACTGGCAAGTAGTGTTAAAATGTTTGTTATTCAACCCAAAGAGTTGCACTTGGGTTTTAGTATTCCAGTATTTACCTTGAAAGATGTAAGCATAGTCTTCATAACTACATATAGTGTTTGCTATAAGAAGTCTTTTAAAATAGTCTTCATATTTTTGCACTCTGGATCTGCAGGTTTTCTCCTGCTTAAACATATCTGAATATTCATATAAAATATTTTTAACCTAACTCCACTGGCTCTTACGAAAAAGTTATTTGAAATACTTTTTTTTTTTTACCTATTGGCTTACAACACAATGCTGTTCCCCCACTGGCTCCCCAACATTCTTGAACTCTGTAACTTGTCTTCTGCATCTCAGCCCTTAGGTTGACAGAAGGGAAAAGCAGGAATTCCCTAGACCAGAGTTTTCTGCTTTACATATTTATTGCATAACCAAAGTGTTTATTACTCTCCACAGACTGTAGAAGGAGTCTGCCTGATAAAATCAAATGTCAATGCCAATAAGCTGGTCATCTAAAATAAGATTACATAAATTGAATCCAGCTGGCAATGTGATATCTTCTTTTTTTTTGTTTTTCTTTTCTTAAGTAAAACATGTAAAAGAAAAATATTCTAAGACTATCATCTACACATGTAGAAAATATAGCAGAGAAGAAAATGCACTGCATTAGAAGTTAAAGTCTTATTATCCTGAGATCTGAGATACATACTATCAGGTTATTACAGTTTTTATTATCTTTTACCCTGTCTTCCCTTTTACACGTAAGTTCTTCCATGTCTCATTGTGCGTGGTGCAGAATGGAAATTTATGGATCTCTACCACAGAAATAAGAAGACATTACAAAAACCTCAAAATTATACTCCCAATGAAAGTAGTGAAAGGCTCTTTCACTTTTCTGGTAGTAACTATAATATACTTGTCTTAAAATACTGATTTTAGAAAAGAGAATAAAAAGGACACCATCATGACATCACTATGAATTTTATATAATTATAACTTTAAAGGAAGAGAGGATTCGAGGGTTATTATAAATGGAAACAGATCTCCCTCTTTCTTCTCTCACACTTGATTTCATATTAATTTCCATATCCCTAATAATGCAAGAACTTGGTAGGTGTTTTTGTAAGACAGCAAAGCCTTATGTAAATGCTGAACTGGAAGAACTGGGATTTTTTCTTTCATCCTTGCACCCAGACAAGTTCCTCACTCACATACCTTTCTGAGCTCTGCTCAGTTGTGTTTGAATGACTATGGAGTAAGACTGCTGGCCTGAAAATGGAACATTAAAAGCAAAGGAGATTATGTCTCCTCTTCAGTTCCTTGTCTTGTCCAGGACAGAGCAGTAATCCTTGAAAATACCACTAACTAGGGTGCATCTAAGCAGGGCAAAGGCATGAAAATTTTCAAGAGAATGTGTCTCTGTTCTTCAAGTAAGTCAAATATGTATGCCTAAACTAGTGGAGAAATAATAATCCATTTATGTAATAATGAAGGCGTTGTTCAGAATAAAATTAAATACTTCACCAAAAAAACACCAGGAATAAACTATCTGTTTTTCACAGTTTCATGCGGACATTAGTGGCTTTTAGGAAATAAATTGTTAACTCCTGTAAGACCAGAGTTTTATCTTAATTTATGCAAATACTATTGAATTTACTCTGAATATTTGTATATTTAGAAAAAAATGTTTAAAAACTCTATGGTACGTAGTTGTTCATTTGACAGTGTTTCAGGTGGTGCTAAACAGTTTTCAACTATTTTCAACTATTTTCAACTATTGTATTGCGTATTTGAGGGTTTTTTCCCTGAGTCATTTTCTATTCTGGGAATTCTTTTGAAATCAGTGGATTTTTTACATCCTTGAAAACTGATCTGTAACTGGGGAATAGCATGGGAATCTTACAGAAAAGTATTTTTATACAGTTACCTGTAAATCCATTTATTCTGTAAACACAGAGATTATTGTTCCCTCCTCTGATGCCTACAAATTTAGCCTGTTTTTTCCCCTTATACTCACTATGGTCCTACATAATGTTATTTGTCAGGGTCAACCTCTTAACTTTGTCAAAATTAGTAGCATTTTTTCCCTTACACTTTGTTTTTATTCTTATAGTCAAAAAGAGTAAAGTAGAAGTACAATAAATCTTTAAGTTATTACTATCAGAACAAAATGCACATCACTTACAGCAGCTGATTGTTTAAAAAATAGATGCATATGTTATTTGATTTTCTGTTCACTAGAATTACTTTCTTTTTCCCTTCTTAAAAAAAATTCTCTTCTTTTGATCTTATTCAGAAAGGCACTAAGTCTTTTTTAGGACACTTGAAACCCTCAATAGATGCTGATTTTTCCCCAACATCTGCCATGTTCCTATTTTTCCATGCTGAACAGACATTTTTTAGAAGTAAATGCAGAGCAAAACAGATTTTGCTAAACCTTAATTAGCATTTTTGTAAAATACTTCACCCACAGAATTTAATAGGAGAACTCTTTATGGCATGACTGGTTTAGCTCAACAGTAGATGTATTGCCATCTTACTTTTCTGCTGGATAGAGACTGTTAGCCTTGACTTAGCCTTTCATGTGCTTTAAAGCTAAACTTTAAACCAATCTGCTCTTCTAATTGATTCAGCACTCATTTAACTCATAATACAAAACATATACTGTCCTGCCCCTCTTACAATAAATATTCAGTAGTGAATACATAGTGCTATATATCATGAAGGCTTTGTAACTCAAAGGCAAGGTTCCCTTTGAAAGACTGGTACATTGAAACACATAACTAATGTTTATATCAAAAAACTTTGTAATAAAAATGTTTCATATATATTATTTCAACAGAAAGCTGTGTATGCAATGAAACCTCCTTTTCCTTCAAAAAGTGACAACTTTCTAAGAATAATTTCTGTGCTAACAATAAAAACCCCCTAACTATTCACATAGAACATTCAGGTATTTTTTTTCCCAGTTGAAGCTGCCATAATAATTTGAAATATATTTCTTTTATATTCATTTTTTCTCACTGTCACATATTCCCACTTACTATGATGACCAAACTGCACCTATGAGAATATGAGAAAGAAAAATATACCACTGTGAAAAAGAGCTCCCAGGTGCACCACTGGTCAGACAGTATAATTGAAGAGGACTGCTTTCTGATGGGAAATATGATGTACGAAGGAGCTCAAGAGTGCTCAAATGAGCTGCCACTAAAGTGTCTCTGAACAAGTATTTTGTCAATATTGTTGTTGGGGGTCAGAAAAGATTCAGTCACTTTCAGTATTTCAGTCTTGTTTCCAGATAATCTCTGCTTAATTCTGAAAGAGAGAAGGTTTATTTTCACTATTATGGTGATATTAGTGATTTTAACCACCACAGTTCAAAATAAAACAAATAAAAGGAAAAGAGAAATATATATTCAGTTGATGAATTCTCATCAAATTATATTGTTTCTGACAATATTAAGCACATTCTAGCTGTTCTATCACATTTTTAAAAAATTTATTTAGCATGTTTAGTGTGGTAGAAAACAACTTTTATAATGAAAATGTAAAGGTATATTTAGTTGAACTTTCGCAACTTTTCTTTCATTGGCATTTACTTCTATAAATGTGTCCTAAACGTGCTTTTTTTAGTATTTCTTTCCCCATGGCAGCCTTTTTATAATTATATTATTTTCTTAAAAGGAGTCCAGGATCCCAGCTTTGAAAATTTTGAACAAAGTAAAATTTTCAAGGTTTTATCACCTCTGCACATCTAAATTAAATTCTCTCAAAGATAATTTTATTTCTATGCCACAGAATAATTGTATTTGTTTTCTTCCATCAGTTGCATTAAAGCAGAAACTGCCTTTTATCTCTAAATTATTACTATTTCTCCCAGTTAATTTCTTTTGCCTCCTAGAAGTTGTCTCATCTGCCAGGTCATATGCTACATAGACAATTAGGTACCCAGTTTTTAAGTACTCACAGATCCTTATCTGTCCCTAAGTTCCTACAGATCACTTCCACTTTATTAAGATTATTGACATTTTCAAGGGTTGTGATTCTGTCAGCATGTCCGTAGCATCCAATACAGTCAATATTACAACTGTGGATTGCCTGACTAGGAGACTGTTTTTTTTCAAAGTTCATTGCTGGGATTTTTTGTTGGTATTGGTTTTGGGTTTTTTGGGGTTTTTTTTGGTTGCTTTGTTTTTCTATTTGTTTGTTAATTTTGGTCGTTGGTTTAGTGGGTTTTTCTGTTTTACTTTTCTCACAAACTTTCAACTGATCACATGTGGAAACTCTGGAAAAAGACTCTTCCCATCTCCCTGGAATTAGAGTTCTGGAAAATCCCAGGGTTCCCTATGTTGGCAAATACCTTATTCAGCTGACGGTTGTTTGGAAATGTCTCTTAATTGAGCTTGCTCTTTGCAGATCAGTGCATTTCACAGGCACATTTCTATAGTGGTAGAATACTGAAAAAAGGTACTGACTCCTTGCTGTGCTGAGCAGAGCTTGTGTTAGGTCACACTGCTCGGGGCCTTCTAACAGGAACTAGAATATGTTGAACACAGTTAGGAAGGGTTTTGTTTGTTTTGTTTTATCTTTTAATTAGCTCCATACTTGAAAATACAGCTTGGAGGTCAGATAAGCATATGGAGGGCTCATCTCAAAACTTGCCTAGTTAAAACTTCTTCCAAATTCATTTTATCTCAATAATTCTATTGTTTAATTATGCATTTACTAACTGGGACCAAAGCATCTTTCAACAGATACCCTCTGGGGGAAGATGAGGGAAGCCTAAGAATGAAATACCTCCTCTGCCTAGCTTCCAAAATTATAGATTCTTCATAAGAACACTTCCATCTGTTATCATATGCTACCCAAGAAAAGCTCCTTATAAACAGGATGGTTTGTAACTTTATTGAAGAAGAAGAACTAAAGAAAGCAAAAAGCTGGACAGTGAAGCATCTCTCACTTGTCTTGTAACTGGGAATACAACTTGTTCTGTTTGTGCCTAGACCTGCCTAGAATGTCCGAGCAGAAAACTGTAAGCGCTTTGAAGCTTCTTGTTTGATTTCCCTTTGATTCCGGTCACACTGTTGTAAAATTCTGCAGGCATTTTTTGCCCTCATTATTCAAGTTTCATGTTGTTTAACTGTCTTCTTGTATTTAGGTAAAAAATGTGGATCAAAGTCAAAACAAAATGTAACTGTTTTTTAGGTACAAACCATATGTTAATATAATTCTAATAGATTTATTCACAGTATTAGACATTCTTTGCCCCCTTCATCAGTTTCTTTACTTCATCTTTTTTTCCATGTTGGTGTCTCTTTTGCTCCCAGATTGATATATCTTACTTTCTTTTCTTCTATATTTTTCTTGCCCCAAGTGTAATTGTTATAGTTGTTATATGAATTCCTCACATACGTAGAACTCATAATCATAGCTTGCTTTTTTTCACTCAAATTTTGATTTATGAAAGCAGATATACACCCAATGTGGAAGATTTCAGAAGTCAGTAACAATCATTCATTGTCAGTCTAAGAGGAAAATGTAGTTACTCTGAATTTCCATGAGCTCACTTGTCAAAAAGAGGTGATGCTGACCAAATTCTTATCTTGCATTATTAATTCCATGGACTGTGTCTTAACTGTCCTTTCAGTTCTTCTTGTGGTTTCGTATGACATGCAATGCAAGATTCTTAAGGTTATTTGTTTCCAGTATAATAGTCTTAATACAGGGAGATAGCAGAAGAGATTTTGCACATTTAGAGTACAGATGAACTACAGAAAGAGATAACAGGGCTGGTCCTATGTGCACAGCTACTTCTTTAGTCAGTAATTCCTGGGGTGATATAGGACCTCACCAGCTGGTCTTCTGAAGATATGAATTAATAGACTGTCTTGAGAAAATTGAATATTTGGAAAGAGGTGACTGACTGAAACTTACTCTTGAATATTTCATTCATTTTGCAAGAGTCATCCAGGGGATAATGTTGGGCAGTTCTAGAATTCTACCCTATACAGCTCCTGCTGTGCCCAGCCCAATTTTTATACCCAAATGTTGTGGCTGAACACATGGATTGAGGGATTGAGAGAATATATTTAGAGCAGTGCTGAGAACTACTTGGGGTAGTTGGTGGATGAGAAGCTCAACATGACCCAGCAATATGCACCCAGAAATCCAATCTTGTCCTCGGGCTGTATCAAAGAAGCGTGACTGGCAAATCAAGAGAGGTGAACGACCCCGTCCACTCAGCTCTCAAGAGATCCCAGAATGGAATGATGCATCCAGCTCTTGGGCCCCCAACATAAGAAGGACACGGACCTCTTGGAATGAGTCCAGAGGAGGGGCAAGAAGATCATGTTTCATCTCAGTTTCCATCACCTCTCCTTTGGAGAGACATTGAGAGATTTGAGGTTCTCCAGCCTGGAGAAGAGAAAGCTCAGGGGAGACCTTCGAGTAGCCTTCCAGTACCTAAAGCAGACCTACAAGAAAGTGTGAGAAGGACTTTTTACAAGGGCTTGTAGTGATAGAACTAGGGATAATGACTTTAAAGTGAAAGAGGGTAGATTTGGATCAGCTATTAGAAAGAAATTCTTTACTGTGAGGGTGGTGAGGCACTAGAACAGGCAGCCCAGACAAAATGTGGCTGCCCCATCCCCAGTAGTTCAAGGTAGATGGGATTTTGAGAAACGTGGTCTGGAGAAAGCTGTCCCTGTCCATGGCAGGGGGCTTGGAACTAGATGCTCTCTAAGGCTGCTTCCAACTCAAACCATTCTCCAATTCTTTGATAAACATCCTCAGTGGAGTGTCCCAAACAGTCATCATTATATATTCCATTTTATCAATAAAGAACAGGGAAAGGGAAAGGGAAAGGGAAAGGGAAAGGGAAAGGGAAAGGGAAAGGGAAAGGGAAAGGGAAAGAATATCAGAATATAAGGAAATAAAATGGAAAATGAATATGATAAATTTACCTTGATTTTTCTCATCTATTATACAGAATAAATACAAATTAATAAGAACTTTCCTCTTGTATAACTAATCTAACTGAACTTCATCACAAGAAATTTTGGCTTCTGGATTTGCAGTGATATGGATTAAAAAAACTTAGATAAAAGCTTTCAAAGACTATACATAGGCAACACATTTGAATAAAACTGGGGAAATTCCATCATAAAAGTTGAAAACATTTTTTTTTTTTTTTTAGTCATCAGTAACATTTTGCAGCTGCTTGTTATTGCAGATGTTCTGTAAAATCACCCCAGTACTGTCACATTTCAATGTGTAATTTTTCTAGAGGGGATACTCGAAATAAAGCATATGATCATACCGTGTATATTATTTTGCTGGTCTGTATGACTGCATTACTCACAAACTACCAAGGATGCACTTTTCCCACAAAATATGAATGAGTTTGCTATCTCCTGTTTTTCACAGTTGGCACCGTGAAGTTTTAAGCTACCTGCCTGAGAACAGTCATACTGGTTGGTTTTCGGTAACAGAAAAATTGTAGTGGTATTTCATTGGTCCCATGAGGAAATCTTAAGGAAATTTTCAAAACTTGCCAAGACTTTGTATCATGGTAGAGAGAATGTTTAACCCTGGGCTTGTTGCTCTTTCCACCTCTTTGTCCAGTTTATCAATAGATGGCAGCAAATAGCCCTTTTACCTCTGATCTCCAGCCCAGAGGGTTACACACATTTATTTAGTGTTCTTTTCTATTTCTTCCTTTCTTTCTTAGAAGCTCATATAGAGAACTATATGACAATGCAGTTAGACTATACAACATACACAACTTCAGTGCTTAACTTCACCAGATCCTTGCTAGGGAGAATTCATAGAGTTTCACTGAGAACTGTAAACAGCTCTTGCCAAATCCAAGTTAGCAAGGAAGTGTGCATGTATCTTGTAGATATTCACTGAAATAATTCAGTGACAGATTTAAATATCCTGTGTTTAAGTTCCCATTTACTGACAAGCCACAAGGCTTAGTCCCTAAATTCAAGGTCGCAATCTATGCTTTTGATAATGTTTTTCTTTTGTTCCTCAGTTTCAGGTTTTAGAAAAGTTTTTACTGCACTTAGACATTTGCAGTATTCCTTGTGCAGCTCATCCTAGAAAAGCCCCTTGAGCCTAATCAGTCTGTACAGAAAGGATGTGTAGTTATTTCTGAGAGGAAAAATTGCTTTCTGAAACTACAAAATATTTTGGCAGATTTCACTCTGTGTGCTCAGAAATATTTGTTTCACTTCCTATACCTGTGTCCTGAAAAACTTTTGCTTTCAAATTTTGGTTCTTTCTGCCAGGAGAGGGGAAGAGAGAAGAGGAGAGGAGAATACAAAAAATCTAATATGAATCATGGGATTCATTAAAAGAAGCATGACCAGCAGGTTGAGGGAGGAGATTCTGCCCTCCTACTCTGCTCTTATGAGACCCCACCTGGAGTACTGCATCCAGCTCTGGGGTCCCCAGCAAAAGAAGGACATGGACCTGTTGGAGCAAGTCCAGAGGAGGGCCAAGTAAATAATCAGAGAGCTGGATCGCATCTCCTATGAAGAAAGGCTGAGAGAGAGTTGCAGTTAAGCCTGGAGAAGAGAAGGCTCCGGGGAGATTTTCTAGCTGCCTTCCAGTACCTAAAAGGGGTTTATAAAAACAGAGGGAGAGTGATTTTTACATGGGTGGATTGTGATAGGACAAGGCATAATGGTGTTAAAGTAAATAAGGAGAGATTTAAAATAGATATTAGGAAGAAATTCTTTATTGTGAGGGTGGTGAGGCATTGGCACAGGTTGTCCAGAGACCTTGTGGATGCCACATCCCTGGAAGTGCTCAAGAGCAGGCTGGATGGAGCTCCGAGCAACCTGCTCTAATGGAAGACATCCTTGCCCAGGGCAGCAGGGTGAGAGCAAGATGATCATTTGATCTCTTCTAAACCAAGCCATCCTGTGATTCTGTGATTCTATCAGCTTTACCGTGAATCACCTTTGCAGTCATTTTCCTGATACCTGAGCTAGCAACACTTTATTTAACTCACACTGCAGTAAGTGTACTCTTCCTCACAGTGTGTTGCCATCATGATGCTCTTGGGACATAAAAAGAAGACAGTAAAAAAGAATAATACATTGGCTAAAATATTTTGATGCAGTGTATATTAGAAAGCTGAAAATAAAAGGAAAAAAGACACCTTAAAATATCACCTCTATATAACAAAATGAGTTAATTATTTTCTACTGAGAACGATGGGCCAGACATATCCCTAATAAAAAAGGACAGGAATAAATGCTAAGTAGTGATGTGAGACCCCACGTAGTTTGAAGTCTTAATTTACTATCTTAACACATCCAACTAAATTGAAAATTATATGAATCATACTTTTTTTTTTTTGAGACAGATAATATTTAATTTAAAAAAAAAAGTGAGGGGATGTTTATTGTTAGGAATCTCAGATCATCTTGGATGATTTTGCAAAGAAAAGAGGTATGAATTTTCTTTTTTTTTAAAGGTAGGTATTGTTAAAAAGGAAGGGAGAAAAAAAAACAGTGCACCCTTTAAAAATATCCTGTAAATGACAGATGTTCAAAGTGCATTTAAACAATTACCAATGTGAAAGGAATTTAACACAGGTTGTGTAATTTATTGTCTGACAGTGCTTAGTTACTTAGTTAAGTCAATAAAGTTATTGAGATTTGGAAATGAAAATGAGAGATTGTCTTCATTTACTCAAGATGTACTTCACTTGTAATTCAAATTTTATTTATATGTATTGAAATTTTTACAAATTAATATCCTACAATAATTTTCTCTTTTGAGATTTAACGTGTCTTATGTGAAATGAATTATAAAAGGTCACATTTTGCTGCTACATCTTGAGCCAATGCCATGAAGGAGTTTAAAAATGTTGTATTCAATGTTCAAGCCACTCCAGTTTCTGTC
The DNA here is from genome assembly GCA_036785705.1 of Acanthornis magna. Lineage (NCBI taxonomy): Eukaryota > Metazoa > Chordata > Aves > Passeriformes > Acanthizidae > Acanthornis > Acanthornis magna. The sequence goes on along the minus strand of JAWUZG010000004.1, from coordinate 143,033 downwards.
CTTGCTATATTACCTGTGACAGAACAAGGATGTTGTCAGCAAAGCAAACACACTTGTATGAAATCGGTGATGCTGATTTGCCAGTGACCAGTCCATCACTTCCTGATAAGCTTTATTTTCTACTTTCTGAAATTGTCATGCTTTAATTGTTTTTAGAGAAAATATTATGTGAAAACCCATCACTGGGATATTATTAGACAAATAAATGTATTTCATTGTTGTTCTAATGTATGGAGCCTGACTGGATGCCAGGTGCCCACCAATGCTACTCTATCATTCTTCCTCCTCAACTGGATAGGGGAGAGAAAATAAGGAAAAAAGGAAGGGGCATAGATGAACAGAGCAGAGGCAGAAGCAGAATTAAAAGAGAAATGTGACACCAGAAAAAGTCTGAGAAGACAGGTTGCAGTAAAACCAGAAAATTTCCTTAAACAAGCGGCATGCTGTATCCTCAGCTAGATGACCTATTCAGTTATAGAGACTCTCTCTACCAATTGCCATCTAATTGGCTCCTTTAAATTGAGTGATGGCATGGTCCTACCAGCAAGAATGACTTAAATTCTGTGGTTTGGTTATTAGAAATGCATCCCTGTGTGCATCTATTTATCTTTTCTTTCTGAAATATTTCCCCTCTATAAAAGGTTTTTCTATTTACAAGAGGCTTCATCCTTACTTTTTGTTTTACCATGTGTCAGGATTATATCTTCATCAGAGATCACTGTCTGGGAGACTAATAAAAAAAAGAATTGTGAAGCATGATGCTAGTTGTAGGTGGCCCACTTCCAAGAGTACCATAAGCTCTAGCAGATGTTGGCCAGACTGTGCTAAATATGTCAGCAACTTTAGGAATCTCAGAACTCTTCAGTCAGTGATCATAGACTGCTGCCTTCAGATTTATTTTGTTCATTTTTCAGAATCATGTGAATAACAAAGAGAATGTGCAAATAAACAGGAACTCAAACTCATTGTGAATGATGGTACAAAGTGTCAGAAAGCAGAGAGGACCAGCTGCTCCCTAATGGATGGGAAGTCAAGTGTAATAACATGCCGGCAGGGCAAGAGTCTTGAAATCCAGAGCACGGTCCTAAAGTACCCAGCCAGGGGGAGCAAAGCAGGACCACATTCAGAGAGAGAAAAAAACAGATATTTACAATATCACCTTGGGCTCTCATCTTCTCTGTACTGTAGATCTCAGGTTTTGACATTCTTATATTCTAAACCCAGAGGTGCTAGATATCCTTGTTTATGTTACTAGCATAGCTCCTTATCTCTGCCACGATGTCAGTAACCTGTGCACCACTGCAGTGTATGAAACTGTATTATAAGGGACACCCTACCTATCTGCTAATAAAATAGTTTGAAAAGTACCTGCAGTAGAATATTACTGATTTCTTAAAGAAGCTGACAGAAAAACAAATCTGCAAATCTGCAGAAAATGTATCAACTTTCAAAAAAACCTTAAATTACCCCAATCCCCCAACAAACCCAAACAAAATGACAAAATCCAACCTCATCACTAAAACCAAATCTCAATTAATTTTATATTTAGTTCTTAATACTGTAAAGAATGCAACATCTTATGTGGAGACTTCTATAAGAATATACACTTCTAAAGTGCTGCTACTTGAATGAAGAGGCAAACTCCCAGCTAGTGATTTTCAAAGTTATTGAAAGATTTTTCTTAACCTACCACTCAAAATAGTAACTCAGAATCAATTGCAATAAATAATTTGCCCCTATTCTGTACCTATTTTATTTCTGTCTCCTGATGTGAACCCTTCTCTGTAACTATTAATACATATTGACTGTAGCAGTATTTTAGTATTTGAAAATATTTTAGTGTTATAAGAAGTGTTATTTAGGAAAACCCTTTTACTAGTAAGGGCTCATTGAGTAACAAATGACTCATTGAGTAACAAATCAGAGGAGACATTAGAAAGACTTTAGCATCTAAGTACCAAGAAATAATGGGATATAAACTTATCTTTTTAATCCTTTAAAAACTCCTCTAATTCATTGTCTCCTGTGTATAATTTGTAGTCCTGGATCCTAGATTATCTATGCATAATTAAAAAAACCCCAAAACCAAACACCCACAACTGCTCATCAAATGTTTCAATTGTTCATGAAGCATTAGATAACCGTAGGATCAAGTAATGATTAAAATTATAGCTTGAATCAAATGTGTAAATCTAAACAATTACTTCTTGGAATTCATATTCTTTTTCCAATGAACTCATTTCTGCACTGTTTTTAATGAAAGCCCCTGATACTTTGGATTCTAGAAGGGACCTGTCTAAATCTTAGACAGTCATAATATTGCTTTTAGTTAGGGGAGAGAAACACCTCCAGCAGAAGATTCTTCTTGTTGTTATCCAACACACATAAATAACACCTTAGAGGCACCTATTTCTCTTCTGACTGCAAAGGGAGACTATGCGGATGACTTAGAATCAGTCACATAATTTTCCACTCTCTGAAGCTAAGGAGACAGACCAAAAAAGTACTCTCTTAGAAATAAAATAAAAAATATGCAGTTGTATATGTACGTATTTGTAGAAATGCCAAAGACTCAAAGTTTCACTTGCTTGTAACTGGAAGTGTTTTTAAGAGGAAACCAAGGCACTGGCTGGAAATGCAGGAGGACATGTTTATACTGGAACAGCCTTCCAGTAAATTTAACAGAGAGATTGTTAAGGACATGTATCTTTTTAGGAGAGATAAAGAAACATATCATTACTATTCATTTTAATAGCCGGCTGAAACCATTGGTCGAGAGATTATTCCAGGCCCATTTCCTACAATTTCAGTGAGCTGCTCCAGCTTTTTAAGCTGTATTTCCAATTACATCAAGAATAACTTAAGTCTAGAACTGCTGAGCAGTAGGCAGCTCAATCATGTGTAAAACCTTTCCTTATTCACACATTACTTATTCTTTCACTTTCCACCAATAGTCCTGGAGTATGCTACATAAAAAATAATTTTTGGCTGGTTTCCCAAGTAAAACTTCTTTAGGGAAAGGTATTCTTTCATCTCTGTGACTAGTAACCTCATGCAAATTGCAAGAGACCTGATTAAAAATTTTGCATCTCTGTGAAGAGTTTCCAAGTTCTAACTTGCTATGAAATATGTTGAAATTTTCTAAGACAATAATGGCTAGAACTTGGAAAAAATTGTGCTTAAGTTCCTGCATAGAGAGACATCTCTATAAGATATGCTTGGTCGACTTAGTTAACACACTTGTATTTCTAATTAAAGCATATAACAGGAACAATGAAAGCAAGACAACAGTTGTTTTTTTATATATGGTGGTGTTCCTGCCTATTTATAATAAACAACAATAATAAAGCTCAATAAACTGTGAGCTTTGCTCACAAACAATATGATGTTGTTTTCACAGCAAATGATTTAATTACGCCTTTTTAAACATTAAGAGAAACTTTGGACAAACAATTTGATACTAAATGCCGCTAAGCATTGAGTAAAATGCCAAACTTGTCTTTTGCCCTTTTCTTGGGGTTTTTTGTGTCCATTTCAGAAAACAAAAATTGATTTATTTTACCTGAAAAAAAGATTGAAGGTCAAAATTAAGCAGTTTTCAGGAGGAGTTTTAATTAGATAAGGTTAAAGCCCCACGGAGCTTTTCTGTCTTCTGTCTTTAATTCTCTCTCTGTGAAAACCTTCTGAACTTCCCCTGCTGCTTTATTCAGATGTAATCAGCACCCTTCAATGAAACTCTAATTTAAAGAGCATTCATTATAGTAGATGGCTTATTTAAATAGGTGGAAAATGAATGCCTCTGAGTAGAGAACTGCATGTTATGAAATGAAGGTAAGGTCTTATAGGTAAGCTGTGTCAACACTTATCACCATTAAATGTAATTTACATCTCTATATAGATATAGCTCTATATAAAGATACATATATGCCCATATAAATAAAACTTATGATGAAGTCTCCCAAAGTGTTTTGCAAACATATTAGAAGTGTCCCTTGAATATTTGAATGTAAATGAATATTACTTTATTTTATTACCTTTTATTTTTCAAATGAGTATTATATATAATAAACCCAAAGATACCTAAATTGTTTATATTCATGTAGTGAGTCTAAAACAGATATGAAACAGAATAAACTGGGTTTCCTAACTCATACACTCTGTCACTAATTAACAAGATACAACAATGCTGATTTTAAATTACTTTATACCTGATATAGTCATGTACTCATGCACTGTACCTGCAAATCTTTGATAAAATTTTTGAATTGATGGCACTATAAAATGTATTTTCACTCATCCAGATCACTATAACACTGACTAAGGGTAATGAATACCTTGGATAAAAATACTAAAGCATAATTTCAAAACTTAATGATGAAATACATTTACATTTAAAGCTACAGGACAGTGGGAAATCGGATCATCCTAATTCTAACGGGGATATCAGTATTTCAATATATTAAATGAGGAAATGTCTTTAGGAAAATACATACTCCTTCATTAGGCCAGATGTATACTCAGAAAAGCTGAGACAATTTCAGGCATGCAAATCAAATTTTAGGGTTGAAATAGAGGAACAACACACTTGAAATGGCCTGCAAGCAAGGAACAATTTGTTCTGAGTTTAACTTAAAAGTACGGCAATCATGGAGACAGTCTGATGGAAGCATTCATTTGTAGCCATGTAAGGGAAAAAAAAATGTTCCAATTGAAAAGATGAGGATATAATTATCTCTCATAGATTATCTAAACAATAGTAGATGTTGGCACCAGTGCCAGGGGCAGTATATTGTAAAACACAAACCCACTGCCACTGAGATTACATTTACCCATTTGGCTTATGAATATTGTTTCTTCTCTGTCTTTGGGCCTCTTGAACAAAGGTCAGCTACTAAGTGACTTAGGGAGAAAAAGTCTTTAATACATGATTGTGTGCTGGAGAACTTACTGTGTTTTTTTAGACTTAATTATGTGGGGTAAATGATTGCTACTTCACTGTATGCAGAGTATTTTATGGAATAGTGTGATAATTGTATACTGACTATTCCCTGAAGTATAAGATAAAATAAGGATAACTGTTTTCCTGAACACAGGTCTTTCCAAAACTGAATTATCTCCCCAACTCAAAGACTACACCAGTGACTAAAATAGTAAGATGTAAATGGAGATGGTTCTGGGACTGTGGGATAAAGCAACCAGACTAAAGTTTATTTCACCTACGAGTACTTCATTTCAGCATGTCCTGTTCTTTATCAGTTGTCTCACAGTTCATCTTAGAGAATCCTATTAATACAACTATAGAGACTATAGAGAAGACTATAGAGAAGACTATAGAGAATCAGAACAATTTCTTGCTCTTACATTTAATTTTACTGAGGATTCTCTATTTGACAATATATCCAATCTAATAAAATAATTCTAAAATACAAATACAATTTTTAATGTGAATTCTTGATGACAAAAACATTGGCTCCAGTTTTTGATGCCTGTAATTCATGCTGTGTGATAGGACCCATAATTAAATGTCAAAGGCAGTGCAATCAAAAAAGCTTATACAGATTTTGCACACCTATGCAGAGAGAATTTGGAAGTGTAAGCATATGTGGAAAGGATGTGTCTGCTCCTTTGAGGGCATCTGATCAAAGAGAACATGCAGAGACAAACCAGCCTGACACATGATAAAGGAGGTCATGTTAAGAACAGACCTGGTCAGTGGCAGATTGGTAAGAGTATGTAGGATGTGAAAAGGTTTTTTCAAAAGGGGGGATGTGGAAAGGGAAGGAGACAAATAACCAGAAATAAACCTGGTCAGTCACACTAATCAATGAGTTATCAAGGATCTGCAGGTGTCATGGTTTGGACACTGGCCAAACTCCAGGCACCCACCACAGCTGGGCAGAGGAGAAAAAAAAAAATTCAATGAAGGGGTCATGAGTTGAGATAAGGATCAGGAGAAAACACTCCAAGGGCAAAACAGGTTCAATTTAGAGTTATAAAGTGACTTTATTATCAACAGAGTCAGAGGAGGATGAGAAGCAAAAATAAGCCCTTATAACACCTTTCTTCCCCCCAACCCCTCCCTCCTTCCCACCAACAGCGCACGGAAGAGGGCGTGGGGGAGTTTGGTCAGTTCATCACTGAGATCTTCTTCCTCTGCTCAGGGAGAGAAGTCCTCCCCCGGCTGCACTGTGAGGTCCCTCCTACAGGAGACAGTTCTCCATTAACTTCTCCAGCGTGGCTCCAGTCTCATGAGCAGCAGTCCTCTCAAAATTGCTGCAACGTGAGTCCCTCCCACAGTCCTCCCAAAACTGCTGCCATGTGAGTCACTCATCCATGGGGTGCGGACCTCAAGGCCAGGTTGCTCCAGCCTGGGAGCAGGGGCTCACACTCTCCATCAGGTCCCCCATTGGATCACAGCTTCCTCCAGGCATCTATTCACTCTGCCATGGGTACCTCCCCACGGGCTGGGAGTGGATCTCTGCATCCCTTGTGGACCCCATATGCTGCAGGGTCAAAGCTGCTCCACCATGGCTTGCAGAGGATTCTCAGCTCTGGCACCTGGAGCACCTCCTCTCCTTCCTTTTCCACTGACCTTGGTGTTTCCGTGTTGTTTTCCTCGCATGTTCTCACCTTCTCCTCTTCTTTGGCTAGAAAAATACAGTGCTCTGCCCTTGTTTTGGTTTTCTTCTTAAATATATCCTCACAGAGGCATAACCACCATCTCTAATTGGTTCAACTTTGGCCAGCAGCATATCCATCATCTTCAGAGCCATCAGGGATTGGCTCTGCTGGACATGGTGGGAGTTTCCAGCAGCTTCTCATATAGGCCATGTTTGTGGCCCCCCCACTACCAAAACCCAGGCCATGCAAAACCAACACAGCAGGCAAACCAGCACTTTACAACTGATAAGAATGCCAACCTGTAGGTCCTACATGTTGGAGGGAGTCAGTGGGACTGTGTCAAATAGTGAGGCAATGTGTAGGGGAAGGGGGAGTAGGGAGGAGCAGAAAAGGGGATAGTCAGAAAAGGGTATAAAAGAGGACAGCTATGCTAAAACCATGCCAGTGAGTACGCTCTTTTGGCTGAGAACTGCACATTTTTGATGATGTCTTTCCTGTCTTCTTATATCTTCCTATGCCTTATCTTAACTCTCTCTCTGTGTAATCTCACTCTCTATGCCGTGCGTGTGTCCTGCAAGAACTCAATACCATCTGCTCATGAGGCCTCTGTGTGAGTGAAATATGGTGCCAAACACTGGAGTCAGGCTTCAGCTGAGGGCTCCCCTGAGCTATGGTGTCAGCTTCCGGAGCCAGTGGAGTCTCCACGTCAGCAGCTGGAGTGAGTGGGGATCTTTAGACACCAGACACTAGGACAGTAATTATGTGTGTCCCAAAAACCATCTACTGAGGGGAGCAGGGTAAGTGAGGTGAGTGAGAGACCTGGCACAGCCTGTATTCCTGGTTCCAGCTGCTGGGCAATGGCTGCTTGCATCTTCCCAAAACTGTGTATGTGATGTGTGTACTCACAAACAAACTTTAAATTGTACTTGCTGGAGAGGAGGGGGCTTGGGTCTCAACAGGGGTCTCAGGTGTTGACAGGGTCTATGCTGATATTTGGAGGGAGATGTGCAAGTCCATGGGTCTCTGTGCCGGCGGGATAGGTGTGTGACTGCTGCATGTTTTTTGCAAGCACTGAGCTGGACCAGCTGGAGAGTAGACTCCTGTGGGGTGAGAGGGGCTGGGATCAAGCAGGGGTACCAAGCAGTCAGAGGGTCTGTGCTGGCACTCAGGAATTCACAAATGTGTGTGTACTTTTGATCCTGGAAAATTCCCTACTGATTGGACTGGCAAACAGGAAACTGGCAGCTCTGTCCCTTAGCCTGAGTGAAGACACCGTGTTTCTGGGAACTGGGCTAGGCAGAAGGGAGCCCTGGCATGGGCAAATGGAGGAGGCAGACACTCATCCCTTCACATGTGAAAATCTATAAAGAATTTAGCCAAATTAATTCCTTCAAGGATTTTAACATTGAGGTTTTTCAAAAAACATTCTGTATCCTGAGACACAATTACTTTCAGAATACATTTTAATTCTCAGTGAAACCAAAATTTGAGAACTCTGAATGCCTTTAAAGGTACTTCAGTAGGAACAAAAAATCACATCTGCCTCTACCTACAGTCTGATCCCTAGTCATCTGTGTGGATTTTAATTACTGGTTGGCAGCCATGCTAGACAAATTTGAGCCATAACTTTATTTTTAATTAACTTGGGAAGATGCCCTAATCAGCATTCTAAAATGACACCAAAGCTTGCATACATATACATTTCTTTGATTCTTCTGTCCATAATTCCTTAAAACCTAGGAATATGTAATGTTCACTTTACTTTTTACATATTATGGAATTCTTTTGCTGAATTAATTTACATTATTTGACATTTTTTATTAAACTGTATAAAATATAATTTATTGCACACTGTACTCAGAGAAGAATGCTTTGTATCTATTTACAGATATTTTAAATTAGGTAGGACTTGACTGAGAGCAGCTAACCTGTTTAAAGAATCCAAAATATGTGGCTTGCAGTGAAAAAAACTAATCTATTTTCTCGATTTGAAATATACAATTATAATTTCTCCACAATGGAAATAAGTCATTTGCCTTAGAGCTCATTTGTTTTGAATGCATGGTGGTTTTTGTGGACCTTGAGTATATTCTATATACTTACAGAGAAGATAGTAAACATCAAGCCAGTGAACTGGAAAATCAGAATAACTACAGTACTTAGAGTATAATATTGCTGCCCAGTGGGATTTTTATTAGCCACTAGCTAATATGAAAAATTACTGAAATATGATTTATAGCATATATAATTTTAAGCATTCAGTAGTATTCTGTGACCATCAAGGGTCATAATTTTCACATAGCTGAACATTGGTACTCAAAATTTCTTTCTGTAAAAACAAATCAACAGACTGAAAATTAGTTTCCATGGATTGAAAATTACTCATTTAGTCTGAAGAAATTGATTCACGAAAGTCAGGGACATAAACATTCAAAGGACTTTAATCAAATACTTAATCAATGTTGAATTTTAAGCTGACATCAGGTGATTAAAATGAACATTGCTGCAGGAGATACAAAGTTATGAATGGTCTGCCACTTGAGCTGCAAAAACTGAAACTCATTCTAAGTCTGACAGAGGATTTTAGGCATTGGATATCCTTTTGATACCTGGATAACTATTGTTTACACCCTTTATTTATTGCATACTTACTGTTTATAACTCAATTCAAACTAAATTCTTCTCTCCCTAGGTGCTATTTTCCCACAGTAATTACAGAAGAATTCAAATTCACTATTCTTTAAAGGTGGCAAATAATCTATTTCATGAAAACAGAGCTCCACTCAGAAGCATGTTCAACTATTTAAATATCTTAGGTCTAAATTCCTACATCTCATTTGTGCACTTGTAATGCCCCCATTCTGCTGTTCTCTTTCTATTCTGCTGTTAAAATAAGCTTCAAAACACTGACAGGTTCTTGGAATTAAGCTTTTAAATACCAATTAACTTCTGACCATGTAGGGTTACACACTACCTCATCATGTACCATAATCTCATAGATTCTAAAATGCTGAAATAAGCCTAGAGTAGAATACCAAGAGAATAGAATGGTAAAAGTAGGATTAGCCTTTTCAGACTAGTGTCATATATTTCATGTAATTGTAAGCTGGGTTCTTAAATGGAAAATGTTTTCCAAACCATGCCTTTAAGCAATCAAAGACAACTACAAAAAAAAAAAAAAAAAAAAAAAAAAAAAAAAAAAAGACATAGAAAATTCTTATTCAAAAACATTGTCATTGCCTTAACATCATTTAATCTTTGACATATCTTTCTGTATAGATAGATCCCTTCTCATTACCAGAGCCCTGTACCTGCACTCATCTGAATGTCTGCAACCGATAAGGAAAATAGAAATGAAAAGCACAAGAGTCTACTCACTAGGGAGCTGGGGACTGAAACACAGTGACTGCCAAGAGACACAGTGACTGCCAAGCAGGAATGCTCTCAGAATAAGCAGAGATCTGTGCCCTGTTTCTTATTGGAAACTGATGGCAGGGAATGCCAGCACAACAGAAGTACTAAAAATAGATCAAGCAAAAGAGAGCTAGGGAGTCCATACAAATTTGGTCTGAACAGGGTAACTGCAAATTCCCCAGTATGCTTCTTGAGACTCCCAGGCAACTCAGCTGACACAAAAGGACACAGTTCAATTTGTATGACATGTAGATTAACATAGGCATTGACCCAAGAGGGACTTCCAAGGGGACGTGTAATCACTGGGTCTTGGGCTGCAGGATGAGCCAGATGCTCTTCTCTTAGGGAGGAGCTGGGAATAACTTCAGCTGCAGGAGGTGTGCTCTGGTCAAGCTGCTAAGCCACCAAAGGAAGGAGACAAGGGAGAAGGTGAGAAGACCACGTTGCATCAGGGAAGTTTTATGGGAAAGTAAAAGGATCTGTGCAGACATCTGACACAACCCAGAGCCTAAGCCCCATGGCAAACAGGAGGAATGTTCAAAAACTGTGCTTGAGCAGAGGTCTGACAAAAATTTCCGGGACTGTGGGAGCTGGAAGTTGGGAACACTTAGAGCTTGAAGAAAGGAGCAGAGTCCAGGTAGTGATGCCTTGAACCATACTAGTAAAGGGAAACAGAAACACATACATAGTGCATGTCAACTCCTAGCTGCAGAGTTGTCAAGTTCAGGACTTTGGCTCCTGTAGCTATGAACCAAAGTAATTACTTTGACAAATAAGAGCTGCTAAAATAAAGAGGATTCACCTGATAAAGTGAAGCATCACAGTTGCCTGTGACTAACACAATGAAGAGAGTTTTAAGCAAGATTCATCAGAGAAAGGAGACCAAAGCCTGAAATAAGTAGGAGAATGTGCATGGGAAAGGGCAATGGGGGAAATGCTTGAAACATGTTTCCCTTGTAACAATGAAGTGACTCTACATCCAACTGAAGTGTCCTTGTTCTAATGTGTACAGCATGGGACAGAAACAAGGAACTGGATGCCAATAAGAAATTACAGAGAATAGTAAATACACAGCAGGGTATTATGAACAGCTGAAGTATTGTGATGTACGGACAGTAGGATTTTTAAAAAGATAGGCTGAGAAGGTGACAAGATGTGTAAGGAGTGGTTGAATGCAGGTCCTGGACTAACCTCAGATGCTGCTGTACTTGTCCTGAAGCTGAGAAATAAAGAATATCTGTCTCATTATAATGATAGTAAATGGCAGCTATTACTACAATGGCATGCAATAATAGAGCTTCAAGATCCTAAGGAAAGACAAGAAGGCAAGTAGTAAGGAATTTGGACTTCAGGGGAAAAGACTTATTCAGGAAGCCAGCATGCAAAGTTTTGGTTTCCCAAATTATCTGATAGCATACAGTGAATTTTAATTTGAACTTTATTATAGATTGATGAGAAGGAATATATTGTCAAGATACTGGACTGGAATGAAGAATTACTGAATAGCAAAAAGAGCCATTCTTTTTTAAGTATGCCATCTTCTTTAAACGGTGACCTTAATTTTTTTTTTTTTTTAATGTGACGAAGTTTTAGGTCCTTACAAGAAGAGTTATGAAACCAATCTATAGAGAAAGAAACTGGTGATGATATCAAGACTGAAGGGACAGAAAGGATGGAAGGAAAAATGTCAATTCAGAGGTTCTAATAAAGAAGATTGGTAACTTCATGCTCAGCACATGAAACGAATGGAATTGTGTCCAAGACACATTACAAATGTTTTTAAGATGAAAAATATCACAATCCTTGAGCTATCAAGTTTTAGAAATGAGATAATTCAGCAATACCATTGGACTTCAAAAGCAAATTAAAATTAATTTTATTCTCTTTAGAGATACATGCTGTTTTAAATATTTCTGATTGCCCAGGAATTCACTTTGAAAACCCATTCCCATTTTCAGCCTTTTACTGTTTTCTGAAACTCCATATACATTCATGAAATTATGAAAGATGATAAGATAGCTTGGACAATACCTGGTATTTGCTTTTCTTTAACATTTTTCAATATTTTTAGTCAATTATTGGCTAAAATGTATATAGAAATGTAGCATTTCTAACAGTCTTTTCAAACTTTTTCAGATTACTGAAGGTTAAAGCAACAAAAAAAGTCATGTTGATGTATCTAAACAGAAAATAAATTAAAAATTCAGTTCAGGATCATCCTAAAGATGTTATTTCATTTATTTCTTGGTGATTGCTGAGTTGATTTTCTTTTTCATACCTAGATTTCTCAATAAACATGCTGCCTGAATGTCTGAAAAAAAGTTGTTTTGCCTTATACTTGCAGTTTTATCTTTATGGAACTACAATTCACTAATCTTCACTTACAAGTGTGAATTCAAAGAATCTAGTGAGATTGGTAAAAGGCCTAATTTGGCAGGACAAAGCAAGAGACATCTACTGCCAGTTTATATGTCATTGCTGATATTTAAAATAGAGCATTAGTTATTTCATTATCTGAAGTACTTTTAGTTCTAACACTCTGTAACCATACATAGTTAATAAATCTTCCTCTATGAATTAGTTGAGCATAAATTCAAGTAGAAGTCTTACTACCTGAACATGGCTAAGTCAACATAAGCAAAAATGGTGTGTGCAAAATTCTTAATATTTAGGTTTCTGAAGTTTAACTACATTTCCAACCTTGAGACTGAAGTTTCAGGATGGGCGCTACTGTTGCCTTCTAGTTTAGCTGGCTTTAAATCTCTGTTCCACAGGACAGAGTGGATCACTGTACTGGGAACTCCCTGTAGAGTCAATTGAAAGATGCCTTTGGAGAGCAATTTAGAGAACCAAAAGGAAATGCCTACTTGTTTATGCATTGAATTATTGACATTAAAAAAGTATACATGTCTCTGTAGGTAATTTGATGCTCTGTAACAATAAATTGGATGCTGCATTGAATCAGCCATTAGAAATATAAACTACGTATATGGGGTAAAGATCACTTATCTCAGAGCTGAATGATCTTAACATCTCTTGGTCTGGCATTTAGAACACAACATATTGTTCTCATGACAGACTTCCTTACAAAGCAGAATGAAGAAGTTAAATTTTAAGATTTTTCCATCATAGTAGTTCAATGGAATGACTTTTGGGGAAGCTTTCTCTTAGCCTACTGCTGAGACTGTTTCTTTAGGAAACTGGTGCCTGTCCTCTGAAGATCTAGTTCCAAATCCACGACACTTAGAGCTGATTGTTAAGGACAGTGTACAGTCACAGAAGATCTCTGTATCTGGATATCCTAGGCTGTGTGCTCCATGGCTTGACCTAGGATTTCTTTGGTCAGTAGATTTTCATATAGTGACAAATTAGGTGAAGAAAGCAGTGTATAGGTCAGCCTTTTCTATGTCTTCTTACCAAGTGACCTGCCCACTCAGCATTCAGTCCATAAGCATTGTCTGAAATAAAATACACAAACCACAATTATCTCTATGCACTAGTAATTTTTTTTTTAAATTTAGGCCACCAGAGTATGAATCTTTCTCACAGTACTGGCTTACATTCTTTGCCTCAATAAGAAGGATGTAAAAATAAAATCTCCAAATATGTTCTATAATTTGCATAGGATACCCTTTAACATGAGAAATCATGAATTTAAATGCCCTAGTATGGAAGAGGAACTGTTAAAGTTCTGTTTCATATGGGAGTACTTAAACACTTCTGCAACTACATATGAGTGAGCGTCGGACAGTTTCATACACCAAAATGAATACTATAATTTATTTATGACATGGTTTAAGTTTCACTAATGGATTAGTTGTTCCAGGAATTAAACTAGAATTTTGCATCTTCTAGTCTATCTTGGAATCAAAATTGCTACTAACTTGAAAAGGAATGTTTATAAGCACATCTACAAAAATGTGATGAGGTGCCTAGAGAACTTAGCCTAACAAGACTGAAAAATATGCATCAAAGAATAGGAAGCCACAGATAATAGAAAACCTAAAAAAACCCCATTTTGCCTAAGTTGGAAAGATAAATAGTAAGTGGGCTGAAATCTTCTTATAATGTCCATCTCTTTCTAGTTAAATATATAGTAAATTATTTGTACAAAATGGAAGAAATGTATCTCCTCCTAGAACAGGTGGTGGAAAGCAACCTCTGGGCGATCAAGAGGGTGTGATCTTTGCTAACTTCTTTAAATACAAATTGAGTATCCATTCTGAATTAGGCAGAGAACAGCTTTGAAATCATCCCACTGAAATAATGAGGTTAAAGTCATTAATTGCCTTTTCTTCCCTTGGCTTGTAACAAGTGCAGTTTAAATACATAAGAAACGACTATAATCTGTGTTGTTTTTATGAAAATTATCCTTCATTGATGTTTAGATTTAACATATGAATTTCCACAGAAATTATTTCTAAGTGTACAAAACCCAAAATGTCCTAAACGTATTTCTAATATATTCAGTGTCTGAAATTGATCAGAGATTTTGTTGCCAGCTGTGAAAGTGCTATGATATTTGGTGCATTATCTGATAACAGTGGGAGACTAGTGTAGAAAATGAAAGTATGTAGATTCAAAATCAGTCCCAATAAATTATGTTGATCACAGAGAATAAATTATCTGATAAACGATCACGTATCAAGAAAGAAAACAAGAAAAAAACCCCAATAGATCAGAACACAAAAAATGGAACAATACTGATATGACCTTGAAAAAAAGATGATCAAAAACTCCCTTTTTTGGTCTCATGTCAAATTAGTTACTAATTGTGCTTCCCTGCAGAGCAAGATGGGCAACTAATGCTTTAATGATTTAAGCCACTGCAGAGGTGAACACCAGGGAGTAAATGAATCAAAATCCACAAGAACATGTAGTATGTGTTTTTCTTTTTCTAGAATATAAGGGACCCCACACTAAGTAATTCCTGCACCACATTGACTTTCTTGACCTGTTTGGTTACAGAAAGAGAGACCTGTGTTAAGCTTTGCACTGGTACAGAAATAGAAACTATACCTAAATTTCTAAGCAAACATGGTAAAAAATCTTACTTCTGAATTAGTGAAATTTAGCATTTATTTAAATGAAATCTTCTGCTCAAAGGAACAGTTCAGTTACATAAAAATAGACATCTAGGGCCTCTTGTAATAACCTAATGTCTCAAAACATTATAGCTGTGATATGGTAGAAAGGCCTATCCATACTCATACATATATTATAGACCCCCCATTTGATATATTAGCATTCAGTAACTTTCACCAACTATCTGTATCTATATCTAATCTATATCTATATCATCTATATCTATATCTATATCTATATCTATATCTTTCTATATCTATCTAATCTATATCATCTATCTATATCTGTATCTATATCTATCTAATCTATATCTATACCTATCTAGGCATACCTTAAAGCTTTCTGGACCTCAGTTCCCAAGGTTTGAATTTAAATTAATAGTAATTTCCTGCTTGACAGGAATTTTCTAAGGAAAATTACAGATGTGGGAGTATTCAAATCACATGGTATAAGAGATTATTAAAGATATGTTGAATCATTATAAGAATAATCAGGTCATTTACAGCTTATCCCCATTTTTTACATTTTTTTAATTGATTCTAGCCTGTTTATGCTTAAAAATTACACTTAATATTCTGAAATATTTGAACCTAGTTATGAACCTTATTACCCTATTTAATTTTGAAAATCATTAATTAATTTAAAATATATATTTTCAAAAATTTTCCAAGTTATTAGAATGTTTCTGAGATAAAAAATGCAATTTTTTCTCACTGAATCTTGTTATTGCTCTTCCTATGGCAATCTATTTCTTATGTCCTTATTCTGTTTTCCCATTGATGATTCAAAATTAATTTCAACTTGTAAAAAACTTGTTTGTGTGAAGCGTTTGTTAAAAGTTAAGGGAACATTTCTTTGTTCAGGCTCATGAATTTTAAGGAAAATAATTTCTTTAGCTGGCCCTTTGTTTCTAAATACTGAAGAGTTACTAGTACAAGTTTGCTTTACTTCCACCACTAAGGTTTTACTTGCCTTTTGCAGCATTTGAAATAAATTTATCATTGATACTTTGTTCATTTACTAAGGACTGGATGTATGAATCCAGGCAGTGCTCTTGTTTTTAATAGTGATACACCATCTAATATTAAGTATGCTCTCAGAAATACAAAAACTTAAGAAAGACTTTGACAACTGTTCTAATGCCATCTTGAAAATGGAGAGAAAGTGTTAGGGTAAAAACCACATATTTGGAACTGAACTTTACCTACTCCAGTTTATTAATTACCAGTTATTTGTACTTTATTCATCATGTTTTCAGTTCTTTTCCCCTAAAATAAGCATAAGAGAAATTAATTAATTTTTTTAGTTAAGGTTATAGTTCAAACTGATATGCCTCCTTTATTTTGAATCTGAGTCCAAAGTAGTGCAGTACTATATAAAACCAACCAACCAACAATAAAAATAATAAAATAAATCCCACAAAAACAAAACAAAAAACCCCACAACAAAAACACAAAAACAAACAAACAAAAAACTACTCCAGCTGAGAATTTTTATAAGAGCTTCATCTGTGGGCTGTAACTTCTGGTGCCTGAATCAAGTTAAAGTAGAAGGGATTGAATATTTATCTTCTGCTAGTTCATTGTTTCCTTTCCTCTTAATTTTCACTATTGAGTATACAACAGCCAGGACAAGCCACAAAGCCTGATGTTCTCTCTGTTATGCAATCATTCTCTTTCAACTAGAAAAATAATTATGCAGTCTCTTATAATCATTTCACCTTCTATTTCTCCTTGCATACTTGGTATGATTGCTGTTTTCTACCACGTTTCTTTATAGACTTGTCTTTTGTGGATTTCTATTAGTTATTTCAAGAAATATTTTGAAGAAATATATCTTTCAAAGAGATTTTTTAATTTAAAAATATGATCCATTTCCCTTGATTTTCACCGTGGATATATAAAGAAAGTTTGTTGAACAGAGAGTTGAATCACTATTTTTTAAAAATTTAGTAGATATATGCTTTTAATCCAGTATGGGACAGGATGTCTGTCAGAAGGGAGATAGTGATACCAGTTATCATTGCCATATCACCCAGTTATACTCAGTGCATCTGTAGCTGTCATGGGTTACCATGTAAATCTTCACTGTGCATCAGAATGAGCAAGAAGTTGAGGATGTCAAATTATGATCGAAATACAGATTAAGAAGTGTGAGACAGCAACTTTCTGCAGGAGCTTTCCAAAGTAGAACCAAGACCATCAAAGTTCTGAACTAGTAAGTTTATATATACATTAGTATGTGGTTTTAAACAAAGAAAAAAAGACAATTATTGGAAATGTGCATATAAAGTCATAAAAATTTGACTTTAAATAGTTTAAAAAGTGGAATTAGGTTGGCATATAACTTCATTTCAGTTAGGGTTAAAAAATAAAATGCACTGAACGAATGAGAATTATTGTAACATATAAATATTTTCATTGCTTCATCAAGGAGCAATAATGCACTGAAATCAGATGGGAAGTCTTAAACTACCAATTTATCTATAGCAAGCAATAAATTTGGTATTCACCTGATGAAGCTGCAGGTTTGATAAGAGGGATTTTTTTGTGAGAGGAAATGTAAACTTAAAACAAACAAAAAAAGCAAGTAAAAAATAGGAAGGCTTGATCACAGATTGTGTAAGTCTCAGCTTAGCACGATTGCTTTTAAAATTTATAGACAACACACTATCTGTTGTTATTTAATGTAAACTATCACCTCTCAAAGAAAATGGAAAAAGGACTGGTGTTGTAGACGAAAATGAAAGAAGACGATGACGAGACGAAGGGTGGTGGGAGGATTGCTCCTTCCCAAGCTCTCCTTTATTGAGGTAGAGGGTTCGTGGTGGTCGAGAGGGAGAGCAGGGGAAGGAGGCCCATGTCTGCAGCATTGGTGTAGTGACAAAACGGCCCCGACTGCCTGAGAGCAGCCGGTTAAATAGGGAAAGGAGGCCAATGAGGAAAGAGGGAGAGGGCGGTACAAGCATACGTGAACCAATCAGTACATAAAGGGGAGGGGTACAATTCAAAAGGGCCAATGGCACAACCAACTGCCAAGAAGGCTCAGGAAGGAGGGATGGGTCTTGAGCTCCGGCCACGCCTTATGCCCACAAGCCAGGGGCGAGCCTGGAAGCTTCTACCCCAAAGGTCCTCTCACGGCAGGCGGAGCTGGGCTGGGAGGCGGGAGCAGCCTGGGGCAGACCCTCTCACCTCAACAGACTGGTTTTCTTTATTTTCTCCAGATTTACTGTAAGAATAAATCTAATTCCTGTGAACTGGTATTTCTTCACCTTCTGATTGAAAACAGATTGAAATTTTTAGGCAAAATGTCTCTTACACAACACAGACAACACTCCAAAGCACAACACAACCCAAGTTTGACTGGAGAATGAATGTAGATGTCTTCCAGTTCCTGTAATACATTTATTTCTTCACACCATCTTCTCAACCGGCAGGAAAACTTAAAAGTTTTCCATGTTTCCATGAATTTCTCAGATTCAGGCCCACTACACTTTCTGCTTATTTCTGGTTTCAAAATAAATCATCGTTAAAACAACATAAAAACTATACTTTAAATTTTTAACTTATCAGCTATTAATACATCAGATTATGTTTTACTTCCAATTAATAAAAATATCAATAATTTTTTAAATGTTTGTATTCACTTTAAATTTTGCTTCATGACATTTAGAATGATCCAAAAAATACGATTTCTTTCCTTCTCCTATAATACTTTATGCTATGTCATTTAGCTTTTTGATAAAGAACGTGTTTCTGATAAAGTTGCTGCATCACATACTTGCATATATAAATCAACTTGGTCATTTATTTCAGCATCTTCCAAGAGTCTGTATCACTTCCAGGGCTGAAATCCTATCCATAGAATAATTTTCCAAAATAGTTTTTACATTCTGTACAATATATATGTGGAATGCAATAGAAATAGCTTTTTTTTCCCTCCATTTTAAATATAGACAACTGAAAAATTAGTACCACTATTTCACAGTTATATAATCTTCCATACTACAGTATTTTTCTCCATGCCTACACAACTTTGCAGTGTAAGCAGAAAACTTTATTGTTTGTACAGTATGCTTATACAAAGCCAACAGTCATAAGCTTTGCTCTTTTCCATTAAAAGAAAATAGCAGAACTGATTAAATGATACGTTTTGAAAGTGCAAAGTTAATCCAGTGGAAACCTACTTTAATGAAAAAAAAAAAGTTCAATCTTCACATAACAGCTGCAGATGTAATCCTTGAAGTATGAAATTTAGATGGAAACTAAAAATGTAGAAACGTGCTGGAATATGCACAAATCACTATTAAATAAATAGCACTTATGACTTCTATGTAATTAAGTTCAGCCATTAAAATATTTCTGCTTGTTCCTATGAAAAACCATTTAATATTAAAGTATTTGAGACTCAGGTTCCAAAAACAATGAAAAATGTGTTATTTAGGATATTTTTAATCACCTTAACTGTATTATATCTTAAAGTCTAAATTCTAGAATGCTTATCTTTTGTTTTTCATGCTTCTTAAAGAAGCATATGATTTAAAGGAATATTTTTTTCTGAGGGAGAGGTCTAGGTAATGTAAGAATAATCAATGTAAAGCTAAAAAATTATTTGCACCTTTACATTGATATTAACAATTGTAGGTGTTAGTTTGAAATAAAGTCTAAATATGATTGAAGGTTGAAGTACAACTACCCTTCCATTTTCCCACGTGTAAGGAATAGTTCCTTATTCAATAAGATAGTTTCCTTGTAGAACATGTAAAGTTCCAGAGTGTACAACTGGGGGGTCAATTAACTGGTTTGCTCGGTTTTTTTTTTTCTGTACATGTTTTATGATTGTAACTCTTGAGATATTTTTGAACCACTTTATTGATTTAACTGAGATTTTATTACCCTCTGTTATCCAAAAAACTTTTAACGAATCTGCAGGTATTTCTACCATTAATTCTTTTCCTTGGTCTTGAGGAGCTGGGATAAAGATGCCACATTGGAAACATGACACAGAATATTTAATGTAATTATTTAGCTCCTGCCTCTGAAAAATTGTTTGTTTGGCAGTCCGTCTAATTGGAAACTTGAATCCTTCTACCTTCTCACCTGAAAGAAAGTTATTACAGCTAAATCTTTGGCCAGCACAGGTCACCATATCTCTATAACCCTTATGTTAAATACTGTCATTGAAGAATATAGTTCTTTTTGTTTAAACTGAAGCAGACATTTTCAGAACAAATTCTTGTTTCAATAACTACTTTCCCCTGCAATTTCTATACATAGAAATGATGACTCTTTGGGTTTGCTGCATATTTCCTACTTTAATCTTTTTTTCTCTCATGTGTAGTCTGCTTGATATTGGTATAATATATTATATGGAATGGTACCTTGGTCTCTGTATAACCTCTTTGTGATGATGGGACAGTTTGCTCCTCTGCTTCGTCCCCTATAAATCACGAAACATTCTAGGCTGATGCAATTTATGACCAGATTCAGGGCTTACAGCAACAGTAAATTATAAAGATGCAGTAAGATTAGTTTTGGACCTAATAATGATAAACTATGGATAGTAGAGAACCAGATATTTTCACAGCTGTAGTAACTTTGCATTGTGCAGGTAAAATCCCAGATGAAGAGTCTTATTGAAGATTTAAAATTTTATCTGTAAGGAAAAAGGTGATAACAGAAACTGATGAAGCATAAGTGTCACTTACTATGTGCTGCAGTTTTGTCAGGCCCAATATAGAACATAGATATAGAAATGTACAGAAACAAACCATGATTTAAAAAAATTTAATAGTCTTTTCATACTGTATTGTTTAATACAAAAATTAGCTGGAAGTGGTGAGACTGACTTAAAAGGCAAGAAATTTCCTTCTCCTATTGGGCTGGATGCAAAACATCTACTAGAAGTCACATAAGGACATTATAGGAGCATGATTTTATGTTGTAGCATCTTGAGGAAAAGAAAAAAGTGATTATTACTGAACTAGAAGTCCTATTTCCAAAGGTTTCATTATTTTAATAGGCCATTATAACATTATGACTCATGCTAGAGCCCTCATATGGACAAAGCTTTCTTAATTTTTAATTACATTTTTATCTAGAAAAAGCCTACAAGGAAAGGCAAAATATTTTCAACATTTATTCATCATTATATTAACTGCAAGTTATTTTGCATTTCTTTCTCACCCTAAAGTTATTCTGAATTTCTCTGTCACGGTGTGGAAGAAGAGAATGTGTGTTTGGCACATTTAGCCTAGTCTTCATTTCCAATTTATTCAGTCAATTCACAAATAACTACTCTATTTCTACAACTTATGACTATGAAAGGTAATTCCAACACCACAAACAAGAATTGTGTTACTGCTCTATCACTCGTTGGTTTAGTGTTTGAAAGTCATCACATACTTATTTGTTTTTATTTCTACAGTCAGCATTAGCAGTATTACCAATACTGTGAGATAGTACAATAAGGACACCAAAAAAAGAAAGAGAGAAACAGAATAAGATTAGTGAAGCAAAGTGTGCCTGTGTCAACACTGCTGGCTGAAGTTCTTTCAGAACATGGTTTACTACACCTGTAGAATCTATGCCAGTGTGATACTGCACAACCACAAGGAGAGCAAAGACTAACTGTGCTACCATCATGATAAAATAGCTATTTGAAGGATCCTGGCTATAATTTTTGATTTATGCTCTAGTCTGTGGACAAATCACCCTGTCTGGGCCTCACACAGAACTCTTAGTGCAGTGTCCTGCTGTTTCATGTTATCATCAAAGATGAAAAGAGAAGATACAGATTTTTGCATTAATTTACAGCCTAAAAATACACAGGATTCAAAGTGGTCTGAGCACAGAATTCCCTTTAAAGATTATGAATGTGTTCATATATCCAAATATCCAAATATCCATATATATATATGTAACACCTGTCTACACATCTATGTATGTCTGTCCTACTGTCCTAAAAGTAGTTCCAAGTAAAAAAATGCCTTGCAAGATCTAAGTAATACAACTGAGACAAACAGCATCAGACTTTAATCTTCATTAATTAAAAAAAAAAAAAGTTAATCTGGAAAGAGAACACATATTTTGAAGTTTACATTTATAATTAGGATATGCATGGATTTACTTGTTTGCATTTTTCGTATTTCTTAAAAAAAAAACATTCAGAGCAATTATTAGATACTTGCTTTTTAAAGTAGTATTTTAAATAAACCGTTATTGATTACTGCTGTATTTGGGTACTGCCCAGCATCTCAGATCATGAATTCATGCTATATTTTGTTTAAACATGCAATATAAAAAGTGTAACATTTCTTAACTATAAACAAAGTTAAAGTTGAGAAATACGTTATTAAATTCAGTTCTAATTTAACACTTGATTCTGGTCATTCCTCTTAATATAACAGGATTCCAAATTATGATCACAACTAATCAGCAAAGCTTCAATGGTATTTCAGTGAAATATTAAATGCAGAAGAAAGTTATACGTAGCAGCTGGTGTTTGAAGAATAAATTGTTATCCATTTGCTAGTAGCTGTTTTCGATGGTACCAGTAGCTGTTACATTATAATGTGCGATGAACATTTAATACACTTGCAGCGTGTTGACCTCATATGGATGCCAGGTGCCCAGCAACCCTGTCTATCAGTCCTCTTCGACTGCACGGGGGAGAAAAAACCATAATGGAAGGTTTGTGCACAAGATAGTGAGAAATAAAATCAAACCTTTTAACACCTGTCTTCCATCCCTGCCTTCTCCTTCCATCCCTCCCTTCTTCCTGGGCTTAATTTTACTTCTGTGTTCTCTGCCTCCTCCCTGCACAGTGGACATGGCAGTGGGGAAAGAGATTTGTGTTTGATACATTGAGTCTACTACTCCTTCCCCCTCAGGGGAAGGACTCCTCACAGTCTTCCTCTGCTCCACCATAAGGTTCCTCCCACGGGAGTGAGTCCTCCATGATCTTCTTGAATGTAAGTCCTTCACACAAGCTACAGTTTTTCATTATCTGCCCCATTGTGGGTCCCTTCCATGGGGTCCAGCCCTTCAGGAACAGACTGCTCCAGTGTGGGTCCTCAGTGAGGTCACAAGTCCTGCCAGTAAATCCTTTCCTCTCCAAGGATCCATAGGCCCTACCAGGAGCCCTCTCAAGCACAGCCTTCCCATGGGGTCACATCATCCTTTGTGCATCCACCTGCTCCCCCATGTACGTCCATGGATTGCAGGAGCACAGCTGCCTCACCATGGTCTGGAATATTGACTGCAGCAGAATCTCCAATGCCTGGAGTACCTCTTTCCCATTCTTCTTCACTGACCTTGGTGTCTACAGAGTTTCTTACTCCTGTCTTTTGGCTGCTGTTGCACAGCAGTTTTTTCCTCTTTTAAAATATGTTATCACAGAGAGAAAATGAAGATGTTATTTTTGTGATCCTACTGATGCACAAAACCAACAGTTTCATTTGGTCATCAACTTTATTTAAAGCCGATCCATATAGTTACAGAGCATTTTAAATTTACCAGGAAATGAATAACTTTCATATGAAACTTGTTTCTAAGTTTACAAGCCTTTTCTCTTTTCACTTCTCTTTGCAAAAATTATGGGAAGTCATTCTTACAAGTTTGGATTTTCATAATTTTGATATTGATTGCATTTCCCTTTCCTTTTCCTTTTTATCCTTCTTCAATTACTTATTTTTATAGCTCTATTTTAAGGAAAATTACTTTTTATTTAAATTGGTAAGGACAATTGCATCATGCATAACTTTAATTGATTTGTCATGCTGTCAACACTTATCCACTAATATTTTTCTTTTTTCTTTTTTTTTTTTTATTGGAATGGCTTTTTTTTCCTGTATTGAACAGTGTATTATAAAGTTGCAGTCCTGCCATCAATATTCCTGCAAATATTTCTTAGAAAATCATTTTATTTTGACAGTCTATGCCTGCATTGCCAAATAAAAGAAGATTGAAGTTTATTAGCTGACCTGCAGACTTGTTTTCACAGGCTGGTTTCTCTTGACCCTGCTGAGGCTCTAGTGTAGACAAGCCATGTCCTATTTTTTCTCAGTCCCTGATCTCCTCTTGCTCTCAGTTGTGCACCTCTCTCCTTGAGGTGCTTTCATTTCTGTGTGTCCAAACTATAGCCAAGGGAAAAGCCAACAATTAAAGAGCATAGATGAACAGGAATCTCATCCTCTGAGTTGTTCCTGGTCTTTTAATATTTGTCAGCGCAGTAATTACTTGGCAGTGTAGATAGACCTGGGGGGACTCTTTTACTGACAGCTCTGAAGGGTCAGTGCTTATATCTGTACTCACTGAAGAGGAAAATAAATGGAATACATATTCTGAAGCCATTTGTGCCCCAGTGTTTCAGACGGTCATCTTTCCTGCCTATGCCTCTGCAATCCAGCCTATATTCAACCATTCCCACCAAGAAGATGGGAGCTCTGGGATGTTTCATAATTAAAGCCAAATAAAAACAGATTACTTTAAGCTATGTTAGATCAAGTTATTCACATTTGGTAAATTGATTTTTTTCAGCTACTGAGATTTTAAATATTTATGATGCAAAACATTATTTAAAGTCTTATTAATTTAGCTACAATTTAGCTGAATTAGGTAGTTCAGCACACACAATGGAAAACTACACTATTACCTGTGCAGAGGCAAAAGCATTTCAGATAAAGTGGTTAGCTAAAAGAGCACTTACAATTTTATAACATTTTTCAACAGAAGGCTTCATAGAGTATTCTCTATCAAATGAATAGCTACCAAAGTAAAATGTTTTACTCAGCAAATTTCAGACACTCTTTAGTTCTAAATAGACACTGTATGGTTGTAGGCTATTTTCCATCAACACATTTTGTATTCCAAGTGACAGCTTTTAGTTTTTATTAAGATGTCATGTTTCATTTTTAAACTATTTGACAACTTTGACATTAACATGCACTGGAAAGAATATGAAACATGATGCTTGTCCACTTACAGGACACTTGACTCAGACCATAGACTGTGTTGGATGAATCAGAAAGAAAAGGAAATGGATATTTTTGATGGTGTGGTCATTCCTCTTCCCTTTCCCTTTCCCTTTCCTTTCCTTTCCTTTCCTTTCCTTTCCTTTCCTTTCCTTTCCTTTCCTTTCCTTTCCTTGAATAACTGTGTGTTTGGAGAGATGCCATGTCATTTCATTAAGAAGTTGCTTGTACTGCTACTCCTAAAAACATTATGACAGCTATATAAAGGAGAAAATATTATGAAAAGTTCTAATGAAAGCATAAACTGAAGTTGAAATACTTTCTTTAAACTTTTTAAGCACAGCTAATAAAAGCATGACTCTGCAAATTCGGAAAAAATATTTGCATTTCAAAAGGAAGACAAAGTGTAGCAATACATACATACCATAACTTACAGAAAATATATTTCAGGAAAAAAATTCCATTTTAGTTTTTCTATATCAAAATCTGTCTTTTCAACACTTTTTCTTCATATTCCCACTTTCTGAACATTTCCTTCATAATTCACGTAACTTTTCTCCACAGTTTATCCTCTCAGAAGTTACTTTCTGAAGTTCCTCAACTTCCTGAAAGTCCTCTTATGTACCCAGTTTGTTTTCACTTTGCTGCTGTCCTGCGCCCATGAAAGTATATCTTAGTCATTAGTTCACCACTTTTGTCATAAGACTCCTAGTGATGTATTCTAGATGATTTGGTTTCAAGCCAAATTGTCAGGTCAAAAGGACTGGCAGCAGGGAGGCTGTTCATTTGCAGAGCACATGCCAGGTGTAGTGAGCTTCCAGCAGCCAGGAGGCAAAGAAAGTTGGATTCACTCCAGGCAAAAATTCTGTCCTACTTTTTCTGCCAGTTGCTGGACATCAGTTGGTGTATCTGACTCTACAAAAAGAGACCTTTAAAAAAAGCAGCTAAATGTCACCTATCACCTCTGGCTCCCCAGAACACTCAGAAGTGAGCTGAAACTCAGAAGATTCTCTTCCTTTACATAGTGTATTTTTTTGCATGTGTTGGAAGGTAGAGTGGCAAATTTAAAGCAATTGAAGAAATAATTTTTCAGTTCTGCCTTTCATATTCAGTGGAGTGAGATGTACACTCCACAGGACAATTTACTTGTAGAGCTAGGTAGGTAACTATGATAGATCAGACCGAATTTCCCCTAAGGATGCCTATTTTGCTCAATTGAATATAAAAGAAGACAAAGCCAGGAACATCAAATATGGATGTTCATCTCGTAGAATCAAGACACGTTGAAACTGAATATGGATATACATTAAGGAATTAGAGTTTACTGTGATAGAAATGGTTAGATGACTTATAATTCAGTCCAATTTCCAACTTCAAAACAGCACTGCTTGACTATTGTTGACAATAGGCATCACCCATTACCAGTTGATATCACTGTTTGAAGCAGACATTCTTTGATGATCATCATCCAGGAGCACAGATAGTACTATGGATTGGGTGTTGTGTAGTTCCTGTTGATAGCTATGGACCTTGCCATGATTTTAGTCACTGTGCTGGTTTTGTCAAAGGAGAGTTAATTTTCTTCACAGTAGTCAGTGTGGGGTTGTGTTTTGGATTTGTGCTGAGCGCAGTTTTGATAACACACCAAAGTTTTAGTGATTGATGAGCAGTGATTACACAGAGTCAAGGCCTTTTCTGCTTCTCACAGCACTCCACCAGTGAATCGGCTGGGGGTGCAGAAGAACTTGGGAAGGGACACAGATGGGACCACTGATCCCAATCATCCAAAGAGATATCCCTTTGGTATCACATGATGTCATGCTCAGCATAAAAAGATGAGGAAAGAAGAAGGAAGGTAGGGACAACTGGAGTGATGGCATTTGTCCTCCCAGGTGACCATTGCATGTGACAGAGCCCTGCTTTCCTGGAGATGATTGAACAATGGTGAGGAGTGAATGAATTCCTTGTTTTGCTTTGCTTGCATTTTTGTGATCCTACTCATGCACAAAACCAACAGTTCCATTTGGTCATTAACTTTATGTAAAGCCAATCTATATAGTTAGAGCATTTTAAATTTACCAGGAAGTAAATACCTTTCATATGAAACTTGTTTCTAAGTTTCCACACAGCATATATGTGGTTTTTGCTTTACCTATTAAACTTCCTTTATCTTAACCCACAAGTTTTCTCACTTCTATCCTTCCCATATTCTCTTCCACCCCAGAAGGAGAGAGGGAGTGGCTGTGGTGCTGAGTTGACATCTGGGGTTAAACCATGGAAGTCCCCAAATGCAAATTGGCCAGATGTGAGAGTTCTTTGATGAGGGAAAAAAAAAAAATACAAAAAAAAGAAAGAAAAGAAAAAAGAAATGAGATTATGAAACTCTTCCCATCATTCTCATCACTGGTTTTCATGCTTCTTTACTAGAAGAAAGGGAGGAATCTTATTGCTTCCTAATATAGTTCAGCTTATTTTTGGGACTAAGAAGGGTTCAGAATTTGTCGGGCATTTTTTCTACTTCTTCTGCATCTCTTGTTTCCATCTTTCAGGTTTTACTGCTTGTACATTTTCCAGTTCTCCTTTTGAGGAATTCTACCATGAGTTTTGTTTTACTTCTTAGCCTTTATATGTTGCTTAAATACTTAAGCTTGACTATGTTGCAAAATGTCAATGCATTGCTGCTGGACATTCTAATTTGGTGTGTTTATATTGGGGTCCAGGGCAAGTAAACACTATTTATGCTTTGCTTAGTTTGTGGTGTGTTCTGTTTCCTCTACTTTGGCTACTAACCTGAAGCAAATCCGCTTCATTCTCCAAATATGACAGTGAACCATAAAATCTGAGAACAAAGTGTTTCACTGTTATTATTTTAGAGATGAATGTATCTAGATGTGTGAACATATTTACCCCTGTGAAAACAAACAAACAAAAGTAAATTCTCCTTTGAGTATAGATTTTGTTTCCACTCTTTCTGGATGGCTTAATTTGTAACCCTTGATACTCAGACAAATGAATTAAGACTGCCTACAACATCCACTCTCAAGTTAAAATCATGAGCATTTGTTTCCTTTCTCTGGGTAGATCAGTTCCCCTAACAATCAATTACAGTTTTCCAACAAAGGTATTTTTTAACCACCTTAGATAGTTTTAAATACCCAATCAGCTTGTCATTAATTTGTCTGTTGTCACTTGAGATGTGTCAGGTCGCACTATTTATCGATTAAGCATTCCAATAGCATCAGTTAGTCAGGGCATTATGCCATATAACCTACACTATCCCCTGCAGAGGGTTCCGGGCAGAATTTGTATGGACTGTTCAAGCTATAGCAGAATCTTATTGTTTTGATATTGCTCTAGCCCCTGTGGTTCAAGAATTTTAGCTGATAGCAGGAAACCAGCTTTTTCACATCTCCTGTGGAGTTCTGCTCAATGGTCTGGCAAGAGAGAGTAGCATTTTCAATAGATTTCACTGAAAATATTTGATACTGACAACTTGCCTTTAGCTGTCAAACTGTAGAACTGCCTCCACCTAAGTGACTGACCAGCCAAATACATTCAGGTTTCTATTTATGAAAGGGCAGGCTTTAAAATAACAAATGTAGTTTTTCCTCTGTCTAGACATAGCCACAGGAAGCATAAGATATGACAAAAAATTATTCAGCATGTGTCACTACTCCAACAGATGCACAGGTGCACTTGGCAAAAGCCTTTTAGTGAAAGTCACAGTGAAACCACACACTTTCATTAGCACCTGCTCTTTTGGTGAACACCTGTGAACTACTGGCACGTATCTGGAGGAAATGGTGAGGAGCTCAGATAATCATCCTTCGCTCTGTGAATACTGCTGTCTTTTGAGAATTTCATCAACTTTGCATCAAATGGATTTGACTACCTCCATGCTTTTAGAATAAGAAGCATGTTGCATTTCCAGCAGACTTTATTTACACTTACATGTGTTAAGTAAGAGTAAAAACGTAATGAGTAAAGTGAGCCATATTTTAGAAAGAGGAAAAGTAAACGTTTCTGTAGATGTCAAGCCATCTACATTTTTAGAATACTGGAAGTCTGCAGGGAGATGGGCTGTTGTGATTCAGGTGAGGATGCAAATTTTGGCCTCATGCTAACTTCCTTTTATAATCTTTGGCATTAGCCTAATATTTCTTGTTTCATCACTCTCTTCTTTGGGGGAAAGAGGCAAATAACTTTAAAAAAAAAACAAAACCAAAAGGTTGATAGTATTTTGAAAAGAAAACCAAATATCTGAATTCCTCACAGAATAAGGATTAGGACAAAAACACAGTGAAAATATGTACCAGAAATTCACATAACCTAATTGATGACCTTCAGAAGTATCTGATTTATGCTACTTATACAGATTGTCTCAGGATGGGATTAACTGTCTTTAGGAAAAATTTCCCTTAAGAAGTAAGAAAATCAACATTTCTATCTTAAAGCAGAGCTTTTACTTTTAAATCCTTAAAGTTGCATTTTATTAATTACACCCTGGAGGTCTTTTCTAAGTACTTTTAACGCTGTATACACTTTTTCAGAGCATTTCAAGATGAGGGAATTGTGCCCAACAGGCTCCTCTATATAATTTTATTGGATGTCAGCATTTCTAAAGGAGTCATCCATAAAAAAATCCAGCAAGTTTGTCCTAATCAATACATTGCACCACTCTCTAAGTTCACTTCTTTTATGAAATCCTAGGGGAAAAAAGTTACTTTGAGAAAAAAGGATGATACCCAGAAGAGATGTTTGGTAAACACCTTTATACAGTCTTAAATTACATCAATACTTTGATTGCTCTAGTTTGGGAGCAGAAAGTAATACAACAAATTTGTCATTTTGTGCATGTTTATGTGAATTAAGTTAATAAAGATTGAAAGAAATGCAATAAAAAAGAAAAAATTTAAGGACAGGATTTGATCAACACATTTGATATTAGTTAAAGCAAAAGCATTTTTACTAGTTTTCAGAAAAAAAACTGCAACAAAATAACAAGCAAACCCCACAAATTAACAGCAACAATCACAAAAATGAAACTCAAACAACCTTGTTCTAAACATCTTATTTTGATGGTTTTGCTTTCCCAATATAAAATTGCTTTATGATTAAAGTATTTCCTAACCACCTCTAAAACTATATCCCAGTTCAATTAAAACAGTTTACTATTAATTTTGTATTGTTAAGCTGTACTTTAAAAAACTATACAGTGGAGTGGATGTTTGAAACAGTGTGGGTTTTTTAAAAGAAAATCTAGGTGTAGAGTATCCAGGTTTAAAATTCTTCTAAATACTTAAAATAATTTAAAATTTATAAGTAATTGAAGTCTATTTTCTCTTTTTTACCCCTATTTTTATTTTTTCATTCATTTCCTCAATTTCTCTAAATATATCACTTGTGTTTGCTCTTAGCTGATTATATTGTTAAAGCTAGATATATATATATATAGTCTATCTAACCTTTGCATTCTGAGTATTTGTCAGATATTCAATTTCTCATGATATTCCCTTTTAAATTTTCCCAATTTTTTTCTTATATATCTTTCTAGTCTGTGAAGATATTCCACATGCTTAAATCAAGCTTTCTAACCAGGGCACTTTTCTGAAAATTTCAGTTTATTACTGGAGCAATTT
This sequence comes from Acanthornis magna, assembly GCA_036785705.1. Classification (NCBI taxonomy): domain Eukaryota; kingdom Metazoa; phylum Chordata; class Aves; order Passeriformes; family Acanthizidae; genus Acanthornis; species Acanthornis magna. Next base: position 112,301 of record JAWUZG010000004.1, on the reverse strand, counting down.
GTGTACTGATATTGAGAAATAGATTTTTTCTGCTCTTCAACAATTTCTTATTCCCTATGACTGAATGTTGTTCTTCTCAGCTGATTCTTTTTTGCATATTTCTCTTCCTTTTACTCTATACTTATCTCTATTACCTCCCTTGCTTTTCCCGAATTTTGTCTATTTTCTCTTTGTTATCTCACATTTTTTGTATCTTACAATATTCCTGTTTTATCTTTAATTTTTTATTTCCGTTCTTCTAGTGAGCTCATTTTTTTCAAAGAAGCAGTAAGGACTTTGCTATTTTGGACTTAGCTTCCAAAGAAGTAAGTTTGGTGAGTGAAGTCAGAGCTCTCCCTTCTCATTATTTGTGATAAAAATTCCACTTTCCACTAGCCACAAAGGCTGGAGTGAAAGTGGAGGATTTTTTCTGCTCTACTGTTGATAATAAGATAGGCTTTTCAGAAAGAAAGCAAACAATACAGATAAGTTCCTAAAGCACTCTTATTCAGTAAATGAGTTGCTACAGGACTGAATACAGGAGATGGAAATAGAGGTAAACAGCTGTCCTAAACCGTGATTTTCACCCATTCTCTTATGTAACATATGCTGTATTTCTAAGGCTTATGGCATAAACACGAAACTTCAAAGCAATTGCTTTTTCTAGGCTTTTTGTTGCTATATTTTTTTGTTTGTTTTATTAAATAAAAGTTAATCACATAATATGAAGCTATGCCCTTTGTTGTGTTATGCAAACAGTTGATTAGAGCCTGATATAAATTTTAGCTAAGAGAACAGACCATGTGAAACTTCTAGATGTGACACTAGAAACTTCTGGATATTGCAAGTAACAGAGCAAGAAACTGGCAAATAATGCTGTGAGAGATGAAGAGATAGCAATATGCAAGACATGAGGGACAGTATGCAAGAGATGGTTGAGCTTTGAGGAGAGCACTGGAGGCTTGTTGAGGAAAAGAATCTTACAGATTCTTTGCAGAGGGTGATATTAGCAATTCTACTTAACTTTCTGCTCACACGCATGTTCTGACCAATATTTTCATTATCAGTCATGATAGGGGCTAGGGGAGCTGAAACTACATGATCTTTAAGGTCCCTTCCAACACAACACATTCTATGATTTTGTTATAAGCAGACATATGAGCTAGAATAAGGAGTCTACTGAAATTATTCTTAATGTGAAAGAAGCTGAACTGACTTGCGTAAGATCTGGAACACAATGCAGGGAAGTGGGACAGAAACCTGACAAAACGCCCTTCTCTAAGCCACGGGCTGCAAGAGTGTTTCATCAGGCAGGACATAGATGACCTTAGGATTTCCACTGATGAATGTATCTAAAAAGAGGAATAACAAGCTTCCTCCCCTAGAGGGGAAATGATTCCCCATTGCTTTGTTAGTTGGCACCATCTCAATTGATGAAAAGGCACTTTTGGCAGCCTGTATGGAGATTATGTTTTCATCCTTCTGGCTGAAATGAAAGTAATGATGAGAAAAGAAATCAGAATCAGCAGTGACAAAGCTCAAGAAATGTTGAGACAAAAAAAGCAGCAGCACTTACTTATCCACCAGGACAAGATTCAGCCTTACATCAGGAGAAGACTAAATCTGAAATGACTGAAAAAGGCCACTAATGAAACATAAATTAGCAAATGTAAAAAGCCAGTGTGCTCCTTTGGTGCCTCCTTGATGGTTCTTCAAAACTTTAAAAAGCTTTAAAATCTCTATTCTCACACCATTAATAACATTCTTGAATTTTCATGGAAATCAACAGAAACAAACATAGAATTGTAGAATCACAGCACCTAGAATCATTTGGGTTGGAAGGGACCTTCAAAGACCATTCAGTCCAATCCCCTGCTATGAGCACAGGTATCTTTCCCTAGTTCAAGTTGCTCAAAGCCCCATCCAACCTGATCTTGAAAACTGTGAATGTTGGGTCATCCACAGCTTCTCTGGGATACCTGTTCCAGTGTCTCATCACCCTCACCATAAAAAATTTCTTTCCCTTGCCCATTCTAAATCTACTGTCCCCCAGTTTAAAGCCATTTCCCCATCACTCCTCTAAGTGTCACTCACTATAAGCTGTAGTCAGAATCCTACGAAATGCCATACAGAAATCCAGGTAAATAACATCTGTAGCTCTTACCTTCTCAGCTGATATAGTCTGTCCATTGTAGAAGGCCATCGGATTGTACAGGTATAATTTGTCCTTGGTAAAACTATGATGTCTTCTCTTCCCTGTCTTCCATATGCCTTGACATGTCTTCCAGGAGGATCTATCTATTCCATGATCTTGCTGGGCACAGAAGTGAAGCTGACTAATTGGCCCTTTCCAGTTTGTCCGTATTACGCTTTTTAAAAATGGGTGCAATATTCCCTTTTTTCCAGTCACCAAGGACTTTTGCTGACTGCCATGACTTTACAAACATGATGGAAAGCAGCTGAATGACTGCATCAGCCAATTACTTCATTACTCTAAGATGCATCTCATTGGGTCAAACACACTTGTGTAAGTTGAAGTTCCTCAAGTGAACTCTAACTTGATCTTTTCTCATGATGGGAGGGATATTGTTATCCTAATCTTTGTCTTGAGGTTCAGGGACTTGAGAAATTTCTTATCCTATATTTGGAGTTTAATGAAAATGGAAGTTGATGATTTTATATTCTTTCCATTTCTGGTTTTAAATTTATTCAGAATTTGTTCATATTATTAAATATCTATGATTATTCAGCCCATTTTAAAAAACCAAACCAAAAAGAGTAGATGGGAAAATACTTTTTATACATATAAATACATAATTTCTAAAGAGTTTTGATATTCTGTATGCTATAAGTCTTTGTTGAATTTATAAAAATGTACGTTATTTTCTTTTTGTAAGAACTGTATTTGTTGTTCAGTTGCTGCAGCAGTTATGGAATTCAAACTCACCATACAAGAATTTTCCACATCTATTTTCCCATATTTCTAAACGTGTCCTATCTTACGCCAGCTATTTCTTTTCCTTACTTGCCTTGCTTTGCTTTGCCCCACCTTTCCTCACCTCGCCTCATAACGCCTTGCCTTACCTTGCCCATAAAAACTCAAACCTGTTAGTGAGCAACATTTCATGCTTCATCTTCTGTCATCAAACTTATTCAAGTGTTATTTGATGTAACTTGGCACACATATATGTCAGTGCTCCATCTTCCTCTAACCTCATTTTCCCAAAGAAAAATTTTCACGTAAAATGTTTAATCTGTTTGTGTGCTTTTCTCCAGGAGGGAGTAAGATATACAAAGATGTTTAATCACAAGAGTATTGTTTTTTGGGTGTTTTGTTTTTGTTTTGAGAAAATGGATTGTACTGTCATGTTTGCAGTGAATCATAAATACTTTAATAGCTACACAGAAGAATAGGGAGATTGGTAGGTTTAGGGGATTTTTTTTTTTTTTTTTTTTTTTTTTTTTCTTTTCTCATGAAATTCACAGTCTTTTCAAAGCTAATTAAAAGTAAAAAAACAGTTTTGAACCAAGATTGATGGGAAGAAAAATGATAAGAGATCACTTATTTCAGTAACATTCATATCACCCATTTTGAAAATCAAAATTTCACAATCTTTCTAGAAAACATTTTCCAGTTCTCACCTGTTCTTAAATTTAGAATAGTTTTCAGTTTGTTTGTTTGGGTTTGGGTATTTTTTACTATTTTCTTCTCCTTAAATCTATCTACAGGCTTCTATTTTTTCTTTCTTTCTTTTTTCTTTTTTGCTAAACCTTATATTATTTACTATCTAGAACTCAACTGGTTTTTACAGCCAGTGGATCCAGGGGATAGAAACAGCCATTTTCAGACAGCAGTTTGTCTCATTCTAGGAAACTGTATGAATTAGAACAGATTTAGTAACCAGGTCTCTCCAGTGGTGATAAATGGAATTTAGAATTATTTGATTGGATTTCAGTGTTTAATTTTAAATATGTAAAGTTCATCAAGATGCATCATCCTTCATGAACTCTGTCAAGCTAACAAAGTGACCATAGAAGAGAAAACAGAAAAGCATATCAACATTGCAGGAAAGGTAAGCATTTCATCAGACATGAGATAGTATTCCAGACCGTAATTTCCACTTAGAAGAGAGAATTGAGTCACATTAACGTATCTCAGAACAGATTTTCTTTTAGGAAAAAAGAAAGGAAAAAAAAAAAAAGAGAAAAAACCCCCCAAAAAATCCCCAAACCAGAAAAAAAAGGCAAAAAAAACGAAACCAACCAAACAAAAAAAATGAAAAAAAAACCAAAACAAAAGCAAAAAAACCCAAAAAACCACTAAACAAAACAAAAAACAAAACAAACAAAGGAAAAAAACCACAAAACCAAACAAAAATAAAATAAACAACCACTTTAGAGAAATTTTGAGAAGCAAGCAATATACACTGGCCTATTTGTGAATGAAACAATCATTCCAGGATGTGGTCTCAAGAGCAGCTAATACAAGTTTTAATATCAAAATGCATATGTTCACCGACATTTATTACTCCAGGAATACCACTGTTGGAAGCTGTAAAAGTTTTGTGAAAACCAAAAATCTATTCGAAAAGAAAAAAACAAATGAAGCAGTAAGATAATGCAAGAACAAAACTATTTTATAAATAGATAAAAACTATTTTTTTTAAATTTAAATGACCTGGCATTAAGAATTTAAATCTCAAGTATGAACACAAAACAAGACCTTATACTCTATATCTGGGGTGTTTTAATGAAATTTGATAAGTTGGCTTCCGAAGGAAAGCAAATCAGGGAATGAACCGTGTTGGGTAAGACTCTGAAGGCATCAAGGAACAGAAAAAGGAAATAATAGACTTTCTTCTTTGAAGAGGAGACTCCCATTTCCTCCAGCATCACTCCACCTGCAAGATATTCACAGGATTCTGTACAATGATGTTAAGCTCTTTTTGCTCATAGGCTTTAATAGCATCATGTACATGTTCTGACTTAACAGATGGTATTTAATTCTAATATTCTATTCTGTGGAAAGAACACCACGCGAGTGAAGATTTGCCTTGAGGTTGTCCCTGCAACATTTCATTGGCTGACCTCTCAGCCATTCAATGTATTTTAGCAAGTGACAGAAAAGAGTTTCAGGCAATCTCTCTCCTGATATATGTACCAGATGCCTAGACAAGAATAGACATGCCTGCAGGATCATTGTTTTGATGCTTGGTATTTGACAGTATTCTAAAATATTAGTGTTTCAAAGCTTATCCTACTATTTAATACCACCAAGGGCATGAAGAAAATATAAACTAAGATGATTGATGCAGTGGCTGAAGACTGTTCAAATTCTGTAGCTGTAGTGAAGAATGATGATTAAAAATGGGCCATGACAGATTTTAAATCAAATAGGGATTTTACTAGAACTTTAAGTATATGCATAGGAGAGAGCACTCTTTTGCTCCCTAAACGTGCTATTAAGGTAGCAACCCAATAGAGAGTACTTCGGTATACACATCTCGTGTCAAACAGGACATCTTGAATGGAAGAAAGAAATCAGAATGGCATCTCCTTGGGTCCTGTAATTTTTCCTTCACTTCAGAATATAAGTGGAGAGATTTAGACATAGCACAGACTTTCCCCCCCCCCTCATACTCTAGCTTTTTCACCTCCAACTCTACACAACCAATTTATTTCCCAATAAATGCATTTTCAGAGGAATAACCTTTCTTTTACATTCAAATATGTTTTTCCTTAGTTTTGTTTTTTCTTTTTAAGCATGAAAAAATATGGTGAATATCACTTCTGCCATTCCATTTAAAAAGGTATTATTATGTCTTTCTGAACAGCCTATTGACACAAATGTCTTTGTGCTGAAATTGGAAGCTTGAAGGCAAAATGCTGTTTGCCATCAGGAGAGTGATGAGACACTTTAACCGATAATTCCAAATACTCAGAATAGGTCTTCTCCTTTGCACATAAGAAATAATTTTTAAGGTTATATTGGTCTGAGTACATTCATTCCTTGTAAACTTTTTGTTTCCTTTGTGTGGGTGTATATTTAACAGCAATACTTACTATTTATTTGATGTCCATGATCTCTGAAATGCAAAAACAAGGGCTTATTTTTTGTTGATTTCTTTTATGATTTGAGATACTTGATCTGTTAGGAAAAGCATCTGACCATGAAAGACCATATTTAGGTATAACCCAAAGAACATACAATGTATAAACATGAAGTTCAATGGTTTAATGTAAGGTTATACTTTTGTAAAAACATAGGCTTTGTGCTTTATATAGACATATATTTTGTCATGTATTTGATGGGAAATTTAAATTGAAAGTTATGAAGATGCTAAACATGAAAAAAAAATACTAGAATATTTATTGTCACCAAAGTGAAGAAATATCTCTTTCAAGATCAAGACATTTCCTCTAGTTCAATCAAGAAAGAGGTGTGTAGGATACAATAACAACTTAAATGATCCACTGAGAGTTTGACCAGCTAGGAGGTCCTGAATACAGTGTGTAGGTAAGGTCAATGAATTCAACACTGCATAGATGACTGGACTCACAATAAATTTGATAATTAGTCAACTGCACCTACAGAATAAAAATTATTTGTAGAGCTTGCCTTGAATGTGCAGATCATCCTACACTGGCTGTTGGTTTTCAGATGGAGTCTGAGCCAGAAGGGTCCATGCTTTAAGTCAAAAATAAATGGGTTTCTTTCACCCTCAGTTCTGCAGGAAAAGAAATCACAAATATTTCTAATTCATCTTTGTAAAAATATAGTTAACTATTATTGTATTCCAAAGATCTTTCATGCAAATATACTATTTATTGGGGGGGGGGGGGGGGATGGATTAATATGTCCTAATTATGACAAAGTGTTGTGTTGTGATTCATATAAACTTCATTTATTTCTTGAATACTTCCAATGTTGTGTCTTACATAGGATTTAGATTAGAAAATATTGTGAAACTTAATACATATTTCTTAGTAATCTTTGAAATTGGATTAAATAAAACACAGATTATAATAATATTAAGGAAAAGCAATATATTAAGTAAGAATCCTAATGTAGGTTTCTATATTCTGGTTTATTTATGAGCTCATTTGCAGGATCTTTTTTAGTCAATGGGCTCAATTAATCTGTCTTAATATTGATGGCTATTTTTGATACTCTGGGGTTTCTGCAGCATTACCACAAGACTGGCAGACATTACAAACGACCTGTGGGAGAGTTGTATTCTAGAGTGGCAGATGGAGGACAGAAGAACACTTAAGCCCATAAAATGACACCAGACATCTTTGTCCAGGCAATTTATTTTTCTAGCAGTCAAGACATTCAAGAGACTTCAGACACTTGGTCAACTGAACAAACATAGCTGTCTGTAGCCACAGTGTTTCTTAAAAGATATATACTTTCTGGTACCGTCATCTGTAGTTGAAGGTAAAAAGAGATCTTGTCAACTGTATTAGTAATAATAAATTGTAATTATTCAATTTGCCTTTCTGAAAAGATAGGAGTTTCCTGCTGTGTATGTACTAACTCCTCGTAAGAAAGCATATAGCTGAGAAAAATAATTAAATTTATTTTAAAGTTTCCATTAAAGAAGATAATTTAAAATCATTGTAAATTTCCTTGATGGCTAGTTACTCTCACTCTCAGAAAGGCTGTTTGGTTTTCCAGTCTTTATAACTTCTTTTACCATTTCTTGCTTTTCTGCTATATCATAGATGTCTAATTTCAAATTCTTTTTCCTTGTGTAGATACTCATAGTCTGTGATTTATTCTGCCTTTTAATCTCGCTCAGAATAAACTAGATCTATTCAGAGCTTGAATTTCTCACAGTAAGGCATGCTTTCTGATCCTGCAACAATTCTATTGTCTTTCTATTCTCTTCTGTCAGGGTTTTTTATTTGTTTGTTTTTACATCTTGGTATTCTTGAAAGGGTTCCCTTAAAAACCCAAAAGGATTTTTTTGAAGCATTTAAATCAGAACTGGATGGAACCACAGTCACTACAACACTGGTTGTTGAAATAATACATTTTTATTTAATATCTCTGTGATATTATCCTATTTACTACCAGGTTTTAGATGATCCCTTTAAAAATACTTAGATTGGTCACTTTTTTTTTTCCCAGGTATTTCAATTCTGCCTTTGACTTCTGTGGAAATTCCACAGATACAATCAAAGTTTGTGCTTACAGAAAAATTAATATTTCATCATTCACAACATTTAACAGAAGATCTAAGTTAGGACCTCTGACGCCTTCTGGCTTAAAAGCATGGTTTTCATTCTGCTCTGTGAGTGAGATTAAGGTAGAAAATGTGGTCCTTTCTTCCATAGAGTCACTCAGTATAATAGCAATTAAATATGTGCCTAAATCTGTTGAAATGTGATCACACAATGACATGAAAAAAATTCCTTATTAAGGTAGACAAACAATATGTTTTCCATAATATATTGATTGTTTTTCATAGGGATGTTATATATTTTCATACTAATCAACTCTGACCTATTTGTCATGAAGTGAGCATCTCCATAGGTGGTTACCATAGTAAAACAGCAGATATTAACATAGAAGATCAATTTTAAACTTCAATCTGACATCTTAGAGGACTACAGCAAGGAATATTAAAGCCTAAAGAATGCATGCTCAATTACTTCTAAATTTATTTCCCTCTGACTACCCCTAGATCATACCAATGTTACCCCGTCTGACTTTCACATTGTGAAAGTCAAGTCAAATATTCAAAATATTTATTCCAGCAGTTAATTTAGGAAAGCCTTGCAGATGGATTCTCATATTTGATACTTTCAATTGTATCTGGATCTCATAATGAGAGGGATTACATGAGTAATATTTAAGCAATACAGTGTCTGACATTTTAAGATATATGAATGTCAACACTTTTTCTAAGTAAGTTTTTCAGATGAACATATCCTTTATATAAAAAGGAAAAGCAAAAATAACATATAAAAAGTTAGTTTGGGGTTTTGTTGTGTTTTGTGTTCCAGATATACATCCTGACCAAGGCTGCAGAGCTATCTGTGTATCGCATCCCTAATAAAAATGTATATGCGTAGCAGAGAATACAGAGAAAACTCAGTAGGCGGTGCACAGAGCTTCAGAAAGCAGAACTTCAAAAAACATGAAGCCAAATCTATAAATAGTACTATAAAAGATGAAGATCTGACCTTATGTCTGAGAGATAGATTAATTAAGAGAAGAATATTTACTTTGATTATCAAGGCAAGTTATTTTGGACAAAAAAGAAGGCTAGGGTTTGTAAATATCTTTTCCTGTAGTTAGGCATATTTGTGTGGTCTTCACACATTGTGTGAGATTAGTTTCATTTAATCATGGAATCATAGACTGATTTGGGAAGGGACTTTAAAGATCATCTAGTTCCAGCTCCACTTCCACAGGCAGAGATGCCACCAGACCAGATTGCTCAATGCGCTGTACAGCCTGACCTTGAACACTTAAAGGGCTGAGGCATCCACCACTTCTCTGGAAAACCCATTCCGGTGTCTCACCACCTTCATAATAAAATATTTATTTCTAACATCTAATTTAAACCTGTCCTCTTTCAAAGACATTCCCCCCGGTGTTATCTCTACATGCCCATGTAAAAAGTCCATCTCCAGCTTTTCTACAGAGCCTCTTTTGGTATTGGAAAACTGCTAGAAAGTCTCTGTTGTAGTTAATATTGAAGCTGCCTGACCTTCCTGGCTGCCGTCACCTGGGACACGAGCCCCGGCCCATCGCAGGCTATTGCTGGGATCTTTCCAGCCTGAGTGGGGCTGTTCCTGGCGAGTGGTCAGCTGCAGGCGCCACTGGCAGAGGAGGTGAGACAAGACGAAGGGTTGCGGGAGGGGGTCTCCCCCGTGCCCTCCGTTTATTGTAGGGGGTAGGGTACACTGGACAGAGAGTGGAGAAGAAAATCCCAAGGGGCTGCCCCCGGCAGCTGGTTAAAAAGGGGGAAGGGCAACCAATAGGAAGAGGGGCAAGGGGAGGGAACAAGGGTCCATGGGCCAATTACAACATAAGAGGGGAGGGTACAATAGACAACCACCAATAATAAAATCAACTTAACAGAAGGTTCGGGAAGAAGGGGAAGGTCCAGAGCCCTGGGCACACCTCCCTACCAGAGCAGGGGCTGGTCTCATGCCCCTGAATCCTCCCCCTTGTGTGGAGCCTCCCTCCAAGGATTTGGAGCTGGCATGAGCGGCAGCTGTGGCCAGGGATGGACCTCCCACAAGTCTCCACAGAGCCTTCTCTTCTCCAGGCTGAATAGCCCCTGCTCCCTCTGCTTGTCTTCATAGGAGAGGTCCTCCAGCCCTCTGATCATCTTCACGACTGTCCTCTGGACTGGCTTGAACAGGTCCATGTCTTTCTTATGTTTGGGCATCCAGAGCAGGATGCAGCACTCTATGTGGGGGATCATGAGAAATGCCCTGAGATCCCTCTCCAGGCTCAGAGCATCTCTTGGTGGCCTTAACACCAAACTGGTAGGAGTGGGATAGGTTGTGGGTCACATCCCCTGGCAACTTTAGTTGAAATCTCTCTTCACCAGCTTATCAAGGTTATGACTGAATATGCCCTTACACTTTTCTGACAGATGTACTCCATCAGTCCCCAGCAGAACAGCTTTCTCAAAGTCAGTCCCATGATCTAAGTAGCTGAATCCCTGGCTGTAGCATCAGCCCTGTAACCATTTGATTTGAGATTTCACCGGCCTTTCAAACCCTTTTTCTCTGACTGGGAGGACTGACAAAAAACAACCTGTGCTCTGGAGCCCCTTACCACCCCTCCCAGAACTTTGTAACCCTTCTTGGAAATCCTCAGCCTGCTCCTGGCTGTATCACTGGTGCCCATGTGAAACACAGCAGCAGATCACGGTCAGTGAACAGTAAAAGACTGGATAGTAATTTCTTGACCTCCCTGTTACAAACCTCTGGTGAGAAGGGCGCATCTCTAGATAGCAGATCAGCTCAGCAAAAGCCTCCACACCTCTCAGGAGAAAATCACCTACCATAACTACTCTTTGCCTTTTCTTTGTTTTCCCTGTTATTATATGAGGAGCAGATGGGGCCTCCTTCCTCAGCTCCAGTGTCTCTCCTGATGTGACAGGTCTTTTCTCATCAGTCTGCAGAGCAGAGAAGCAGTTTTGCAAGGGCACCTCAGGCTTTGGGGGAGTTTTCTCTTGAAGGTCCTTTCTATTGCAAGCTTCCATTCTTCTGCATTATTGCCTCGCCTCCCTTCTATGTGTGCCAATGCAGAGGTTTTGATTGGTTGGCTGTGGGCAGTGGGTCCACAGCAGCCTGCGTTTGGACCCAGCTATCTAAGCCCTTTCAGCCTCTCTGATGTTACACAGCCTTCTCACCCCCTCCTGCACCTCAGCCACCTGTTGCAGGAAGTTCCCACCCTGGGCACACCTTTTGCAGGCAGGTCTGCTGCCTGTCCCCCCTGAATCTAGGCACTGCCTGCAGTCTGAGGTCTGAGCTGCAGCCTCTCATTTCAGTATCTCTGTCTGGGTGGAGGCAACGGCCGCCCCTTGGACAGATGGTACAGATCCCCCAGCCAGAGCTGCAGCCTTTGCTCTCAAATGAGTGTCCACCATCGTGCCCTGATGGCCAAGTGGGATGAATGCCCTTGGTCTCTGCATGTGGTCACAAAACGGTACCTGGCTTCTGGGTTATGTAAACTTTAAGTCTCTCCACTCAGCCAGTGGAATGTCCCTTCTTTGAAGAGGTGCCTTTCCTGTGCATCTTCCCATGTGAGCTCCAACCTCAAGTGCCATGTCACATGCTGACTGACACATCTCCTCTGCCCTGCCCACTGTACTCCTGGTCACAGTGCTCCACAGGGCTGCCATTTGCGGGAGTGACAGGTGGCTGTCATTACTCTCACCCTCCCCACACCTTGTCAGCTGCTCTCATGCTCCTGGTGGGACTCAGTGCTCCACTCATATTTCCCCATCTCAGGAAAAAAACTCCCAAAATACATGGGAGGTTCTCAGTATGAAAGCAGGTAGGTAAGATAACACTATTGCTATATTAAAGACGTTAGAGTAGTACATATGCAATGCGGAAAAAAAATAAAAATCTGTTTCTAAGAAGTTTGGAGGAAAAAAACCCTGGAAATTTTCAGGAATTGAAATGATACATATCAAAAGCCAATGATAAAAATGCTGACTAAATATCTCAATTTCTATTATTTAGATACCTAAAAGTTAAAGTTCTTAAAAAGAATTCCGATGAAAATGATTTCTATAGAAGTTCAAACTTAATTTTTGTTTTTAATAAATTCCAGTACACAGCAACACTTCATTGACTTCATTGGAATACTGTTTGAAATTATACCCCAGATAGGTTGATACTGAAATGGAGTAGAAAGTGAGTTTAGAGCACTTGGCTCATAAAGAAGAATTAACACAGCTATTATAAAAGTAATACCTGCTGTAGGAGATCACACTGATATTTTTATTAGAATTATTCTCACTTTTCTTAGGAATATATTCATTTGTCAAGGTTATGTGAGATGCTGAAAAGCACTGAATACAATTTTAATGAATACCTTTTCTTTCAGTTTCCATTCTAGAGATATGTGGTATTTAAAACCTTATAGATATACGTGCATTGTCTGGGGGTTTTTCCTTTTTTCTCTTTTTTCTTTTTCTTTTTTCCTTTTACTCTGTTTCTATGACTAAAGTGCATCACTAGGTGAGCACCATAACAGTAAAGGGAGTAAAAGTAAATTAACCACCAATTATTATTCAGAGAAAGTTCCCATTTATTTCAAAGTTTCAAGGGAACTGGTAGGTGGTTGATCTATGAACATCCTGCCTGCTGAGCTCCTGCTGAGAAAAGGTCAGTGTCATTCATTGTGTCATTTTTCTTTTTCTGCTGTTTTTGCTCCTTTTCTGTTAGTCAGCAATTCTATACTATGATAATTATTTTCTTACTCTAGACTGTTTGCTGGACTTTGGCCTTAAATGGTTTGGCTTGTGTGGCATGAATAAGCATGAGATCCAAAATTTCAGTAGAACAAATACAAACAAGTTCCAAGAAGCCCCAGGATTAAACACGGAGAATAGGGCTGATGTTTAATCAGTAGCCCCTGTACCACCTGACTGACATTAAAAATCTGTTTTGGTGCTAAAGCAAGCAGAAATTAAGATAAGCTTTTGGGCTTAGATGAGCTCTAGTGGCCAGTGATCTTTGCAAGGAGCATCACCACCATATTTGATGGGTCACTGTGCTACAATATATTCAGAAATAACAGACTTTTCAAACTTTTGTACATTTATTTTACCACAATAAGAAAGAAGTTCTTGATCTGCTGGCACCCTAGAATTTAATAAAGAACTGAGTACAGTTAATAAAGTAGAAGGACATTCAAGAAAATAAAACAAGAAAAAATTGGCATAATACAGTATTTTGGAAAGAAACATCTTTAGATGAACACTTAGGGGAACACAGTGTGGTCAAAGTCCTATTAATTGTGTTTTATATTGAAAAACACAAGCCCCATTTTCTTCCCAGTACTCTAACATACCTCAAAATCAGCTTTAGCCCACAGCCCATGGTTCAAGATCCTCATTTTACTTTTCCCCGGACATCTTTACCAGGAAATGTAGTTCCTACGTACAGCTATTGCCAGTTAATGGCAAAAGATAACCATTTCAAGAAATTCTGAGATTTTAATAGTTAGGGTAATAATTTGGGGCTAACATTTTGTCCTGCTTAAGTTATCCTTTTGGAGCTCATTGTAATTTCCATACAAAACAAAAGATTTATTTTTGCTTAAATTAAGACTAGATCAGTGGTACTGATCATTCTTTTACACAACAGCCTAGTGACTGAAAAATTCATACAGGAAGTACATGTAATACAATACATAAATACAGTTCAAATAGATTTTATAGCATATATACTTTTATATACATGTGTATATTATTTAAATAGTTATATAATAAAACCCAACACTTTCTTGTCATGAGCAGTGGGTGTAAAGTAGGGACTCCGGTCATGTATTAGAAGAACTAAAGTTGAATTGTTATGTGAAAGCACCTTCATTCAAAATGAAGTGTTAAATATGGATTCAGAGTGCATCAGGAATTCACATAAAGCTCTCAAGTGTATAACTAACAAAAGACAACTGAACTGTAAAGCATTAGAAATCAAATGGTTTGTTGTATAAAAGGTGAACAGAATGAAAAATAGAACCTGCAACATTTTTGAGAGGAAGAGCAAAGACTGATGTTGAAATAGAGATGGTGGTCATGTGATCCTTTGAGACTACTAAAACATCATACAAATACACTGGCCAAATTTTCAGGCCATAGCAGTTTTTATCTCTTTAAAATGTCTTATTGTTTTATACAGACTTTCAGGGTCACTGCCTGCAACCCTGTTTTTGAACTTGTAGTCTTAATATGCCATAGCTTTTATTCTGGTCTTAACTTACTTTAGTTTAAAAAAAGATTATTAGAAGCTATGGAGTGGCCTGAAATGTAATTTGCTTTTTACAGAGAATAGAATTGCAATACTTCAGAAGTATTCTTTCATATATATCAAATCATATCCACCAGATAAAATAATGTCTTGAGCTGCTCAGTTTTTAACCCAGTCCACTCCTGAATAATTTTTCAGGGTTAAAACTAATTCTAACCAAATCCTTATCAAACGGAAAATGTCTGTTTCAGGTATTTTCTTTGAAGCAATACAGTGAAGGCAGACAAAAAACAATATGTTAATAACTGAGAATCTACCAATGGCAACACACAAAAATCTTTCTGTCTCATTTTTCTTGATTACTCTGCGCAATGAAAACTAGCAGTAAGACATTTGTCATTCAGATGCTATTTACATTTATTACAGTTTTCATTTTCAATTGAACATAAAAATCACTTTGTCTTCAACAATAGTTTTAAGTCTGTACCATAATTTTGAGCATAATAAGATTCTTCAGATGGAAGCTAAGACACAGAATGATGTAAGGGTAGGGGAAAGCACAGGTAATATGAAATTTTGGTCCTTTCTAAGGAAAAAACAATAAATAATGAGAAACAGTGAAGTTTCCCAAGATTTTACTATTTTTTAAAATAGTATAAAATTGCCTTTCAGATTCCAAGCATGTTTCCATAAAGATTTATAAATTCCTCACTAGTTATGAAACTACTGAAAAATGCAAATACTAAATTTGTAAGAACTGTTGTAACCATGTAGTGCTGTTCTGCTGTTTTTTAAAATAGCATTTAGAATAGGAAATGTTAATGAAAATTTGCTTTAATGGCTGGAAAAAGTGAATCATTTGTTTCAAGTTATAACAGAAGATTTTTTTTCCCCCTAGGTTATTGATCTAGACAACAGTTCTAGCTGTCATAATTTAGAGATTTATTAAAATTACAGTTAAATAAGCATCTGCATTTGTAAAGAGCACAACTATAATACAATTATTTTTGTTCCAAAAAATGTGGAAGTTATTAGTATAGTTCAGATGACTTTATAGGAATTCTAGCATGTACTGAATTTAATGAAAACATGAGTATTAACCAGAAGAAATAAACATGTATATGAGTTTGGGAGCAGGTCCTTGTCAGTAAGCATTTTTTCAATTACAACTGATAAATGAAGCATAAAAAGTACCTAATGACAATGAAGATGATAATACTTCTAATAAGAAATACAAATACTTCATAGTAAACAAGGATGTCTCTTAGATGTTTTCCTAGAGAACTGCAGTTCAAATAAATGTAGGGGAAGTAACAACATGCACATTTTCAGGAAGAAAAATTTAATACTTTCCTTCTGCATAGGGAGAAGATAAGTTAGAACTGTGATTATATTATTTATATTTTAATATTAAAACAAATTAAAAGAAAAGAGAGTAAGTATACACATACATACAAAAATAGGACAAGATAATTTAAAGATAAAACAATGTTTTTCAATAATTTTAAGAGTATTCAATTTGATTTGGAATATGTGTCTTATTCTTGATTAGTATGTGTGAAAAGAAGTCTAGTTCATTTGCCCACATTTAACATGACTTAGGGAGACTCAGACATGGATTTGGCAGGCAGTATGCAATATCTATGGAAGACCGTCACGACTCTGAAACTTCAAAAGCCAGATTCCATCAAAGGGAGTCCCATAATGTCACATGCCTATGCATGAGAAATATGTACAAGTTCACAGGTTGGAGTTTTGCTTTTGATTGTAGAAATATAAGTGTGGGGCTTGCTTGAATGTTGGTGACTGTATATGGAGTATGTGTGATGTCCTTCGTAGTTAAGGGCGATTTGGAGATCTGCTCACTTGCTTGTCTGGCTTCTGCAAAAATATGGATCTCCCAAAAGTTCCAAAGTAAGTCTGCCAGTCTTTTGTGCAGGTTTCAGATGCCGCATGGTATCTCAGACACAACTAGGTGCATATATTTAGGCAAACCTAATGAGCTCTTGGTCAACACTGATGGTGGAATTTGGAGGATTATTCAGGTCCCTGGGAGTAGGATACAGACACTTCAGTGTAGGGTGTAATGCTCTCCAAGCCACAGGTAGCCCTTTCAGACATCCACCAGAGCTGCAATGCATGACATAAGACCTGACAGACAACTGCTTCCTTCTGGAGACAAAGCCGGAGTGTAAGTCTGACACGTTAAATATTGAAGACCTGTCTTTAGTTATGACTGGTCTGACCTCCAAAAGTAAAATATATTTAATCAAGAACAATGTCATGTGTTGAGCATTTGTTGATAATTTATTATCAAGAGTGGGCTTCAGGTGTTTAAATGCAGGTGTTCCATAGCCTTTTAGGAACATCAGGATGTTCAGGCGTAATCAGAATCTGCCTCTTCAGACGAGCACAGGTCTACCAGACCTGTCTGAATATCATTAATATGTCAAGTAATTTGAACTGAGCATTTATTGTCCACATGTGATAGTCTGCTGATGGGAATGAGATGTTACCAGGCAGAGGCCATGTGGCACTTCTTGCTGCATCAGCTAGGTGAAAGAGGGACTTTAACTGGTACATCCCAGTTTTGTGCAAGACCCAGCAACCTTTGTAAGTAAAACTCTCAATATCTCTCCTTTACACATGAAAGGGCTGCCCCCAAGGGTTTCTGATGACAGCAGCAGGATATTTGACTACAAATTCACTTCCACTTCTCCCAAAAACATGAATTTGTCATTTGACAACCTCCATGGCAGAGGATAAGTATGTGACCTCACCTTGCAGACAAATTGTTGGGCTTGCTCCTGTGGTCCCCTAAGAAGGGACGGCTCTTTCATAGGATTCGTGCCTTCAACTGTGTGAGAGGATACCTTGGTGAAATTATGCTTAAGTGATGATGAAATTAAGCTGGTAAAGTTAAGTTTAAGGAATTACCAATTGATTGTTTTATTTTTCTTTCTTGAATATTCAGTTCTAATGCCCTAAGTAGATTAACAGCAATTCTGAAATTGTATTTCTATTCTATTATCAAAGATAAACTGCATTATTCATAAATGTGTGATTGTGGAAGTCCTTATTGAACATGACCAGACTTGGAGTGATAATAAGAAATTCAGCCCAGCCACTCCCACCACTCTGATCTCTGAGGACCAGCTGGAACATGATGGGATGTGTTTTCTGACAAATTTCTATACTCCTAATGCAACATAGAGTTGTCATAATCTGTGATTCTATTAGCATAAAAATAT
Organism: Acanthornis magna; assembly: GCA_036785705.1. NCBI lineage: Eukaryota > Metazoa > Chordata > Aves > Passeriformes > Acanthizidae > Acanthornis > Acanthornis magna. Next base: position 94,611 of record JAWUZG010000004.1, on the reverse strand, counting down.
TAATGTATATTGTAAGATGGCTAGGGAGACTACAATCTAAATTTTACCACAGTGGTTTGCCACAATTTTCCAGTTTCAAATGCAAGCATTTAATACCAATCTTGAAGTTGTCTCAAAAAAAGAGTAAGATTTTATCCCAATTAATGAAAACAATTCAGTTTTTGAGGAGATTAAGCTTTTCAGAACATGCTTATTACTATGTAATTATATAAATTCCTTGAAATATATTAATAGAAAAAAAGAAACAACCAAACACTAAACTCCCTTCTTGGGTATATTGAAAAGGTGTATGATTTTACAGAGAAAACAGAAGTGACATAAAAGAAATTAGAAAAACAAAACCCCACTTAATTTGCTTTCTTAGACTAAAGTTATAGAACTAAGTCTAAAGATGCTAGTCTTGTGGATTTCTTCCTCTAATTGTTTTTAGTAAATATGGAGCCATCTTTAATAGTTCATTGTCTGTAAAACTTAAAATGGTGTGGTAAATAGGAATGCTTTTTCTAGCTGTGTAAGCATAGATGTGAGAAAATACCAAATACCTTTTCTTATACAATTTCGGTATACACTGAAGAACAGTCTTGCAATGAAATAAGAATTGAGGGATAACAGTTTACTTTGTTGTGTACGTCTTACATATCCTTCAACAGTTTCATTAGGTACTTGATTTGATAATTTACTCTTTGTAAAGAGCACCATTGGTAGGTTTTTCTTACTTGATTTTATCTTTTGTTAGAAAGAGTGGGCTTATTTTTAGCAGTTAACTTAGTACAGGAAAGGGCTATCATAATAAAAGACCCATTTAAAGCATAGTAATGCCTGCCTGATATATCCCCTGAAGTCATCTATGACAATTAAGCATTGAATGAGGACATTTTTGTTGAATTTCTGAAGTGAACAATAATGGATCTGGTAATGTTTTTATCAGTAGCATAGAAGCAAATATAAAATCATTGCTGACAAAATATGCAGCTAGCAGGAAGACTGACGGAGTGGAAAACAATGAACCGTACAGGGCAGTCACACAGAATGAACTGGGTCACTGCTTGAGCAGAGTTCACTAAAACAAGCTATGATTTCCAGCTGACAAACACAAGTCTGTGTAGAAGCCAGGAACAGAGGTCATGCTTACCTGTACAAGGAAGAGTATTCTGGCTGGCTAGTGCATAGAAAAATATGCTGGGGTCGTGGTATACAAATAATTGAACGAGACACTAGCAGAATGGGGTGATACAATACCAGACATATAATGTACCTTACTAGAAGTTTCATCTATAAGATTCAGGAAAATTCACAGAAGATCCCATAAGATGATGTTACTATTGTGAAGAAAGTAGTCTTCTGAGCAGGAACTGAATGTGTTCAGTTTATCTGTGAGAAACTAAACAATGTCTTCTTTATTTATTAATCTCTTGGAAGAAAATGCTAAATTTTCACAGACTCTTTATTATTCTAGAGCATGACAAGAATTGATTTCTGCTTCTGAAGCTGAACAAAGCAAAAAATTGGACAGCTAATTACTGTCAGAGATGTTGGCAGAGGTGATTTTGTCATAATTAGTTATTGGGGTTCAGTAAAGGGTAACAGTGTGAGTGCAATTGTTTGACATAGAAAAGGTCAGAAAAAATATTGCAATAATCACACCTTATCTAAAATAATGTATGGAACCCATTATTTAAATTATTGTGAATCTGACAGGGAATGCATCTTAATATTTTCAAACTTCTTTAGAAATGCTGTTGAAATCAATGAGACTAAATAAGGCAAACTCACACTTGAAAAGGGAAAAATATAAAAAGTTGACTTGGGGGGAAGAATAAATTTAATTCTATAAAGGATTTTGAGTTTACAGAATTTTTAAAAGATTTTTTAAAACATCATTTGACATTTCTAAGCACTTTCCTCAAGGAAAAGAGTTCAAGACACATATGTCATATCTTAGCAGTTTGTTTTTGTTTTACAAATTGTGGACTAGTTTAAACAAGAGCAAGAATTCAGACAAGTAATTTAAGAGAAAGTGTTAAAATGGTACATTCTGATACCTTTGAAAATTCTTGTAAAGTTAACACATTTTAAAACATTTGAATTTCTATTAGAAATATTTTTATTTTCCCTCATCAAAGTTTTACTGTTTATCAGATGTAATTGACACATGATTAAAAATCCAAGTCCATCAGTTTTTCAACTATAGATCATTACTGGCCTATACTAGTTAAAATTCACTATGAATTACAGCCCGAATTTTTCTTTCTTGTTCACACATGAATATGTAGTGACATCTAACTTTTGGAAGAGCAATAAATGATAATTTAAACATGATTAGTTACACAACTCATGATAGGCTGACCACTGATTATTGTAGTGCAGGAATGTCTCAGCTGGGCACTGTGGAACAAGTGAATGTGACTTCATGGCATGTCTAAGGAGGCAAATATTAAGTTATCACACATTTTCTTTTTTATAGAAAAAAATTACTTTTTAACTAGTTCAAACTGGTGCACGCGAAGCTGCTCAGGCCTGTACTACTGCACTGATATACAAGAAATTATTGGGAAAGACGGAATGTTTATTTTAAAAAGGTGTATAATTTTGATACCAGTTTTAAGCCTTTTAGGATGAGCAAATACAAAAAAAAAAAAAGAACCACTTTAAAATATATTGTTATTCACCATCAACATAAGCTCCATGTTCACTTTAACACATTAGGGAATGGAGATTTAATGGCAAGAAAAATTATTTATTCAGTACTAGATCTATCTGCATTCTAATGAAACACTTGTGATAAAATAGATATTATATGTGAATGAGAGCAGAATAGGGCCAGAAATTTAAATGTTAAGATTTGTATTTTCATTCTAGTCAATAGCATAATTTATTTTGAACTGTCTTGTTAGAAGCACATTTGGTTGTACTTGTAGCTGGATACCTATTTAAATTCTTCAGGTTCAATTTAAACTAGACATTAAAAAAATCTGCTTACCAGAAGCTCCATGAAAGAAATTGAGGCTCATTATTTGCTTTTGAAACCAAGAATCCTGTGAGATAACTGCACAGCAAAGGATATCGCAAGGGCTTGTTGGGAGCACAAAGCTCACCAATCAGTTCAAACATCAGCTTTGATATCAAGATTCTTTTGAACTACCACTTACCATTTCTTCACAGAGGAAAGAAAGCAATTTTAAGAAAATGAATGTAAATAAATATGAATTAGTTCTTTCATAAAAGCCTCATTTGGGGAAACATCATCACAGTTCATCTTCTTAAGTATCTTCAACATGAGTATAATTTTTGCAAATATGGTCTTTGGAAGTGTATCAGTTTTTACAAGATATCATATCAGGCTCATGGGTGAATGAAATTCTTTAACTCTAATGGCATAACATGCAGTGATGAGAAAAGGGTGGAGGGAAAGTTAGTTTAATCTTCAGGGTGTTCTCCCTAACATGAAAGAGAAAATTCAATGCATACTTTAACTGAAATTGTACTGATTTACATTGTTATGCTTTCGATCTCTTTCATTGTTGAAGTCTTCAGCCTGTATTTTACACATAATTTTTGTAGGCATTATATAAGATGCAATGGCAAAATAAAGTACAGGTTAGTCTTGAACCTGGAAATGTCAAGAGATAAGGAAATACTGCTGACTGCATCAATACCCAGTCAGTCCTATCGTATCATTAGGCATTAAGTCCAAATCTGCGTTCTTGATGTTAAAAGATATATTCTTCACTTCAGAAAGTATACTGCTGAGGAATGAAAAACAGATGGTAAGAAATAAGTAAAATGTTCCTTTCCATTTGCCAGGAACCTCATAATTTTTACTCTTTTAACTGTGAATGGGCTTAGAATGATTAATGTTGTCATGACTGACACCTTCACCATAATGGGTACTTTTTTTTTACATGTATGGTCATCCCTTCCTTAATGGCAAAACATTCATTAACCACCGAGCTTGACCTGAGGCTAGATCTGACACCAAATAGTAAATCTTTCAGTAGCAGCTGGGATTTTGTAATTACTTTTTCCTATGCTTGTCTATTGCTGCCTAGCAATATCTAGACTCAAATTATGAAATTTGTCCATTTTGTTGCAATGCTTTTTTTGTGAATGTCTCCGTGATCCCTGACAATTTCCTGTGGATACCAAGAAGTCCGTTTCTTCCATCTCCATGGTGAAACGGCATTTAATGTGCCATGCTACAGGCAGAAATGAGCAGAGAGGGAGCCACAGGGTACCTGGAATAGCTTTTCATTCATGCCAAACACAGGACAAGAATTCTGAAAGCTATATGAACAAGAAAATTATTGTGTTTTTCCAACTTTGTTTGGTTTTTTTAAACTTCTGTATTTGAGATAAAAAGTATTTTCACTAATGGCTGATTTTACTAAGCTTCTGGCAATGGTTAAGCAGGCTCAGAGCTTCTTACATTTGAACCTTAAAGCACTTCTGAAGATAATTATCTATGCTGCCTTTATTAGAGGATTCTGAAAACATTTTTATAAAACTGAAGTGAGTAGAAGCACAACTGAATTCAAGCACTGGAGACATAATTTCAACATCCAGCTGTGTAAGTCATTTCTTCTGAGTATTTGAAAGATTATTTTTCCTTTTTGAGAATTGTTTTCACATATTAAATATCTGGGATCGACAGGAAAAAATAAGGATGCATGAGTTAGATGATTACTACATACATAGCCAGAAGGAGAAATAACTGAGAAGAAATGTCAGTCTTCTATATAGCTGAACAAGCCTTGGCCTCAGCAGTGAAGTTAACCCTAGTTTCAAGGATCCTCAATTTTTTACATTTTTCCCTGTCGATTCATAATTTTGATACCTCCTTTATAAGCTTTAAATCTTTCCTTCTGTAGAAAACTGTTTTTATTAACAAATAGCCTGAAGTAAAATTAGGCCAAGTATATTTTTGAAATAGTGTCACTAGAGATGAGGTTAACTCTAAAGCTAAAGGTAATCCCAGGATCCCAAAACTACAGCTAATCCCATTTTCAAATGAGATGTCAATATCTCTCATGCTCTTTGAAGCCACATGATGTTCAACCAAAATATTAAAATAGCTCAGCAGTGTCAAAGAAGTTTCTTGCTTCCAGAAACTATCCAGCTTTTGTATCTATCCTCTTAGGAGGAGCTATATGCCTTCCTCATTAGTTCCTCTCCATTAGCAGTAACATATGGTGCAAGTCCCATATCTTGGAAATTCATCATAGGAATAGTAACAGATATCTTATATCTGCATCTCCTCTGCCCTTCTTTTTATATATTTGGCTGTACCTGAATAAAGATGTGATGTAAAGATTGATGTGAGCCACTACGAATATACAATTATTTTGAAGACATAATGCACAGGTATAAATACTTCTCTGAGCTGTAAACTATAATTGCACATTCTAAAATCAGCCTTAAAGTATTAATTTATATTAAACTTTTTATAGTTGATAGTACTCTTGAAAGACTTTGTTCCACTGTACTTTAGACTAATTTTTGACTGGATGTGAGTAACTTCCATTTATAGGACATAGTACCTTATCTCAGCAAGACATCTCAAGGTGCTTTAAAAGAGATGTACAATAATTAATAACACAGCTTGCAGTGCCAAGCTAATGATGGAGAGCAAAGAGAAAAACAAGTCAGTTTTCAGTTTTGATTTAAAGCATTCTGACATTCATGGTATTTCTTGGCAGAGTGTTAAACCAAGGCTTTTAAATATCTGAAACAACAGCATCCCAATACAGCATCCCAGTACTAGCAGGACAAGTACAGCACCTTGATATGACCTATTAGTGAAATGTGTGAGTTTTGGAAGAAAATTATGTAGGAGGGTATTTTGGAGGTTTTGGTTTTGGTTGGTTGGTTGGTTGGGATTTTTTTTTATCTGAGACTGTGTGGTTCTTAAAAAAGAACGATTAAATCAAGATTGTTTGGAAATTAGTAAGACACTTTTGTCACATTTTTTAAGACAGAACTGGAATTATATGTTACAGATCTCCAGGCAAAATTCTATAAACATTATTTCATGTTGTACAAGCATGAAGGATGTATTTATCTGTTCATAGCACCAGTGTGTGAGGAAAAGGGATTCTAAAATAACTCTAAAGAATAATGTCTACCTTCAGCATTCTATATTCCAGTCTTCTCAATATATGGAATATTTTGGAATGCTTCATGGACACTTTTTCAAAAACAAAATGTTTCTGGTGCAAATCATTGAGGAGTATCAATACAAGAGTAGACATTTGCCTAAAATTACTCTAACAGAGAAGCTTTAAAAAGTAACTGATGAGAGATGGCTCAGTCTTCCTACTGACTACACTTGTTGTATGCAATTACCTCAGATTTGTGAGGTACCTAAATTTATGACATTTGATATCATGGCACAAGTGAAAGACCTGTCTACTACATCTAATCCCATGTCCTATCCCTAATAATGTCTAATAACAAATATTTAGATAAATATTATTATGAGCAGTCTATACCTGATGCACCATCTCAGCTTCTGAAGATGGTGATTCATATGTGAATATCTAGATCATAACTTTTGATAGCCATTTCTATATTTATAATAAGTAAAACTCCACACCATCTCATACATTTTAAATGAATTCATGTTTTTGCAATTTGCATCTTTTGGCAATGTGTTAACTAATTTAATTACAATTGGAGTGGAAAAAACACTGTTTTGATTTGCTTTCAGTCTGTCAAATTAAGCCTAATGAAATCTTTCTAAGCCAGGATAAGTTGTGAATTACTATTCTTTATTTATTCATAAATACATCATTCATAATTCTATCATCTTTCTAATGCATTTCTCCACATCCATCACTTCTTCTAGCTTCTTATTTGTATTCTCAGAAGCAAACATCTGATACATTAATTTATTCTTTTTTTCCTCTTCTGTAACTTTTTTTAAGTTTAGAATATCTTCTGTGAATTCAGTGGGAAGACCAGAATTTATTTGATTTTCAAGATGTGAGGAACTATGCATAGTTTTATGTGTTTTCAAGATACATGGAACTATGGAGTGGAAAACCTGTCTTCTTTCCTCTTTATAATAATTTACAATACTCTGGTGTATTGATCCCACATGACAACTAAACCTCCACTCAGTCACTTGCTTACTCCCCCTCAGTGGGCTAGAGGAGACAATCAAAAAGACAAAAGTGAGAAAAACTTGAAGATCAAGGTAAAGACAGCTTAGCACTTAAAGCAAAGCTTCAAGCAAAGCAAAATGAAGAATTCATTCCCTAGGTTCTCTTGGCATGCTGATGTCCAGCCACTTCATGGGAAGCAAGACCTCATCACATATAGTGGTTTCTTGGGAAAACAAATAATATAATCACAAGCTACCCCCATCCTCCTCTTTTTCCTGAACTTTTATTGTTGAGCACATCATATGGTATGGAATATGCTTTTGGTCAGTTGGGGTCAGCTGTTCTGGGTTTGTCCTTTTCCACCTTCTTGATCACTTCCCTACCCTATTCACTGGGGTGGCAGAGTGGGAGAAGTTCAAACAGAAACAAAACTAAAAAAAAAACCCTCAATGCTATGCAAGAACTGTTCAGCCACAGTCAAAACAGAGGTGTTTTAATCACAAATCTGAAATGCAGCACCATATGTGCTGCTATGAAGAAAATTAAATCTCTTCCTGCCAGAGCAAGTACAGACATTCTTGGGCTAATGGCCTCTGCTATGCTCTGCTCTGTTCAGAAGACTATGTAGGATGACTCTAAAACACTTTTCTTGAACTGTGAAATTTAATTAACAACATATCATTATATATATGACTATAGTTGCTTCTCCTTTTCATATCTGCTTTGATCATAAAATACTGAATTACACTCATCACTCAGGCTTTCAAACTTCAGAGGTTTTTCCAAAAATCTTTACTAGCATTTTAGTTTTTATTACTCTAATTGTGTCAGTAAATCTTGTTGTCTTGGTTTTTTTTTTTTTCTCTCCCTTTTCCATAAACTTTATAAACATGCTAACAATTTCATACTTTGGACAATTTTTGGACAACTTCACTGTACCTTATCTCCACTATAAAAGTGTAAATTTGTTCCTCCTTTAGTTTTGCCTTTCAAATATATTTTATTTATGGAAAGACATTTTCCCTTTTCTGTGACTGTTAATTTAATTAACTTTGTAACAAGACAACTAGCTTTTATTTGTTGGTTTTTGGGTTTGGTTTTTTTTTCACAGATCTGCATATGGTATGACTGTATTTGCTCATACATATTGTCTTCAGCATATCTGGTGGTGTTCCAGGTAATTTTGAACTACAGCATAGCTTTTAGACAGCCTGAACACCTGAAGTTCCTCTTCTGTAGGCAGCAGTAAGGGAGGAGAGTACACAAAAATTCTTAGTTCTGTGATCTTTCCCCAGTAGTAAGTGCAATTGTGACCATGCCATCTGATCCTGCACCTGGGTATCCTACAGCAGTTTACCCTGTTTGATTAGGGCAGTTGTACAATTTGGTCTCCAAAGGTACCTTCTAACCTCAGCCTTTTTGTGACTCTGATATTATTCTGTGCATAAGGTCATAGAAAATGGGAAGTGTTTCTAGATAAGTAATACAGGAACAACGAGTGGATCGTTCTCCTTTCTTGACAACTTCTTAAAAGGTGTCTGAGGCACCAATTACCTGTGAAAATTCTATTCTTCTCCAAATAGACTATACTGACAAACAAAAACCTGTATTTATATTCCTACTATGATTTCAAATAGTATATCTGAAAGTCAGTTTCAGGTTTGGGTTTGTTTCACTGTTCTGTTCTCTGATCCCTGTATCTTATATTTTACCTCTAATTTTATTACCTGATGCATTTCCTCTGCCCTATGGTTCCTCAGATTAACCAAGGCCTTTTTAAAAAAAGTGATGTTGAGATTAGGGCCTTCCATTCTCCTGTGGAAGAGTGCTGTGACAGACATCACATTTAAATGTTCAGTCATTTAAAACCTGACTTATTTTATAACTATTGTAGAAACAATCCCTTGTCCAGGCAATGTGTTAATTTTATTAATTTTGTTTTTAAAATGCCTCTATTGATATAATTGAGAAAGTTTTTGAGACTTATCTTCATAAAGATGAAGCTTCAGCTTTCAGGGATATGATTTATTTACCTTCCTCAATAATAAAATATTTTAAAAAAAAAGTAATGTATTGATTTTAATGTATCCCATCTCCTTGGTACAGCCTGTTTAATCTTTGTTTATCTGTGTATCCATTCAGCTCTCTGTATAGCTCCTACTTCGACTGTGGTCAAAGAAAATTTTGTTCCAAACCATTTTTACTCTAAGGCTTGCCTCGTTTGCCTCAATATTTAAGTAAAAAAATTTTATTCTCTGTCCACTTCATTTCATATGCATTGTTCTATATTTTGAATGATTTTTCTTTTCCCCTTCTTCATGATTATGTGTTGCTGTTCAGATTGTTTGTTTTTCCATTTGACTCTGCCTGTTTTGTTGTTTAATTATATACTCTTGTTCAAAGTCTCTAACATGTCGAATTTAAAATTATTTATTACTACAGTGTAATTGGATAGGGGAAAGTTATCCTTTCCACAAAGGAACTGAATTTGAATACTTTATGGCTATTAGCACACTAAACATTGAATTCATACTTGTGTTGTTAAGAATTAGATCAAAGTGTGCTTTTCCTCTTGCTAATCCACTAATGAGTTGCTCAAAAAAGCATGGTCCTCAAATGTCCAGGTTCTTTTGCAGTATTGCTTTTCTTCTATACAGGTCAAGAGGTAAGGGCTGTCTTCCATATGACTGTGGTTTTTATAACACAAGGGTAAGAAAAGAGAGTCTATCACACCTACCGATAGCCATAATTCAAGCACTGTAGTGTTGCAACACAATTTTGGTTATCAAGGTGATATTCATCTCTCATTACCTCTATTGTATGAAGTTTATCACGTATTCTGAGCCAGTTGTCTTCATTTTTTATAATGGCAACAATGAGAAAAAGATATAGTTCCCAAGAATATTTCACCTTCCTTGAAATGGGAAGATAGATTTTGTGAAGTTCTTACTTCTCTCTATTGTATCACAGACTGCATAGATGAATAGTTTCTAGTCCTAAATTTTAACCCCAGTTTTAAGTACCTGAATTTAAGAGGCAGACATCCCTTCACTGTGGAATAAGTTTTCTCACTACAGCTGCATTGATTACGAGGAGTCATTAATAGCTTGCAACAAATGAGACATCAGTCACTCTGGCCATAGTCCAACAATGCAATTAAGACCATGCTTAACATTAATCAATGGAACTGACTTCAGAGAAACTACTCACAAACTTAATGTTAAGTAGGCATTTAAATATACAAGGAATCGAGTGTTAGAGAAAAGTAAAATCTGGACTTCAGAAATTCATTTGACAGTACCAAGTAAATGCAGGAAAGCAGCACCACTACATATTAAAAAACATATGGACTAAAGTTTTAAAAAAAATAAACAAAACCCCACAAAACCCCACAGATTATATAGTGTCAGATTCAATGCTGGAAATAATTGTTTGAAATGGTCAAGGGCAAATAATTGCTGTTGCAAAATTAGAAAAATAAACATGTCTAATGGGATCTTCATGGAGGCTATGCAAAAGCAGAAGTTCATGTCTCATGCTGCATGATGAAAGGGACATTACGAGGCTATCTTTGAATGAGTAGTACATGAAGACTCACAAAGATACAGCCATTTGTTAAGAAAAAAAAAGAAACATGGAATCCTGTTGAAACAAAACTGAATGGGAGCCAGCTATGAGTTCTTGCAGCACATAAAGACAAAAGTATCCTAGGATTTATTAGGAAAAGCTTTGCCAGCAGGTGAAGGAGGATTCTTCCTCTCTAGTCAGCGCTGGTGACAGCAGACTTGGACTGCTGTATCCAGATCTTGGTTCTGCAGTACAGGGAAAGAGTTGAGAAACTGGACAAAATCCAGTGCAGGACTACTAAGAAAATCAGGTTTCGGAGCAGCAATAATGTGTGGGGAGGCTGAGGAAAAGGGGTATGTTTATCCTGGAGAAGAAAATGTTCACAGGGACACTGTTACATTGCTGTCTACAGTTTATTAAAGAGAGAGTATAGGGAAGTTAAATCCAGATCATATTGAGGAAAAATGCAAAACAACAAAATCAAGTTGGAACAGAGAAAATCTGTATCAGACTTACTTTTTTTCACCATGTGAGTTATCAAATAGGGGAACAAGCTACCAAAGAGTCTGAAGAATCTCCATCTTTGGAACTATTTAAGACTCAAATGGACGAGACCATAAGCAACCTTCTGTAACTGTGACATAGCTCTGCTTGAGCAAGGAGTCTCTCTAGATGACCTTCAAAATTTCCTGTCAAGCCTCAATTATTTTATGACTGTATCCTACTCACATAACTGAAGTTATGATTTTGAAGTAGTAGTTCACTAGGAATCTTCAGATTAATAGTTCATGACTGGACATGGTATATTTCTTGACCATGTAGTTATCACTGTATATGTAAGAATGACAGATTATTGCCATATTGGCTTCCTTTATAGCACCAGCTACTCTGAAAGACTCTAAATAGGTGGGAAGAATACTAAACAAGGCGTATGAGAATTTAAACCTCTCCATGGGAGATATATGAGCAGCCAGTAAGTAGAATGACCAGCACTGGAACATTTTAAAAAGTTGTTAATTATTGGAGGGACAAAAAGAAATATTACATGACCTTCTCTTTGACCATCTAGAGATTATACTGTAACAATTGAATAAATTGAGTAGTAGGTGTACATTGATTGACAAGGGATGAAATAAGGATATATCGCTTGGAAAAATGTTCACTCAAAAATTGGAATAGTTAGTAATCCTGTGCATCAGGATGTGAATGGTGAAACAGAAATGGACGCTAGACAAAAGAGATTGAACTGACACACACATACACTTCTCCTTACGATTTATGCACATAACTAAAACACCATACAAAGATTTGCTTCATTCTGGGCATGAAGCCACCACATTAGATCTAATTCCAAATCTACCATCAGCATCTTCAGCCTAAGCATTTTTACTGCTGTAAATATTTTAAATTATGGATGCATTTGCTAAGGGATGTCAGAGGGAAATTAAATAAAACTGTCCTTGGCAGTGACTAATAGACTATTGTTTCTGTTTTGGCATGACTTGTTTTGGTTAGCCTTTTTTTATATTATGTTGTTGTTTCAATAATCAAAAGATAAAGTAGTCTTGAAATTGACTATAAGACATGAAGTAGCCTTAAAAAGAGAGCCCCTCCATAAACTTGGGTCAACATGAAGGCAAATTCAAATGAAACATTTCTGAGGAGCAACATTTATCAGCAAGTTAAGGATGCAGAAATATTATATTCTCCCACTTTTGTTAATTTTGAAGGATTAGCAGAAAGAGCACATAGAAAGCCACTTAAGAATTTCTTTTTTCCTCAGAAAGTGTGGCCATGTGTCCTTGTCACATTCTTTAATAAGATGTGTATGCCGATTTAGTATTTGAAAACTACAAAACATGTAGAGCAAGTCTGGGAAGATCACAGACGTGAGCAAACCACAAGCAGTATTGTTGATCACTGTGCCTCTGGTAATCATACTGATTACAGTTTTTAGGAAAAATTTCCTAAACTTGATGATTTGTGAGTACACATAATAAATAATAGAGATTATTTCTTAAATATTCTTGAGATTAATTCTGAATCATACCACCGTGATTATGTTGTCTTTTGTAAGTCTTATATTATTTGTATTTGTGAAGATTTAATAGGCAAGATTAAAGTTGATGTTGCTGCCTGTGTCAGATTTTTCTGACATCTTTGTGTTTGTGTTATTTACCATTATATTCTAAAAAATCATTAATCGAAGTAATTAAATCTAGCCTATTGATTACTTTAAAAAAAATTAATTATTTCATTAATTTCATGTCCTTTTTTGGTGATGACAATAGCAATTAATTTCAGAGAGGGATAAAAGACCTGAATATTTGACACTAACCTAGTCTTGTATAATAATTTCTAATTTTAAGTTTTTAGTTGAGATGGCATTTATTTTAAAATAACATAAAATTGATTTAGAGGCAGTAGCTCACTTCCTTGATTCAACATTTCCTATCTGTAAGTTATTGCACAATAACTTTGTACCGATGGTTTAGTTATCTGGCTAAGCTGGCATAAACTGCTTAACATTGTTAACAATTGACCCTAAATACAACGTTATGACATGGGAAGATTTATATGGAGAAGCATCTTAGAAAATAAGTCCCTTCCTGGTATTATAGTGTTTCTTGAATAAATCTTCTTTCATCACTCTCTTAATGCTGTTTTTCTTTTAAGTGATATGGTTTTGTTTCTGGGTTTTTGTTGTTTGGGTATTTTTTCATGATGATTCAAGTTAAGGTATTCACTTTAAAATCCCAAGAGTGTTTGTGCCATAAAGAATAACGCAGGATAAAAGTTATAGAACCACAGAATTACTCCATGGGCTGAAAGATGTTCTCAAAGAGGAACAACCCCACTGCTTAGAGCAGGTGAAGCAGGATGCTCAGGATCATGTCTAGTCAGTTTATATTTCCAAGGAGGGCAGAAGATGTTCTTAATGACTTTTTTAGAAAGTAACCATTTGTTAAAAATAGTTCAAATTAATTCAAGAAAATATAAAGTCTTGAATTTTGTAACATCAATTTACAACCACTAATTTCTTCATATATCGTTTTTTCACGATAAAGGGAAAAAAGGGAAAAAAGGGAAAAAAGAATACTGAAGTGCCAATATTTTTTCTCCTTCAAGGGAAGAAAGCTTCTGCCAGAGGTTGTTTTCTTTGTTTATTTCATATGAACTACTAAGATTCTAAGAGAGGAAAATCCTCACCTTAAGGAGTTGCACAAATCATTTTGCTCTTCTCAGTTTCTCTCACTGTTTCAGCATATATTTTTACACATAAAAATAACAAAATTTTATTCTGAATTTGAAATCTAGCAATACCTACAGTGTAGTACGAAGGTAAAATCTCTGCACTTATTCTGCTTACTTATTTCTTATTTTAGATTCAAGAGTAATATTAGCCACCACTGTTATAAGACCCCTCAGCTGTATAGACAAAACTGGTGTTTGAGGTTTTTTTTTATCCCAACTATTTTGAAAGTCTGAGGAAACCTTTCGAAATCATGGATGGGAGCGAGAGCCTGACTCCTTTTGTCTAGTTCATTTACCTCTAGCTTTTTACTGTTAGACATACATGGTACAGACCAGTCCCTCTCAAAGAACCTACCAAAACCCTTTCCACTATTTGTGAATGTTTCTCTCATCTTCCTATATGATGCTTTGATTTAACTTGCAGCGGTGGATTATCTCCGTCTTCTATTTCTCTAGCAGCTAGAAACCGAAAAAAGGAAGACAATACAAGAAGAGAAATATCAATGCAAGAAGTCAGGAAACCTGTCGAAGTGCTATGGAGTTTATTTTTATAGCCGTAATTAGGAAGAAGGACCATCTATCTTGGCTAAATTTGACTCACATTGAGTACAGCAGAAGGTTACTGGAAGTGTGAGATAGTGATTACTTTTTTGGTTTGCAGCTAACTCTAGAACAACCCACCAATTTGTCCTCTGGCACAAATATATGTTCATCAGAAAAGACCATCCATCCATCATTGATTTTCAGGACAATCTCTATTATGTAGGCATGAACTTGTTCTTGATATGTCTTTTATTTTAGATATATTAAATTGCAATTTTTTAGAATGGACTTAGCTCACCAAATGATCCGGTTATCTCTCTTTGATTTGTTCTTGTTATTACTCTTCACTGTATCAGACCCTTTTACATGTACTAGTATTATCAGAAGTAATTTATATTTCTGTCCAATCTTTTAATTAACAGCATTGCAGGTAGCCAGAACACAACTGAAAAATCCCCACCTGCTGATGATCCTTTTTAGATAAAGAGTTATTTGGCTACCCCAGTTAACTGTTCTAAACCATTTTAACTTAATCTTTTCCTACACTGGACAGTGTTATTAGTCAATCAAATCAGTATATGACAGCCACCTGTTTACCAAAAATATTGTTGATCTACTACGTATCTGCAAAATTTCTTTACTAACCAAACCCGTAAACTCATCAATAAGAAAAATTAGACATTTTTGTGGAGTTTTTTTAGCTTGAAACCTAAATTGACTTTTAACAGTTACATTCATATTCTTAAGCTCTGTCAGACAAATCAAAGGGCCTCAGCTAAGAAATTCAAGTTGTTTTCTCAATCTTTCCTCATTAAGCAAAACACAGTCATCTGGTAGCATTGGTTGCCCTGACTCATAACTGTATTCATGTGATCCTTCATAAAACTACCTGGAAAATCTCATTTACTGGTCTTTTTTCATTATTTCAGCTGCACTGTGCTTTCCAGAAGAACACTTTTTGATTGCAAAGATTTATGATGTAGTGCAAGGCAAACTGTGTATTTTTCTTGCTAGGCAACGAACAAAGCAGTGAGGGTCTCTGAGGACAGGATTTGGCAGCCAAGTGCAGGGCAGCTGAGGAGCACTGGCACAGTTTCCACCCCAGCCCCAGGCATAAGTCACCTCCCTGGGATGTGGACCAGCTGAGGCCCAGGCTGGGATGTGGGCCTGTGGATTGGGGTCAAGCTCGAAACCTGGAGAGGGGAACCGTGGTCCCTTCACCCAGAATGGCCTGACAGGGCTATGAAAATGGGGACAGGGGCAGGCCAAGTCAACACCTGGGGATGGGGGGCAGATGTTAGCCAATGGGTGAAGCTTTAGATTCAGATTAGCAGTACCACAGACAAGAACAGGCAGGGCAAGATGTGGTAAGTAAAGGGAGAGAGTTCCTGGAAAGGCTTTTTCCATACCTTTATGGAACAACCCTTCATGCCCATATCAGGTCGAATGGTTGCATATTTTTACCCAAACACAAGGGAGGGGGGCTCAGGGCCCTGACGCAAATTCTTCTCTTAGCCACATTCACACAGCAACACTGTCTATCAAAGAGATACTTCTGCTTCAGTTCTGGGATGTCAAAAGTAGAGATTGCATTTTTAAAAGGAAGGGAGGTGGAAGGAATGCACCAGTGGGAATGAATGGCTGCAAGTGCAGGCAATCAGTTCTGCTAACAGGACAAAGCCTGCTCAAAACTATTTTAAAATTTCCCCATGTGCATTTCTTAGAGACCAGGATTTTCTGTATCAGAACTGAGATATGTGGTGAAACTCTCCAAAACTGAGAATAAAGGATAACCTAGTGCTATATTTAATTCTAGAAAGTTTATCAAGTATACCAGATATTTCCATTATATGACAAAAATGGGAACTATCAATTAATATATGAACATAACATTATTTTAGATTAATTATGTAATTAGTTACAAAATTAGAATGTAAAAATAAAGAACTAAATAAAATGAGAAATTGCCTCTATTTGTTGGAATATTTTCCAAATGATAAAAAATTTGGAGAACCTTCCATGTTCACTTTTCTCATAAGAAAACAGATGTTTTAGTGTTGAAGTTAATTAAAAGGTACCTACTATTGTGAAATTATTGATAAATTTTGTCATCCCAAAATATCTTCACTCCCATAGAAAGTCCCTCAACTCACTTGTCTGATGCACAAATTCATTGCTAAAATAATTAAATTCTGTGCCTTGGCAGGTTCTCTAGCAAATGATTCCACATGATAATTTGCAGAGAATCTAAAATGACAACCAAGTCACGTTCTTTTGTGTCACAATTTCAGGACTGCAGCTCTGCCAATGTAATCATACAGACAATGAACACACATGCAAATAAAAATTACATTCATGCAAACCACTCTAGTTTTTTCAACGTATTTCTTTTTCCTTTTAAAGAATGTGAATTCATAACTGTACTGGAACTTGCCATAAAACTGTAAAATATTTTTACGTAGGTTATCATGAACACGATTAATTTCTACATTTAGGAAGTTTGTTTGGTCCTCCTTGTCAATAGTGTTATTTGATCAAGAGTCCATTTTCTTTTAGGGTAATTATCATGAAACTGGCTTTCACCCATCTCCTCTTGCCTTAGGAAACAATAAGACTGCTTTATTTATAATTGTTACTAATTTCATTTGGTCTTGAAACACTGCTGAAATAGAGAGCACCCTCTGGCATTATTTTCTTAGCTCTGTGTCAAAATGTTGAACAGTACTTGCAAACCAATTTGTATTCTAATTATGCAACTTGGGAACAACCTTGTAAGGTTGATATCTCGCCAGTATTTTAAAGGATTTATGTAAATGCTTTCCATATATGAAGCTGGAGAAAACTACACAGTTGGTAAAAAAAGCATCTTGTATATACAAAAAGGCAAATTAACCTCTGAAGTGTCTCAATCAAAGCAGAATAGCTGTTTCAGAGAAGTGTTAAATTTTTTATGTATAAATAATAAAAAACCCCTGTAACATGGAACAGGGAACACTTTTGTTGCTGCTACTATTTAAATCTCGAATAAAAAGATTTTTTTCTGTTTCATGAAAGCTTCACTTCAACGATTTGACAGATGGTAAATGATTTACATCTGTGTTCTCTGTATTATTGTATTCCTCTTTGAGAGTAATGTGGATTTTCTGGAAGAGAGGAGACTGCTTCTCCCCTGGTGAATAACTATGTCTCTAAGAGAAGGCACCACAGATTGCTTGATATGGCAATAAAAATGAGGGGCCCCTGCAAGAAAACTCAAGACTGCAGCTCAAAATAATGCTAATAAGATCAGGAAACAGAAAGCAAAGGATCAGAAGAAATGGAGGAAATCCTCCTATGAACAAGAATTGCAGTTAGCTCCAAGTTAGTCACTGAGCTGACTGAAAGAAACTGAAATACGAGATGCAAAAACACAATAGGCAGGACATGAATTCTTTTCAAGCCCTTTTTCTCTTTTTTTGTTTGGGTTTTTTTGTTTTGGTTTGGTTTTTTGAGTGTTTTTTTTTTTTTAGTTCTGTTTCTGTGGAGTCTGTCTTGGTCATTTCAAGATTTATCATTTAAAATACAAATTTTCTGTGGCATATTTTGTATTTTATTTAATGTTCATGATGCTTGAATAGCTCCCTAGGAAGAAAAGACATAGGATGATCCACCTTAAAGCTATGGCTGGCATGCCTTCTGCGCTTCAAATCTCTCTCCTCATTATTCATCTAATTCCTTATTTCCTTCAAAATACTGCTCTGAAGGTGCTGCATCACGTTTTGTTTTTTTTCTTTCAATAGGTAGCTCATTGTTATCGTTAATGTCAAAATCGTACTTACTAACTGAATTTACTCTCCATCTTTCTGACACATATCCTTGTATTCTCTCAAAAATTGTTGTTACTGATCTTCATGTCATCATGCTCTGGCCTGAAACTGAGCAGACAGTTTAGGACTGAGGCTCAATATGCTCCAGCAAAAACTGAAAATTTTCAAGGAAATTTTATTAGACACAGTAAATACATTATACTGCATTGAAAGGCCTCACAAAATTCAGATTTTCCATTCTCAGAAGGCATTTGTGGCTAAAAATTAATTCATTCCCAGTGATTAACTGTGGATGTGATTTCAACTAAGCAAGCTGAGCTGGAAGGAGAAGGAATAAAAGCATATAAATTTAGCAATGGGGTATTATTTTTTCTTAGAAATGCAGAAGCTGACAGATGGGGTCCAAAAATGAAAATTAAGAGCAGGATACCGTTCAACTTCTTACAATAACCTGAAAATCATTTAAATTAAATGTATTTGCTCCCACTCTTGTCAAATGAGAAACAGACTTCCCCTTTGCCATATGCACAGATGATTAATATTGTGTGGTTTATAAAAAACTAATTTATACTAGCTAAAGTTTAAATGAGTAAGTATATTTGTACTATTTTTAAAAGAAAGGTGAGACATCTCTTCATTTTTTAAATATCATTAACAGTCCGCATTTTCATAGTCTACATGCTGAACCTTCCACCAAATTAAAATTTTATGCAAATACTGTGGTATTTTATGTCAAAGTAGAAACCATTTTTTTTTTAAAGAGATTAATCCTTTTTTTAATTAATTATGTTGGAGCATCTAAATATGTAGTTGTTTATGCAGTTATGTAATATGGGTGCATCTTAAAAATAGAGTTATTTATTACATAACAGGATGCTCAAATTACATGCGAACCAGGAGTTTACAGGAGGCAGGTGTGCACACCAACTTCTTGAAATGGAAGGATGAAACGCTGCTCCCAAGTTAATACCGATAAATGCTGGTCTTGAACAGTGGTCTCTCAAAACAGATAAAATGAAAAAGAGAGAGGAAATATAACTGTGTCATTTTAAGCGATATAATCAAGGTGATATACGAGAAGCACCAACTCTGCTCGCCTTCTGAACATCTGCCAGATATGAGAAAATACAGATGTGCCAAGGTATGTAAGAGATGGACATCCTTCAGGTCCTGTTAAGTTCCAGGTCAGAAGGTTCAGGCTCTCACAGTTGAGGAAGGGCATCACATTGACCCAAAACATTCTTGGAGGATTTCCTGTTTCTGGGAACTCACACTCTTGACAAAATACAGAATCATTAACAAAAGAGATCAAACAGTACAGGCTGTTTTAGCCTTTGTGAGATGATGAATTCACCCATCGTGACTTTCATGTTCAAGGACAAACTATCAAGATACTTTCAAAGTTAAATTTTATACTATAGCATATGCCTTCCGCTAGTTCTTTTAGAATATAAAAAATGCACAAGAGTAACTATATTTAAAAAGACATTAATCAAATGCTTAAATCAAAATTTTATAGGGTTTATTAACTACGCATAATAGAAAACCATCAGAGATTCAGGAAGCAACCATTTCTCCTTCCAGAGTTCTCAACCAGTACTTATGATAAATTTGTAGCCTGTAATAAGGACACTTTTATTAAAACTTCGAAGCCATCTGCCATGGCAAGTTTATCATTACCCTCATTTAAACTCATAATTTACATAAAGGTGTCTATTGTAAGGTTATATGTAACAAATATTTGCAACCCTAATCTAAGACATTTATCTTCATTCTGCTTTTTTTGTAAATTCTCAGGGCAGTTTGGAGGGAAGTGTTCCTTCAGAATCACCTCAGAGTAAAATTATGTTGCATCTTTGCTACTCCCAAAGTTTCAGCTCAGTCAAATTAGAAATTTC
Source organism: Acanthornis magna (assembly GCA_036785705.1). Classification (NCBI taxonomy): domain Eukaryota; kingdom Metazoa; phylum Chordata; class Aves; order Passeriformes; family Acanthizidae; genus Acanthornis; species Acanthornis magna. The sequence goes on along the minus strand of JAWUZG010000004.1, from coordinate 74,439 downwards.
CATTTTATTGTAACATTTTGGATGCATAGTTTAAATTGTATTTTCACTCCTAAATTTCAAAATTGATAACTTCCAGATTACTATATTTAGACCCCACTTTGTGGATAAATCCAAGTGAAATTCATTTCTGTCTACTTTTTACCTTTTTGAGATCTTCACCAACACTTTGTCCCTTGTTTTACTATATCACTCATCATTTTCTTGCACAAGTCTCACAGTTATTTATTTACATCATTCCAATCTCAGCATTTGACTGAATTTATAATTTTTGTACTGTTTTGGAAGAACTAAGAAGGAAACTAAGAAAAGAAAACATTTAAAAAGAATATTTCTAATCTAAGTAAAATTTGTGCTTTGTACATAAAATATTATCATTTCATGTTTATTCAGAGTCAAGACAAATTATTATTTATTTGCTTTGAATCAATGACTCAGTGATTTCGATCTGTGTTCTCCCTCTGGCTTTTAATGACATTTTTCTTCCTTCTCTCAAGGGTTAATATTCAATTTATGTATACATAATGTGTTTCTGATTTTCTGGTTTTCCCATGCTTGTGTTACAATATTTAGTCAGTACAATTTTAAAAGAGTTTCAGGTTCAGGATTATTGGAAACTGAATTAGGAATTTTGTACCTCATTTGTTAGGTTCTGACAAATTAGGTCGAATGGTCAACCTGTATCAGTTATTAATATCTGAGACGGAAATAGAGCTTTCCTATGTCAGATTAATATGAACATAGTTATGCTGTATGTGGCAAAAAATCTCTCCTGTTTGGATGTTAGGTTTCATGAGATCCCGTTTCAGCTCCTTTGTATCTTGCATCTTATTTACAGGTAATCAGACTATGTTTTTAAATGGCTGTGAAACGAATGTCAACTTTTCCAAGGCTGTTGCAGTCTGGAAAAGACTATGTACTCTTGAAAGCATTCAGCAGTTTGCTCAAAACTGTACATATGTATTGTTTTGGGAAAGGAAGCATTCTCTAAAACCAGTAAAATGACAATGCCAGTAAATATAAATAAGAACTTTGAAAATTTAAGAATAACCATTTGTAAATCTAAGCTGGTTCTTGATATTCTTCTTAAAGGTAAAAATTGATTTTTAGAAAATCTAGAGTTTTTAAAATTATTAGTGATAGTAACATCTATATCACTAATAAAGATCAGATCATGTTTATAACATGGGATATGGGGAAAATATATCACTTGCCCCAACCCCAAAATAAAGAAAAAAAAAGCCTTAAAGCTCAGAGAGGAATTTGTGCTTCTTACACAGGAAGAAGTTGCAGATACTAAATTTTACTTTTTAATACTTTTGGTCACTGCCATCAAACATATTTTGAGTGTCTTTAGATGTAAGGAAGTTAAATTTTTTCTTTTGTGAAGGTGAATTTTATATGATATCTATTTAGTATGGCAAATGAGAGGAATGAGATGGCAGGCTAGATAGCGAAGCTAACAGTGCTCTCTCTATGTCTTGTCTCCACTCTAAGTTTCCCAAACTTGCGCAAATCTGATCTGTGAAACGTACAAGACCATGACATTTAGAAGGAATTCAGGATGTTAAATAACAGTTATTTGAATCTATACTTCTGAGAAATGTGTTGTAACAACTACAGATTTCTTTGCCATATCATGCTTGCATCTCAGTGGAATGATGTACCTTGTTACTCTGAACGTGAGGTTATATCTGATCTGAGGCCCTAATTCAAAAGTAAGCAAGATTGGCCCATTTATTGTTATTTCCCTTCATATTGTCTCCCATTCTATTTTTGCTTCCATGTACACCGCAGAAAATATATTAAATAGAAGAGTTCATTTGTTGTATGTGCAGATACAGGAAATGCAGGAACAATATACACTTACATTTCCTCTTTGGCATTAGTTTCAGACAGCATCCTGTGTGCTGGTTGCCTTATGCCCTACACTACTTAGAAACTGCTGCAGTTTTGTGATGTTCTCTGTATGTAATTTGTGAAGTGTTTTGGGATGAAAAGTGCCATATAAATGTAGGGTATTATTATAGTGTACTTTGCTTGACTGGAGAAGCTTCATCAGGAAGATTGTTTTATTGGGTTATCTCCTAGGTAACTGTGATTCACTGTAATGAAAGTGACTAGCAGTCTTTAAATTGGACAGTAGTGGCACAACTAAAATCTAACGGGAATAAAATTGGATTGCACCAAGTTAGGTAGTGTTGATTAACCATGTACTAAATGGATATAAAATTATATGCTCTGGCTTCTTAATGAACATACATTTGCAATTCAATATTAAAGGCTATATTTTCCAAGATTCTCCAGAGGGTTTGGTAACTGCAAGAATTTACTGCACTAACATATTTAAGCATCTGCATTTCAATTGCATTTAAAATATTTAAGTCATTGTACTCCTTCTAAGTTAAAAGTCATAGAAAAATGCTTTGCTATACATATTTTATACATACAATTGTAGCAATTGCATGGTAATTAAGACCTCAATTCAACAAAGCTGATAAGGAAAAAACTCACTTGTTATTTCTGGAGAACAATTCACACATTTGAAGTTCATATTTGCATATTATGATAAGAAGCCTTTGGATAATCAGATGTCATATTCCCCCTCCCACTGAACCACTACACCAACACAAACTTCTTTCTCTCACTTGTGCATAACACTCCCTCTTTATAATTACTCTAACAACTCATTTTAAAAAGCCTTAGCAGTACATCTAATCTCTCTTTGCTGACTTCCACATAGGATGTTGAAGAAATAGGTCACTAAAAACAGAAAACAGATTGTACTATGTATTCTCTGGGATACCAGACCAAATCCAAACAATTTGTCCCTTATTACTATCACCTGTCCTTATCAGCACAGGGAACAAAAGTTTCTTACTCCCTCTCAGACTTCAGCAACAGGGCCACATTCTGGTAACTGTTTGATTTTTTTTTCTATTGCTGCAGAAAAATAAACATATCCAGGCAGCAGAATTAGTTCTTCACTTGGTGCAAGAGGAAAAGGTTCCTCTGTGATAGTGAGACAGCTGAGAAATGTGTCGATAAATTGTAGGCTGTTGCCACAAATGCAGCCATACAATAAGGATATACTTGCAGATGAAAGAAATAAAATATCTAAAGAGATTTCTAACAATCATGTGACAGCACCCTTTGAAGCTTCTCATGTAAAAGATTCTCATGTAGTGAAAGATTCTCTTGATCCTTCTCTATGTCACAAGTGCTATACAGAACTTGAAAAATGCATTCCAGGTGTTCCTCTGGAGTACCTATTAATTCTCATAGTTACTCAACTGTGAAATAAAAATTGCCTTAGATTTAGATAAAAAGGTTAAATCTTAAATTGATGCTGGAGAAATTTAAATATATAAGGCATCTAGAAATAGTTATTTATCTACCAGTATGTAATCTGGATTATCAGAATTTGATATTTCTGACATATTAAGACATAAGAAGAAGAAAGCAATGTGGTTTGTAAAGAGAAACTTGTATTACAATTCAACTGCACAAATTTAAAGCTTTAAAGGTTTAAATCTAAACCTGAGCTAGTAGAATTCTGTGTCCTTATAGCAGATGAAGAGGAAAGAGAATAAGCACTTACAGGTACAGTAAATTTAACTATAAGATGTTAAATGTTGGCATAGATGCACTTTGCTTGGGCTATTGATACTGACATCTTTTGCAGGGCAGAAACCCCAATACCTATGTGACCATATTCAGGCTCTTCTGTGATGTCTAGCATATCAATAACCCTTGTGTCTCTGCTACAGTATGGATCTCTCTCCCCTATCTCCACTGAAACACCAGAGCAAATGTCCTCACTAGGACATCATCCCTCAGACATTATTGTGCTGCCCCCAGGCTTATCTCTAGCCAGACTTGTTTCGTCCCATTTCCCCCTCAAAAAAGTTGAGCTTTTGTTTAAAGCTATTCCAATGAGCTCTGCTAACTCCTGTTCAAAGACTGTTTTCCCACTTTGAGACATGTACACCCCATCTGTCAGCACCTGGCCTGATGTTGTGTAAACTGACCCATGAACAACACCACCCCCCCCCCCCCCCAAAATCTGTCACTAACACCAGACTCTGAGCCAAATATTTATCTGCTGACTCTTCCTGATACTTCTCTCATCATTTCCTGCAACTGGAAGGATGGAGGAGAATGTTTTTATGCTCCTGATCCCTTAGCCAGTAATTTCAAGGCTTCTCTTGATTGTCCTCAGGCTTCTTGTAACTTCATTGCTGTCTACCTGAAATAATGGACAGGGATCTGAGGGCTTCCAGGTAGGAAGCTTTCTCTTTGCTTCTTCAATCCAAGCCCCAGGCAGGCAGCAGACTTCACTAAGAAGTGGGTCCAGGCCGCATATTGGGCCTTCTGCTCCCCTCAGGAGACTTTCTCTTGTAAGAGGGACAAAACTTTTTGCTTTATGAAATGAGTTTTGATGCAGGGCATGGGCTGAATTCACCTCAGAGACACTTCCAAGCTCAGTGAACCATTGCACTCATCATTGTTTGGTTCCACTTGCAGAACCTTGTATCTGTTATGCCTGGGCACCTGGGAAGGATGGGCAGTCACAAAGGAGATGTGTCTGCTGCTCTAGGAAGGAGTTTGAATCCATTGCCTCCCATGCCTTGAGTCACCATGTTCATCCAGATGAAGAGAGGACAGGGAATACTCTGTGTCACACACCCTGTCTGTTGGGCCTGTCACAGGGAAGGTAGGGTGTGATTATAGTATGGAAATTATAGGAAATAGGGAATAAAATCTTTCATTGCTCTATGGAAGTTCACAGCTCTTGTTTTCCCTGTTAAATTGCCTTTATCTTGCTCCACAAGTCCTTTTGCCTTCCTTCTGTTTTCTCATCATCCCACAGGTGAGGGACTGACAGAGTATCTTTGTGGGTATTTGGATGTCGATTGTGGTCAACTCATCAAAGTTAAAGTCACACTTTCCAAGAAACCTAATAAAGGAAATGTGACTGCACAAACTTTTTTTCCCCTTGACAAACTTTATGTGAAATTAAAGGTTAACTCATTGAAACAGAATACTAAGTATAGCTACTGACAGGGGCTTTTATCAGTACAGTTTGACATGTCTTAACAGGTAATAATAGAGCTTTGACAATACATAATAGCTGGGAATCTGACCCTTCATATCCTTCTCTTAAGAAAGCTGCATAGTGATTACTTTAGTCTCTAACTGAGAAACAGTAGAAGTAGTTTGACTTGCAAGAAAAGATTTATTGAAGGCTCAACCAATAACAGATATAACATGAAATCAGAATGTTTTACCAAATTACTGCTGCTCTGCTATCACTAACTGTATAAAGAAGCAGGCACTGACCTATCGCAAACCTTATGTATTTTCAGGGGAAAATTGAAGCTCTGCTCAGAGCTTTGTATTTTGTCTGAGAATAATGCAACAAAAGTATTTCTGAACCTGCATCATGTTTTTCCAAACTAAGATCAAAAAAAGCCTCAACTTTTTTTGGATCTGGGGTAGTTTTTAAATGTGTTTGATCTGATTTAATTTGTTTTATAGGAATGAACAAGGACAAACAAATCTATGGTGTGGCTGTTCTCATTAAAATTGTAACTCACTAAGCAGATATGATTTTGCTTTTGCACTAATATTTGAATTATTATTTTGTTCAGTTACAGATCAGATTTCAGGAGGTGTCAGTTTTCTCTTTTTTTACTATTCTTTTGAAGATACCACAAAATAAATATCAAAGCAAATAAAACTGTAATGCTTTGCATAAGGTTTATAACTGTGTTTTTTGAACTGACCAAATAGTTATAGCTGAAGACAAACGATTTTCTCTTCAAATAGTACTTTTTTTTTTGTTTTGTTTTCTTTTTATCATACTTAATTTATGCATCTCCAAAGGGCGAAAGTCTTTGCTAAGTATCCTTGTGATACTTTACTAGAATAAGTGAAGGGGATGATACATCCTTTGACAGCATAGCATCATAGAATCAAGGCTGGTAAAGACCTCTGAGATCATCGAGTCCAACCTTTGAACACCACCATGTCAACTAAACCATAGCCCTAAGTGCCACGTCCAGTCATTTCTTGAACACTTTCAGGGATGGTGACTCCATTACCTCCCTGAGCACTCCCTTCCAATGCTCAACTACTACTTCAGTGACAAAATTCTTCCTGATGTCCAGTCTGAACCTTTAACAGACATAATAGAACTACTTCACAGTGGTAGTAAACTAACATTAGAGTATGTATGGGTGAAAGCCAAAAGAGATGAACAAATGATTAAGGATTTCATTAGTAGTCTGTGTGGAAGAATAATGTTGAACAAGAGATACGCTCTTTTTCCTGGAGCAGTGACTCCACACATGCCACAAGGCAGTGTCACAGTAAGAGTTACTACTTTGTGGCATCAGAAGCATAGAAGACAGAGGCAAGGACACTTTTCTACTGAACACATATTGTGTAGAAAAATGTCAAAACACAATAGCCTGTGAGTTGTTTGATACCTTATGATTACTTTTAGTATTTAATACCCACTGCATCATTGATAAAGAGCAATTAACCAGTTAGATGTTCTTTTCTTTAGTGAGAAATGGAACCTTGGTGGTGGTTCTTTCTCTCTTTTTTTAAGGGAAGCTACTGTGTTTCAGAGTGTGAATACGACAGGCCTAGCAATTGAACTCCACCACCTTCTAGGTATAGATGGGAAATGCATTATAGACATTGTCAGAATATGTATATTTGGCAAGACAGTGAAGTCATCCTTAACCTCATCCTGTTCTTGAACCAAGCTTTTCATATCTACAGCAGTTTCCCTTGAGTAAGCTAATATCTTAAGTACTCCCTAAAAATCGTGAGCATATCAGCAGGAAAAGATTAACTATATCTGAAATTACGAGCAAAATAAGACTGTAACAGTTTATGTTGAATTTTTCTGAGTGATGAAGAAGTCTGTATGTCATCTCCTGCTGAAGCATAGACCTGTGTCAGCCTAAGCAGTCAAGTGACAAGATTTTGCTGCATGTTTTGCCCATTTTGACAGATTTTGTAGCTGGGTTTTCAGGAGTGAGAAGTCAGTATTAAAAAGGTGTCGATCTTAATAATACATCTGCTCAACTAAAATAGTTTGGATAAATAAATCATGTGAACAAGACTTTGGCTGATTCCACAAATAAAGGAAAAGAGAAAAAAAAAAACAGATTCTAAATGACTCATAATGTTGTCCTTAAACTTTCCTTAAAGCTATTTGGTGCAAGCCTATAAACTAAAATGAAAACTGACTGTTATTTGCAAGAATGAACACAAGTTGCAGTGGTGTGACTTCTTCAACTGTTGTCCATTGACTACTTTGAGGAGGTTTTACTAAACATACATTAGTAATACAAAAAAAAAAAAAAAAGGAAAGGAAAAAAGAAAAAAAAAGGAAAAAGGGAAAAGCTTTTCTAAATAACATAGATAAATCTATAGTTTCTAAAATTGTTATTACAGTCTTATAGTACTGATCTCTGGAGCCACCGTTGGGTTGGGTTTTTTTATTCCATTGAATAAAAGGGAATATGAACCAAGATTTGTTAACTGTGGTTCTAGAGTTCTTCAGTCTAACAATGAATTATATTCTCTATAAGCCATTTCAATATTTTGCTGTTATTTTCTCATATTTCTTATCTCTGATTGAAGTGAAACTCTACACACTGAAACTGACATCTAAGAATTTTGATTTTTTTTTTAGGCATGCATAGCTTCTCAATTTACAGTGTTCACATGTGTTGCTTTGCTTCAACTACTGTCTGAAGACAGCTCTTCATTTGCCTGTGTAATAGATTCTGTGCAATTCAAGGGAAGGAGATTCAACAGAAGTTCCTTTTACTGATCAAAACTTAACTGTCCTATGATTTTAGTAATCCCTTTAGATCTGAGTTATTCAGCAAAAATTACTAATGAAAACCAGTATCAGTGGAGTCAAACATTTAAAAAGAAAGATTTACTTCATAACTTGTGAGAATCAGTTATGATTGTAATTTATTCTGTAATAATGTGCAATGAAGGTTGCATTTTGTAATTCCTATCCTTGATATTGTATGGGATATAATGGTGCATCTGACAATAGTTTCAGAAGCAAAGCATTCAGCACCTGACTTATTTTGTTTTATTTTACATAATAAATTTGAAAGCGATTGCAAAAGCATAAGGTGTGGGACGAAAAAAAAGTTGTTTGTTTCTTGGATTTTTTTACATTTATCAGTAACTATTTCATAAGATCAGGTCCATCTGCAATTCCACTGTAATATATGTATATTGACTGTCCAAATTTAGCAGGAACATCTTTAGTTTAATATAATGCCCAAGGGGACAACACAATATAAAAACAAATAATTAGGAAATTGGTAGAGATAGGTCAGGTTTTGCCTCTGTTCTGGTGAACCTAACACTTTTTCCTTTTATCTGTTATCTAATGTGTGAACCCTCCAATGGCATGAATTGTCTAAACAGAAAGAAAGAAAGAAAGAAAGAAAGAAAGAAAGAAAGAAAGAAAGAAAGAAAGAAAGAGAGTGTAGAATCCATTCTTTCCACCTTTAAAATTCAAATCTTCTTTTACAGTCAATTTTTATGTGAAATTAATCTAGTTCAGCTCATTATGCTACCAGCTGAAAGACCCTATTTTGTCAGTGAAGCATAGAAAATTGAGGTTGATGCAGTGAAGAATTGACCTTAATATCCAGAAAATGTTCCACTTCTGCGTTGTTCTGTACTGCCTAGTGCAGAATACATGTTGACTATGCAAGTAGTTGTTAACCTGTCATCTTAGTAGTACATGAGAAGTTATTAATCTGCCCTTCTTGTAGCAGGATGGGTAATGTTTTAATTCAGATGCTGTAGGTGTGCAAACATGGTAGAAATAACCATAGATCTAGATAAAACTGGGTTTCACATAAAAAACAGGAAGAAAAAAAAATGGAAGAAGTGACATTTCTCACCACTAAATCTGCCTGTTAAAATATTCTTTGCTTACCTTTTGGATTATTTGGATTTGGGGTTATAGGATGGCTATCTCAGACATCCTGTGACGATGCCATGCATGTAAGTCTAGGAAGTAGCCAAAGGCAAAATTCCCCAGATATGCCTCACTTCCTCCACAGAGCAAGAGCTATCAATTATTGCAGATGTATTACAAATGCAGGTAATAACTGACTTATTCTGGAAAATATATGCAAACACAGTTGTGTACTTGTAATAATCTTGTTTAGCTACTGTCATAAACTTGATGTCCATTTTACATAGTGGTGAAAACATCTAAAATTAAAAGGTCATCCTTGGTTACCTGTTCTTTTTCCTGCTCTTATTACTCAAAAGTATGTACTTAATGCAAAGCAGTTAGCTTGGATATCGAACATACTTTGTCATGGAGCTTCATCAGGGGTTTTGGCTGTGGTAGTTACTCTTCTTCATAGTAGCATGTATGACACTATGTTTTGGACGTAAACAGTAATGTAAACAGTGTCAATGATACACTAATGTTTTAGTTATTGCTGAACAATGCTTGCACAGCATTATGGTGGTTCTTCTCCCTCTGTTTCCTCTTCAGAGCACCCTATAATCTCAAGATCAGGAATACTGTCCACACCAGGAATTTCTGGAACTTTATTTTACATCCCTGGTCTCCAAATAAATAATCCTAAATTTATTTTAATTAGATTTCCCTTTATACGCTTCATTTATGTAGTAAATAATTGAGTGGACCTTGTAGCTGAACACAAGGCGTAGCTCATGCTATCATAAATTTATATGAAACCTGTTTTTGCTAATACCTTTAATGAGGATGTTTTAATAGACCTAAATCACCCATTTATGATAAACATCAAGGCCTTCTCTGCCCACAGTGGGGCAGCAAGAAGCTGGGACTGACCAGGATGTAGGGAGGGTACATCCCGGGGACAGCTGACCCTGATGGATCCAGTTCAGTTGAAACAAAATCTGTCTCGTATCTCAGTTCCCACTTGCATTTAATCACACACACACACACACACACACACACACACACATGTACACACACAGAGAGACAGAATATTCTGGGTTGGAAAGTGCCCAAAAGGATCATCAGGTCCATCTCTTTAATGATGTCATACTCAGCAGTAAAAGCAAGGGAGGAAGAAGGAGGAAGTAGAGGACATTTGGAACTTGTGATGTCTGATGTCTGGCTTCTGAAGTACCTGTTACATATGAAGTAGCTCTGCTTTTCCTGGAGATGGCTGAACACATGACAGCTGATGGGAAACAGTGAATCAATTCCTTACTTACCTTTGCTGGCATATGCACCATTAGCTTTACCTCAAAATGGCTTTACCTCAACACATAGGCTGTTTCACATTCACCCTTGTTATTCTCTTCTCTGTCCCACATTTGGGAATGAGAAAGAAACTGTGTGTTGATTAGCCGCCTACCAGGGTTAAATCACAGCACTCTCCAAAAAAGAGGTAATGAAGTCTTTAATGTTTCAAGTTCTTAAATGTGTGAGAAGAAAATAGTATGTGGAATTCTGCTTTACTATCAGAATATATAAGACAAACTCATCTATAGCACACTGGCAAGGACGTAGCTTTTGAGTGTTACAGTTTTGAAAGAAATTAAACATGTAACTGTTAGTGGGAAAAGCATGTCTTCAATTCTAGGAATTAGTTTAATTAATCACTATGGACAGTAAAGTGGTGTTTAAATGGTAATGAAAAAGTGAAAAATTTGAATTATTGCTGAGTGTTAAAACCAGAGTCATAATAATGATGATTTGAACACTTAATTATGAATTTTTTTTGTAGAAAAGTAGCAAATTTTCCACTACTTAGTCACTGAAAAGTATTAAAAACAGTTATCATAATGTTATTGTATTAATGCTTTAGACAGGCCACTGGCTGGCATACATGGAAAATCCATTTTGGATTTCAAAACCATTGTCATAGAACTTTTGTGATTATCAATTCCAGTTGAAAGCACCTATTCATATTATTATTATATAGTGAAAGAGCACTTCTGGTACTCCTGGTTGAAATGGCAAGCCCAGATTTTATTAAGTAGATGTTATCAAAATACATTTATTCACAATGCTACACTACATTAGCTCTGAAAGACTAGAAGAGCTTACAGGCACTTTTTTCCTGCTGATCTTTGATTAAAGATTTTAATGGCTGAACCATTAAATCAAGGTGTAATAATGTCTCAGGGCATACCAAATCTATTGCTGCTTTTTTTTTTCCTTGTAATTGGAATTACACTGTGGAGGTAGACTTCTGCTATTCAAAGCAGGGATTGTGGTGTCGCAAGGCCTTCACATAATCCCACCACTTCCAAGAGATCCATCACCTCACAGCAATTACACTCATAGTACATATTAGGAACAACCTAACTGATTTCAGTATTTGCTAAACAGATCTCCCTGCGAGATTGGAATGACACTTCCAGAGTTTTAGTGATTTCTTAAAATGCAGAGTGGAAGAGTGTATGCACTCATCCGCAATATCAGGCTGTCGTCATTAATATTTTTAAACACTTTGAAGCTACAAAGTTTTAAAGATGGATGAGGAATGTTCTTCTGACATGAAACTCTTTTAACACTTGTAATTTATTCGTTTATTTAAATATATACACTGTGGCTGTCTTTTACTGTGCCTTTACATTTGAGCTGATGAGTTAATCTAGTTTCACTGAACATAGTTATTTTTTAATTATGTATATTTCCTCTAAGTTAAGAGAGAGTTTCTGCACCTTATTTATCCTACTTTTATATAAAATAAATACTGTAATAACAACTTCTAAATTAAATACTGGTATAACATATCCTTCACAGCGTCTGTAATATAAAATTCATTGCAACATCCTTCTTTCAACCATAAAATTCATTTAAATCAATGTCAATAATGTAACCTTTGATGTCATACAGTGTGTACAAAATTTATATTTTACATTTTGTTTAATGTTTTGAGGTATCCAGTATAATAAAACATTACCTTAGGGAAGGAAGTAAATCTGTGGTTTGTGATCACACTGAACTCTAAGCCAGGTTAAAGTCTGTGCTAACAAATTAGAGAAAAGTAATTACAGGAAAGTTTGATTAGATCTCTTTTAATACTGTGTACAGTCTGGTGTTACATTTTAGAAAAATCACTTCTCTTTCAGACTACCTGTTACTCATGTTTGAAACATAATCTCTTTCTTTTTAATTGTGAGGGTTTTTTTCAAAATAGTGTTTATATCAGGAATTTATTAAAATTTTGCCTATGAAAGACATTTCAAGAGTTTTAAAAGTTTTGTCTGCAGGGAAATTTATAATAGTTAATTTTATATTTGGAACGAGGGTTTAAATAGTGTATTTCTGGAAAATACTGAGAAAAAACTGATGGCAGAGTTTAAACAGAAGATGGAACAGCTCATATATCAAGGAGATTTCCTCTATTCAATAACTGAATAAATATCTTTAATTCTGTTAGGTGAGCATTACTCTGCCAGAAATTTATATTTAATACATATTGGAATAAACCTGAAGGCAGATAGCAAGCACTGGTTTAACAACAGCTGTGCAGATAGTCAACATTTAGCATGTGTGAAAGGCCACTGGTTTTGATCTTATTTCCTTTAGTTAGTCTACTTCTGCTTCAACTATTGTTAACTTTATTTTGAGACATAGTTAAGCCTAGATATTCTTCCATGGAAGAAACTCATGATTACCATTTAAATTATCATTTTTGTCTACCCTATTTTCTTTTCATTTTAAGAATGTTTAAATTTTTATTTTACTACAAGTGTTGCTCTTTTTCATTTTGTAAGGATACAGGACTGCTCAGAAAAGAGAAGTTCTCTAGAATTTTATTTCTTTAACTTTTTCCTTTTTAACCTCTGAGTCCTGAAAAAAAAGTGAATGGGCATTCATGAGAAACTCTAAACCCAGCCACTTCCAAATCTGATTCTGCTACAGATTCTTATTTTCCAATGTCTTCATTTCATTTCTTTACTCCTTTCTCTTCTCTTTCTACACTTGCCTGTCTTAAGCTATGTGCAGTTCTTACTTTAGAATCAATGATAATTGAAGTGAAGGCGGTGTTGAAAACAGCCTCACTCACTGTATAATTAATATCATTATATTTTGTATTATGCATATTATATCACATATACTGCATAATTAATAATTCATTTCTATAGTGTTTTTCACTCAATTAAGTTATAATTTATTGCATGATTCACAGTTTAAAATTCTGTGGTGCATGCACAAGGACTGACGAAGACTGGAACAGCAGAAAGTCAGACATGCTGGGATAACCAGAATAGTCAAATGTGTGCCACAGCTGTTAAGCTAAGAATACTCATTAATTGTACTTCTGTCTGTCTCAATATTTATCTATTGATATATATATATATAATTATCTGAAAGATAGGATTTTCCTCAACTGAAGGCCATTTCTTACTTCTCCCAGCAACTAGATCTGAAATCCTTTCATCCGATCAGAGATCTGAACTCTAGGGTATAATTGTTTTTTATAGTGAAAGTGTGGCTTTTGCATGTTTTCTACACAATGAGAACCAATACAAGAATACTTTGCAATCCTTACATATAGCTACAAGAATCAAAGGTCCAAATAATTAAAGGCAATTTCAAATTTTGAAATGTTCAAGATATTTCTTGAAAACCCATTTTCTTTTGCACATACTAGCCCACACAACTCTCTACCCTTTGAGCAAGTATATCCAAGTAGTCCATCCGTAGGTGCACTCATGGCTGGTGTACATTAAGGCACAGGGGCAGCTGTAGCTGGTACAAACTGAAGAACAAAGCACACTCATTGCGGACACACATTGCATTGCTTCCCATAGTCATGACCCACTGTGAAATATCAGTAATGCACATTAACATAAAATGACTGAAAATAAACTTGCACCTCTGATTCTCCTCCAGAGAACAAGAGCTTTATCTTCAGTTCTCTGAAGATTTATTTCAGAAATACTGGTAGTGGTTCAATAGCTTTTGAGATGAAGGAATGCAAATAATCCAGTCCAAGTGGATGTACTGTGCTTCATTTAAATGTCCTGTACTCTCTCAACAGGTTCTTATCAAACTGTATATTCACAACATCTTTATTGCTTTGGAATTATGTGTACCTTTCTAATTTATCTTGTTAAATCCTGATTTAATAAAAGCACTTCATCAGATCAGCCATTTCAGAACCACATTGATTTTATATCCCTCCTCATTTCTTATACTTCTGTTACGTCTTTAGCATTTTCCTCTTGATACAAACGGAAAGTTCTTTGACCTCTGCTTACCTTGTAACTGTCCCACCCTGGGCCTTTTTGAGAAAGTTTAACTGAGAGACTGTGTAAAGTTATACACAAATTGAAAATAAAAAGCAAGTTACTTATTTGCCACATATGAAGTTGCATCTAATGAACTAGAATGTTTAGCACTATTGTTGTCACCAATCCAATGAGATCTTTCTTTGCTAGGCAGCTGCCTTGTAAGAAAATAAGATCTCTGAAACAGTTTGATTCTGGATGCTGCTAAGAAACCATACTCTGAATCTTTTCGTTTTTCTCTTTTAATGTCACTGGTTTTTTGTCTTGAGTCATTGACCTATCAGTTATACTAATCTCAACAATCTTACCTTTCTCTGAAATTTTACTTTTCCTATGTTGCACGTATGTAGTCCGTATGCTTCATCACAGTTCTTTTTCACAACTCAACATTTTTCCCCAGAAATTTGAGTCAAGATTATGCAGCAACATTGCTAAGTGTTGGACTACAGTCAACTGAAGCCCTGAGAGGTGGTATATAATTGTTCTGTCTACTGTCAAATTAATTTGGGAAGATGGGTTTTTGGGGGAGGATAAGTAGTTTTATGAAATGAAGAGTCAATATTGCACTTTTTTTTCCCCTACTATACTTCTAATGTGCTTTGAAAGAACAAAACTGTTGAAATTGCAGGACAGATAAGGTTTTTAGGACTTTTCAGTTTCGCTAATAAAGACTTCAGAAGAAGCAGAGGAAAGGTGAGACAGAGAGGGAAGAAAGAAGAGGAAAAGGTCTTGAAACTGTGAAGACGTTTCTGAGAGACCTGTAAGAATAAACTTCACTTCTATACATTTCTTTAAGTAACACTTCTAAGTGGACTTGAAAGATAAATTTGATCATATTCATGTTTTTATTTTCAATTGAAATTAATTCCTGGATTTAATTATCATCTTTAATATTTATATTATTATGAATAATCACAACATGCACTGAACAACAAGCATCTACATCTGCTGTATTTGAGCTGAATGAGGAAATGATTCAATTAGACACCCCCTGCTTCAACCCCGAGGAGACATGTCTACCAGAGGAGAGAAAGTACAGCTATTCTGCATCACTGAGCTGGCTAATTCAACTTTCTGTGCATGATTCAGACATCAAAGCAGCTCCACCTTTTCTGAAAGTCTCTCCCAATATTCTGAAGAAAAGTTTGGCTGACTTTTTCCGAAAGTCAGCTAGAATTCGGAGTATATAAAAGAAGTCCTCTGATTAGTCCAGAAGAGTTTCTACTTTTCATGCTATGAAACACTGTATATTACCTGGAGTATTTAAACTAATCCTACCACTGTTGCAATTAATCAACATACTCTTCTATTAAATTACATACCAACTTCCTAGAAACAGGCAAAGTTAAAGAACAAGGGTTGCCAGTTACATCTTCCTGTGAACGTTTTTGAATCTTCCGCCCTGAAAAAGCCACAGATTTCAGATTATAGCTATTTCCTGAGTGCTTTATAAGCAATGTTTTCCTTTCAGGGGAATTCTTAGTGTCATTGAAGGTTTAATTAGTATTACTAAAGACTAATTTACTTCTAAGCAACCCTCTTCATCATATCAAAGACCCTTTTCATGCTATCAAGTATAAATAAATGTTGCTTTAGCAAACAGAGGTACATAGCCTTTCTCTCCTCCCCAGAGCAACAATACAAGAATGGCAAGGACATTATCTTTCAAGTGAAGCCAAATAGTTGAATTATGATAACTTATTCAGTCTTTCTGACAACATTTAAAACATTTATTTAGAATAAAAGAAAGTGTGCTAGATAGCCCTTCATTGGAGACATTTGCCTCCTTTTTTGAAGAGATGTGAATAATCAACGCTTTCTTTTTGTGGCCATGATAATCTGATAAGATCTTATAGCAAAGCATTGTTATGAGCAATGCCTTTCCCCATTCTATCTGTTATGGAAATGTCACTGTGTTTATCCTGAGGGAAGATGTAGAGAAAATGTTCCTCCAAATCCTAACAGATTTAATCTTTCTTGCTATGCCTGAAAAAGAATGTTTTTGACTGCTGTGCTCTGTCTGTGAATGGACCCACCAGGAGTACATCATCACTGTGCCCAATTCATTCATCCTCTTCCAGTTCACTTCACTGGATCCCAAAGAGGAACATGGGCATGCCAGAGGCAGTAAACTCTCTGCAGAACAGCCCTCACTGTTTACAGAATTTCTTGAGAGAAACAGCATTCTGTGGACATGAGAAAAAAATGTGAGGTTTTTCACCTCACTTTAATTTGGTGTAGAAAGAAAGTGGGCCACTTCTATACATAAAATTATTTTCTCTATCCAGATATTATATTCAAAGGAATTAAATAATTAGATAGCATTCAACTCATGACCTGCTTTTTTAGATTTAAATTAGAAATCTTGATGATGCACGCAATTAAAAAAGAAATGGAATCAGACATATGGTTTATCACATTCCCAATTTTTCATTGCAGTCAAAAATGAGGTAGTAAGGGGGAAGAGGTTGTATAAAAAAGGGTTTTTGACAGCATCAACAGTACAAGTGTGAGAGGTTGCTGAATCCAATAGCCTGATGAGTATGAGATTGCTGTTGTTCTTTGTCCTCAGGTCCAGCCAGTGGCAAGGGTGAGCACAAATTCCTGATAGGCAAGCATGCATGAATACACACAAACACAATATACATACACATGGCTAACCACATGGATCAGCAAAGACAAAAAATATAGCACTCAAACAAGCATGGATGGACTGATAACTGTTTCCTCTCTCCTGAGCAAGGTTGAAATCTGCTGACAGAATACCTACACTTATATGTATACAGATATTTATATGCATTATAAATTGTAGAAACTCTGTCTACCCAGTAGTTGCTTCTAGATCCCCAGATTTCTCAAGCTGTTGGCATTGAAATGTACAATGTCTCATGACACCTAGCCCCACCCCATTATCAAGTTCCTAGACTTAAGGTCTCCCCACTGTTTGTTTCTTAGACTTTTTTGTCATCTGCTTGCTAATTACGCTGGCTTGAATTACACACATGCACAAGCACATGTGTTATATAAAAATATTACACAGAAGCCAATTACTTTTATAGAATCATAAAATATCCTGATTTAGAAGGGAACCACAAGGATCACTGAAGTCCAGCTTCTGGCCCTGCAGAGAACAGCCCCAAGAACTACACTATGTGCCTGACAGTATTGTCCAAATGCTTCTTAGACTCTGTCAGGTTATTGTTGTGACCACTTCCCTGAGGAGTCTGTTCCAGTGCCCAGCCACCCTCTGGATGAAGAGCCTCTTTCTAACATCCAACCTAAAACTCCTCAGCCTGACAGGAGTTCCTCTACCTGACACAACTTCAGGCCATTCCCTCAGGTTCCGTCACTGGTCACCAGAGAGCAAGCAATCAGTGCCAGCCCCTCCACCTCTCCTTGTGAGGAAATACAGACTGCAATGAGGTCTCCCCTCAGTCTTCTCCATACTGAAGAAGGAGCATAGTGACCTCAGCCGCTCCCCATAAGGCTTCCCCTCCAGACTGTCCCCTGTCTTCGAAACCCTCCTTTAGACAGTTTCTAATAGCTTTTCTGATATTGTGGTGCCCAAAACTGAACACAGGACCCAAGGTGAGGCCACCCCAGTGCAGAGTAGAGCAGGATGATCACCTCCCTTACCTGGCTAGCAATGCTGTGCTGGATGGCCCCCAGGACACAGCTAACCCTCCTGGCCAGCTCATATTCCATTTGCCATCAACCAGGATTCCCAGGTCCTTTTCTTCAGTGCTGCTCTCCAGCATGTCATTCCCCACATCTGCATGTCTTTTAAATATCCCCAGGCATGGGGACTCAACCACATCCCTGGGAACCCTGTTTTGATGAAGAAATTTTTCCTGATATCCAATCTAAATCTCCTCTGGCACAATTTGAGACTATTTCCTCTTTCCCTATCACTTGCTATTGGAAAGAAACCAACACTCACCTCGTTACCACCTCCTCTCAGGTAGCTGTAGACAGCTACAAGGTCTCTCTGCCGTGAGCCTCCTTGTGTCCTGGCCAAATACTGCCACCTCCATCCCCACTCTTCATAAGACTTGTGCTCTGTACCCCTCTACAGTTTTGTTGCCTTTCTCTGGACTCACTTCAGCACCTCAATGACTTGTAGTGAGGGGCCCAAAACCGAGCACTGGATTCAAGGTGTGGTCTCACCACTGTCCTACACCCATCCAAGCCATTCTCCAGGACAATGCTGCGGGATTCAGTGTGAAAGATTTTACTAAAGGCCACATAAACCATATCCACAGCCTTTCATTCACCCACTAAGTGGGTCATTTCTTGTGAAATGAGATCAGGATAGTGAAGCATGACCTGCCTTTCATAAACCCACTGCCCTTGGACTTCTAGTTTCAAATTCATCACTGCCTGCCTGAAAAGCTAATAACCTAATGGCTGTACCAGCGTAGGAAGCTCTCTCACGACATCTTCAACTTCCTTAAGATGTGGGTCTGGACTGCATATTAGGCCTTCTATTTCCCTCAGGAGCCAGTGTCCTATGACAATGACCCATCATTTTTGCTTTATGGAAGCAGTTTCAACAGAGGGCTTGGACTGACTTAACTTTGGAGGTACCTCCAGCCTTGATGAACCATTGTCCTTGTGATTGGTTCCACTTGCCAGGGTACCTGGGAAGGTGGGGCAGTACAGAGATGTATCTGGTGTTCCAGGCAGGAACTTGTTCCCATTTTCCTGTACACTTTGAAGTCTCCACTTTCAGCCAGGTGAAGAAACTATAGGGAATCTCCCATATCATGTGTCCTGTCTGCCTATGAGTCTTGTCCCAGGAAAGGTAGGGTGCAATTCCGGCAGTATTTCAGTGCAGTTTCAATCTCTCCCTCAGACTTCCTGATCCTTCTCAACCTATGCTCCTTCTGCTAAAGCAATGTCACAAGGTGGAGAAGTTCCTTCACCTGGGCACACTGCCCAAGGTGCTGCTGTCTGGTGCTGGTGTAAGGGCAGACCACTGTTGCTCCTCTCCCTGACAAGTTCCATCAGCCACTGTTATGCAAGCTACAGGCTCCAGGGAGGTCTCTCTCCCCTCTGAGGTTTCCTCAGTTGGGGAAATCCCACCATGCACACACTAGGAAGCTTCTCTGTGCATCATCCTGGCACCAGATCTGTTTATTGAGTTACATATCAACTCCTATCAGCTTCAGAATAGATCTTCAGAATCACATCAAAACAAATTAAACATGTTTCAATAGATTGCTGGACTGCTGAAAAGAAGCTTCTGTTGTTCCCACCAAAATTAACACCTTTTAACACAGCTCTGGCATTGATAGGTAAGAATTTTATTCATACATGAAAATATTTCCCTTCAGTTTTATTTTAAAAAGCCTCTTCATTTATTGCTATGTTGAATAAAAAAATTTCAGGAAAGTAAATAATAGCACCCTTTGATTTCCATTTCTTTTGAGTTTCTGAAGGAAAACATGAACTCAGATTCTTAGTGAAGGATTAATGTCATCAAAAAAATATAAATTGGCAAGCTGGATTAATCTCACCTAATAGATGTCCAAAGCGCAGAATCCTTATCTGAACCAGTCATGTAAAACTCTCATATAATCAATGGACAGAACAGGCACTTAGAGGGTCTCATTCAGCTGACCTATTTTAGATTCTTATACTTGAACAAATACCTATTTCTCTCCAGTGACTAAGAAAGGAGCTTAGAATGACTAGCTCCAATGTCAAGCAAACATACTTCTAACGAACTGCAGAATCTAATGGACTAGGATCAAATTAGGACTTGACTTATTCCCACTGAAGTATAAAATTGGATTTTAAGATTCCTTTAGAGCTAGAGAACATTAGTGTTACAAAACACATTACTTTTTCCCAGATGTCATTATCACACTTCTTCCTAACAACTTTGAGCTACATCTAGATTAATCCTGACCTGTCATCATGTATTTGGCTTTGCAAATGATTGATGCAAATTTCATAAGTAAACTGAGGGTTTAGGCATTTTAGTTTTACAAGGAAGTTCTATCTGGAATTCAGGTCTAGCATCATACAACTAAATTTAAAATTTTGAGATCTACAGTTCAGAAGTTCAACTCCAGACTATACACTTGTTCATTTGCATGCATGTATGAGCATAGGATTCAAATCAGTTGTCTAATCAATTCAGAACAGGTGCAGCTGCTGCCATTTGAGGTACCCAAGCATATCTGAAGTATTCAGTTGGGTCTAGCAGTTGTGTTACCAGGCATACATGACCCTGGCCCTGTGGGGCAGAGGTAAAACCAGCTGTGACCAGATGGTGATTACTTAGATGACATGCCTATGCTCAGGCAACCAAAAAACCTCCTACACAATGCACTCACCAGTGTCTGAAGAGCTATTTTGCTGAGCCAGATATTGGCAAACTAAACAGAGAAGGGAATAGGTATGTCTTGGCATTTTTTGATTTTGTTGGTTTCTTCTTCTGAAAGAATGAGGACTAGAAAATGTATTGGTGCTTTGTAATCACTTTAATAAAATTACCTAATTAATTATTTCTAGCAGAAAAAAAATTACTAAAGCTAACAAAACAATAAAAATCATTTTAAACTACAGGAAATGTTGTGTACCTTGAGCAACTACCTTAGAAAGTGGGACAACACATTAGTACAAAACAGCTGTGCAAAAGGAAGACTGTGGGAAAAGAGAAAAACAAGTTGTCTAACAGAAAACGTCCTGGTAAATAAAACATACAATGTTGAATTTCTGTTTTTCTTTTAAGGGACATCTGTACCTTAATTTGATGCAAAAATATTGCATAATGATTCTTTAATTTATTGCATATTGCTCTTTAAGAGCTTCATTTTTTACACAGATGCAGAAAATTTATGCTATGTTGGCAAGAGTTTAATGAAAACCAAAGGAACATTAGTCTGAGTTATTAAATAAGTGTCATCAAGAGGGAAGATACAACATTTTGCAATTACATATACCTTTTCTGGACAAAGATAAGTGTTTGTTTTTACTATATGTATGGTATACAAGAAAAGACAAGCAATTTCTCTTTTTATTTTGATATTTAAATTGAAGGTAATTAAAATCATAGAATCATAAAATCATAAAATGGTGTGAGCTGGAAGGGATCTTAACAATCATTAGTTCCAACTCCCTCACCTTGGGCAGAGACATTTTCCATTAGACCAGGCTGCTCAAAGTCCCATCCAACCCGACCTTGAGCACTCCCAGGGTATCCACAGCTCCCCTGGGCAACCTGTTCCATGGTCTCATCAGCCCCACAGTAAATGCTTTCTTCCTAATATCTAATCTAAACCTACTCTCTTTCAGTTTGAAGCCATTCCCCCTTATCCTGTCACTACAAGACCCTGTAAAGTCTCTCTCCATCTTTCTTGTAGCCCCCTTTAGGTACTCCAGGCTGAAGAACACCAACTGTCTCACCTGTCTTCATAGGAGAGGTGTTCCAGCCCTCTGATTATCTTCATGACGCTCCTTTGCTATGTTGAAGACCACAGAGCTGACTCCAGGTGAGGTCTTGAAAGAGTAGAGAAGAGGAGTAGAACCACCTCCCTCCACTTGCTGGCCATGCTCCTTTTGATGCCCCAGGACACCTTTCTAGGCTGGAGGTGCACAGTGCTCAAGGTCCCTCTGAATGGTATCCCTTCCTTCCATCATATTGAGGTGCTTACTTTGTGTGCTTCCACTTTTTTTATATAAAAACTTCGAGGTATTTGTACTTTGATCTATTAATTTAGCTCTGGATATCCAATGTGGAAATATTTGGCTTTAGAGTTCGACCCTGCAATAAGTCAGCAGTGAAGAGAAGGATAACTCTTCTTTCTCAGTCACAACTTAAAGGTTTTTTAGTTGCATATGTGCAATAGACAAATACATAGACAGTAGTATCTTCAGACCTCTGAAGTCAGATGGCATATAGAATTACAAAATAAAAAATAATTTATGTTGGAAAAGACCTTGAGGATCATCGAACCTAACTGTTAGCCTAACATTGGCAAGTCTACCTTTAAACCACATCATTAAACCCGTATCATACATGGAAGCTTATATTCCTAATGGTACTGCTTTTCCTTTTTGTGAAGGCTGAATCATTTTCTAAACAAACCACTGCACATCGGAATGAGAAGGCTGCATTTTCTCTAGACTATTGCCTGGAATAGAAAATAACCCTTACTCTTTTCTTTCATTTTAAAGACCTTTGGAGTGGTAGTGGTGGTGGAGAAATATATTAGCATTGTTTTTTACATTTAGCACCAACTGTCCCTGAACTTCATTTGGGTTAAGAGTGGTTCTTCACATAAATTCCACACAGAAAGGAAAAATAACTGCAGCAGAATAAAAACACAGATGAAAACCTAACCTGTATCTAAATTAAAAACAAAACAAAAGGTATATAAAAAGGAAATCTTTCTGGTTCTTTGCCTTCCCATATATTCTTAGGAAGATTAATTGTCTGATTATTCTGTGATGCAAAGGTTTGAATTTTTAATTTTTTTTGTCCCAAAGGCTAAGATACATAACACATCTGGGAAAAGTGGGGATTTTTCTTACTAAAAAAATACCACTTGAATATCAGAAGTATTTGCCACATTGCATAACCGTAGATTATGGTACCTATTGAAATCAATAAGTGATGGACTTTTATTAATATCTTTTTAAATGAATTCAGGACATTATGGTCTCCATTAGAAGTTCATCCAGTACTTCAGGAATTATGAAGTCTGTGAGAAGTTCACTTTTTCAGAAGAATATGTCCCTGATTCTCTCAGGCTGATGCATCCATAATGAACGTCTCTGGATCTATGCTGAGCACCATTAAATCACTTTGCTGGATACAGAAGTACATCCATATGAATCAGCCTGTTGATCAGGCCCTCTGTTCTGGCAAAGGTCCTCAGATTGATGCATAGATAGTCTTGAAGTCCCATTTAAACACTTCAAATAGACTGTAAGTGGGAGTTACAGGCTTTATGGGTTTCTGATGGCTTTTCACAGAGGCAGTTACACCCTAAGTGATTGTACAGGCTGCCCATATCTTTTATATAGTGTCAGGAATTCATAAGCTGCTTTTGTTCACACAATTTCTTTATCATTTTTACACTGTAGATTTCTTATAGGAATTGTTTTGTGTCTCACATAGTGATAACTTATAAGCAGTTTTATACATGGATTTTCTTTTTTTTTTTTACACAGCAATTACCCATTTATCATTGTCAGAGAGTCAGAGGATTATGATATTTTTTTCAATGCATCAAACACTTTTTAGTCCAATACAAAGAATAGGACAAAGTTACTTGTGGTTTGTTTTCTTCTTTCCTCTAGAAACTAAGAAGTGTATATATCACTTGTCTCTGATTTCTCTCTGCCTTCACTTATGCTAGTTATTCCATCAAAACCTCCATTGTAAGTTAATTCTGATAGAGATATAATCACACAGAAACACAGAATCATTCAGGGTGGGACCTCTTGAGAACATATACTCCTATCCCCTCTTTGAGTAGGGTCAGCTACAGAATGGTGCTGATGCCTAAAAGAGAAGCCAAAACAAATTAGGAGTATAAAATGCAGACAAATTTATTCGAGGCCTTCAAGGTACATTCGGGCAAACGAACGTCCCCCCTCAGGGACTACACCCAAAATGGACGACTGGTCACGAGCCCTTCACCTTTTACAAGTTCTGTCTCATTAGCATATTGGCCCCTAATTCTCCAATTGTACCCTCCAGTAACGATGTTCACCACCCCAGTCCTGCCCCCCTCCATCTTACAGTTGTTTACATATTTTCAGGCCCCAAGGCAATGAATATCTTTGAATCTGTGTTCAGAGAGCCTTGTTTTGGTGAAAGGTGCTGGGAACAGAGCATTTTAGCACTTTGTAAGAAGCACTAAACTGCAGCAAGTTACAGGTGCATTAAGAGGACAAAAAACTAGAAATATTCAAAGGCATCAGTGCTCAGTACTAAGTCCAGTTGGGCTTTTACTGTCTCCAAGGATAAAAACTCCTCAACCTCTCTGAGCAACTTGTGCCAGTGTTTAAGCACCCTCATAGTAAAGTAGCATTCTTTTGTGTTCAGATGGAATTTCAAGTGCTTAAATATTTGTACATTGCCTCTTGTCTTGCCAGTGGACACCGCTGAAAAATGTTTGGTACCCTTGCCTTCAGTATATCCCTTAAGTGTTTATACACATTGTTAACATCTCCCCCAAGCCTTATCTTCTCCAGACTGAACAGCCCCAAGTTGCAGCCTCTCTTCATGTAAGAGATGCTCCTGTTCCTTAATCATCTTTGTGGCCCTGGACTGGACTCACTCCAGTAAGGCCATATCTCTTTTGTACTGGAGAGCCTAGAAGTGGATCCCAGTACTCCCTGTGCAGCTGAATAGGTCAAATTATATAGGATTTACGTTGCAAAGGTGGTAACAAATCTTGAACAGCTTAGAAATGCATGGAGTACTTCAGATCTTTTTGTCAATGCATATTACTTATGGTTGCATGTTCAATAGATATAGTGGTTGGATATATTTTCTGCAAGCTTCTACTTATATAAGAACTTTTATTTTTTGTGAAATGTTAATTTTGATAGTCCTGATCCTAAATCCTTTTACTCTACATACTTAACATATATGGTATTAGCAGAGACAAACAAGGGTCTGAATTCACTTTTTTCTGTTTGTGCCCTACTCTTAAGTAGAACCTACATCTGTGGCAGATTTATTGCGTTTAAGCAGCCAGTTCTCATTAGAAAATTTCCCAAATGTTTAAATTCTGACAGAATATTGATTCACAAGCCAATACAGATCCACAAGCCATTGTAAAAGGAACAGTTATGACATTTTTATAAATAGCAAAGTTTCTGAAATAGAGATAAAACGTAAGAAGTTGGGATTTGTATCTAACATTTCTATTCCTTACAACTTATAGAAATCTTTCTCCTGGTTGAATTTGTTGGGTTTGTTGTTTTTTTTCCCCAGTCAACAGCCCTTGTACATCAATGAATTTTACAACAAAAGATATTACTTTTGCTTTTAATTGTTTAGATAAGATTATCTTCATTAATGAAATCATGTGTGCAAGGATTCTGAGACTTATTATTGTCAAGATACCTCTGACAAAATTAGAAAAACAGAAAAAAACACCAAAACTCCATGATTAGCAACTTATTTCATCAGGAGATGCATTAATTTATGCAAACTAGAAATAAATATTTCTGTTTCATCTTTAATCAAGATCATACTAATAAATAAATACAGGACTCATGACTTGGTTTAATGAATCTGTATTTATTGATTAATGTACTTACCAAGTGACCTTCAGTGTGAGTTACACAGCAACTCCTTTGAAGGGACCCTCACAAACTCAGCTGCCACAAATTTTCAAGTGGTGGAAGAAAACTTAGCCCATGCTTGTGAAACTTGTGAAATTGCACTATCATTGCAAAAGCCAAAGTGGTGATAAGCAGAGGAGTGAAAAAGATGAAGTCCATTTCAAGAAAGAAAAAAAGAAAGACTACCTTTCTGAAAGGATAGCAATACATAGTTGTTTAACTGTTTGCCATTTTAGCTCTGAAAAAATCCTTAATAGATTATTTTATGGTAATACTCCTAGGCTCAAACAAACACAAGGGTATGACAGGTGACATCCCTAATTTTCGGTTAATAATATTTCCAGCTACAGATAATCTTTTATTCACCACTGGTAGGACCATCATTGAAAATATATACGTGTGGTGGTTTTGCTTGGCCCAGTTTTTGCCAGTGGATAGGGTGGGGTACAAAGATGGCTCCTGCATGTCCTGAGTAAAGATTCTGGAAATTTCTCCACCATGTCCAGCCGAGCCAATCTCTGATGGCTCTGAAGATGATGGACATGCTGCTGGCCAAACCTGGGCCAGTTAGAGATGTTAGTTACGCCTCTGTGAAAACATATTTAAGAAGAAATCAAAACAATGTGAGCATGCACTTCTTTTTAGTCAGTGAAGGAGGAGGAGGAGGTAAAAATATGTGAGGGAAAACAACATGGAGGCACCAAGGTCAGTGGAGAAGGTGGGGGAGTAGGTGCTCCAGGCACTGGAGCTGAAAACCCTCTGCCAGCCGTGGTGAAGACCGTGGGGGAGCGGGTGGTCCCCCTGCAGCCCATGGAGTCCAGTGGGATGCAGAGAACCCCCCACAGCCTGTGGGGAGGTGCCCACGCCAGAGGAGCAGGTGGATGCCTGCAGGAAGTTGTGATCCAGTGGGAGTCCCAGAGACTGAGTTTCAAAGGCCTTGCAGGAGAAAGGCCTTGCTCCCGGGATGGAAACAGCCTGGCCTCGGCTTGGAAGCCTGTAACCTGGACAGAAGAATCTCAGACTGCAGCAGATTTCAGGCGGGTGCTGCTCGTAAGATTGGACCCACGCCAAAGAAGTTCGCAGAGGACTGTCTCTCGTGGGAGGGACCCCCATGGCTAAGTAGAGGACGCTTCTCCCTGATGGACTGACCCTGACCAAAGGAAACCCCCATACCCTGCCCCCACCCCTGAGCTATTGGTTAGAAGGAAAGAGGGAGGGGATGAGCTCAGAGATGGCCTTAATAGGGAAGGGGTTGAGTAGAGAAACAGCATTTGTAGCAGAAGAATTGTGGTGGGGAACTGACTAAGAAAAGCCACATACCTTGCCCCAGCCCAGATCTGTTGGTTGGACGGAGGGAGGGGGTGAATAGAGAAACAGTGTCTGTAGTAGAAGAATTGTGATGGACTGACCTAAGAGAAAAAACCTCACACCCTGCCCCTACCCGGGAGTTGTTGGTTAGTTGAAAAGGAGGGAGGAGGTGAGCTGAAAAGCAGTGCCTTAAGATGGAAGGGGGAGTTAGTGAAGAAACGGTGTCTTAAGAGCTTATTTTTACCTCTGATTTATCCTCCGACTCTGTTAGATTAATAAATCACTATCTTTGCAACTTTAAGTTTCCTGCCTGCTTTTGCCCTCTCCAGTGCGGACTATTAGTCATCTTATCTCAACTCATGAGTCCAGCATGTTTGTGTTAGTTTTTTTCCTCTCCTCTGCATAGTTGCAGCAGGAGAGAGCAGAGAAAGCAGACATCGTGCCTAGCATTTGGCCAGGGTCAAACCCACGACAATATGCTGCCTTGTCTGACGTACTTCTAGCATGAACAAACTCCCTGGAATAGAGTCGTGAGGAAAAAATAAAAACTGATAAGCAGTCCCTAGAATTTAGTTGAGAGCATAGCTCACAGGGGGTTTTGTCGCTGTTGGGGTTTATGTGGTTTTTGTGGGGGTATTTTTTAGGTTTTTAAGAATAATTTTCAGACTTAAATGGCAAAAGTGAGGGTACTTTCTGTGTGGATGATAGAATGTAGTAACGTACTGCACTATAGAAGATTTCACTTAGACATTAGGTACCATTTTCTAACTGTAAAAACAGCATTAATTGCTTATGTAGGCTGCAACATCTCTGCTGATTTTTTTTTTCTTTTTTTTTTAAAGGAGTGAGATTTGTATCAGTAGAGCTTAGGGTATGTTAGATCTCACTGTTGATACATCAGGAAGTAGGACTGAGTAAATTTGTAAGATTGTGTCTCTCCTTTTTACCATAATCTTTGTTAAAATACTGACAATAACGCTAATGTTTTCTATTAGTCAAGTATTATCTGTTAATCATAGAATCACAGAATCATAGAGTCATACAATTATCTTGGTCTGGCTCTAACAGCTGGCATCAAATCCACTACCTGGTTAGGGCAGCAGCTGACACTGAGTCCTCACAGCAGTGACACACATGGGATACAGAGTGAGATTCCATAGAAAGAAATAGTAAAAAAAATATAGAAGGAAACAGGAGGCAGAAAACTGTTATACATGAAATGGGAGAATTTTGTCTTTCGCATGAAAGGTGACAAGGAATTAAATAACTAGTATAAGTTGAACCAGTTGAAGTTGTTAACAAAGTTTAAAACTAGGAGTTTGTAAGTTAAAAACTTAAGTTTGAAGACTCAGGGGTCATATAAAAGAGAAAACTTTATAAAATCATCTGAGTTCTTTTTGCAGATCAGGCTGTGCTTGAAAAGAGACAAAACCCCTCACCCTGTGCTGAGAGGCTAAAATTAGCTCCCCTGACACTTGACTCCATGGAAACATGAATTTTACTGAGAAAGTTTTCCCGCCTAGAAGTCTGAGGAACACCCCTGCCCGGAGACAACGAGCCATTGGTCAAAGGAGCTTACATCATCCCAGGACTCCATCCAATGAACTGGACTATAGAGGAACTCCACCAATCAGTTCCTACCTGGGAGGCGGGACAATGGGTGGTGCTGAGAGGGGCCAAGTCGGGGTATAAAAATGTCACACAGGTTCAGGACCCTGCTTTTTGCCTGCAGGTGTTACAGAGTGAGCTTCTGGGACTCTCTGCTCAGGACTAGCCCAGGCATAGCCTGGTGCTGGGAGAACTAGGCCAGCTTTCCAAATTTTCTCTTGCTTGGAATTGACCCCGGGCAAGCTCCAGCACTGTTGAGCTCCTTGTGTTGGGTCATTTTGCCTTTCTTTTTGGCATTAAGTGTCTCTGATCACTGGGACCCGGATTACTTTTATTATTTTATTCCTCCTCGTGTTGTGTGTTTTTAACAAATTTGAGTTCTGTTTTTTTTTTTTTTATAAAACAAAGAGAGTTGCCTCGTTTTTGACAGAACTCAGCCAGGCAGGTGTACTGACTGGTCATGTTTTACACAAGACCGGCCTTTCTTATAACATTTCCAGTCTTTATCCCACAAATTTCCTTGCCCTGCACATTGTCTCATCAGTTAGCACAGCCACTCTGATACCTTCCAATACCCTGGACCATCATTATAAGTTATAAAGTTCTAGTTGACCTGTAGTTCCTTGATAGCCCATCAATTCATGTGACAGAGGATGTTAATTTCCTGTGTTTGTCTCCATTATGTTTGATTTTTAGTTTTGTGTCTGTATGGTTTTTTTATGGTTTTCCCCTTTTCCACAGTAACCCATTTGACAAGGGACTCCATCAGTTAATCTTACTGAAATAATTGTTCCCTAATTCTACATGCAAGTCTATTAGTGTGACTGAGCAGGCTTGGGTCTTGTTAGTGCCTGTTACTGTCTCTCTAATCCTTGGTCAGTGAGGTTTGTGTCCTTATATGTTCTCATGTATGGCTTCCTCCTTTTCTCATTATTCCCTTTTAGCATTTAAACTGCCCTTGATCACATATCCGTAGAGGAATATTCGCTCTCTCCTCCCACATGCCCTTCAAAGTATCACAGTAACTGGAGTACTATTAATAAATTTATAATATGTCATTTACACTTTGTTTAAATTAACAAAAAATTCTTGACTTCATAGATGAGGTCTTTTCCACTTCTTGTCCACAAGATTTTGAGTGTAAAAGCGTTAACATAGAAGGGACAATAGTGTATATCAGTTGTGCCTTTCTTCCTTTCTCTGTCCCTTACTAAAATTCATTATATTTATCTTGCATTTAAATAGATACTAGAAATAGTTTGGGGTTTTTTCTTGCCTTACAGAAGTTTTTTCCAGATATAATCTCTGTTTAGTTTAATGTAACTTTCTAACTATTAATTAAATCAAATGCAAATGATACAGAAAGATCTAATCTACCCAAACTCCATGAATTAAAGTTCCTCTGGAAAGGGATGCTTTTCTCTTCTGAGCAACACTCTGATTCATAGATTTTAAAAGAAATGTCAAGCAAGCTTTCATGCTTAAGGTATGGAAAGAAAAGCAATCAAGCACTAGTCTGTGTTTTGAAAGACATATTTAAAAGCTTTGGAAAGAGTGTTTCCAAATAAAACCTAATATTTAACCAGATATTCTACACTGATTTTCATGCTAATCACCCTATTTTCAGCCTGTCTGCTGTTATTATAAGGAATACAAATTTTTTTAAAAAGTAATTGAAAAAGAATAAATAGGCCAAAGGGTAAAGCTTCAGTTAAATTTTTTTCTCCTCACTTGATAAAATGTAGGTGTTATGATCTTGCTAAGTGAAAATTTAAATAACTGAATATCATGAATAGTGGATGACAGGGCAATGCAAATGAGGGGGTAAGCAGTGATACCATCATGCATTGGTTTGGTGGATCACCTTCCTGACACTTGGTTATAAACCCACACGAACACATACTGTCACACCATCCTGCCACACACAGAAGCTGAGCACTCCAGGCATTGCTGCTGAGCCCTGCCCAGAGCCTGACTCAGAGACTGGGGGCAGTGTGTCACATGTCCCCAGGATGAGCAGGACTGACTCACTGGTGTGGTCACTGGGGCAGGTGTCAGGTACCTGTGCATGTGTGTTTGTGTGAGAGTGTCTGTGTGAGTGAAATACATTTCCTTACCCAGCCTTTTGTCCCGGTTTCGGAGACAAAGGTCTCAGGAGGAAAGAGTATCCCCTCTTCCCTCCACAAGGAACAAATCAAAGGCAGCAAATGAAAGTGACGAAAACCTGAAATATTTATGAACACAACAAATTAAACTATTGTTAACACAAACAACAACCAGGAAAGAAAAAAAACAGAGACGGGAAAAGAAAAAAGGGTGCTCGCTAGGGGCTGCAGGTTTCCCCGAAATGGGACCAGGGCCCGCTGGGGCCACTCTACGGGCCCCCCGCGGGGCTGGAGAAGAGGGAAAGGGGACAGCGAGACCGAGGGAGGGAGAAAAAAAAACAAACCAGCAAAAACCCGTCCTTCAAGCACTTGGGGGAGAGCAGGGCAGAAGAGCAACAGGGCAGAAGGGCAGGAGAGCGGCAGCACGGCGCCTCCTCCCCAGGCTCCCTCGGGCCGCTGGGCCCAGCCGTTATCGGCTGCTGCTGCTGCTCGAGCCGGTCCCTTGCACTGCCACCGGCTCCGGCCCCGCCCCCCAGGCCCACCGTAAAGGTGCCGCCACCCTGGGCATTTAGCAAACAGTTAAGGAATAGTGGCTTCATGCTGTCACTCCAGGACGCCTATTCCACTTCATATAGTCATGTTGGCAATGTTCTTTTCCCTCAATGACAGACAGTTAATAGATTGAAATAGTTTGTCTTCACGTATCTTGACACATTTGAGGTGATTAAGTGAATTTTAGCTAACCTAACTTATATATACTTCTTAATTGCACATAAAAAGTAAATTGCTGTCCAGCTTGAGGTTTAGAGAGATAGTAGCACTAATAAAAGTGGCCAGGTACAGAACACCTTTCATAAGTAATAAGTAGATGGTCCACACATCCACAATGGTGTAAATAAATTAGGAATTTTTGTTGATATAGAAAGAAAAATATTGTAGGCAAAAATAAACTCTGATTCAAAAGGTAAATAAATAGCATCATTAAAATCAATAGCTGATCTAAATTAAGGGAAGATCTGGGGGATAACATGAGGGTTTTTTGGCTTTCTAAATATTAGTAAACAAAGCAAATCTTAAACTATTCTCTCGTACTGACACTAACCTGTCACACAATACCATTAAATTCTCTTGTTCTCCCAAATACTGCGACTACTGCAAATTGTGTATTGGAAATGGCTACTGACTGGTGCTTCTTCCTGAAATATGCCCACAAATTGTTTGGGAAAGTGTTTGTCAGTTTGGGATGAGAGCACACCAGCAAACTGTTCCAGTAAATAATCAGGATAGATAATTTAGTCTGGGTGCTCGGGGACTGGCGCTATTTGTTTCATTCTTAGCTGCTTGAAGCTCAAGGGAACTGCCAGAGCCTGCTTCCAGACCACATGCTTGGGTGTCCTTTCCATGTGCAGAATGAGCCCACTCACCTCTGCCCCATCTCCAGCAGAATTAAAATGACCAAGCCTCTGTTATAAGAAAGGAGTCTGTTATTGTGCCTTAAAAATACATTTATACATATACAGTTGTATTAAAAAAGGTAGACTTGGTACATAGCTCCTATGTTTTCAAAAATACAGTTTCCATTAGTTTCAGCTTTTTGAAAAGTTTATGGGAAGCAAAAAATCTATTCTGCTCTACATTTTTAATCCCTTGCTCATTCCTGGTAACAAATATGATATATTGATTGAGGATTAATGCAGTATTTACATGTAGTGACACCTTGATATCCAATGCCTTTATCACTGCTAGCATTGTATGGAATGGAATCTGTTTAATACAGGAAAATTCTGGAAAAGTTACTAATTTTAAGGATGTTTAGATAAAATCTAGAAATGCTTAGTATATTAAATGGAATGCGTATATCCCACAGATTCTGTTAATTTAAAGGAAACATATGTTGCATAAAGTTTCTGAACAAAGCGTTTTAATCTAGGAATTCTTCTTAAAGTTCACATAGTGCATTTAGGTTAACTATACCACAGCACCCCAAAATTCTATATTTTATGAATTGTGAATGGTCTTTTTT
The DNA here is from genome assembly GCA_036785705.1 of Acanthornis magna. Lineage (NCBI taxonomy): Eukaryota > Metazoa > Chordata > Aves > Passeriformes > Acanthizidae > Acanthornis > Acanthornis magna. The sequence goes on along the minus strand of JAWUZG010000004.1, from coordinate 41,760 downwards.
AAGCAGGGCACTACTTCAATTACTTTTTTTAAGCTTTTCTAAAAACTGTGAAGATGTCAAGCTGATTTGCCTGAACTTTTTTTTTTTTTTTTTCCAGGCAGAAAAATGAAGCAAACATGATAATTTAATTAAATTTTAGTCTGATATGAATATCTATTGGTTTTGTTGGATTTTTTTTAACCAACAACCACTTCTCCTTTAAATAAAAGCAATAATTAATTGATGTTTATCAAACATGCTTTACTGAGTAAGTGGCTAAAATTCTTCAGATGTCAAATCAATAAACATCCTAACTATATGCTTTAACTTTAAACATATGATTTACCTGACTAGTGAATCAATTTATGTATTGGAAGTGTATTTTGTGTTCAAGTGATTCTTCTTTTCCTTGGCTTCAAACAAAGGAAAAAAGGCTAATCCCATCAAAGGTGTTTTTGTCATTATTCAGTCATTACTTGCATTACATTTCAGAAAACAGTAACTTTTAGCACCCTCACCCTTTTCTCTTGTGTAAATGAAATACATATGATCATTCGAAAGTTGTCTTTAGTCTTCAAACAATTAAAATTTCATTCTTTTACTCGCTTTCATTAAAATGGAGAGGTGAAATTAATTAAAATTAAATCTTTATGTAGCTGCATGAATAAGACACAAGCATATTGGCTGTGTTTTTCAGACTTTCCACCACCCTTTTTACTACAGTTTTTGGAGCAAACTATTAAGGAAGAGTGCAGTTTTAATAGCGTATGTTGTCTTCTACTAAAAACAATATTAAAAAAAAAAAGACAGAAAGCAATACCACAATAAGCATGTAGAGTATATCCGCAGTTTAGAATGTCCCAATTGCACATCAGAATATATTATGGAAATAGTGTGGTAAAAAAATACAGAAGATACTTTTTTTTTTACATTTGGAGAAACTTCTAGGGATTGTTACACTTAGGTGAATGAAATTTGTCGGCTTACATAATAGGCAATAGGTAGTCCACTTATATCCCACTGTCTGGTCTGAAACATCTCAAAAATTGTTTTATTTTTCTGTATCAAGAAATTCTTTCATTCTTTTTAAAGTTATCTTATTCTGCTGTTTAGAAGTTCATGGCAAGTAGATTTTTAAATTACAACATCTCCAAAAATAAAAACCTATCTTACAATTTTTATGACATTTGGGAGTAGCTTTACTGTTGAAGCCAAATGAGTAAGAGGAAAAGGAATGAATCCACAGAAACAAACTGAAAACCTTGTAGCACATACAGTGGATAATAGCTTTTCCATTCTCTGAATAATTCTTAGCATGACTAGATCATCCAAATTATTGTGTAGTAATACGAAAGCTGTTTGCTATTAGTATAATCATACATGTCACAAGGAGTGATGATGGCATATTATACAGTCAGAATTTACAGAATATAGCTGTCAATGTTATATCTGAGCTTCTTTTCAAAGGAACTGGTGTTTAAAGTTTGAATCTGAACTTCTACTTCTTGGGGAAATGGAAGTGCTGTGAACTGGTATCGTAAGATTATATCAAAGAAATGCGGATTAGAAGAGCAGATAGTCTGCACAACTGCACAATATAGTTCATAAAATCTTTATGTCTTCAAGATCAAAGCTCAGCACTTTTCAGTTTTCTACACCTTGGCACCATTCTTATTCTAGACTTCTGCTTTGCATTTTGTTCAATGTTGATTGAAGAAAAAGAAAAATCATAGTTTTCTGTTGTTTGTTCTTGTATTACCAAGAAGCCTTGATTCTTAGGCTTGATATTTTTTATTTAATTTGATTCAGAGATAAGTACTGTTTCCTCTGCAATATGTGCAGGGTTATTATTTTCTTTGAATTCCTGCGAGGGAACAAAGGTGACTGAGTTATTTCATCACCTGTCCTTTACTTTCTTATTTTTTAAACTTATTCTTTGTTGGACTTCTCTTTACCCATACATATAGGAAAGCAATGGCTTATTGTCCTTCAAAGCTACTGGAAATACTCCAGTTTAAAGCTTCTAAATAACTGCAGGTTAGTTTCTATGTAATACTTTGAAACAATAAACTGGGATAGAATATTTTTTCTCATTAGTTTTGAGAAGTTTTTCACTTCTTAAGCTATTATTTTTTTCTCTTTGAACAGCTGTAAGTTAAACATTTCTTTCATTGAATGAAAATATTGCTTGGTTGCTAAATTAAGTAAGAATATTTATCAAAAGTATTTTCAGATTAGCGAATACTTCCTTTCTTATTTAGGGGGAAGATTTACTTGCAATCTCTACTTACAATATAGCTTGGCTAATTATCTTCAGAGAAAAATCATAAATTATACTCAGTTCAGTAATGTAATTGGATTGTATATTTTCAGTCAAAAAGTCCAATAGCTCAAAAATGCTCCTGACCACTAAAACCACATTCATAATTCCATGCTTCATTAAAGTCTCATAAGAGGTGAATGGAGAAGAGAAAAACACTGGCTGTTATTGCCTATGTAGTTGCTTTCAGAGGAGTGTGAACACATTCTGGAGTCTTTGTAGATAATTATCCAAAAGCATCTGTTAAATGGTCATTATTAATTTACTTGGCAAATAATGTGAGGGTGTCTTAGAAAATGAGAGGAATGAAATAGATAACATAATGCTGTTACCATAGACACCTACGAGGCATACAGTCCTTGAAAATTGCTTGAAGTTCTTACCACAGCAAAACAAATATAAAGTTGTTACAAAGAAAACCAAGGGCAATCAGAGGTAGAGAATTACTTTCATAAGAAGAAAAGTAAATAAGCTAGGATCCATCAGCTTGGAAAACAGTAGCCAGCAGAGGATATGCTAGTGGTCTAAACTCATGGATAGATAGAAAAGGCAAATAAGGAATAATTTTTTGGCTGTATCTCATTATCTTAAACAAACAAGCTAATTTAAAACCAAACAAAATCTCTACAAAACTATTCCTACTAAATAATAAAGTAAAAAGTTTAAAACAATTTTTTTACACACATATATATATAACAAGGTTACTTTAAGAATTACACTGGCAAGTAACTGCAGGAGCATTCAAAAATAAAGTATGCGAATTTAAAATGGATGGCTTTAGGCTACAGTCCATGTAAATACTATAGTATTAGAGAAAGAGAAGCTTGCTTGTCTCCTTTTTCTTCTGCTTATGTTGTAAGACTCTGTAGATCAAAGTTAAAAACAGAATGCTGGTCTGCATGGAGCATTTGTTTTTCCCTAGTATGGTTGCTTCTGTGTTTTTAACTTCTGAGTAGCCCTGTACTTAAGCCTGCAATGTGCAAGTCTTATGCTACTACAATTGGATTTACTGCATGACAAATAGTACCAATAAAACCTCTTTTTAATCATCTCACCATTATCATCTACCCAGAAACTGCAATATTTTTCAAACCTCAGAATATATTTTTCGTAATGTTAAATTAACATGCAATGAACAGTACCTATCAAATATTTGGGGCCTTGCTGGGGTACTTTTGCTAGGAGATTAAAACAATGAAATGAGTATTTGACTGTTCAATAACGTTAGTTTTGATATTAGCAGCAGAAGTGTTTTTCCAATTTTAACACGAACAAACACAATTACCTTGTATATTCTTCCTAGGCTTATGTTTTAGAGCAAATGTTGAAATCATCTTGGTCCTGCCCCCACCCAGTGAGTGTTGCAAATGCCTTCTTATTGAGTGCACAAGTTTTCATTATTTCCAGGAATTATAGCTGCAATAGAAACAATGATTCAACATATTTGAATTTAATGACCTATTCTTTCAAAACTGTAGCATCTACTGTAGAAAAATCTTCCTGAGTTAGTACTTGTTTTGGTCTTCTATATATTTAGTGTTTTGGAAGCTGGCCTCTGTGGTTACAATTACATGGAGAAATTGGTCTGTTCTACTCACTAGCCTCTAAGTAAATTGCCTACCAGGGCTTGTGTTTAGATTGATCACGGCAAGCTTCCTCAAAAGCCATAATGTGCTATATATCACTCGTCTCCTGGTTTCCTTCAAGTTTTATATGATACTTTTGGAATCATAAAACAGAATTATTTTGTCAATGATGTTAGTTTCTTTTCAGTTCAGGGCATAAGACATTATGACCATAAGATATTACGGAAAAGGTTGGAACTGAATGTATTTTGTTGGTGAATCAAAGTTTGTGGGGATGAAAGTGTTTAAAAGATAGGAAAAATTATTTAATTTTAAATCTTGAAACCAAACTTTGCTGCATTCAGTGTTGTGCTAAGCAATGTGTTGTGCTAAGGATCATTTTATATGCTGTGGTAATTATCATGGGACTATACACAGCAATCTTTTCTTAGGTTACCTCTGAGTACACAATGCCATGAAGCTCAGGTTCAGCCATTAGTGTTGATGGCTGCAAGGCCTTAGTGGTTCCTCCTCCAGGTGGAGGTGTTCTCTCAGGTCTGAGGGCTCATCAAAGACACAAGCTGAGGCTGAGGTAGGCTGGTGGCCACTCACCTTTCTCTTCTGATTTTCCTTGTTTATGCATGATAGACTTTTCTCTGCTCCTCTGTTGGGCAACAGAGCTAAGTGTTCAGTTCACACTCAGAGTAGAATAAGGGAAAGCAAATGATTTAACGTTTGCCTTGAAAGAAAATGATGATTTTGGAGTAAAAAAATCAGCGTTTTTTAAATAAGTACAAATATTACTTTGCCATTGTTTGGAAATCTAATTTTCCTAAATGGCATTCAGGGTTTATTTCTGTGTAATACATAATTGCTATTGTACAGTCTTAAACTTAGCACTTGCACCAGACTTGGTGAACTTTAATTTGCTGTTCTGCTAACATTTTTTAAATATCTCACTGCTTCCTCTGCCTGCCCAAAAAAAAGCTATTTGAAAGTTAAGGTACTGATATAAAAATATTAAATTGTAATCAGAGACAAGCACAAAAATTCTATGTTTAGTATTCCAGTGACACTCACAATGGCACTGAAAATTATCTAACTTCTTTGTCTCTGTGGTTTATGTAGCAGAAGTGGGAGGAATGCAAAGACAGGTCATATTTCCAGTAAGGACACACTCATTTTGTAGTATTAGTGAGATACACAGCTATTTTTTGAGAGTACATTCTGATGTGTGCTTCAAATGCTTTCCTAAGAGGCTTAATTTAATGCTGTACACATATATGGGGCAAAGTATGTCAGATTCCAGAATAAACTGAGAAAAACTAAAATGCAATTTGACTTCTTCAATGTAAGTTAACTCATTTTAAGAATTAGTTGCTGATTGCCAAGTATTTTCTCTACCAGAAATACTTTCAAATTTATACTCAAGAATAAAAATCTCTGTCCATTGCTTCATATGATATTTGACTATGCTAATATATAGTTTACTTTATGAGCTAAGAAAATATATGGCATTACTTTTATCTACACCTTACATGAAATGAAGCTGATAATCCTATTAAAATAGTCAAATCAACAATTCTTCAAAGGGAAGAGGAAAAGGATAAAGAAGATAACTTCTCTGTACTATTTCTGTATAGTTTCTCTGATGAATAGCAAATACTTTTTTTCTGGTTTTTTTGTTTTGTTTTGTTTTGTTTTAGGCATGTGGATGGGGTTTATTGGGTTGTGTGTTTGGCTGTTTGGCTGGGAGCTTGGGGTGTTTTTGGTTGTTTGGGTTTTTGTTTTTTTTCAAATATAGGCGCTCATAATGACCTTCTAAACCAATACTTTAGTGCTCAAATAGCAGGGTTTATTTCTAATGGAAGACCTTTGGAGTGTTTGGTCATTAATTTAAAAAGGATGTGTCAATATCTGACAATTCTTGAAAATGTACTCACTTTTATTTCATTTCCTAAATGTGGTTCAAATTATTCATGCATACACTGAACTATGGGTATATTATACAGAATTTTAAGGTAGATCAGTGAACATTCCTAAATTTATACACTGGCTTGTAATAATTGGTAAGTCTTTCTCTTGAAGCCTCAAGAAAATTCCCTCTAAACTGGCTGAGATTCTATAGTGTATAGCTGTCATAGCTGCATAAGACATCTCTAAATAGGATGTGTTATGCAGGTGTCATTTCAGGCTGTGACTTTTAATTCTCATTTTGCAATGGCTTCAGCTTAGTTTAATTTAGGTTCATTTATTTATTTAATTTTGCTAGCAGCAGATCAACAGTACAGTGTTCCTCCTTTGAAGTAACTGTTCAGAGAGGGCTTTAAAGGAGTGTCTTTTACTGCAGTCTTCGTAACACTTGCTGTATCAGTACCTTTCTCTGATCTCGTGTATTTCCCACAGTCCTTTGCAGATCTCAAGCTGCACCTTCTGAGTTCAATGCTTCACCAAAAAAAACCAGTAAAAAGGTAAGAAAAAAGCAATGTGTGCATGTGTGCGCTTAAATGCCAGCTTTCAGTAAAGGTATCCAAAGTCTTGCCAACAGACCAAGGGGTTGCAGACACCAATGAGCCAGAAAAAACAGAGATATATTGTGCAATTGTGTTGAGAACTTAGTAACTTAAATAAACTGATCAACTTCAATAAGACTACTTGCTCAACTGAGGATTCGGTAAGGTGACTGAACTGTTTCCCAGTCTGGTATGTATCACCTTTAGAATTGCAAGGTTTGGGTCTCATAGGTGCTAAAATTATTAGTCTTAGTAGAGAATTATAATCTTTTACTTTTTAAAAAAATACGATCCGGGATAATTAAAGTAATCCGGACATAAATGTAAATAATATTTGATGAATATACATAAGGCATATTCCAATTGTACTTTTACACTAAAAACAAAAAGCAAATTAATCCTCTATATTCTCTAGTTCTGCATAAATAAACATGTTCCACAAGATGAGTTGAAAAAAAATCTGAGTATTTTCTTCTCTTTTCAGACTTCTGCAGCACCAGCATTTTAGTATTTATTAGGTTAGTAGAAATATACTCTGAAGAACATTTACAGATAACTTTAATTCTTCTAGTGCAGGTTAAAAATCTAATTATAGGTACCAAATTATATTTGTTTCCAATTAATTTTTAAATTAATTCTGGCACTTTAGACTGTTATCATATAACTTTTTATATTCCCAAAACTTTTTGTGATGCCCAAATATATCAGCATCATTCCAACTCTTTTTTGGATCTAATCTATTCTATGGATGAATTTAATTTTCATTTCTCAGTGCTGTACAGAGTACTCTTCTTCATCCCCTGGCTTTTACAGGGCTCTCTGTGTTGGCACTTCTTGATTATAGTGATATTCTGCAGATGTGCTCCTTCTCAGAACTGCTTGCATGAAGAAAAGCAGATAGGAAACCAGATTTACTTCTGTGAAGACTCTTGCATAAGAAGAGTAAATCCATCTGCCACTTTTAAACACTTGATGGTATCTGAGCACAAGCAAGTTACCCCCTGCAATGTGTTTTCTATCTCCCTTTTGCAGAGTTGGCAATTCTAACTCAATTTGTCAGACTATGGCAAGAAGCATGTATAAATGACATATTTTGCTGAAAATATACAAATACATGAAAATATCAGCTGAAAAAAGTAATGACTCCTTTGATACCATATTGTGTGACACTAATGGTTAGCTGATGAAAACTATACTGGCTGGAATAAGTTCCGATAGAAACCCTTTAAAGCTTGGGGACTAACAGGTGGAAAAGGCAAACCCAAAATAATTAATATAGTTGCTAGATAAATTATTCTGCCAGTTTAGTCAGAATTGGCATGGTCTTGGTTGGAGCGGTGTATTTCTTGTGCTTGAAGCACGTGCCACAATGTTGGATATTGCTAATGAACTGAGGAGTGCAGGCAGGTAATGTTTCTCTACCTGCATTCAGCTTGCCTTTAGCTGAACAGAATAACAAGCAGGCCTTTTCATAAAGAGCTGGATGAACTGCAAAATTGTTGTGCCATGGGAAAGTGATGAATGACGTCTACTTTAAACAGAACTTTTATAACTTTATGTGACTTTAGTCCAAATATAGCATATTTTTATAAAGGAAGTGAAACATGGAGGAAGGATGAACTGTTTGGTTTGAAATTTAGGTCTCTTTCTTAAAAGTGACCCAGAAACCAAACTCAATTTTTATTTATCTGTATGTTAACTTTGGTGAGTTCATTTACAGCATGATGTTTAGCAAGATTAAAATATTTTCTGAGTACAACGAGTGTAGTCTGAATCTCAGAGTGCCATCAGAAAGAACTAAAGGAGAGAGGGAGAGAGGAACCCACACTGAAGAAGGTTTGCTGGCAGGATTTATGACCCTGTGGGGCAAGCCAACACTGAAGCAGTCTGTTCCTAAAGGCTTGCAGCCTGTGCAAGGAAACCACTCCGGAGTAGTTCATGAATAACTGTGGCCCATGGGAGAGAACTCATGGTGAACCAGGGAAAGAGAGCAAAGAGTCCTCCCTCTGAGAAGGAAGGAGCAGCAGAGACAACGTGTGATGAACTAAATGACAGCCCCATTCCTAGTTCCCCTGCACTGCTGAAGGGGAGGAGGTAGAGAAAATTGGGAGTAAAGTTGATCCTGGGCAGAAGGAAGGGGAAGGTGTTCTATGTTTTGTTTTTCATTGTCATTGTCCATGATTTATCTGATTTGGTTAGTAAATTAAATTATTTTTCCCCAGGTTGGGTTGATTCTACCTCTGATGATAATTGCTGAGTGATATTGCCCTGCCCTTTTCTTGACCCACGAGCCTTTTGTTGTATTTCCTCTTCCTTGTCCCATTGAGGAGCAGCTTTGGTTGGCACCTGGCATCATTCTACCCACCACAACAGTTTTTAATTTTCTCTCACATATGCCTAAGAGGTCATATAATCACTGCTCGAAAGGAAACACAATGATCTTGTTACATTGTAAAACTGTCTTTTGTTATATACATTGTATGTACTTTTCTCAGTAAAAGCAGATACAGAGGGGAGCCTTTAAAGGAGACAGGATCAGATTTTCATTTTTCTGTCTATGAGTAGGCTTAGCTGTGGGTCCCTGGGGGAAAGTGTACTCAGTAATGGAACATTACAATTGAATATGCAGGACTTTGGTAGATTTTTCTTGCTTTGTTTTATCTGTTGACAAAAGACAAATCTTGAGCAGCTTTCTCACAGGTTATAAATGTTTTTTGAAAAATTTCCTGGGTTCATGCAGTATCTTGTTTCCTCAAAACCAAGTTACCCATTTGAGACTATGTTACTAGTTTTCCTTCCTTCCTTCCTTCCTTCCTTCCTTCCTTCCTTCCTTCCTTCCTTCCTTCCTTCCTTCCTTCCTTCCTTCCTTCCTTCCTTCCTTCCTTCCTTCCTTCCTTCCTTCCTTCCTTCCTTCCTTCCTTCCTTCCTTCCTTCCTTCCTCTTTCTCTTCTCTTCTCTTTGTTTTTTCTTCTTTTTATGTGTCTATCTGACACTGAATCAAATGCTTTACATTCAATATATTCTTGACAAAGTAAAATTTGGACAATAATTTATACATTATATCAAGTCATTGAAATGTGAATAATTGGGGTAAAATAGACTTTGAAAGGAGTTAATGCTAATGCACACTATATTTTCCTAGACTAGATATTCCCCTTTTTATTGGTGGTGAAATCTCATCAGTATCTCAACAACAGAAATTTTAAGGATGTTTAACTGAATCTTTTTGTACGGTTTGGACATGAGTGAGTAAATTAATCTTAAATATATATATATATCTAACTTAGCAAGGGTACATTATTTTGGCATGAGATCTTCCTGAATGACAGAGTTGGCTGTTTCTGAAAGACTCAGTATAATTTTCTAAAGAGTGTTATTCTAATTTCAAAGCATGTAGAATGTGAAAAATGTGTTTAGGTTTCAATTTCAAGACACAGAATTTCCAAATTTCTCAGATAAATGATGTATTCCTTTGTAGGTCAATTTTTTATTTTCTCTTATCCCTACCTCCTCCCAGAAACATAGGATTTTTTTTTTTAATGGCCTTATTAAGATACGTATTTATTTATATATCTGCGGTCTATTAAAAAATCACAAAATTTTGAATATCACATCCTCAGTCTGCATAAGCCAGCATGTTTTCAACAAGCATTTACATTTACATCAGCTGAAGGTGGGTTCAGCACCTTTCCTGCCAACACAATTATGGCTTGCTACTTCACCGCTCAGAGAAACAAACAGACATAACATATACAGTGGTTAAAGAATCAACCTCTGACAAGTGCTGTTTTAAACTTCTGTTCACTTTCAATGTTGTCTGCTAGAAAACATGCTGGAAAATGTTCTTTGTGTTTAAAAAAAATCATATAACTGGATATAGTGACTGCAATTATATTTTTTCTTCTGGTATTGCCAGGGTGCAGTGTAGCTTTTTTCTTTGTATCTTTCAGATACACAAGGATTTTGTTCTTGTCTCATTTGTGTTTATAGACAGTATACACTGAACCTATACCTATTTTCTGAAACAACTGTATGTCTCAGGGTTTGAGTGTGTCTTCTTTTATACACATGTTTTTGTTAACCACTATACAAATTTACAGAAAACCAGGTAATTTTTATAACTCATTTTATTTTCTTTCCCTGGGAGTGAAGTAGTTGTGTTAAACCATAGGAATAATACATACTGTATATTTCATGGAATTCATGTAATTTCATGGAATCGAAGTAAATTTGGGCAATTTGCAAATTTATATACATGCTTACAAGTCAAATATATTACGGTAAATAAGTGAATAATATTTATATTGCTCTGATAAGCCTCATTGCAGGTTTCAGAAAATCAGTATCAGCAAATCAGCAAATTAAAACTCTGTTATAGCTGTCCTATATAGTGATTTACAGTATTGCAAGTGACAATGAAAATACCCTTAAGTTAATCTAATTATCTACTTTCAGAAAACCAAAAAGGAATACACTACAGTTGTGAAGACAATGGGGGAAGGGGTTTTTATTTATCTGACTTAACCAGATCTAGTATGTTTAAAGTAAAGATTGAGACAAGAATGACCAGAAGGTTTGAACTGACTCCAACAAATTCCATGTAGCCACACTACACCTTTTCACTTCTCTGTGATCTGGTTGTTAGTTTTCTGAACTCTTTAATTCTTGTCTTGTTATTTCACTTGATGTGTTGTCCACCTTTAGAAGGAGTTTTATTACACATAAGAATAAATTAGGCTGTGCTCTTAAAAGGACATTATTCTTACCTCTAATTTTTAAACCTGCAAAGAATTTAGAATAAATTAGATCTTTATACACAGAGATTAGGTATGATGAATTAAAAAAATTAGAAAGTCAGGGATAAAGAACCTTACCAGAGGAAAGAAAAGTCTAGAATACAATCCTCACTCTAAGAAATCTCTGCATTTTGCAGTAAGGAGATACGGAAACAAGTGTGCAAACACTATTGAGGATTTCAACAATTACATTTCTGCTGTTTCCATAGTACCAGCCTAGAGTTACCTCCTGATTTCTAGCTTTCTGAAGTTAAGAATTATGTATTTTTCTTCCACAAAAGAAAGCTTTCACCTGCAATTTTTTCCCCTCCAATTACATCTCCTGTATCCCCACTTTATATTTTGCCTGTTACTCTCATAAAATCGCAAAATAAATGTTTGAAATTTCATTAGTGGAAAGGAATACAGATTGTCCCTTCCCATTGTGGCCATTGCCAATAAATATGAAATAATTTTGCATGAGAAAAGAGAAAGTATTATTAAAAGCTTATTGAAAATACAATTGTTTTTACTGAACCAAGCAATGGCAATACCTTTCATGTGCTCTGAGAATAACTAGCAGATCAAGACACTCTAAGTTTTAGGTGAGTGGATATTTGTTCCATGAATCCTAAGCAGCCTTGGATATCACACAGATTTAGCATTTTTAGGCATGCAGAGCAACAGGAATTGAAAAGCTAGTAACAAAACAGATGGCATCTCTACTTGAGGATATCTAAAGAATTAAATGGGATTATTGTTGCATTAGCTATCTCTCCTTCCCATCAACTATGTGAAGGGAGGGAAGCTTAATTATATATAATGCTGTATACCCCATGCAATCCAAAATATATTCAATTGATTTTCCATTACTCTGAAAGTTGCCAGTAATTATTCAAGTTCAAGAGAAAATGCAGTACTGATCCAACCCACGAGCAAGAAATACAGAAGGAACTGAGAACTCATAATTATGGATTTCAGTTTGAATGGATATATTCATGTGTGTACATATACTTTCACATGTATATGTATGTGTAAATTATATGAACTTGACTTTACATACATAACTATGTATAGAGAAACTATATATGTGTACATGCATATCTGCATTCAGATATAAAATAGCATTGGAATGAATGTTTCTTCTGCTCTCAGTCAGCCACTGAGAGCAGAAGACCAGAAGGAAAACCTGAGGAAAAACACCTTAGGACATTGGTTGATGAAAAGCTCAAAAAGACCCAGTAGTGCATGCTTGCAGTCCAGAAAACCGACATCACCCTGGACGGCATAAAAAAAATTGTGTCCAGCAGGCTGAGGAAGTGATTGCCCCCCTCTACTCTGCTCTTGGGAGACTTGGGGTGCTGCATTCAGCTGTGGGGGCCATAACACAAGAAGGATTTGGACCTGTTTGAGAGAGTTCAGAGGAGGTCCACAAAGATGATCAGAGGGTTGGAGCACCTCTCCTATGAAGGCAGACTTGGAGAATTGTGATTGTTCAGCCTGGAGAAGGGCAGGATCCAGGGAGAAATTCTAGCAGCCTTTCAGTGCCTAAAGCAGCCTACAAGAGAGCTGGAGAGGGACTTTTTACAAAGGCTTCTAGTAAGGGAAATGGCTCCCAACTGAAAAAGTTTAGGTCTAGATTAGATATTAAGAAAAAATTCGTTATTGTAAGGGTGATGAAACAGTGGAACGCATTGCCCAGAAATGTTGTGGACAACCTGGAGGTTTTCAAAGCCAGGTTGGATGGGGCTTTTTCTTGTACTAGTGGCAGATACCTTTACCCATGGCAGAGGAGTTGTAACTGGATGATCTTTAAGGTCCCTTGCAAGCCAAACCATTCTATGATTTGAGGAAATATGTATTTCTCAGAAGGTGAAAACAGTGTTCTGAGATCTTCATTCAGATGACCTTATGCAGTAGTGAGATTAATCTGAAATATTAACTCTGAAAATTTCCCATGCAGAGTATCTGATTTTTACTTTAAATTTCAGAGTGACCATCTTTGCTCTGCCATCAGGCAATATTCACAGAGGACCCTGACTATTCTGTTCAGTTTTGTTTCTTCGTTTTCTGCTAAATGCAAGGAATTGTTACTAGAGAAGTGTCAAAGAAGTGAAGAACATCTGAATAAGGTCTGTTTCATCAAAACATGTTGTAAGTTACACTTCAGTAATTTGGCAATGTAATTAGGTTAATGTAGTGTTCACATTCAGAAAAAGAGGAGTCTCATGTGTCACTCTTGACAGGAGTTGGGCCTAGCTGACAGCAGTGTTAGCATAAAAACCTAACTTTGGAAACACACCCTGAGCTTACCCAGCGTGTCAGTCAGTGTTAAAGCCACAAAGCCCCAAGAACTTTGCAGAACACATATTGAGACTGGCAGTGGCCACCCACTTTTCTGCTGGACCCCACCATCTTTCTTATGGGACAGAAGCATCAGTAAATTCTTTTAAAAGTGCTGTGATTACGTCTATATATCTGTATATCTGTATCTTTGATTATACCCTGTATATTTCTGATTAAAGTGCCTCATCATCCAAGTCCATATAATATCCAATATCTTTTTAATCTTAAATTTGTCTGAAGGAAAAAATAAACAAGTATTTGAATGTGTGAAATATATGAAGCAGCTTCTTTCTCCTGATATACCTTCCTCTTATATTTTTCCATCTTTTTGTCATTGCTTTCAATTTTCTGTTATATCTATTTTTTGTTGCTTATCTGTGTATAGACATCTGATTGATAAGTGCAAAATTTGCCAACTTAAACCAGGTTGATAACATATAACAATCAAATGCTTTATTTAAACTTAACCTTTTAAATGTTCTAACAATGCTATCAAATGCTAAAAATGCCCAGTCCTGTGAATGCAATGGCAGGAAGCTAAAAGTTATGAGAAAAAGGAAAAGAAAATTTAAAAAAGGTCAAAATAATGAAGTTTCACATCACCAGGAAAATATAACCAATAGGAAAACAGCATCTTATCGACCAATGCCCTAAACACTTAAAAATATTTCAAAATAACAAATCAAATATAAGTAAGAAATTACTAGAGAGGAAAATAAACTTCAAGACCCCTTTATCAAGATTGCCTGAACTGACAGTAAAAAGTTCTGAAATAAAATTTAATGAGAAACAGAAAGTCAGATGAAGAACTGCAATGGTACTCAGGGTTGATAAGAATCTTATGTACTACTACCATCATTAGCATTATCATCAATAGACTAGGAATCACAAAAGACTATTTACTTACTTTTTTTTCCTGGTCCTTTTTTTGTTTGGCGTTTTTTTTAGGTTTTTAGGGGTTGTTTTTGGTTTTGGTTTTTTTGCAGGGTGAGATGGCACACATAGGGTTGGGGGACAGGGGGTATGGAACTGTGCATATTTCAGAACTTCCATCCACAGAACAAGAGTTTAAACTCTATATTCAAAATTTCTACATGTCTTAGCTCTGTCTTCAATCATTACGAATGAATTCTACAGATTTCACTAGGGAACATTTCATTACAAGTGCACTTTCTTAGTACTGGGATCAGACTGTGCTGCAATAATACAAATAAAACCATTTATTTAGAAAATAGCTGGTAATGCAATACTGCATTTACAGAACATGGACTTGCATACCTATTTGAGTATTTCACTGTTACTGCAACAAAACCATGATATATAAATGAAAAATAGATAGGTGAAATATAATGCGGCTGTAAATTAGCAAACTAGATTTTTTTTTAAAAAAAGATGTCTGTTGATTATATGAGTTTTGATTAAAGATATTTTTTACCTACCAAAAGGATTCTGAACTTATATCTATTTTGGCCCTTGATTTATACCGGTATGCAAATATATGGTATAAAATGAGACACATTATTCAAGATAATAGTGACAGTACATCATTATGATGTATGCTGTAGGTATAGTCACATTTAGCTTTTGTTCAGAGTACTTGTGGTTCTAACATACATGATTTACTCTGTTATCCTAAAAAGCATTTCTCATTTGAACATCTGACTTGCCCTTTTTTTCATACCTTGATGGCATGCTAAAATAGTTATTATAGTTATAGTAACTATATGTGATCTAATAAAATACTATTATTTTTACTATTACTACTACTAGGCTCACCAGTGCAATTACTATTATTACTTCTACTATACTAACATCTAATGTCAAGTAATATAAAATAAAAAACGAACCCTTATACTCAAGCATTATATTCTTAATAATAATGATATTGAAGGATGATAAAAGGAAAATAATAACAAATAAGGACTGAAGAAAATAATAACAAATACCATATAAGATGAAAATACTTGAATTTCAACATATAAAAACTTATGATGATTCTTCTGAAAAAACAAGACAATTAAAAGGTTTCAAAGTTTTGTAGTGTTTGCTTCTTTAGGCTGTGTTGTCTTTTGCACATTTACTGTCTTTTAGAGACACTTATTTTCATTTAGAAAGTAGTCCTGAACTACAGAACTAAGAGGATCACTTTTGAAGGTTGCTGATAGGCAATTAAAGAGAACTCTTAGCATTTGAAATTAAGATTACCACTTCAGGATTCAGAAATTACCTGATCCATGCTGTTAAATTCATTTAACAGTGCAAAAGAGGCCTTAAATAGATTTAGTCATATTTTATATACTCTAAGCATGAATTTGCACTCATTTGATCAAAGGAAACAATAGTATTATTTGTGTCTGATATTTGAAGCCTTATGGTGTTAGATGACTCTGGTCAGGCAGGTAAGTTGAAGTGTGATGCCCATACCTGAGCTAGGCAGGTGACCCCCTTTATAGACCATGGCAAGAATTAGCGTTTATAGGCTATGATTCACCTCGTGCCCAAAATGACTGTCCAAACGGTGTCAGATAGATAACTTACTACGAATATCTGTTTCATGTTATTGATTGCAAGGCAAGATCAGATCTAAATTACAAACATTCAAATATGGGAAACAAATCTTATCCTTAAAAAAAAAAACAAAACAACAAACCAAACCCATTTGATTAGTTTACATTTCTGTGAGGAAAAGAAAATGGAAAATAGCACATAGCAGCGTATATTTGTATTTCTTTTTTTTTTTTTTTATTGACAGCAATCAATTGATGATTTTTTTTAAAATCTTGCTTCTCCTAGAGTATAACTGGGTGACTTCTGAGCACGCATATTCCGTTATTGCTACAAGACAATATTGTGGTGTATCTTCTCTCATTATCTCATTAGCTGTTCTGGCCCTCCATGCCAAGTCATCCCTTGATCATGAATTACCCTTTCTGAGCATTTACAGTTTGAATTTCCCCTTCAATCTGTAAGTATTCATTACAAAAAAGTTATATTTCAGCTTGATCTAAACAGTTTTTAAGCCCTCAAGTAATCATAGTCATTAAGAATAAATTTAAAGTTTTAAAAAGGTTTAGCTACCTTAGTAACATCCTTTTCAGCAAGAACTGATGGCAAAATACTTACAAACTTGTATTTAGAGGAAATTAGAAACCAACCAAGGCAGTTGAGTATCAGTGTGGTATAATTTCTGTTCTTGTTAGATTTGTATGTTTGACTATTTAATTTTTCATATCTGGCTGCTCCAAAAATTCCACAGTGATATCCACTCTGGATTATGGCATATCCATATGACAAGCAGAGTAGCTACTTTTTATAGTACTATAGAAACTGTGCTGATAATATTTTGCTTGAGTTGGTTCAGTCACAAAGTAGACATGGAAGACCTCAGGGTCTCTAACTATGTCTTTTAAAACAAAAGAATACCTGCTGTTTTACAAGGACCTTTAAAGATACCCTAAAACTAAATCTGTCCTTTATATTTTCCTAGATCAATAACTTTCATATCAAAGCAAATAAATTATGATATCGCAAAAGTCTCTGAGGCAAATCTGAGTAAGGTGGAGCACCCCCCCCAAAAAAGCAAAAGTTCAAAGACTATGAACTACTATTTCCCAGCTATAAGAAATTAATATTCCAAAGATGAAACTGTACATGTTGTTTGTAATCTTTTGTTCTCACTGCATTCAGCTCAAAATTAGTGAGACAGACAGCAGAATCACTCAATAAAAATTAACATGGCCATTTATGTAGAACAGGCATGCATATGAGAAGTAAGGCCAAAACAAAAATGAGGGGTGAGAGATGAAATATGAAAGATAAAAAAGTAAACTGAAGATGTAAACATTTTATATCAGTTTTAAATAGATTGCTTAGTTTAAAATTTCTGTCCCTTTCACACTGACAGTGTATCTTGAAATTAATCGATAGGTAAAAATATTCAAGAGTTGTCAATGGAATTTTCCTCTTTAAACATAGGGGTGTGAGGTTGTCTGGTTGGTTGAGGTTTTTTTTGCAAGGACCATTTTGAAGTGAGCTGCTATTTTTCCACAGACGGTTTAGAAAGTACCTAAATAGCGGAACAAAAGGGTTAATACTTTCACCGTTGCTTTAAAATACAGAAATTTTTGGAATTATGTCAAAGTGTTCTAGTGAGAAGGTATATACCATCTATTTCAATATTTCTTCACAACAATTAAGACTGAATTCCTCTTGGTATTAGGCATCATACCTGAGTCATCCTCTGTAACAGTTCAAATCAGTAAGAGCAAGAGTGTGTAATGTCTTCATATTCTCTTTCATAAAGGAAAGAGTAAGTAGACTTCCTTGTCCCAGATAAATTTTATCTAAAAAAATGAAGACTACCAGTTTCCAAGAAGTCATTTCTAATCAGGAAATAGCTAGTTGATGTGAGTCACTAAATACTCCAAATTTTCAAGTACACCTGCACTAGTTAATACAGTCAATAAAGTACAGATGTTCCAGTACTCTTCAATTTTTTTATTATAGATTGTTGACAATCTCTATAATGTCAGGTTTGTAAAATTTCTGGAGTGAAAGACTGCTATCATTGGCTTAGATAGTAAATAATATCTGTGGAAAACCATTTACTAACTGAAGAATTACACAATGATTTTCTGTTTGATAAGTGAATCTTGCCAATATAGTTCTGATTTTAAAATTTAATCTATTTAATTTAATAAGAATTTCAGGATTTTATTTCCTACTCTTAGGATTATTTTAACATATTATTATTCAGACTAACAAAATATTATCAATACTAAGTCCTTTAATTTCATTTAATCACTACTTATTTTATGCTCACTTTTATGTTGCTTATCCTGCTTCTTGTATCTTTAATTCCTTTGTTATGCTACTTGTTATACTGTTTGGGGATTTAAGAAATACTGATCTTCATTAAAATAGTGCATGATAGAAAGTTTTTCATTTATGATAAGACTCTTTCCCTGAGGAGAATAGAGACATAAACAACAGAATAAAGTTTATAGCATCTTAAAGAATTACCATCTGTTATCTGAACCACCATAGTTGATGAGAGTTCATAGCAATCATGGAAAATGGTACCTGTGCATTATTTGGGAAAGATTTTGATTTGATTTTTTTTTAAGGGCAGATAAGGATGTATGTAACCCTGTATAAATTATATAAAAAAGACTTGGGGGTTCGTGGTTTGCTTTTGTTCATTTTTTTTTGTTTGTCTGTTTGTTTCTTTTGTTAACAAATTATTTTAATTGCAGTCATTTATTTGCTTAGATGTATAATATGTAGAGAATTAAATCTATCAATATGGCTTTGCATTTATAAATATTACGTTTTTATCTTCTCTATTTCTTAGCAGATCCTCTCTATCTTTTCTTATTTGCCAAAAAAAATTAATGAGGCTAACTTATCTGATATAGTATGGAAAAAACCAAGAGCTGTTTCACAATAGCTGAATAGTTGGTGAGTTAAAAAAAAACAATTAAAAGACTAAAAGCTTCATTAATTCTTTGCTTACTGAAGTGTTTATTTTGGCATGGCTAATATTCCAGCAATCTTCTAAATTCTTAATTATTTTATTTCACTTTCAAACAATTTATTTTCTTTCCGTCACAA
This sequence comes from Acanthornis magna, assembly GCA_036785705.1. Classification (NCBI taxonomy): domain Eukaryota; kingdom Metazoa; phylum Chordata; class Aves; order Passeriformes; family Acanthizidae; genus Acanthornis; species Acanthornis magna. The sequence continues at coordinate 22,649 of JAWUZG010000004.1, read as the reverse complement.
AGATGACCTACAGAATTACCAGTGAATTTGGAGCTTACTCTTTAAAGCCTATTTAAAGATAGGGTTGTTTGGGGTAATTTTTTTGTTGCTGTTTTTGTAGGTTTTTTGCGGGTTTTTTGGATTTTTTTGGGGGGGGAGTGGGTTTGTTTTGTTTTGTTTTTTGTTTTTTGTTTATTTGTGGGGTTTTTTTGTTTGGTTTGTTTGGTTTTGGTTTTTTTTGGGGGGGGGATGTTTGGTTTTCTTTTGTTTTCTTTGAGAAAAATATGGCCAAAGTTCAACTTCACCTAGCTGATGAAGGTCTGAAATTAATCAAAGGTTATATGTGTTCAGATTTAAGACTAAAAATCTAAGACTCTTTTGAATTCTGAGTCAGTCTTATTTAACCAAAGTAAGAAAAAAAGGAGTCACTTTATGAATTATTAGTGACAGAGAGATGTAATTGGAAAATCAATCGAGTTTGCTATATTTAAGCATTTTTATTTTCCTCCAGCTCAAATAGTCCATCCCAAAAAGTGTTTCTATCTTTCATGCAGACAGTGGTGTCTAAATTCAGAATGCCTAAACTGGATCTTCAATATCCCTTTAGAATTTATGGTCACCTAACCAAAATAAAAAGGCTTGGTTCATTTGCCTAAATGTGTATATCAGATACCATGCGAGATATCTCAGACGAGCTGTATTATCCATGCAGCGTTGGCAGATTTGATGATGTAAGACTGATGGAGAATTTATACCTCTACGATGGGCACTAGGGACCAGAACACCCTGCTGTACATCAGCTGGCCAAATTATCTATGCTTTTCTCATTCAGACCCAGCAGTGTCTGGGGAGCTTTTAGGCTAACTAAAGGTATCCACAATCTTTCTTTTAGGGTGATCTGAACATCTATCTGTCAAGTTTTTTGAAGTCTGATTTTGCTTTTTCTGGAACAATAGTCGGAATCTATTCCTCATAGCTACACAAGATTTAAAGTACCTGAAGTTCATGTATTTTGGGCCTAACAAGTCCTAACTTTAACAGATCCATGCCATTTAGTCTTTGATACCATTAAAGTATAAATATAGATAAGTAGTCAGGTAGTGTAGTCTCTTCAGTTTTAAAACTTGTGTGGATTATTTGAGAATGAAGTACAATTTTAGAAATCTTTAAATGTTTTTAGTTTGGTGAAAAACACTGTTTAAATTCAGGGTGGAAGTAAGCTAGAAATGAAATAAATACAAATTAAAAAAAAATACAAAAGACCACTGTTGACCTTCAAGGAATATGGCCAGGATGGAAACAGGGGTAACTAAGGTCTGTTGTCTTGGAACCTTATAAACAGTGGTCCTGAGTGAGGCCCTCTGAGCTCTCATGACTGCAACAGGCTGTGCCAGCACTTCCCTCTGAATTTGATGCCTCTCAGACCTGGCAAATTTTCAAGCTGGCAGTACTCAAAGGGCCGTTGCTGATGATGAAGCCCAGGCTGATATCCTGCCCCCATGCACATGTCTCCACACTCCTCGAGGTACTCATGGGGAACATGAAAGGATTTAATGTATTTCACTGACCTTCGAGGAAATATTTGATAGGTACGTTTGTACGCAGAGAAATAAGTGTACACAGCATTTTACCTGTGTGAATTGATTATGGTATGAATGTCCCTATGTCAAACCCACAGTTAAGTAATTTTTATACTTGTAGCAAACACTATCAAATTGCTTCGTAAGTGTTAAAGTACTCTATGATTAAGTGTTGCTAAACCCTTTTGCACCTTTATCTTTGCATCTATATCCTGTGTGCCTTTACCCACTTTTGCATTCTTGGCTTCCATGTAAATACTTCCAAATTGCTTTTTATTTGATCTTCCTTTCTAATGCTTTCATATGTGTAGTAAGTAATAGATTGAAGCTTACAATTGAACCCGGTAAACCTGCATTTCCACAAATTCAAATTAAAACTCCTTTTGCCAAGGTCTTCAAAGGCACTTCCTCTTTTAGTTGACTTTTCAGTAAACTTTATCAAGTTATATTGTTTTCTCCAGTAGACATAAAATATTGATGTAGAAGTTCTTAAAGTGCCCGCCTCCGTAGTAAAAGTTGGATTAATACTCCAGAACATACACAAATTTACAGATTATTAGTGCTTTACCACTAAATATTTACATTTGGTCTCTTCAGCAAGACCTTTGAAGCATATATATGAAGCAGGTCGATTGAAGATGCAAGCAACAACAAAGTTCATTTCAGACTTGCAATTTTCATTACTATCTAGCTATTATTTTAATATGTGACATGTTCTAAGATTTTTCTGAAAAATCATTACTTCATTCATACTTCCAAGAACTGAAAAATAACAGTTGAACCAAGAGTGTTACCTTTAATGCGTACAATCTTTAAATATTACGGGGTTTTGGTTAGTTGGGTTTTTTCCCCACTTCTGTTTATGTAACACATTCATAACATAAATACACTCATGCTAAAATTTTATAAAGATGTTAATAAAACTGTTTTGGACCAAATCTTGAGGCTATTATATTGTAAGAAGCAAAGGGAGGCTTGCACTAATGTAGACAAATTCTAAACCTTTTTTTTTTCAGGCAAATATTTTTGTAAATTACTTTCAAGTAATAGTGTTACAAGATACTTTGAAATAACACTGTTTCTTTTGAAAAACATAATTTTAATGTTTCAAACACACTTCAGGCTATTAAAAAAAAAGACTGGAAAGAGGTATGCTAGTTAGAGACAGTCATGGTGCCACAGTGCATTTTTGACTTTTCTGTAGAAGGAAAAAGAGAAAATTCCAGGGGAATCATACTAAAAATGTGAGTTTGGTTTTTTAAATTATTATTTATTTTCTTATCATGGATTCCCTATAGCTATTAACAACATTACAGATTTTGACATCACTTACAATTTTGCAGCTCTATCAATGAGACTGACCTGTAGGCCAAAAATCCAATGTGGTGATTTAGGATTTTTTTTCTTCTGGTATTTAAATATGAAGCATAATTATAATTTTCTTAGGCTGCCTCAGTGTTTTCTGTCAGTCAGCATTACTTACATTGTTGTTTTATCTGACAGCAGACTCCTGGCCTGTCACAGCAGAGAAAATAAGAGAGAAAATCTCTTCACCATTGAGTCAATGTGAAGGCACAGTTGGAAACAAACTGTAATTTTAAATCATGATTGCTAGCCTGCCTTTTTTATTTACAGGCACGACCAATATAGGAGAATATTGTAGAGTACTAAGAAAATCACTTTGTTATTTATTATTAGACTTACTCTTTTTGAAATTATTAGCTTCTGTTAAAAATATACAAAGGAAAGTTTCACTCAGATTCATATTTGTAACTGACTGAATCAGTCATGAAAAAATAGAAAAAAGAGTTTTGCATTTGTGGAGGAATAGAAAAAATACTGTGCTGTAACAGACAGATAATGTCCGTGCCTCTGTTCTATTTTCTTTCTTTTTTTTTTTTTTTTTTTTTAATTTATATATAGACAATTTGTTTAAATCAAGGGAAAATTACCTTCACTTGTTTACCCTCAGTGAATAGAAGAGATGTAACTTGGAGCTTTGGGTTTTCTTTAATTATTTCTCTTATTTTTCATGTTTCATTGTTAATCTTTTATTCTAACCTTTAATTAGTCTAAAACTCTAGTTAAAAATGCTTCACACGTTCTTAAACACAGAAATTCTGAGAAATTCCTTACCATTTCCAGGAACTCTGAAATGAAACCTTATAACATACATTAGAGAAAGAGATGTTGTAGTTCTTAACAAACTAGAATTCTGATAATGCTATCCATCTCACGGGTAATGCGATGGTAATGACTGCAATCCATAGCTGTAATTCACTTCCACTACTGGTCCTACTTAATAGTCTATAATAAAACACTCTTTGCATATTCCATGTGTAAATGATGACTTTAAGGGTAAGGGTAGATATATCCTGCTTTCTGTTAGCTGTTTTGAAAGTTGGGGTGGCACCTCTTTCCAGAGCAACATCTGCACGTAGGAATCTTCAATAAAGTCAAATATACCTTCAGGTCTCTTCACACTCACCTCCTGATGTAGAGGGCAACCCCTCCTCCTCCTTCCCCGATCCCTTCTAAACAGTCTCTAGCCATTGATAGCCACACTTCAGTTATGGAATTCAACCCACCAAATTTCAGTAGCTTCTTTATACAGCTTTTGCTATAATGGGCTAAACCTTGTATCAATGTTTGAGGCATGAACTATTTCAGTCTCTGACACTTGGCCACCAAAGCAAAAGGCCTTGGCTGTCTAACATATCTAAAGATCTTCTGCAGAAATCTGTAACACCTTCATGTGTGTTGAGTGACACTAGACACAGATATTCAGGCAGCTGAGCCCTATGCTAGAGGACATCTGTGTCTAGCGTCACTCAACATATGTGACGGTGTTACAGATTTCTGTTATTATGTTATTACAGATTTATTATGTTATTACAGATTATGTGTTATTACAGATTTCTTTTATTCTGTTAGCCAGTTATTAATCCTGTGTTTTGTATCTCTGCTGTGTAACTCCATTGTTTGTTGAAGGATGATTGGTATTTACCTGAGAACACACACTGAATATATTTATTACTGAAATTAGCGTAGATTAATCCCACTACCATGTTGATGCGGAGAGTGATGCTGGACTTTTTTTCATTTTTTGTTAGTTTGTTAATAGCAAACTATTATATTCATATCTCCAGCCACTGGACTTTAAAGCAACATAAAAATGATAACTAATAAGTACAAAAATTTTTGCTGGATTATATGATTTCTTTTCCCTGACTTTGGAAGTAGAATTCTATACACTGTTGTGTGAAAATGCATTCCTAAAAATCGAAAAGAGAAAGATTCTCTTTCTATCTGACAATGAAATTGAATCGATTGTGAGTTATTAAACTGATGGTAATATCAACAGTAGACTGGAAGAAAATGCTGGTTTGGGGACTCTGGAAGATAATAATAGAAAAAAAAAATAGATATTGTAAATGTGTTCAATGGAGTAAATCCCATATCCAGATTGGACCTCTTTGAAAAGAGTAATGGGTACAACAAAGCTAAAAACACTTTTCTAAGAAAATCTAAAGGAGATGTTTCTTTTTCTTTTTTTTCCTGTAATCATTACTGTATTTTTTCAGCATACTATGAATGTTTTAAATAAGTTTCAAACCCATCTTCATGGGGGTTTTTTTGTTTGTTTTCTTGCGGTTTTTTTCTTAATAAAATATGTAATAGCAAGTTGGTTTGTGTCACGTAATAGAACACTACTAAAACACATGATGTGACATTAAACTTATTATTCTTTGCACGCTTGAATGCATGGCACACAGTTCCAAATTCCTAACTGATCTCTGAGGTGATCTTCTGGGAATAAAAAACAAAGAAGTATTAAGCACAACAAATAAACGGTGCATAAGTCTTCTCCACTTGATAAATAATAATAGCTCTGGTATTGACACATATTGCATGTAATTATTACACTATCTTTATTAATTAGACAGATAAACATTTTAATTAGGTGGGCATAGTAAACATTTGACTTTTTAGTTTTTATTTCCACACCATGAAAAAATTTAGATGGCTAGAGACACATTTTAAAATACTTTTTCAAATATATATATTCAAATAAAACCTTTAAATCTTGTCCTCTCCTATTTTTTAGTATTTGTTTTTTGTTTGTTTGATTTTTCACAGTGTACTAAACTGTCCCTGATACACTCTCCCCTTACTCTCCAGATGGAGATTATAGGACATTCCATAAGAAGGACCATTTAGAGTTTTTTTAGGTTATACTTCAGTTAGTTTAAAGAGAAAAATTGAAAAGGTCTATGGATATATATAAGTTATAAAAAATTTGATGAGGTTTACTGCATAGAATCAAACACTAACTAGAGCAACTGTATGCTACTGTTAATTCATAGATTAAATTAATTGTAAATTAAATCTTTAAAATCTGTAATTTTGCATTTCATATACTGAGTATTATGCAAGGATTCACAAGATCTTCAAATCAATTTGCTCTTAGCACTTTCGCCTGTTTTTTGCAGATTAGAAAAAGCAGCAAAATTCATTCATTGCTAACAAATTGTCACTATAGAAAAGGGAACAAACTGATACGCGGAAATCAAATAAGAAGAAAAAAAAATTAAAAGGAAAGTTAGAACAGTCCAAAGCTGATAAAAAATATTGTTTATTTTTGATATTAAGACTGTGTTGAATAAAAAGTCTCAGACAAAGCTGGTTTGGCTCCTGTGGCACACTGTGATTAACTTTTTATCATTCTACATAGTGTAGTGAAAGAACACAGCCAATTGTATTCACAGATCGAGATAAGTCTTCAGGCCAAGTACGCTTTCTCTCTTTGTGCTTTTGTACCGCAAGATTCCCCAAATACTTCAAGATTAGCTGATAGTACCTGAGATTCAGTTATATCTACTTCAGTAGAATTCACTATGAAAGTAATACACTTGAAGCTCTCTGTTGCAGAAACATGAAATTTCATCTTCATTCTAAATGCCCAACTTGAAGAAGCTAAAGCAATGAGGCGGTTTTTGAGGATTTTTTCCCGTTTACTTAAAATTAGGAAGCTTTATTTTATGTATTTTCCACTAATAATTTAAACTATTTTAATAGTTGCCAAATTGCTTATTCCTGCTCTGCAAACAGCACATTGCCCAATTACTGGGGAAAAAAAAAAGAAAAAGTGAAAACACCAACTGTTAATTCTACTCTAAGGACTAGAGTGCATTTTCAGCAATGTTTTCAGTTTCCTCTTCAAATCTGTGGTTAGATCTAGGACGATGTAATTGTGACAAGCAATTAATTTCATAATTATTACAGCAGACAAGGACTCAAAACAGTGACATTAGGCAAGAAAGGCTGTGTTCAGCTATTACTTGAAAGAACAATTCAATGCAAACTATGGAATCTGTTTTTATATGTCAGTGTCATCCTATCAGGGATGATAGGATACACTATTCTTAGAAACAGCATATAAACATGAAGGGAAGAGAAAAAAATATATTTAGAAAAAAGATTATGCATTCTATTGGAATCCTTATGGGTCTGAAAAGCTATTAAACCTCATCTTAGTTGAGGGAAATATGAAAAAAAACAAGCCTGCACACTTATGTTTTATCATTGGTTTCTTCAGGAAGTGAGGCATGTTTATTTAAAATATGTATATATAATATAATCCGTACAAGTAAATTGGGACAGTACTGCACCGAATCATGATTTAGGACATAAGCACATCTTCAGCAACACAATGAAAAGACAGAAAATGAAAGGCAACAGTAAGCCATTTTAATAAATTCCAGTTACACATACAGCTCATAGTTGAACATCAGAAGGAAGAGATGCTGAAAGACCCATGACTTTTGGTAACACAGTGTACATCAGCGACAATGTTGAACTATAAGACAAATAAATTTGGGGAAAGAAAAATAGAGAAAGTGTTTCATAATAAGTCTTATAAATTTAGGGATGTAAAAAGAATGGTGATCCTGGACTTGTACTCCAGACCCTTTCCCAGCTTTGCTGCTGTCCTCTGGACACAGCTCTGCATGTCTATGTCTTTCTTGTAATGAGGAGCCCAAAAGTGAGCTATTTTTATTTGTTATATTCGACTACTTTTTCATTATTAAACAATTTGAATTAAGTATTTTTTGTTTGCCTTCTGTCCTTTTTAATATCCTTTTCCCCGCATTATTTAAATTTTATTTTCTACAGACAAAATAAATTAATTGGCTAGCAAGTTATCATATGCTTCTAGCATTTCCTTTGTTCTACTCGATTTTCTTTCTCACATTTCTACTCTTCATGGTATTTCTGAGGCTATTTACTTTATTTCTTTGGTTTTGGTTTTGGTTTTCCCAACTTAATGATGCAATAGAGAGAACCAACGTTTTTAGAGTATAAAATACATATTAGACTAAGAATTCATAGTGTGATTCATTTATTATGGGGTGATGCTCAAACTGAATACTAGGGAATCTGCAGACACATTCCAGCCTAGCATTTGTGTAACACAACTGCCCCATGATATCTGAGTCACTAGATGATTTGTTAAGATTACACCTCTAGAGATTTTACTACTTACATTACCATGATTAGAATGTAATATTTACATCCCTAGAATCTGTAACCAAGTTGAAAGAGAGAGTCACTGCAAATTTTCTCAAACTTCCTTAGAGATAAAACAATAAATTCCTTTATTCATTGGAATTTCAAATGGCTTCCCCACATGAGAAAGAAGATACAACCTGTTACTGACACTTTTGAGGATTTATGCAGTAACAGGAGCCCAGTGGTTGAACTTGAAAAGGAATCACAGAATCAATTAGGCTGGAAAAGGCCTCTGAGATCATCCAGTCCATTCTATGACCAATCACCACCCAGTCAACTACACCATGGCACTGAGTGCCACATCCAGTCTTTCCTTAAACATCTCCAGGGATGGTGACTCCACCACCTCCCTGGGCAGCCTATTCTAATATCTAATCACCCTTTCTGTGAAGAAATTATACCTAATGTCCAACCTAAACCTCTCCTGGCACAGATAAGAACTATGTCCTCTTGCTTTGCTGCTGATTGCCAGAGTGAAGAGGTCAAACCCCACCTGGCTACACCCTCCTTTCAGGCAGTTGTAGAGAGCAAAAAAGTTCCCCGAGTCTCTTTTTCTCCAGGCTAAACAACCCACATCCCTCAGATGCTCTTCATAGAGCATTTGCTCCGGACTATTTACCCATCTCTGGAAACACTCCAGTACCTCAATGTCCTTCCTGAATTGAGGGACCCAGGACTGGACACAGTACTCGAGGTGTGACCTGCCAAGTACAGGGGACGAATCCCTTCCCTAGGCCTGCTAACCACACTGTTTCTGATACAAGCCAGGATATGTGGTTATAGCTAACCTCGAAAAGAATATTAGTCAAAAAAGGGCCAAAATCCTATTGTAAGTTATGACAGAGAATTGTTTCACTCTATTCAGCCCCATGTAGGACCTGTGTTTGAGGAAAGATGGAATCTAATCTCATATGGCTCAGAGGAGAATGCAGAGCACGCTCAACAGGACAAAAAAGCATTATGAGCACTATGAAGCAAATTTGAGTTCTTTGTTGTTAACTTTAGAGCAGTGGTTTAAACATATGAACTGCAGATGTAAAACCATTGGTTTTTTTTCTCAGCACTTAAAAAAGAATGTAAAAGACATTAAGAAGCAAGTTTAGTGTTGATAGGCTTATATTGACTGTATTAAAACCTTAATTTTCATTGGAAATGAATTATCTGACAGTTGAAAATATTTGAAAGTTTTTCTGTTTGGTACAGCAAAAGTTTGACATAAGTTTTCTTGTCCATGAAGTTTTTTTGGTGGGGTCTACTTTTTCAATTGTCATGGTGATACCAGAAATAGGAAATCTGAAGCCTATAACTTTAACCAACTTTGGTCCTACTCCTCTGGATTTCAGAAAAAAATGTAGGTTGTTTCTGAAAAAAAAGTCACCATTGAAAGAGAATTTCTATTTCAGAAAGCACCTGCAAGTGGGCTCATTCATTGATATTCCTCTATTAGCCAGCCACTTCAAGAGGAATCAGCAAGTTGCCAGAAACACTAATTTATTGCAATTGTAGGACTACCAAATGAGTTGCTTGGACATTTGAAATTGCAATTGCCAGATTGAAAGTTTACTTGACATTCCTCATTCATCAGAGTTCCTGAAGCCATAGGTTTATATGGCGATATTTCCCATTCAAGTTGTGTAACAGAGATAATCAAGCATATGATTTCTTAACACACCACCTCAATTTCTATTACACATAGGGAAGGTCAGCACGCCTAGGGAAGATCAGTTACAGACGATTTTTGCAGTCGGGTTTTCAAAGTTTAGTGTCCCTCAGAGAAAGCATGCAAGATAGAATTTTCTTGTTACTTCATTCCTCCTGATTTCTCTGAGGATCTGACATGGATTAATTTACACTATCTCTTTTCAAAGAATTTGATCTTTTCTCAAGTGACAAGGCATGCAGTTCATCAAAAGAGCTCTAGTAACATTAAGTTTGGATTCTAGCACTGCTCTCAAGTCTATCTACTCCTGCTCTCAAGATTAACTGTAAAGAGAGGTAGGAAAGAAGAGCCTGACAGCAACAATTAAATTATATTTACTTTAAAAATTGAGAAAATCTATATATAATTTCACAATTAACACCAAACTTAATCTATTTGTGCACTTATTTTGATGCATGCATATGGTTATGCACTAGCACCATTCTTTACACAATTTGTTATTTAAAGACTACTTTCCACAGATTAGTGATTTGCCATCTTCAATATTGCAAAGTGGAGCATCTAATCATTCTGTGATATAGGCATGGTAAATGTGGAGTTATTATGAGGAGTGGTATTGCTGCTTCAGTGAGAGAATACTGAAAGCAGTTATCTATTTATTGTGTAAATTGAGATCATTATATAACAGAACTGCTGCAGCAAAATCTCCATGGACTAGAGAAATCAAATAGATAACACAAGTATTCTAATGCTACATTCGATCACTGCAGATGCAAATATCTACCCCATCATCTAATAACGTATGACTTAACATGAGTCTGTATTATTTGAATTTAATTTCTTCCACATTTCTGTTTAATGCAAAACTTTCAGATTTATATGAAACAATTTAGTATCTGCTTGGGAATTTATTTCTGTCAAATAATTTACAGAAATGTTGGAGTTCACAACAAACTGCACTCTGGAGAGGAATAGAAAACAGTAAAGTCTTCAGAAATACTTTATGATGGGTACCATAAAATTCATTATCATTATAAGTGTACACACTGTGCTAAAAAGAAATGTAATTTCCTACAAAATTCCCATAATACAGGTTTTTATCAGAGTGTGGTATACACTATTTTAAATTCTGTGAGCTTTTGTGTACTTCAGAGACTCTCAGGGTTTGATCACACTATTTAGCTTGAGAAGAGCTGTGCTAGTTTGAATTAAAAAGAACCAGCACTTGAATATCTAGAATTCTTTGTGACTATTCCCCCAGCTAACACTTTTTGGAATCAATATTTACACTATACTTGCATTAGTATAACTGTTGGCTTTAACCATTGGTTTCCCCATCTGGCACTGCCTTCTGGCAAGAATCAGTGAAATATATTATTTATAAGAATTTACCTGTGAGAAATGAACTTTTATATACATGTAGGAAAACTTGAAAATTCATCTACTTCTACCTTGACGAAACATTGTAATATTTGTATCTTATGGTCTTTTCCTTCTTTTTTGGTATTTTTCTCTCTACTTCCATCTCCCAACATAAATTGATACATTGAAATACTACACAAAAGATGGATCTTCTTTGTTAAATTATAGGCTAATATTTTTTTCCACAATATTTAGCTTATTTCTATCACGCTGTAACATTTACATAGAGTCTGGGTATTAACTGGATGTGAATCAAATGCTATTCTTTTTGATGTTTAATCTTTGCTAGCATGCACCCCAAACGAGGAGGTGGTACAGTTTTTGTTATGGTATATAAAAGAATTGGTTCTTCCTTTTATCTACATTATCTCTGTAGTTTCTAGTAAAGATCTACGAGATCCAACGTGACCTCTCCGCTTACATCCTCCTTCCATCTTTTGGCCCTTGCTCCTGCCTGTGACTCCATTTCTTCCCACTTCAACACCATGACTTCTCGAGCCCTGCTGTCCTTTCTCCTGTTTCTCCTCCTAACAATATAATCATACTGTAATATCCAGCAGCTTCTGAAAGTCAACCTTTCCATTCCCCCTTTCTTTTCTGTATCACTTCTTCCCTTCATCGGTGAACTTCTTGAACTCATAGATTATAGCAATTGCCTCCAGTTCCCTTCCTCTCAATCCAACATAGATCCTCTCTAATTTGACTTTTATTGTGCACCAAGGATATGCTAACATCAAGGCCTACAATGACCTCTCCATGTCAAGTCTCAGGGCCTTTGCTCCATACTTGAACTCTGCTGTTTTTATCATGACTGATCATACACTCCTTTTCAAAACCATGCCTTGCTTTTGCTACTCTGTCCTCTCCTCACCATTTAACTACTCTGACTTGAACATGTAACAGATGGGTCACAAGTGGGAAAGAAAGGATACTGTACTAGACTTCTAAAGCTCTGTTAAATAAAATTATCAATCTTTTCTGGAAAAGACCGTTTTGTATGGCAATGTGAATTTCTTAATGTATGCAACAAAGGCCTGATTATCCACGGCTTCTATATTTCTGTCATCTTTAGCAATTTTGTACTCCACTTCTTTTTTCATATTACTTTTTCAGTTGTGGAGGAGTGGTAAAGGCACGCAGAAGTATACTATCCACCCATTCAGGAGTTTGGGGGGTTTTGTTATATACAAAAATAGCCCTAAATTATCATCTCATGAGACAATATAGAAGTGTTTCATTACCACAACATTTACATCAGGCTTATGAAGAAAGCAGAATTGTAGGTGCAGCTGAAAACAAAATTACTTACTTGCAGCTAAGTGAATGTGTATATTTAAAACTTTAGTCCCTTAAACCATAATAGTTCATAATTTGGACCTGGATAATTACTGAGGTCCTATAACTTCTGGATAATTAGTGAGGTCCTGTAACTTCAGTGTTTTAATTAATTAACGATAGCTGATAGTTTTGATCTCTCTGACTATCCCCACATACAAATATTCTATCATGCTGTCGAAATAGTTCAAGTTTTTCTCAACTGAAAAGTATTGCTAAGAGAATGTCAACATGAAATACATTAAACATAAAAGTTCTCTGAAGTCAGAAATAGTGTGGAATTGAGTTTCAAATACTTTTCACAACATTATTTCAGTATTTCTTTGATATTTTGAGCATTATCATCCTGCAGTTAGAAAGATAATGTGACACTTAAAAAAGAAGAAAATTTGATTCCAGTTAATTATTTTACCTGTAATCTAGGAAACACATTTAGGCCTCTAGATGAAGAAATAAATCTGTGTTTATCTTTTGCACCCTGGAAGAGAAGATTTATCTATGCCACTGAACAAACTGGTTTAATTCTAATTATTATATAAGCCTATTTAATAACTTCCATAGAAGTTCTAAAGAGGAACAAATTTCAGCTGCCAGAGAAAGTGAGGGATAACATAGAACAGTGTTTTAAAGTTTTGCAACATTTTTTATGATAATCAGCATTTCCACTTACAAAAATTATGAAGTGGCTTTATAGCCTGTAAGTAAGTATAAGTAAACAATAAATATTGTTTGAACTCTCATTTGGGGTGGTATGGGTATATAATATGCCATAAAATAAAATAAGACGAGAGGAAGGGAGAATGGTACAGGAAGTAAGACAACAAATAAAATACAATATCTGACTAGATTATTTTGCACAGTAAGACTAAGTCTGATTTTCAGTTTGAAGAGTTTAGTAAGTATCACATGTTGTGGAAATATTGTCAAAACAGTAAGATCTTTTTAGTCACTAATTGCAGTAATAGGAAATCTTGAAATAACATAAAGCCACATCCTCGAGTCTTATTTGTACCTCTTTTGTCACTAGTTTTGCGAAAAGATGCAAATAGTCTCATTCTTGGCAACTGTTGTCAGCATCTTTTCCGTTCTTCTTATGCTTCTGTCCATAGCACTCCTTAAATTGTATTCTCTCCCTTTTACTCCCAAGAGCTGATCTACCTATCCGGTTGGCTATACACAGGAATAAAAAAACCCACAATTACTGGGAAAAGAAATGCCAGGGGAAAAAAATCAAAACAAAAAACCCCAACAAAAACAAAAACCAAACCAAACAAAAAAAAAAAAAAAAAAAAACCAAAAAACAAAAAAAAACAAACAAAAAAAAAAACAAAAAAAAAAACCAAAAAAAGGAAACACCCCCCCCAACAAAAAAAAAAAAAAAAAAAAAAAAAGGAGGAAAAGGAAAAAGAAAAAAAAAAAGACCCGTCAACCATTGATAGGTAGGCTACTAAGTCTCAGGAGGCATATCAACTATAAAGCAGTAACATCACCAGAAGGAGCCAACTAAATGCAGTTCTGTTTTTATTTGATGGTTCAAAGAGGTCAACACACCAAAATATAAAGAAGTAGTAAAGACTGATTCCCTTAAATGAATATGACTTTCATAACAAGGTTAAAAATAGAGACATCACAACTATCAAGCTGATGCCTGAACAATGTTTTAACTTGTCATTGCTGAAAACACAGAAGAAACAAAAAGCAGAGATTTTAAAAAATGGGCTCTATTTCAGCTCCTCAAAAGGGTTATGCAGCATATCTAAAGGAATTTTGTTTCTTTCATGACTCTTTACTAGTTTGCATGAGTAGATTTTATTCATGTTTTCCTCTGACAATATCCATTTGAAATTCTGATTTGTTTTGATACTAATAAGCTAAATGGTTCTACGGACATTCCTCTGACTCAGATGCTAAATGATATGGCTTAGCCATAACTGCACAGTTAATGTATTCTCCTTTGGGACAAAACAGCTGTGGTCAGGATTTTTGTTTATGGTCTCTGCTAACTGCTCCATTGTACCTGGAAATTATTGAAGACAGTAAATGGCACAGGACTAAAATCGTCCCAGGAATCACGCTAACAATTTAACTGCAGAGACAGTTGTATCCTAGTGCCTCATAGTACTTAATTTGCCAGTATAGTTGAAAAATATACATCATCATCTTTACTCCTTTAACGTGATGAACAGAAAAATGCATTTTAGTGTTTATCAGTGAGCCTGGAGAATGCTTTGATCTGATGGACAACTGAAGCAGCTGTACTAACGGAACTTCCCTGGGAAATTCTGAAATGTTTGTGGGGCTTTTTGTCATCTCTTAACCACTGTTCTTTTGCTTGTTGCCTCTTGTGGTGGCTGCAACCATTCTGGAATCTGGCAGAGACATATCTAGCTTGATGTGACTCTTAATTTGCATATACATTTATTTCCCTTTCATGTGTTTTATAGTCAAATATGCAATATATTTCTGGATGTTAAGTTTTGATTCTCCTGTCAGAGAGTAGTAGTAGAAATAAGATCAGAAAAAAACCAAAACATAAACAACAATAAAGAAATATGTTGCAAGATTCATCTATTATGAATTTATATCCGTTTAAATTCTAGCTCTAACATGAACAACTCAATGAAGTTAATTCATTTAGAATTGTTAGTATTAATACAAATTTTCTATATTTTGAAGCTCAGTTACTTCTCTTTTAAAACTCTGGTTATGCAAGTAAACAAATTTTGATAGGATCTCTCACATCAAAAATAATTTGTAAATGTGAATACTTATTAGAAATGTATTTGGAAGTAAAACTACCAAGAGAACAGTAGAGAAATGTATATATCTAAGATATATAATATCTTAGTATATACATTTCTATATAAATCTATATATCTAAGATATCTGTTAGTTGTTAATTCATAAGACAATAAACTAAAAGTGAAATACTTTTAACTTTTCAAAGGGAAATAATAGGGAAGTTTAAAGAAATAAGATATTTTTCTATTGTAATAGCAAAAAAAATACAACTGAATAGAATAATTAATTTTTATTAGCTTCAATTTGTCGTTAGTTTAAATGTGTAAACTGAATTTCCTAATGTTTGCACTTCAGATAACATCAATATATCTGATTTATGGAAGTGAATATATGTCCTTGATGTCAATGTTATCTCAAATTAAATACATGAAATTGGGAATATGATGAAATGGTGAGAGAGTTTATACATATAAGTGTATAAACAATTGATTCAGGGCTATTTGGAGTATTTTGCCAGAATTAATAAATTCTGTATCACAGTGATTATGCTGAGTTTAAATGCAAACAATTCCATAAGTGATGTACTCAGGACACTTATTAACCTATGAAGATGTTTTAATGGGCTACTTCAGGGATGACACTTTGATCCAATGTACTTTAAAGTACTTTACTTCTTGAAATTTGGATTGAAAGTCATCTAAGACAGAGTCACACTCCAGCCCTTCAATGTCACTTGACATGAGGTATAAAAAATAATAAAATATGGCTTCAGAACAAATGTAGAAATGAGGAACCCATAATATAGTGAAGATCAGTTGGAAAAGGGGAGTGGATTCACTGGTTCTAATTTTCTAATTGTGTGTATGGTTGATTTTTTTCCAGTAACTACTTAGTAGTCTTAGATATTGTATGGCTAACCTTACCTATTAGTGGGAAAATGCTTCAGCATTGTCATACTAGTTGCAATGGAACACCAAAATAAAGACAAAATGATGGAAAAGACAGATTAGCATCTTTGTGTCACCTTTAACACTATGTTACATGGACACTGAAGACTGCAGGTATTAGTTGATAAGGCAAAGTTCATCCCAATACCCTTCCCCCACCTCAAAAAAAAAAAAAAAATCCTCTCTTCTCCATCTTATTATACTGGCTTCTGGATACCTTCTTTGTTTCCCTTTTGATCTTTCTTGATTACATCACTTTAGGGATCTTATTCAGATCTTGCAGAAACATCCCAGTTACTTCAGCTTGTTTAGTTCTACATTTGTCTTCTGAATTTTTGTTTTTATTGTTGTTGCTTTGTTTTGTTTTTCTAATTTTTTTCAGTTCCTCTACACATGGGAACCAACCTGTGTTAAAAGTCCACTTCTGGATAATATCTGTGCATCTAACTCTCACCCCTTGTCTTGTTCAACCTGATCAGGTTAAGTTCTGATTATCTCACATATATGCTTTCTATAGCTTCACTTGAACTCAAAGATGATTCGATATTCATTTACCTGGAATCTTTTGTCAAAACTCAATTTCTATCGAGTTAAGTTCATTGTACTGCAAAAGTCAGCAGATAAAATCACAGATCTACTTATCAATATGTTCCTATTGATCAAAAGCTGTCTTCAGTAAAGTCTGACTATTAAATTTGGGATTTCCATTAAACAGAGTTTTCAAAATGCTAGGATTCCATATTAACATTAATATCATCTTGACACTTTGCTTTCCACATTAGTAAATTTTAATGTGAATTTTACTGTTTGGAAAATTTTTTGTTAATTTCCAATATAATCAAAACTTCATGTATACCAGGAAGATGTAGCTCAGAAGCTACATTTTTTGTTCCTAAAACAAAACCAAATATCTTTATATTTTAAGTGTCACCACAAATGCTTAAGAAAATTTCATGTTGGAAACACACATAGAAAAAGCAAGTCAGGATTTTAACTTCCTTTAAAAGGTCTCCATTAGCTATGAGGTTTAACCTAGAAAATGCAGATGAGTAAATAAAATTAGATTCCTTCTTCTTCAAATTACATATTGATTTAGTATGTCACATTTTTATAAAGAACTGAAAATAAAAGCATTACAGAATTAATTTCAAGACTATAGAGGAAAATATATATAGATACCATTACTGAGAAGGACACAGCAAATTTCTATAGAATGGTACTAGCAGGCTCCAAATATTCCTTCTGTTGTCTGTTGATAAGAAAAAACTCTTAAGTCACAAAGCTCTAATAGTGCTTTTTCACCTTTTAATAAGGCGAACAAAGAAGCTTTCAGACTAGAGGAACAAAGCCACAAAGAGCTATAGAGACATTGAAAACATAGCATTTTAAAATGAGGTTTCATGCCCAGTAAAACGCTTCAGTTTTGATTGTTTTCTTGACAAATTTTTTTTGTCATATAGTTGAGGTATGTCAGAATGAAACAAAAATATGGAATGTATTTATTTATCTATTTATTTTTCTCCCACAAGCTCTAAATAAGCTATTATCACAAGCAATATTAGAGAATGTAGAGGTAACCTACTCTGAAATGAGACTGAATAGAAGTAAATAGAGTAATCTCCACTAATGTGTTTGTAGCAATTGTTTGGAAGATAATGGTGGAGAAAAGGACAAAGTCTCTGAAAAAACTCCTGCACTAAATATGAGGCTCAGTCTTTAGAACCTCATTAATGGACTGAACCACATTTTTCAGATCAGCATCCCTGTCTCTTCCCTGGTTTGTGATCCCATACCACAGGCACACAGGATGAGTAGGTCTGTGAGCTTTTCAAACACCTGAGCTGGCGCACAGTCTAAGAAGTAGGAGACAGTAATTAGGTAACAGTTTTTTCATCTTAACCTTACGAACAATTGTGCCACAGCCATGTGGTACAAGAACACATTCATGATGGGACAGGGTTGCCCTCACCATCACCTGTCTTCATGCCTGCATCAGGACCTCTGATCTTTCAAAGAGGTCCAGTGTACATATACACATGTGTAAGTACAAGTGTTGGATCATGCATATGGATAATTGAACATATTTAAAAGTAGTGATAATTTGTATCAATCCACAGCCAGGCACATACCGTTAAAAATTCTTACAAACTTCTCACACTGCAATCTCTTCTCTTGTTTTCTAAAGGAATTTTCCTTCTGTGCACTTAGAATCATTCAGATATTAGTTTCTTGGAGTGGAGCTTGGAGAAACTGAAATATAACCTCAGAAGAGGAGAACTATCTTTTTATTCTAAGGCTGGTTTTAATTTGCTGAGGTCCTATACTTTTCCTATGTATCTAGAGATTTTAAACATATTTGTATAAAACCCTCCACCCATGTTGCTGAATTGTCTCTCTGCATTCATTACAACCTGAGGCAATATTTAGAGTACTATTGCTCCATGAGTTGAGTGTAAAAAGAATTGGCACAAGAAAATTCTCTGAAACAACTATTTGGCCATATAAGTAGTTTTTCCTAAACAAACCTAAAAAAGAACAGAAAAATAAGGATTTTGTCTCTCAATACACTGGATTTTGAAACATTTTTGCTGTCATGACTTTCTATGATTTATCTAGACATTATGCTAAAAGTTTTCACATTTTGAAGTGTATGGTGAATTTTTCATAGATAATATTCTGTTCTATAATTTGAATTGTCATAAAAAAGTAGAAAAATGTAATCTCTAAAGTAGTTAACTTAAGAAACAGACTTTAGGGATTCATGGAAAGTTTACAGAAACTCAATGGAATGCAAAAAAAAAGCAGCCAACCATTTTAAAAGAACTATTTTATGCCAGTAAACAGTGTTACATAACATTAGCCTAGAGCTATGTTTACTTCAAAATATAGATGTATGCATTTAACTTTCCAAGACATTTCCAGACAAGTTTAAGTTTCTTAAAAATAAAACTTCTACTGTTGCCTGAGAGTGAAAATGTTGGAATTTTTTGTTTGTTTGTTAGTTGGGTTTTTTCCCAGACAAGTTTGGTATAAGTTCTGCTTGGTATATTGAACTAAAGCTTTTAATAAAATATTACCTTTACTTTCTTATGAATGTCTTTGGATTACAAGATAACTTGCACATTTGAAGATGTTCTGTGTCCTGGGGAAAAAAAAAGGTGCAATCACACAATAATTATTTGTAACTGTAGCTCTTGGTAATTAGTATACAGGTTAATGCAGAAAGGAGAGGGAATGGAAAGGATATTACTAATACGATTTTTAACAAATGTGAGAGAGGAACGTGGGGAATTCTCAGGGTTTGGGATTAACAAAGACACAAGGGAAGGAAAAAAGTTTGAGAGGTCTATTACTGCTGTGGGGTTTTTTCTCATAAATATCTTTTTTTTTTGTCAAACCTTATCATTTGTCTGATTACAAATTGAAATTAAAAAACTTTTCTATTACTTTGAAAATATACTTAGTGTTACAGGTAATATATACGAAGGCAAAATGTTGCTTCTATTTCTTTCCTCACGCTGGTGATTTCAGAAATACATGTTTGACTCCATCTCAACAGCACTTAATTTAATCATTAAAACTAGAAGCTACGTAATAAAAAAGTTTTAGAGACACAGAACAAATACTGTTTTATTTCAGAGCTAATGAATAATATTAGATGTACTGCTAAGCTTTCTTGCCTAAGGTCTTCTTTTAAAATATTTTACCCTTTTTAAATCAACCTCATGTGTGCAATGAGAGAAACTAAATTTGATCGCAATGAGTTCTCTGTAAAGTATAACAATAAAGCTGTAGTAAAACTATATAGTAAAAATCTAGCCAATCAGTTACACAAACATCACCAAAGAAATCGAATTTTAAACATGATAAAACAATTTTACAGCTTTTCAGAATTTTTCATCCAACAGATGTAACAAAGAACCATGGCTTGATTCAAACTCATGATATAAGAATTCCTCATATACTCTGAGTTTTACTGTCTATTCTTCTATCACCACAGTTTTTATTACCAATCTTTATAAAGCTCATGTTCATGCCAACTTACTATACTTCTTTTTATATTTCAGGTTTCTATTAAATACAACAAACATGCTTTGGTCTGTTAGCAACTGGTCTTTTTAATTTAAATTTCTTGTTTTTCTATTTACATCCTCAGGTTCTCAAGGAAGTTCCCTTTTACTCCTTTTAAGATCAAGGCTTAAATGCTTCATTTTTAATTATCTGAAACTTGATGGCACTTCAGGTGTAGAATTTGGTTTTATTGATATATTTGTATTTCCCTTATGATTTTTCCTACAAATTGTTTCAGGATCTTGATACATTATTGACTTACAATATCAGCTAGTACTGTAAAGAAAGTTAAAACATATTCAAGAGATCAAAAATTAGGGCTCATATCCTAAGTGAGGGTGTTTCATACAACTTTGGATATACTGATGTCTCCATTCCCCTTCACTAGAGAAGCCTATAAACTGTATTACAGTATTAAGATTAGGCTTCTGCAATGTATAATAAAATATTTTTTGAAAACCAAATTTATTGGTCTGAAACATTAAGTAAGTATTAAGAACAAAATTGCCATTCATGAAAAAAACTAGCATTTTTTCGTCCCTTTTTGTAACATGTAAAAGAAAACATTCTAACAATAATTTTTCTCAATATATGTGAAAAATTTCCTCATCTATCAACAAAAATGACATTCCATTAATTAATTTGGTTGCATTTATTTATAAAAATGCATTTTTTTTCTGGAAGAAGTAGCAAAGAACAGGTTTCTTTCCTTCATGTAACATTTTTTTCAGTGAGATTACTCATAGGTTGTGGTAGTATTGAAATTTGTTAATAATTTTGAAAAGTGTCTTTTATCTAAATTGAACTCCAGTGATTCAATTATGTCACTGCTCACCCACAGCCCCCCCAGAAGACAATCAGCTGCAGGAGTTTTGTATCACAATTTATCGATATTACTGCTTGCAGAGAAAATTTGACTTTGTGCCAATACAACATGTCAATTGGTTACCCTTCCGACCTTTGAAGATCTTTTAGTCCAATTCCTTTCCATGGTCGGGACATCTTTCCTAGGCCAAGTTACTTAATGTGCCATCCAACCTGACTTTATGAATACTTCCAGAGGTAGGACTTCCACAATTTCTCTGAGCAAGCTGTTCCATTGTCTCACCACCCTCATCACAAAAAGTTTCTTCCTTACCTCCAACTCAAATCTACTCTCTTTCAATACAAAACCATTGTCCCTTTAGCTGTCTCTACTAGTCCTGGTAAAAATACTGTCTCCTCTTTTCTTCCCTCTTTACATATTGAAAGAGCACAATAAGGTCACACACTGTTAATTGAGATGCCTTAGGGAAATTTAAATATTTATATTATAGAGAGCATGGTAAGATTAATTTCTAAAGTCAGATAAGACATCATAGGATTGACATTCTCTCCTTGAATGTGCTTGCTACTACCAGTCAGATCCTGGAGAGTGCCAACCAAATCCTCTGCATGCTAAAATCTTTTCACTGAGAGAGACATTAGAGACATATAACTATAAAATTTGCTGTCAGGAGTGAAGAATAAAGCTAAAGCATACTCTAACCAACCGAAAAAGTGAAAAAATTACAAGAAGAGCAAATGCAGCTTGTCACCTGCAAAAATATTAGGTAGCCACGGAAAACCATCTTACACATCGAAGTACACACACACTCTAAGATATCCTTAAGCATTTGCAATGTGGTCAAACATCCAAACCTCTGTATTATTACTATTGCTGCATGACAAGTTATTTTTTGATATTAGAAAGCCTATATTTTCCTTTATTTCCTGAAACAAAATAAGACCATGTAACAATGTTTTTTTTATCCCCTTTTTTCCTCTGGCTTTATAAAACAAAGCAAATGTTTCTTCCAAGTTTTAGTTCCTTAGGAATTAAGTCATTTGTTCAGCATGTGCCTTTTAATTAATTACTAAAGAGTAGAATGCTAATGTATTCTTACTAATGGGAGAAAACCTACAGCTTCTAAAATGGTGTCTTGTTAAAAGTAATTAATAAATCCATACACTTTTCTTCTTGTAGTTAGTGTAATTGTGAGAAATCCTTGCATAAATGGAACTTATTTAGCTATCTTTAGCTTCATGGTTTTGACCTAAAATTTACCCTTCAATAGAATGTTTCCTTGACAAAGCTTTTTCACTGCAGTTTCAATGTCTTCTATGGTATAATAAAGCAAAGTACTCACATACCCATGTGAGATAAACCTATGATGTTGAAATCTGAATGTTTGGACTATTTAGTGAATGCAATGTTAATTACACCTCTAATCTAATTTAATTGCCGCATTAACATGGCTTTTAGAAAAAGAAAGGGACATGTCCTGTAGCTCAACACAAATCATTCCAACTTTCTGTATT